>CM057003.1:53029596-54359596 GCA_029891345.1 Dryococelus australis
TAGTAATATGTTCTTCAAAACCGCAGTGCATAAAATTTTATGTTCCTGAAATGCGCGAATAATTTTTTTACTTACCATCAAGAAATAGTAAGAAAATAAAGTGCAAAATGTTTCTTTATTTTGTAGGACAAGTTGTTCAATAATGTTATCCATTTAAAAACTTAATTTTATTGCACATAATAGACACAGTTGACAGTGTTAATGTTCTCAAAATAAGTGCATAAAGCAGTGTCCAGCAGTATCATTTTACAATGTATAAATTTATTATGCTAATTGAAATTTTCTAGACTTCATAATTGTAAATACTAAACTATGTCACATTACATATATTGTAATAAAATAAAGCAAAATACTTTGGATTATGTTATTATCTATGTATGAAAAAAATTATGTAAGTGAACAGTATTCTACAACAACACTACTCTATATAGAATTTCATTATATATAGAATTTCATCAAACAATTTTGTTGCTGAAGTAAATATGAACTTTCTGCACCTGACAAAACCTAGTAGAATGAAGGATGTTTGCATCTTTGTCAAGATTCACAAGGACTTCTCCAATTTCACAGAGAATAACAGTAGTTTGAATTCAGAATTCTGAAAGTTCGGTATGTCCTATGTTTTCTTTATTGGGCATTGTAGCTACCATGCAGAGATCAAATATAAAGTAAGCAGGGGGTAAAACAACTGAAAATACTTTTCTTTTATCCCGTAGTTATTTTTGTAATGTCTCAAAGTGCAGACTAGAAGATTGAAGATTCTATCCCTCTATGTATTTATTGCATTGGGCAGTAATGTCTGGGCAAGCTACTTAGATTATTGTTTTGGATTTCCTGTCATATATTTTAACACTGCACGGGTAGGGTTTTAGTATATGTGGATAGAACCACCACAATTTTATTGTCTTTCCTGCCCACATTTGCTCTTTCTCAGCACATTCTTCATCCTATATCTGACGTGTGATTTGATACTCAATTTCTTCAGTTGGTTCTAAAGCAGAGTGCCTGTGTAGGTAAATATCAAATGGCAAAGCTCTAAAATAGTTGCCACAACACACTGTTATTCACTTAGCATGGGACATCTCTACACTAGCAACCACATTGCTTCTTGCTCCAGGCCCTTGTGGCATTAATTTTTATCCCTTTTTGTAGGCTATGTTAAAATTTGTGTACAACCAGAAGCCCCATGTAAGAAAACTGTTTATAAACCCATTTGTGGAGTTTGGCAGCCATATCTACTCGTTGACAAGCATTCAAATGTAACAGACAGAAAAAATTTATCTGCAAGGTGATCAGTAATTGGCCTTATTTGATTCAGTCTGTCATGACTCTCTGCTGGATGATGTGTGACACGTGATGTATTGTTAAAATGCGGAGTTGAGTGAATTTTTCAAATGCGTTCAACATTGTTGTCTCCTTTATAACATGAACGTCAGCTGTGGTGTTCTGCTACATTCTGATAGAGTTCTTTTGTTATCGTTGGCATCTGAATTTGAAGTAAGCAAGATAGGTTTATTAGTTACTCTGGCATTATATGAATTTGCCTTTTTGCTGCATTTGAAAAAAGTTGATTTTTGTAGTCACTTCATCCAGTGGGAACTGAGTTGGTCTATTTTCTATGTTACAGTTACTATGAATGCCAGAAAATAATGCAGCAGATATAACAGGCAAGTTGACTTCCAAAATCTCGTTATCGCATGTTCAAAATGCATCTTGTGAGTCATCACTATTGTTGAATAGTCTGGCGTGCCCTCTACCAGAGTTCTTACAGTGGAAGATGTCTGTTCACCTATCATAGAGGCAGAGGATGTGAGAGCCAAAAACAAATTCATTTCACAACTATTATAATCTTCTTCTAATTATTTACATTGCTGCCATAGTCTTTTGAAAATGTTCTACTTCACCAATTTGTAATTCATTTATGTTACTGTCTTTCATATCAATTTCACTGTTAGACATAAAATTTATTTGCTAGCTGTGGCAACTCTTCAGTAAGCCTAATTATCATTTCTCCCTTTCAGTAAGTACCAACTAAAAAAAAAATCATGCATGGTGTATCACTTGTGATACGACAGATTTTCATTTTAAGTATATAATAGTTATTTATAAATGTGTGAGATGAAAATAAATGCTAAGTTTATTTATATTATGAAAATGATTTTTCATGTAGACAAAGTTAAATTAAAATTAATACAACTATCTTAAAGGTAGGGTATTTTATGATTTCACCAAAATGGTAGGACTAATTTCAGTTTGCCCACTTTGATTCAGCTGTCATGTATTAAGTGTTGTAACTATGTGAAAAAACAATATGTGGCGGATTATATACTATACAGTTTGACTTAGGATGGATAGCAACAAAGCAGTTTTTTATTTGGCAAGTCTTATCTCATTTGCACTGTGGAGTTAATAATGTTTATTTATATGTGATCGCAACAAGAATGTGTGTTGAACAATCATAAACAAAAGGAAAAATGTGAAATTGAAAATAAGTACATGGTTGCTACCTGGGTGGTGTCAATAGCTTATACATATTTTGCTTTTGTTCTGTATTGATGTAGATGTTACACTTTTAATGAATTAGTATATTCATTTGAGCAAACCTGATTTACTGGCATGCAATTAAAGTTAGACATTTGTCAAAAGGTAAAAATTAAATATACTCTTTGATTTAGAAATTCGCATTAGTGTTCATTCACTCAGAATTTACAGAAACCTTGTCGCTGAACCTTGTGATATTTTTAAGTTATGAAGTTGTTAATAATATACAACCCTTTACTCTATGTAAAGTTTTTAAACCTCAGGAATTTGCACTTTTTTGATACTCAGATTATGCATTGTTCATACTATTAAGCATTAAAAAGAAATTAAAGTTTTTCCAAGTGGATGAATATTTAATGGCACAAACTTATTTCTGTTTTAAAAATCACCCCATTTAAGTAGTCATGCAAAGTTATTGATATAAAATGTTTACATGCCAAGAAGAACGCGGCCCCAATATTTTGGAAGTCAAAATTGTAAGAGAACTTTGTTATACAAGGAATATACAGGGGTGTTTCGTAATTCCTATTGCACACTTCTAGGAGTTGTAGAGAGCATGTAGTAGATAAAGTTTTGATGAGAAACCCATATTCAGAAATGTACCGTTACAATGCTAAAAGGATGACAAATCAAAATTTCAAATGTCCGCCACATTGTAAGCAACTCGACAATAGGCAACAACACCTGATGCCAAATGTTCTATGTTTACACTATGATTTATTGCTGCTATGGTCATGCCACGTGCTATTCATTCATTAATCAATGTGGTACAGTACAATATGGTCAAATACACGTTTGCCAAGAATCAGACATTTTAATTTACAGCAGAGTTCATTATAATCATAGAGCTGCTCAACATCTATAACAGAAGTGTTTTCCACATTGCATGACTCCATCATATTAAATTTTTGGCATATTAGAACAACTGCTACAGGAAACTGATGCATTCAAAGGTAACTAGGCTGGCTGTGGTGCTCCACGGATGCGCCACACACTTGACTTTGTAGTAGCAGGGAGTGAGGGGGGTACTTCATTAAGTTAAAGAGAAATTATTGATGAGTACTTGCACCGTAGTACGTGCCATGAGTGTGTCACATAGCAGTGTCTGACGTGTTCTACATGAACACCAACTAGGACCCTACAACTCCCAGAGGGTTTGGCCGATTATGCACCACGTCTCAACTTCTGTACGTGGTTCCTACACTGTTTTGAGGAAATTCGGAAGTTTCCACTACACATTATTTTCACCTAGAAGCACATTTTTCCAGGGAAGCTGTTTGCAACTTACGAAACAGCCACATTTGTGATGAAGAAAACCTTTGTGCTACAAATTTCCTCAGATTTCAGCAAAAGTTCAGCATCAATGTATGAGCAGGTATCATTGATGGTCGTGTTATTAGGTCGTACATTCTTCCATACAGCCTAATGGGTCCCATGTTGACATTTTTGCAAGATGTACTGGTGGAGTTCTTGGAAGAAGTGCCACTGAACATTTTGTGAGCAAATGTGGTTCCCACATATTGGCACACCAGCACTTTTCACGTGCTGTCTGACAAAATCTCGACCAAACATTCAGGGAAAGATGAATAGGGATTCAACATCCTCTTCAATGTTTTTGTGTGGGGCCACATGAAGAGTTTTGTGTACAAAACCCCTGTAGCATTGGAGGAAGCAATGCTTATATGAGTTGTGGCCACAGTAGAAGAGATTCTGGACACATGAGGTATTGTTCAGCTTGTGTATGGGAACATGCTTTGCAGATAAAATGTGTGCAATGAATGCCATGGTCACAACACCAAGCAGCTCTTGTAGTGCCTGCAGGTAAGCACTCATTGACCTTGATGAAGCCAGAGATTTTAATTCGTGATTAATCTGTGACTGTTTCCAGATTTTGGTTCCATGCCAAAACTGTCTTACTGTGTGTCCTGTACAACCCCTAGAAGTACTAAATAGTAATTATGAAACATCATGTATGTTTGGAAAATAGGGTAACAAAATTATTACAGTTATGGTATCTTAACTTAGAGTTGAGTTTGAAACCTTAATAGCTGACTGTATTTTGAACAACTGTTTCATACGTGTACACTGTGTATAGTGGTTAATAAACCTAAAATGAAGATGTAGTATTTGTGGAAACTTTAAAATAAAATAAAATAATACCACCTGAATAATTTTATTTATATTTTTGTAGTAAATTGCATGGGTCTGGCTAATAATACATAAATAAATTTAAATTGATGGAAACCTGCTAATACCCGACTAATTGAAAATACCATACCCTTCAGCAATATTATACACTTTTTCGTGGTTTCTTCACACCTTTTAAATAAAACCTTTGAAAATCACCCAGTAAATGATGTTTGGTTGGTTGTTTTCTAAATACGCCAGTTATCACAAGCACAAAAATATCCTAGTAGTTTTTGTTAAATTGAACTTTTAATTATGTTTTGTCTATACATTATAATATTTAATCTGTAAGTAATATAAATAAAAATGGGGAGAAAATAGGTATGTTGGTAATGCCTAGTGAGAAATACTTCTTATGCAAAATATTATTACACTGGCTGCGCACCAATTTGGTGCATTGTCCTTTAGGGTGATTTTATAGATTTTCTTAAGCTTTGTTGTCATGAGGTTGAGTAATATCGTGGAAGTAGAACTTTATCAGGGCTTTAGACAAGTTGGAAGTAACCGTGAATGGACTATATATTAATATTTAAAATTTGATAGATCATTGTGTAATAAATTTGTCGTAAATTTTTCCATAAATTATTACTTTCTTTAATTATTTTTAACCAGATTCCAAAATAACCACTTCTAAACATTCCTACAGTAAAATTGTGTGTGAAATGGTTAAGCAGTGGTAATAAAATTTGTCACCACAAAATTAAGGAGTATAGTTATACATTTTTCGAGCACATGCGATATTTTGTGCTGTAGTTTCATGTAATGATAGTGTATATGGATTAATATGGAAATTTCAATAATTTTCTGCACAAAGATACTTTGTATTAATTGTAAAGAAAGTTATACAGTCTTATCTCCAGTAAATGATTTGTGTCATGTCTTCCAATAGTTTGTAAATTCGACGCATTATTTCGTGCAGAAAGGAGTGTGGAGTGTGTCGAATGGACAGAGCATAACCTGGTAATTTGTTTTATGATCTTTTTTTTTTGAAGAAAATGTTGTGCAGGTCATCAGTTCGCAAATTGAAGAGGCCTGAACTTGAAGAGGAACTCATGAAGCGAAATCTTCCTCTCCATAAGACACTCACCAAGATGCGTACTACCCTAGCAGAGTATTTACGAGAGAATAAAGATTTCAGTGCTGTGATGTATGAGCAGGTTGGTTAGGGTCCAGTACAGCTTTTTATGGTTTGTTATATTCCACTTTACCTAAATGAATCTATTCAAACAGTATAATTATAGAGAAAATGGATGGAAGATTTTTGCCAAACTTTGAAAAGTTTATGCCATTGAGATTGGAAAATAATCAGTGGCATAAAATAAAAAATAGGAAATATACCGCAATCTGTTTTTTGGTCATCGAAGATAAATTCTTAAAAGTTGTAACATTAGTAGTAATCTTGTTGCTGCTATACAAACTGAATTCATGTATAAATACATTTACTAGTTTTAAATGGACGTGAATCTGAGTTAACCACTATTGTTAATAACCTGGTAAATTTTCGTATATCCCACGTGTTTGTGTTCAAGGTTGAGCATTTGCTAAATTAAACAAATTGTTGCAACTTTGTTGCAACTTTTTCCTTCTGGAGACATCCCTTACCAAGTAGTTATGTATAAGTACAAAATCATAGTCGTGGAAGAAAAAGATACTTCTACTTATCCATGTAAGATTATATTTGATCTTGAGCACATTTACTTACTAGAATATATATATATATATATATATATATATATATATATATATATATATATATATATATATATATATATATATATATATATATATAATATATATATATATATATATATATATATATATATATATATATATATATATATATATATATATATATATATAGACACACACACACAGAGAGAGAGAGAGTTTCTGCCCCTTTTATTTAAGTCTTAAACATAGTAAATAATATATTTATGAATATAACCCCTAAATTCAATTGTAGAAAAAATGTTGTGATCGTTAATTGTTTGTAGTATTATTAAATCACATATACCAGTGTCCAGCACATCATTACAGGGTACTATAATGACTGTAAAAAACATCCTTCACTTAATCTGTGTTGACAAATTATGTAATGTAATTACATATTTATATTAATAAGAGAACTGTGTACTGTATTTTAATTTTATGCATTGGTACTCTTTTTTAGGAATAATCTAAATTTGTAATTTTACCAGACACATGTGCTGATGTGATACATTCAACAGTGAAAATGTAGCTAACCTCTTGATGTTACATTTATTCAGTGTACCACATAACTTCAGTATGCCTAGCACTAAGTTTTTACAGTATTAATTGGTGGCCTTACTTGATGATTGACTTTGTATCTAATGGTTTCTAATTGATGAAGTGTGATGTGAAGAAAAACATATTGCGTAACAATAAGGTTTAAATGTTTTTTTTGCAGTTAGCAATTTATAATTCATTCTCCATTTGTTTGTTGGTCTTGTCACTTAGTACCCTGTGTTCTTATTCATTTAAAAGTTCTCATGGTTCGGTTAGTGTATGGCGACATGTTACATAAATTTTTTCATTGACCAGTGGTGTGAGGAATTTGCTTTAGCCAACAGCGTTGCAGTACATACTAGTTGGGAGTGTCTATCCAGATTGGATGTCAACAGTTTTATTGGAAATAAATAATTGTAATTACCATTCAGCTAAGTTGTGGTTTAATTTATTTGACATGTTTTAAAAACTATTTAATTAAGTTTAGTATGATAGTAGCAGGTTACCTCAGAAAACAGCATTAAACAGTGGGAGTAACATAGTACGTGTTTAAGGTTTAAGCAGTACATTTTAGGGTAATGTACATATTATGTTTTAAATTTAAAAATGTGTTTTTGGGTGTATATTTGTAAGAATATTACAAGTGAATTATGAAAGTAACGTATATAACAACTGGGTGTGAGATTAAAAAAAAAGTATAAAATAGCAATGAATGTATATGTACATACACTAACATGTTAACATTAGCTTTTATTAGTTTTCTTTCATAGTGAGTTAATTTGTGATAAGTTGTGGTTGTATGTAAAACATATGGTCATAATGTAATAACTTTTGAATAGAGTGGTCTACTTGAAATAGTCAATGTTGATGCAAACACACATCATGTTCTGATCATGCGAAATAGAACAAATTTCGACATTCTGATGTTTAATGCTGCGCGATACATGCACAGAAGATTCTACATGGGGACACACACTGCCAAGAGCCATCTGCTCACACCACCTGTCCCTTGTAGTCCTCGCTTGCTACTTACTACCTTTCCACATTCGTGGAAGTGTTGTCATCAGAAGTGGCTAAGAGGGAAGGGGGAGAACCATTAGGTACCCTCTCTTTTGGGAAGTGCACCTGTTTGAGGCTCAGTAGTACCAACAGTCAATTTAGTACAAACTGTAACTAAAGGTGTAAGCGGAACCATGAATACTATTGTTGAAGCATTTTGGTTGCATTTGCTTTGAATTAATTGCAGTTGTTTTCTTGTGAATGGAAAAAAAAATGTATTTTGTAGTGATATAGTTGCATGGTTGTTTCCTATCAAGAAATAATTAAGTAATCCTACTTATATTTCTGTGGTTTGCTCTGAATTAAAATAGGCCAACAATTAAAAGTGTAATATTGTCCATTTAATATCCGTTAGTTGCTTAAAACTTTCTAACTGAAGTTTTGACCAAAGCAGTAATTAATCTTGTGTTGGCATGTAGCATGAACAATTGATGACAATGCAATATATGCAAGAAGTGTTATTAATCGAAAGCATGTATATAGTCCATTTATTCACCCCTGTTGGATACCCTATTGCTGGTGTTCAGTACAAATATGTTTAAGAACGGACATCAGGCAACATTGAGGTTGGCAGTAACTTGGCAGTTCTGCAATTATTAGAACCTCCACGAGATTGATGACCCCAGCTTTCTTTTGCTGTGTTCTCATGATTGGCTGGTAGTGGTAATGGTCCCCGTTATGGGGAGCGGGCAGTGGTTCAGTCAGCAATCATGCACTCCCCGACTCTTGGAGTGTTTTCTCTTATAGGCTGTTCACGGTAAAGTGAGCACTTTGAGGCCCTAGTTACTTTTTTCTTTCAGCAATATTTTATTCTTTAAATAAGTGTTGTAATGTGAGTGTTTAGCATAGACTGAGAAATAACACACAATTATGCGTTTATATTGCCGGACATGCCCGCGGTGGACTTACCACGTTGCCATCTTGAATCGTACTAGCGTCAGGAACTACTTGCGGCAACGCCATGGCCATGGAAGAAAGTAGATCTCTGCGGAAGGATACACAAGTCTGATTGCATATTGCACAATACGCAACATACCGCTCGCCGAGACCAGCAGAGGTCTCGATATTCAGTCCAACAAGTCACAACATAGTTTTACACGCTACAGATACTATACATATTTACATGACACCACTGGCAGACTTCATTATGCAGGTAGACGATACAGCTTGTGTACTGGCATACGCAGCTGTGTCCCTTGTTGGTGCACACGTCCGCCACTCTGACCACACCGTCTCTTCCAGGATGAGGGGCGGTAAGTGCTCTTCTCCCACAAGAACAAGATCTCTGACTTCGAGTGCTGGCTGTTGGGTTTGCCACTTACCCCTGGGTTGCAGCTGCTGCAGGTATTCTCCATACCATCGCTTCCAAAACTGGTTTGCTAATGCGCACACCAACCTCCACCTTCTCGATAGACATATGTCACTATTTTCAGAGGACTTTGGTACAGCTACCAGAGTTCTACCAATGAAGAAGTGTCCAGGTGTGAGGGCGGCAAAGTCAGTTGGGTCTGAAGACAGTGGAGTCAGGGGCCTGGAATTGAGGACTGCTTCAACTCTAGTACAGAGCATAATCAATTCTTCTAGAGTGAGAATTTGGTTCCCAATTACTCGCTTGAGATTATATTTATCAGACTTTACAGCAGCTTCCCACAATCCTCCTTGGTGAGGACTGGCAGGAGGGAGAAAATGAAAACTATTTGAATGGGCCAAGGCAAAGTATTCCAGTAGTGGAGACCGGAGGAGCTGGGTGAAAGATCGCCAGAACTGTTTTGAAGCTCCTATGAAATTGGTCCTACAGTCAGAGTGGAGATGAAGATGAGCACACAAACCTCTCCGCAATACAAACCGGGTAAGGGCTGCAACAAAACTGTCAGCGGTCAAGTCTGTAACAACCTCAATGTGTATGGTTTTTGTCACAAAACAGATGAAAATGGAGAGATAGGCTTTCTGGGCGACCATGCGATGCAGCTTGTTGAGCCTTATGGTGATAGGTCCAGCATAGTCCACTCCAGTCAGTTCGAAGGCCCCAGCAGATGTGACACGTTCAGAAGGCAAGTCGCCCATCAATGGGGGATTGTTTACAGGCCGACAACGAAAACAACATACACACTTAAAAACTCTCAAACGAACCAAGGACGGTGCTGAGAAAATCTAGAACTGTTGTGACAAAAGTGATTGCAGCAACTGAGGTGCTGCATGTAAATACTTTGTGGTAATGGTCTACCAAAGCTTCAACAGCTACATGGTAGGTAGTATGATAGGATGTTTTACTGAAAATTCTATGTTGGCATGTGACAAACGGCGGCTCGCCCTGAGCACACCATTTTCATCCAAGAATGGTGCCAAACGCTGCACTTGTGTTGAGCAATATTTCCCCTCTTTGAGTTGTTTCAAATTCTCTAACAAACGCTCCTATTGGATACATTTGCATACCAAAGCAGCAGCTTCTTTCAGTTCTGCAGGAGACAGGCTGTCACTGGTACAAGGCTGTTTCTTAATGCGATTGATGAAATGCTTTACATATGCCATGACACGATTCAGCCGGGGCCAAGAGGAAATTTGTTGCAATACTTGAAGTTCTTCAGAAATGTCATGTGTGGTAAGTAATGCGAACTGAGGAGGCTTTGATTCTGGGATCTCGTCCATCTGATTAATTGTGGTCACTGGCCACTGCCCTGGAGGGTCGACTAACCAGCCAGGGTCATGCCACCACAAGTCATGCGATAGGAGTTCATGAGGCAGCATGCCACGGGTGGCACAATCAGAAGGATTGTCTTTGGAAATTACATGTTTCCATAGCTGGGGAGGGACCCAGTCCTGAATCTGTGCAACACGATTTGTCACAAATGTTTTCAATAAGTAGGGCTGGGTCTTTATCCAAGTCAGAGTAATACTGGAATCGGTCCAGGCATGAATAGCAACAACATTTAAGTGCTGTACCAGGAAGGCATGACAATAGAGCATAAGTTTGGCCAGTAAATGAGCATCACACAATTCTAATCGAGGAAGAGACACCTGCTCAAGTGGAGCTACCCATGACTTTGCCAGGACGAGATGTACAGACACATTCCCTCAAGTATCTACACTCCTGAGATATACAGCAGCTGCATAGGCTTTATCCGAAGCGTCCGAGAAACCATGCAGCTCCACACTGACGACATCAGGACACATGAAACGAGGCAGACTAAGTACTTCTAGTTCTATTAGCCCATCAAAAAACTGGTTCCACTTCTCCAAGGCTGGAGATGGAAGAGGGTCATCCCAACCTAAGCCCTTAGTCCATACCCACTGCATTAGCATCTTAGCCCACACAATTATTGGCTACAACCATCCCATATTATCATATATTTGGGCCGTTTGTGAAAGGACAAAGCGTTTGGTTGCAACTCTGGTGGTGATTCTCAAGTGATAAGCAAATGAGTCCTTTTCTGGGTTCCAGTACAACCCGAGAACATTTACTACAGGACCAGATGAGAAGTCCAGATCTCTAGGGGTTTCCAGATGGGTTACAGAAATATCATCGAGGAGCTGAGGCCGATTGCTGGACCACTTCCGGAGTTCGAACCCACCCTAATGCAGAAGTTCAATCAGTTGGGATTTCAAAGTGTGCGCTTCCTCCATGGACATTGCTCCCGTAACAGTATAGTCAACAAAAATATGATTGTGAAGAACATTTACTGCAAAAGGATACTGGGCACCCTTATCCAAGGCCAACTGGTGTAGTGTTTGAATAGCCAGGAATGGAGAGGGTGATAGACCATATGTTACCGTATTCAAATGAAAAACTGAGCAGATGGGATGGATTGTCATGCCAGAGAATGAGTTGGTATGGTAGGTCAGCCTCATGGATTAAAATTTGCCGGTACATTTGCTTAATATCACAGGAGGCTGTGTGGAGGGAACATACACCTTCATATGACCTGAGTCAGAATAGTCTGTCATGAAATCTGTGTACACGGTCTTCATTTCAGGATGTAATTAAAGTTTCTTTTCTAAAGACTAGAACCTACGTTCAGCATTCAAATACAATTCCCCAAGAGATTGAGCCTATGGTTTGAAAGGAAGACGAACCTTATAGCTCCCCATGTCGTCCCGCGAATGGATGTCCTCAAAATGTTTCTTACAGTAGTCAGCATCTGGCAGCTTTGCATTAACGCATGGTGGTTCTGTAACTTCCCAAAACCGCTTTAGAGTCAAATCTAATGGATCTTCCATGCCAATGAACATTGAGGTTACATCTTGACCAGAATCGGTGCGTGACTTTGGGTACTCACCCAGCAGTACCGATCCGAACTGAGACTCCAACGCCACAGGCATGTGCTGTCCTAATTCTAACCTGCCACTCTAACACACACATGCTTAAACATCAGCACCTAACAACATATCAATTGCAGTAGGTTTGTCAAAGTGGGGGTCTGTGCCAGAGGAAGGGAGCCAAATTGGATTCAGACTAGCTGATCTACAGAAGCCTGTGGCAGATTGCTAGTGCTCTTTGACACAACAAAGAGTGAGTGATTTAAGGTACATTGAGGCTTCCCGGAGGATTGTATCTTACAACTAATCATTCCTTTCAGATTTACAGCACATTGAGAGAGGCCAAACACCCTTTCACATACCTTATGCAGAGGCAGAGACAGTACCTTTGCAGAGGCTTCAGATAGAAAGATGCCTGAGCTACATTATCAAGCAGACAGCGCATGACATGAGGTTTGGGCACCATACACTTTGACCAGAGCTGTAGACAATAAAACAGATTTACGATCATGGGCTGACACACATGCAAATGTACTGCTTGGACTGTTAGTGCTGGCAGAAACCTTGTTTCGAGACCCTGAAGTTACATTTGACCTCCCATCGATGTGAAGCAAAGTATGATGTTTTTGTGTACATCGATAACATGTGTGAGAGGCGGCGCAATCAGCTACTGCATGGGATCCTCCAAGACAGTTGAAACAGAGTTTTCTTTTGCGAACCATTGACTGCCTGTCAATGGGTGATGCACTGACTAACTCTGGGCACTTGTAAACACTGTGAAAGGTGTTCTGACAAACTAGGCAAGGCTTAGGAAATTTAGGTTCAGAATCTGTAACGTGGACCGACCGTGGTTGTGAGGTTATGTGACCTGATTTGGTTAGGGATGTTTTCTGATGTACTTGACCAGCCTCAACTTTGCTCACATCAATTGCTTAATCCAATTTTGTGACCCTTGATCGCAGAAAATCAATAAGCTCTGAAACAATGGGAAATGAGTCAGTATTTTCTGTGCGTGAGTTTTCAAACTTTGTTCTGGCACCTATATCTAATTTGCGTAACAAGAATGTGGCAAGCACTGGATTATTCTGTGTTATGTCACAATCTAACCTTTCGAAGGCTCAAGCATTTTCACTGAACGTGTTGAAAACGTTTCAAATGGATTGGTGGTTTGTGGAGTCTACACTAGGCAAATCGATAATCCTGTTAATATACAAGGTGGTGAGTTTTCTCACATTCTAGTATTGGGATGTAATAAGTTCCTAGGCTACTAAATAATGTCCAGTAGTAACAGGCTGATTTTTGACCAACTGTAAAGTCTCCCCCTTGAGACATCCTAACAAGTACTGGAATTTTTCTGTGTCGACCAATGCTTGACTGTTATGGATTGTAGCTTGAGAAAACATTGGCCATTGCCCTGAGAAAGAGGGCAAAATAATTTCCGGAAGTCTAACATTTGCTAACGTGGAGGCAAGATTATTGGTTTAATGAAGCTGGCACAGCATGAATGGAAAAAAATGAGGTTATGTTGCATTGGACGTCTGACAACGTACCAAATAGACTCATGCTTCGAGGTTAGCACATTTTCGTCAATGTTATCCGGCGGGGTATCAATTTGTAAAAGTTAGTTGCACAAAGAATTTACTTCGGACTCGATTGCATCTAGCTGTACGCCGAATGCAGTTACTTCATGAACAGAATTTACAGTGACTTCTGCCTTAGTAAGAGCTTGCACCCTTTCATTAATGTGTTTCAGCTTGCTCTCCTGAAACTTGAACTTCACCAAAAATATTTTGAATCCCATGTCTAGGACCTACCAATCGACCCACACAACAAACAAGAAATTATCAACACTTCATGCAATTTAGGAATACATTGAAACAGACGTCCAAAGCTAGATTGGATACCATCTCGACGATAACACACTGATTTGCTCCACAAAACATGCTGCAAACGGGCATGATGCAACAAGACAAAAAAAAACTCACCCACATGTACAGCACAGGCTGGTAATAAAACATTACACAATAATACGGACTACGTGGTTTCCCTGGAATTTCCACAAAACTGTAACACTTCTCACGAATGTATTGGACAGCGATGAAGAAAATACTGGTTTGTTCTTGGGATGTTTCTGTTATGAGTGGATTCAGAGCGGTGACTGTAGTTTTTGCACAAGCGTGAGATAAAGCTTCAATTACGTAGAACACGTAAAACGACCGAAAAAACGTATCACATTCACTGTACGGAATAAACGCGGGCACGAATCTGGCTTGGAGGACCAAAATGTTTAGCATAGACTGAGAAATAATACACAATTATGCGTTTATATTGCCGGACATGCCCACTGCGGACTTACCATGTCTCCATCTTGAATCACACTGGCATCAGGAACTACTTGCGGCGACGCCATTGCCGTAGAAGAAAATAGATCTCGCGGAAGGATACACAAGTCTGATTGCATATTGCAGAATACGCAACATGCATATTGCAGAATACGCAACAGTAAGTAATAAACACAGTGTATACATTCCACTGCACTCGGAAGTTAACATCTAATGCTAAAATTAAATATATTTATTGACTATTATTTAAAATAAGAAGGCATTTAAAAGTGCTCACTTTACTGTGAACAGCCTATAGCAACCTATCACAGATGTTGCTTTTCAACGACAACTTGAAGTGCTTCCTTTCATGCCTACTGAACGGATATTCTTAGTCTCCGGGACAAGAATGGTGACTGATGTTAGACCATTGTAGGGTTCTTGCACGTCATATAAAATGGCTGTTTCATCACATGCGCAGATTTATGTTAATACAGATGTAAACTTGGATAGTAGTACCCTGTCACCTCTGGAAATTGCCTGAGGTAGAATTTCCTGACTGTACATCACTCGGCATTGGTGATTGTTGGGCATGACTCTGGTATTGAAGTAATGGTAAGAAGACTGGCTGGGACCGAAAATTGGATAGGAAACTTGCAATTCTTTAACACTTAATCCTCACGCCTATATATTTAGCTTGCACAGTTATCTATGCCCTGTGGACTGTCTGCTCTCCTGTCAACCACGACTTCCGCAGTCTGTTGGAGTTCACGATTTTGGATGCACCATAGTATGTTATACAACAGCCCAAAGAAGCAGTATTCTCCAAGATATGGATAGAACATCCTCCTTTCCACTAGAAACACAGATGTTAATAGCCATTCTGTTTCCCAGTCATGCTTTGTTATGACCCACTCAATTTGCTCTTGTCTCTTCTCTAAGCAAAATGTCCTTACTTGTCAATCTATTCCTCTATTGAGCTTAGAGGTCTAAAACTACCAAGCACAACACCTAAAAATTCTTGGCCCATGGAAAGCCCAATAGTTTTGTTGTGTTTCAGAACAACAGTTATGTCCATGGTCACCCACTACAATGCAGTTTATCAATAGGTCGAGCCAAAATGTACAAAAACAGGGTAAAACAGAAGGGGGGAAGAGCTAACAGATAGTCCTGACACTTCTTTCACTCACACTCTACTTACCTGGGTTTGGGACATGTGGAATTGCCAAGCCCATCCTTCCCAGTTCCATCACTGGTGATACTGCATGAATCTAGAGACTTGACAGTTACCATACTCTGTCACCTCCTACCTTACTGGCTGAAATGTTAGCTTACATATACGTGGAAAAGGGAAGAGAATGCAAAGAGGTCCAAAGGAGTTTCTATGGAAAGGTTTTAAAAAGATAGTTAAGAACAATATTTTAGAATGTCAGAATCGTACAATTTTTCTAATTACGGGTTCAGTGGAGAACCCTCCAGCATACTATTTTCTTAAAGGATGAGAATATATATATATATATATATATATATATATATATATATATATATATATATATATATATATATGTATATATATATATATATAATTCTCATCCTTTAACATTTTTCTATATTGTAAGTCGTTACAAATCAAATAGCTAAAATATTCAACATATATATATATATATATATGTTGAATATTTTAGCTATTTGATTTGTAACGACTTACAATATAGAAAAATGTTCCACATAAAAGTTGTAGAGTGATTAAAAACCTATTAGAATCATATGGCATTACCATGTATTGGGTTCACAGTGTAACTTATTTGTAGACGTAGCATGGCGGGTCGGTTGGTAGGGGCAGTATAGAACATAAACATACAAGGCACCAATTGAAATTAGAAGACAAGTTACACTACATAATAATAATGTTTCTGTGCTCTTTTTAAAACATATGTGATGCATTCTCAGAAAAGGTGCTTTAGGGTGTGAAGCTTGTCCAAATCAGGATGAGTGGGACGGTTAATTACATTAGTATTTAAATCCCTATCTCCGTCTCTCTCCCTGGCAGCTAGTGTGAGGTTCTCCATGTTGGGAAGAATGCTGGGGTTTCTGTTTCTTTACCTTAATCCAAGACCATGGGGAGAGGGGGTTCCTAGAGTGACTTGACCCAGGTGTTCTTTTAAGCTGCAAAGTTTGGTTCTCTACACTCTCAGATACTTCAACCAAAATTGCGATGTCAGATTCACTGGGTGCATTTGGAGCGGCTACCCTAAATATTTGACTGGGTCCTTAGTCCCTCTTCGGGGACTGACCGTTATACAGCACTGGCTGCGGGGTCGTCTACTTGGGACAAAGTTCTCAACAACACTCACAATCCGGCATTTCAAGAGGCACAGTACCTGGTTAGTCGGGTCTTCTTCGTTGACTGGCTCACACGGGGCGTGAACTCCGAGACAGCGGCTGACGTCGGTTGCGGTGGTGTAGTGCAGTTGATCTGGTTTATGGGGGTAAAAGGACGAGTATGTGGTCGGGGGTGATAGATTCCTAAGAGATCATTCTCTTTGTTGTAGGATAAGCACAATTGCTGGATGGTTTTTACCTAGTAATTTTATTAATGGCCCAAATAGAGGGGTCGTCAATTATTAGTCACTGTCTCTGATGGAGCTAGATTCCTTAGTTCCCTAATTATTTCCCTGAGAGCTTTTCTGCATGGTTTACGTATACTTCTGTGTTTTGCATAAGGCATTTAGACTGTTAAAATCCTCAGAGGACAAGCAAGCGAGTTCTGTGGTCTTATAGTATACTTTCAGGACACAGTGTCGTCACTCCTGATACCCACTGTCCGGCCTTTGCAGACTGGGAGTGCCGTAGAATACTGGATCCTGGGTGTGACACCCACAAGAAGTTTTAGTAAGTAGCAGAGGTGTTCAGTTTTCCGTCCGGCCTTTGCAAACTGAGAGGGAGAAGTAGAATGCCTGGTCTGACCAACTTTGGTGTGGATTAGAGTATCTAAAGTTGTGGATCGCAGACGATGCTCAGTGGCAGGCCTTGGTTTGCTATTTTAAAAGATGTTTTTGTATTTACCTTAGTGGTTATACGCGGTTTGCTGGCTTTCCCTCTTCTGTGCTAACATTAAAGTCATAGAATTCTTAGTTTTAAATGATACTGGGTTAAAACTACGACAAAATAATAATACTCGCCAAATTAATTCAATATACTGCTATAATGACGCATTAGGAAATACAGGGCAAGTCCACATTCGCTCCTAATTTAAAATATATTTATGTAATAAAAGAATAGGAAGCTCGATTCTACGTTATTTCAGATGAATGCGTCCTGGGCAGAAGCTAGGTGTCGTAACGTAAAAATAATACAAATCAATTTTAAGTAAGTATGTTAAGCCTAACTTAATGGGGAGTGTTGTGAAGGAACTCAGTTGCATTTGCCAAGAGGGCAAATGACGTAGTCTCCTGACTGGTGGCTTTAGGGTTTCCAGAAGGGACGTTCGTTTCTACCTGCTACCAATGTAGAGCTGGATTACCGGAGGATGGGTGGTAGGAGTGGATGACGTCTTTGGAAGGCGTATTTGACCAGCGGCGGCAAAATCTGTTGGGTTACCGATGGCGATAGACTTCTCGTGACGTCTTCCGATAAGCGCACATGAAGTGTGGTCTAGTGGTCAGCTTATCCTTCAAATAGTTCTTCAGTCTTTTCAGTCTGGAAGAGAGGATCGGTTGCCACTTACTGTTGGTTTAGTGATCATCGCACCCTTAAAAAAGTTCTTCAGCCTTTTCAAACTGGAAGATAGGGCGGCCTACCACTTACCCCTACTGTTGCCCTCAGCCTTGTACAGACTGGAGGGACAGCGGCTGCTCCGAGCCTGGGATGGCTGCTCCTATTTATATACTATCTACCAAGTAGTAATTGGGCACCCATGAAGATAGCTAATTCAGTACGTCATTTAACTTGTGTTTCATGGCCTTTGGCTTAGGGTCGTTAGTGTTTGTCCATGGTAACATGAACACAGAGGCCTATTGTAACATTCTGGATAATGAAATGCTCCCAAAATTGTGGCTTTTAACGTAATGGACTCATGTTACTTCCAGGATGACAATGCCAGGTGTCATGTTTCATGGGCTACTATGCAGTGGTACGCCAACAACAATGTTCGCTGATTGGGCTGGCCCGCCCAAAGCCCCGACCTCAACCCTATAGAACATCTTTGGAACAAATTGGATTGCCGGATGATGGCTCATCAGGTACGGCCAAAATCCATTGCTCAACTCATGGAATGGTTGCAAGAGGAATGGCGACGAATCCCCGTGGATGTCCTGCAAACACTCGTAGAGAGCATGTCAGACAGGGTGGCTGCTGTTATAGCTGCAAGAGGTGGCCCTACAAGATTCTAAGGGGGTGACAACCACAGAGCAAACGTTGTGGACAGGCGCCCAATTATTTTTTTGTAGATAGTGTACTAAAATTTTCAACTTGTTGGCATCTAGCAGGGTGCGGGGGTGGCTAGACTCTCTCTGCAGGGATAATTTTTTATTCTTGCGTGATGGCAGTGGCATCGTTTTCTTATCTCCTGTGTTGGAGGCATTGACATATCTTATCGCCTCGGTGCAAGGAACTGGAGGCTGTGATGCTCTAGTGGAAACGAGTGCTGCTCTCTTGCAGTGAAGCGTGGAACTTGCTTATCTTCGGGAAGGGTGTCGACGGCTCGTCGAACAGTAAAATCCTGTGATGGGGTTAGGGCAACCGCATGACTGCTTCAGAGTGAACAGTACAATTTATGCAACCACGTGTCTGTAGTAGCTCATGGCGTGCAGCCCACGGACCCTGTAGACATGTGATTTATTGTACTATTGGGAGTATGACTTGCCCATATGAGCACTGGTGCTCGATGATGGGATGAAGTCGCAAAGTAGAGCGCGCATCCTTAAAGTGTGGATATGTGTCACGCGTCAGGTGAAAAACCATTTTCGGGTTTTGGGCTGTTTGTGTTAGGCTATTCTACAAGGAGTTTAATTAAACAAGTCCTTGTAGCTTATATACTTTCAGCATGTCTCGTTCATGTCTCGACAGCTATAATTTTCACATTTTCAACCTTTTGTTTTTTTTACCCCCTGAAAAACTTATGTTTTCACCCTAACATAACTTTTCTGAGAACGCGTCACATGTTATCACAGTAAACAAAATTCAGTATACACATATTGTTGACTGGTCTCCAAGATATGGTTAAATTCTGACTTGTACAGGCTTTCAACTAGACATGACTGCACATGCCCCTCCTCTTTTGCCCTCCTTCCTCCCCTTCTCTCTCCAACACTTTGTCTTCACGACTTGTGACAGTATTTTCATGCCGTAAAACTTATCAAACCAGATTGAGTTCTTATATAAAAAATCATAAATGAAAACTTAATTATAAAGGTATATGCATTACTTCACTTTAGAAAAAGTGATATTTGTACCAAATATATTGTTGCAACAGAGAGTTACAAAAGAAAGGCAAAAAATTTACAAATTTGTTAGTAGAGAAATATTGTAACGTTCAAACAAAACAGAATATTGAACCAATATGGCGTCCACTGCTGCAAAATCTGACGTGGTATTCCTTTGGTCTTTTTCTGAATTGATAAGTGGAGTGCCCAAATTATTTACAACAGTATTTTTTTTTATTATATATATTTAGCGGCGAGCCACCCCAATTATTATACGTATATGGTGTAGCAATTAAACCTCTGCAACTACCTACAAATAAGCCACGCTATGAACCTAGTACGTATTATAGTTCGTTCTAATATTTTATATGATTCTGACCCATTTTTTTAATGCTTTTCAACTTTTATGTGGAACATTTTTTGCAAGGCACCAACTGAAAATGTTAAATAGTTTAAGTGCTACATCTTTTTTCCCCAAATATAGGCAAAAAACCAACTTGGCTGCTTTATTTTTCAAAATGGCAGAAAACCAAATGTACCGTTTTTGGGACTTTTTTTGCAGATGCTCAGTAGATGTAACCTAACATATCTGTGAAGGTTTCATTTTTTTTAAATGTCTAGGTTTGAGTCTAATTTTCCTAAATGCACTGTACTCTACTTTCATGCCAAAAAAATGTATTATTTGAATACATATTGGAAAATGTCTTTTCACATTACACTGTTCGTGACATCAAGATGTTACGAAAATATTGCATTCAGAGTGTTGGTGCAGTGATCATTATGAGAATACATGTAATTAATTATTTTGTAAATAGTAATGTTTTGTTAATAATGAACTTAAATTCAAGAACCACTGTATCACCTGGCCGTGGCAGTCTTTTGTGAAATGTGAGATTGCTATATAACTTGTTGTAGCTTTGCTTTAACTGAAGAACAGGTACTCGTTCATGCTCATTCAGTTTCACTTCAAAATATGTTTAAAAATTGTTTCTCCTTTTCTCATCCACCTAGGCAAATGAGATTCAATTCCTGGTGGGGTTGCATGAATTTTCAAATGTTGGAAGCATAGTGGATGTTGCAGTTGATTGTGGATGTTGTGGGAGCATGCCCATTTCCCCTGTCATTGCATTCTGCTGCTTCATAGCATTAATCTCAGTTAACCTGTAATGACACTTGGTTAATTGTTGACCAAAATCTATCAACTGTACTTATTTTTTATGTTGATGGAAAACATTGCAAAGGAATGTACGAGTCATTAAAGAGAAACTTGAGTATCTTTAAGAAATTAGTTTTAATGTTGTAAAAATTTTCCTCCTGGCACTATGACTGCCAGTAAGGAGGGGAGGTGCCAATAGCCCCAAGGTCACCCGTGTTGCTGCACTTTTGATTTATACCATGTGGTTGTGATAAAGAGTTTTGGTGGGGGAGAAGGTGTGTACCATCACAGTGTGCCATAATATGATTGTCTCTTTGCTTTGCTTAGTTTATTATTTTTTACTTTATTCGTAGTGTTATCTGTAAAAGTAATTTCTAACTGTTTAGCCTCTTCATGTTTACTTTATATATGGCCTACATAGATAAAACAGTCATTTTGTTGTAGTTTAGTGCCCTTTCCATAGATTGTAATGCATCAAAGAGTTACATTATCATGTTACTTGCTGGAAAATGTTTGCTTCATAGTTCTCTCTCTTCCCTTCTGTACGCACTCTTAAGGAAAGTTTATTTGCCCATGTGCTGTGTTAAAGCAAATTTAAAGCAAGTTACATAAATTTAATTAATTTTTTTAAATTTTAAATGTTTTATTTTTTTTCTTTATCAGGACAAAGTCGCTGTCACAGGACAGGTAAGAGTGGCCAGGAATAATGTAATTATGCTTAAAAATTTTCTTTCATGGATGAATTTTGGATATACAAAAACCATATTTTTTTAAATTTATTTTGTCCTGCGCACTTATCTCTGAAGATTAGTAAATGCTGAATGGTACTGTCCAATGTCGAAAGATAATGTTGCAAACAGCTTGCTATTTCGCATGACCCATGCCTTGCTATTGTTTCATCCCAAACGTATGTGGTACCACGTCCAGTCTTAGTATTGTGGATTCTGAGGTTGTATGTCCACATTTTCCTGTTATTTGTGTGGTCCTCGTAGTTTCAAATTTGAAAATAAAAAAATTTCAACCAATGTTGAGTTTACCCATAATATCCACAATGATACGTGTGTTTCCAGTTGAAGTCACAGCTCTGCACTATTAGTTTTTGCTAACAGTATTTACTTTCAGAATACATTATAACTACAATGCTTCTGTTTTTGGGGCTTAGAAAATTTAAGTGTAGCAATTAGAGAGTGTGACTATTAAAGATGACTTTGGAAGTTTAGCTTACCTTTCTGAACTGAAAGTGTGATTCTGCAGTATATACGTAGTACTTTTTAAGTTTTTCTTATCTTCTATGTTCTGTGGTTTTTAAAATCTTATGAGTGGTCACTTGACCTGTAGAAAAGAGTTGAAGGATGAAATGTTATTTTTCTTGTGTATTTTAATCCTTTTGGACCAAACACTAAGTTTGTCCATTTCAGTTTTTGCTGCACAGGTGATGCAGTCATCTTGTCAGCTTTTTAACATAAAATTTGCAGTATGAAATTTTTATTTTTATTCAATGTGCAATTCTGCACATTAGTTGCAGACAGTTTTTTCAATGCAGAATGTTGTGCGAAATGGCTTATGTACACGTACACAAACCAATTTACCTTCTGTGTTCGACACACAAATATATATAGGGTTAATATTAGAATTTTTAAATAAAGACTATATTATATTAATTCATCAGTATTAATATAAGAAAGCACATTTACAAAAACAACAAATCACAAACACCAAATGATATAAGGCATTAATTTGTATAGGTTATTCACAATAAAATAAGCACTTTCAAATTCAACCTTTTAAAAAAATTATATACTAATATGCACGTATGTGGTACATTACATATTGATATGAATGCAGTTTCTCAGTTAATGTCAGCAAAATCATAAAAAAAGTCTTAAGACAATGTTTTGGGAGTGTAATGTTTTAATTTATGGCTACTGAAGTTAGTGTTTATTATTTTATACACATAAGAACACAAATTTACATATTATTAACTACAAAAATTTCAGTATTTGTTTTTGATGATGCTTGAACAATTTAAGACTGTTCATAACAATGTAATTTTTTTGTGTATGGCACATGGATAAAAAACAGACACAAAGTAGATCTTAAGCAGAGCTTTTAAAAAGGCTCACTTAACTGTGAACAGATTACGCATATCCCAAATTATATACAAAGTAAGCTGTGTGGTGAATAACTTTTGTAATTAAAGTGTTAAACTTTGTGTGGCAATCGGTATTGAGAAAAGCAAGTGGGGAATAACTGTTCTCGGGGAACCAACTATAGTGGATTTCAAAAGGTTATCCTGATAGGTAACAAATAAGTGAGAATTGACTGTGATAGCCTTGGGTTTAATAAATAATTCAGAATTTGCTTCAGCATCGTCAGATAGTTTGAATGGCTATTTGTCTTGGATGCAGTATTGTAACCATAAAAATGATGTGTTATTGACTTCCTCTTTAGCAGCTGCCTTATCCCAACACATAAATTTAATATAAAGAACAGTGAATTACAGTTCGTTTTGAGTTACAAGGATTTCTGACTTAAATACTTTTTTTGTAAGCATTTATAAATGATTATAGTGTAATGGCAAATTGTAAAATTAATTAAATTGTGTTTAAAAAAACCAGTTTTGGCTTTGTTGGCAGCATACTGTAAGCATAATATGGTTTGTATCTTAATGATAGCTGGATAAACCAGCCCTACAAAATTGTTAAGACCTAGTGCTCCCCGAGTTTGATGTGAGACATTTGTCCTTTAGTAATGAAGCATGGAAAATCCTTGTATGAAAAGACACCATGATCAACTAGCTCTGTGGATATGAAACATTAATTTCACTTTTTTTTTTTCAGCTTGAATTGCAGGCAAAAGTACCTATGCATTTATTTAGACAAGAGTTTGTTTTTTCCCCTGAGGAAGAGTAAACATAATGATGAGGATGTGAAGAGAATTTATGTTTAGTTAACTTAAGTTCACCTTATTGCTAACTTTGTGGGATTTTGAAAAAATTTTCACTTTTGACTTAAGTTCATAAAACCTTTCCTACAGTGTCCTTCAGCTCTGAGTAAAGCCTACACAGTCTGATGCTATCAGCTGAATAAAGCAAAATAATGCTTTAACCCTTCTTATGTTGTGTTCTAATTCTTATGAAATTTGTGATGTAAAGGTAAAATTTTACCTTTTATTTTAAAAGTCACATAATCATTTTTAGTAATTGTATGCCTATGTATAGTAAAATTGTAATTTTGTTTTCAGTTAGCAGTATTTCTTAGGCAGAATTTCATTTCCATCAGTTGTGCCAGCTTTTAGGCAGTACTGCACCTCTGCTTGTATAGAATTGGTCAGAAATGACATAATCTGTTTAGTGTGAAAACAGTGCCATTGCCTTGTTAGTTCCATTCATATTACAGTGGTATCTTTTGTTTGTGTAATGTGTGTGCGTTATTCATCATATTGTTTTGATGTTCTGCTTTGTGTATCTTTAAACAGTAACAACCATTATAGTATAATTTGTTTATTTGACTTGCAGATACAGTACTGAGTACTGTATTTGTGAATAAGCAGCTAAGAATTTAATGAGTATTTACAGAATGAGTGAATCGAAAACCTCTACACTCAGGCAGTGAGTTGTCATATTTAACTCCAAGGTGAATATAGGTATCATAGTTGTAAAACAGGTACTAATGAAGGAATTAAAATAATTTTCTCAATGCAACATGAATTTTTGCTTTCTGGTTGCCATAGAAGCAACTATGTTATTAGTATTTCTGGCTCTTTTGTAGCATTTTATAAAGTTTTTACTATCTGTTGCGGAGTAATGTGATTTAACCTGTAACACATGACAATTATATTATTAATACAACATAGTATGAATTTCTCATTAAGTGGTGTGTTTGAAAATGTATTTAAATAGTAATTTTAAGGTGGTAAGTCATGTTTAGTTCTTAAATTATTTCTGGAAGATTTGTGGTTGAAAAAATGTGTTTTGTGAATAAATTTCTTATAAAGACTTCAAAAGAAAATCTCCAGTGGAGATTTAACGTAGACTCTCGATTATCCGCTTTGCGGCTTAACCGTGGCATATTCAGAAAGATAAAAATAAATTTTGGAAATTAACTCAAACACTGCCAGAACGAAGTTATTTAATAAAATGCCCATCTTAACTAATGAAATTCGTGACAGGTACTCTTTGAAAATAACTGTGGAATGAAATATGTTTGTTTATTGATGCAAATGCACATCAAAATGTGTTCTGGATGGCGCAATGAGCTTAGTTATGTCACAAGACAGCGAGCTGACAACATCGCACAACTCGCTAGCCCAGCTGCCGCCTGCTAGGTATAGCCGGAACCCGGTACGACCGCCACATTCCCCCCGCATATCGCATTCCCACGGTCAGTGTCAGTTTTATCTCGCCAGTCAGTAGTTACGTTCGGTTTTGTTTTTGCTCATTTTCGACTGAAAAATGTCTGCAAAACATAAATGTGTGGTTTTTAATTTACAGCAGAAGCTGGAAATTATTAATAAACTTGAAGGAGGAAGTGTAATAAAACAGCTTTCATTTATGTATGGAGTGGGAGAAATAATTCGGGATATACGAAACAATAAATCCAAACTTATTGAGTTTGTGAGCAGTGCAGACTCTACAAGTGGATTGGCGAATAGGAAAACGATGAAACTATCAACGTACACGGAACTAAATAAGGCTATGCTGGAGTGGTTTAACCATAAACGTGTCGTGGGAATGCCAGTGTCGGGCTTAGTGTGTGTGAAACAAGCCCAATATTTTTTGAAGAATTGGGAATGGAAGGCGAAACTTGTTTTGTACATTAAACGCTGTTGTCCACATGCTGAAACAGCCGGCTGTATGCCGCACGCACTGAACAGTGTGGGAAGTGTGTGTGTGACACGTACAATATGCAGTTAGCTTTGCATGTCTTTGTTTCCCCTTTTAAGGGGGGGGGGGATGGCCTGTTGCCTAGCAACCGAGTGACGTCAGCCTGCCTTCCCTCTTACGCAACTTCAGATTCCAGTATCACTCGGCAATAAACACCATATGCATCCTGCTGCGTTGTTTGTATTAACTGTAGCTGCACATTTCTAGTAATGCTTGTGAGAGAACTATAGTGATTACCAGCATATTTTATACACATTATATTCCGGTTTTGTAAGTTAGAAATCAGGGGTGCATATGGTACACATTTTCCGAATGCCACCGTAGAAGGCCATTCTGAATTATTGTCCCTTATTGGCAAAAAAAAGCTTAAACACAGTGCAGTGTGTTACTTTTTGTGAGTGCGAAATTGATTTTTATTCACTTCATGTGGGAAAACTGGAAGATTCAAACATCAACTTCTTATTAGGGGTCTATTATGCAGGTCTTGTATGGGATGCAGTTACATAGCACACACAACTATTATTGCTCTGGTCAGATGAGGGGAGGGTGGTTAGCTCCTATCCCCCTTCCTTTTCACCATGTTAACAGCTAGACTGCTTGTACGACCATTCCGGCCCGCCTAGCACTTGACTACTGGTATGTGGCATTACACGCTAAAGTGTGAAAGCTGTAACAGTTACATGTCTGGATGGATCTTGCAAATTTTGCATTGAAATACTTACGCGGAATTATGCTGGTCTAGGAAAATAATATTAACTGAGTTACAGTTGGCCCATGTTATCCACAAACTTGGCATCGGGAGTTTCAACCAACCTCAATTCAAATTACATTCTTGTAAAATAATTTTTTTAATGACCTAATTACTTTGTGTTCTGCATGTTGCATGCCACTTGCCTGCCACACTGTTGACTAGTGCACTTTATCAAAATGCATGCTGCTTTCCCGCATAAACACCTCACAAAAAGTTTGTAATATACATAAATATAGCTAAAAAATATGGAGTGTACTGATGTTGGTTTCCTCCCTGGATGTTTAAATCATGGGTGACCTTATTCTTACCTTCTCCTATGCAGTAATAGTAGGGATCACTAACCTATAAAGCCCTAATATACTAATAATAATGCCAGCTGGGTCGGGGGATTTCCCACATTAAAATAATTAAGCCTTTGGCTTCTTAGATTTAGTGACCGTGGAGGGAGAAAGCGAGTAAATCTCCAAAGTGAGTTTTATCTGAAAGGACTCTGATACGAGACTTTGGTGTAACTTACCGTTAGGGCCACCAAAGTCCACGACACCAGCTTCACGGGGAACCTATAAAGATAGGGACCTAGATGGGACTCTTAGGTTTCCGATCTACCTGGCTTTGGTAGAGCGTTGGTCGATTTAGTAAGCGTGCTGGCACAAAATCAGGGATCACGGGGATCACTTTCTGACTGTTGGTTACCCTAGTTCGGTAGATGTAGGTTGATCTTCCCTGATGGCGTGTGCACTCTGCATGTGTGATGTGATGTAACAGCTAGTTGAGTAGAGTGAGGAGGTACAGGTTTGGCTTTCGTGGAGATGCTAGAAGGGTGTGTGTATGTGATGCTTCTATATTATGCCACGGCCAATCTAATCCTAATAAACTATCTCCATATTGTTTGATAGCTATGAATTCAGGGTCTTCACCAGGTACAATCTTTATATGGGTTCCAAATAGTGGAGCGGGTTCCAATTCTTTTACGGGAGTTTCATTGTTAGAAACTGTAGCGTCAGTTTGCAAAGTTAGAATTTCTCTCACTGTATCCCGTAGGGCTTTGCTTTTTAGTTTACTTAAGCTGCCTTTTGTGGCGTAACGCATTTAGCTCTCAGCTGAAGGCTGTGTAAAATTACACTGTTGGCGTAGAGCAACCTCCGAAACACAGGAGATGCCTTTGTCCTCTAGCCTGGCCTTTGCAAGCTGGGACTGAACTATGTGTGCAATAAATGGCCCACTCCTGGGTGAGTGACCCTCCAGAGGTAGATCAAGCTGGGGTACTGCAAGTTCTCGCCCGGCCTTGTTCGCTGGAAGTCGAACTGAGTACTCAGTCTGGTCGTATCTCTTAGGGGGTACAGAGTTTCTAAGGGGTGTTTTTGGGGTCCACCAATGATTTACCCAGTGGCAGACCTCAATATAGCCTCTTAATCTGTGGCACTGCTGTTAGGGCGTTTCTTGCGAATACCAGTTGAACTTTGCCGCAAATGGAAATTCAATACTTATGCCACATAATATTTAAAAAAACATAAAGACAAAGGGGTAGACAAATAGGTTATACATAATAAATAGGTGGTACTCACAAATAAATTGGAATATGAATTTTAATTTACATATGAGACAAATACAAAATTATGCGTAGGTAATGGTGACATATTCAAAAGTTATATAAGGTGTGCTTTTAATAATACCAAAAATATGCAAAAACATCTAGTAGGGAGTGTTTGTAAGGAACCACAATTACCAGAGGGTAATATTAATTAATTGGGGGTCCAGAAGAGACGTTGATGTGACATGGTACTATGGGAGGGTGTGGGGAACGGAGGCATTCTTGGATACCTCTTACTGATGACTGGCAGTATATGGGCTTCTGGTCTTGTTGAGACTGAGAAGGAAGAGAGTTGCACCAATTACCCTGGAGACTTAGTAAAATTAGTGCGTGGCAATAGCATAGTGGTCAGAACACTTCTAGAGCAATCTTTGATCTTCGCAGACTGGGAGTTCAGGGTGGCAGCCACTTACCCCTCCCTACATCCTCACCCTTATTCAAGTTGTAGGGCCGACAACTTGTCTCGAGCCAAGAAATGATACTTCCTTTTATACAGAATTTTCCAGTTTGGTTGCTCTCTGAGGAGTGTGGGGCTGGCTACCCTCTCCCAGACGGTGATGAACTTTGGAGTGCTGGACCAGAGTGACCCATTTCGTATCACCTGCGATGGAGGCGATGACAGTTCTTATTGCCTCTCTGCGTGAGGTTTTGGAGGCTGTGATGTTTCACTGGCAGCAGTGCTGCTCCCTTGTAGCTATATATGGAACTTGCTTATCTTCTGGCAGGGTGTTGGTTTGTCGGACACTAAAATTCTGTGTGGGGGTTAAGGGCCACCATGTGATGCTTTGGAGTGAGCAGTACAATTCTACTAACCAGGTGTTTGTAGTGTCTTAACGTCGTGTATTTCAACGGACCCTGTATGCACGTGGTTATTGTACTGTATGGAAATGATTTGTCCATATTAGCTCTTGTGCTTAAAGATGGAGCGAAGTCATAAAATAAAGTGCTCATGCCCCCCGCGTAGTAATGCGTCATGCATAAGTACATGAAAGGAAGCATAGTACTGATAAAAAACATGAAATTCAAAGCGTTTCTAACAAAAATGCAACTGTCCAATATCACAGACAAATAAACACTAAAGAGCGATGTAATGGTGTCTGGGTAAGGAGAGTTTCTTTCTTCCCACTGCAGTGTAGTACCATGTATAGTGTTCATGTGCATTGTACAGGTCCCTAACATGCAGCTGCATGCTTGTATTCAATGTGTCACTGTCATCTTCATGAAGAAGGTCCCATTCCCTCTGGGCAGCACTTTTGAGATCTGGAGGTTATGGACAATTATAAACTGCGATTTTCAACTGGTCCCGGGCATGTACAATTCGTTAGTGGGCTTTCTTTTGATCACAAATTAATTGCATAACTCCTACTGCCCAAACTGCCGTATCACACGATATTCCAAACTAAATGTTGAAATGTGGTGGACGAATATGCAACAGGCAGAACATATGAACTATGCTCTCATAACTACGCACATCCTACAGAGTACATATGCTACGCAATGGAAAATGCAGAAAATTAGGTACATGTGTTCTTTCTAGAGCAATTAAATACTAACTTTGTCATTAAGTATAGATAGGTTTTAATACACACACACATACATACATACACACAGGATGAGTCATCAGCTCTGCAACAAATGGCGAGACGACGTTCCTTGCAAAATTTCAGTTAGAAAATGCCTGGCAACGAACGCCAGGAAACCACTCCTAAGGGCAGGAAACCCTTGTGGAGATGGGGTTACAATTATGAACTTTATTTAATTACACTGAAACAATGGGATATTAAGGGATGAATTTCTGTAGGCATGCGAAACAATTCAGTCACTGTAACATGCAAGTACCCATGTTGACCTACCGCATACCCTACATACCCCTTTAGTAGATAATTTTGAAATTGTGCTTCAAAATATTTTGTTTTGATAATGTTTTCCAGTATACATATTGTCAATCAAGAGATTGGTTTTTTATTTTTAATATTTTGTTCATGTTTGGTGGTTGTCAGAAATGTTTTGAAGGTTAGAATCCATCTTGTTGTCAATAAAGTGTTTTATGTCTGTGCTTATATAAGGGGTGCTACTGGTCCCTAAAAGTTCCAGTTTTCGCAAATAAATGAACGTCAGTGAAAAATCTGAATATTACGCAATTTTTGTAGGAGAATTTGTCATGCGTTTGATGGCCAGTTACCCACAACTTACCTCAACTTGATTTTGCAGCTTTTGAAGTTATGTACCTTGTTTTGTTGACACTAGACATGTTTACTATATTGTTATGTTGCTACAGCAAGTGCAAATGTTTTTTGTCATTGTACACATAGTTTAAAAAAAAATCCTCTTGTGCATGTGTTGTATGAAGAAATTAAAACACTGGTAAATATTTTACTGGGTTGAGTATGCAAGATAGTACTAAGTAATTAAGTGTAGATACTCTTCACAATGGAAATCATCTTCCTTTCAGTGATGAGTTTGTTGGAGAGGAGATCAGTACTGAACTGTAAGAGGTAAAAAATAACTAAGATTTTATTTTCCTGGAAGAAGTACGTGATGATTTCAAAACTGTAGCTGAATATGAAATAACAAAATCCTCATTATTTATAAACCACCACTGAAATCTTTTTAACATATCTTACCTAATAAGATACCTAGTGTTAGGTCAGAGTTATCATATTGTCGCCATTAGCAAAATCTTCTGTTAAACATAAATACATGCTTTATGATGAATGGAAGATACTCCAGACAGAAGCAGATCTAGAAGTAACGGATAAGTGCAAGGTCAGAAATGATAGGTACTGGTACCATTTTATGACTTTAAAAAATGTTTAAGGATATCCAAAGTATTCAACAGTCTTGACAATAGTCAGAGCTGCCTTAGCAGAAACACATGAGAATATGGATTAACAAATGGTAGGGATTATTGCTGTGTTGATTGTGGAGTCAGCCTTAAAAATTTATGACAATAAGCCATAATTAGTACGTTTGACAAAAGAGCTTTTGGATTGCTGTGTGTGATCATCATAAATGTTGCACATATTTAGAGGAGGAAAATGCAAAAAAAGAATTGGAAGAAAAAAAATGAAAGTTGAAAAGGAAAGGATGGAACAAGCCAAAATGTTAGAAAAGAAGACTAAGAAAGATAAGGAGACATTAGGAATTTTGAATAATGAACAGAAATAAAGAATTCTGGGAAGTAAGTGATGTCTTTTGATTGCTCTTATCCAGTGATCTGTCATAGAGAGTGTAAACCAAATTAATATTTCAAATTGCAACATTATTTTATTTCAGGCTATTTTTACATACTAAAGTGGTACTACAACTAAATCGTGTTTCAACTGTAGAGGATGAAGCAAGTGTTATGCAAGTAATAATTAAAGGGGTCCAGAATGTTCTGAAACAAGTGTTGGGCCAAAATAAGCAATCGGGCAGTGTACAGAAGATTAGGTCACCAAAAATCAAGGTGGTTAATGACAAATATTTTGCAAAAAAATTTAATAATGTTTAATGCTCTGGAGGTTTTAGGTTTTTTCCCTGACAGTTTTTCTTGTAATTTTTTTATGTTGTCTGATACAGTATTTTCCCATGTAATATTTTAAAGTATGTTTATAATTAAAAAATAAAATTGTTTATGTTTATTAGCCATTTTAAAAATGGCGGGATTATATAAGCAAAAATATAACGGTAACACTGTGTGTTTTAATGAGCAAATATTTGAGTCAAATTTAATTAACAATATTTTATATGGATTTTGTGAATCTGAAGGTTGTAGGACTGAAAAAAAGAGGAGTTTGTATATTTTGTATCTTTTTACCTCTGACCCAGCCCACCCAATTTAAATTCAACTAGAAAACAAATGTACGTGGTATGTATTATATTTCTATTCATTGAGGGGAAAGGTGACTATTACTTTTTTATGTGACGAGATAACTATATATGCTGTAATATATTGGTATTTGTTATATATCATGCATGAAATTGCAGGAAACCAAGTTCAATCCAAAAAATGGAAAGAAAGGTTTTCCACGAAGCATTTATTCCAGGCCTCTTTTTTTCCTATTGCAGTCCCAAAAACGCCTTATTTTTAGAGTTCCAGTTGGATGGCATCATTGTTGCATGTGTTTTTTTCAGGTTGCACTTACTTTAGTGTGCATAAGTAGCTGTAGCATATCTAAAGTGTCTTTCATTGTGTTTTTTCATGTGTTGTTAAGGATAAATTTTGTTTGTCTCTTGAAAAGTGCTTTATGTAAGTTGATTTGGAGTTTACTGTAATAAGATCAAGAACAGTTTTTTTTTATATGGGTGCAAGTGCTTTTTTTTGGTCTCTCTAGCCAGCATAACCCTTGTTTGTTTTTTTCCCATGTTGCCTTTCATTCAGAGGTGTGAGCTGTGCCCCAGCAAGGATGGGGCCCTCAAACGAACTGATAATGGTGGTTGGGCCCATGTTGTTTGCGCCTTGTACATTCCTGAAGTGCGTTTTGGTAATGTGACTACGATGGAGCCCATTGTGCTGCAAATGATTCCGCAGGAGCGATTTAGTAAGGTGAGTTACTGTGTATAATAGAGTACTGCAGTCTTTCCTTATAATTGGGTGCTGAAGTTTTTCCCATTTAAAAAGGAGACAGAAAACACAAATTCAATGTAATTCAAAGCCAAGCAGCCTAGGTATTTCTGAGAGTCTTTCACCTTGTGGTCTTACGCTCACTCTTGTTTCATATGCTGTAAAGGAGCTTTGAAAATTTGCCACAATATGCTGTTCAAAAACTTCTTTTTCTGTTAAAGGCTGAGAAAATTTGGTATAGGCTATTCATGGTAAAGTGATGACTTTTGAATGCCCTCTCATTTGGAATAATAGTCAATAAATATATTTTCTTTTTGCCCTAGACGTTAATTTCAGAGTGCAGTGGAATATTGTTAAAATGTGGAGAAAGGGAATGGGAAAAAGGAGGAAATCAGGGGGGTGGGGGGGGGGGGTTAGGAAAGAAGAGTGAACAGAAAAAGGAAAAATGGGATGATAAAGGGGATTAGGGGAAAAGGTGGAAGAAGGAAAGGGGAGTTGGTGTTTGGGGGATTTAATCAGTCATTACTTATTTAACCTTGTTAATCAATTGATTGATCTCAATCTTAACTTTGTATTGGTTTATTCTTTAACCACTCGTTTAATTAATTGAACATGTTTAAAACAAAACTATAATAATTGAAACAGCTTCAAAACTCGTAGACTCGTAGTGGAGGGAGATGTAGGGGAAACTCAAATAACTTACTTAAAACTTCTAAACCCCTTAACTTTCTTCCTAGGGGTAAACACCTTAAGTTGAGGCACACTCTCTCAACTTCACAATTACCTATACACCACAGCTCCTCTTCAGCCGCACCTTATCGTCTACTCAACACTGCATAAAATTAAAGACCATCCTGCATCTCCTCCCTAACTATCTCTGAAAACTCATCTCTGAAAAACTTCTGCATTATCATCTGTTTCAATTACTGGTCTGTATCGATTTCTGCTGGGGGCATTCCACCACAAGGCACTTTATATATATATATATATATATATATATTGAAGCCCAAAACTTAATAATTTCGTCAATGTTAGGTAGAGCTCAAACTCACTTTCACTGCATGCAAGTCATGTGCTATCTTCAACATTAACCTAACCTGGTAACTAAAAAGGGAAGGTGAAATTAACTGCTTAGAAATAAAAGAGGATGTTTTCCAAAAATGTTTAAATTTTAATATAAAAACAATTAATAAAAATTTATACAAAAATAAATTTTATGCACGAGGTAAATAAACAAAAGTACTTAGATAACAAATGGAAGGAATTTAGATTTAAAAAAAATAGTTTCTATTATAATCAAACTAATGACATTCTTTCTCATAACAAATTTAAAGTACAACCACAATTTCATATCTATTCATGTTTAAAATTTAATTTAACTAACTAGACAAATGCATTACTAGAATTTTGACTTGGTTGTACTGAACCAATAGTTAAATAGGAATCTATTCCCTTAACAACTAGAAAAATCCATTAATAAGTCATTATTTCTTTAGGTCGTCTCAGAAATGAAGATAACCCACATTAAAAATGTTTAAGAATTACTGTAACTTTTGCCTGTTCAAGTAAACTTACAATAAATAATAAATCATGCTACTATAAATCATGAATGGCCTTCAACACATTGTGAATTCTGTACCATTTATCATTTGAAAATGTCGTAACTGATAGTTCTTACTTTGTCCTTAACATCATACTGGGTCACAAAGGTTTTTAAGAACTTGTTTTATTTTCTACTGTCATGGTAAACAGCTATTTCTTAATCTGTTCTTACCTTATGCGTCGTAGGCTTTTCTGCAACTGGACATATTTATGATGGGGGGGAGACATCTATTATTCACACAGATAAAATAAAAACTCTCGATACTGTTTTACTACGTCTTTACAGATAACAAACTTCTGACCTACCGACTTAACTGAAACACACTCTCTGGTCGGTGTCGCCCTTTAAAAATTAATCACATACTAAAAAGAAAACTTTATAGTCCTCCTCTCCTACGATTATTTGTTTTACTGTTAACTTTAAATTTACTTGGCTTTTAAATTGTAATGTTATTTAAACTAAATTTACACATGATACCGCCTAACTGGAGCCCCTACAAATCAAACTATAACTATATGTCCTGATTACTAATCATTTTTTAATCGTCTACGTGATGTCAGTCCTTGAAGGCTCCTCCCACCTTCTTCGACGTCTCAACACCTCTCTCTGCTTCTGATGGCCTCTTCACTGACTGACTGACTGCACCTGTCACTCCCATGTTCTCCCTGTGTCTTCGTGTCTTTACCGTCTCTTTCTCCACACTCTACTACATCTCTCTTAAAACCTGACCTCCCTCCACAGTTGGACTTAAACCACAACACAGCACCTTGCGTCACCACACACGTCACTCGGTCTTCCAGCCAATCATGGCCCTTCTCTGACACGTGCGACCGTCCACGCAGCAAAAGCTCAGCACGAGGCCACTCCTTTGTCCCCTTAGCTGTCTAGACTATGATTGCGGCCCGCAGCACTACTTCTCCCCTCTTCACTGCTGAGGTCCACAAACACACAGCTGTCGACTAGAAACGTCGATGTTGACAAATCACTCCAGGAAATTTTCGACACACATGCGGCTTGAAAACAGTTCCGAACCACCACGGAACGACACAGAACAATTCGGGATAATGATGACTGCTACTGTACCATCGCAGCGGCGAAGGCAAACACGCACAACTGCTGCTGGTACCAAAAATCTGAGACTGATTTCAGCTCGATACTAACAGCAAATAACTCTTGTAGCAGCTCGGGAACTATCAACTGCAGGGCTAAGATTCCAGAGATGAGAGAGAAACCAACCTAACCTTCTGACATTCCAAATACCTTTTAAAATGATTAAATTGCATCCTAAACATGACAAAGTTACTAGACCAAACTTTTCGCAATATTTAAAAAGAATAAAAATGAATTATACTCTGCTTCCAATAAAAACAATTATGGACCCTGCCTAGAAAAATTAATAAAAATAATTGATCAAAAAGGGCAGTACCGCTTAAAATTCAAACGAACCACGACTACTAAGAGAAGGGCATAAGACTAGACCCTAACACCAAAACAGAAGTTATAACCAAAATCCAAATCAAAGATAAAAATTATGAAATCATTTACCTAAAAAATCTAAAAAGGAAGAGGATTCTCATTTGAGCAAATAAAACAAAAGGCGAACCTAACCTCAAAATACAAAAAACTAAACCATGCCAAGGATCAATCTGAACAAAAAAATAAGAGTAGCCCTAATCTGGATGCTATAATTCAAAATTCTACGAAAATTGCTCAAAGTACCTCATGGATGATAACAAAAAATAGGGAGTGTCCCGAAAAATTAAGGGTATCATAAGAAAAAATAGGTATCCGAACAAAAAACTAAAACCACTCAAAAATCGCAAAAATACCATCATAACATTATACGCACTGTGTTTATTACTTACATGGTAATGTTTATTTTAAAATATGGTTAATGTCTAAAAAATGGCTAAAAGGAAAAAGTAACTAAGGCCTCAAAAGTGCTCACTTTACCATGAACAGCCTACAGGTGCTCTGTTGCTGTAGTTTTAATGAATTTGTTTTGTTGTTGTGCAACTGGTGTGGAGTCTGAAGATGAACTGGCGTCTTCCTTTTATTCATTCTTTTCATTACTTGCTAACATTGTGTTTCAGTTTTTTCTTTCGTCTTACAAACTCGTTTCAGAATGAAACATAATAGTATTTCACGTGAGAGTACTTCCCATTTTCACAATAATCTTTACTATATGTACTGTACTCTCAATAAATTCTGATGGTGTAAATCAATATCTGTTCCTAATCATAACTAATTCCTAATAACCATTTTGTTTCATTCCCCATACCCGAAGTCTCCTTTTATTTACTACATTTCTTATTGCCACATGTAGGCCCTACTTCTGAACCATTAGGTACACTCTTTTCATAATTATCAATTTGTCGCAGCAATTGAATTTTACCTCAAAGAACTGAGTGACTTAAAAATATTTCTGCTTTCAGTATTACATTCTTCACTTACCTTGTAACAATCAGTAATAACATTTACATTTATACTCTCGGTATTAACCTCTTCACTTACATTGTCGCCATCAATAATAAATTCTAAACTTCCACACACTACTCCCATTGTCACAACCAGTAATAACCTTAACCTGTTTGTTTACATTCTTACACTTGGTAATTTCAATCTTATTTTGTAAAATATTGCCCAACTTTCTATTATCATTACCTGGGGCATTTTTTAAGCTATTCTTTTCATTTCCAACCTCTAAGCTTTCTACCCTTGTTACTAATTCCTCTATTTTGTTCTCACTTTTTTCTTCTTGTTGCGTAATTTGTTGTCCTAATTCATGTTTTACCCCTTGAATCCCACGATAGGTAGCCCGTATTTCCTGTTTAGGCTCCTGTGTTTTTTGCTCAGTATGCCTACTACTTTGTTCTTTAACCACCTGAAATCCCTGCTCAATACGCTTACTGCTTTGTTCTAATGCTTGAAATCCCTGTTTAGTATGCTTACATGGGTCTTAAAATTTCATTTTTTTTTTTTTTTTTTTTGTTCAATCAGTGACCCTTCCCCCCTCCCCCCACCTCCCATTAACTTTACAGACAGACTTATTTGCTCACATAAATCAGGCACTTTTTCCTTTTGGTTAGCCATTCTTAAGATATCTGTATAAATACAATATTTTTAATTTGTTTGTATGAATACACAATTACACAAACTGCCTACTTTAATTTAGGATTGCCTTTAAAAAAAACCTGTACAACCTTCACCCACAAGCAGGAACAAAACAAACAACAAAAAATATTGACATATTTATAATTACTGTAACCGATACCAAAATGTAATAAAATGGTGAGGTTACTTATTGTGGACGTCTTCCTCGATGAGTGCTGATTCTCAGACATAATAAATACCTTTGTACTGGAACTGATGATGACTATAGGCTATTGTTTTGGTACCTTTCTCCTTTGTCACTTCTCGGAACGATGGAATGCTGAACTCTGGAACCTGGAACGGAACTCTCCTGCATATTTTTCCACGCTGCGTATTTTTCTACTACTGACAGTCTTGTCCGGAATTGTTGTGGACGCATAATTCATATTCTGCTGCTACTGTTGTATTGAGCCAAGCCCCGAACAAAATTTGTCCACAATTACTAAACTTCTCAGACGTGTTGGCAGTTTGTGCCATGTGGTGGGTGTCATTTGTAACATTTGTAATTACTACAAAATAGGTGACTGGAGCATTACGGCCTGTACTAGCCCAGTCGAAATACACAAGAAATGTTAAAGGGTGCCATATTAAATAATAAAATGAATTTCAGTTTCTGATTAATTCTTCAATTTTATTTTTAGAACTTTGCAGATAACACCTTCACTATCTTCCAGAAACATAGATACACACAGTTAGTTCAGCTATACAACAGAACAGCGTCGCAGTAATTCAGGACTAAAAATGTCACTTCAAAGCTTGCATCGCGAGGCATTTCCTTCTCACATCATGGTACATCTGCTACAAAGCCCAGGGTCCTTGCTACTCAGCTCAGCACGTGCCGCTATCCCATCTCCTTGCTAACATATGCAGGCTGATCACGGACGTGGAGCTGTGGGGGCCGCCAAGCCTCTACTGGTTGTGCGTTCGCACTAGGATGAACAGCAAAACTTCAGGCTATGATTACCGCGCATTGACTTAGTACGAAAGGTGAGAAGCAACCCGAGTCTGTCATGCCTTCCGGTGTGAAGGTGTTTCTAGTGGTTTGGCGTCGCTGTTTCTCCCCACGATCACTGACTTATTGCTATTGTGTGATTGGGAAGAAATAGGTAGCCATCTAATGTGTATGTCTTCTGACGTGCAGATACCTGAAAGGGATTCAGAGTCAGGTTAACTCGATTTAACAAAACTCCCGGTTCCTGTCGGCAGTGCACAGCATATTCTGTCTCCAACTGTTAATTCAAACAAATACCCTGGAAATGAAAAATAGAATAGTAGAGAACAATGAGTGTTTATTGAAGGTTCAATAAACATGTGACCTGTGCTATCTCCTACCAAGACGTAGAGAGCTGAAGGTAACTGCTGTTCCAGTTGTAGGCAACCTGGTTCTAATTTAAAAGGGGTAAAACTGGTTCTAGACAAATTCAAATTAGTTAAACTGCTAAGTAAAAGGTGTCTAGAGGAGACAAAGTGAAGTTAAATACGTATGTGATCGTGTTCGTTGGTCGTCGGGTAGACTGGTTGTCGACGTATGTAGTAAGTAGCCGCTGGGGGCGTACTTGAAAGTAACAAGATTCTCCGAAGATCCCGAGCACTGATTTAGTGCTGTGGGAGGTTGCTAGAGAAGAATGCGTAAGAATGGCTACCGAGCTCGGCAGCGTCCGGACATGCATGGGCAAAATGTTCTACATCAGTGTGTCCATAACAAGCCCTGATCACCAGTTTATTCCATTTTATTGCTGCACGCCGGTGAACATTAAGAATATTTTCACAGTTAAATGCAACTGACTTTTTTTCTTTTGTTTAAAAATTTTTTTCAAACTTTCAACAGTAATTATTAAAGAAATTTACTAGGCAAGTTATGAATAAAAGGCAATTGTATATCTAATTTGATTTGAATAATGTCAAAACAGTAAAAATGTATTTTGAATATAAATTATATTTGCAAAACCTTCATTCTTTTATTTATGGATAGCATATGTACAGTCCTACACCACCACTCAGTAAATAAATAATGTTATTTATTATCAATTTTTCTTTTGCCACAACTTACGTGATGTGTTCTGTAGCTCTAGATTGAGGTGTACTATTTTTTTTAGAATGTCATGCTTTAGGCATATTGTGTTAGTGGTCACCTGGAGTGTTCTCTGTTAACTTTGTTCATTCTGTCACTTAATATTCATTATTTAATTCACACACACTAAATCCCATTGGCCAGGCGAGCTACTAAACACATGTGAACCAGGTTTAAGACTAAAGAGAGAACCACAGCATAAACAACTGAGCACAAGTGCTAACCAAACATTGTGTAACCCAGAACATCTGCATGCATGTATACAGTGGCTTTTAATCAGAAACACCTTGATGGTAGCAGAGTTCACCATTGATGGGAATATAGTTCTGCTAGGGTGACTTGCTGGCTAACATTTGTCTGTCTTCCTGTGTGCTGCAGGTGTGCTACATTTGTGAAGACCAAAAAAAGGGCTCGCGTGCGAGCATGGGTGCTTGTATGCAGTGCAACAAGTCAGGCTGTAAGCAGCAGTTTCATGTAACATGTGCCCAGGCATTGGGTCTGTTGTGCGAGGAGGCTGGCAATTACCTGGATAATGTCAAGTACTGTGGTTACTGCCAGCACCATTACTCTAAATTGGTAAGTGCCTCATGACTGTGTTTATGTGTTTTGTGTGTATGTGTGTTTCTCCCTCCTTGCAGCTGTAATCTTTGTTATTGCTTATTGAAGAATAATTCTTTTTTTTAAACTTAATAATACTGTTACCCTGATTTTGTGCAATGTAGCTGGTACTTACTTCCACTTCCCATCATTTTTTCACTCTGAGTAGGTACAGTTTTTGACCTTGAAAGTTTATATAATGTTTCAACTTGAATTATTTTGTTATGCTAACTGCACTTTATAATGAGTTCAGTAAGAGAGAATTAATTAATGTGTAAATAAAAATGACATATCAAGAAACTATAGAGGGCTTTGCATGAATATGACAAGCAAATGGTAGTTAAAATATATTTAAGCTTTGTGCAAACGTACACAAATAGAAGTGATCGCCAATCAGGTATGCAATAAATAATTTAGAGTACAAGTACATAATACAATAGGGAAGTGAAACATCAATCTGACATGCAGTACATAACAGCCTACAATACAAAATGCGTAAAGCAGGGGGGGAAGTTAAATGCCATTCAGATGTAAAATAAAATACTGAATAAAATACATACCAGAATATATACTCACTATTCTAAGGTACAGCAAACTTGCATTACTGCGGACCTAATTTATAGTGGAGTTAATCGCCAATCAGATGTAAAATGTATGACAATATTCTATGTGTATTATAACCCATATAAACATTTCACATTTCAGCAGTGGGCTATACTGAATTGGATATATTGATCCCTAAAAATATGACAATGTGTAACATGCATGTTGACTGCTGGGTTATGAAAAAATTTGAATTTACACAACTTACATGTAATCCCAATGGCTGAGAATGCTAAATCAACAGTGCATTAGCGCCGATCAATACCAGGAGTGTAGTCATCCAGACACATGAGAAATAAGGTAGGACACATACATGGTGAAATGTGCCACAGACACCCGGCAGGACAGAGCAAATAATCCCCAAAATCATAAGCTTGCAGGTATGTGTCGCAGTAAATGCATACAAAAATCAATAAATCATGTGAAGGTATAAGGCCCAAAACTAAAAGACAGCAGAGGAATCTTGAAAAGCTGGATCCTGACACAGAAACATGAAAAAGTTTAGGAACGGAGTTAAAATCAGACAGAATTTCCAAGGCAGGGCCCCAAAACATAATTTGGACAAGAAGTTACTTACGTTTAACCACAAACCAGTAAATGCCTTATCACCCCTGCCTCGTGATGAGTGTCGACCTCAAACACACTAAGTATACAAGTAAGAAGTAGAGAGATTACATGCCTTTCCAAGTAGGCAAGTAGAAGTAGTAAGGGGAAGGATAAAAAGGGGTAGCTTGGGTTGAGGGGAAGGAATGCATGGGTAGAGCTACCACGGGGATTCACGGGTAGTTGGAATTGCCAATGACGGCATCCCAAGGCGGAGGAGGGAGGGTGGGTGGCTGCTCAATTTTCTAATTCAGAATTTTATTACCATGTGATAATTTTGTACTGTGTAGTTAATAGTTCAGTTTCCCTTTCAAAATTTTTGCAGCACAGTTATATTGACTGGGAAAGTTTCATTATTTTGTAAATTTATTTGCTAAAAGAGAAACATCAGACATAATTTTTCTTACAATTCAGACTTTATAGTCATTTGTTAGCTTCAGTACATACAACTTCAACAAATGCAATGGTAATGTTTTTTTGTTCTTTAAAGAGCCTGTTGTCTGGTGCATGAATTACATTGCTGTGTTTGAAATACACATTTTTTCCTCTAAACTATTGAACATTGGTGCAGTTTGCTGATCTACGAAAAGAACACACCTTTCAGATGAGGCCTGTTGTGTACTTTGAGCAGGGTGGTCACAAACCCGGAAAACATGAGAAACCTGGAATTGTCAGGGAATTTTCCTTAAAAACCTGGAATTTTTATAATTCCTATAATGGGACTCAAAAACTTGAATCAAATTGAAGCGGTCTAGAAAATGGATGCTGAAGTAATTAGTTAATTACCCAAGATTTACTTGTGTGAGACCTATCTCAATTATGTTTAACGTGCAACGTGCATGCCCTTTCCTTGTACGCAATTTTGCCAAACGTACAAGAATTCTCACAGTGACAATAACAAGAAACTAGATGGAGGTCTATGAAATGATCTCATTAGTATTATAAAAATGACTTAAACATTAAAAAAATTCCAAATGCAATAGTTTGGGCTATATATTATGACAAAGTGGGAAAACGGGAAGGATAAAAAGGAGTGTTAAGAGGGGGGGGGGGGGTTGAAAGTAAAAGGAAAGGAAAGGAGCAAGGGATCAGCAAGGGAGGAGATGGGTAGGTTTTGGTTTTCTATAGAAGTCAATCACTTTCAATCTCTAACACAACTAATACACGCAAAACTCATAGAGGAGGGAGATGTAGAGAAACACTCAGATTCACACTAACTAAACTACTACACACCTAAACTTTCTTTCTAGAGGTAAACATCTTATGTGTAGAAAAATGATGAGATACTCTCTCAACTATCCTCTTAAACCTGTATACCACAGCTCCTCTTCAGCTGCCCATTATCTTCTTTAAAACACTGCATAAAAATCAAATGCCTGCATCCTACATCTCCGACCTATCCTCTCAAACACATGTATCTGTAACTTCTGTTTCTTGGGTCTGTATCTGTATGTGGGGGCTTATTTCATCACACATGGGTCCCTGGATCTTTATCTGGAGTGATGGGAGTTATTGACACATCCTGCCCTTATGCACTCGTGCAGGCAGTGACTTTATGCCGGGTGGCTCGCTACCCTACAGCTGCGCGAAGTTTGAATTGTGCGCTGTTCTTCTAGCGGGAGCAGCAAAGTTAAGCGGACTGCTTCCTCGGGGAGGGGTGATGACTTCTTGTAGAGTTAAGGCGACGGTAAAAGCAGAGAGCACGTGGTTGGAGGTTGTGTTGAGGCTCGATCAACTTGGCAGTACCACGTGTTCTGCCTCAATTACCATGTTTTTCTTGGAGGGACTTGCCTGGGAATTGTTGCAACTTTTATATGGGGTGAAGTTGTTCATTTGGGCTGCACTTTCTCTAAGCGTAAAATGTGTCAAGAAATATACTAAGCTAATTTTAGTAACAACATTAGGAAAAACATATATTACTCATAAACCTCAGAAGAAGAAGAAAACTCGGATGGATTTGATGATGATGATGATGATGACAAAGGCAAGGACAATGGATAAACAATTTGGAATTAAAGATAATTTGAGATTGGGAACGTGGAATATAAGAGGTATAAAAAATAAAGAAAAAAAAAAATCTTTATAGATAACTATCTGGAAAGGGAATAAATATTGCTGTAATTACATAGACAAAAAATAAAATGCATGGAACAAAATAAATTGATAAATATACAATAATTTATAGTGGAGGAGAAGAAAGAGCTGCAGCAGGAGTTGCAATATTAGTGGATTGAAAATGGAAAAATTAAGTAGTAAGTTACACCATTATAGATGAAAGGATTTTGATTCTTAGATTGACAGTAGAGAGAGAGGAAACCCAACTTTGGGTTTCCCCAGAAGAAAACAAACTAAAAGAATGTGAACAATTTTATGTAAACCTTCGAATAGAGACAGATAAAATCTGTAAAAGTGATTTCCTTATAGTTGCTGGTGACCTTTATGTTCTGGTAGGAAACAGCCCAATTCCAGAAGTAATGGGAAATAGAGGTGAATCCACATGAAATAAAATTGGTAAATTATTGACAGAATTTGCATCCTACAATCAATTAAAAATTACCAATACTTTTTTTGAGAAAGAGGATATTCATATGTTTACATGGATGAGAGTACAACAATCTATTATTGACTATGTGATGGTCAATAAAAAATTAGGTCCCGCTGTAGTTGACACCCGAGGGCATAGGGGTAGCGTTGTATATTCATATCATTACCTTGTCATCTCAAAAATAAGAATTCTTGCTAAATGGAGGAAAAGGTTGAACAAAAATGTACAAAATGATCAAGAAGTTTATAAGATTTTTCTGTTACAAGATGAAGGAATAAGATACCTATACCAAAACCGATTACAACAGTACTTACTTGAAAATCCAAGTAATGATGTCAGCAATGAATGGGAAATTATAACATCAGCAATATTGAAAGCAACACATGAAGTCATCAGAAAGAAAAAAAAATTCAGAAGAAAAACAGGACTCAAAATATGGAATGAAGAAGTTTCAGAACCAGTTAAACAAAAGCAAAGATCGTATCTAAAAATGATTCAAGATCGAACCCCAGAAAATGAGAATGAGTATAAAAGAAGAAGAATTGTTAAGTCAATAACAAAGAAGCTGAAACAAGAATCGTGGGACAGATTAATAAGTTCAATAGAAGACGATGTCCATGGCAGACAAGTGATGGATCATAAGGTTATAAAACACCTTAACAAAGAGGAAAGTGAAACCGCTAACATAAATATAATTGAAGAAGAATTGTGGATAAAGCATGTATTGTGCCACCATGTTCGACAATTGTAGTGATTCTGCTGTACGAAAACTCATGGGAGTTCTCAGCAAACACTAGCTCGGACTAGTTCAGTTAAAGTTTAAGACTTTGAATTAATAACAGGTGGCAAAGTTCTTTGATTAAAACCAGAAAGTAAATAAAAGATTATTATGCTGTTCACCAGAAAGTTTATTGCTGTTTCTTCAAAACATCTGCAAACAAAACAATTGACATTTGCAGTAGACAAAAGAGAAAACTCAAGAGACAGACTGGCCGCCTTCACAAAACCAAACTTCTCACTTCGAGACTTGTTAATTACGAATACGGGAGAGAATGATTATATATTTCTCCTGGCGCCCTAACGACTCCTTGCACCGACGGAAAATAATTTTAGTATATTAGAAAAATTCAGAAATTAAAACAGAAGGTTAAAGTTGCAGGCACTTGTCAGTGAGAGCGAAATTGTCACTCGCCGAAAGTCATTCGGCTGACAACTGTTGAATGCACTACGGCGACGAAGAAGTTGTGATACGTGTTTCTATTTCATATTAACTTCAATCAATGTAACCTCAATTTTAATCACACACAGACAATACATTTAAAAAATTACCTTGAATGAATTAACACAAATTGAATCATATTAAACTAATATATAAAGACAATGTATTATAAAATGACTCTGTGCATGAACACTAATTAAATCATTAAATAATCTTAAGCTTCCTGGAGTCATAAACTAGATTATGTTTCTTCCTCTTCCTCATCATCCTCTCTTTACCCAGTTTACTCTTTTTCTTAACAAACTTCCTCACCAAGTATTTTACAATGTTCTTACACGTAGCCTTCACAAAGTTATATTTCTTTTTTCTTTTACAATTCATCCTTACCCCCTAACCATACCTTTCTTTCTCTTTTTTTTCCTTATAGTCCTTTTCCTGGACAATTCATGAACGTTAAACAAGTTTGTTAGACCTACTTTTTCAACACATTTCCCATTTGGTTCATTATTGTCACTGTTAGGTTTACCAATTTGTCAACTATGTTTTCTTTTGCACAACCCCCCATTTTCAAAATAATAATCTACATCTGTTGTGTTCTCAACAGTGTGCCACAAAAAATACAAATGTTTGGATAAACCCTTGGTTGGTGCAAAATGACTACTGATCCTAAACTAAAATTCAACTCTCTGAAGGTTTTCCAGGGATTGATCCCACAAATTTTTTGTTTTACTACATGGATTCCAATTAGGCCTACATCCTGACAATCTTGCGCTACAGGATCTGCATTATTTTGGCAATTTTCAACTTCACATTGACTGCTGGAAATATCTGACAAATATACCTCTTTGTTTATACTCTGATTGGCAATAGTTTCACTTTCCTCCCTAACTTCTGTAAATTTTACATTTAGGTTATCCTTCAATTCTAAAAGACTCTTAGAATTATTATCTAATTGACTCTGCACATTATTTTTGTCATTTCTAAATCATTTAAGTCGGTGAAATGCTTGTCAAATTAAGTTAAAATGCTTGTCAAATTTTCTCAGAAATTCCTGAGATTCTATCCTTTCTTCTGTGGCCAGTTTTTATGAGCAAACTTAATCGTTTATTTGTGAATACTCCGTCTTACTGCCAAAATTTCGTAATTACCTAACCTGTAATATTAGGCCTATACTACAGCACAATCGGCTTACAAAAATAAAAGAATTTCAATGCTTACATAAATTACGATAACATAAATAACAAAAAAATTGACATTAGAAATTTATAATCGTGGCTGTACCTGCAGTTTCTTCTGTGAAGACGTTTATAATTACCTCGATGCACTGCACTTTGTTTGTTGACTGGACACTTGGAGGTATGAATTACTTGCTTTGTGTGCATGAAGACTGTCTGGAACTGTTTCTTGGTAGCTGCGGGTGGGTACTGTTGTTGTTGAAATACTTGTTGATGCAGTTAACACGGGAAAACAAATTATGAATGGTCCCGGCGCACCTGCGACTGCTGGACTTGGGCTGCTTGAATGATTATTGATGAATGCTGCCTGCAATCTTCACTTCTCAGGGTACATGTAGAAGTTCACACCACTACGTTGGTAGACAATTGTAGTGGTTCTGCTGTACAAAAATTCTGAGTTCGCAGCAAACACTAGCTCGGACTAGCTCAGTTGGTTAAAGTTCGAGACTCATAGCATAGAAATAAATAGAACACTTGAACGTTTGTTGATCTAGGAGTGCTAACAGAAAATAAATGAAAGATAAAATAAATTGTTAACTCAAGTTTATAGCTGTCTCTTCACAAACAATTGACACTCGTAATAAATTAAAGAAAAAGAAGCAAGAGACAGAATGGCAGTATGGTCACTTGCTGCCCTGCACGAACACTACATTGGTGAACTGACTGATAAACTTGAGACAAACTGATGTGACGACGAGGAACTTAAGTGATGTGAGAACTATAAAACTGTGACGATGAGAAAGTCGTGCTAACCCTATTTATGCTGCCTGAAAGATTGCATAAAATAAACGTGGTCCAATTGTGGCTTCACAAATTGCGCTAATGTGTAAAAATAGCCTGTGAACACTGACGTGGGTCTCAAAATCAAAGTATTACAATGTGCGCGCGGGCTGTCACGTCGGCCTACTGTGACCCTAGTACACTGAGTTTCATCAAATGGTGCAACACGCGGACGTGACTCGTATTAACTCCTTGAAAAAGTTGCACTGTCATCCTATAATGATTATACTACTGATGCAATGACTCAAATAAAATAATAAATTTGGAAAACTGACATGTACAAAATACAAACAAATTCTTATTGCCACAATTTTCTAAATATTAAATGAACTACTATCCTTAACACAAAAATATAGCAAATGAAAATCATTCCCGAAAATATAAATTATGACAATACTACAAGCACTATAAAGAATTATGGTATAATGGAAATCACAGAGAGAAAGAAAAGGATGAAGGTACAGATAATACTGATTTAAAGAAATTTATCTTATATAGAGGAACTTGATGTAGCATTGAAATCATTTAAAAATAGAAAAGCTTCAGGACTGGATAAAATTAATTTAGAACTGATTAAATATGTGGGAATGATTCTAAAATTCAGATACTTACATTTAATTAAAATATGTTGGAAAAGGAGAATCATACCAGAAGAATGGCGGAAGGCAAAAGTCATTTCACTTTTCAAGAAAGGAGCTACAAGTTCATGTAAATTATTACATGAACTTATCGAGGAATTAGTTTGTTAAATACTAGATATAAAATATATACAAAAAATAATAAACAACAGGCTTAAGGTAATAACACATGCTCTTTTATTGGAAGAACTATGTGAATTTAGAAAAGGAAGATCCTGTATAGATAACATATTTTTCCTCAAACAAATACTGGAGAAGAGAAGAGAATTTAACTTAAATACTTATATCGCTTTTGTCGATTATGAAAAAGCCTTCATTAAAGTAAATAGGGAGGAATTATGGAATATAGTGCAAAAGAACGGATATCCAAAACATTTGATGCAAGTTATCCAAGATATGTATAAAAAGACAAAAATTGTTTTAGATTTGGGAAATAGATTAACAGAAGAAATATCAATTAACCAAGGAGTTCGTCAAGGTTGTAGTCTCTCTCTCCACACACACGCGCGCGCGCACACACACACACAGTAATAACACATGTATTAATACTATGTTATTTGCAGATGATCAATTTATTTTACAGGAAGATGGAGATGGACTTCAAAAATCAATGCATATATTAAATGTTGTGATAGGCTATTCACTGTAAAGTGAGCACTTTTTAAGGCCTGGCTAAATTTTTCCATTCAATTAATTTCTGCCTTTCCGTCACTTTTTAATTTAAACAATGCAATATGGCTAATAAACACAGTGTATATATCTCATCACTCTCAACAGTTAACGTCTGAGACTGCAATAGAATATATTTATTAGGGGTTTATATCTTTTGGGTGGGCCTTAAAAAGTGCTCACTTTACCGTGAACAGCCTATAGTAAAGATTACAACTTGCAATTATCTCGTACATAAACAAAAGTGATGGTATGGCAAGGGAAGTATCCTATCAGAGCTAAAATAGTGATTGACAATCAATCGATAGAACAAGTATCCAGTTTTACTTACCTCGGTTGTGAGTTATCCTTTAATGAAGATAACGAAGTGAAGAGGAAGCTTCACTGATTTCAATATATGTGTGGAACAATTCTACGAACACTGAAAGGCTGTATTGGCTCTGATGTATGATAGTGAAACGTGGGTAAATAAAGTACAGTATTAAAAAAAAATCATCTGAAATGAAGTTCCTTAGATTAGTGATATGTTATTCCCTGAAGGATAGAAGAAGGAATGAAGTAATTACACAACAATTGAATATATTTTCTTCGAATGATATAATTTCCAAAAAAAAAAGGTTAAATTGGAAAGACCAAGTTCTAAGGATGGATGATGACAGATTTCCGAAGCTTGGCCTGGAATACCACATCCTACTGGAAGAAGAGATATTAACTGACCCATTAAGTGATGGTCTGAAATTTGAGGTCGGAACATGCTAAGAGCCTATCCATGAAGAAGAGTGTTAGGATATTCCTTAGACAGCCAATAAGTTTGTAGGACAGCAAGGCTGAGTAGTTTCTTAGCTGTTAGTCTTGATGGCTGCAACACTTTGAGTTAGGGTTGGTTACTTTTTCATATTTGATTTGAGGTACACTTAGGACAACTACACACACATCTGACCCTGGTAAAGTGATTGAGAAAATTTTTTATAAAAAAAAGAGCAGTTTTAAATACCATCTGTAATGTGCAAAATATGTTGTTATACATCAACATTTTCTTTGTATGTCTAAAACAACAAAATATTAGTTGTAACTGTAGTCGTAATTCAGTATGATTTTAATTTCTGGTTTTATCTTCTTTAAAACAGACATCACTACACCAACATACGCTGGAAGAGATGATATACAAATCTTTGCAGGTGGTACTTCCACAAACTCATTCTAACTCATTTGTTGACAAATGTTGACTATCTGTGTCAATTGTGGGCATTGGTAGAGGTGCGTAAAAATAGCAAATAGCTATAAATACTAAATAGATGCTAGGATTTTCAATAACTGTTGTAATTTGCGATATTTTCCATTCTATAGAATGACTCCAAAAATAGGACATCCTGAAGTAAAATTACATCAACTGTGTTTTATCAACTCAACATACCTTCCAATATAAGACCCCTAATGTAATTCATTAAATACATGCTGCCCCAAATTAAGATGCAACGAAAAACAGTATGCCCAAAAAGTGACTTGAAAATTATACCTTGAAATTGACTAGAAAATAATCCCAAAATAAGAAAACATTCCCCCCATCCTAAAAGAAATGGCTATGAAAATGATTCACCTGAAAGACAAGTAACCATTCCGGTTTTACTTTGGTGTGGAAAAACGGTACTAAAAAATGTCTGGGAATGTATTTTATCTTATTTTTTATTTTGACTTTTAATAAATATTTCAAATATCTTTATTTGTATTGACATTAAAAATAAAAATTTAACATAATGCTATTATTCAAGGAAGAAAAAGTTGAACCATGTTTTACACTTAAAATATGTATTAAATCTTTTGGCAAAAACCTGCTCACAGTAAACCATGCATGATAAATAATTATACAATTGTTAGTAACAGACGCAGTAAACGAAAAGGAAGACCCATTTCCTTCCGTCACTTGTGTATGAATTATATGGTAGGGCTTCATTAAGTCCTATCGTATAATTCTGACTTAGAAGTTTCTGATATGTTTTATACACTAACGAAATACCCATCCTGTGAAATGCATTAACATGAATTATTACACTAAGCATATATATACACACACACACACACACACACACACACACACACACACACACACACACACACATTATTATATATATATATATATATATATATATATAGTGTGTGTGTGTGTGTGCGTGCGCACGCACGCATGTGTGTGTTAGTGGAAATATATCAGCCAACTGAAAATAAAGGAGTAATTAATTTGTTACTGTTTGTCATGAAATATGCTAATAAAATGCAAAAAATCTCTTCTCAAAATGTTACAAGATGGTTTTCAAAATGTGATTTTAATGTACCTCTAGCTGATGGGTTAGATCATTAAACGTACCACTAATTGCAGAAGTGGTAAATTACTGACACAATGTTTTTAATTTTCAGTGTATTTTAGAAAAAGTCCAAGATACAGGATATATTATGTCCTGCCGTATATCCATACAGGGCAGTTCTTTCAACTTCAGGCTACGGGAAATCCTGTAAAATATGGAATAGTTGACAACCCTCCCTCAAATAGTGTACCATAGTGTTAATGCCAAAGCTGCTCTACTGTAACAGTAGGTCCTATTAAGTTTGTCAAGGCTATTTGAGTTGCATAACCCTGATGATTGAATGACTCTTTTCTTCTTGGTACCTTTTCACATTATTCCATAATGCTACTTTATTTCAATGATAGTTTATCAGGGAATACAGAGGTTTATTGAGGAAATCTGAACGGGTGTAAAGTGAACTGGAATCAAAGGGAGGCCTTTTAATGATGGGTGGGGGGTGGTCCGTGAGGGACCGAAGGTATACTATAGAACAGTTATATGTGGGAGGTAGTTACAGTTCCGCTATCCTTCCTTGGACTGGTTGGGTGATTTGGATTTTTGTGTGGCGATAGGGTTAGAGAGAAGAGAAACATGAGACAATGACTTTGAACTCCACATCAAATGTGTGGTGGTTATCAGAAGACAGCATCCTCCAAAGACTATGCTTCTTATATGGAAATGGCCTAAGCATGGTAGAATGTCACTTCTAAACAATGGATAATTGTGGCATAATTTCCACAACTTAACTCTTCCTAAACACCACCACTTTTTACATGTACCCACTCAATACGCCCATGTGATCAGGAGAAATATCAAGGGTTCAAAGACAACGAAATTGAAGAGATACCAGCTAAATAACAGACCTGTCGTTCCTGAACCCCTGTACATGTGGATTTGGTCCTACTAGGAGCTTGCTGAACCAGTCTATTATCAAGCAGTATCACCTAGTCGCAATCCTGAAGCGGAGGTTTAGCATTAAATACCATGCGGGAAGAATTCCAGTAATGGGCAGTTTAAACCAGTGGCAATTTTTATAAAAGAGGTAAAGTAGGATGATACCAGGTAGTTGGGGTTGGGCTAGAAGTACTACAGCAGTGAGGATGCTAATTTTAACTGTTCTCATTAATGTGCAATAACTGGAAACTATCTGCCATGCCACAACATGCAGGGTGACCCACCCAACTTACAGAGGTGGCAGAAGTCCCGTCAAACTCCGTTCTTTAAGCTGGGGAATAATCTGAGAGATGAATCTACCAATTCGCTAAGCTCAACTGTTTGAGAGACTTGCCACCCATGGGAACAAGGGTTAAAATCTAAGGGTAAGAAAAGTGCAATGTACTAACAATCTCACCATTCAAGATAAGATGTACCCTAACATAATTATTAGTTAGCATCTGCAGCACTTACAGGGTGTTGATCAATGGATTCCGAGAGGGGGGAGGCTTGCATTAGTAAAACTATTATTGAAACATTAAGTTTGTTGCTTAGGTGTTCAACAAAATTCCGTTCTGATGGATAGTGAATAAAATACAGTAGACGTCCAATTTTTCTACTGTACTTGGTTCCCAAGAATAGTTGCAAAATCGCTACTGTTGTAGAATTGAAACCAATTAATTGTAACCCCTAAAAGATTTTAAAAAATTAATGTTTGTTTTTCGTGTGAAGTTGGTGTTTCATTGCATCTGGCACTAAACCAACATAAAACCACCATGATTTTTGAATGAAATATCATTTTAATTCAATAGTCAGGCATCATCAAACTAAAATTCTACCCAGATGTATTAACTTGACTTCATTTAGTCATCAAAAATGTTTAAATAATGCACAGTGCATAAGTTTTACTGAGCATGATTTCAGTGGCTTCATGCAAGAAAATTGTAGTATTTATAATTGAAATAATAATTTATTTTAATAGAGATATTTTTTCTGAATAAACTGATATCCTGAAATGGCATGTATGACACCTTTGTAGCCAAATGTGTAAACACCGAGTCCAAGTGCCTCGTAACGCAATGCAAATACCAAATGGAAACTTGAGGGAAAAATCAGAGGATATAGTTTTGAATTTTTAATTGCTGAAGGTTGTGAAGAAAGTAATTTGTTTGACAGAATCAGCATTTATTCGTCGTCGTTTCCTAAATCTCATGTTTTTTAAAATGAAATATTATTAATCACTTCCGAATGTCTTGATCACTTCCGAATGTCTGTGCATGTAAAGTTGTGAACATCCTGCTTGGAGGGATAAACTTTGCCTGTCCTCGAGTGACCTCATTTGTTTCCCTTATGGGGTTGGTGAATGGGGAAATCAACCAATGTGGCTCATGCCATCACTCTTGTGACCAATTGAGAAAGATAACCTGCCCTTACCTAGTTCAGCTGTTCTGTCTCCAATTTTATTTGCGCATGTTTTTGGCAAAAAATTTTGTAATTTATTTGTGTTTCCCGAAAATGACCTCAAAATTGCTACCCTCATAAATTTTGTAGTTGTAAAATTGAAGTTGGCTAACACAACACTGTCACTATGTGTGTAGTATCAAGCATAGCTGCACATTAAGGGTGCATTGCGACGGAGAGGGAAGTGCTCGAAACAAAGCTTCTATTTAAAGCCATGAGTTGCATGCACAGCATGACATACTATGGGCGTACACTGGGTTCAGTTAAAAGGTTTTAACAGATTTTTGCCAAACTTTTCTATTATTTTAAAAACGAGATTGTGATCTGCCAATTTACAGTAGTGATACAACCCCTATATTTTATTTCTGCATGCTAACCAAATTTTTTTTTTTTTTTTTTTATGTTGGTTGTGATTTACTTTATTTTCGCTTACAATTTATTTTCCCGTACATTTTATTTTTATGGTTCTCGAGAATGTTATAATATTGATACTGTCACAAAATTGGGTGTTTACTGTATTATTGAGTCCCAGGTAAGACCTTTGTGTATTTGTAATTGTTTCAAGAGTATCACATTTGTTTCTAGTTGCACCTGTAATGAAATTGCTATCGATGAGGCATCAAGACCCACCCATCATTTAACCTTTTAAGAACTTCATCAAAATCATTTGCATCCATGCAGAGGAAAGTAAACCCATTAGTGTTTCAACAACTTCATGTGAACATGTTGCAATCCTTTGCTCAAAACTGGTGGTCATTCTAGTAAGCTCGATAATATTTCAAAGTGTGATGCCCAACTTCATTAAATTTGTGTACCCAGAACAATATCTTCCTGTTTGGTGTTTCCTTGGGAATGTGCAAAGTTTCACAGTTTCTTCCCAGAATTTTGTAATGTGATAGGTAAATAAGATATTTTAACCTAAGATGTTCTAATGTTTTTTTTCATTGTATTTCTTTGTCATATTTGTAGGTGTCATTCTTGAGTTTTTAAAAGAATTTAATCTATCTTGGTGTCAAACAATGTTTGTCATAGTTGCATATTCATATCAGTTAAAGTGCATTTTGTGTAAAACTGCAAGTATTTCTGACAGATTAGTATTTGTACATCATTAAAACCCCTGTAATAAATTTGAAAGTATTCTACAATATGCACTGGTCCAGTGTTTTAAGCAGAAATGTTTCAGTGGCTGTTGAAATCAATTTACTTTTAGTTTTCAGTTTTTACTAGGCATGCCATACTTCTGTAAATGTATTATAGCCTTTACAGTGTGTAACAACTTTTTCAAGAAGTGGAAAGAATACATTTATTGTTGATGCCATCAATGGAAAATCAAGAGTTATATTGAAACAGGTACGTAAATAGTTAACTGGTGATTTTATAATATCTTGTGTTTTTCCAGTTTTCTGTGTTGGGATGTAAATTTCATTCATTTGTATTGTTTATGTAGTACAACATATTTTTTGTTAATTATTTCAGAAAAAAGGTGGTAATGTGAAAACTATACCACCATACAAACCAATTCCGGCAGACAATGGGTCGGACTCGTCCCCAGATAAGGATTCTGACGTGATGGTGAAGCTGGGGTCAAGTGGGAAGCGGAAGAACAGTGGTAAAACTGCAACAGCAAGCTCGGGGGTGCGCACTTCGAGTAGTGGTAAGATAGGGGGTCAGAGTCCAGAGAGTCACGTGACTTCTGGAAGCAGTGTCATTGAAGTGGCAAACGACAGTGGTAAAGGTAGCAGCCCTAGTGTTGGGAAGGATGGGTCGAACTGTGTCAACACACATCCAGGAAACAATTCTGCTGGCCCTACCAAGTTCACAACGTCGAACTTTGTTGAAACAGTTGTGACACAGAGCGAGAGTGTTTTTGGGACGGATGCGCCTCCACAAGTGCAGCGGGGTCTCCCCAGCCAAGCGCCTCCGAATGTTGCAAGTAAAAAACGTAAATCTGGTGGGAGCAGGACTCCAACCAACGGTTTAAACTTTGAGAACTCATTAGAGTCAAACTCTTTGAACTGTGTCAATCTTTCGACGTCCTGTTGCCCGCCAAATTCTAGTGCGTCCACTGTAGTGTCGAGTGCTCACATGGAAGGTGCCATAATGGTAACAGATTCAAAGAAAATGAAAGTGGAACCAGGTGTGTCTGCGTCTAGTGTCCCGAGTACGTTACAGTCGCCGACAGAGTCTGTGATAAGCAACGTGAATACCCGGACTACTCTCGTGCCGTCCACCAACGTGATCACTGCGATTTCTTGCACAAACTCTTTGTCCAGCACTGCAACCTCCAGTATTGTGGTGTCCGTTCCCCTGGCTGCAACGTCTCTGCAGTCGACAGTACCAATGCAACAGCAACAGCCGACAGTGGTGACGTCTGCACCCACGCTGTTCCAGCAGCTTCAGCAGTCTGTGCTGGCAAACAATGCTGCAATGGGTATAACTACCAACGCAACTGATGCAGCTCTAGCAACCCTCAGTCTTCCAGAGGAGCAGCCTAGTAAGAGATCCAGGTAAGAAAGAATTGGATTGGAAGGTGCTATCTGTAAATGGTAAATGTAGATGAAAATGTGTTTGGATTCATATAAAGGGCCAGACAAATATGAAATAATGAGAGGATGTGCCAATGATGTTAACGATTCTGTATAAAAGTTTAGCAAAATGAGCAGTGTTACAGTGGAACTCCTGTATTACAACCCCTGATTTTACACTTTCCTGGATTTTACATATACTTTTTCTGGTCCCATTTTTTTTTTTACAGCACAAGTTTCCTTATTAGATTTCCGTCCATTTTGCAACATTTTTTCCCAGTCCCTTGAAAAGTGTAAATTAGAGGTTTCACTGTAATTTGTATTCTTTTTAGATATAGAGGCTAATGTGTTAACTTATGCAATAAGAAATGCTATAACATTTGCTTGGAATTGAAATAAAAAAAAACTGTAAAATGATCCAGTCTGCATTTAGTCAAAATTGAACCCACGGTTTTTCAAAAATTAGTTAAATAGCCACTGTCTGACCATAACTGGTATGTACTTACTAACAGGAAAAATATATATTTATCTGAACATTAAGTAGAGAAGTCAAATTTAAAAACCCTTTTGTGTAAGAAAATATTACACAACTGGCAGTAACACCATTTCAGAAATATGGTTTAAGTAACCTTGCATTAATCACCAAAAAGTTTTGTCTCTTTAAAAAAAAAAATGGGAATTTTCAAAACTTACATTGCCAGGTAGTTCAGTAGTATTTAAACTTATATTCTGCATTTTGCCATTTAGGTAAGTAAGTGAATTAGATGTGATACTAAAATTTATTGTACTTAAAAGTCATAAACACAGTTCTTGCAGTTTATTATTATAATACTTATAATGCATGTTAAGAGGTTCAAATTTTTATAAAAGTTTTTAGTGCATAGCTGGTTTTGAAGTAATTGTATCCTTTAAAAAAACCATTGAAAACCCATTTTACAGAGAAATTTCTTAAAAATTATTTAACAACTGTACACTATGGGTAATATTTTTTTAATTTATTAGGTTGGAAAAATTCTTAACAGGTAACTTCTTAAAAAGGATTTACTGTGTAAAGTGATAGAGCAATGAATTAGATAAATTTCTCTGACAAGAAGGTGGTAGCTTCAGCAATTTTTTTTGTAAATGACTTGGTTTATACAATTTGTGATTTGGATTTGTGACTGTTCAGAAAATGTGGAATATAAATTTTTGTTTATTTGCTCAAGTCATGTGTGGTTAAAGATCATGTGTAGGCTGATGTGTCTTGCCACACAAAGGCTGTTAGTCTAGCCCATGTTAAATTGAGTACAAGGAAACATGGACCTCACGAGGGTCATGCTGCAAGCCCTCTGCTCCAGCTAAAGGAATCCATGCTAGCTCACAGTGCTTGTGGGGCTTGCAAGTGAAGTGTAATGTTTACGTAGGTTGTCCCTAAAATTGTTTTTTTAATACACATTAGAATAAGAAATTATGTACTAGTATCATAACATTGTCTCTAACGCTACCAAGCCAGTATTTAATTATTGATACACAGATATTTTCTGCAGTGGATATGAGGGCATTACAGGAGTTTGTAACTATTTGTGAAATTGTCAAATTCAGTCTTTCATAATGCTTTCTTGAACATTTTGCCGATATTATCTAGTGCTGATTTACTTGAAGATGGACAGTTCTTAACAGTTACTGTCTTCAGGAAATTTGTTTTTATTTCAATTCAATGTCGCATATTGATGTTCGGAAATCTTTTGGCTATGTTTATAACATGCTGGTTAGTAGAAGGAATCACTGTCGTGTCTTCCAAGTACATTTTTCATGCAAACAAGATCTTGTTGTGTGATACCTGCCTATTGGCTGGGTAGATTTTAAAATTAAGTACTGTACAAAACATTTCACATATAAATAAAAATTTTGATGTAGGTCGGAGCCAAGACACAAGCCCGTGGTTTATTCTACGTGAGTGTAGTTGGTTTGCCTGCTGGGCATGGACTCTGCCACATTGGGACAGGAGTTTCGTCATAGGGGCTTGCTAATGTCTGCTCTGAGATTTAAACCCTGGACTCTCTCAACGTCAAAGCAATTTGGTAACTAGAGATAGATTTGTGCGTCGCTTGTCTTTTAGCCAGTGAGGAGAATGCAGATCATCGTGATGTCACCGTCATGAATGACATTTATGAAATGCCAATCTTATAACTGGGAATTATTATGTGGTGGGGCTTTGCCAGTATATAGCCATGGCCTCGTAGGTATTCTGGTCGGGTAGGTATTCCGGTCGGGTAGGTATTCTGGTCGGGTAGGTATTCTGGGGTGGTTAACACAATACGTTTCCGACACCTTACCTTCATGACGCCTGACCGTGCGGCTCGCTACTGCGTCGTCTGGCTGCTTGCAGATGGAGGTGGCCGAACAGCTGCTGACATCTTTGTAGTTCAAAGAGAGTATTTGTTGGGAAGGATATTTAGCTAGTGTTTGATCCAAACCTAGGAATGCTTCCTAATATTTAAGAATTGTCAAATGTATTCGGTGTGGTCCTTTAGGTAACCTAGTATGCGGCTCAAACAGAGGTTGTGGTGTGTCAACTTTAATAGCCACAGACTCAACTAATTTATTAGGAAGATTCATGTTTCTTTCTATATTGAACACCACTTTTCCTGAATGGTATGAGTATGCCGAATACAAATATTTACTTGGGAGTAGCAGTGGTATTACGTATTCTGCCATGTGCTGCTGTAAACTTTTTTTCTCCCCAGGGTTCGCACACTCCTATATTCCTGGTCCGGCCTTTTACAGCGTTGGGTGGAGCGGGGAGGTACTCTGGTCACTCAATACCAATAGTGAAAGGTGTAAGTCTGCTTTAAGGGCTGCATATGTGAGGCGCCTGCTATTCCTTAATATTAAAGAATTAGTTATAGCCATAAGTGTATGTATTGAACAAAGTGCAATATTATCAATGTGCCGTAAAGGTGTGTAGTGAATAAGGCTTAACTCTAGAAATGAGATTACAAGGGATTCATAAAATACATTTGCTTTTATTATAAAGCTAAAAGGACAAATGGGGCTGCACTCTCCTAGTAATAATAATAAATTAATTTAAATTCAAAACGTTTTCATTTTAAATAAGGCAAAGGCGTCCTGAGGGCAAGTGAATAAATAGTGTGTGTAATATTGGTGAATAAATCTAATTTAATGAAGCCACAAGTAAATATATTAAAAATATCCATATTGAGGAAAGCGTTCTTGAAAAACCTAACCGCTTGGGGAGTTCAGCACCAGAAGGGCACACCCAGAGGGAACGTCATCTTTGGGGTCCAAGGAAAACCTGGAGGAAGGTTTACCAAGAAAGGTTAGGTTATTCAATGACTGCATTAGGCATTGGCAGGACCCTCTTGTGGTGCCAGTGTCTGGAAGGCCTCTGGGAGGTTGCCGAAGAGTTGGAAGACCCTCTGGTGTTAGCAGACCTCTGGAGACTGCTGGTTACTGATATGAAGCAAAGAGTTCTAGCCCTTAGCTTACCCTGTTATACAATCTCTTGGTCATTACAGCGGGAGGCTTGGGGCTATAACGTAACCTTATGGCTAATGTCTTCAGTGGCCATTACAGCGGTGAAGGTGCAGCAGACTACCCTGAGGCCATGTTATGGAGGTCCCTTTATACTAATCTCTCCTCTGGGGCACCCAGAAGGGTGAAGGGGGAAGCTGGCTCCACCTTCTGGGGGTTGGTCTTTCTTACATCACGCATGGGTGACCGGATCCAGCAGCGGGATTGTGATACACCGCTGCCTTCCTGGAGAAGTGGGCGATTCAAATTTCTGAGAGGGGCGACGACGTGACGGCTTCTCGACATATTGTAATAATATTTAGGTTTATGTGTTTGAGTCTTAATTTGAAGTTGTCCCAAGGCGCTCTTATAGACACGTGTCCCATTTCAATTCCTCGTTTAATAATGAATGTGACCCGCCCACAAGGTTTTCCAAGGTGGGACTCAATTGCAGGTAGAGCTCTCTTATTAGAATTGCAGGATGTGTCACTCGTCACTCTTAGGTGCTGAAGCACATGCTATGTATTTAGCTTATACTCTATAAAGTACCACTGACAACTGCTTCTTTCATGATCAGAGGATAGGGGTTTGATAGTTATAAATTACTGTTTGATTAATGCTTTTCTGATCTGATCTCTCTCTGACCTTGTCAATATCCGAATAGCAATGTATTTTTTAGTGCTAGATTTAAAATTCAGACACCCGACTCAAGTCTTGTAGAGATAACTAAAATTCTCATGTGAACAGTCAAAAGTTGGTTGGTTTACTAAAGAATTATCTTGAAAATGACATTACCAAAGCTAAATTTGGTCTTGCTGCTAATAACTATGTACATAATGAGCAAGCCTGTAAGCTGTGTATAAAAATGTTTTTCACTTGTTCCTTTTGAATTAACTTGAATATTTTCCATTGGGTTGTTGCCATTGTTGCAGTTTTTGCGTTCTGGGTCTGGTCAACATTTTGTCTATGAGTTGGTGTTCGAAAAATTTTATTGGCTGCTGTTATCTAATTTTATTTGTTCGTAGGAAGTACTTTATTGCTCCCAGGTCTTGAGCTGTTGCTTTCAGATATAATCTAACTTGTTGCTCTTCACTGCTTTCTCATTGATTAATACCATCAATCCAAATAAGCCCTACATACAGGCATAAATGACTATTAGATTTGCTTTATGTATGGCCTCCATAAAATTATAAAGGCTTTCATTTAGCCTTTGGCATAAACCTTGTAAATACTTTTAACAAATTTCAGGATTCTTCCTAGCTCACTGTTGACCACATTGAGAGGTTGTATGTTGATATTAATAACCAGGGTGTCATTTTTTTTACTGCATAATGGCATCATGGCATCAGATGATGCCAGAAGGTTTAGTATCATCAAATGTATTTTTATCTATAACTTTTTGTTTCTAAATGCAAAATGTGTGTTTTTATTTGTAGAATTAATTTTTGAGAACAGAAATGCAGAATTAATTTTTTCTTTTTGTGACAAATTCTTGCATGAAGAGGTTAATGAGTGTTGTGTGGAAGTCCAGCTGTCATATTTTCAAATTTCTTGAAACAAGGGAAAGATAGAAACCAAGTCTAGCCATCTTCACACCATCTTGTTTTCAATATCCATGTAGTATTAATGGATGTTGCTTCTAGTTGTTACGGTGCTTTTTCATGTCCCATGTATTCTAAGAGTGTGAATTTCATCTTGGACGACTTTTTTTCAACCTTCACACAATTCCACTTGTTCTTGATACATAGTTTTCTGATTCTCTATCACATAAGCAGTGGGTTTTTAAAAATTTTATAATTCAAATGGCTTATTTGGGTCTGTGTGTGTGTTTTTGCATCAAAAGTATTTCATCACCAAAAATCTGTTCTGTCAATACTTTTTGGGGAATTTGGTTTTGTTCACTTTCTTCCATAGCTAATGTATAGTATTTTCTTCAATTTCTATCATTTTTCTTGCTGTTGGTTGAGGATTCTCACCATTTGTTGTATAGTTACATTTACTTCATCAGGGATAGCATCTCTAAATGGATTGGGGGCCGCAGTGACTGAGCAGTTAGCCTGCTCGCCTCCCACCAAGGTGAACTGGGTTCAATCCCCAGTTGGGTCATTTCAGAATTTTGCAAGTGGGAGTGGTGCTGGACGATGCTTCTGGTCGGCAGGTTTTCTCGGGGATCTCCCATTTCCCCATTCTTGCATTCCAGGGCTGCTCCATTCTCACCTCATTTCACCCTCATCGGCTCTCAAAACCTTGTTAAAAGTGGCCCAAATTTCTCAACTCAAGAACTCTAAATAGATCAGTTGTATCTTCTAGATCCCATAATTTATGTCCTTCACAATAGCCCATAAGACATAAATCTTTTTCCAAGGTTAATTGATTTTCAGCAAATTTATCATCCAGGATTAAGACAAGACATTTTTTATTTTTACATTTGTTGTTTGCTGTGCCAATAGAAGTACAAAAATTTTCTAGCTACTAGTTACTAATGCCTGGTGTTTAGATGTAGACCCACCCTGACTCACTAGGCCCATCTTGACCTTGCACTGCACAACTGTACTTTGGGCAGTCCCATGCCCACATATGTGTAGAGGGATGGTGTGCAGTGCTTGATCATATTATGCTGCAATGATTGCTCAAGGACTTGCTAGCCTGCAGTTTCGATGAGATTATTCTGTGCCTAGTTGATAAACTGCTTCAATAATAACTCAATGTCAACTTGCATTATTGGTCTTTTCTTATTGAAACCTACCGTGTTGATTAGTTATTATCTTGTAGATTAATCAGTTTATAGGAAACATAAAAAATAGTAAGATATGTTGTGTTAGTTTCTACCCTACCCTACCTGTTTGATTCAAGTGTGATACAATGGTTTTAAAGTGTTGAATTCTTCTCAAATTCAGTTATGTTGCTAAAACTCATAGGTGTGCTAGAGATTTTCAGTACCATCAGAATTTCGGGGCTGTGGTGGCTGAGCGGTTAGCCTGCTTGCCTCCCACCAAGGTAAATTGGGTTCAATCCCTTGCTGGGTCACCGGATTTTCGCAAGTGGGAATCTTACCGGACAATGCCATTGATCGGCGGGTTTTCTCGGGGATCTCCCGTTTCCCCCGCCCCTTAATATCAGCGCCGCTCCATACTCACCTCAATTACCCTCCCCGTCTCCTAAGACGTCGCTGTTAAAGAGCCATTCAACTCTCTTCACTTTTCACCATCAGAATTTCACAAACATATTTTATCTTTGCTACCGGTTTCAGAAATACCAAGTTGATGCAATAACTAATTGTTTTTAAAACAATATAATTTCAGTTAGATGTAGCAGAGAGGTTTAATTGCCAGTGCAATGTTTCCCTCCATTGCAGGCTGGGTTTAATCCCCAAACAAGGTTAAATTTGATTTTTGGATGTCAGGTTTCCTCAGGGTACTCCAATTTCCTTTGCTACTTCATCTCACTTAACGCCCATGGATGATAACGATGTAGTGATCAAGTGTTATCCAAATCTCCTGTCTTTCATAGTTTCACTAAAGTTATTGGCTTTGGTGTCTGTGATTAGCTGGCCAGCATCCCACCACAACGATCTGGCTTTGATCCTTGATGGTTTCAAGTTGGGAGTTGCTTTTTGTTGTAGCCGCCAGAACCTTATGGCTTTGACTAAGGTTGGCACAGTGTTCACATAAATGAGTGCACGTCTGACCCAAGTTACAGTAGAGCCAAAGTATGAGTTGCTCATTATATTATTTGTAAACCCAGACATAAACAAATGGCAAGTTGTTGTTTAAATGCATGATTTTGTAAGTTTTTATGCAATTTGTGAGCCAATGGTGATGATGTGTGCAGAATATGTAAATTAGTCTATTTCATCTCCAGTGTATGAGGAAATTCGTCACCGGTGTTCTTTCACCACTCCACCCTCACCTTCTCTTACGTCCTTCCAGTATCTAGGTTGACATGGAGCAACAGAACAGGTCTGGCCCTAAGGTATGACGGCTGGCTTCTTGAAGGCCTCAACTTTCATATCTCATCCTTTTTGGTCCTACCTTGAAAGCAGAAACAGTGTGTAGATGTTTTTTTTTTTTTTTCCTTTATCAGTTTAACTGCTATTACAAAATACTCCAGAATTATAAGGCATCAGGTTTTACTTACAGATCTCAGTCATCAGAAAAGTCTGATAAGAGCCGGAAACAGAAGAGGGGCATTTCCAACAGTTCAAATCCTCCAGCCGTCACGTCAACCACCTCATTGCCAATAACTACCCCTTCGAGCAAGAGGAATGGTCGCAGTAGTATTGTTGAAAACTCTTCCACTCCACCACCGATGTCCACGTCTTCACAACCGGCAGCAGTAACCAATGTAGTGGTCAAGGAGCTCAAAGAGTCTCCACCTAGCAGTCCTGGCTCAGAGTCAATCTCCAGCGTGAGCCAGAGCGACCAGCGGAAGAGCAAGAGCAAACGCGGGAGCAATGGTCGTGATGAAAAAGATGTCAAACTGTAAGTGAATGATCCTTTCCCTCTCACCAAATTTTTCCTTTTGGAGGTGGATCATACAGAGACTGGCATGCTCGGAATTGTAGTCCTGTCAGGTGACAAATGATGGACTGAGATTGAAAAAAATAATACATTACAGCGCAAGTTCTTTTTATAGTACAGTCGACTGTTTGTTTCTAAGACCTGTGGAATAGCGACCATCTCAATATAACAACCCTTTTTTTTTGGGAGATATGAAAAAATTTAATTGGAAAGGTTTTTCCAATAACAACCCCTTTGAAATTACAATCCTTTTCCGGGGAACATGGAAGGTCTTAGAATTGAGGGTTTACTGTATATGTATTACAGTATACAGTGCACGAGTAGTCACCAGCATACACAATCTGTTACAAGCATCACAAGCATGTGCAGGGTCGAATATTGGACATTCAGAACTGTCATGAGAGTGCCCATTACTGGGGAGGATGTAATTTTTAAAAGTGTCTCTCTGTCTGTCTCTCTCTCTCTCTCTCTCTCTCTGTGTGTGTGTGTGCGCACGCGCGTGCGTGTGCACGTGTGTGTGTGTGTGTGTGTGTGTGTGTGTGTGTGTGTGTGTGTGTGTGTGTGTGTGTGTGAGAGTGAGTGAGTGAGTGAGTGAGATAGTGGATAGTCAGGGACCAGAAGATTCTCTCCTTAAAAAATTGTATAATTTTGTTGTTCAAAATGGTGTTACTGAATTATGTTAGTTGACCTCATTCAATAGTGTAAATCATTATGACAGCTACATAATTAATCACAGCATTACCTTTCTCTGGGAGTCTCTTCTTTCCATTTCTCCAGAAAGTTAAATTTCCATAATTTGTGATTTTCCTTTAACATACTACAGTATTTTCATACGTTCACTCATAAATTATATATTCTGGATATTACTGTTTGATGTTTACATTTGGCAGAGATGTTGATAGTATTGTTTTGGAAATTGGATTCAGTTATATCATGTGAAATAAAAAATGTATACATTTTAGGATATGTATTTGGTTAATCTTTTGATCACGAGCCTGTTTACCGAGGCTCCTAGATTGATACCATACCCTTGCAGGCTGGGAATTTTTTTAGATATTGATTATTTCTCATGTTGAGGACACCACCATGGTGTAGTGTTTAGCTCAGGATTCTTTCATTTATTCCTCATCTTCATTTTGTCACTTTGCTTCCACATTTTTTTTTGTCATCCATTTTTCAAGATAGTCATGAATGGCAGATTTATACCATGACTGGAACAGTCAGCTCTGTTCAAGACCAGTCTCTGCTCAACTTATCCTTATTAACCCTCCTTCCAAGACATATGAATTAAAAAAAAGATTGGGGTACTCAGTTTTGGTTGAAATCTCCTTCAAATTTGCTTTATTAGGAATATGTACTATGATTCCAATGTTTTTTCCATACTTTGAAGTTGCTGGGGAAGTGTTATTTCTGGTGGTTTGTAACGAGCCACCTGTGTTTCTCTTTAGATGTTGAGGTACTTTTCTAAACATTGTCTCGATAGTCACGTTTCAATTTGAGGAAGCAAAGCAAAATCATTGTTAACTTCATCTAGAAAATATAGAGAATGGTAATGATAACCCAGTTATTAAGTAGAAAAACTTGTGGTTTAAGGATATACAGGTGTGTGTATTACTGTGATGGGGGAGCAAGTTTTGATGGCACCTAAGTTCTGGTCTTTTTTGGTGAATATTTTGTCTAGACAGTCTTGCTTGATACATCACTGTAAAAACATGAATATTGTCTTGGTAAAAATGAATTTAACAGTGAACAATCCCCACAATGTTAAAAGATGTGGTAGAGTGTTTCGTAGCACCAAATTTAGTTTTGGCCAGCTGCATCATCCAGCACGATGCCCACATAGAACATCCAGGGGTGACCCGGCTGGGAATTGAACCCAGTTCACCTTGGTGGGAGGTGAACAGGCTAACTGCCCGCCGAATGAGTATGGCCAGGAACCAACACACAAACAACAGAATAGCATTAGGATATACCTCCGGATATTCGTATGTGAGCATCGTGCCTTATGATGCCGCTGGCCAACGGGTTTTCTCAGGGTTCTCCTGTTTGCTCAGCCCTTTCATTCTAGTGCAGCTCCAGGTATGGGAAGGGTTGCCTACTCACTAGGTCATGCTATTGCTACCACTGTGCCCTTCGTTTGTGATTTAACTGGAAACTGTGGTTCCTAGAGAGTTTTTACAAGGGGGAGGGGGGCATATTTGCTATTTACATCGTCCTGCTTCAGCCCATGGTATCCACAATCAATTTAACATCACAGTGTACGTGTTGCATGCTATCAAAGGGTGCCAACCCCTATTATTTATATGATGGGGGTGTGAACGACACACCATACCTACCGTGTATCCGAAGATCTTGGTTTACTTGCTCCGTATACCAGTTTGTGTTCTTGTAATGCAAGTACTTTGCCTTATATCCCATGTTATGTCCTTGAACACCCACAGCCTTTAGGGGCTGCTACAGCCCTTTTATTTGAGATGGACCATGGGTGTCCTACATCAATCCTCCTCTTTTCCAGTCACAAATCACGTGCTCGAGTTTGTACAAGTTTCCTGTACATGCTGTATAGTACTTCTTGTTTCTCTGATCTTGTTCTGTAGTGTAACAGTTATGTTAATAATTTTTTCGTATATTACTTGGCTCTCATCATTAATTTTTTGATAATTTTCTTCTTTTTGGTGTTACCTCATCCCACGTTGATTTACAGCTGTGGGGGAAATGTTTGTCCCGTGCATCACATTTTTTTTATTTTACTAAACCATTGTGTTAGCTACTATTGCATATCTTAATCAGTTCTTGTTGACTTGAGAGGATGTGGGATATAAATTAATGCTATACTTGTTAAATGTTCTCCACAAATTTACGGAAGCCGATATAGAAAAATGAAGACAGGGCAATCGTACATAGTCATTTTTATTAAGTTTTTTAGCAAATATTTTTTGAGAGTTGTGTATTTTTCTCTTAGCCTTATCTTGCACCAGAAATTTTTACATATTAAGGCAAAATAAAAATCAACGCATCAATATCTCATAAAATTTGCTCAGAAAGTTGACAAAACCCTGTATTAGTGATTGCCTGGTTTTAGATTTGTATGTTTATGTCCTCAAACCTGTGTGATTCAGCTACCAACGTTGACATTAATTTATGTCCCATGTAGTCGTAATAATAAATGTTGATTCTTCTCAGATTCTCATACCATTGTGACAGCACATTGTGGCTGGTATGTGGTTTAAGGTTCCAGAATGGGGTGAGCGCCCCACACATGCTCGGCAACCAGTTGAACCCAGCATCGATGATGGCACAGAAGATGTCTGACACCTTGTCCGCAGAGCTTGAGGCGCACAGTATATTCGACACCACTAACACTACAACCACATCTCTTGTCGGACCTCAGTTGCACAGCAGGGTGATAGCTTCGGTGAGTGGAGGCATGAGAACTCTTGTCAGAGCCACACTGTTTATTTTTTATTTTGCTGATGCTGCTGCCACAGCTATTTTTAATGTGTTCATATTTAAGGAGGATTGTTTCCATATAGCTTAAACTTTGTGGAAATTGAAAATACATTGTGTCAAAGGATGTGTGAATATTCAAAAATTTTATTTGGAAATAGTAATTTACGGGTTATTCACAGTCGAACTTCGAATATCTTAAGTGTGAAAATTGTGGATTAATATGTAATCATATTCTCCATGAAATGGTTATTTGTTGAACTTTATTAAAGGTGTTGGTGCATGACGTCTTTTCAAATATGAATAATTGCTTCAACTCATCAGTGCACATGCCTTTGCTACTTAATTCTACGGAGTTTGATTGTTGCCATACATTATGAGATGTCAGGAATTGTACTATCTACCCAAGGTAAAAGGCGGACACTCCATGCCAGATGGTATTATTCACCAGCCGGTCCATCTTGTCTACTGTGCTTCGAAGATCATCCAAGTACCACAGCACACTGCCAGATGGCCCTACGAGTACGATTGGCAAGCCTTGCTTCTGGATCCAGCACTGGCCACTGACGTCACATGCCAAGAGGATCTATGCCATGCTTACCTCCACCACAACTCCAGCGAGGGTGTGCCGTCCAGAGTATAAATAGTGGGCCGCAACCCTTAAATGCCAGTCTGTTCAGTTCCTTCGCTGCACGCTGGTGCTGAAGGAACCATCAGCTCCCTGGTTCTCACTGCACTCTTTGTGCCGAGGATCTTCTCCAACTACCTTGTATTCACCATATTCTTTGCCAAAGACTCCTACCTGTACCTTGCCCGTCTTCACCGCATTCTGTGCCGAAGACTCGTGCCATTGTCCACATTGTCAAACACGAGACACTTACTGGCCCCTTCAGGGCAACATAGTAAAGTAGTCCAGTTAAAGTTAGTATCATAACGCTCACCTATCCTGCCTTTATTAGCCTAGGAACAGGTCGCCATCACCTGTCTCATGTAGGATTAAGCTTCCTTAAGCTCCTGCGGATATTACGAGGTAGTGTGACACCACCCTGTTTATTTCCTCTATTGAAAAAAACAAACAATTTTTTTTAACCAACTCAGGGTATTTTTCCCATACTGTAATTCCTCTCCCAGTAGACATCAGGCCAGTCAGAGAGATAGCAGGTGACAGGGGAATTTACTCAAAACAGCAATACACCAGTAGAGTACCCACACACATTCAGGACGGCCACCTTTCTGTGCTCCACGATGTACAGAATGGTAGCGCCCCGACACTAGGTACTCTATTTCCTGAGGTCAGCTTATCGGCTCGGTGCTTACCCTCTCCACTGCACTCCTTGCGCCAGAAGGTGTGTCCCCTGAAGTAGGGAAGACTGGTTCTTCCAAGACGCTCACCTCTGAGCTGGGACTGTCCGCCAGTGATAACCAACTCTCAAAATTTACAGTGTTTCTTGAAACATCATCCTCACCAGGTGCGCCTGATCTAGCACCCACCAAAAACGCCCCGACGTGATGACGTACCTCACACTAGCCGCAAAGCTTCAACGCATCATATTCAATTCATGTTGCTCATTTAAACTTTTGTACCATAGTTATTAGAGCTGGACCATTACTAATCATGATAACTGATTGTTTTGACATGTGCCCGGCTATTGACTGTATGGTACGATAGTAGAGGTTTATTGCGCTAGACCAAGTGTGCAGTTATAGGTAGCTGCTGGTCAGTTGGTAACCTGGGTTAACTGGCTAAGTGAAACTGTTGCTACAGTCTTTGATTTAGATTACGCAAGTTCCAGGCCGCTGACACTTCACTCCAGAAATTAGGATTGGCTAGTCCGTACCGAGCTTCAGTCCGGTAGACTAAACCCCTCAACACCGGGTGATAGTCGGGACCGGTTCGGACGAGCGGTGGAAAATGAACATATCGTACCATGTGGACAGTCGAGACTGCCTGTAATCTCAGTGAGGCAGCGCAGTCCCGTTCGGCTGGTCTTCTCTGCGTAGGAGGGGGCTAAAGTACTTCGCTGCTGGGCATCTAGATGAACAATCTTTTGTTCCCTACACCTTCGGCCGTGCCTTATCTTGTAAGTCATAGAGTTTGGTTCGCTGCCAAACAAGATACATCGTGCACTCCGGACGAGAAACTATTTCCCCTATAATAGTGTAGGTCCAGTAGCTGATTCGTGGCACAAGCTTGGTAAGAGTCTCCACTGATACCCCACATCCGCAGGCTAATCAGAGACGTTGAGCCCTGTGGGCCACCAATACTACTACTGGATGTGATCTCCAGCCAAGGCCAGGCCACAACTCCCAGGTCAGTACTGCCCCCAGCACCTAGGAGCTCTGGTTGGTGATACAACCTAGGCTTGCTGTCTTTCCTTGGTGGAAGGTATTCCTAGTCTCCTCTGTTCCTTCCCTCCAGCACTTGGGCGCTCGGGGTAATAGGATTCAACAGGCGGCCGTCTAATGGTATGTTTCAGACTGGAGGTCCCCAGAAGGGGGGACCTCAGTCAAGCTAGTTCGAATTTACAGAAGTACTGATTTCTGTCGGTAGTGCACAGTGCAACTTATTACTAGTGGGCGAAGTAGACGTTACTCTAGAAATAAAAGTGTTAAGATGGAGAACAAAGCAGTATTTATAGAGGGCTCGATAAATATAGTGACTCGTGCTATCTCCTACCAAGCTGATGGAGTACTGAAGGGAAAGTGAACTAGACAACTGAATATTTAACTACTCAACTATAGTTGTCTAATGCCGGTGTCTGTAAGAGGCAAAAGAAGTTAAAGTTAAAGTAGCAAGTTATATTCATGTTTGATGGCTTTTTGAAGACGGTTGTTGTCGCTGAGCGTAGCTACTGAAGACTCCAGTTTTCGCTGGAGGCCCCAGCACTAAGGAGTGCTTGGAGTTACTCAAGAGGAGAATTACGAATGACTGCTGGAGCCCCGCTGCGCACACACTTGTATAGTCAGAAGTCTACGCTGCCGTGGCGGGTGCAGGGAAGGCGTGAGACGTCCTCCCGAGAGGCAGGTGTGGGAGGTGGGAACCCTCTCGTCAGTGTCCTTGGTTTGTGGATCTTCGGCGGCACTTGCCCGCGCCCGAAGTGGCTGACGGCTTGTTGGCACTCAGCGCGTGGGGAGGGGGAAAGCGGTGTGCTCACTGGTTGCGTAACCTTTATAGGTGGTTGAAGTAAGAGTATACTTCACGTGAAGAGTGATGAGTCGTAATCGTAGTTAATACTAGTATAGGCGGCACGCATCAGTTTTTATGCATTTTTGCTATTTGATGCAGCAGCAAATCAATCATTAGATTTGAGTATGGTTGTTTACATTGGTATGTGATTGAATAACTCATTTAGAAATGTGGGGAAAGAAAAGTAGAATTATTAAGAAATTCTATTTACCTATTATTTTTACTGTAGTTCTTACAGAAGTGTCAAATAAAACCTGCGTTGAACTGTTTACTCCATGGGATTGGTGGTTGGGCGCATGTAGGATGAAAACAGGAAAGATTTGGTACAGGGTGTAAAGGGGTGGGGGGGTTAGCATTCCCCCCATCTCTAGAGAATTTGGCTTTTTTAAGAGCCAAACTTTTATTTTTTCATTAATAGCATGACCAAGAGTCAGACCCACAGGATCCATGAGCGTTTTAGTCATGGGAGAATCAAGAGACTTGTAAAACCTTTATTTCGACCCCATGTCTTCCATCGTGGAGTAGAGCCTGACTCACATTCATCACTGAACCAGCACACCTTGCTTGAGCTCTTGAGACAGGGACTGTTCACAATTGGACAGTTGTGAATTACCAGATCATAACAAATTATAGCATTAAACAATTTAGTTTTTACCACTTTTGTAATGAATTTATGGCCATTCTTATGACATTTGTAAAGTTCTGTTGGAAGACATATAATTTTTTTTGCTGATGTGATAGCATATATTGTAGTTTCCAAACCATTGCTTTGTTATGTGTGTTTATATAAATGTGTTATTTATGTATTTTTTGTTTCCTTTAATTTTGAAACAAAGGTAGAAATTTAAGATCAGTTAGATCATACCAAATGTTTGCTCTGTGGCTTCGTAGGTTTATTATTAATATTATATTCAAAATTTAAGAAAGAACAAGTTATTTTATACGTACATAGTAAGTTTATTTTCAGAATTTAATGTCCTTGAGATAGTGTTTCTTTAAGGGGTAAGGCGTGCTTGCAGATAATGTACAGTAATTAATTTTTACTGTTATTTTAGGTTTTAAGGTTCAGGTCTATTATTTAAGAGCATCTCAAATCGGTTGTTGCCACGTATGTATTATTACCAAAAAAGGGTTCAGTTGTGGCCTGAGGGACTGAAAATGTACAGTATATATAATTTTTCGCATACAGAGTTGCTTTATTTAGGGCTGACTAAATGTTATAAAATGTTTGGGAAATGTCTTTACAGATTTCCTTTTTATCATGTGTACAGTTCATTGTAATTATTTTTGACAAGTACATTTTGTTATGACAGTTTGTTCTGTCATATGAATGTTTTTTTTTTTTTGCAACACAGAACAAATAAATAGGAAAATCTGAACACGTACACAAATGTTTGTAATCTTGTTTTGTGAGTGTTGTTAGTTATTAAATTAATATGGATATCTGGGTGTGGTGCTTTCTTCAAGCATGATGTATTACATACATAATCATTTGTAGTGGTAACATAAACTATTTTTGCATGTTATAGTATGATTTTTTTAAATCTAATAAACTATCTTTTTTCCTTCCAAATGCTCTACCAGTTTTTTGTCAATTTTGCTGAAGAACTTGTGCAATGAGTGGTTTTCTTGGAACGAACGAGTGTTTTATTTATTTGATTATGTTCTATTAGTTATGTGTACATTATCTCACAATTTGAAAAATCTTAAGTTGTTTCTCTGTGTTAAAACATAAATTTTTATTAGCTTCTTAAAAAACTGTTTAAATGCTTCATTTTCTCTATTTGAATTTTGAATCTTTGGTGTTTCTTTCTGGAAATATTTTATTTCTATAGAATGTGTGACTGCATGTGTGTTGGTGTAGGTTTCGTTTTTGCTGTAAGAATAATTTGGCAGTAGAATTGTTTTACTTCTACTAATACTTTTGAGGAAATGCTTCTAAAAGAAAATGTTTTATTGTTAGGCTACTGAAAATATTAAAATGAAGTAAACAGGACATTTGATATTTGTAGTTATATCTACGCACAGTATGTAGGTATAATCATGTTTGTAAGTGCAGATGTGCATTTGAAACATTTTGATAGATGGTGCAGATTAGTTTTCCGTAAAGGGTGGGGGGTTGGTAATTTGGTAGAGAGGTGTTGTTGGTAATGGTTAGCGGTTGGTTGGTGCATTGGATGATGGTGGTAAATTTAAGCATTGGAAATTCTAAGTAACTACTTGAAATGGTTACATCTAGTTGTCAGGGTGCAAGTGTTGGTATTTGAGGTACTACGTAATGTTGAGCCCAGGATTCTCCTTGAATTTGGTTAGTTATGGACTAGTCTTCACAAGTTTAATTCTTGGTTGTTCTATGAAGGTAATGTTTGAACATAGACAGTTTTTTGTTGTGGAATGCCACAAGTGCTGATGATTTTTGCAGTACATATATTATAGTTGAGGCTGTCGAAGGCTACCGTCATGCTTGGCCAGGGGTTATTCATTCTTGCCCTGAGAGTGCTTGTAAAAAAGTCAGTGCAGTTGTACTGTAGATGGTATGTTAATTTTTCCATGGCACCCTTACATGTACCCTGGCTAGGGTAAAGGTAAAAGAGCACTTTATTGTAAGCGCTCTCCAATGTTGTAGGGGCCACGGTGGCTGAGCGGTTAGCCTTCTTGCCTCCCACCAAGGCAAACCGGGTTTAATCCGTGGCTGGGTTACTACCGGTTTTTCTTATGTGAGAATTGTGCTGCTGGTTGGTGGGTTTTCTTGGAAATATCCAGTTTTCCCTCCCTTTCATTCCAATGCTGCTCCATACTCACCTCAATCACCCTCATCGGCTTTCAAGATCTCAGTGTTGAGCTGGCCAAATCTCTTAAATCACTCACTCCACTGCCATAATTAATATGTGCTGGGTCAGGAACCGTGTTCAGTTGAAGTTGGCTTTGATTCTGGTTTTTGGCAAAGATATTGATTGTTATGTTATCTTTGTTCTGCCTCATGGTTTACGTGTAAGTGAATTTTAGCACGTGTATGTTTGTGCATGTATGTATGAAAGAAATGAAGGAAGAATGAGGAAGAGGGGAAGAAAATTGAGTTTTACATGTTGCGATGTCTTAGCTATAGAGCGTGGCAAAAGGGGTTCATAAACCAGCCCAGTATCACATAAAAAAAACCCAGAAAAAAAACAAAAAAATCCAAAAACCCCTCTAAAGCAAGGTGTTTAGAGCATACCCAACCACTACCACCCCAAAACACATGAATACTTTGTACTATGTTTATTATCAATGTGTACTTCTTTTCTTTAAACACTGTAAGGATTAAAAAAAAAATTATACTTTGATGTGTGCTACCTGTGGTTGATACCTTAGATGGCAGGGGAATGAACGTTGACTGCCCTCTCAGAGCCTAGTTGGGCCTACCATGGTGAATAATACTGGTTTTATTTCATTGGCAGGCCTGATGGGGTTGAAAGCAACATTAGGCCATTTGTGTGTAGATTTACTTAGGGCTTGAGGGGTGTCAAACCCCAGAGTGAGGCGAATGGAAGTGGCTTCCCATCCAAGGAGCCCTATTCTCCTCACTGTAAGGGTCATCAATATGGGGGATACCAGTGATCCCGGGTGGATGAAATTGGGTGATGATTAATTGTTTGTGGGGGTGTACGTTCTGGTGGAGGAGATCTCTATAGGGCAAGTGGGTTGTCAGTTGAAACAGTCGGGTGAAGTGGGTGCGGCTCGGGGTTTGACATCTGACTGGGCCAGGAGTCGAATCCTTATGAACTACCCAGATGCTAGCTTGATTGTACAAAAGTTTGGGAGCTCAGTATCTTCCAGGTGTGAAACCCGGATCAATCTGCCCGACTTGGGTTTGATTTTGCTAGTCATCTGGGTTTCTGCCTAGCGGGGGTGTCCCGGTGAGTAGTACTGGGGTGTCCCGGTGAGTAGTACTATTGATCTGGGCTAATTTTTTAATTTGGTCATCGTATTCGCTAGTGGCTTATCCGAGCCAGTGAGCACCCAGAAGGTGATCGAATAGGGTGGTGATCTCTAGTGGTATTAAGGGGGAGATAGGCCATGGAACGAGGTCGTGGCATGCTGAGCGGGGTTTGTCCTCTGACATCGAGCTTACCTGAAATTCAGTGTTGTTAGCTACTAATGTACAATGTTCCCTGAATCGCTGCCTACTTTGAATACCTCCCCTTCTATTGTACATTGGACCATTTGGAGTACACACTGATCCACAATACCAAGTTGTGAGGAACATGGGGTAACTATCTATGAATGACGGAACACAAAAAATTAAATCTGACGTAATGTATATTAAGTTGTTCATTCTGGAGAGTCCCTGCTATTCCAGAAAATACAAAAGGACAATTAATTAAACTACCTGGCTAAACACTGAAGAGTCTTAAGCAGACTCAGGTAGGAAGAGTCTTTGCAGACTAGGGAAGGCTCACGTCCTCTTCGGTCGACAAGCTCGGCACCTCTGCCTGTGCTGGATGCCGCTTATATATTTCTCCCCTGAGCGCATTTGGCTCGTAGATGGGGCGAAGTCGTCCGTAGAGTGCGCAGCCTCACAGCGCAGCATGTTGGCATGCGTCAATATAAAAGCACATTCTTTGGATACAATATTTTTAATACTGCTGTAAACAATAATATTGGATAATATAAATTTAAGTAAACTTCTGGAATTTAGATTAACTAGAAAAATAGTTTAGAACTAAGTGAATTTCGAATTTTCTTATTTTCTTTACAAGTGAAAAATATTTATATATTTTTCTGGCTAACCAGACAAATGTAAGCCAATCTACCACAAAAGATGTTAATAATTACTTTTACTGGGCTTGGAAGTTTTTTTACAACTATTTTACAATTGACAATACATGATTTCTTTATTGAGAAAGACTTACTGGCTCTAAGAAATAGTCTCAAGCCATTTATGATTTTATTTGTTACTTCAAACAAGGTTGTCCTTATGAAATCAATATATACCACCAATTCCATCTACACGTCCAAAATCAGAACATCACTGTGAAAAACAGCACCCTAAAATCCTCCAAATTCTGGTATATTAAAATATATATCACTATCGGGACATCATTTAAAAAATACAGCAAGCCTTTTTCTGCATACATTGAAATGCTGTGACAATGTCTGCCTTATCGCTGGCAGCAAACCATGGACAACCTCGGAGACTACTTGGAAGAATTTTAAACAGCATGATCATGTACAATATGTACCCGTTCACATGAGTGTATACAGTTTATACGAGAATATATCAATAAAATGGTGATTTCAAGCAGCTGTGTTTGTCTTTGTTCATTGCTGGACATGCCTGCATCCATATCCCATGTGGTGTCACCTTTAAAACGTACATGTCATACACTTTCAACCATACAGCAGGCCTGCACGCAGCCATTCGTGGTTCACTTCTCTCTGGGTTGTGTGATGCCGCACGTGATGATGCATAGTTGGAAAAAAATTAATTGCACCCCTACACGACACATGTTTATTGTATGATAAAGAATGAGAGAGAGAGTTGAGAGCTTTGGATTTTGCTTCATAGTGCAGATCTTCGGCACCCAGTGGAGATAAGGTAAGGTGGAGGTGAAGCAGTGATGGAATGTAGGGGTGGGGTAAACTGGAGTACCTCAAGAAAACCCACTTGCTGGTAGTGGTGTGCACATGTCCAATGTGCAAAAATCCAGGTTTCATCTTGCTGGGAGTTGGTGCTTTGGAAATGGCTTTTCATATTATGGAGCAGTAGAGTGGCTAGAGCTAACTAGGTAACCATTTGTGATAACTTAAATTATTTCTTTCACTTTTTTTTTTTATGCATGAAAATGTAAAAATGAGCAGATTTGTAAAATATTTACTTTTCTAATAATTTCACAGTTTCATGTTACCGACGCATGAATAAAGTTATGAGGCCCATGGCAATGTTAATTTTACGTAAGGTGGAAGAATACACAACGTGCATACAAGTATATCTTAAACAAGGCTTTCAAAAGTGCTCATTTTACCATGAACAGCCTATAAATCCTGTGTCATCGCTTAACACTTGCCACCTTACACAGTGATGCAATCTCACTCATCTGGAGTTACTAACCTAGGTCTGTGGGTTGGCTACAGCTGCAAGTTCATCAGCAAGCCAGAGGGTCAGGGCCTACTGCCCAGAGAAAGTAATAGAGCACACATTTAAAAGTACTTCATTTCTCCTGTTTTTTTCTGCTTGAATTGTTAACTAAGACACTTGCATTGTCTTGTCAAGAGTGGTTACTAGACCCATAAACTTTCAAGCTATTGTATTTATTTGAACCACATGAGACTACTTTCATCAAACAATACACAAGTTAGGCTGATGTGTGAGGTTTAAAATCCTGTTGTCATATACGGTTTCCCAGCAAAGCTTTGTTTCTGTATTGTTTGTGGGATGTTTATGCAACAATATCATATTACGGAAATGTAGAAAGTTGTACCATTTTAAGACATGTTTCACTTCAAGATCTTAGATTGAAGGTTACCTTTCCTTCATTTTTTTTTAGACAAGACCCCATAAACGGGATTCAGTTGATGGAGTTGTGTTTAGGATATGGCTAACATAATATGGTTTAAATTTTTTTTGTAGTTCTCAATATAATATCATTACTTTCGATGCAACTGATGATTTGTTGTTACAAATAAACTTTTATTTACATATGAACCACTGCAAAATAGGTTTTCTACAACAGTATTTTGATTTGATCTTATACATGTCAATGGTAATGATAACCATGCATTGTCATTACAATGTTTCTGCAGTATTTTTTCATGGTAAAGTCAGTTTCCAAGGTTAAACCAATTTGTCAATGATGTTAGGAATTCGTTATTTGTTAACTTAGCATTTCGTAAGTTTCGTTAGGTACTAAAAACTAGAATGTTCAAAAGAAAAGTTTTAATATCAATTACCGTAACTTTTTCCTTTGATATACAGAAAGATTTCTTTACTCTTAACAAAACAAGCTCAGAAATCTTGGTTTTGGTTGTACATGTGCTATTACAGTTAAACAAAAATGTATAACGAAAAAGTCATAAACAGTAAACCTAAGTTTCCTTAACTTTCTCTATGAATTAAATAAAAGTTCTGTTACTGTAAACAAAACAACTCTAAAGAAATGTTTCTCGTTATACAAAAACTTTCCAAGTATCTTTTTTATAGTTTTGGTATATTTTGACAAACACCATGCGTGCTTTGTATCTTTTGGTATATTTTGACAAACATCATGCGTGCTTTTTATCTTATACCTACATGTTGTCGTCAGTGAGTTGGAACATTAAACAACATATCTTGTTACTACAGTAAAGCTATCAAATTTAATTATTGTGAAATTTATACTATTGTTATATGATTCTGCTGGTGAAACAATGGTACTGGCATAGTAATAAAAATGATAGAATTAAATATAAAGACAGTTAATTATTTTTGTAGTTCACAATTATTGTGTGGTGTGGGTACTTCTTGGATGTTTACCCTGTAGTGTAATTCAGGAATTATAATTCTTTTTGTGATAGTGTTGTGCTAGTCAATTTTGATTGTGTTTGCAAAGCATACAAGTGTTTTCCGAGATTGCTTCTAGTTTTGTTTGCCCTTTAGCTATTGTATATTTTGCAGATAATAAATTAAACTTTCTTCCTTTTTGAAATTTTAAGGTTTTGTTTTTATTTGTCCCTTCTTCTTCCTTTCTTTCCTATTCTTAGTTTCTTTATTTAATCACTAGCATGTTGTTTTAAATGTTGAAAAAAATTGTGTAGATTGTAGATTTGGTTATCGAAACAGAAAAAAAATATTCTTGTAGGTGTAATTGGTTTTGTACTTCGTTACTATCTGTCCAAATAATTTTCATGAAATATTAAACATGGCTGTAGTGATTTTGGCGCATGTCTTAGCAATGTTAAATTTACTGTTTGCCGTACCTGGGCTGTGGCATACTTAACCTGGTTCACTTGTAAACTATGATTTTTAGGATTTAATGTATTGAACTCATTTTTATATTATTTGTGAGGTTGGTATTGTAATGAAAATATTATAAATGTCATTATTTTAGTAAGATCTGCGAGCCTCAGTTTGTTGGTATATTTATATAATAAAATCCTAATGAAATTAGCAATTGTTAGTTTAGTTTTGTGAAATTAGCAAAATTTCAATACAGTACAGTATTGCCACATTCAATGTTAGGGTTGTGTTAATATTCAATATACCGAGACGAAAATGAAAAACTACAACTTTTGGTAAGAAATTTTGTTACGAAAAGTTGTGTTGAAATGAAAATTCTCTACTTCGGTGAATTTTCGGGTGTTAAAGAATGTTCATTTAGTGCACCAACAAAAAAAATTTTACCTCTAGATCATTGTGTTTGTTTTCATTATTGAAGTAACTACATAAAATTAAAATTTAAATGTAGGCAAGATCCCCTCTGGTAAATACTCTATATCCTACATTTTTCTGGTTTGATTTTGCAATGAATTTGTTATAGTGAATAACTTGCTAAAATGTTGAAATTTAGTAATCTTTTGTTAAGGCTGAGCTCTAATGAATTATTGTTAATTTTCGCTTAAATTTCATGAAAGTTTATAACATATCTTTCATTTTTGTTTCGTGAAAAAGAGTCACTTTCTCACAACCCTAGTTTTTGTTATAGGAATTATAGTATGTAGCTCGCTTAACTTGAAAATAAATATTGAACTAACTTAGCATTTGTTTAATTTTATAAACTGTACGACTGAAGCAGTTATAAGAATTTGTTAGGCACAGTAACATATTAAAGACGTTTATCATGCAATTATTCGGGAACCTGAACACTGATTGTGATCAGAAGGGGCCCTTATTGGTTTAGTAACAACTTAATTTTCTTGTACAGTGGAACTTCGATTATTCGTTTTTCATTGGACCAACAAGAAAAAACTAGACATGCGGACAAACAAAGGATGTGGACTTGGATTTTCAGCCTGAGAAATATCATACATAATTTTTTTTCAAATCAACAGCCAAAATATTTAATTAAAGCAACTTTTTAAAGTCAATTTTTGATTAAATTATCACTTTAAATAAACCAAGTCTTTTTCAAACCTTTACAATTCTAACCACACACGTAGCCTATAGTTTCTGATAATAATCATGTCCATTAAATTTTACATACCGCCACAGCTCTAACCTTATTCCAGATTCCATTTACAATAACAAACAAGGCATAGAACGTTGGATACAGTGTCAGAGATTGTGTGATTCATTCTCATTTGCCACCAACCTATGAGTGCAGTAAAGACATCAGAAGAATAAGATTTAAAGATTGCTTCTCATAGTCTCTAACCTACAAAAGCATTAAAGACGTAGGAAGAAGAAGAAGAAAACATGGTGCAGAATTTAAACAAATACTATCAATAGCAACAGTTATCAATTTTCCGTGTTGTTTTGCATTCACATAGGATTCAAAAACAAACAATGCACACTATCTTTTGTGAATGTACCAATGAGAAATACGACAAAATTTAAATAATAGGAATGAATCATTGAGAATCCACTGTATTTCAAAGAAAAATGATTGTTCCGAATACATATTGGTTTTTGGGTAGAATATCTGATTTATGGATTGAAATTAATGATTTTAAAGGATTGTAGCACGCTGTTTTTTTAACATTGTTTATATAGCATAGTTTTGGGACTGTCCAAAAAAAACTGTTACAGGAAATCAACATAAATGGAATCTCAACGACGAGTTTTTGCTGTATTAAATAATGTACTGGTAGTTAATGTAATCCAGAATGTGTCTGTAATTTTTCCCAAATATTTTATACTTAAAATTGATGCGCACTCTTGCCTGGTGGACAAGTGGTTAGGGTGCTGACTGCCCTCTCGGATCTTACAAGGAGGGGAGTCAAACCCTTGAGTCTGAGCATTAGGCTATCCCGTCCAGGCAGCCTTATTCTCCTTACCACTAGGGATGTCAATAAATGGGACGTCAGCTGTCCCAAAAGGGTGAAATGCTCATTCGGATACGAGGGATGGGTGAGTGTGGTGGTGAGTGAGCTGGCCTCGTTGGCTGTTGAGCGGAGATAAAGTTGGCTAGGGGTTCTTGCTGGTGCATCTTGGGAACTACCTTGGGAGGGATTCGAACCCTGGTCATCTCGGATGCCAACGTTACTGTACAGAAGTTGGGGAGCACTTCTGTGTTCGGGTGTCGAACCCGAATTATCTTGCCAGATTTAAATTTTACTACACTCTATCTACTAGGGAGGTCCTGTGTGTCGGTATTAGAATTTGGTACTAGTGTAGAGGTATTTTTACGGGGGTTTCCTTTGAGTCGGATCCTTCGTCTGGATCACACCAACGTAACAAGGGTTTCAGAGGGGTTTCGTGGTCTGGGGGTGTTGTTATACTGTAATCCAGTGGTTCAATCTCAGATTCACTAGGGACCAGTGCACTCGGGTTGGAATCATTAAGTAGCTGATTTGTAATTGCTTGTTTAAGTGTGACGCGCCTCTCATGTCGCCTCTGATGGTTACCGGTACCTCCATGTTTTTTGCACATTTAAAAGTGAAATACCAAACAAGAAAATATTAGGCTGTCTGCAGGGGTGGCGGACGTGCAGTCCTAGGCTGGGTGAAATCTTCAATCACTCCTGCGGACCTCCCGTGTAAGAGGGCAACCCAAGTGACGAGACCTTGTGTCCCATATCGGCAGCGAGTGTCCTGGAATCTCAGGGATGGCTCCTTTACCAAGCCCTGTCTCCTGAGGGATACAGTACACTGCACAGTCGAATAGACACTTGAGATTAATTATTATTACTGCGCAACTGATTTAACACACTACACTGAAATTCAATACTAAATTAATAGAGCAAAAATGACAAAGGAACTAAAATTATGGTAGTCGACACATAAGGGGTTAAGTTTGGAACATTATATTTTATTACGTTTAAAGAAATATTTTGGCAAGGCCCATCTAATTTATACACACTAATAGCTAGGCTAAGAAATAATTATAAAATATTAAAGCACTGAAAGTTATATTACATTGACTCTCAATTTCGCTAATCGACAGGCGAAGGCGAGCCTGGGGAAAATTTATGTATATAATTAATTACTGCAAAATTTCTAACAGTGAAATGCTATTAACAGCATGAAAGTATGAGAGCCTCTATCCATGTAGACGTAATCATGTAACGACTTGTTACCGGGAGAGTCAAGGGAAGTTGACTGAGGTAAGGGTAGTGGGTACAGGTGTGGGATTTACCAATAGATGTGAAGAGCTGTCCCTGGGCGGTCAGCTGAAGGAAGAGCCTCATCCAAAGTTGGGACTGTTGTACTTTCGGCCTTCTTCAAGCTGCTGGCTGGACGTAGAGTACTGCTGATTCTCAAGCAGTAGGAGTTTCGAGCCCTGCCTTGGGCTGCTGAGGTGAGGAGGTCGAGCGCTGGGCGGGCTGCTGGCGAGAGAGAGGTTCGAGCCCTGGTGCGAGCTGCTGAGGAGAGGTAGAGAGTCTTCCGCAGACTGTAGGAGAGCTTGCAAACCTTGTTGGCTGGTGAGCCCGGCGTCTCTGCTGGACTTCTTTTTATATGAAAATCGCCCTGTGTGAGCGATTCTCCAGGGGGGGGGGGGGGGTAACATAGTCTTCCATCGCAGGAGCTGGGTGTATCTGCCGCAGGAGCGCCACTCAATTTCTTATCGCCCCTGTTGGAGGTGTTGAAATTTTCATGCGCCTCAGTCTGAGGCCGGCAGACTGTGATGTCAGGAGGTCATGGGGGTGCTGCTATCAAGTTTGTTTGGAACTTCTTGGCTGTGAAGGGTATCGTAGTAGAATTAAAATAATTATTATACTTTCTTCCCCTGGAAGGCATTTACATACTCATTCTTGATCGGGCGTAGATGATCATAATTTCAGATGTGAATTTCAGTTACGTAGGTGACTAACCAATGCATGAAGTATTTTTAATTTTACCATTACCAAGTCTCAGCGGCCAGTTAATTTGGTTTCGCCCTGCACATGGCCTGCTCAGATGGGACGAAGTCAGCTGTAGAGTGCGCCTCTCTGTAGCGCAGCATGTTGGCATGCGTCAAAATTGAGACATATATCTGTTGGCATCACAGCAAAATTTTTAGTGAATAATCTGGAAGATACAGTAGATATTTTATGGGACATTGAAGGAAACAAAAATGAAAATGGAATTATCAGTAAAGAAAATGAAACCAGCATTGATAATAAGTATATTGTATTTTGACGTGTGTGTTGGTGGTGTGCTGCTCCGCCTCTGCTGCCTGATGGACAAGTGGTTAGAGCACTGCGACTCCCCTCTTGGACCTGACGAGGTGGAGGGGAGTCAAACCCCAAGGTGATTTGGAGCGTCAGACTATCCTTTTCGGGTAATCTTGTTCTCCTTACCACTAGGGACGTCAATAGTCAGGATGCCAGCTGTCCCGAAGAAATTAAATGTTCAGTTGGATTCACAAATTATGAATGAATGTGGTGGGGGGTGGTCTGGCAAGGGCTTACAGGGTTGATCCACCACGGCCTCGTTGGCTGTCGAGCTGGGACGAAGTTGACCGGGGATCTTTCTCCAGCCGTCCTGAGAATTGACTTAGCTGGGATTCGAATCCTTTTTGTTCTCCCGGAGGCCAACTTCACCAAGCAGAAGCCAAGGAGTACTTCTGTCCTCGTCGGGTGTCGAACCCGATTCACAGTGCTGGACATTAATTTGACAATACTAGCGTGTTCGAGGGTCTCGTGAAATGGCTTATTCTGACTCTTGGTACTAGAGCTTGCAACAGATGTAAATATAGGGTTGGTAGGGGTTTCCTCCAGGTCAGAGTCCTCATCAGGGGAGCACCAACCTAACTAACGCTTAACGCTTTAGTGGGGTCTCAAAATCTGGGAGTATAACGATGCTGTAATCTACGGGTTCGTTGTCTGGCTCACGTGGAACAAGTGCACTATGATTGGAATCCTGAATTAGCTGGTTACCGAGAGCCTCTTTGTTTGCGGTGCGCCTCTCACGTTGCCTCTGATGGCTTCCTTGGTCTCCGTGTTGTGTGCGCATTGGTAAAACCAGAAAACAAGTAGTAAAGGGGTGCTGGCTGCCGGCGTTGCGGACATGCAGTCCTTAAGCGGGGTGAAATCTGCAATCACTCCCGCGGACCTGCCGTGAAACTGGTAACCCAAGGTAACGAGACCTTATGTCTCTTGCTGGTGGCATGTGTCCTGGAATCTCAGTGATGGGTCCTTTAACAGGCCCTGTCTCCTGAGGGATTCGGTACACTACACGGCCGAAGAGAGATGTGCAATTTGAAGTTAACTATTGTGCAATTAACTGAATTACTGTAACACACCACACTGAAATTGAATTTAATAATCAAAGTGAGAAAAGGAGCTAAAGCAAAATTAATGTAGTCGACAAACACAATTTCAAAATAGTATGTAATATTTATTATGTATAAAGAAATATTGCAGAAAGGCCCGGCTGACTGATACACTCTAAAAGCTAAGCTAGGAAAAATGATATTAATATTCAAATTGCTAAGGTATAAGTTGGAAATTAATATTATTATTCAACAGGCAAAGGCGAGCTTGGGAGAAATTAATTTAAAAATTATTTTTAAAAAATAATGATTCATCTAACCAATTAATGTCATTTACAGCATGAACTCTAAGCATGGGCTCTATTCAGGGGGGGGGGGGGGGGGGTTATCGCACAACAACCTGCTACCGCTGGAGTCAAGGGAAGTTGACTGAGGTTAGGGTATAGAGTATAGGCCTGGGATTTACTTTAGACGTTAAGAGCTGTCCCTGTTCTGGTCAGCTGAACTGGATAGAGTGCTGCTGGTTCTCAAGCAGTTGAAGGATGGCTCGAGTCCTGCCTTGGGCTGCTGAGGAGAGGAGAGTCTTCCACAGACTAGGGAGAACTCGTGAACCTTAGCGGCCGGCGAGCCCCAGCATCTCTGCTGGACTCCTATTTATATAAAAATTGCTCTGTGTCAGCAATTCTCTGGGGGAGGGGGGTAGCGTAGCCTTCCAACGCAGGGGCTGGTTTATCAGGTGAAGTAGCGCAGCTTGTTTTCTTATCACCCCTGGTGGAGATGTAGATATTTTCTTGCGCCTTGGGCTGAGGCAGGCGGGCCGTGACATCACAAGGCCACGGGGGTGCTGCTATCTCTAGGGTTGTTTGGAACTTCTTGGCCGGGTAGTGTAACATTGTAGAATTCAAATAATTAGTATATATTCTTCGTCGGGGTGGCTCTGGCATGCTGATTCTTGATCGGGTGTAGAAAATCATAATTTCACGTGAAATATGATTACGTTGATGACTAACCAATGCGTGGAGTCTCTCTTATTCTCCATTACCAAATCAGAAGGGGCAATGAATTTGACTTTGCCTTGCGCTTGGCACGCTCAGATGAGGTGGAGTCAGCCATAGAGTGCACCTCTCTGCAGAGCAGCATGCTGGCATACGTCAGTGTTAATGTTCAGAAATTTAGAATTAATAAATATTTGTGTATTAAAATAATAAATTGCAATACTTACTGTTAATAGGTAGACTTCCATGCAAGTAATATTTTTCCCTATGGCATTTCAATGAGGTAATTCCTCATTTCAGCAGAGTTCCGTTTTTTGGAGATAATTTTTATGGAAGGCATTGAATAAAACATCCATAGAGTAAAAATCTCTTGGCTAAAAAAATTACTTCTCAAAATAAAAAATTATGTGTTAAACTTCTACTCTACTTTAACTGCTGTCGTAATTTGTCCACAATGAGTAAAAACATCAGCTTAGCAATGATGAACCTTAGAGGACACAATGCCTGTATATTGTAATTTTTCATACATTTAAGTTTTATTGTGGTGTAAAAAATTGTTTTACATGTGTGTGTAATTAACTTTGACTATTGGTGAATTCCAATTAATGCACTGGACTGTACTCAGTGTGCACTAGCTGAGGGTCATGTGTTCAAGTTCTTAATTTGACTATAGTTTTCAGGGTTTATTAAATGCACACCCAGTGCGGTCAATTGGAAGAAGTCATCTGTGGTTCATGCACACGTGCATGCACACATGCATATATACATTTGCATATTACATAAGTGTGTGTTTTAGTATTCATAGTATTTGTAAATGTAACACAAGTACCTGCCTGACGTGTTGGGGCACATGTGTTGAGCAGGTGAGAGGGAATGCCAACAACCAGCAGCAGAGCAGTAGCCCTGCTAACACGCCCACTGCGAATGCAGGAGGTAGCAGTGGTGGCAACGGAGGAGCGAGCGGAGGTGGTGGCAGCAACAATAATAATAATAATAATAACAATAACAACAACTCTGTGGCAGCTGGCAATATCCCTCAAAACCTGGAACAGCTGCTGGAGCGGCAATGGGAGCAAGGGAGCCAGTTCCTCATGGAGCAGGCGCAGCACTTCGACAGTGAGTGTAAGATGTCATTGACTGAACCCTGTTACCTGGGCTGCATGTGGTTTGACTGCCTTTCACAGGCAGTTTCAAACATAGTTAGAACATAAGGCATTGTGTGTATGCCACCTTTGTAATAACCTGTTCTCTAGTAACAACATTGATACCCTTTCTTAAGAAAAAGTGCCACCTTAGTAACATTTTAATTGACAAAGAGATTCTGATATCTAGACTAAGTTACTCGTATAAATCATTGTCATGGATTAGTTCACGAAATATTTACAAGATATTGCTTTCATTGCTGTTAAAAACAATCCCATACAAATACAAACACTATGGTCTACAATACAATACTGAAATTACTACCCATCCTCGTCAGTTACTTGAATGTCACATAGTCTTTATTGTTTCTTAAATGACATTTTTGACCATATGGCTTGTACTATTGATTGGTACAACTGTTAAAATAACTAGTGCTTTGGAAGTTAATTACTTATATTGACAGAGTTTTAAAGTAATATATATTCAACTGTGTAAAATATATTTTTTTAAAAATAAAACTGAGTATCTAGGGAATTAAATGCAAACGTTCACAATTGTACAATTCAAACTGCTGTACACACCAAACCCACCAACAACCTCCATTACTTACACTTAGACACCTACCACCAATACAGTGCCAAAAAGTCTCTACCCTAAAGTCTTGTCACAAGAACCAAACCTATTTGCTCCAACAACTGTGATCTCAACAAACATTGTGAACAAATAGAGAGAGCATTCCTTAACAGGAGCTACCTAGGCTTACGTATTTAGTCGTGACTAAATACCACCGTAGACCGTCCGTCGTCCATGGAAAATAAGAATGGTGAAAGTAAATTAATTTTTTTTTTTGGAGCAGGGACACTTAAATTCATGCAGAAACATATTTTTCCTACGTGTACACTGAGCAGTTTGGTTCGTTAAAATGGGACGCTCAATGATCTTATTCACCACGTGTAAAAGTCAGTCAACTTGAGACGTGCATGAAGTCTAGCTTAGCAATAACTTTCTGTAAATAATTATTTTGGATTTTTAAAGTTCCATTACAATCTTTGATTTTTTACTTTTGAAGACCAACACTAAACGACATTTTTTCTTGGCTTTATAAGCCCACAAATCACCTAGCTAGGGCTATGCTGTTGTCCTAAAAAAACATCTCAACATCGAAGGTCTTCAAATCATTATTATACCCTAACTTATCCTAAATAACTTAATCTAAGATGACCCAGCCGAAAACAATTTAAACAGCAGATTCTTTTACTTAATTTCTTTCAACGACAAAAAGGAAAATAAAACAAATTTTTTCACTGGACCTCTGTTCGGTCCTCATGATTATCAACGTCCATTGCTACATCGTACAGCTTAATCGACAAATATAAGCACAAAACAAAATACATTATTATCTCCTTTGAACTTAATAATCGACAGTAAGTGACATGTCAACTCAATTTACTTCAAAATTCACAAACCGTTCAACTGCTGAACCCTGACGCACTCTTGTTTCTACCTCCGGCTATAAGATGCTTATGCCCCACGTTGGCACAAGTTGACACACACTCCTTACCTCTGAGTCTCCTCTACCAACGTAAAGAAGCATCATTTGACTCTCTACTCTTTTAAGGGGGAAGGGATTTAGCAGAGTTGAGGTAATAAGTCAAGGTTAATTATATCAGGTGTGTTTGAGTGCTGATGACTTCCTCTATACTGGGTTACGTGAACTTCCTCCTAGTGTCGTCATGTTCGGAATTTCTAATGCCTCGCTGGTTCGTGGATCTGCCAACGTTGGGAGATCTTGGGGGACACTTCCCTTGACCTTGACATTTGACCTTGACCTTTCTTGTCGGAGGATCCTTAATTGTAGGAGGGGAATCATACTGTGTCTGGCCACGTAAACCTCCCTCCCAGGGAGTTTGGCCCTGCTCACCATGAAGGCTGCCGAAATGTGAGGCCATCTGTCACTAAATAAAAAAAAAAAGTAAGGGGTGAAATGACGAATATGCTGGGTTAAATTGATTTTCTTCACACTATCGTCTGCTTATAAAGCATGGTGGAAACATTCAGAGTATCGATGAAATATGGTTTTCTCTCAGGCGTAAGAATGACACCCTCTTTTCTGGATAACGTAACATATGAACGGATAAAGGTACAGGCTTGGGATTTTCACCTACTTGTTCAGCATAGTCTCTTGCAAAAATGATTGAATTTTGATTAAATCTGTCACAATTTTATAAGTGTATCTGGGGAACATTTTGCTCAACTTGCTGCGGCCACTGTAGCACTGGGAACTAGGCAACAGCGCACAGTCGTGATAGGCTACTGGCACCAGCTAGTGGGAGGAGCGCCGCTGGTCAACTGTCCTTGAGCGGCCAAGATGTTCTGTGCGTGGTATAGTAAAAAATAGATCTCGTGGAAAATATTCATCTGAGTGTGCAAGAATGTGGTGCATTGTCCCTTTGGTGTAATTTTTTATACTTATTTAAGCTCTGTTTCTATGAGGCAGAAGAATTGCTTGAAAGTAGAGTAGCAGAGCCTCTGAAAAGTTGTAAATAACCATTGATGAAATATATCTGATTTGGTATTAAGTAGTAGCTGCCGGTATTAAAGAGTAGATGTGCATGTGTACACCCAGTTTTCTGCCAAATATTTTTTTCGTGAAATTTTATATGAATTCTGGGTATTTTGTAGCCCTAGCCCAGTTATCGGAGTTCGTTGCATCGATCATGAACATCTGGTATTTTTATTTGGTTATCTGCGATTTTGCAACGCTGTGAAGTGCACAGCGGATTTGTGTTCCGATCTTACACTATCTGCGCATGCGTACATCGAAGTGACATCATCCCTTATGGGAGTTGTAACCTTGGACAAGTGCACAATGCTGGCTGTGCTCTTTCCTTTGAATCTGTAACATACGGAGGCGGTTCCAATGTTTGCCGCTTGGTAGCAGCACTGACTGAAGAAACAAAATTTCATCACCTCTAGATGCCAGCAGAGTTGAAAGTGAGACACAACACCAAACAAAATTATCGTAACAAAAGTAAACAAGTCCTTGTTTATTGTGCTGAGCTTATGAGTTTTTAATATTAATTTGTGTAATTTATCATGTAGAAGTGCAACAATTTTTAATAAATTAGTATGCATGCATGTGCGTTTTTCTGTTTCGTTGGACACTGTACTCTGAACAAGACATGCTTTTACGGAGGTATGTTGTACGTTTATTTTCAAACTAATGCTAACTTATTTGTGTTAGGGTACTACCTACTTGCAGTCGGCACAACTGAGAGGCGTTAGTTGTTTTTCCAAGTTTCAAAATGAATTCCGTTGAATCAATTTTAGCGAACAGAAAAATGACTTTCGTGGAAAAATGATCTATTTAATATTTAGACCCTGATCGACCACTTTGACATTACCACAGAAACTATGACACAAAAATGTGTATTTAACAAAGACGTTTACACTAAACTGGTTATGTGGGTGTGTTCAAACAAACACTTTGTTTTGTTTTCCGTGTCTGATTTTTAGTGCAGAGTTAAGTGCCTGGACAAAGTCTTGTTTTAAGGACCTCGTACACTTAAGCAAGAAGATAAAAAAACACGAAAACTTACATGTTTCAGCACCCTACCGACCCAGATGGCCTGTGAAAATGCTTGGGCTTCAAAAACGGTAACAGATACGTATTTTTTTAAATTTCTGTTGAAAAATTCTCAGATTTGTTTTTTCAATAAATACTCTTTTACGAATGCTGATCACACATGTATTTTTACATATTTGATGAGCTAAAATAATTGTGGAGTGAATGTCAAATGCAATTACTAGCATTTGTTTGTAGTCATTACCTTAGCAGAAATTACACATATATTTTTCATGTAATTAACATGCACTTTATTTGTATGAAAAAATAAACAAAAATCGAATAACTTCAAAATAATAATACTAATTTTTTTATGCAAGCGGTTTAATCTTACTCAAATGAGTAGAGATTCTGAAATAGGTTTCTTTAAGAATTGCATCATTAGATGCGGAGTTAGTACAGAAAATTATCATTTTCGGTGCAGTCGGTCAAGCTGGAACCTACGACCACGTGAAGGAGACACTTGGTAACTATAAATGATTCCCACCTGTGAAAATCTGGAGTGATTCCACCAAAAATTGAACCCGGTTCGTCGTAGTGAGAGGCTCTAGCTGCTACACTTATCATGGTGCCGGGAAGGGGAAGGAGAGTAGGTTTGTGTTAATGTGTGTGTGTGAACATCCATTATATGACATCTCTGGCCGCTACTGGTAGTAAGACAGGTATATTTCTAGTACATGCATTCTTGATTTTGGAGATGTCTTCCTGGACCCCTTAGCTTTTTTGTATCTATGTGCTAATATGTGCAGATGTGCTCAGTCATGTCTACTCGTGGACTCAATGTCAGTCAAATCCGCTCAAAGATTTTGACAATATACTAGTCAATTTACTGCACAGGTAATAATTTTGGTGAAAGTGTTTGCAGATTTTGACTCCAAAACTCATGCTATGTTGATGCGTGATGCTCTGTTGACTAGGCGTGTCAGGTGTAAGTGGGAGAGTATTTTTCTTTGGGTGCTAAGTCAGGCACACCTTTAATTCAGGGGGTTTGTGTACAGTTAATCTCTATGTGGGGCCAGTGCCTTCCTGTGTAGAGTACTGGTGTGGTAACTTCCTGATGGCACAAAGTCTGGTTTGGCCAGAACAATCTTCCTCTTCAGGTTCTTAGCCTTGGGCTGTATTCCTGGGTGACTGAGATTACTAGTGCTAGGGTGTGGTTCTGGCTGATTGACGGTGTGCGAAGATGATCCTGAGATTGAAGTGTGATGTGTGGTTCGTGTCAGTGGAGACGGAGCAACATGCGTAAGATTGGCTACAGGTTCTGTTGGCAGCTGTTCCTGTTGACAGAGTAATATTCTGCAAGCCAATTGTAGACTTCGTTACTCAGGTGTGTGTGTGTAGCTGGGTCAGGTCTCGTGGAACCTCTGATGTAACTGGGATGAGCAGCCATCGGATGGCTTGAGCTTGGTCTCTTGGTGTGACAAGGGCAGGAGTCAGCTCTGACAAATATCCAGAGGAAATAAGCACCTGCTTGATCTTCTCCTTAAAGATCACTCTGTCTGGAGTAAGGCATCTGGATTCACACACCCCTCACGTTCGTGAGACAAAATATAGAGATGAATGGTTCTATACTGTGTAGAGCTATGCGAGTGGCTGCCAGTGAGCGAATACCCAACCTCTGTGTTCGGCACTAAGGAGCAGTGAGCAGAGAAAATTAGGCCTCACTGACTGCAGCTTCAACACGTGGGTGTTTAATTTTGTGCGCGTCTTCCCAACCTAGAGAACGCCTCTTTTCGGCACAAAGGTGCGGTGGAAAAGGCCGAGCACCAGACTGACAAGCTAGTCCAGAAACCGTGTACCTATGTAGGCTCCACCGTTCTACCTACCTAAATGTGTATGTAGAAAGTTTGGCTAGCCGAGTGCTTGTGGGTAACAAAGATGTGTACTGGCTCGTTTGAGAAACAGTTCCGGGATCACCTGTTTTTCCACTCACACATGAGGTCAGCTGGGAAAGTTACTATGTCTACAGGAATGTGGAACTCAAGGATCAGTTTCAACCAATGTTTATTTCCTTTTACGGGAAATAAACACGTATTCCCTCCTGCGTTTGTCGAGAGCTTGACAGGAAGCTAAGCTTTGCACAGTCAAGGTAGAGGCGACCTGTTTTTGAACTAGCAAAGGTAGAGGCAGAATAGTGCTGTGAAAACAACTGTAACTAGCACTGTCTCCCTAATGCATTGTTGCCCAGAAGGGGCCTCGGTAGTGTATAGACGACGAGTGGCACGATGCAAGGAGTACTAATCATGGTGTTAATGGGATAAGTCCTAAATGGAGCTTAGGAGAGGTCTTCCGTCTGTCACAAAAATGCGATGAAAGGAAGATAGGAATAGCAAGGATAGAAGCTTGAGAGTACTTCTACTGCTAGCATGGTGATGACTATCAGGCAGGCTGGTTAGTTCCGGCAGTGAGTGCGGTTGAAAACTGAAGACTGGTCAGTTCCCTGGCGACTAGCATGGTGGCAAAATGAAGACTGGTCTTGAGTCGAATTTCTGACTGAATTTATACGCTGCCGGGCGGCTGCTCGGTGCTGGTTGGCTGGCGTCTTGAGGGCGAGTGGTGTTCTCCAATCAGGGAGTAGCGAAAAGTAGTATAGCTCTCTGATGTGACTTCACCGGCCGGGTGGAAGGAGACAGGCGAACCACAAAACATCTTGTGGTGCCATCTAGCAGTGATTAGAAGTACTCATTGCCTTGAGGTGCATAGCTTCGCCGGGCTGGTGAATTATAAATAAAATCTCCTCTGGCAGGAACACTCATTCTTGCAGGGTCGACAGTACAATCTTCTGACATAACATGATAGAAATCAGATGCGCAGCTGGCTATGCTGATGAGCTGAAGGCGTCTAATTACCATAGTAGAAAATGTCTCATACGTCAGTATTTTTGTCTTGACTTTCCTATTTAACGTAAGGGCCGCAGTGGTGTGGTGAATAGATTACTACCCTCCCAGCATGCCGAACCGGTTTTGATTCCAGGCAGAGTTACTCTTAGATTTTCACACGTGGGCATCGTGCCAGACAATGTCACTGGTCGGCGGGTTTCCTCGGAGATCTCTCATTTCCCCACCCTTGGATTCCGGTGCTCCTCCATACTTCATTTCACCCTCAATGGCTCTTAAGACCACAATACATATTAAAAGCAGCACATCTCTTCAATCCACACCTATTTCACGTGTCAGGATTTTTTGTTCATAATAATTGTTAATAACTAGTTAATATTAATTTCAAGTTTTAGTCTCACTCACTGATGTCATACATGTATTTGCATGGCATCATGAGCGCCACAGTGTTTTATTCTGAAAGTGACAAAATTATGGGAGATCAGTTGTCACTTTTTTTTCTGTGTGCCTAACTTAAGAATGGGTTTTATAGGTAATTGCATTAGTGAATTGTCTTTCAAATGTCCTGCTTGTTGATTGGGACAGTATGGAATAATCTTTCTTCTCCCCTCTTTTCGTGGTTTAAGTAATGGACATGGAGACCTAAAGGTAAAGGTGGTAAGATTGTCTTGGTGCATGTGTTGGTATCTCAGAGTTCTCATGGATACTGTCTTGTGGTTGCAGTAGCATCACTTCTGTCGTGCCTGCATCAGCTGCGTGCAGAGAACCTGAGACTTGAGGAGCACGTCAATGGCCTGGTGCAGAGGCGCGACCACTTACTGGCTGTGAACGCTCGCCTGGCCATCCTCTAACCTCCCAGCCGGCCACTCATGGTTAGTGACAAAATTCAGTAGTAGCTGACTGTGTGTAACAGTGATACCTCTTAAATAAAAACCTCAAGTGACTTGAATTTTAACGCAGTTTGTAATAATGAGGTTTATGTGGAGTCAATGTTTGCAGTTGCTATAAAAATTCCATAAAATTTAAAATGTTGGGCCTTTGATAAAACATATTGGGAAATAAAATATTCTTATCAACAGCATTACTTATTTTTACAAGTAGACAACATTACAGAGTAATGAACATTAACAAACCTACTAATACAACTTCGCCTTATCAGTGTGAACTTTCCTGTCACACCCAACGGAGTTAGAGAAGTAGTTCAATTTGCCAAAATGCCTACAGGATACGCCCTTTGTTGTGGGGGCTATGACAGACTCCACCAAAATTGTACTGTTCACCTCTGATAAAGATGTACGCCCGCCCCAAAGTATAAGTGAGCTGTTAGTGGAGCTGCCGAGACAGCATTTTAGGACCATATTAGTACTACAGAATGCCAAGTTATGACACCACAAGTATAAACGTTGACACGTGCCTCCTCAGCAGAAACTTCGGCCAGCGAGCGACGTCACACCACCCACATCCCACCGCCCGGGTGAGGGCAAGCCGGCAGGGTATAGGTACCTCTGCACAGCCTTCGATCGTCAGTCTATGCTCCTCCATTGCACTGTATGGTACCGAAGGATGCCACCAGGTCCTCACAACGTTGCCGAGAGTCTGTTCCTTCACCACGCTGCAAAGTGCTGAAGGAACCATCAGAAGTAGTCTGCTCCATCACCATGTGTGCTGGGTCTCTCTACTGCCACCCAGGTCTTCACAATCCAGCTCTTCAGCACCTTCGCCAACGTCTTCAACTCCTTCCAGAGACACTTTGGAATCTACCCCTGCAGAAGTCGTAACTCTCTAACACTGTCTTCCCTTCCGGAACGGCAATACGTCCCACTGCCCCTGTGATCAGTGGCACCTACAAGTCCCTTCTGGACAACAGGTTTAGGATCGTTAGGTCAAGTTGTTATAATAGCCACCTTGCTTTTTCTACCTTGTGCAGCGTAGAACTAGGTCACCGTCACTTGTTTACCATAGTTTACTCCTGGTCTACTCTTGTTTGAAAGAAGTTAGTATGTACCACTAGGTTTATTCCTACTGGAATAAACATATTTTTATCTATCCCCAGAGTATTATTTGCAAGTGGGTTTGTACTGTCTTCCACATAGACACCACATCTGCCGGGGATAAACAGGAGACCACGAAATAACCCATTTGCAAACCATAGTGTAGTACTATGGGCTCCCCCTTAGGGACGTACAAATTAGACGGCTACCCGTTCTGCACACTTCGGTGTACAGGAAGGTAGAGCCTCCACCACTATTAATACAATCCAAAGGGCGGCTAGTCAGGTTGTACATCTTCCACCATGCTTCTGGTGCCGGACACGAAAGGAGAAAGGGGTGTCACTTTGGCCTGTTCAACTTCAGCACTCCGACTGCACTTCCCAATTGCAGTTCTTAGGAACAAGCTCAAGCCGCCCGACAACTGGCAAGGTCTCACCTCCCACCTCGTCTTATTCACAGCCCCCGTTAAGACTACAAGGACACCTCATCCAGGAATGAGGAAGTTCCTTTCGGCCTCTTAAATTCTTGGTTCAGGGGCAGTCGTTACACCAGTCCGCCCAGGGCAACTAGCAACAGTCGTCCCACCTGTGCACCAGTTCCCAGAGCCGGCAGCAGCCAACTACAAGTGCTGTAGCAAGGTCAGCAGCCACACCAACTGCCCAGGTAATTCAACTCCAGTACGTCCGACTGTCCGCGAGGTTGGAACAGGTATCTCCAACTTTGGGCTCAATAAACACGTGACCCATGCTACCTCCTACCAAACCGTGGAGAGCTGAAGGTAACTGTGGTTCCAGGTGTAGGCGACCTGGTTCTAAGTTAAAAGGGGAGTAGCTGGTTCTAGACAAATACATAGTTAAAGTTAAACTGAGCTAAGAAAAAGGTGTCTGGAAGACAAAGTGAAGTTAAATATGTATGTATGTGTTTGCTGATTGTGTGGTAAGTAGCCGCTGAGGGCGTACATGTAGTTTACAAGATTCCCGGAGGTCCCAGCACTGAGTAAGTGCTCTGGGATGTCGCGAGAGAGTTTGAGAAAGAATGACTGCCCGAGTCCGGCAGCGTCCGGACTTATATAGGTGAAGCTTGTAGGTTGCCAGCGCGGGCTGCGGGGAGGGAAAGCATCTTGCCCTGGTTGGCGTGGGAGTCAAAAAACTCGGGTCAGCAGTAGTTAGCGTTTCTGCTTCATGCCTCTTTGGTGGTGCTCGCCCTTGCCCGGTGGCAGGCGGCTTTTTGGCTCTCAGTTAAGTGTATAGGTGGTGGGGGGTGTGCAGGGCATCGTGCCGGCTGGGTTGCATAACCTTCAGGTGAAGAAAATCCGCTCATAAGTTCCTGTTGCCTGGTAGAGTAGGCGGCCGAGAATTCATGTCCAAAATTCTTTGTACGTCTGTAGCAGTGGAAAAAGAAACATTAAGCGACGAGTCATAATCATGGTAATTAGGTGGTTGGGCGGCACGCGTCACCGTGATGATCCACAGCCACTAAAGGATGTAGTGCGTCATGGTTTTTATAGAGAGTTTTTGTTGTAAATATTTTTTGCTAATATATTATCAAACCATAATACATGTGACGCATGCCCAGCTGGGACGTGGTTCTACACATTGGGCTTTTTGAAGTTGGATTTGAACCAACGACTGGGGAAGTAAAAGACAATCCCAATCTTGGTAAAATAGGATTTACTTTTAACAAGTGCGTTTTTAGTAGCAGTTATGGCAGAGGTTTTATATCGCGATGCCAGTATTGTGAGGAACATGGGTGAAACAGGGACCTTAATGTCTCGTTGGTGCCTTGCCTGTGTACAAGACTGGGCTTGGGGGCTGTCTTGTTGGAACAAAGTCCACAGCTACTGTCACAACCCTTCTCACTGACTTTCCTTTTACCTTTAAAGGCTGGGAGGAGGAAGAATCCTCCTCGGTGGCTGGCTCAGCAGCTTGGCGGGCGGCGGAACTGCAGCTGGTTCTGGCATGCTTGTAGACTGAGGAGAACTCAGAGAATCTGTTGGGGTTTGAATTTCAGGGTGAGGTCTCCATGAGGGGTTGGTCAGTCTGGGCAATTCCAGTTCCGTTCCAGCCTGAAAAGAAGTGGTGGTGAAGTATGGAAAGACAGCCTGCTCAATTTACGTGGTGGATGTGTGCCTAGTGTTTTGGGCTCTGTTGATGGACTACCTGCCAAATTTAGCACAACTCGAGTGGCCTCTTAAAGTGTTATGTGGGTCACCATGATCATGATGACCTAGGTGCCGCCTAAGGCAATATCTCAGTGGGAGGAGCAGAAAGATTACCTTGTGGTAATTCCGAGAATTGACCCTCAAGGTAGTCACGTGTATATATCCAACAAGATGCAATCAGGTTTCGAACCTCAAAATCCCAACAGGGAGGGACAGTCATCTAGCTATGTAAAAAATATAAGTCCCATTCAAACTCACTGACCTCTTAACTGCTATGGACATGAGCTAGCTCTGTGTCATGGGTTTCCCCCACATTGTGAAAGGGGGAAGAGGGTTTTCTCCTCGTAAGGGCCCTGGGGGTTTGGGGAGTTCAACACAGAAAATAAGCCTTATATTCACTGACCAGTGATGGCAAACACGTTGCAGCTAGTGGGAACGGTGAACATCATTAAAAGGTGTGAAGCCAGCGTCACAGTAAAAATATCCAAACAAAATAACTTACTCCTGTGTGGGAAGTATGCCAGTTTATAAAGTAGGGCGAGTTGCTTTCTGTGTGGGGATGAACTCAGGAAAAGTAGTTTAAACCACTCGTTGACTTGTTACCTGTGATCCTATGGGAAGAGATGCCTTCCTCTTCACAGGCAGGTGGCTCTGCGGCGTAGCCAGTGGTGCGACAGTGGCCGGCTGTGGTTGCGGTTGACTGGTACTGTTGATGGCTGTAATTGCTGGAAGAAGGTGTGGGGGTATGGTGATGTGTGATTCAGGTAAGTATTCAGGCGCAATTCCTACTACAGTGAAAGTCCGATGTAACGAGTATGCTTGATAACAAAAAGTTCGCTATAGCAATAACTTTTATCGGCACCATCAATTGCCCATATACTCAGTGTGAAAATAAGTCTGTAATAATGAATGCAATGTGGGCTTATTTTCGTTTTAGCAATAGCTTAAATGTACTCAGCATTTTCCTTCAAATACAATGCAAGAAGAAATGATTGCGTAAACAAAAAAATTAAGAAAAGGTTTGGGTTTCCATGCGTAAACTTTGTGGTTACACCTAATCCGGAAACATGACAACATTGCTGCCGCCAGCTGGCCGCTCACAGACTTAGTAACGCCGCACAGCTTGCCTGCCGTGGCCGCATGGCGCCATTCTGTCCAGCCCGGCACCGGCACTTGATTTTGCTACGTCGCATGCTTGCTGTTGTACTCTCGCCACTGTGTATTAGTGTAGATGCAAAGCCGAAAGTTTCAATATTGGCCAAAGCTAGTAGTGAAATGCGACTTGAATATCTGTTCCTAAAGTAAAATCTAATGTAAATTTACCTACAAATTAGTGTTTTTACTTAAACTTCTTTGAATCAATCATTGGAAATTACTGTATTATTTCATATGAAAGTATGGGTTGTTGCCTGTTGGGGAAGACGGAATACACTTGTCTACACACATTACGTTTTTGCACCACAACCAGCCCTTCTCTTCCTCACCCTTCAACCCATCTACCACGCCTGCCGCAAGAGAGTAGCAATCTCAAGGTCATCATCTGAGGCTGCCTGACTACCAGGTGGTGGCAAAAGGAGAGAACACGCAAGCAGTGAGTGAGATAGAAATTGACCGCCTGGTCTCCTTTCCCAAGCAGTAGGATAAGATAACGTCTTACCTGCACCCACCCTCTCACCCACTCGGACCAGAGCACAGAACAGACACCAGCATAGAGAAGCAACCGCTTAGTCATGAGGGGTCTGGACATATCCTTCATGAAGAACATAGACTTCCTCCTTCCAGATGGTTCCCCTTCGGAAGAAGGGGAAAGGGGAGGGCGGCGAATGACACGTGACGTGTCACGCGCTAGGGCAGCACACCGATCAAGGGCCGACTGCACCCCATCTGACTGGCAGTAAATTCTGGGGCAGGTCTAAATTCCAGAATCTACCAGTAGGGAAGGCAGGACACGTGACCCAAAACTATTTGACAGAGTCTCAACGCGCCTATGCCTCATGTGTTCCTTGCTCCTACAAGCAAAAGGTGAATTGGTTCTTTTTCCATTATCTGGACTAGTTTAAACTTATAGCTTTCCTTACATCAAGACCAGTGATTTAACAAATTACTCAGCATCAGGATAGGTGAAGCTGAATTATAATTTAGTTTTATATATATATATATATATACACACACACACAAAAAAAAAAATATATATATATATATATGAAACTTAACTTTGAAGCTACGTGCTGCAGGTTAAATTTCATGGTCTGAGATGTTACTGAAAATGGACACCGGAACTTTGTTTATTCCTAAGGAATGCGACAAGTTTATGTACTGTACATCATAAAAGTAACATCTTAGATATGCTAACATTTTTTTTTTTTTTTTTTTTTTTTTTTTTTTTTTTGGGCATGCTATAATTGTAGTGCATTTTATATATCAGTAACTTAATAAATTTTAGTTTCATGTTATTTATATCAATGTTATTTTGTTTTCGAATTTTATTATTTCATTAATTTTAATTATGGTGCATGCCACTAGCATTTCAATTCTTAATTGTTTTGGGCATATGATTTAAATAATTTGTTGCCAATTTACGTAAGAAGCAAACCCTTCCTTTGTACTTTCTCTCATTATTTGTTTGTGTGTGTGATATGGATTTCTTGTTTCAGTGAACAACGTCCACCCAAACGCAGCACTGCCGCCACTCTCTCAGCACCAGCAGGACTCTCGTGGCACCCGTATCAACAACAGCTACCTTTCCCACCCCATGGAAAATGGTCTACCCCCAGACCCGTCTCCCCCCACCAGTATTGGTTACCCTCATCAGCATCGCAGTCCCATTACTGCAGCTGGAGTGCCTGTCCCAGTGGCTGGAACTCAGCCTAGCCCCACCATCAGGTAAGTTGTTACAACTGTTTGTCATGTAGGTAGCTGCAGTTCTGGCCTCCAATGTAGGGGATGCCAAAAGATCACTTCCACATTCCACATTTGAATAACTTCTGTCACAGTGTACAGGATGCTGCAGGTACTTGGTTTGTATTCCCCTCCTCCCTTTGTAAATGGATTACTAGTTTGCATTGTTTTCTGTCTTCATGCCATCGTGTGATACATGTAGGTCAAGCCAACTTTTGATGCTAATTAAGGGGAGTTTACACGTTGCAAAAATTTGTGGAAGTCACCTCGCAAGCAAAAGGTTTATGAGCTTGCATGAAGCAGTGTTGGAAACACACATGCTTGAAGCCTATCCAAAAGTGTTTTCATGGGATTGTAGAATTGAATGCTCGGCTCAAGTGCTCATGCCTAGATGTGGTAGTTTCTGGTGACAGTGTGGTGTATTTTTTTCATAGAATTTGGAAATTGTTAGGTGATTAATTACATCATAAGTTTGAAAAGGAGAAATGTAGTTTATGGGAATAAAAATGGATTGGCATTCGCAGTGAGAAAGATGGCTTAATGATCTATGCAGAGAGGTGGAAATTTAAGATCCTTCTGTGTATAAAGTGTTCTTTTGTATACAAAATATGGAATTAAATTAATCTGAGATGCTGATTAAAACATACTTTGTGCTTGCAACATGTTTCTGACAATGGTTTAAGAACAAATTAATTATACTATAAGGCTTTCCTCAGTGTCTTCTGGTGGAAGAGAGAATGTGGACTGTGCTGCAGTGTTCTAATAGTCCTAATTTTAGTCTTGCATTGTTCTACATGGAAATAATCCACCTCCCCAACTGTAACTATTCTTTCGAGACCAGTTTTTCTGGTATATATTCTCTCTCTCTCTCTCCTCTCCCCCCCCCCCCCTCCCCCCATATATATACCTGGGCCACAGGGCCAGCACTGAGGTAACGGCGTGGGAGAAATGGGAGAGATGTGAAGCGAAACTAAGGTGGCAGGGATAGTGGCTTGCTTCCCATTAGCTGCCTGGCTGAAGGGGAAGGCAAGCCCTCGGCATCGAGCGAGTTGTGGACTGACAGGAGTCAATGCAGCATTCTGTAACCTTATGTGATGCACTCTGTGGCATGTAGCGGCTATGTCTCTTGTTGGAAGAGGCTGCTGGTGTGGTGGAGGCTTGAGTAGAATGTGACATTGCTCGTGGCGCATCAACTTATTATTAATACCCTTTCTCATTTATGTGTTTCTTGTGCTGAGCCGATACAGATTTTTACAGATATCGGTAAGAACCAGTACTTCCTTGCTGAGACAGCCTATATTCGATACTGATACAATGGCCATGTAAGTAATTAACTGAACGAATTCTACTAGCGTTGAAAGTATTTTTGAAAGCTGATGGAAATCTGTGTTAAAATCAGTGTCACACCATGTACTATTTGATTCTTTAAGTAAACATACAAAACAATAGGCAAATTAAATTCACAAAAATTCTTCGAAATCGGAGAACAAAACCAGCACTCAAAAAATACTTTAGTAATATATTGTTAATCTCGGGTCAGGGCAGTTAAACAATTTATGTTTTAAACTTACCAAATAACAAATGTTAAATCTACAGTGTTTTGTACCACATTTCTCAGCATAATTCAACTTTGTTTATGTTCAGAAAATTAAAAATTATTAATATGTATAGTTTTTAAATTCAGCACACCCTTATTTTACATAAGAGTAAAATTGAAGCACTGCCAGTTGCCAGGTAATGAATGTCAGATTTTGTATTGCTTTTAAAAGATTTTAAATATTGAAGTGACAAGGTGGAACTACAGTGTGACGCCTGCAAAGCTGGTAATTCGGCGACCTGCAAATACAGGCTGTAGATGATTAATTATCATTTACAGGGCCTTTCACAGCAAGCCACAGGGGGGTGGGAGTGGCATCTCAATCTGTTCCTCGCGCTTACCGTAGATGATTATCTCACAGTAGGGTAGCTTCTCCTGCCGCACTTCCTCATTGTTGAGTGACAGTTTGTCAGTTTAGTTCTTAGACTAAGAACAGCGACTGCTGCCTCTAAACAGCAGCAGTTCAGCCTATCTTACTCCAGAGTCGCCACCTTATTATCCTCTGATGTGAATGCCAAGCATAAATGAAAATATCAGTCAATATGGGCCAAAAAGAAAATCGGTTCAGATGGGTTCTGATACAGTAATATTAGGTATCGGTATCGGCACAGATCTATTGTTTATGCAGTGTTACTGTTTTGGTTCAGGCAAAGTCCCGCTGGTGGTAGCTACATGCTGAGTCAGTCGCCCCTGAATCCACCACCCTCCAACTCTAACATTGTGTCTACGAACAGTGCCACTCCTGGTGTAGTCAGGAGTACATCTGGCACTCCAGAGAGCTTGAGGAATTCCGAAGGCAGAAGGTACAGTAATTGTGATCTTTGATAGAATTCACTCTGAAAAGCCAGAATTCTCTGAACAGTATATCATATAAAATTGCAAATAGGCCACTAGGCTACTAAAATATATTGTCCCCCATATGCCAGAATCACGAATGTGCATTTTACAAGTTTTGAGGAAAATCTATTTGAAACTTCAAAGTCTCTTTAAAATTAGGGATTGTAAAATAGTAATAATGTTTGTATTTATATGTGTTATAGTGGTAAAAATTCAGCAATTAGTAAAGTTTTATTTGCTTCAATGTCATTAAATGCCCTGTCCCCAGACAATTTAAGTATAATTAAGTATAAATTTTACACATTCCTGAATCTGGCATAATTATGAAAACCAATAAAAAGACATATGTTTATTATTCGCAAAAATACATTTTGAAATAACTTTATTGGTTATCAACTCTTAAATATTATCAATACAACAAAGTTCAGTATAACTTGGTAGTATAATTTTACAATGGGAAAGTGAACATTTAGCAGTAAATCCTGTCAATTCTTCTTCAGAGTGCTCTAAAACATTATTAACATAACTCAAATTGCAGTACCTTTTAGAAATACACTTTGACAATGGAAAAGCAGAACATTTAGTAGTAAGTCATGTGAATTCTAATTCCGACTCATCGTCCGTTTCTGGTAGTGCATCACGGACACCTTCATCACTCTTCAATGCTTGGTAATATGCATGGTGTTCTCTCGGAATTATCAACTTGTCACACTTCATACATAGATCTATGTACTTGGTGCAGAGATTGAGAAAGTCTCGTATGCCTTTGTGACTCCTTGTGTTGTTGAGGGCCATCCTGCTGTCCTCTTTTATTTGCATTTCCTGAAAGGGTTCATTAAAATCTGTTTTTTTTTTTTTAGAACAGCAATTGAGGCTTTGCTTCGTAGTGTAGCCAGCATGTGGATCTCGTGGGAATTTTCGGAATTCTTTTTGAGTTGGTCTTGAAGTCAAGAAAATCGTCATTCAATATTGTTCTCACTACAAGTGGGCGGTGATTATTCCTGCTTGTTCGAATTATCTGTGCCCACCCTTCGGGAACGTAAATAGGGACATTATTGAATTTCTTTTCAATCTTCGAGTGTATTAAATAACACTCCATTTCAGTATGTCCACTTTTAAAGAATTTATGTTCAATGGCTTTGAGCTCTGGATGAGTCTGACAGTGTCATGCACATTGATACAAAAATTACATTCTTCTGCTGTCCACCACAACCATCTGACATTCGAAATGTTTCGATGTTCTGTTGACTCATTACATAATCATAAACGCAAGTTTCTATTTCAACAGCTCCTCGCTTGCCTTCAAATTCATTCCACGAATAACACACCCCATCTTTATTGGCCAAGTTTTAGACTGTCAGGTTATACACTGCTAATTTTTGTATGTAAAATATTTGTCCACGTGGTCCTATGGTGGCAGATTTCTGCTTTTCCTTTATGTCTATCATACTTTATTCTTTTCTTTTGCTTATCTTCTTCCGTACGTGAATTATAAGCCAGGCATTTGCGACATTGATAATTCTATGGGGAAAAAATCCCAAAATACACTCATTAAAAATTGTTCTATACTTAGCAACGGACACAGGAGGCAAATGTTTTTCTTTTCAATCTGCCTGGAATTCCCGGTGCATTATGGAAATATTTAAACTAGAATCTAAATACTTTCTTGTGCTCTTCTGTCTGCAATAATGGGATTCGACACAAGGATATCCCAGAATGTGCTTTCGGATACAGTTCTCATCTTCTTCCGAAAACGTATTATGAGGGGTATGTTTCCCTCATCTGTCAGGCTCAGGGATGCCATCTTTGCATTTTGCAAGAGAACTTCTCATCAAAGCATCTGTGATATTTAGGGTTGCCATAAAAAATTCACGACATACACGTCTCTTTTCATGGCCTATTTCAAAGGTGAATACATAGGTATACTGCCTTCTGCTTTTTTCGAGTTGTATGGTTGTTAGACTCTTTATCTTCTGCTCTATGTGACTAGCAATAAAGCGCCATTGATTATCAGAGCTTTCCATACCACGAAAGGCAGTATATAAAGAAAACCTCTCTTCCTCATTCACTAACTTTGAACACTTGTGTCTGTTTACCTTCACAGGGTACCGGTAGCAATGGCTGACCTGGTCGTTCTATTCTGGAGGTATCAATATAAGGTTCTCCACGGACTCTTCATTTTCCTCACATTCTTTTTCCACTTGCTACTAACACCTTTTCTTTTCTTCTGAAAACCTGTAAATAAATTAAAGAATTCATAGCAAAAAGCTCATTTTGTATTTGTGGTAGTTAGTTCACAGTTAAATGAACACTTTTGAAAGACCTGCTTTATTTTTTTTCTTTCAGCCCACTGTGTATTAAATGAACCCAAAATGGTGGCAAGCAATTACACAATTATTTAGTAAGATGATTATACAAACCAAATAAATAAAACATAACTTTTCTTAATTCGCTGCCAAACTTTTTGTAATTAAATAAGTCAGTATTGACATTACAATAAATGCAGCCTTGGGCATTGTGTTTTACCATAACTTGGTTGCAAAAGTGTAGACATTAACATGTATTTATAACAACATACTCGCCTCCATCTATTTCTGCAACACTTTTGTCGTATACTTCATTATTTAAGTTACATCCGGGTGAAATATTTCCAAAGTTTTTATTGTCACTGACATTTTAATTTTCGGATGTGTTGTTACAATCCTTGGCTCTTTCTGACATCTTGGTGATATTCTTGTTTCCTTTGTTTTTCAGTTCTGCAAAATAATAATTATAATAAAACACAAGTGCATATACAACAATTATTTGTTAAATTGCCTTAAAATAGAACATTAGTAAAACTTTACCTCCACTTCGTGTTCTGCATTTTTCCCTGATTCCTCCACTTTGTGTTCGGCATGTCCTTTTGTTCCTCCTGTTTTTGTTCAATGTTTTTTTTTTTTTGTGTTCCTTTGTAAACATCACTTTCACTACTACTGGAACTTAACTGGATTATATTCATCTGTTGATGTTCCTATGTCTTTTAATGGATCCTCTGATTCTGCACCATCTATAAGGGTTAAAAAGAATAAATATTAAATTTGTATAATCCAAAGCAACTCTTCCTCTAAAAATGACAAATCACTTTATGAAATTATGCATGTTTAACACACACCTGAATTAGAAGATAATGATGTATGTATGGTTGAACTGGCTCAGGAAATGAACTATTTGTTAACATACTCTGGGCCATACTGATAATCTTTTGTGTACGTTCGCTCATGAAAGTCAAACAGCAACTCTGTTAAACCATGCTGCACACGAGACTACCTTCTCCACTGTTTTGACGCAAAGTGCTGGGTAACCGATCTGCTTCATTTGTCAAAATGTTTGTGGGTTGGAGTTATCAGAGCTAGCATGGTATTGGGGAAAGGAGGGGATGCCCTTCACAATAAATTTCACATTACTGTCTCGCAGTATAGTTGCCAGCTGCCTGTGAACCATGTCATCGTCACCAAACACTTTGCAGATATGACTGGTATAGTATTACAGTTCGCAATGTCACATAAAAGCGTAGATAACAAATACTTGAGAGTATGACAGGGTGAGTGAGTCACTATTATTTAAATACCTGCAGTGTGTGACCTATACTTGTTTCATAAAAATCAGCTCATGCTATCTAGTGTTTTTAAATGTTAACTGCTTGTAATATCATAATAATGAACGTGATAAATTCATGTTCTCATTTAACACTTTGCACTTTCTTCGAAAAGCCAAAATCGCGAATGTGCCACATTCGAGATTTTTGCTTAAAAATAACACAAGAATTAGAGACAATTTCATTTATGTGCCACATTCATTCTTTTGGCATAACAGATAACTCATATGTACCACTGTCGTGTAAAATGAACTTGCAATTACTGCTACAGGAATAACGATACGTCATTTGTGTATATAGCAAAATATAGATCATTTGAAATACATGCAACCTATGCACTTATCTCAGAAAAGTAATTTTTGCACATTCATAGTTTTGGCATATGAGGGACGATATATAAAGGACAGGAATCCAAGTACTCATAGTCTAGTACTTGTCGATAGGCACACACACAAAGTAAGATGACACTGTTTTTTCACGTGGTTGCATGATCACAACGTTTTGCTTGCTAAGCCAGCTTCATCAGGCGGCGAGTTGTAGGAGACTGCAGTATGGTGGAAGGGTACTGTTAGTAGTAAACCTAGCGGGCGAGTGGCGAACTAGGGTGGGGAGGGAAAATTGAAAATTTGCAGATATAGTAAGGAGCTGTGATTATCTTATATTTTATATTAAATACATTAAAATTAAATTGAAAAAGTACTAAGAATGTGGGATTTGTAAGGAAGACAAGAAAAGAGCATGAAATACACAGTAGTGTATGATAGTTACACAAAGGACGGACACAAGATGGCGGGAGATTTTTCGATCATGTGCTTCATGTAGGCAAGGTCGGCGTTTCTTCCTACCTGTTCCAAGCAGAACTGTGTTGTTCAATTTATTATTATTTGAAATAATTGTGGAAAGGGTTGAGGTGGCAAGTCCATATCGCTTGGTAACATCAGTTTTTTTTTTCTCACCTCCATCTATAGCGTTTAAAATATCTGATGCAGACGCGAAATAAGTTAAGCGAACACAGCTACTGTGACCATGGAATAAATACGTGCAACTACATACTGTACTGTAATTATTGCACCAAAACTGCTGCCGCAACCTGCCGCGACCATTACATAAATAAATACGTAGCGCAAAAACTACTTCTATGATCACGTAATGAATTAAGGAAACGCTGTTGCTGCATCATATTTATTAAAACCACTTGGAAGTAACAAAGATTTACACACACAAACAATTTGGTTATATTCTCTCGGGACAACATGTAAACAAAGCAAGGCATACAGTCATTGCCAACGTCGAAAATGAAACAGGCAATCCAAAGTTGTAGGCGTTCGTAAACGTCAAACAGTGATCAACAAAAAGATTGCAGTGTTTGCCACAGCTATTTTATTTTACGGAATGTGAAGTGCAACATCTTCATGCTGTACATATCTATAACATTGATCACACGAGTCTGTTTATGTCATGGCCCCAGTTAAAAAACATTTTTGGGTATAAAAATATTAATTAAATTAGTTATTTCTTTCTTTTAAATGGCAAAGTTTATTCATTATAAGGAAGTTTGTGATTGCGGACAAGGAAAAATGCTCGTTAATTAGAGGTAACCTAACGTGTATAATAATGCTGTTTTGACTGGACTAAATTTTTTGTTTGTTATGAGTTTCTCGTTATGGCTGTGGTTTGTAAGGTTGGAGTTTTACTGTACTTGCAGACAAAAAGCATTTTCACAGTAGTTAGTGTATAATTTGAGATTGGAGTTGAAATTATTTTTATTAACCCCAATGTATTTTTAGGGTTTTAAATAGGGGAAGATTTTGTGGTGTTATCTTAAGGAAAATTTCATTTTTAAAAGTACTAAATTTTTGTGTTATTGATTTCATTATCGAATACTCATACATTGAAACTATTTAATAATATTTTATTAGAGCCAAAATTTTACTGTGTAATTTTAAAGAAAATTTTATTATTAAGAATTTTGATTCTGTTAACAATTTATCCTTAACATGCATATTTGCATAACGATTTTCAACATTTGTGCAACTGCATAAACAAGAGTGATTCTTTTATGTTAACTAAGATAACAGAGAGCATTACTGTAGTTTAAAAAATCACTTTTTGTCACAATCTTACACTAATGGCATGGATATGGTTTTATAGAGAAAAACATTCAGTCCAGGAACTAAATTATTTTAGTCTTATCTACACTGTATCTGATACTTACTGCACCTATTCACTCAGCCTGAATGACAACAACCTGAACTTATGTTTTTAATCTTATTATGTATTAACTTGTATTTTGTTGTTATTTCAGTTTTATTTTTGCTCTAGTTAAAGCACATTCTTCAATTTCTTTAGGATATTTTAACTGTTGGCTTATAAAGTAATAAAACAAATGTGTACTGCAAAAATGTTGATCATCACTTAGTAACACTCTAGCTAAGATATTGACTTCAAATTTTCTTTTTTAGTGAAAATAAGACTCCTAAATTTTCGGAATTAAAATTTGAAACTTAAGCGTAGTTTTGTGTTTAGGAAAATGTGGTCTTTGATGTGTTATGATAAGTCATTGTGTTAATTCTGAAGTATTTTATTGGTTTTTCCAGATCCTCTCAGCAATCTAGTTATGCGTATCAAGTGGTTTCTTCTGCTGCTTCCTCCCATCAGAGTTCACAAGTACCTGTAGTTACAACGCAGCAGGTATGTATGTAGTTGAAGTGACTAATAAAACATTTTTTGTACAAAATTTTGATAAAGCAGTGCAGCTGGGTTTTTGCTAGTGCGTTTTGGAAATTTCTTAAATTTTCTTGATACAGGATTGTTAAGCTCTTGGATATTTGTTACCATTTTCATTTTGTTTTGATCGTAGCAACGCTGGCTGAAATTAACTTCCATCAGTTCTCAGTATGAGAATTGAGACTTAGGCCGCATAGGTAAAACTTTGATTTCACAGCAAACAATTGGGTAACATTATTCCACATGGATATCACAAACAAGTTGCTATTTATACTAATATTAAAAAAAGGGTATGTGAGTTTGTTTTTTATGTCTCGGGTAGTCTCGGAAACTACACCGCTTATTCTTATAAATGTTTTACTATTAGAAAGCTACATTCTTCCAGATGGTCATAGGTTTATATCAAGTAGGGGCCACAGAAATAGTCAGTGATAAATTTCAAAATTTGTAAACCAAGTTGGAGAAAAATGAGCTTCTTTGCTGCTTTCTAAACATTGACATGTGCCTGGTTAGTGACTGTACGGCACAATTGTCAAGGTTTATTGTGCTAGACCAAGTGCGTGGTTATCGGTAGCTGACGGGAGGGGTTAGTTAACGTGACTTACTCTGAAGGTCTTCAGTCGGTTGGTAATGTGGGGTTGGTGGCTGAGCGAAGCTGATGCTACAGTCCTTGGGTTTAGATTAGGTTGTACTGGGTTCTCTCACACCATACTCCAGGTTCCAGGCCGCTGATTCTGACTCCAGAATCTAGGATTGGCTAGTCCGTACCTAGCTTTAGTCCTGTATACTAGACCCCTCAGCACAGGATGGTACTTGGGAATGGTACGGATGCACGGTGGGAAATATATGTATTGTACCATGGGGACAGTCGAAACTGCCCGTAACCTCAGTGAGGCGTGCAGTCCCTTTCCGCCTGTCTTTCCTGTGTAGGAGGGGCTAAGACATTCTGCTGCTTGGCAGGTAGATGAGCGATCTTTTATTCCCTATGCCGTCTGCCGTGCCTTATCTTATAAGTCATAAAGTTTGGTTCGCCGCTGAACAAAACACGTTGTGCACTCTGGGCGAGAAACTATCTCCTATAATAGTGTTGTCCAGTAGCAGATTGGTAACTGAGCTTGGTGCCTCCAGTAATCCCCCACTCTAGCGGACAGATCAGAGACTTTGAGCCGTGTGGGCCACCAATGCTTCTACTGGATGTGATATCCAGTCAAGGCCAGACCGCAATACTGCCTCCAGTACCTAGGTGCTCTGGTATAATTGATTCACGATAACTTCGTCCTTCACCTGGATATTAACCAACCCGGCAAGCACACTCCCCCCCCTCCCCCCCCTCATGCCCCCACAAGACACGAAGCAGAAACACTGACCAGAGTTTTCCCACACCAACCAGGGCAGAAGGAGGTCACGCCCTCCCCGCAGCCCGCGGCGTCAGCCTACAAGCTTCCACTATATGAGTCCAGACGCTGCTGGGCTCGGGAGTTATTCTTACGCATCCTCGCTTCTCTCATGACATCCCACACTACCTCAGTGTTGGGATCTCCGGAGATATTGGAAACTTCAAGTACGAACCCATCTGCTACTTACTACGTCTCGACGAACACGAACATACGTATTCAACTTCACTTTGTCTCCTGTAGACACCTTTTACTTAGCAGTTTAACTTTAACTGATTTGTTTTAGTCTAGAACCTGCTATCCCCCTTTTAACTTAGAACCAGGTTGCCTACACTTGGAACCGCAGTTACCTTCATCCCTCCACAGTTTGTTAGGAGTTAGCACGGGTCACGTGTTTATTGAATATTTAATACACACGTATTGTTCTTTACCTTCCTGTTTTTTCATTTCCATAGTATTTGTTTGAATTAACGGTTGGAGACAGAATACGCAGTGGACTGCCGACAGGAAATGGGAGATTTATTTAAACCAAGTTAGCTTAACTGCGGAACCCTTTCAGGTGTCTGCACATCAGAATACATAAGTAGAGCACCACTTTAATGAAATTTAAGTTAACAAACACTTCACCGTAACGAACTTATTTTTGGTCCTGCCAAAACACCATACATTTATATGCAAATAACTTTCAGTTATACAAAATTTTCAGTAAAAATTTGCGGTAGGTGTATTCAATATTCACGTTAACAAACACTTTGTAATCGGAATAAAATGAAAAAAATGGAAAAATTGCATTTTTGAATTTTTTGTTGTTAAAAACATAAATAAACAGCAACTGTTTTTTTTTGGTAGATAATTCAGTCCTAGATAATACAATACATTGGTGTCGCAATACGAGACAAAAATCGTAAAGCGCAGTACTACTAGTGTTTATCGCTGCAACTAATGTGCTACATCATTCTGTAGGCACAGATAAGAAGCCTCTGACTTCGCAGAAGTTTTACGTACAACAAAACGCTGTCGCTATATCGCTGGTCTGTTCTCGCATTAGTGTATTTTACTGTGAATTGCAACTGAAGTTACCTTAACCTCTAAATGTATTTTCACTGAATTGCAAATAAATTGTACCATCTTTTAACAAGTTCATTGTTAATTATTTGCTATAATTAAAGCTTTAGGTAATGGAAGGGAAAAAAAAAAAGAAATCTCCACATAATTCAGCATAGCGAAATCTACATTGTCAACGATAATAGGTCAACGTTCTGAAATAGAGAAAATCAATTTTTTATCACCCGACCGAAAACTTGACATGCCTCAAACAACGTGACAAGTTAATAGGCAAATATTTAAAAATCCTGCCACTGTAGGTAAAACATACCATATGCATGTTGTCTGTTAAGTTTTCATTTTATAAACTTCTGAACATACTACCTTCAAGCACCCCTGTGAGCATTCCCCATGCAATCGTGTTGCACATGTGCGGTTCTTCCGCTGAGCGCGACCCGTTATCGTCTCGTATGTGGTGTGAGTCACAGTTACTTTCTTGGCCAGAGGTTGGCAATAAAGATTCGAAACTAACTTCACTTCAGTAACATTTCGCCGCATCTAATTTTACCTCAAGAAATTTTTTTTTACGTGCTTCACTATAAAGAACTTCACTATAACAAACTAGATATATTTTTTTGGTCCCCTGAGGTTTGTTATAGTGAAGCTCTACTGTACATATTCAACTGCTACCTGTTTCTTCCCGGTCACACAATAGCACTAAGTCAGTGCTTGTGGGGGAGAAACAGCGATGCCACAACCTCTCTAGAAACACCACATTGGGAGGGGTGACAGACTCAGGTTATTTCTCACCACTCGCACTAAGTCAATACGCAGTGACCGTAGCCTGAAGTTTCGCAGTTCAACCTAGTGTTAATGCACAACCAGTAGAGACTTGGCGGTCCCCACGGCTGCACGTCTCTAATCAGCCCGCATACTGTGGGGGATTAGTTTTGACTCTTATTGAGCTTGTGCTGGCAAGTCGCTATTGGGTTACACACTCAACCTTTCTCTCTAAGTGCCTCACATATGATGTCAAACTGTTTGCACTTTGCCTCACGAGATCAGGAGTGGTAGAAAACGTAGGGATCAATACCTGGCTCACTCTGCTCTCAAACCGTGGATTGCACTGCCACGTCCTACGCAGGAGAGGTGGAACGGGAATGCGCCGCCCAACTTGGACGTCAGGCAGTCGCGCCTGCTTCGGTTCTAGTAATTGACTTCCCACCTTGTATCCGCATACATCCTGTGTGTCACCCTGTGGTAAAAGGGTTTCTGACTGGTACCGAAGTGCGACTTGGCTAGGACAACCTCAACTTTTGGACCAAGGAAGCACACCTGTGGAATCTCCAATCCGACGTAGACAGAACCCGTCGCCTGTAGATGAAAACTTCCCCGAACACAATGACCAAGAAGCTGGAGTAAGAAAGTGCTAACCAACACCCCTCGCCTCACGCCGATTATCTAAACCAAAGTACACCGCGGTTGGTGTAGCGGACAAAATCCTCGACCAACTTGCCAAGTCATTCTAACCAGGCACGCATCAGTTGATTATTTATTTAAAATTATCTGTTTGGGCTTAGTATTTTGAGGGGATTGTGGCAGACATTCAAATCACATAAACGTAAGCTCGTTACACAACTGTGTTTCAAACACCTTGCGCAAAGGTACAATGTCGATGTGTGTCCTGTTAGCTAAGGCTGGATAGCGGTCATGTGGCTTTAGTTGCACTTCGGCCGGTTGTGCTTGCTGGCGTTTACGGTTGGATATGGTAGCTGGCCACGTTGCCTTACATGAAGCTTGGTATAGTTTGTTGAGCCGATCATTCTCTGCTTGGGCTGCAGCGAGGGCCCGACGTGTAGCAACGCAAAAACTACAGTTCCACCTGGTAGCTGCTGAGCTCAAGAACTTGGCGTTCGAGATGCCGAGGCGTTCCGCGGTCTGTTTAATTAACCCACACACAACTGAGTGGCAGGCAGGATGCGTGCGAAGAGGTGAGGGCGAGAAAGTAGCTGGATTCTCTGCTGTAGACGTAGGTCGTTCTAAGGATCTGAGCAAAGCGGTACAATATCGTCCGGCTCGTCAATTATCTGTAAGGAGGACGGAATCAGCCGGCTGCTTGGCAGAAAGGCACGCAACTCTTTGCTCCTCCCTCCTTGCACCGTGTCTCACCTTAAATGGCATAGAGCGGGTTAGCTGCTGAGAACTATGAATCGAGCACTACGGAAACGAGTAGCCCTAGGATAGTGTTGCCCAGTAGTGTTTTGGTAGCACGGGCCCGGTGCTTCAGAAGGCCCCCTACCTTAGCAGGCGAACCAGAAGCGTTGAAGCCATGTGGGCTACCAAGAGTATTACTGGGTTTGCGATCCCAACCAAGGCCAGGCCGTAGCACCTAAGCAGATGCCCCCATCAGCACCCAGGTGCTCTGGTAGGGATATAACTCAGGCGTACTGTCTATCCCTGGGTGGAAAGTGTTGTTAGTGGTCGGGGCTCCTCTATTCTACTCCTCCAGTACGTGTATACTTGGCAGGAATAAAATAGGTGGCCATCTAATATGTGTGTATTGCAACTTGTGCTGGCGGGAGGGGGGGGGGGAGTCTCTCCAGTTGTAGCTAGTTCGTAGTAATAATTTCCCCGTTCCCGGTCGGCGGTACTCGACTTGAGGTACTCCCAGCAGTTGGTTACAAAATACTCTATGAATGAGACTCGAAGGTAAAAGAAACAAAGCAGTGTTTATTGAGAGCTTAGTAAACACAGTAGCTGCGTGCTCTCCTACCAAGTAGACTGGTGACTGGAAGTAAATCTACAGCTGGTCCTAGATTATTGGGGGAAGTGAAATTAAACTGTCGAAAATTGCTTACTACGAATCTAACTCTAACCGGGGTGTCTGTAAGAGACAAAAAAGTTAAGTGTGGTATGCCTGGTAGCTACAGAAAGCTTCTGGTAGCTAATGGCGATTGGCGCCGCAGGAACATCTGATCGCAGGTGCTGCAGAGCTCTGACTGTGATGTCAGTTTAGGGAGCCTCTGGAAGGGCTGCTGAAGATCTAACAGTAATCTGAGGGCCCCAGCACTAGAAGTGGCGGAGCGAGCTCGTAGATTGAAGAAGAGCAACTGGTGAGGTCTGCCGCGCACAGACTTATATAATCAGGGTAGCGTGTGTCGCGGTGACCGCGGGGGAGGGCGTGTGACTTCCCTCTGCTGCGAGGCCGGAGTGGGGGGTAGCACCTTCTGGTCATCCTCTCGGCTTTCGCGTATTCTCAGTGGCGCTTGGGCATGCCCCGAGGCGGCTGATGGCATGTTGGCTCTCAACACGTGGGAGGGGGTGAGGCGCCGCTGTCTTGCACATCCCCTCATATCCATGTGTCTGGATGCCCTCCAGGATTGTAGCAGGCTGCGATATCCATGTACGGGTTGGTGCAATATTTGAACCTCACATGTGTTGTAGTATACTAGGTTGCAGTGAGATGAATCATAATCGTTGTACATACAGTTGATTCTCGAAAATAAGTTTTTCGGTGGACCAAGAGAAAAACACGTGACATGCCGGAAAACAATGGATGCAAACTTAGATTTTAGATCTGAGAAAAACATACATAACCTCAAAATGCTTGTTTGATTGAACCGACAGCTTAAATACAGTAGAACCTTGTTAATTCAAAGTTGATTAATTCAAAATCGTATATAATTCAAAGTGTTACTCGCCCCGAAACGGAAAAATATGATTTTTTATGCTTTTAAATTTGGTTAATTCGAAATTCGTCTTTTATGTAATTCGAAATTGGATTTTATGCAGTAGTGTATGTGAAGTTCAGATAAATTAATCAAAGCTATAATAATTATGATAAAACGTGTATCGCCTACACTGTTGCGTTTGCGTGCAATTAAACAATAAATTTCTACACTTTTAGCAATAACGAAACCTGAGCCGCATGCCACTGAATGTGCCACGTATTTTCAACCATCATCTGCTCGCCCCCATTATTGATCCAATGTGACGATATAACGGCCATCTTGTGAAACCTGAACAGCAGGCCACAAGCTAATCCAATATTCTGGCTGTTCAATTTACATGATAGCGTTAGTGCAAATAATACTTATTTTTCAGGTGCAAAATCTGTATAAAGCCAACAAGTACTGTAATCTTAAGGGGGGTTTGGTGTCTTATATTACTATTAATTATTTGACTGACATTCTTCACAGTTACGCATGTATGCATTAAAACATTTGGAAAAGGATCAGAACTAGTGAGGAAAATGTGATGTAGGCAGACGTGCCCTTGTTTATAATTGCTGTTGTTTTATATTTTTTTAAAGTAGGGTTAGGAATCATGTTTTATTTAGGCATGTAAAGAGTGCATTTAGGCCTCTTTAAATAAATTGTTGTATTTTCTCGTCCAGTGTTTTAACTTCCTTTGTCGGCCGAGCTCTGTTCAATCCAGTGATGAATATTGCTACAATATATTTACAAATGACAATTTTCGACAACTATTTTGTAATAGCTGAACAAACTTTAAACCTGTACAATAGTAAACAGACCTGCAACCAATTGCTTTCAGTAATAATAACGCCCGTCAAAATGTTGCCACATCTTTCCAATTTCAGTTTACGAGAATAACAACTTCATAGTACGTTCAAAACAGTCTGAGATTGTGCGATTCATTCTAGTTGTTGCCAACCCAAGGTTGCTGTAAACGCATAAGAAGAAGATGAATGTGAGATGCTTTCTCACTGTCACAAACCTACGAGTGCAGTAAACACAGTAGAAGAAAATGAATTGTATGAAATAGAACATGAAAAACTGCTGCGGGTTGCAAACAATACTATCGATATCACCAGTTATCAATTATCCACATTGTTTTGCATTCATGTAGTGTTAAAACTATTGATGTGCTCAATCTGTGGCGAAAGTACTGTCTGTTTTAAACTGACATTATGGAAAAACAAACAATCGGCGATCGTTGAAAGCAGGTTTTGATTAACATTGTTTGTATGTGAATTTTGGCGGGAGCAAAATAAATTAACGAGGAATACGGTAAAACGTGCGTAAAGGGAACGAATGTTCGAGAATCCACTGTAGTTGGAATAAGCAACACGCTTCAACGTTGTGATAAACAGGCGTGAATTTTAATAAGTAACTTCATCATAACATCAGTTCATGGTTAAGTCATATAAATTTTGTACATATTTGAAATCCACACACACACCTGGACTGCATAACAATTACAATGCAGCCACCATGCCCTTTCAAACACAGCGTTCATGACACATTTAACCTTGCGGTGGAAACACATTTTTATCACAATATGTAACTTGCCTAGGATGTTTAAAAAACACGAGAACGAACTTAAGGTTTCGTTCTGAAACGCGCTGTGTCAATGCAATGTTGCCATATTGGGACAAGCACATGGAGGCTGATCAAATTCTAGATTCTCCTATCCACATGAAAAGATGATCAAGTTCTAGATTCTTTTTTCCACACCACTTCTGCTAACCTGCTGGATTTGTAAATGTTGCACCATCACGTCTAAATATCATATAATAGGTATTTAAACAATAAAATCATGTTTCAGTTGTAAATTACATATTTTACACATCATTAGCGTTGTAAGTAATATGAAATATGCTGAAATTAATAACAACAAATTGTATACCTTTCCTGCTCACACAGGTGGTACGAACTTTCCGAGAGAGAGAAGAGATAGAATAAGAGATAGTGACATGCTCTGCTTTAAATTGAATCGTTGTTCTGGGCGGGGAAAAAAAACTGTGCCACTAGAGCGGAGCCTACGTATGGTAATTTGCGCTGATATTTTTAACTCTAGCAATGAACTGTGTTTCCGTCAGTGCTACCTAACAATACAAATATATCAATTGGCAATGTATAATTTACAAATAGTATACATAAAAACAAGGTTAAAAATATTGTAACTGTGAACTATTTCTTACCGGCCATTGCCAACACGTCACTACTCTCACTGTTGTTAATTCGTATTTAATACAAAATGAATATTACAAGTTATAGAAGATACTAAGTAGATTACTAGTCTATTCAAGAACACAGTACTTTAACGTTAATCACAGGGTTATGTAATTGTGGAATACAAGTGATTGAACACAACAGGTTGACATGTTATGCCTAGGGTGATTTTTCAAAGGTTCGATTCCAAAATGCAGAAGCGTGAATGGACTATAGGTGATACAACCCAGGCTTGCTGTCTCTCCTTGGTGGAAAGTATTCCTAATGGTTGTGGCTGCTCTGTTCCTTCCGTCCAGCACCTGGGTGCGCGAAGTAGTAGGAAGCAACAGGCGGCCGTCTAATGGCTGTGTTACCAGACTGGAGGTCCCCACAAGGGGGGCCTCAGTCAAGCTAGTTAGAATTTAAAACGTTTCCGGTTTCTGTCGGCAGTGCACAGTGCGAATTATTCCTAGTGGGTGAAGTAGATGTTACTCTAGAAATAGAAGCGTTAGGATAGAGAACAAATCTGTATTTATAGAGGACTCAATAATCATAGTGACCATTGCTATCTACTACCAAGCAGATGGAGTACTGAAAGTAAACTACGTTAGCCAGGTGTAGGCGACCTGGTCCTAGGCTAGAGGAAAAGTGAACTAGAAAACTGAATATAGATTACTACTGAACTATAGCTGTCTAATTGTGGGTGTCTGGAAGAGACAATAGAAGTTAAAGTAGCAATGTATATTTGTGTTTGATGGGTGTCGAAGACTATTGTCGTCACTGGGAGTAGCCGCGATGGCTACTGAAGACTCGAGTTTTGCTGAAGGCCCTATCACTAAGGAGTGCTCTGTGTTTTCTCTAGAGAAGAATACAAATGACTCCTAGAACCCTGCCGCGCACAGACTTATATATTCAGAAGTCCAGGCTGCTGCGGCGGGGTGTGGGGAAGGCGTGTGACGTCCTTCTGCCGGGAGGCTGGCGAGAACTCTCGTCAGCGTTCTTGGCTTCGTGGATCTTCGGGGAATGAGGGGAATGGCAGTGTGCTCGCTGGTTGCACAACCTTGTAGCCACGTGTTTGGCCGCCCAGTAGATTTAAGCAGCGCGCAACAGCCGTGTATTGGTTTGCGGTAACAACTCTCACGTCGTTGAAGTAAGGGTATACTTCACGTGAAGAACGATGAGTCGTAATCGTAGTTAATAGTAGTATAAGCGGCAGGCGTCAGCATGCTCTGCCAAAAATACAGGGCAGATTCTTATAATTATTTCGCTGTTAGAAAGCTTTATTCTTCCAGGTGGACATAGGCATATATTAAGTCAGGACACAGAAGCCCAGTGGGTAGAATAATGTCAAGTGGGGCCGCAGTGACTCAGTGACTTGAGCAATCCGAAGTGGGGATTCAGTGGCCCAGTGGCTATAGCGATCCCAAGTGGAGTCGCAGTGGCTGAGTGACTAGATCACTCTCAAGTTGTGCTGCAGTGGCACAGTATCTAGAGCAATCCTTAGGGACAAAAAAATTTTGCGATCATGTAATTTTCACATTTGCACAAAATTAAGGGGAAACCACAAAAAATTCTAATTGGCACGAAAAAACTAATTGTCCACAAATTTTTGTAAATTATGCACAAAAAGTGTATTTTTTATTTTGTTAAATTTGTATTCTTTCAGTTTTACTTGTTAGGAAAAGGTCGTGCTCACTGAAATCAACGAATATTCTAAAAGGTAGCAAAATTTGAACATGTTGTTCAAATACAAAACGTTTGTGTAAATACATAATGTAAGCAAATGGAGATACTAACCTAAACACGAGAGATTGGACATTCAATACTTTGATACCCCGATATTGGGACATTTAGAAAGTATCAAGTATCACAACATGGATTTCAATATATTTATTCGATACGTGAAATATAGTATCGATCAATATGTGTATGGCTTGGTCCGCCATTTTCCCTATTGTCATTTGTCACAGTACCATTTATTTTGTGCTATTTACTGGTTTCGGGAAGTCAGTGAAATGTCGTATTTATTTAAAGAGTCTGCTAATTATTTTGTATTGGCAGAGGAACATGTATGGATTGCATCTGAACAACATGTATTCAGCAGTTGCATATAGGAATTACAAACAGTAAGTCAGTGTGTATAGGAAATAACATATTTTGAAGCGGTTATTAGAATGTTTGAAATGTTCATCGCCTAGAAAACCACCATTTCAACTCTGTTTTGTTGTACGCAAAATGAACTTCGCCAAAAAAATATTTACATTCCAAATATGTTTAATATTCAAATTGGTACAAACTACATAGGCCTATTTATCGTGTTTTCTTTCGGTGAAGTTAAAACTTAACAGGCTGTATAATAATTTGAATGTTTCCTCCATACGGGCAAATTTTCCACTCGTCCATTAAAACAAAAAATAATACAGTCTTGTAAGAAGAGGTGCAAAACATTGCTGTCTCATGAAAGACGTTAAACTAAAGTGTCTCCCAACCCCATCTAATCTACTGGCAATGAAATTAATGTAGCCCCAGCAGTATGACTTTACAATTACAAAAATAACGTAGGTTGGAATGGTAACTGTGGCGCAAGGAAACATTGTGGCCGTGCTACATTTCTAGGACTGTCAAAATTTAGTGAACTTATATTCGGTATTCTGAATGCAAGTACATATTTCGGTTTTTTACGTGTCATTTGTGTTTGCAACCTGTATTTCATATGTATTTAATGTGTTTTTTGTGTGTACAATCTGTGAAAATGACAAATTCAAAACAACTCTAACAGAATAATAAATTTATCTTCTTTACGGTAGTGGAAGAATTGCTATTGTTTTTCATCTGGCATTAAACAATTCCCACATTTCCTCTATCTTACTGCAGTTTTTGGTTTTAAAAAAAAAGTTGGGAGAACAACAATTTTAATGTGTGTAAATCATCCAGAATTTTCTGAGGGTGTCTTGAAAAGTATATGGTTGCCATGTGCAATGCACTCTGCGAAATATTTTTCTCAAAATACAATTCTGTTCCTAGTGACTAGCAGCAGTGCCTTAATGCAGAGAATTTTGCAATTCTCGGTGAAATATATTTTGAAGGATCTACATAACATGACAGACATGTTCGTTATGTTAAGATAGTGTACAAATGTTTTGTGTTTAACTCAAAAAGGGTTATAAATAATATAAATTTCATCCTTTGAAATAGCTTAAAGGTTTTTAGTCGTGTTCACAATTAATTTTGGGTGTTTGCAAAGTGAAAGTGCATTGGTGAAAACACCAAAATTTGTACTGCTTTTCAAGTTTCAAAGCACCATGTTTTGCCCTTTCAAAACGACGACATTTTCCATTCCCTAGCGATCTCAAGTGGGGACGCAGTGGCCCAGTGGCTAGAGCGATCCCAAGTGGTGATGTAGTGGCTCAGTGGATAGAAATATATCAAGTGGGGCACACAGGCCCAGTAGCTAGAGCGATCCCAAGTGGGGCCACAGTGGCTCAGTGGATAGAAATATATCAAGTGGGGCACAGAGTCCCAGCAGCTAGATCAATTCCAAGCGGAACCACAGTGGTGCTGTGGCTAGAGCAATCCTAAGTGGTGATGTAGTGGCTCAGTGGCTAGAGCAATCCCAAGCAGGTCCGCAGTGGCTCAGTAGATGAGAGATCTCAACTGGGGCTGCAGTGGCCCAGTGACTAGAGCAATCCCAAGTGGCATTGTAGTGGCTCAGTTGCTATAACAATCTCAAGTGGGGCCACAGTTGCGAGTGGATAGAAATATATTAAGTGGGGCACAAAGGCCTAGTAGCTAAAGCACTCTCAAGTGGGGCCGCATTCACTCAGTGGATAGAAATATATCGAGTGGGGCCGCAGTGGCAAAGTGGCAATAGCAATCCCAAGTTTGACACGTGCTGCTTATACCACTATTAAATACAATTACAACTCATCGCTCATCATGTCAAGTATTTCTACTTTTACCCATGTGAGAGTCGATACCGCAAACCAATACACGGAAGTTGCGCGCTGCCTAAATCTTACTGGTCGGCCGAACACATGGTTTCAAGGTTGCGTAACCCAGCGAGCACGCCACCTCCCCCACCAATGCTGAGTGCTTACAAGCTGTCAGCCACCTTGGGGTGCGGCCGAGCGTCACTGAAGATCCACGAAGCAGAGTGCTGACGAGAGGGTTCTCACCTCCCACACCGGCCTCACAGCAGAGGGTCGTCACACGCCCTCCTCGCGTCCACCACTACACCCTACAGTTTGGACTGTGTAAGTCCATGCACGGCCGGGCTCCAGAGTCATTCGTCCTGCTATTCTCTCGGAGTTCACCCCGAGAACTCTCCAGTGCTGGGGCCTCCAGCGAACCATGAGTCTTCAGCAGCCCCCGTGGCTGCTCTCTGTGATGACAACAGTCTTCGACAATCAACGCTTTGCTGCAACATGAACTCGCCTTGCTCCTGCAGCAAAGTAACATTTAACTTCTTTTGTCTCTTCCAGACACCCGTAATTTAGACAGTTTTAGTTCAATAGTAATTTTATTCAGTCTTCTAGTTCAACCTTCCCTTTAGCCTAGGCCCAGGTCGCCTATACCTGGCTAACGTAGGTTACTTTCAGTACTCAGTCTGCTTGGTAGGAGATAGCTTGGGTTACTGTGTTTATTGAGTCCTCAATAAACAAAGCTTTTTTTCTCTAGCCACATGTTTTTATTTCTAGAGTAATATCTTCTTCACCAGCTAGGAACAATTTGCACTGTGCACTACCGACAGAAACTGGGAACGTTTAAATCCAAACTAGAGTTGACTGAAGACCCCCTTCTGGAGTCTTCCAGTCATGTAACATACCCATTAGACGGTTACCTGTTGTTTCTTCACCCGAGCACCTAGGTGCTGGATGGACAGAGGAGCCACAACCTCTAGGAATACTGTACTTCCATTCAGGGAGAGACAGCAAGTCTATGTTGTACCCCCTACCAGAGCACCCAGGTGCTGGAGTGGGGGTATCTGCGTGGGTGTTGAAGCCTGGTCTTGGCTGGATATCATATCCAGTAGAAGCACTGGTTGCCCATACAGCTCAACTTCTCTGATCTGCCCGCTAAGGTGGGGGATCGTTTGAGGCACCGAGATAATGCTGCCAGGCTGGACTACACTATTATAGGAAATAGTTTTCGTTCGTGGTGCACAACGTAAATTGTTCAGCGGCTAGCCACGCTTTATGCCTTATAAGATAAGGAATGGCAGACAGCATATGGAGCAAAAGATCGCTCATCTTGCTGCCAAGCAGCAGTCTACCTTAGCCCCTCCTAAACATAATCCTTCAAACTTTCTAGCTAGAAACGTCGTTGAAACGCGCACTTGGTCTAGCGCAATAAAACCACGACGATTGATTGTGCCAAACAGTCCATAACCGGGTACGCATCAAATTTGGCTGCAGTGACTCAGTAGATAGAAATATATCAAGTGGGGCCGCAGTGACCCAGTGGCTAGAGTGATCCCAAGTGGGGCCGCAGCGGCTCAGTGGATAAAAATATCTCAAGCGGGGCTGCAGTAGCTTACCAGATAGAAATATATAGAAAGTAGGGCTGCAGCCGGGGTGCTAAGCTTGTCACCACCACTGGGAATTATGGGCCTCATACAGATATTAGATGAGGAAAGTGAACCACCCAAAGCCCCCACATAGAAGTGGATCACGGGGTGACTGTCAATTGGGAACACAGCCCTGATTGCTTCTGAAGATATAAACCACCAGTTAGCTGCACCAGAATTCACCTAACTTAGACAAATCCTAGACAACCATGCTAGAGCCTTCAGTCATGGAGAATGCACCAGACATTTAGCATCCAGCATGAGATCTGGCCCACCACTTGACATGCCAGTGTATAACCGATCCTACAGGATGTCCGTCCGGAAGCGGCACCTAATTATGACCAAGGCACAAATGATGGAGCAGGGGGTTGTGGAATCATCTTGATTCGCCATATAATTCATGTGTAGTATTAGTCCCAAAGAGGGACAGACAGCTAGTTTCTGCATCAACTACAAGGATCTTAACAAATTGACACAGCCCATTGCACCACCAACCATCAACCTGACCCATACTCTCCGAGATATAGGGGAAACCAAAATCTTCAGCAATCTTGACATGCAGTCAGGGTACTGGAATATTGCACCACACCCCTACAGCCGGAAGTTTACCGCATTTACCATGTCAGAGAGCGAAACCTTGCAATCCCGAGTAATGCAGTTCACTCTCAAGAACGCTCCCGCCACCTTCCAGATGCTCATGTCTGCCAAAGTTCTTACCGGATTTGTGGGACAGTTTTGTTTTGCACATTTGGACTACATAATTGTTTGTTCCAAGTTTGGGAAAATGACTATTGTCTACCTAGGGCATGTAGTCACACCCGAGGGAACTACCCCTAAGTCGCATCAATTTGGGCCATCGAGGAGGCAGAGGAACCCACCAATAAGAAGCAGTTGCATCACTTCCTTGGCCTATGTAACAGGTTACGAGATTTCGTGCCAGACATTGCTCGGCAAATGGCCCCCCCCCCCCCCTCCATCTCCTCCTTGAGGAGGAGACACATTGGTGGTGGGGAGAAAATCACCGCAATGCCTTCCTAACCCTGAAGCAGAGCTTCAAGAATATCACCCAACTCCACTGACCACAAGGGGAGAGTCCGCTCATACTACAGACGGACGTCTGCCAGAACAGGATGGGGCAGTGCTGTGCCAAGAGAACCCGCCAGCCAGCCGCAAGTCAATGCTCACGCAAGCACCCGACTCAACACTACTGAGCAGAAATACCATATCAACGAGTAGGAGTGTCTTGCCGCAATCTGGATGATAAGAAAGTACCTTTACCACTTTAAGGGCAGGCACTTCATACTCAGAACAGACAGCAAAGCCTTCCAATGGCTGCGCAAAAATCCAAGAATGCCAAAGCCAGGCTTTGGCGGTGGGAGATGTTCCTCATGGAATTTGATTTCGAGGTACAATAATGTCCGGGCAAAAACGACAACATACCCAACGCCCTATCATGCCAGCCGTACCTCGAGGGGGGAACCAAGGAAGATGAGAAGTGGGAGAGAATAACCCTCCCCCTCCACCTCCAACCAGAAATACAGATGAACACTTCTGGCATCTACAGCTGCAGCTCAGAAGGTATCAGATTAACTATCACCAACAAAAGGACCCAGAAAGCCTGCATCTCCTCCAGGACATGCCCCAAAGGTTTGAACTCTGGGACGATGTAATCTGGTCTCAGACTGGACAACAGGGGGCCCCATGGAAGATCTGGATACCCAAGAACCTAAGGGTAGACCTCTGCTGCCACCACCATGACCACCTGCAAGCTGACCACCCCAGCATTAAGGAGATGTTGTGGGACATTGGGATAAGATCGGAGTAAGCCGTGATGTGCGACCTTACGTAAATAACTGTGAGGTGTGCTGTAGTGGCAAAGCCTATCCCGTACCACAACCCACAGCTAAACCCCGCCTATCACATACAACCTGGACACACTTGGCTGCTGACCTAATGGAGCTGTACCCAAGGAGCACCAAGGGCAACAGGTACAAATTTATGGTCACCAACCAATTTTTCCACTGGGTAGAAGCGTTCTCTTTGCCCAGCCAGGAAACCAAAAATATCATCCGGAAGTTTGAGACAGATATTTCCCCGCTGGGGGTACCCTCAGGCCATACTGATACTGACTGACAATGGCACGCAATTCACCAGTAACCGATGGCACACAGCATGCATCACGTGGGGAGTGGAAACGTGGATGACTTGCCCCCGCCCCGCTCCACCCCAATATCACCTGCTGAGGACACCAGGGGACATATCTGCAATGTAACCAGAAGGTAGATGCACCCTTGCCCCGGCAGAGCTCGAGACCACGAGGCAGAAGCCCAAAATTCCAACCCAGAGGAATAGGAGGAAAGGGAGGATGACCAGACGCCGACCGAAGGAGCGACCAACCCGCCCTTACCAGGGTCGAACCATAGCATGCATTTTGAGGAGCAATAGCCGTCCGGACCTTGCCCTCGACACCTTCAGACTGTGTCTGCAAAATGGCTGCCAGACGCGGCCGAGTGACCCCCACTGGATCAGAGTTGTCGTGGATGAGCCCTGCTGGCCACTTCAGCAGCCCAGCGAAGGAGGAAACCAGTTGAGCTGATGAAGCAGGTGTGCGCGAAGAGGCCTGGTCTCAGATGGCAGTCCAGGCCCAACCTTCCGCACAGGAGGATGAGCCCACCAGCGCTGATGAGGTAGGGGTGTCCAAAGAGTCCCTGCCTCATGGCCTCCCAGGTCACGTCCACAGAGGAAGTAGCTCCCCCCCCTCCCGCTCCCCCCTACCATGACATTGGACTATACAGTTGGCCATTGCTGCATTACCTGCCATGAGGGAGGATAAGCCTAGCCAAGCCAAGGGGGCCGAAGAAATTGATGATTCCCTGCCCCTGGCGGCCACCCCAGTGCAACCCGTCCAGGAGGAGAGGGCCCCCGATCATCCCCTCGTGCCTGGTGGCGCTGAGCTGGCCCCTTCCGAGGATGAGAAACTATAGCCCAGCAGCCAGCCCACCAGAGAGATGCTTTCCCGCAGCACCTCTCAACCCGGCCGATACAGGGCGGTCCATTTCCCTATTAACTTAGATGTATTCTCAGTACGTGGCCTTAAGGAAACGTGGTCACCTACATAAAACCCGGACTTATGCAGAGGACAGTAATGGACAGACGTAGTTGTGAAATACTCGCCCATAACCAGTGTGTGAACACATTATTAAAACAGTGGCCAATTACTGTTACCAGTTATCAGTGACGAGCGTAGAAAAACAATACTGAAACAGCAGTAAACCACTGTTATTTATGATGTTAATTGAAACTAGTCAGTGCACTATAAGACAGACAATATAGTGCAATCAGTATTGTCACATGTAGATAATCTACATAGTGCTCTGTATAGTAAAGTTTTTGTGAGGCTTTAAAGCAGTGCCAATATATAGCAGATGAAAGAGACATACAAACCAAAACCAGTGAATCGATACTTTTCCTATTGAAGCAAGGACTTCCTTATAGGTAAAGAAGAAGACCAGGCAGATACCTGCTTATCATGGACTTCCCAACAAAGCAAGATAAAATTTGTTGTAAATACATTGAAGTGATTTTGTATATCTTAAGAGTGTCAGCATGTTTGATTTTTTATGTAGGTGGTCCGTACATCATTTATTAGTATTATTCTTTGCAAGTGTGCTGTGTTTGTAAATATTAAATATTATGTAGATACAAACCAGCCTAGGTGACAGGCATAGTGCTGGCACCACTTAGAACCTTGTTTCACGTAAAACTACCTGCTGTGCGACCCATAGGAAGGCTATACAGTAGAGCCAATTTACCACGCTTTCAGCACCACGGCAGGTAGAAGCCAGTAGAAGTGACACACCCCTCACAAGTGGGAATTGTATATACTCTCGTGTTCATATTGTTTTTTTCATGCCACTTGTAAATAAGTTTACTTCCAGGTTAAAATCAGTTAAATGATTCCTTTACATAAACACAGCCCTCAGTTGACGTGTGTGAGCGGCAGAATATTACGTAAGGAAAGAAAGGCGCATGCATTCACCCAACACTAGGCCAGTGCTGGAGAGAGATAGTGCTACACCACGTGGTGAGCGGTAAGTGACATGTCATGCACCGGAACCAAGAGCACATAGAAGAGGAGTGCTACAGAAGCGAACCTAACTTTCTTGGGAGTGACAGTACTGCAACACTCCGAAAAAAATTTTCGTCCAGGCGAGTCTACATCAAAATGGTGGGGGGGGGAAGGGTTTGCGATTGAAACTTGACGCTCATTTGACATATATATAACCACGACTTTGCCTCATCTATATGTATCATCATGACACCCCGGGCAGGATTTGAACCCAGAAACAACTTAAGAGAACAAGTACTCCCCTAGTTGCTGGGGGTACCTTTGGGCACGTCAACTAAGTCGTTTCACCCTTATGTCAGATGTCACGCCAACCCCACGCGTATGTTAGGAGCCAGCCGAGCCGCCGAGGAAACCCAGCATTCCATAGGTGCTTAGTGCCACAAAGGACCGAGGGACTTCGCTAGAGACGAAGCTCCACCCAGGAGGAGAAGCAGCTCTCTGCTCGCACCCCCACATCTTAGTCAAGCCCGCAGGCAGGTAGAATATATGTCTGTGCACACTGGCAAAATGCCAGTTGTTCTTGAGTTGTTCTCCAGCTCTCGCAGCTCGTGTCACCACCTCGTGTGCTGGGGCTCTCTGCTGATACTAATGTCTTCGCGACCTACCAGAAGCTCTACCAGACCTTCACCAGAAACCCTCCCAAAGAAGTCTTCAACCCCCTTGAACTGCCAACACCCTTCTGGTTAACGGCAACCACACTACCCTTTTGGTAGGAGCCCCCAAAGTCCCTTCTGGACAACGGCATTGAGATAGTTCACCCAAATACAAGACGACTCCCTACATTTGCCCTTTGCTGATGGGAAAAATTCAGTTTTGCCACAAATACTTATTGACAGGCCATGATGATAAAAATAACTCAAAAGCCAAGTATCCCATGAAAATCCTTTTTCATATAAGTAAAATACGTAAAGTAATTATTGAATAACTTATTTTCATATTTATTAACATATTCCCAACATTCCAGTGATGCTTCTAGAAATATTACGTCCATTTTAAGCATTAAATTTAGGTAAACAGTTTCACTGTTATTGTAAAAATTTGTTTCTGGGAGTACTAAACAAGTGATTGTTAACAATGTCCAATTTTAACTAACGAAATGACAAATCACAAAACAGCGAATGTCATTTCTGACACAGCCTCAAGAGTCTGATGATGCTATTTTTTTCATCTTTCCATAGGACATGGTCTTCACTGCCATCAAGTGCATTAGACAGGCAGCATTTTTTAAAGTCATTAATTTAAAGTTTGCTTCATAACTACAACGTTCAAATTTTCTTAGTTGCGATGCCGATGAACCTTTTTTTTTCAACGTGGTCTCTCATATTTAATTAACACGAGCTCATTTACCAGTATGTTTGATAACAAAACCGGAAAATGGCTTCAACCTGAAGTAAACAACCTAGAAAAAAATACCAATTACGAGTCATAGATACAGCTACTACCTCGTACTCACAACCATAGACGTATTCACTCTGGGAAAGTTGAACATCAGTGCTAAAGTTGGTCATCAAACAACATTGATCACTCGTGTTCACAGACACGACGCCATTTTGGTGATCACGTAGCTGCTCCAGATCACAAGATGTTTAGTTTACCACCATGCTATAAATGTATCTTTGGTAAAAGGAACCTAACCAAACATCACCGTCTGTGATGTAATGTAATGCACTGAGCCATTTGTGCATATGTAAGACTTGTACCAGTATTTTAGCGGCGGTTTTGTCAGGGGGTTTGTGATAATTATAAATATCTGCCCCTGCATTAAAGACCAGTAATGGAGCCCATTATAAAAAAACCGTGATGGAAAATTAAATTAACCTCACTTTTTGTTGTGACTGTTTTATTTCTTTTGATAATATTAACCACACTTGTGTTTTTTGAAAGATTATAATATTTCTCTGTAAACCGTGAACTAAATGCTGTTAAGTGTAAATATTAACCTGGATTTTTTTTTGTGATGCGAAAATTAGACAACCCCTTAATTTTTTAAAATGAAATTTGGAACAAAATATAGTATTATATTCGGGTGAATACAGTAGTTACGGACAGTTTTTATAATAGATATGCTCTAGTTCAGGTCAGACAGAGGTCCCCTTCATCTGGTGTACTTACTTTTCTTCCGGTCAGTTCTTGTTAGGAGGTAGTACAGGCCAACGTGTTTATTCCTCACGGAATACATTTTTCTCTCAAACCTGTGAGTGCTCATTTCTAAGGGAGACTGCATCTTTGACAAACTAATTTCCGAACCTAGTGTAGGGCTGTAGGCTTCCTTAACCAGGCGCACACACGTTGTAAACACACCCAGTCGACGACCACTTGTACTGTGCACCTGGTCCACAGTAAGGTAGTGCCACCACCACTAGCAACACAATCAAGGTATCTAGTCAGCTAGTCCAGTCTTCACTTCATCCACTGTACTGAACTGATACCAGAAGGAGTTCTAGACTTGTTCTTAAGGTCTGGCCAACTATGGACCCACACCCAAATGTTATTGTTAGTAAACCCACCACTCTTAACTACTGTGCCTCGTGTCGCGAGTTGGAGTAAACAGGTAAGTCTCTGGGTTAACTCTGCCTCGGCTTTGGTTCTACAACTAGCTAGTGACCCATCACCTGCTGCCCCTTGACAAGGCAGACTGTTGAACCTACCTGTTAATGCCGTACATCCATATGAGTGGTACAAAGTGTCAAGATAGGAAAATAGTTGTTGCCTCTGATGCTAACTGGGGCTGTAACCCACCCCCCAGGACCAAACTCAAGCCTCCTGCCAGCTGGAGAGGCCTCAACTCACAGCTCCATCCCACTCCTTATTTCAGCTCCCGATTATAGACCATCAGATGACCGCACCCGATCGTTGCCAACTTCTGTCAAGATGGACACGTTACACTAGGGATTGCTAATCCCTGGTTCCAGTGCCGCAGGACCAGCAGCCCTCCCAGGGTTCACCTCAGCACAGCCAACCACAGCACCACCGCCAGCCAGGTCAGGGCACTAGCTCCAGACAACCCCACCAGCCGCAGCACCAAGATCAGCTGCCACCCCGGGCCACCTCCAATACAGGTAAACCCGTGGCTGTGTGCCACTCCATATGTCGGACAGCAAAGTCCACATCTGACTTTGTGCTGGGCAGTCAAGCCACTCGCCCAGTATTATATACTATCTGAGGCCTGCTCAGCCATTAGGTCACCTTGTCAATTCACCAGTGTCTCTGACCAACACAACTAAACCTTGCACGATTGTGATGTCGCCGCCAACCAACCGATGTCACACGTCAAATTAAGTTACATTATGTTGGATGAATATAGCAGTGACCGTGTTGCTGTATCATTCACAGGTACAGTTTTAGGTTGAAAGATCTTGAAGTTTGCTGGAATTTGGTAATTCACTGTCAACGTCATTGTTGTGTTCAATTTGTTTGGGTGAATTCGTTCTCATTGTTAAGTGGAAAAGGTACAGAAGTGTGGTCATCTGGTGAAAGTAGCGAAGGTGAATGAGTATTTTAACTCTGGTTTTTATACTCGCCTGAAGTTACATTCCATAATTCAGGGGCACTTCTGTAGTCTTCTATAAACTGAACCTGTGTTTCAATGGACCATTTCATCGTGTCACACAAAATTTACTGCATCAAAACACACACTGTCGGATCCAGGGTGACACTGTTTGACAGCCAGATTTTTTAGGCATGCAGCAATATTGTTGGTCCAGCATGTTGCATACAACATTGCCTCATGTCACATGATGTCCCATGTTTCCTCAGTTGAAACCAACTGTCCGTACGTCACAGTCGCATGCTACATGTTGCGAAAATGTTGCCTTGGTGGAATTGGTCCTTTCCATGTAACTTTGTCGCTAAAGCCATACAAATACCACCTAAGTAATAATAATGCATTTTTTTGTATAGGGGTTACAGATGGGTCAGAATCTGTCCAAATTTAAACAGTCACCCCTTCAAAGCAATAACCCTTTTCCTGGAAACCATGAAAGGTTGTAATTGTGAAAGTTGACTGTATTTAGATTAAAAATATAAATTTGAGGAAGAATAATAATTTTGTACGGTTCTGTAAGTAAAGCTTATTTCTTTTATTATTCCTTTCTTTCGCTCTTTGTTTTCTTTCTTTATTTATTTTATTTTTTGTTTTGTTCTTTCGTTCTTGGTTTGTGTATTTAATACAGCGATCACAGGCTCTAAAGACCAAATGCAGCCTTGACAAGTCGACCAAATAGGGTACCCTGCCATGGTCTACCAGTTTGGGGGTTAAGCATGGGGCTAGCAACCCCTTCCCATAAATAGAAACTGTGATACAAAACTTATAAGTGAAACAGTTGAAAAAAAATTTGTTTAGATAAAATTAGAATTAGAATTTTATAAAATATATTATTAAAAATGATAAGTATAATATATATATATATAACTAAAACAGAAGAATATTTGGAAAGTCTATGCCTCTAGTGTACTTCACTTGTGATGCTTAAAATTTCTTTGCAGATGGTGATCCGGCGAGATAGTTCTGACCTCCACCATCAGATGTCATCTAGTAAGCCAAGTTGAAGAAAATGTCAGTGTGTCTTTCTTAACATAATTATTGTGTTCGAAAAAAAGTTCAAAGTCTTCACTGCATATTTATATAGAACTGCAGTTTTATCTTCCATGAGTTGGTATATTTTATTACCAATGAATTGCGTTTATTGTGATGTACTATCTGCGATAAACAGTGAACCGTCACTAACAGAAACATGAAAGTGGTTACCTTCTGTAAGGATGGTCGGGAAACAAGTCTTACAAATGTCAAGAAAATATTGGTATCAAAGTGTTTAGAACAACACATGGTAAAGTTTAAGAATTGATACACCAAATTACAACATACCAAGAAGGGTAATCGGTTTTGTTTATCAAATATGTTCAGTCAAAGCTGTGGAAGATAGTGAAAATACTGTAAGAGTTGAATGAAAACCTTACATAAGGAAATTAAGTAATGCAGTCCATTCATGGTATCTCCACACTTTTTGATTTACCTCGTGTGCAAGACGTTTGGGAGATTCATAAATAATCATATATCACAAGCATTTTTTTATTTCAGTTAACTTTTGTTTTGTTAATTGTAACTTTTACTTATATTTTGTTTACAGATCATATTTATTTCAGTCATGTATTAAAAACAGTGAAAGTTGTAATGGTTAGTAAAATATAGTTATTACGAGAAATGTGATTAACTTGAATTTTTGTGTTATTTGTAAAGTTAATTATTTCTCACTGACAGAAGTTATATTTTCTATTAAAAATTGTGTAAATTTATTCCATTGTTTTGTTATGTTAAAAAAGGTGTTTTTTTTCCAGATTGCCAGCCATTGCACAGATATGGTGCACTGGTTCCCCTTTTTTTTAATTTTAGACTTGTGTTGGTTTTTGTTTACACATAGCAGAAGGGTGGATAGAGAGTAGCCTGAAAATAGAACTTTAGCAGAGCTCCAGAAAAGCTGGAAGTAATCACGAATAGACAGAAGCAGACATAGGTTTAAGTGTACATGACTCCACAAGATTTCTGTCAGTTCTGTCCCCAAGCATATTTTTTTTACATTTACTTATCTATTTGTATCATTTTGAAACTGACATTTTTTTTTTAGGTATTACACAGCATCTGTTGCATGCTTGTACTCTGGCTGTGATAATAATCTACATTCATTTAAGCATGGATGCTGATCAGCGTTTTAATGTTTGAGGAACCGTTCTGGACTTTTTCAGTAAAAAAAAATAGGGAAATGTTCCTTCATTTCTCGCACCCCATCTAAGTGCAGTTAATTGCAATGTAAGTTAGGTTTGCTAACACACTGACTCGCAACACTCACAGACTTGCATATTCATTCCCCAGGTGCCTGGTGAAGACTGGTTTATTTCTTGAAAGTACATCTTTTGACTTCTATTTCTTGAAGTCGTCTATGTGGTAGGAATTGATTCACGAAATGCTATGTTTTAAAACATGTTATTGTGACAGTGAAACAGTTCACACTTAGAAAGGAGCTCTGATATAACTTAATTTTGCAGTATTTTTTTATCATATGTTATTACTGGTCACTTTCACTTTAGCTCACAGAAGTAACCATTTGTTTCTCTTTCTCCCTGTCTCACATTACCTTCTGGAGTTAGTTATTTTGTGCTTCATAATGTGTGTGGGATATATTCCTTGTTAGCTTTGATTGTTTCTTGCCATAAGCAGCGTTTGTTTGGAGAAATGCCTCTCGATATTATTTCATTCATCCACCAGTCATCTTACACACACATTCACGTGCATGCACGCACCTGTGCAGTTATCTGCTCTCTTTCTATACTTGTATTCACTCCTTTGAAACATGATTTGCCATCCATCTTTTGTGCTTTCATATAGTTGGCAAGTTTGGTACAATAGCTCCACTATGCACTTAAAATTGCAAGAGTAGGTTTCTGTTCAAATAATTCCAACCAGCACTGCTATAATTAAGGTCTGGTGTGTGTCATGATGATGGGTATGTGATATTTTCTTGTGGCATCTTTTGATTGATAATGTTCTAATTTTTCATTGTTAAGGAATATTTCTGTGTATATTTCTGTAAAGCCACAGAGTGAATAAACAAATATCCCTGCAGATAATTAATTGGTAAATTGACTGTATTTTGATTGGAAACTTGTTACAAAATCAAAGGTGCAGTATGGTTCCTGTAAGTAGGTATTTGTTGATACTGTGGAAATATTTATAAAAATACCCCAGCACAAAAGTAATCTAAATAATAATTCTTGTTAGGCAAATTTTTACCAAATACAGTAAAACCTCTGTTTATCGGACCTCTAAACAGTGGACTTGCTGCTTGTAGGGCGTGAAAAGCATTGTTCAGCGGCGAGATATGCGCACGTGTGAACAGCTGGGTTAGGTCGGTGGGTGGAAATTATTTTTAGAACCATGCAATGGCTTGGTGGTGGGCATCTATTATAGTCATGACCATAATTTGTGAAATGCTTAATATTTCCGTGTAGGTTGATGTTGATCGTCAAGGTTTGTGTTTGAAATGTATATTTACGAATACCTAAACTGATAAAATTGTGACTGCCCTGTGAGCGCAAATGAATGGCCACCCTGACTGTTTAGGATAAAGAACATTCCCATCAATTGCTACTTTTCCATTTAATTTGTACAACCTATATGGTGCCATTAGTGATGATGCATTCGGTTCTTTTTTGTTTTGATGACTACAGACTTGAGGTAATAAATGTGTGCAAGTGTTCCGTGGTGTTTTAACACGTCAGTAGTATGGGTATGCAGATTGTGGGACAAACAGCTGCCGGCAGTGGCTTGGTAGCTTGGCCGCCATCTTGGAATCCTGAATTTATGCTTTATCATTCTGGTAATGCAACCTCCATCTTGGTAGCCAGTATGCCATTTCATTTTTGTACTTGATGTCCTATCAGTCCGTGTTGCTTTTTCATGCTTTATTATAGCACAAGCCTGGAACACCACGGCCTGTTATACTGCAAATTTGGTTATACAGCGGGGAAATATATGTCCCCCGGCCTGAATAAATAAATATGTAGAAAGTGTGGGGTCAAGTAGGCGTGCGGTCTGTCGGCAAAAGGTCGTGGGTTGGGGATTTTGATTTGGGAGGGGGGGGGGGGGACATTCTTCCTCCTTTCTACGCCAAAATTAATTTTACCGATTCATTACAGCCAATATTGTATGTTTTTCTGTATTCAGTTTCCTTGTGGTGCAATGTCTTTGACGGATTACTTCCTAGTGCTCCTTTTTTCATTTGACCCTATTATACCTGTTCGTTCTGTTTGAGTGTTTGGTTGTAAATGGGCCAAAAAAATGTTACTGTAGCTTACCTTTCCATCTTATCTGGGCGTTGGATCAGTTGGAGATGGCACGGCCACACTCCAAGCCATATATCATACTTGAAAGTGTCCTCCTATCAAGTATGCTTACAAGTTAACATGAAATGTGCTTGCGTTGTATAGCGTAATACATTTAAGAATTACTATTATTCAATGCCAAAATGTTTAACTAAAGCAAGTTAAAATACGCTGGAATACTGTCGAAAAAGGGATGCCGACTTCTATGGCGCATTACTCATTTACATGCCTACATGAATATAGCGCTACGTAATAATTATAATTATTATGTAGAGACACACATTGTATATATATAGCGGCTATTTGGTATATCTTCAAATTTTCAAAGAAAAAAATCAGAAATTTGAGACGGCCTCGAAATTCGTGCTTCTAATGCCCGGTTGCACTGTCGTGGTTCGAAACTCGATCTTAGATCGGATCTAAGATAGACACAGAAAACTGTTGCAACATTCAAGTTCAGAGTTGGACTAGAAATCGAGATGAAGTTCATTTCGAACTGCTGAAAATACTGATTCGAATTCTCGATCCAAGATAAGCAGCCATCATCGACAAATGTAGTTTGAAAATACGCCAACAGATAGAACTACTTTTGCTTGTTTTTCTTGGGAAATTAAAGCAACATTATACACATTTAAATATTATTCAGTAAAATTCGTACAACAATAATTCACTTAAAACAGATAAAACATTGCACATCTAGTTCTATCTATAGTAATAATACGCCTACTTCCATGATGTCATGTATTACAAACCAATAGCTAAATTTGTATCATACTTAATCACAATCTCCCACTTTGGAAGCAATATTGACGAATCAGAGATCCAGAATCATGAAATTTCGGTGGTGCAGCACTTTCACAATGGAACCAAGATCAAACTGGATCCTGGTTTGGAACTAGGATTGTTGAATCTTGGATCAGGGAAGATGTTAGTGCAACCAGGCATAAGTAATTTACAGGCCTACGATTAATCACCCATGGGGTATAGCTTTGTGTTATTATTATAATTATGATGTAGACACTTTGATTGTAATGTGTATGTAGCGGATATTTGGTATGTCTTCCCATTTTCCAAAAAAAAAAATCCGAAATTTGAGGTGGGCCTCGAAATTCGTGCTTCTAATTCATTTACAGGCCTACAGTTATTTGCCTAAAGGGTTAAAGTTCTACGTGATCATTATAATTATGATGTATACTACACTTTGATCATAATATCTAGGCTTCTATATATCTGCTATTCGATATGTCGTCCCGTTAAAAAAAAAAAAAAAAAAAAAAAAAAAAATCAGAAATTTGAGGCTCACAGTTTTATTGTCCTGAAGACACGCACGTTGTGACATGCATCGTGGACAAGACTTATTGTGGACAAGGCTTAATGCAGAAAAGCTGCCTTTTTTTGCATGCCACAAATAATTCACTTTTGTATGTTTTAGCTTTCCTTCGTAAAATGCAAATCAGACGAGCAAACGACATGTTTCACAGAAATGTTTCACAACATGTGCGGCACTGAAAGATTCCATTTGGACGTGAGCTTTGTTTCTCCTTCTCACTTCCACCCATCCAGGCCCAGCAGGGGGCCCCTTCCTCCATCCAGCGTGACAAACAAGTCACAGCGAACAACACCCTTGGGGTAATAAGTACATTTTTTTTAGCTATTCTTGCTTGAATGCATGTGACCCTCTTCATTACACAATGTTTATCTTCTTCTGTTTCCCTCCCTTGGGTGCTGCCAAGTCCAGTGATGCAGATAAAAGAAATAAAATTTTTGATAGGAAGGGGCTAAATGTTTCATGAGTTACGGAAGTAAATAACAACACTTTTGCCATGCTGTTTTTGACATATAGGTGCCACGCCCCATTAGAACACTGCTTTTTCTTTTCTACGGTACTCGGCCCTTTCCTGGAATAGCCCCTAGCACGTGGCGAGGGAACTACGTAGATGGTGGACAAAGAAAGAGAGAAGAGATAAAGACGTGGACTTAGAGAATGTGTGGAAATAAAGCAGGTCAGAAATACTTGTTGGAGAAAACCACCACACACAAAATACAGTAAAAGTCCGATATAACGCGGTTGTTGAGGGACATAACTCAGACCCGTGTTACAGCTATCTGCGCCTCTGTATTTTACTTTGTAATTTTAAGTGTATTCTTGGAGAAAAAATTTGTGAAAATGGTCACATTTCACATTTTTAAAGCTTGCCTAAGCAGTTTCCTTAAGCGGCAAGAGAAAAGTAGAAAGTTATTGGCGTAGTTTAATCTGTGGGCTTTCATCGCGTTTAATAAAGTTCCAGTTACAGATCTAATTTCCACAGTGTACCATCATGATGGAAACATTGTACGCCTTGCGCGTAGGAGCAATGAGGCGCTAGAAGTGCATATTAGCGTCACCTGTATTGCTCCCTCGCTTTTAGACATTGGACGGGGAGGGGTGTCCATCCCACTCTTAACATACTTGCCAAGAATTCTACTCTGCAGAGACCCAAAAAATATAGTAACTACGTGAGAGCTCAACACGGTTTCTTCCTATCCCTTGGACAGCTAATGGTCAGTCATAAATTATCATTAACACTGAAGTGACCCACTAAAATATTTATAGCCACATTTTTTTGTACTGTGCCATTTACGGGACTTTCTGGTTTACTGCAATATACCTCCTCCAATTAGTCTGGTAAACAGAGGCTTTCCTGTAATTGTATGACAAAAATAAATTTTGATTAATAAACGGTAACTGAAGTGGAGTCATGTATTTTTGAACTTTGCTATTTGCATCCAAGAACCTGTTTTAATGTTACAAAAAAATATTTGCTTATGGGTATTGTGTTACAGTTCATAAAATTGTTTATGTGCCATTCCTCGAAATACCATTGTGTCAACTAATAAAACTTTAGTACCCAACATTTTTGTTACGTGATGTAAAAAAGGAAGCCTTGAGGTATCTAAAGATTTGTTTGAAATAATATTAATGAAAGGGTGTCATTGTATTATATTTTTTTTACTTAAAACAAAATTGTATTTATTATAGTTGTTATAGTATATAATGTGTCTCATAGTATTTATACTGTGAAAATGTTTTGCAGCGTTTTACTATGCTGGGTTTTAATGCAGGTATAGTAAAACTCTCTTTTGACAAAATTTTGAGGGACTGAGAAATTTACTCCCATTAATCAGGAAAACTTGTACAGTAGAAGCTGTACAGCCCCCTCCCCCCCTTTTTTTTATTGTCCCCTTAAATATCCTAATTTATTCAGGTCCTGCCTTTACCCTGCAATTCAGCATGGTTTCCTTTATTTTGCACATTGTTTTCCCCAAACCATGTGGTCAAGAATATTACGCAATTCATACATTGCAGATGTTGGCATCCAGTAGAGTTTGTGCATAACACAGTTTCACTGGAAAGTAAAAGTTTCACTCCTAAATGTGTTTACACTGGAAAAAATTTATTTATCTGATATGCAGCAGCAAGACTTCTTATTAAAACTTAAAATTGTGCTACAAAAATTAAAACAAAGGCTAACGGTTATTGTGTATAGACAGTACTGGTACTGGAAATCCTGTCCTTAGAATTGGTAAACTATTTGGGTTAGTCCTATATTTTCAGACATGAGAAAGGTGGCAGATGATGTTTAACAAAAATCTCCTGTTTCCCCCGCCCTTGCATTCCGGTGCTGCTCCATACTCGCCTCACATCACCCTTGTCGGCTCTCAAGATCTCGATGCTAAGAGCCACCCATATCACTGCACTTCACTTTAATTTCCCCCAACATTGCATATTTCAGTGTTTCTCTGACTGCACCTTGCTTCACCTCCATTGATTCTAAATTCTTAAGCTTGACGCGTGCTTGGTTACTGACTGTTCAGCATGATCGTTGTGGTTTTATTGCACTAGACCAAGTGTGTGGTTATCAGTAGCTGATGGGAGTTGTTAGTAAGCCTGACTTACTCTGAAGGTCTTTGGCCGGTTGGTAAGGTGGGGTAGGCGGCTGAGCGAAGCTGGTACTGCAGTTCTTGGGTTTAGATTAGGTTGTACTGGGTTGTCTTACGCCGTACTTCAGGTTCCAGGCTGCTGACTCCTGTCTCCAAAACCGAGGATTTGCTAGTCCGTACCTAGCTTCCGTTCTATACACTATACCTCTGAGAACAGGATGGTCGTCTAGGCTGGTGCGAATGTGCGGTGGAAAATATATATAGCGTACCACGGGAGCAGTCCAGACTGCTCGTAACCTTAGTGAGGTGGCGCGGTCCCATTCCACCTGTCTTTCCTTCGTAGGAGGAGCTGAGGAATTCCACTGCTTGCCAGCTAGATGAGCGATCTTTTGTTCCCTACGCTGTCGGCCATGCCTTATCTTATAAGGCATAGAGTTTGGTTTACCGCTGAATAATACATGGCGTGCATCACAGATGAGAAAAAATATTCCCTATAATAATGTTGTCCAGTAGCCGCTTGGTAGCAGAGCTCGGTGTCTCCTGTGATCCTCCACTGTAGCTGGCAGATCAGAGACATTGAGCCATGGGTGTCACCAATGCTTCTACTAGATGTGATATTCAGCTAAGGCCAGGCTGCAACACCCAAGCCAATGCCTCCTCCAGTACCTGGGTGCTATGGATGGGGATAATAACCTAGGTTTGCTGTCTCTTATTGGTTGAAAGTATTCCTTGTGGTTGTGGCTCTTGTGTTCCTTCCATCCAGCACTTGGGCGCTCAGGGTAGTAGGAAGCAACAGTTGGCCATCTAATGGATGTGTTACCAGACTGGAGGACTCCAGAAAGGATTCTCAGTCAAGCTAGTTCAGATTTAAAATGTACCCGTTTCTGTCAGCAGGGCGTAGTTTGGATTATTCCTAACGGGCAAAGTAGATGTTACTCTAGAAATAAAAGCATGTGGATAGAGAACAAAGCTGTATTTATTGAGGACTCAATAAACACAGTGACCCGTGCTATCTCCTACCAAGCAGATGGAGTACTGAAGGTAACCTACGTTAGCCAGGTGTAGGTGACCTGGTCCTAGGCTAGAGGGAAAGACTGAACTAGAAGACTGGTTAAATTACTACTGGACTAAAACTATCTAATTGCGGGTATCTGGAAAGTTCCTTTGCTCTAGTAGCACGGTGTAATCATGTTCGATGTATGACGAAGACTGTTGTTGCAGGGAACAGTTATGATGACTGCTCTAGAATTGAGATTTGCTGGAGGCCCCAGCACTAAGGAGTGCTCTGGGTTTACTCGAGAGAAGCAAGATGAAAATGACTGCCGGAACCCCGCCGCGCTCTGACTTATATAGTCAGAAGTGTAGGCTGCCGTGGCCTGGTGCGGGAAAGGCGTATGACATCCTTCTGCCATGAGGCTGGCATGAGGTGAGAACCCTCTCGTCAGTGCTCTACTTCGTGGATCTTCAGTGGTGCTCGGCCGCGCCCCAAAGTGGCTGACAGCTTGTAGGCACTCAAGGAGGGGGGAGGCAGCGTACTTGCTGGCTGCGCAACCTTGAAACCACGTGTTCGGCCACCTGGTAGATTTAAGCGGCACTCAACATCCATGTATTGGTTTGTGGTGTCAATTCTCACGTGGGTTGAAGTAAGGGTATTCTTGACGTGAGGAGCGATGAGTCGTAATCGTATTTAATAGTGGTATAAGCAGCACGCATCAAGCTGTTAAGGTTCAACTAGATATTTCTCTTATTTATCCCCCCCCCCCCCCTACTCTGTCCTTAACTACTTCACTTTCGTCCCCTCAATCTGTCACACAACCGTCTCTTCTCTCCTATCTCTCTTCCTCTCTTCTTTAATATCTCTCTTCTTTTACTCTCTCGTATCTTGCTTCCTCTCCTCTCTTCTCTCATATCTCTCTTCATATCTCTCATCCTCTCTTCTCTCATCTCTCATTCCTCTTATAATCTCTTTCATCCCTCTCTTCTCATCTCTTTCATTCCCCTGTTTTCTTATCTCATTCCTTGCTTCTCTCATCTCTCTCATCCCTTGCTTCTCTCCTTCTCCATCCCTTGCTTCTCATCTCTCATTCCATCCTCTCTCTTTCTTTCTCTTTCATCCTGCTCTTCTCTCGTCTCTTTCATCCCTCTGTTTTCTCGTGTCTCTCATCCCTCTCTTCTCTTATCTTTCTTATACCTCTCTCTCTTCTCTCATTTTTCTCATCCCTGTCCCTCTTCTCTCATTTTTCTCATCCCTGTCCCTCTTCTCATTTCTCTTATCCCTCTCCTTCCAGATTTTTCTCTCTCTCGTTCTACTCTCATATCGCTCCTCCTCTCCGGTCATATCTCTGCCTCTTTCTCATCAATATAAACACTTGAATTTATGTATTTGTTACAGTACTGTTAATCATATTAAAACATATTAAAAATATGTTCAAATTGGCTGTTTCACAGTGACACTAAACCTGTGGTAATTGGTGTTATTAGTTACATGTTGTGCAAGGTCGCACGGCAGACTGAAAGATGAAACTTTGCAGGGTTTTCAAAATTGCTCAGTTAACTGGGAACCACCTGTAGTGTGTTTTGAGCTGTATGATGAAATCTGAAGTGATTTTGAAACACTCAGATTTGAAATTGATTTTATTTGACCTTTGGAGAGTATTACTTTGAAGCGTAATTATTGTTGCATGAAATGTGTTATAAGGATGTCTTGCTTATAAATAAATATATGAATATGATATTTGTTGTGTGTAAAAATTAAAATCATAGCAAGATATAATAGAAAAAAGGTACCAATTTAAGGTAGGGAGCAGAAGACTTAACATATAATTTGCTTGTATATAAATTTTCTGAAACAGTAAGTAATCTGACAAACAGATTGGGGGACAACTTGTGTACATTTTAAGTTACTGTTTTGACTGTAAGAACTTTTTTAACAGGGCAATTTACAATTTGCTACTTGAGTTCCAGTCCATTATAATATATGGATTCCACGAGGTTTGGAACTAATATTATGAATTCTTTGTAGTTGAGTGTAAAATATGTTGAAAAACGATGAATCAGAAATCTGGTGAGAATTTGTTGAACTGTTTCATGTATAGAAATAAAAATTTTAACTCTCTAAATGAGTGAGGGCAGAAAATTGTCACAAAACTGGAATTTTGTGGAACATTCCATGGCCAAACCAGTTAAAACTGTGTATCTTATTGTATAGGAGGAATTTGTGGAATGTTATTGTGAGATACCACGTAGTGGTTGCAGATTGTAGCCACAGAATTATCTGTGATTGGTCATTCTGTAAAGTTCATCCATTGATCAGTAAGGTCATGGCAGTAAGTTTGATGTAAGATAGGTGGTGAAGTTGTGTGTGTTAATTAACTTATATTATTTAATGTTGTTGCAATTGTTACATTTTGTACTCTCGTACGTACATAGTTTTTTTATTTTGAAAATAAATATTGTGATTTTGAAAATTTGATTTATTTTACATGTTACCATTTTGCCTGGTTTGTATTGCTGATAGTGTTTTCAACAATGTGAACCCCAAATGTAAGATTTCTCAAGGGACCAGGAAAAAGTATTGCAAAATGTACGAAAGTATGAAGCAGGGAAGTGTATACTTTCGGAACATCAATCAGAAATTAAGAATAATGTGGTGCAGAATGTTAGGACTAGTCATTAGTTGTACCATGCTCTCAACCCTCTCTATTTATTCATTTGGAATTATGACTTCTCAAAATTTTTCTTTCTTTGTGCTGTTACATCATTTGTGTTCCCATTTGCAGTATGTGTCACAACAAGCTTCAAAAATTTACACTATATTAGTGTGTCAGGTCTTTAAGAGTTTAAAAGTTGTGATATGGATAAAACTGTGCTGGGTGCATAAGATAACAGCTTATTTCAATGTGATAAATCACATAGCATTCATTAGCAATTTTGTGCATGTTGAAGTCACCTGGAGGTGTTTTGAAAGTGAATAAGCTCAGTATAAAAGAAAAAAATATCAATGGGTAAGAAAATTCAGAGAAAGAATTTAAGAAATGCATAAAATTTTGTGTTTATTAATGAAGTAAACAAATTTTTTAGTTATGGGTTGATTAAAATATTTTATCATTTCAGATTCCAAACCAGAATCTGTCATAGTACTCTTCATCAATTCTTAATTCAATTCTCAATTCTACTGAAATTTTGTGGTATAGCAAAAGTAGTTGAAAATAAATTATTAATACAAAATTTAAATGACAGAAATAGGTCGAATGTATTGATATCCTGAAGCACTGAAGTTTTGATGATTTTTTTCCAGTCATAGGTGACCAGTTTAGTCCATCTACAACAATTATAAGTGCAGCATACTACAATAGGGGTTGGGCAGGGTCTTTCTGTTTTTCCACATAAAATATATTATTAAGAAGTAATTGTAATCTCTTGATACTGTTATACATCTCAATACAATACAAAAATTGTCTACTGTCTAGTCAGCCCTAAATGTGAATAATCACATAACCAAAAATCTCAGAGCTAAAACAATGTTATATTTTTACAAGCTGCTTATTTAAACGAGGTTTACCTATAATATTGCACCATGAAAAAAAAGCTAATACCATTACTGCTGTTACAAGACATCTGTGCCGATAAAGTTGCAAGTTAACATACAATCCAGAAAGTAAACAAACAGTACGCACACGTTCTTGAAATGCATAATAATTGTGCAGCAATGTTGAACATGAAAACATTTGTTCACAGTTTTCTACTCTATGGCCTGTTCTACAGTGTCAGGTGTTTAAGAAAACGGACACAAATTTAGAAGTCCGTTGTACTACGGAATCACATACTAACTAAAACTAAACACGTTTTAAAATTAACAACTACAGATCATGCCTTATTTCCGGCCGAAATTCCAATTATTGAGTATTTTACACTTAAGTTCCCACCTTTGTAGAACAGGCCTAACAGAGTTATGCCGTAAACTATTGCAATTTTCATACGAGGTACGACTTTCATGTTTATAGCCATTTTGTAAAATAAAAAAATGTGTGATTGCGATTGGCTCAGAGCAGCCAACAAAGATTACAGTAGTAATTATAAAAAGTAAACAGAAAGCACTAGTACTCATAAGGTGGTACTCGTGGGTAGACACAACATATAAATTACTGTAGCATTAACTTGCTTCCCAAAGAGAAAATAATAGTCCCAGTGATTATTTATTTATTAACTACAGTATAACTACTGCTGAAGGCAGTCGGAGATAGGGTTTTACAAGTAAAATTACTTTCAGGGATGTATGCAGCTCTTTTCAACCTTCTCCGCACACTTCCTTCCCAGGAGTACGGCGTAAGGGGTGAGGAACTAATACATTCTCGCGAAAGGTAAGCAGGTAACTCACGTTCCTACTGTGCACTTCTGAAAAATTCACAATCTCCCAGACAAGAGCAGTTACTTGTGCTCCTTTCGCCCGGCTCCTGAAGGAGCGGCGAACAGAGCATTAGGTGGTGCTCGAGCTGTTTAATAGAAACTACCCAGGTGGTATCCACAGGAGTTCAATCAGTCTATGTAGATTCCAGCGATTCCAGCTTCTTTCCAGCCCCTTAAGTGGTGGTGGCGGAGTATGAAATCACCCAATCTACTTGATTCACTTAGTGGGGGAATTTCTAGTGGTATATGCTCCACTGAATTCTACAAGTTTGGCAGAGCTCGGATGGCCACTTAATGGGTGTGCATCTAGCTTTGTGCTGATTGGTTTTCCGGCTTAACCTATTCACTTCAAGTTTTTCTTTCTTTCTTTTTTTCTTTTTCTGGAAGTAAAGGAATTCTGCAACAAAATCAGCAGTGAACACAATGAGTAGAAATGCACTTACCATATTTCGACGTGTATAGGTTGCACATTATTACAAAAAAAAAAAAAACTATAAAAAGTGGTGTGTGGCTTATATGAGAGATATTAGCAAAAAAAATGTTTTTACCTCTAAAACATAATTAGAAATTTGTCAACATACATTAGATTTTAATGTTTTAACTTGGTTTTGAAGGAGGGAAGGGAAGAAGGAGAGAGGTAGGAGGGAAAAACCTTTCCACTCATTCAATTATTTGTTCACTCGCATTAATAAACAAAATTACCTTCATCCCACACTTTGTAAAATATAAATATGTTAGAGCTCAGCCATAGATGCTGTACATGAGAAAATAATTTCTCTGTTATACAAGAGAAATATATCTTATGTAGTTTGCACGCCCTCCATCGCACTACAAGTACACGTTGATAAGATGCCATTTTGTGTAACATGTTGCAGTGGGTTTTGCTTTCTCAAGTCACATTACCATCTGTGGAATATCAATTGTGCAATGTAAATTTGTAAACATTGCAGCTTAATACAAATTTTATTTCACAAATGTTTTGTAGTGGAGAAATTGTTGGAATTTATTATGTTTGTATGAAATTGTCACAACCATATTTACAGGAATGCAACAATTAAATGCGGCCTATACTTGAAATATTAATTATCCCTAATTTTTCATTAAAAAATTCTGGTGCGACCTATACACACCAAAATACAGTATTCAAGGTTGAATGAAGTGTGATGTATGTAGTCAGAAAATTCAGCTGTACGGTATTCTCTCGATACAAAGTACATAAAGGGATTTGAAATTTTATATTTAATACTGAAAAATGCTTTAAACTGAAGTACTTTATACTGAAATTTTGTTGTATTTGTGGTTTGTTCAATTTGCATAGTGTCTCAACTGGTTACTGACCCGGATCCATTTTTTAAAATTCAGTTTACCAAGACACTTATTTCTGAACTTCAGACATTATTGAAATTCATAGACAAGTTCTCAGTGTCAGTAGGAGTTGTAATATACAATATGTTCTAGAGAATGCACGCATAAGAACCACACTACGGCAATCCTGAGCGAAATTGGGGGTGAAAACGTTAGTGGCAAAATTTTGTATGATAACATTTTTCGTGCACAATGTGGCAGCACAGCATAGAGTAAATCTCATCATTTCAATGGTCAACAAGTTATGTAAAATACACGTTGAACAAATGTTAGGATGAGGTGATATTTTAACCTGTGCCCATAATATGATGGCTAAACGAGTGGTAGCAATATATCAGTGGAGCGCAAGAGGGGACTAACTCCATGCTGTGTTGCCACATTGTGCACAAAAGAGTCATTGTACAACATTTTACCACCAACATTTTTGCCTCCATTTTCACTCAGCATTCACGTGGTGTGGTTCTTATGCGCACATTCTGGGGCATTCTGTATACCTTGTAAAAATTAAGATAGCTATAATTTTTTTCCACCAATGTAGATAAATCAGTGCCAATGTGAGCTGTAATGAAGTGTTTAATTTGGAACCTTCCGTTTCTGTGAATGTCTTGCAACTCAGATGTGCCATTAAAACAAAGATGTTACTATGCAATACATTGTTTTCTGGTGTGTTATAAAGTCACCAATGGGAGGTGATGTAACAAGCAAATCCTTAGAGAGGATGATGCAATCTGACAAAACTGGATGCTACTTTGTTTCTTCAAATCCAGTTAAAACTAAAAGCTGTTTATACCATTTCATTACACATTTACCCCATCAAGATACACATTGGGGAAATTTGCTTTATGTGATTGTATTCTTAGTGATTACAAGTGGTTAGGAAATACTGTGATTCAGTTAAGAATTGGCTACTACATCAGAATTATTTCTGCAAGACTTTTTTGGTTGGTTTTTGTGAATGTGAAGATAATTTCAGATGCTTACAGTGTAATGCATTTTTTTTAAAGAAAAGGCAGGAATGAAAGTTCTGGAATTTGTGTTACAAATACTCGTACTGTTTGCAGTGATTGGGTGTGAAATTTACCAGATATTTTTCACACCCATGCATCAAGGGGAGTCGGATTTTATTCTGGTTATTGAATCAAGTACAAAATAATATGTTAATTTTTATTGTTGTTTCACTGGATTGCTGTTAGATTTTTTTGAATGTGGTATTTATGACTTTTAAATTTTAAAATGATGTATAACAAAAACATTTTGTGAAAATATTGAAGCGGTGAAGTGCGTTGTCTTTTATAAATCGACTCGCTGTCGTTTTACATGTGTAAGCCAGTGTGAATTTCCAGAATGTGCCGCGTAAAAATTGAACAGTACATGCTGTTGCTAATTTGTTTCTTTCAACTGTTCTGTTGTTTCATCCATGCTCTAAAATAGTGAATCTGATGATTGTTTAATAATTTTCAAGGAAATCACTAAATGTTATTAACATATTAAATGTAACTGCCTGTGGATCATGCATTTGTCAAAGTATGCTCCATGTAATGTCAAAGAAAATTAAATAACACAGTTTTTCTTACTATTTTTAGGTTTTGTTACGATAAGTGTGCATCTAAGTGTGTTGCGTTCTTTTAATATTTTCACCTACATTTATTATAAGATAAGACTGTACAATTTTATGACTCATTAATTGGTGTAAGTTTTTGAATTCATGCATGTGAGTGGCAATTATGTTTTTTTTTTACAAGGACCAATCCTATGTTCCTAGCTTGCTATATAATATTGGTGTGGGACTTGGCTAAACTACCTTGACCCCTATTGTGCTTTTTGTAGCCATACTCTGATGCAGAGGTGCAAAAGTAGCAGTGTCAGAAAAGGCAAAACACTAAAATGCATAGGCATCCAAAATGACAGATGACTCATCTGTAACTAATACAGGTCACTGCTTACTAGGAACTGCAGTGGTGAAACTAAATAGGTATAAGATACACACACAGGATATTGAGTATGTTTTGCAAAGACCCTGTAAAACTTCACTTAATTGTTAACTGGTTGTACTTTATACATCAATACTTGTAACAAAAGCGGATACAGGCAAATTACCTGCATTGTAACTTTCTCTGAAGTATCAAATACAGTCAAAACTTTATAAAGTTCCTCAGGGGACCATAAGAAAGAAAAACATTAAGAGGGAAAGAACAAAAATTCAGGGTGGCAAACCAAAATATATACAATTAGTTAATAGCAAAATAATTGAAGAAACTCACAATAATTACTCATCAGTCATGTTAGTTATTACAATGGTTTTATATTCTTGTTTCAAATATATATTATCCAAATGAAATAATCACTGCTTTACGTTGGACTGGGAAATGACAACAGTAGTCCCTTTGAATATCCGACAAATACGGAGCATAGCCAGGTTTACTGCACTTCCATCTTCATTCTATTGCTGCGATGGTAGTGGGTGAATGTTTTATTTTATTGGCAGTGCACTGTGTTCGTGTAAAAATATGACCACTGACAATTTTTCTCTGAGAAAAAAACTCAATACCGTATTTATGCGAGTATAAAAGCCGTGTGTGTGATAACATCCCTTATAATTCTGAACTCAAGAAATTAAAAATTAAAAATATTCACATACAACACCCACTGCAAAAAAATCTCTTTGCCTCCATTAACGTACACCTCGAGCATCAAATCTAAGAATGGAGTCGCCCAAGTTATTTTAAAACATTTTCAGAAAACAAAACATCTCGGGAGCAGGTGAGGTAGTGTGGAGTGTCTGCCGTGGTATTACTCTCCTAGTAATATGAATCCGCAGCGCTCGCTGCAGAGCAGAAAGTGTCTGTGACATTACTCTTTAGGCCAAGTCCCGACCAGTTCCGAAGTGATGTACCAATGATCTGGCAGAGTGGAATGTTGAAATTAAATTCAGTTTTTATTAATTCATTTAGTATAGGCATTTCTTTCTTGGCCTTTTTTTTTAATTATCATAAAATGAAATCTACAGTGAATTAAGACTAGTGTTCTAATTTTTTTTTGTGTTATGACGATTGAAGAAGGAACATGGTGACCACCATATTTGTTTATGTGAGTACCGGTAATAAACAGAACTTTGTTTTTATTTTAATAAAAATATCTTTTAAAGGGTCTGTTTATTTTATTAGTTGTAATTTAGTTATAGTTTGGCTCTTTTAAGTTAACGGTAGTAGGCAGAAATAACAGATTTCAGGTCAATGATTTTACGATTCAAATTATTTCGTCTATAACAGCCTCCCAAGTTGTAGATATTATTTTTTGGTTAAAAATGGGACTGTCATACTAGCGTAAATACAGTAGATGTGGAAAACTGTATAAATGGTGTACATCGTGGTTGGGAAGCAGCATTTTCAATCTGGCTGCACAATTTTACCCTCAGCATTGAGGTGTTTTTGAGTCCCTCTTTTTTGTGCAAACGCCATCAAAATTGTATTGATAAACAGCACTGAGCTCATAAATGTGTTGTGCCCTTTCTTATTGTCTGTAATGACTGTTTTTATAAGCTTTTAATTTCATAGATGCTTCTCAGTAATTTGTCTATTGCAGTGGTATAATACTGACACATTTTCTTGTGCGTGTTTTATCTCGTATAGAGGTGTGCATTGAAAAATATTTTAGTCTGCCAAAAATTATAAATACAGTAAAAATATTTGGCTGGTAATACAGTAAGTTGTATGTTGTAAATCGGTGCAATAATGCTTGAAGAACAGTTGTTTTTTTTCATATCTGATATGGATAATGTGCTTTCCTTTTTGGCCGTGGACATGGTGCAAAATGGTAATGAATGGTGTATCATGCTTGAAACAGTTACTTTTTTTTTTTTGTGTGTCCCTGCAAGTTGTTCATAGAGAGAAACACTATTTTCATGTGTCCTTCCAGACGTCTTCCATTAACATATCTTTCCAGCTGTGTCAAAAGCAACTATTGTGAATTTCAATTTGGGTACATTAAGTAAAAAATGTAAACACATGTACTTTTTTATTTATTGTCATTTTAAATGGTGTCCTTGTGAGGAGGATTGTGTGCCAAAAAAAATATAACTCTTAATTCAACCTTTATCAATTATCTGCATCAAGTACATGTAACAAAATCTTGTTATCGACACCTTTTATTTTTCGTAGGAAGCTACCTCAGACTCATTATGTACTTAAATAGATTGTAAGTTTTGTTGTAGAAAATAAAATATATTTAGCCTTTCTTTGTTAAATTATTTATAGTATACATAATACAGTAAATTATAAATTATTTATTAGTTTTATGTTATGTTAAGCCTACTCTCTTATTCTTTCCTTGTGTTTCATATAATATGTGTGTCTAACAGTACATACAACTGCAGTTTTTTATTTTGTCAAATGGTTTTGTTTTGGAATAATTAAATGAGAACATAAAGGTAAATAAATAAAGAAGCCTGGTCCCTGGTGATAAATGTATTTAAAAAAATTTTGGGCTAATGTAATTTACAGCTGTATGAAAATATGTATGGCTGTTGCAAAAAAAAATATATGAAAGTAAAATTAGTTACAAATGAGAGTATACAAGAGAGAACCCACCTATCTATAATGCTCATGTGTACAAAGTCTATGGTATATGTAGTTTGTTTTGAGTGGCTGTTGCTGTGATGTGGTACACATGATGTAGTCTTGGGATGTTGTAACTAACCTTATTTTCGAATGTGCTTTCCAGTATGTGTTCAGTTGTCAGAAGTAATTTGGGATTTTTTACATTCTTGACTACCCAGTTCTATACATGGGGTTTTGTGTATTCTTTTGTGTGATTATCGTGGTTTGAAAAATTTATTCTCTGTTTCTGTTAAAATGTTGTCTTTTTAAGTTATTGCTATATCCTCGTTTAACTGTAGTGCAAGTTCCCAACAACACTAAAGTGTCACTGGGTATGACGAATGGTTTTATTGGTGCAGGGTGAATTTATCATGCTTGAAAATGGTTTTCCTTAGTTTTGCAACTGTGTACAAGGAAGTGCTTTGTATAAAAGAATGTCAAATGTGATGTGATTTTCCAGTCAATTATATATATGTCGCGAGGTTTACAAACGTGTCCTTTTTTTGTAGTGCTAATATTGATTTTATATATAATGTAAGTGTGAATTGTCATGTTTGTACAGTTGTGGTATGTATTGGTTTTACAAGTCTTTATATTTTTGAACATGTATTATGTTACAGTAAAATCCTATATGCAAAGAATGCATAAATATTGTGATCTCTACAGCGAGAATGTGCTTCACTTGTGAGATAACTGTTAATCTGCAAGTTTCTATTGAATTATGTATGAATAAAGAATAAAAAATGAGGAAGGTGTTTGCACAGATAATAACTTACTTAATCTGCCAAATAGAAAATATTGTATTGGCTCTTTCCCAATATTATGGCATTGTCCATTTTATTGCTGTAACAGCAGGGAAGTGTTAAAAGCAAGGATATACTGTTTTTAAATATGGATTATGTATTCAATTTGAAAAGACTTCAAGTGTATTTGCTAATTGTGTTAATGTAGACATTTGTTTTTGGTACATATGTGCAGGAAGTTATTTCTTCTTAGTTTTTGTACGTGGTTGCAATTTAATTTGTTTTGCTGAATGATGGTCTTTACTGCGAGTTATTTTGTAAGCAGTAAAAATGGATCTGATAACTAATTTTCTGTAGTATTTTTGTGCATTGGTTTTTCTTGCAAGTTATTTTTTTTTGTACAAGTTTTGTAATGTCTGTCAAAATGAACACCAGGGTGTTAGTCATTGTCTCTTCTATTAATTTATTCATGTTGACAATCCTGCAATGTGAGTTTATTTAAATTAAATATTTTCAACTTTATGTTGTATTGTATTTTGTATGACAGTTATTGTATTTGTAAGCTGCATCAAATTTTTAAATTCTATAATTAGTGTCTAATAGTGGTATAAAAATAAGACAAAATCTTGGTATTGTTGATAGATTCTTAGAATTGTTTTTTATTTCTTAGCATTTCTGTATGTGTTTGGTTGGTTGTTACATATCATTTTGGTATTGTATGGAATATTTTATATTTGATTGATTATATTGATGTTATTTGTTGCTATTACTTATGATCAGGAACAGAGAATTATTTGTGTTTGTGTTCTTCATGTATTGGCACAGAAATGCTGTTTTTCTTCCAGGAAATACTTGTATTTAAGGGTAAATATCTTGTAAAATTCCACGTAAGAAACTTGGGGTGGCAGAATTACGAGAATAGATAAATGGTCCCACAATGTGTGAAATTAAGCTTATTGATATGGCAACAACTTTTTGAAATAAAAATATATACATACTTATTTTGAGTAGTATTATTGCTTTAATACTGTATTTCCTTAAGTAAAAACATTTTCTCAGGTAATTACAGATAGTGGCTTACACCATGCACAGTATTTCTTGGCCGCTCGTCACTTAATCTGCTGTGCTCCACCCACTAGCTGATGTTAGTAGCATATCACGGCTGCACGCTGTTAACTAGTTCTCAGTGTTATAGAGTGGGCAATATTTCATTAAAATTATTTAACTTTTTGCAAGTGGCTCATTTTGCTGAATAAGTATGTGTAATTCTAAAGTCTGTATCTTACGGATTAGTGCTTTACCATGACAGCTGGCATAAATTCCGAACTATTTTTCAGAATAGATGATATTATTTGTTTTTGGCTTAGTTTACACAAGATAATGTGTAGCACAGCTGCCTCATTCCATCCAGTGTTGGTGTCTACTCTGTTCTGTAGCCCTAGCACCACGTTGTGTTACCACACCATCTCGTACCATTTTAGCAAGATCCTCTTTCTCTTTGTTTTACAGGGAAAACGGAACATGACTTGCTGCTGCGATAGCATATGGCTTAGCATTATCCTTCAGCTGAATGTTGTATTCCCGTTTGAACTGACCTAGGCCATTAAAACTGATGAAAGTTTGTCAATGCAACCAATTTCTCTCCCTGTTACTTCGTCTGCCTTTTTGACTGATACAAGGTCTAGTGCCTTTATGGCTGGCCGACTAAGTAATGGCACTGGTTGCTCTTTTACCACGAATATTTCCTTTGTCACTTTCTGGCTGCCATATAATAGTGTTTGCTGTGGTGGTGCCTACTGCGTTGATGGTATTTTTCCTGCTCCAAAAAAACTTTCTTTCTGTTGCACTCTCAACTAAATTTAGATCATAGCAAACCTGTTCTATTACTGTCACATCAGCCCCTGTGTCGACCTTGAATGTAAGTTCCTTGCCACAAAACTTTGATGTTACATATGAAGATTCAGAACAAATCGCCAATGCTACTTCTCCCACGTAATAATCATGGTGAAATGTCTGTTGTTTCTCCAACAAAACATTACTAGGCCTACAATGTTCCATCCATTCACCTAACTCCTGCACCTCCCCATGTGACTTTGTCACAGCGACAGCATTTTGCCTTGCTAGCCGGACACTTATTAGGCCAATGGTGGCCTTGTTTGCTACCACATTTGGAACATTTTGGAAACACATTGTCATTGCTAGTGCTTCGACCTGCTTTTTTGCTGTGCAGAATCTTTGGCCCCTTTTTCATGTGTCTTGTCATGCTAACCCATAAAATATTGAACAGCATCTACAGTGCTGGATTGCGCCCATACAAGATGATGTTGATGTCGTACCAGTTCTGCCTGTCGAATTTGTGCGATCCCGCGTGCCGATGTCTAATGTTGATCCATCTGTAATGATTCTGACAACTTAGCGCCTGCAACATCAATCACTAGCACCATTGTTATAAGCTAGTCTTTAAGATCCCGTAAATCACACAATTAAGCCGTCTTGAAAACATTGTTAATGAAAACGTCTGTAGGTTCACCATCTTGCTGACGTCTTTTGACAAACTTGGCTCTTTCATATACGCGTAATGCAAATGATTCATGATTTTCGTCTGCCTTGGGACCATACAGTATAACAATATGGCTATCGTCCAACTTCTTACTGAGTTCTGAGGCCACTCGAAATCTTTTGAAACGTTTGATTTATTTCTGCCATTCTGCCGGCACCCGAAAATGTAAGTTGCCCAGTGGAACAATTTGGAATTGTGGAGACGTCGCCATGGGATATTTTTACCATGGCATCTGTAGGTAGTACAGGTTACTGGTCACAGTGTTCACCCTGACTCGTGTTTACGCACACACTATCGCCTCTCGATATGTATAAACGTACAACCTGCATTTATGAAGGCCTATCATCGACATAGGAGATAGCTCTGCCACCATGTTATAATATCCTATTTTAGCTCATTCCCGATTTGCCATGCAGTAACCATGCACCGAGCCATTATTATCGTGCTCACATGTCAGTTCTGGCAACCTATCTACCTGCAGTCTGTATTTACCTGCTGTAATCCATTTTACCTTACACTGCAGTATCCAGTACATGCTGCTACCCAAAGTATATTGAGTGTACAGACCATTTATATCATGAAAATATTTTTTATATAGTCAATAGGCTATATAAATGTAAATATTTTAACATATATGGTTTTTAGATGAGAGACAGGGCTTTTATGGGAACAGCTTTCAACATAATAACATAGACCTTTGAGTTTGATACAGAGTAGGGATAATTCTTGTTAAGTCATTATAACTCTACATGCAGCTTTGAATTTTTTAATCAACTGGATAATGCTTTTCCAGTTCATTTGAATGCCAACATTAGAACAGGTGAATTTATAACAAGCAATATTCTAGAACAGGCAGTAACATAAAAGCACTGTTCTTTGTCCACATCATGCACTGTTTCTTCCATCTCCTTCATCCTTCACCAGTGTTTCGAAATTCTTCTAGATCATGTTCTTGCAATGCCCAGCCATGCATAACATTCAAGCATGGTTCTTTGCCATATGTGTTGTCTTAAAGGGTATTGTGCTATGAGTACTGAACACACGAGTTAAGTGCACTCTAAATCGCTCAACAGAAACCACTACCACCTTCTAATGTTTATAAACTTACTATTTGCTTATGGCTGTGAAGAAAGGAGATAGCAACAAGAATGTTTTCAGAATTTATGCACAAGAGAAGAGTACAAAGGTGCCGTGATTCAGTAGTTTCTCGTACTGTATATTTCTGACTTTACAATAAAAATACATGTGTGTGTAAATGTGATGTTCAAATGGTGTTCTTTATGAAGAATATACAATTTTTACCTAGGGAAGTTAAACAATTTAGAACTGTGAATAGGAATATGCAACAGATAACATAAATGTACAAACTTTTACTTTGATGAGAACTTAAAAAAATATTCTGACACTCCGGCCACCCTTTCCAACATGTGTGCTACTCTCCAAGGAGATCCGCCTGGAAGCATACAGTAAATAATTGATCATATGTATTTATTTTAAGTGAACAGAATGCATTGCAGGAAATACGTAAGATTAAACTGGCATATTTCTATGGTAATGATCCTGTGAATAAAGCTTGTTAGTATCAAGATAATGAAAACATTGGTTTTCTCATGTCTGTCCATTGGGCTTGTCGTAAAAGTTGGTGATGGTTTGAATAAAGCTGAAGATAATGAGACAGGTAATTATGTATTCTTATATTATCTAAGGAAACTCAAGTGCTGATATTTTTTGAAGGATGCATGCATCATTAGGGATGTTCAATATATCGATATGAAAAATAACATAATCAATATGTAACTTTGAAAAATATTGATATATCATTGTTTCAGTATGCTCAAAGTTTTCTGTATTATCGAAGTTTTCAGTATTATCGAAGTTTTTGGCATTATCAAAGTTTTCGGTACTATCAAATTTTTCCGTATCTAAAACTTTTGGTATTATTGATCATTTCGGCATTATCTATAATTTTTGTATTATTGATAGTTTCAATATCATTGTTGATTTCAATATTATCTATATATAAAAATTACTGAGTAATTGTTTGAAAAAATATCAATATTTAATTTTAAATATATCAAACAGCCCCATGCAAAATTAGAGGGGTTGTACATTTTATGTTTGCAACATTTGACTGGCTGCCTTCCTTGGATTGAAATTTCTGGCATACTGCAATCTGATGGTGAGCATTATTACGAGCCTAATGGCCAGATTGCCATGTAAAGTGCTGCAGGAAAATTCAAATGATGCTGATATAATTCTGAGGGTCCAGCAGGTGCTGTGCAATGAGATTTTCTGATGTTGATACCTGGAGGCGGCCTGGATTTTATAATGAACTGAATAACTGTTTGAAAGGTGACAGAGTTCTGGCCACGCTGGTACTGTAGCCTGAGTAAAAGTCATTGTTATGGGACACTGGATATGCTACAACTAGCATCTCCTGCAAGTTGGTGATGCGACCAGCTATGGCTCGTTTGGTGGTCTGCTCTGTGACCATGCATTCTCTACCTGAGTGTGTTGGTGGTGAGGTCTATGTATTCTGCATTACCTACATTGTATCTGGTAGATCAAGTTTCTGTATCACAGATGTAGTTGCCTCGGATTAGATATGGATGGCTATAAAGGGTTGCTGAATTGCACAGGAGCAATAGTGTGGGTTACTGCAGGGGTGAGATCCTCTTATAAATAATGGTTGAGTTGGATGGTGGTAGGCTGAAGTTATATGTACGTGTGTGCACAATAATTTGCCTATCACGAAGGCTAACAAAACTGGTGCACCATGTGGAGAGTGCCTGGACATAAAGCACCATAAACTCGAGTTACAAGGGCACTGCTAGTAGTTGCATGTTAGTACACGTATGTCGAACTACATGAACAACGGAAGATAAGCAGTGAGTAGGGCTGCCAGAAGTGTTCCCGTATGACATGCCAATTCAGTTCGCCTTCATAGTATTGGTACTTGTTGCGCAAGCAGGTACATACAACTGCAGACTCCATGCATTGTATACGTAACTTAAACTTAAATTAAAAAATACTAGATGACCTTTCCAGACATTTTGTTAGTTGGATTTTTTGTTTATATTTGTCCATAGCTGTAGTTTGAATTTTGACATGTTATTCAAAAACACTTTTTTGTGTGTGTGTGTGTGTATGTAATATATATATATATATATATATATATATATATATATATATATATTAGAGGCTATTTGGTCATAAGGAAGTAATTGAAGCTCCTGTTAAGTATTTATGGCCATAAATCGTTTTGATTCTAATGTAAATTTAATGTACCGGTAATGGTAATTCATTATTGCGAATGCAGAGAACACAATAATAGAAGGAAATAGAGAAGTTGAGTGCATCGGGTCGTAAGGCCGGAGCCGACCGCCGCCATCTTGGAACCTCCCCGTCTATCTAAAAATTTCCCTTCTTCCTTCAAAATCGATTCAATTTATTTCAAAATTTCCTGTTTTTACCTGAAAAAAGTGGAGTCTCCCGCTTGCAAAAACGAGCTGCAGAAAGGCAATTTCCAGCTAATTCAGGTGTTGTTGAGAGGCTCGCTTCTCGAGGGCAGAGCAGTGGTGGCTATATTGGTTTTATAAGCATAGGGTATACCAAATTGATACAAGGGATCCAGGGTCTGGAGTCAGACCTAACCATCAGCCATTTCGTCCCCCATTTTGGTTGTAGATAACTTTGACCTTTGAAATTAACCTCAGTGACCTTTGACCCAAAGAAGTCTTAAATGTCCCAAAAATTTTACAAAATTACTAAACAATTTATTTAAAAATTATACGATTAAAATTTTTAATGTTTGTGCTTAGAGGTGACGGGACTGGAACCGACCAGCCACCACGTTATGAAATTACCCATCCGCCATGTTGGACCCAGATGACCTTGGCCTTGATCCATGTCCTTAGCCCTATAATAATGCCCTGGATGACCTTGAAAACATAAGTCGAGAAAGAAATTGTGAAAATGAAATAAATTCATTAAGGTCAACAAGCATGTTACATTACTGACTACTACCACCATCTTGTATCCAGGTGATACATGGCCTTAACTCTATAACCATGACCTTAGGTGACCTTGAAAACAAAAACTTGGAAAAAAATGAATAAATTTATAAAAGTCAGTGAGCATATTACTTTACGTGCTACTACCGCCATCTTGGATTCGGGTGACCGTTAACATTTGACCTTGATCCCAAAAAATCCCAACAAATATTAATAAAAAAAAAGATAAAATACTTGTTTTTTAAAATCAATATTTAGATCAATCTCACAATCCTTCCATAAATCAGCACTGCAACCAGCACCACAATATTTCAAGTATTCCATAAATCAATCTTTCAATCTTTCATAATCTGTATATCAATCTTACACAATCTTTATATAAATATTTCACAATCTTTACATAAATCAATCTTATCATCAATTGACCCCACATATTCCACAGTCTTTCAATCTTGCCATTAGTACGCTAGACAATCCTTTCCACAATCACTCCACATGCTCCACAACCTTTCAATCTTTCACAATATTTACATAAATCATTCAATCTTCCATCAATATTTTGATCTTGCCATCAATTCACTCCACGATCGCTCCACACACTCCACAATCTTTCAATGTTTCCATCAATACTTCTATCAATCTGTCGGTTTTCCCTCACACAATATATATAGAAATTGCATTCGTTCACCAACTGTCTCCAAATTTGTACATGTCGACAGAATTAATGTTTTGTATGCAGATATTTCCATTAATAGTTGAATGCTCAAAGCATCACTTTAAAGTTGTAAGAGGTAAAAGGATATGACATAAAAATAAAAAAAATGTTTTTATAGTTTATTTGTAGTTTGTAATTACAATTTCAGAAGAAAGCAGTTCATCACATCATGCGATATATCCATGTACCTTCAGTTAACTAACAATTGAAGATATCTCAACAATGCACAAGAAATCCCTGCATTTTTTAAGGTCAGTCAAATATCCGAGTATCAACAATTTCATTCGGGTCTTCGAGAAATAGGTAGTAGCCCGTATTCTCAGTGTCTTCTTCCTTCTTCTTCGCATCACTTTTTGAAGGAAACCCGTTGGTGAAATGTGTGCGAACATAGAAGAAATCACCATCCTTCTCATCAAATACTTCATCAACACTGTCACCTTAGTCATTATCATCAGTGCTGTCTTCATAATCGTCTTCAGCTTCTGTTTCATGATCATTATCAAGTTTACTTTTGTTTGTATTAGTCGCATGGTCATCATAAGTATTTTGAGCTGACAATCGTTTATTTCGAAGTTCGTTGACTTCACGCGGTGGTCTTGCAAGCGTACACCATAAACTTACTCTACTGCATTCATTGGGAGAAAGAGTATGTGGGTTTTCTCGGAGTGCTCCCATATTTTTTGCGCACACATTTTATAGTGGAAATAATTTTGTGGGTACAAGTTAGGCTCTGCACTGTAAAAAGAACAGCTGTTAGACAGAAAACTATAGTTGATTTTCTGACACCGCGAGGACATCAATTTGGAAGCGCACTCGTCATACCACGAAAATGAATCCCGTATACGAAGGCCTGCCCTTGACCTCAATTACCATGGAGCCGCGACCTGCATCATTGCTACCTGGTTGTCTTGGTGCCGATTCTGTGATCGAATTTTCATCTCTGATCAAAATGCTTGTCGGCATGAGAGAACGGTCTGTAAGAAGAGTCCTTTTCGCTTGATGAAGAATTACGACATTAGTCCCATGCAGTTTGAGCAAGGCAATATATTGAAAGAGTATACCAAGATCTGCAAGGATTCGTCTACTGAGAGTCAGCAAGTGTTGTCGGCATTACCTCTAGTTGCATCTGTGCGTACCGAATCGACAGTCGATTATGATGAGACAGTTAATGCTAAAGACGGAATAAATGCAGTAGAGTCAGTTTGTGTGAAGTCGACGAACTTCAAAATAAACAGTTATCAGTTCTAGATACTAATTATGATCATGTGACTCCTACAAATAAAAGTAAACTGGATATTGAGGATAAAACATGAGGTGAAGACTTTTATGAAGAAAACATTGATGATAATGACTATGGTGACAGTGTTGATGAAGTATCTAATGAGAAGGATGATGATTCCCTCGACGTTCCCGCACATTCAAAAAGTGATGCAAAGAAGAAGGCAGAAGATGCCGAGAATTCTGGATACCTGTTTCCCTAAGACCCAATTGAATTTGTTGATAGACCCAGATATTTGATTAACCTTAAAAAACGCGGGGAATTCTCGCGCATTGTTGATACATCTTCAATCATCAGTAAACTGAAGGAACGGAGATATATTGCATGATGATATGAACTGCTTCTTCTGAAATTATAATTATGTGTTGTATCATTTTATCCCTCACAACTTTAAAGTGGTGCTTTGAGCATTCGACTATTAATGGGAAGATTTGCATATATAATGATAGTAAAGACTTTAATATAAAAATGAATGAATAGTTGACTGCATACAAAACATTAATTCGGTCGACATGTACAAATTTGGAGATGGTTGACGAACGAATGTAATTTCTATACATATGAGTGGGGGACGAACCGAAGGATCGATATAAGTTTTGATCAAGTATTGATGGAAATATTGTGAAATATTGGTGGAAAGATTAAAAGATTGATGGTAATATTTTGAAATATTCATGGAAAGATTGCGAAATATTGATGGGAAGAATGAAATATTGTGGAGTGGATTAATCGGGAGATTGAAAGGTTAATGGAAATATTGTAAAAGGTTGACTGGAAGATTGAAAGATTGTGGAGCAGATTGAATGATTGAGGGAAAGTTGAAAGATTGCGGTGCTGATTGTGGTGCTGATTGCTTTGCTGATTGATGGAAAGATTGGTATATTGATAGAAAGATCAATAAAAACAAGTCTTTCATTAATTGTTAAATGTTTTTTTGGGGGGGGGGGGGGGCTATGGCCAAGGTTCAGAGTCAAAGGTCGTCACCTGAACCCAAGATGGTGGTACTAGTCAGTAACATAATAAGCTCACTGACTTTTATGAATTTATTATATTTTTCTCAAGTTTTTGTTTTCAAGGTCATGGTTATAGGGCCACGGTCATGGATTACCTGGATCCAAGATGGTGCTAGTTGTCAGTAATGAATAAATTTATAAAAGTCAGCAAGAATATTACAATTTTTACATGTTTTTCTCCAGTTATTGATTTCAAGGTCATCATTATAGAGTCAAGGTCACATGGGTCCACCATGGCTGATGGGGGATGTCGTAGTATGGTGGATGGTCGGTTCCAGTCCCCTGTCACATCTGAGCAGAAACACTTAACATTTTAGTTGTGTACTTTCAAAAATAAATTTTTAAATAATGTTTACACCTTTTTTATATTTGTCTTGGAATTTTTTTTAATGTTTATGGAATTTCTGGGTTTTAAGGTCAAAGGTCAATGTTATGGGTCATATGCATCCAATATAGTGGAAGATGGCTGATGGTTAGGTCTGACTACGGACCCTGGACCTCTTGTATCGATTTGGCTTACCCTATTTGTAAAAACCAATATGACCGCTAGTGCTCTGCCTTCGAGAAGCGAGCTTCCCAACATCACCTGAATAGACTGGAAATTAGCTTTCTGCTGCTCGTTTTTGCAAGTGGAGGCTCGGTACTTTTTCAAGGGAAAAGGGGAAAACATTTTCAGAAAGAAAGGGAAATTTTGAGGGAGAAAAGGAAATTTTTAGGGAAAAGGGGGAATTTCAAGATGGCAGCGGTCGGCTCCAGCTACGGTCCCAGGTAATATGGTCTTCAACGAATGAAATGGGAAAGGTTGACAGACCTTGCAGTGTTACCGCAACACTAGACACTGTCTGAAAGCGAGATTCTGTTAAACAGAATCTGATGGTTGTGTGGCAGTGTGTTCGTCATGAAGGGCCTGGACATCCAGGAAGATTGACGCGCATCTAATTACCACACGATTAGCTGTCGCGAGGAAAATAAAGGGGCAGTAGGCAACCTGTGACGTAAGTGGCATTGAGAGAGACGTACAATGAATGACACGGGCATGACGTCTGCGCTCCACAGGGAAATGGCGGTTTTGACGCCTCCCTTTGACGGGCGCGCATGCATGCAAGACTCGAGAGTCCTCCAGGTACAGACGGGTCGGCAGACTCTTCTCGAAGCGTCCTGTCGACCGGGGCGGTGCGTATTACAGCCCGAGTAGGAACTTCATACAGATTTAATTCACCGTGTCCGAGCTGGCTATTCATGAATTAAAACGGGGGGGATGGGGTATAGGGCGGCTTTGGTGTAGCTCACTTCGGCTAGATGCGTGGTTTAGATTAGAAGTGGGGCAGCCATCCCTCCATCCTATTCACTCGCCACACAACGCATAGGGGGAGGGTTTCGCCCTCCCATCCCTCCAATCCCTCTCGCGATTCTTCCTTTATGTTTGTAATTTAAAATCAGGTACCGAGAACTCCAGCGGGAGGGCGGAGGGGGCATTTAAAATCCTCTTAGAGAGGCGCGAAATATATTGAAGAGAGACTGGACGGTATTAAGTGGGGGAAACATCAACAAGAGCAGCTGGAGATCCGATCTACGCGCACGCTTTGGACCACAAAATTCCTCCCCCTCTCTCCACCTTTAGCCTCAACCTCCCCCCTCCCCTCCCTCTGAGACCAAAAAAAGTGTTGTGGAGGGGGTTGTGTCACTTATACATTATGGTGGCGCAATTAATCTGCTTTCATCGGCGGACGCGAGGGACAACCGCCTGTCGGTCAGAGATGAAGACAAATTGTGTGAAGTCTTTTAAAAGACCTTGATTCCGTCCTGTATAGGTGTCACTTTATTCGTGCGTCGGTCAAGTGAAATTGTGAAATTATTAGTAACATGTTTTGAATCTGCTAAATCTTACACACTGAGGCGTTAAAAATATTCAGAAAGCAAGAGAAATAATTTAAATTATCACAAATGGTTACGTAACATGTTTTATTCGACGTTAACATATGGAACTACTTTCTCCCCATCGTTACCAACTTTACCAGGTGCATGTCACTCAATGCGTCCGTTAAAATATATGCAGGCAGGGGCAGTGACATTTTTCAAAGGTTGAATTCAGAAGTGCTCACTTTATTGTGAACAGCCTTGAGCTGAAATTCCTTCCAATATGCCTATAAGACGTATTTGCGTACTAAACAATGCGAATCTTAACGATAATATGTTTTCTCACGAATGTAGTACATGCGCCAATAGAATAACAAGCAAAAATCTCGAAATACATAAAATATTTGAAAGCCTCTAAGGTAGCCGAAATGGTACCCCATGAGTTTAATAACTTGTGCGTTTCACTACCGATGAAAACTGTTATTGGAACCGGACGTTATAACATCAAAGTAAATTTTAAATCCTTTGCCACTTTTTACTGCTTAACTTGTCTACCGCGAGACAGAATGAGAGATGTAGTAGCTAGATGCTCAGTCTTTAGTTTTGTTAGAGTTGTAGGAAATAGAAGGCAACAGCGCAGGTAATTCCTTGGTGTACGATACGAATGAGAAACGCGTTTGAGTCAGCAGACGACGAGTTTTCAAACTGCAATGTACTTATGAGCCAGGCTGCTGTTAACTGACCAAATCGTAATCGGCGCTGTGATATAGGTGGAGTCAGACTAGCTTGCCATAGCAGCACATGCGCAGATCGATTCATCATTGATTGTAAGGATTAGCATCATTCGTTGGTCCAACAATTTAAAGCGTTAAATTGCTGAGTATTTTAACTATTTTTATGGCCACGCGTCGTTACAACTCTTTGTTTTAGCCGCAGGAAACCTCCAATGTAAAGAAAAAACTCATACAATTATAAAATAAGGAATGGAAATGTGACAGAGATAACTGTTGTCGACATGTAATCCACAAACAATTCGAAGCAATATTCTAGTCAGATGTCACAAGAAAAACGACACAACACAACCATAATGAGTATCAAACAAAGGAAGGTGATATTTAATGAATATAAAAAAAATTAAAAAAATGTGTGGTTGAAACAATAATACCTAACCGACAACAGATGTATTCACAGACACCCAACAAGGACAATACAGATGAACGCAGCAAACTTGCTACGGCAACAGGTGCGAAGTTTTGAAAACTGCGATCTGCTCCCGTCTTCAGGCTCACACACAGGCCTAGGGGAATATATTATTAGCTTAAATACATCACATACAACACATCTCACTGTAGCATCTCAATTCAAAAAGAAAATGTATAAGCTACTACATATACTGGCAATTTATACATTTCAGAATTTTCCTTAAGTGAATATCCATAGTAAATAACTGCTAATTTTGATGCATTTTAAAGAGAAAAGAATATATTAGAATAGTACCTACTGAGTGTGTTACATGTTTGCCAATGATTTGTTTTCCAGTTTATATATATATATATATATATATATATATATATATATATATATATATATATATATATATATATATATATATTATATTATATATATATATATATATATATATATATATATATATATATATATATATATATATATATATATATATATATATATATATATGTATATATATATATACACATACATACACGCATACACAAACCGGATGTCCCAAATTATGTTTACACTGTTTGTAAGTTAAAAATAAAAAAAAACTATTTAAATAAACTCTAACGAGACTTCGTGTGCTGGTATTTGACGCATTAAGGACAACGTTGGATGTATGTATGCAAGCGTATGGAGCCATTCTGCCGAGTGCTGTTGGTGGTTCCGTTTGCAGCCAGCAGCGGCATCACTACAATATTGTAGAGAAAATCTAGTTTATTTTTCCATCGAGCAAAGTGGATTTTAAAGTGGTAACTGGAAGTGTGAGAACATGATTGAGGTGCACGACGATGGAGGGAAATCTTCAATACTGCACCACCGTCACATACAACAGTGACACGATTAAGTGGCAATTTTAAGAGGGACGAAACTGTGTGAGATGTGAAGAAAGGATGGTGCGGCAAGGTAGCTATAGGCTATTCGCGGTAAAGTGAGCACTTTTTAAGACCCTTCCAAATTTTAACTTTTAGCCATTTTTTTTATCTTGACGCCCCTTTTTGATAATAATGTGAATAATAAATACGGCTTATACTTTCACCACTTTCCAAAATTAATGGCTGAAGTTACAATTGAACGTATTTATTAGTGGCTAATACCTGGTGGGAGGGCCTTAAAAAAAGTGCTCACTTTACCGTGAACAGCCTATAGGAATTTGGGCTTAACTTCTCGTCGACAGCGAGGTCATTAGAGACAGGCGGCAAGAATGGAACGTCGACGGACCACAGAATATTGGAGGGAGAAAGAGTGAGTGAAGAGATTTGGGTGGCTCTTAAGATGGAGCGCTAGTTACAGTTTTTACGGCCGATCTTGATGAAACGTACACTACTTTGTTAAGCTATTGTTATTATGCATACCTGATTATGTTAATATACATAGTTTCATTAATCTGTCGCTTCATACTCGACGTGTTTAAAATATGTGTACGAGGTTTTGATCATATGAACATAAAACCTTCTGCTTATTTTCTGATGAAATTTGAGTTTACGTAAGTAGAGCATTTCTGTTATTAAATAATATGGCAATGTGCAGACTTCGGAGAAATTGTCCACTATATATGATATAATACTCGGATACAGATAAAAATAGGACACGCTACATTCAAATCATTATGCTAGCATTGTATGGCTAGAAAACACCTTTACAACATCCGAGCATGCCAAACTAGTAGACATAGAAAGCATCAGATTTTCGCTGGCGATGAGTGCAGGCTCGTGCTCTGACAGCATACTTACAGTAATTCTGTGTTTGTTTCTTTGCAACTTGATGTGCTGTTGTAAAAATGACAAATTGTAGTAGATCTTGTAGTTTGTATCATTACAGCTCTATGTCATAACGAGTTACTTAATTAGAGAATAGGTGTTTGATTTAAAAGAAATAAAACAACTGAGTTAAATTTGGTAACTAACTTACAATACTGCGTAACTGGTAAATGAACAGATGAGAATTTGAGGAAACCATCGCTAACTGCGCAGAAAAGATTTGCAAAATTTTTAATCACTTAGCCTAAATGCGATATACGCATTCTGATAATGTGTGCACGTAAATTATGTGATCGGTGATTATATAATATGCGTGTACGCATATATTTATATCGTCCCATATGCACACTTTTTTTCATGGCATAGAAAGTAGTTCCAGATTTTTTAAATTATGTCTACCGTTTAAAGGCAGTGGATTCGTGGTCCACGTGTTGCGAACCTCGGGGTAGTCTTGTAATCTGGGTTCTAAGAGAGCGTTTACCGACCGCTAGCATAATGTTTAATGCAATGTGTTTTTTTTTTTTTTTTACCCGATGGGAGCTTTTGGCAGCCGGCACATATAACTTCGGACGGCCCCCGTCGCTAATTGGCTGATAGCGACAGACCCTGAGCTCTGCACGCCCAGGAAAACTGGGAAACATTTGTGTGATAAGAGTTATAGGATATAAAGAAAGGACTGAACAACCACTTGTGCGAAAGCGACATACACTCACGATTACAGTTAAGTGTTATTCATTGGGCTTTTTTTTTTTCAATTCACTCATTTGGTTACCCATTCTACTCTCATTTTTTTAAATGTTCTTTTAATCTAGCTTGTATATAGTTTATTTTACTGTAACAATAAATCTTTTTGATTTTAAGGCTAACTTTAATTCTATCTTTAAGCATGCTTTCATAACAAGTCCTATTTTCGCTACCAATTTACATCCAATCAACAGAGCGTTCATTGCCTCCGGTAGAGTCTAGCATATTGGAGGCCCCTGAGGTGGGGGGTACCGTACAAGCAGAGGAAAAAAATTCCAATTTTTGTACGCAAACCGAAAAGTAAGTGGTCAGAGATCACATATATATACGACTGGCACGCCCCTGCTATATATATATATATATATATATATATATATATATATATATATATATATATATATATATATATATATATAAGGGATGCCGCCTTTATTGATATCAAAGTTTTAAATTGATTGAAAGGGTCAATCAAAAATGGAAAGGGTTAAATTTATTGAAAGTATTATGCTAATTGGAAGGCTTTAATTTATTTAAAGGGTTAAATGTATTTAAAGGGTAAATTTATTGAAAGGGTTGATTTTTAATCGGATCAATTTTTTTTTTGTGTTTGGTGCAAATGTGTACTAAGGGTCTTCTTTCTTTCCTATTGTGGGGAGCAGCTATAGTACGTCCCCACCCTCAGAGCTCTGGCACACGGATGAGGTGTGATGTGTTGGAGACGGCGTGTGTGTGTATGAGTTTTGTGCAAGAGTGGCCTAAGTGTAAATTTTTTTTTTGGTGTCGTAGCGATATTGCTCGTAGACAGTGTCGGTAGATACGCTACTTTGAAATATAGTATTATTCCAAATGAATAACAGCGTTACACACAAGAGAATTTCAGAATGTTTAAACAAGTTCTACCTATGAATAAGTTACACGAAGGACTCATCGAATCGCAAATTTCAAATGATCACAACTATGTGAATAATCTGATCTATCAATAAACAAGTGCAATAACGTGAGTCTCCAGGTGCCCTAAAGAAATTATTACCTAATGAAAAATCAATTAAATGTAAAGAGATAAATACGTCTAAGCATGATTTTACTACCCCGAGCTGTATGTTAGGAATATAATTTACAGGAGAGCAGTATAACGAACGAACACAACTACATGAATAACATCTGGTGTCGACAAGTGCTAAGCGATCACAATTACGTGACTCTCCAGTATGGAATTAAGTAACGATCTACATTGAATCAAAAAATGTTCCTATAAATTAAATGGCTAACGAACACAAATAACAAGATATACGAGAAATAACACTACTTGACGCCTCTCGCACATACCTGACAATATTTTTAAACACGTCCAACTGCCTGTGAGAGTGGTGAGGAACTACTGAAACGGAATCCACACGTTAAAAGAAATTAATTTATATACATGCATAAAAAATAAAAGGTTTAATATAGACCCATTCGCTCAGGATGTCGCTGCAGCACTGACTTGGATATAGGACTTACGTCAACTTATCACCTACATTTGATTATAGACTGAGGTGAAAAACTCGGAAATTTTAATGAAAATACAAAATCGCTAATGAGTACAAGTATATGAAAATTACTAAACACGTAATGAAATTGTACAAGGAGCTCCCCTAAAACACATCCGCCCGCCTCGGAGGCTGGTGAATCAATGAAGAGAGCTAAGGTCTGGAGCATGACTATATATACGTGGAGCGCAGTCGGAAGCTGACAAGCTACTAAGGTTATAGCTACTCGGAAATAGATGTGAATATGATTTACATGATAAATGGATAAAAATTATGTTTATGATGCACGTACTAATATATTAATTAGAGTAGTTGAATTAACAAAGAATTAAAAATAACACAAAATGAAATCGCACCTCTCCCAAAAAACATCCATCCACTTCGTAGGTCAGTCAATGAATGATTGGGATGGTATGAAGTAAGCTGTTATATACATGGGGCACGGCTGAGTTGAAATTTACGACTGATAGAACCTGTTTCCCTACCAAGGTACTATTAACAGCTTGAATACACTATTCGTCCTACAACAGACAGCGAAATTTTTTTTTTGAACGAAAGTTTCACTATTGTAAAAATAATTCACCTCTAACACAAATTATTCCCGTCGAAGCGTAGGGACACTCGAATGACGTGAAGAAGTATTTAACCCTGGAAAGCATATTGGTGCAACACTTTATAAAAATGTACCATGCATTATATTTAAAATAACAGACGTACTACAAAATCTTTTCCAGTTAAGTATGTGAAATTCACGGCACTAGTTACCAAAACGACAGTTAAAAAATCACTCCAAGTTTTGTCGACTGAACACAGAAACGTAGTTTACACGAAAATTATTCTATTCCCGATAAATTAAAATATTTCATATTAAAACGAGAATCGCAGCAATCACTCGCCGAAGCTCATTGGCCGCCGCAACCTGTGATGTTCACTGTCACGTCACAAAGCCCACTGACCGCCGCACCCGGTGAAGTCAAGAGAGCTGGTGTATACGTGTATCCTGGCCAAGTGTTGTAGTGAAACTAACATGGCGGCGGACAGCTAGAACTATTCACGTCGCTATTCACTGCACCCCCTCCCCCCACACCTAGTCTAGGAGATGACTTTGTGTGAAAAGACAGTTTCTATCCAAGGTCATGGAACAACACCCCAGAGTGCATCTTCGGAGATCTGCCCCCCTCCCCTCCAACACAGAGTTCGTTTTCAGAGGGCTGCCCTTTCGAAGGTTATGCACCCTGCCATCGATCCAACACTGCAAAATCTGTTTAGCACCAACCACCCCTCCGCCTACATCATCCCAGAGTTTGTTTCTGGAGGACTGGCCCCTTCCAATGCAGTGCTTCGCAAAACTTGTCCCCTTAAGGTCAGAAAGTGTAAATTTACCAACTTTGAACTTTGGCTTTATTTCGTCGATGACTTTAACATTATTATAAATAGTTTTCATTAAACTATTATCCTTAACTTCTTTGAGCACCATCTTAATAGTTCTATTATATCTAGAATTATAAAATTTAACGATTTCAGGCAAAATGTCAAACCATTTGTAAGTCCCCCTCGATGTAAAATGTTTATATATTAACTGGTTAATCGATTTGTTCTAACATTCCACAACACTGGCTTTAAGCTCTGAATACGTTGCGTAGTGATTAATACCATATTCAGTCAATAGTTGCCGGAACAGTGCAGAAAAAAAGTCGGTTCCTCTATCTGTTTGGAGCGAATTAGGCTTTCTCTCTTTTAAAACGATCTTCATTGCATTGGTAACCTGTTTCCCAGTTTTGTTTTTCAAAGGTATACCCCAACCATACTCTGAATAAACGTCTGTTATGGTTAAAATATATTTGATTCCCTTCTTGTATTTCGAAAGCAATGTCATTTCACCTAAATTGGCTTGAAAAAGATCATTTAATCCTTTAGTTATAACTCTTCTTATGCGAATTATTCCCAGACTCTTGAAGCGATGATAAGTTTTAATCTATCGACCAATTCATTAGGACTGTTCCAATGTACAGGTGTTAAATGATCACCAACTTTATCTTTATATACTCCACTTCAGACTATATCTCCTATTAAATGTAGTTTCGGATGATTTTCATCTCCTTAATGAATGTTAGCATTCATTCGACGAATAAGTTCTTTATATTTCTGTAAATCACCATCAGAATATCCATTTGAAAAGTTTTTAAACAATAATTGAAACAATCCTTCACTAACATCAGTTACGTAATCACCTATTTTAATTTTACTGTCAAGCAAAAATTTCATTACCGAATCTCCCAGGAACCAGACTTTGTCATGTCAATAAACACCAAATGTTGTATCGCGCAGAGGTGAAGAATGTTGTAAAGATAAATAACATTGTGTTAAATGAGAAAGAGTTTGCATTTTATTTGTTACAGGTTCTTCTTCCGATTTAATTTCCAAAGCTGTTTCATTAGGTCTATTCAACACAGAATGCAATGTATATATTCTACTCGTAACAGGTTTAAATATTTCTTCGTTTAAAATATCCTGTTTCATTCAAGCTTGTTTGACTTGCAAATATTTCTCCTTTGTGGCAGATATGTTATGTAATTCTGATGCAGAGGCAGACTTGTTTGATTGTACTACATTAAATTCAAACTATTTATATATGAATTAAGTCGTGGCTTTTCGAATAGTTTGGGCTTTTTAATTCTTATCGATTTTACTTAAAGCAGCATATAATTCAGCTTTCAAATCATTAATAAAATAATTTATTCTTGTTCCCAAATCATTAATTTGTTTTCTCAAACCTATCTGTGTCACTAAACCAAATTTTTTATTAATGAATTCATTGTTTATATATTGCATTATTTGTTCCATTCAAGTTTCAAGATTTAAATTTTCTTGCATTTCTGTAAGTTGTGTTGTAAAATTTATGTTTGTCATATCATTAAAGTCTTTGCTAAATCCATTTAAACATTCTTCTATTATAAATTCATTACTCTGCAAAACATTACTAATATTCGTTAAAATGTTTGCAATTACACTCGAGTTTTTATAAACATTATCATTCAAATCCACTAACTTTATTAATTTCTCTTGAATATTGTTTGATTGCGATTTAAATATGTTTAAGTGTTCCACGTAATGTTTATTTACCGCATCAGTATCTTTCACAGCCATACCCATACTACGTAATATATGACCATTCAAATCACAATTCCAATCGAGATTTTTGGTTAAATAGCTATTGTAATGATTATGTTTTATACTCCTATGTCCAAACTTTGAAATACTCATTTTGCTTCGCCTGGAAGTAAAAAACTGTCAAAACTAGACCTATATCTGCCTTTATATAGGGGAAACATTGGTATAATCACTAAAAAAAAAAAACCATAGCTGTATTTCTAACAGTAATAACACACACCTTTAAACTTTGTAAATGTAATATCGCCTAATACATGATCATTGTAAATATATAGCAGATTCATATTATCCACTTGAAACACAATTACCATATTTGCTATATCATGCAAAGTATGTTTTGGTATATGTGCGTAACCTTGCGATATATAAAAACAATCAACGTTTGAATGTCGACTAAAACTAAAATATTGTGGTATTTCTTCCTGTGGTTCACACCAAACGTCGTCAAGGATAAATATGGAATTGGGTAATGCTTCATTCGGAGGCACTATATCTTCTTTATTTGTAAAAGGGAAATATCGCATTCCATCAATTAACGACAAAATGGTCGCTAACCATTGATATGTCTCTTATTGTAATGTTTTAGAAACATATATACATTTTTGAATTTGAGACCATTTAGATGTTTTAACAGAGACATAATAACACAAATTTTTTTACAAGAAGAAGGACCACTTATTATACATAGTATATTTAATGGTAAAAGAATACCATGTTTCTGTTCAATTACGTTTTATTTTGTATAGGCTGTTCATGGCAAAGTGAGCACTTTTGAGGGACTAGTTACTTTTTCCATTCACCCATTATTTTTCCTTTAACCAACTTTTTAAATAAATATTGCTATGTAAGTAATATACACATTGTGTAGATTTCACAGCACTCAGAAGTTAATGTCTAAGGCAAAAATAAAATATATTTATTGCCTGTTATTCCAAATATGGCTTTCAAAAGTGATCACTTTACTGTGAACATCCCATATTTACAACTACCAGCAGATGTACATTTTGTTTTATAACCTTCATTTCTACACAATTAGACAGTATAACATAACATAATGTAACATATTGTAATGTATTGTAACATACTAACATAATGTATCATAACATAGTAATGTGATATATTGTAATGTACTAACATAGCATATTGTTACATATGGTAACATAATGTAACATATTGTAATGTACTAATGCAAAAACTATTAATAAAAGTCTATATTTAGGTCCATGTTCAGTTGAAAACAATGGCTCGTACTAAACACACAAAAAACGGCTGCAGTATATTGAATATATTAATTGATTAATAAATTACCATTTTAATTATATTTACCACAATACAAATTATTGCGAACCCGGTATTAAACTTGCCAAACATTTGGCACGGAATGGTCAAGGAATAAACTCTTTGGATAAAGCTTGTAAAGAACACGATATTGTTTACGATCGAACAATTTGAAAGAAAGATATATAGCAGATATATTTCTAGCAGATAAAGCTTCAAATAAAAGGAAGAATCCATCTACATCTACAGGTTAAAAGTTTGGAGCTTGGGTTGTCGATACAGTTATGTGTGCAAAGGTGAAGAGAGGCATGGTCTTAAAATGCAAAACCAAAAGAAAAACAAAGAAAGGAGGAATCATTCCATTTGTATTTCCATCATTAACAGCTCTGGATCAATCCTAGGAGGGGTTTTGGCAATTAGTAGATCAGTTAAATCAATAGGTAAAGGACTATTTGAAAACTCATAAAGTTGGACAAGGACAAAAAAACTCCAAACATGGAAAAAATGCAGACAGTCCTAAATAGTCTTCCAAGATGTGAACTTACAAACAAGGATATTAATGTATTTGTAAATAAACTGGACATTCCCTATTTCCGAGATGTGTATATGGATTTACCAAAGAAACCAAATCTTCGTGAATGTATGATTGTTAGTTTAGATTCGATACAAAATGAAGGAACACATTGGGTTGCATTAATTAAAAACATAAATCAATCATTGTATTATGACAGTTTCGGCGATTTATGTCCTCCAATGAAATATGTAAATATTTAAAAAACACACAATTAAGGCACAATCACAAAATGGAACAATTACCAAATACAATCAATTGTGGACATTTATATTGACGTTTTTTGACTATAAATAGGATATATAAGTAAGTGTAATAGTAAAACATATAAGTAATATGTCAATTACATTGATATTAAGTGGAAATTCGTCGCAATTGTGTACTGTATTTCCCAACTTTGGAGTTAGATGGAGAATGGCAAATAAGTCTAATCGAATTCATTACTTACAACATACCAAACATTAATGTGCATAGCCAATCATTTATGGCTAATATTGGTGAAAAAATCTACAAGATAGTTATACCGGTAGGATCTTATGAGTTGGATGACTTAGAAACATTCATTAAAGCAGGTACATTTCTGATTACGTGCAAATCCAAATATGTTAACTAGTGCAATGTATAGTAACATCGATATCAATTTTTGGAAGACAATTCTATTGCAAATATATTAGGTTATGAACAGAGAGCATATCCAGCTAATCAATTGCATGAATCATCAAAACAGGTTGATATATTATTGGTAAATGTATGTCGTATGAATGTTAATATTGTATGCAGTTCATTTTGAATGGAAAACCAACAAATACAATACATGACTTCACGTGTGCTCAGGCTCCAGGATATAAAATAATTGAAAAAAAAGAATGCTTTTATATATCTTCCAGTAATAGTGAAACGTGTTGATGAAATATTTGTTACAATTGTCGATCAAGATGGCAAACTTATTAATTTTAGAAATGAAGAAATTACCATCAGTTTAGATGTTAAAAAATCGATACAAACAGTTGCATTCCATTGCACATTACAATCATAATAGGTATTGTGTATAATAGTAAATTCGGACGTAAAGTAGGCAGTTATTTTAAGAACTATGTCACTAAGGAACGTATTTCAAAGAAAGGAAGTATAAACAGATGTAAACGCAAGCATAAAACCCTCACTTCAAATAAGTTACCTGTGAAGTTAACACAAGGCAACAAATATCTTTTAAAGGAATTATGATATACCATTAATAGAAATGGAAGACATGCTTAATGTTGAAGAACCAATCAATTATGAAGATGCAATCACCAATACGGAAATACATGTATATGAACCATTCCGACCAGGTCTGTATATTTTCATCGGAAAATAGGATTGCTATACAAAATCACAATGTTTACACATTACTGTCGAAATCAAGTCTAAGGTTTAGAGGAACAATTAGAAAGACAGCCTATGTAAGTAATCCAACAACTACAAAAATAGTAAGAAATGGAATACTAAATTTAATCAATAGAATTGCATATTTTCTAAATGGAGTGGAAATCGATCAAGCACAATATGTTGGAATTATTTCCACGATAAAGAACTATCTCTCTGGAACTGTAAACAATCTTTATACGGGGATTATGGCTGGTGGAGTAACGCTAGTGATTACTCACTAAAAATAAACCCATGTGGAAAATACAAAGTTGTCATACTGTTAAGTATGATTTTGGGCTTTGCTGAAGACTATGAACATGTAATATTAAATGCTAAACAAGAATTAGGTATTCTATTCAGCAATATTAGTTTGAATGCCATATATGATACAGCTAATAACGAGGATAGGGTAACATTTGAATTAAGCAGTATGGAATGGTTGATGCCACATATTAAAATTAACACTTGTGAACACGTAAAGTTTTAAAAATTTATCAAAAAAGGGAAGAATTTAGACATTGCATTCAAATCTTGGAGCTTGGAGGTTTTTCCAACTCTACTGTTAGCTCAAAAAATTGAGTGGAGTGTGAAATCAAGTTTTTCGTAGGATAAACCAAGTCATGTTGGCATTTGTTTTCAAACAAATCTACAAAACAATTTGAAAGCTGATAGATCAGTATTCGATAATTGTGATATGAAAAATATTTAACTTTATCCAAACAGTCAAGCTTACCCCTATGTGGATTTAAATATGAACTTTGCTAATGGTGGATTTCTTATTTCCTATTATATGTGTACAAAGTTTCAGGAAACATATTATAACAAAGTCAATTCACCGATCCTAGAACCAGAAACATTTAAAAGTAAAAGAGCATTATTCGTGTTTGATGTAAGCAAACACGACGACACAATTACAAATAGTGTGATTGATTCACGAATTGAAATTAATACAAATACACAAATTCCGGCAAATACCTAAACTTACCCTCTGATAATTCACGATAGATTAGCAAGTTACAATGTAAGAGATAAGCTGGTGGAAATAATGAATTGTGTCAGTAGGCAATGAACCATGGCTACTGTGAGATGTTTTACAATGTACAAGGATTTCAATCTGTAGAAAAAAATTATCATTAATGAAGTAGCTATTACTGCAATTGAAGAATATACAACTGTATTCAGCTTCAAAGCACCATTTTACTGGAAATATTTAACTCCCAAATAAAGAAAACTAATATATGGGTTACTAACCATCCCCATAAATTAAAATGGGAGAGTGGATGTATAGAGTATGAGAATACTGAAGATATTTGCAAACATTACCTAAATAATTGTGAAATATATGTAGGTGGAGTTGAGGAAAACACATTTTAGAAAGTGTCTATAATAGGAAAGAAATAGATATTCAAAAAGAATATGATTTCCCCTCATTCAAACAACTATGTAAAACATGTGGATCTAATTCGACATTCTTATCTGCAGAGAAAAATTTTAATTAATGCTAATTATGGGTAATGATATCTGACTGGGGTGAAACAGACTATGATGATTCTCCTCCCAAATCACCTGTGGATATTATTCGAGTGATATGGCATTATTTGGAATGAGAGAACTAATGTGAGAAATTTAATATAAAAAGTATTTGGTTGTATGTAATCCACTTGTTCATAAAGATGGATCAACAAGACAACAAAATCCTATAGTTTCTTGTGCATGTTTTGCAACACTACATACCTTTAACAGAGAGTGATATATATATATATTTTATATATATATATATATATATATATATATATATATATATATATATATATATATATATATATATATATATATATATATATATATATATATATATATATATATATATAGTCTTTAAAAATTTTGTATATAAATTTTTGAAGCATCTTTTGTTTGTATATATTTTGTCAATAAATATGATGTAAAATTACTTTTTTTTTTTAAATTTATCTAACCTTTTCTTTTTAAAAGTGAACTTGTTTTCTTAACAAGAAACATTGATTAAAAAGTATGTTGCATTAATGCGTATGAGAGTTGTGATGAAAAAGCCAAAGTAGAATTCTGGAAGCGAGCACTTTAACTGCTTTTCCATAACTAAGTATTAGTATACCATCCCGGATAAGGTATGGTTGATATTAGTTAGTTTTTGGGTTCGAGTTCCTGATAGGTCCTGTATGATATTAGTGAGTTTGTAAGTCAGTGGTCATACGATCATAAAAGGAATAACGAACGAAACACATAATTAAAAATATATTTAAAAATTCATTCCAGCACATGAAAAAGGTAGATATAATCAATTTTGTACATATTTAAATTTAAAATGAATTGTGTGGAATATTTCCGATCAAACATTATTAGCTAACAAATTTACACTCGCTTCGAAATATTACACACATAGTGTTTGATAATGTCTCCAGAAATGAAAAACTGTTATGTTTAGATATATATGACCTTAGCAGTGTGACTTGCGAGTTTCTTCAGTTATAACATTTTTCGAATAGTACCAACTAAAAAAAATGAGATCTCAGAGGTTACCAGCCTGACTCCAACAAACCCCCGCAGAACGCATTTAGGTTTTATAATACCCTGGGGAAAATATCTCTTTTGACAAAGCAAGCTGTAAATGTCCTTGTTCCATCCTGGTGGGGAGGGCAGTTCAGGTCAACTATTTTAACCATCAAGGATAGCAAGGGCAAAACATCTTGCTAGCTGTTTGGAAACTCTCACACAAAATATTGTGTTCTCTACTAGATAAAAAATTAGTATTCACTTTGCAAGCTCCATTATGCAGGAAAATATAAATAAATTAAAAAAACTACACAAGATTTATATAAAAATGTACAAATAGTTATGAAACAAGTTGTACTTCCCCGTACACACTAACCTTTACCAAATTTTTTTTAAATATCTAATAAAATAGAATTTTAACCATATTGAAAACATGTTCGGATACCTTAACAGAAAAAATATCCGTATATGTTTAGCATAAATATGGTTAGCAATATACAGATTGAGAAAATGGGAACATATATACTAAAATTAGATGGTAAAGCATAACACGTTTCTTGACTAAGATACATTTTGAATAATAAGAAATATTTTATGAAAATTTAAGGTTTGCAGAAATATTAGCTGATATCATATTACGAAACGCAATACTTGATTCTATTAAAAATTAATTGCATTTAAAGTTTCGAAATAAAAAAAAGAATAATATTTAGTTTAAAATATTAAAGCAATATTAGAGATGCTAAAAGAGTGATAATAGCAGGTGTGAATGGTCTTTATGGATTATAATACTTTGTTTTTCTATAAGTTATATATAGCTTTATTGTCTATGTTTATCTCTATTTCATTCCTTGTCCGTTTAGTTGATTATTAATTAAACAGAATTTATTTGATATGAAACACAAGGTATTTTAGTGATAAATAAATGTTATTCATTTATTTGAGGATGAAACTTAGCAGAGAGGTTTGACTCAGAGCTTGGGATGTTGGCTTGAAGATATTTGAAAGTTGGGGGTATTGGAAGGGAAGTGGCTATGTGTTTATAGTTCTGACTTCTGGTTGGAGGGGAGAAATCAGACTTCTCAAATGTTTACCTGGGAACTTGAAATTTTTATAAATAGGGCTTTAGCCTCTACACCTCCTTCCACTGTTTCTAGTTGTTTGTTAGTTCGGTTCGCCTTAGCATGTCGTGCTCGTATGAAGATCATTTTCTTGGCTTATCTACCCAAGATTTTAACAAATAACTTACAGATTTTAACTGGGATTATTTTAATGATCTATTGAATGGACCAGACAAATGCTTTGGCAAAAAAATTATTCGATTTTTTGGGTGACGACGAAGAAAGTGGTTTTACTCTACAGCCGTTGCTCTTGTCAACACCTTCAATGTTGAGAGTAGTTGCAGTGATGTCTATGCTGATGAATTCTACAGTAACACCTTCAACATCGAGAGCAGTTGCAGTGATGTCTACACTGACGAATTCTACAGTAACTCCTTCAATGTTGGGACCAAGTATATTGAAAGCTGCATTAATGAGACCAACAGAACACCTTCAACATCGAAACCAAGTATATTGAAAATTGCACTAACGAGCCCAAAAGTAACACCTTCAACATGAGAAGTTTTTACAGTTTTAATGATTGAAAGTATAGAGTTTAAACAATTTTAAGAAAAAAATCATTTAAGTTGTAAACAATTCATTAAAAATTTTAACGATTTACTAAAAGTTTTTCGATTTCAAGATAATTTCATTCACTTTTGTTAAAGGTTTTAACAATTTTATAAAAAGTTGGTAACATTTCTTTCTAATTCTAAAGACTTGTTTAAAAAGTTTTAATGATTTTAGGAAAAGTTCATTCACTTTGTTAAAAGTTTAACGAATTTCATTCAATTTACTAAAAGTTTATAAAATTTCTTTCAAATTCTAAAGACTTGTTTTAAAACTTTTAACGATTTGCTAAGAAAGTTAATGATTTTAATGATTTCTGACGTAAAATGTTGGAAAGTTTTAATAAACTTTATGATTTCAATCATAAAATGTTGGAGAGTTTTTCAGTCGTAACAGGAATTGTGATTTTTGAATTTTTATGACATAAGATGGTGTTTTGTTTAAACAGCTTGTATAGCTTACACACACAATGATAAATATGTTTAATGATTTTCAGTTGCAAAGGGAATTGTTGTGATTTTTTTTTGCAGTTTTATGATGTAAGATGGTGTTTTGTTTAAACAGCTTTTATAGCTTACACACGTAATGATAAATATGTTTAATGATTTTCAGTCGCAGAAGGAATTGTGATTTTTTTTGCAGTTTTATGATGTAAGATGGTGTTTTGGTTAAACAGCTTGTATGGCTTACACATGTCAAGGTAAATATGTTGATAAACGTTTGTAATTAATTGTATTATTTGTGATGTAGCATGGGGTAGCAATATTTTTTTTAAGCTTGTAATGTTTTCACTTGTAATATGTTTAAAGTTTTACGATATTAACATGTTTGATATGAATATTTAAAGAATAATTTTTACAAATGTTAATTAAAGTATGTTTCATGAATATTTTTTGAGAAAAATTAATTTTGAATAAAATTTTTATATGTTAAAATGGAATGCTGTGACTTGTTATTTATTAGTTCGGAAATTCCCGGTGTCAATATATAATATCTTGTGAATGATTGAATGTGTCTGAAATATGACTGCATATTAAATGTTTGAATACTCCTGAGACGACTAGGTGATGCTAAGAATTTTGAGGTTTGGAACTTGAAAAGACTTTTAATCCATGTTATTTGTTTGTTCACTTTTACGAAAAAAAATATACAAGTTTGTTGATTCCAACAATCTAACGGAGAAAAAACTAACATTTCAATTAAAATTTAATAAAACCACATTTTGAAGGGGGAAATTACAAATAAAATTTTGGGGAAAATCGAATATGTCGGAACGCATGAATAAATTTGAAAAGAGAGGGAACAGACTATTAACTCGAGAAAACTTTGCTGAGACGCTGGTCAACTTCAAGAACCCTGGGGAATTTAACAAAACCGAGCATCAAGTGACATAAATACCTTTTTGAGAGGCAGGGAGAAAGACCTCTTGCCGACACACCACAATGTTTCCCGCTGCCCTACAACTCTTCAGCAAGCAGTGACAGAATTCAATGAACTTTGAAATAAAAATATTTTTTCTCACAAAACAGATTACAACTGCTGCAGCTGGAAAATCAGTTGAAATATAGTGAAATTTAACAGATTCCATCTTTCCTAGCAGTCATTTCAAGCTGGATACATGCTATTTCAGCAATATAACGTCGAAAAAGTGGTATTTTTTAGAAATAACTTCGAGTATATATGCATTTTATGGTAGAAATTCAGAAGTGGGAAAACTATATGCGAAATACGTACGAATATTATAAAAACTGATGGAATATGTATGTTTTCTTGCTAGATGAATATATATAAAAACATTAGGTTTTAATGTTAGTTTGGTTCATGTCAGTTTTCAATGGTTGAAAAAAAAGTTTAACTGGAGTATGGCTTACATCTAATAATGGTGTTCTAAGTTTAACTTGTGTAAGTGGATAGATATGTGGTTTTGATTACTTAAAAAAAATCTAGTTGGTTGAAAATATGTTTTATAGTTGTGTTGGTATGAAAATTAATCATTATTTAGTTAAAAGTTAAATAAGTTTGCTGGATAACAGTAAAAGTTTTATTGAAACCGGCGTAAAGTTTTAAAATGTCTTGTATTTCTACAGAATTTAACTTAAAAATTTTACTTACAATGGTTTATATTTTTTAATTGAATTTATTGCATGATAAAGACAAATGGAACATATTTCTTAGTGAGGAGGTAAATAAAGTTTCATCGTCGGGACTTGTGAAATTTTTTTATTTAGCTGGGAATACGTCAGGCTCTTGCATGTCGAAAAATAGGAGGACACTTCAGTATCCAAGTCAAAGTAATAGTTGGTTGGGAAGAGCGCGGAGGGGGAGCTAGCCCAGATCAGTTCAAAATCTGCTGCTGCCCCGAGGGATGGAGCTTTCACGACATTTTACACAAAATATATACTTTGGCCTTGAAGTAAACCTCCGTTCCTCAGCGAGGCAGCACTCTGGGGTGGAGGAAGCAGGACCATGGCTGCATGAACCAGCCAGTTCCCGAGATATCCGAAAAATGCATTCTAGAGTGGTGTAAGGGGAGGAGGGGCTCTGCAGCGCTCTCTATGGACAAGGAAGTCATCCGAAAACACTTTATGACCTTGAGGGGACAGGTTTGCGAAGCGTGGCATTCGAAGGGGCCTGTCCTCCGGAAACAAACTCTGTGATGGTGTAGGCGGAGGGGTGGTTGGTGCTAAACAGGTTTTGCAGTGTTGGATCGATGGCAGGGTGCATGGCCTTTGAAAGGGCAGCCCTCCGAAAACGAACTATGTGTTGAATTGGGAGGGGGGGTCCAGATCGCCAAAGACGCGCTCTGGGGTATTGTTCCGTGACAACGGATTGAAACTGTCTTTTCGCACAAAGTCATATTCTTGACAAGGGGGAAGGGATGCAATGAGGAGCGACGTGAACAGTTCTAGCTGTCTGCCATCATGTTAGTTTCACGACAACCCTTGGCCAGGATACGTGTATACACCAGCTCTCTCGACTTCACCAGGCGCGGCGGTCAGCGGGCTTCGTGACGCGACAGTGAACATCATAGGGCATGGCGGCCAGCAGGCTTCGGAGTATGATAGCCATGATTCTCGTTTTAATATAAAAAATGTTAATTTATCAGGAATAAAATAATTTTCGTGTAACCTACGTTTCTGTGTCGGTCGACGAAACTTGGAATGATTTTGTAACTGTAGTTTCAGTAACTAGTGCCGTGAATTTCACATACTTAACTGGAAAAGAATTTTGTGGTACGTCTGTTATTTAAAAAATATATATAGTACATTTCTATAAAGTGTTGCACGATTAATATTTGCTGGAATAAATCCTTCTTCACGACATCCGAGTGTCCCTATGCTTCGATGGAAATAATTTGTATTAAAATTGAATTATTCCTACAATAGTGGAACTTTCTTTCAAAAATTATTGTTTCTTTGTCAGTTGTAGGACTAATAGAGTATTCAAGTCGTTAAGAGTAGCTTGGTGGGGAAATAGGTACTGTCAGTCGTAAATTTCAACTCAGCCAAGCTTCATGTATATAACAGCTTATAAGCAGGCACATGTCATACAAACCCAGTCATTCATTGACTGACCTCCGAGGCGGACGGATGTGTTTTGGGAGAGGCATGATTTCATTATGTGTTATTTTATTCGTTGTTAATTCAACTAGTTTAATTTATAAATTAGTAGGTGCATCATAAGCAAAATTTTTATCCATTTGTCACGTAAATCATATTCACATCTATTTCCGAGTAGCTATAACCTTAGTCGCTTGTCAACCTCCGACTGCGCTCCACATATATATAGTCAGGCTCTAGACCTAAGCTCTCTGCATTGATTCACCAGCCTCCGAGGCGGCGGATGTGTTTTGGGGGAGCTCCTTGTACAATTTCATTACGTGTTTAGTAATTTTCATATACTTGTACTCATTAGCGATTTTGTATTTTCATTAAAATTTCCGAGTTTTTCACCTCAGTCTATAATCAAATGTAGGTTATAAGTTGACGTAAGTCCTATATCCAAGTCAGTGCTGCAGCGACATCCCGAGCGAATGGGTCTATATTAAACCTTTTCTTTTTTATGCATGTTAATAAATTAATTTCTTTTAACGTGTGGATTATGTTTCAGTAGTTCCTCACCACTCTCACAGGCAGATTGATGTGTTTAACAGTAGCTTAGTGGTTAGAGAACCCAATAGTGAGGACGCAATAGCTAAGCGGCTAGAGCACCCAATACTGGGGCCACAGTTGCTTAGTGGTTAGATAACCCAATAGTGAGGACGCAGAAGCTTAGTGGCTAGAGCACCCAATAGTGTGACACCAGTAGCTCAGCGGCTAGAGAACCCAATAGTTGGGCCACAGTTACTTAGTGGTTAGAGAACCCAATAGTGAGGATGCAGTGGCTCAGTGGCTAGAGCACCCAAGAGAGAGACCGCAGTAGCTCAGTGGCTAGAGAACCCAATAGTGGGGCCACAGTAGCTTAGTGACTAGAGAACCCAATAGTGGGGCCACAGTAGCTTAAAAGGCTAGAGAACCCAATAGTTGGGCCACAGTTGCTTAGTGGTTAGAGAACCCAATAGAGGTACGCAGTAGCTCATTGGCTAGAGCACCCAATAGCGGGGCAGCAGTAGCTCAGTGGCTAGAGAACCCAATAGTGGGGCCACAGTAGCTTAGTGACTAGATAACCCGATAGTTGGGCCACAGTTGCTTAGTGGTTAGAGAACCCAATAGTGAGGAGGCAGAGGCTCAGTGGTTAGAGCACCCTATAGTGGGGCCGCAGTAGCTCAGTGGCTAGAGAACCCACTAGTTGGACCACAGTAGCTTAGTGGCTAGAGAACCCATTTGTGAGGATGCAGTAACTCAGTGGCTAGAGCACCCACTAGTGGGAGTGGGCCCGAAGTATCTCAGTGGCTTGAGCACCCAATAGTGGGGCCGCAGTAACTCGATGGTTAGAGAACCCAATAGTGGTGCTGCAGTAGCTCAGAGGGTAGAGAACCTATAGTGGGGCTGCAGTAGATAAGTGGTTGGAGCACTCAGTATTGAGGGCCGCAGTAGCTCAGTGGCTAGAGAACCCAATATTGGGGCTGCAGTAGCTTAGTGGGTAGAGCATCTAATAGTGGGGCTGCAGTAGCTCAGTAGTTACAGAACCTAATAGTGGGGCTGCTGTAGCTTAGTGGGTAGATCTCCCAATTGTGGGGGCGCAGTAGCTCGGTGACTGGAGGATCCAATATTGGGGCCACAGTAGCTCAGAGGGTACAGTACCCAATAGTGGATCCGCAGTTGCTCAGTGGTTAGTGAACCCAATAGTGGGGCCGCAGTAGCTCAGTGGGTAGAGCACCCAATAGTGGGGGCGCAGAAGTCAGTGGCTAAAGCATCCACTAGTGGGGCCGCAGTAGCTTAGTGGCTAGAGAACCCAATATTGGGGCTGCAGTAGCTTAGTGGCTAGAGCACCAAATAGTGGGGCCGCAGTAGCTCAGTGGCTAGAGCACCCAAAAATGGAGCCGTGGTAGCTCAGTAGTTAGAGAACCCAATAGTGGGACTGCAGTAGCTTAGTGTGTAGAGCACCCAATAGTGAGGGCGCAGTAGCTCAGGGGCTAGAGAACCCAATAGGTGGGCCGCAGTAGCACAGTGGCTAGATATTCCAACGGAATTTGAGCAAACAATCTTTAACTGTGCATAAAAGTTTGGCAAAATTTTTATAAACACATTAATACGATATACGCATTCTCTTAATTTGTATAATTAAAGTATGTGATCGGAGATCACATAATATGCGTGTATGTATATGCATGTTTTGTCCCATTTGCATACTTTTTTTGTGGCATAGAAATTTTTACAGATATTTTAAAAATATTTTTAATTTTCATGTTAACTTCAATTCTGTATTTAAACTTGACTTTATGCGAAACCCTTTTGTTCGCTTCCAATTTACATCCAACAATACGAGCGTTTCCATTGCCTCTCGTAGAATCGCGTATAGGTATAGTACTTCTCGCACCGCTATAGTTGCGACTCCTGAGATAAGGGTACTGAACAAGCAAGCAGAGGAAAAACTGCTATTGCTTTACATAAAATGAGAAGTGAGTGATTAGACCTCGCCATTATATATATATGTGTGTGTGTGTGTGTATATATATATATATATATATATATATATATATATATATATATATATATATATATATATATATATATATATATATATATATATATAGACACTCGCTCACACACACACACATCTTTTAACATCGTTAAATTCTTTCCTTTCATATGAAGCTAGATTTATTTACTTTGAACAACACATGCTCAAAGAACGAGTATTTGGTATAAATAATGTAGTATTACCATTAACTAAAACATATAATAAAGATACATTATAATAATAGGAAACCTGTATGTGTCTGTAACCCTATCTTTGAATTAAACCTAGTGCCTATATTATATTACTGTAAACCAAACAGCCTCAAAAAAATGTTTTTTCTTTTATATACACAAAGTGATGTATGGATATTTATAGTGCATTACTTTCATGCTACTCGTTTATTAACATCACGATTATGGAAATCAGTCTCAATGGTAATGAATCCTATGATTTGTAGATGATTGTGAAGAAAATGTTAGTAACTTACTTCATCATCGACAGCGTGCAATGGTACGAAATTTTATAGTGTCGTACATGTGGCAAGTAGATATATTTAGAGTTCTCCAAATAATCACAGTTAGTTACAGTTCATTTATAATTAATTGTAATTTATATTTTCTTCTAAAGCCAAAAAATATAAACGATACACTACAAACTTCATTGTTCAAACGCTGCCAAGTCAAATCTGGCCATGCGTACGTATACTTAATTTCATTACTAACACTGGTTAGAAATTCTCTTAAATTATAAACGATTATTAATACGGAAATACAATAGTGTGCGGGTACAAAATATAACTGATTATTATTAAATATTTTTTGCTTACATGTTGCCTTCATGATCAAGAAATATTCTGGAGTAGTTATGTTAGTGTATCGCAGCCCACCTATTTATAATGCCTTTCACAGTACCGTATGTTTCTTCTTGGTATTCAGCTGAATCTTGCAAAGGCACGTTGCCTTGGGCTTAACCCGTACAGCAAGCAAAAATTCAAATTTCGAATACAGCAAATGTCGAAAACCACGGAAAACTTGGTTAAACACGGCAGCAAAATCCTCAAAACTCGACAAAGCCATTATTTGAAAGTTCATTAAACTCGCAAAATCGTGAAACGGCACAAACACAGTGGCGTCGCAACCCCGTCGCCGAGGTTCAAAAATCTCGAACCATCATCGACGGCAGCTACAGAAGAACTCTGTACGTAACTGAATTATTTATAACAGGAAGAAAATATACCAGGAATCACTTTATTCATCAGCCATTATATGCCAAATAACTAACTACATTTTCAGTACGGAGTTGAAAAGTTCAATTAAATCGACATGGAAGTAATCCTTAATCCCTTTTCTTTATTAACGAACGTAATAACATTTTCAGTTTGTCACAGCAGATTGGACTGCCTATTTTCTTGTTGTTTAATACTAAACATTTTTTTAAGACGAGTTCAATAGGTGCTGGGAATACATGCCTTAAGCTACCCCCTAGATCATTTGAAATTGTAATAAATTCGCAATATTGAAAAAAGAGTGTTTATTGTTCTTTTATAATCGGTAAACGAACCCGAGGAAGTGTCTGCATCGCTCGGAAGTCTTGCTATGCTGGCCTATTATCTGTCATCTGACCACACTCGCCAATTGGACCTGAGCAGCCTGAAGGGATTTGGAAAGATCAGGTAGATAAGTTACCCCTCCCCCTCCGTACCTCTTACATACCCATGTTCACTTCCAGAGCGTAAGAACATCTGCATACAAACACTGGCACCATAGATGCTTCGACGCTGCTGTTACCTATCGGCAGATAGCTGAACTACTTCCAGCTAGATGCTGACATTTGTCGTATCGCTGACAGCTCCTAAAGCCCTCTTCACAATAGCGCGACCCGACGCGACGCGATTCAGCTGGCGGGGGAGAAAAATTGAAGTAGAAAGCAATCTGCCGAGTGTTATTTGACAACAAACAAATAAACACAGTTATATATTAAGAGATGCAGATTAATTATTTAACCCCGCATTTGGACGAAAATATAATTCGTTCTACTATGAGAAATTTTTTACAGAACTGTAACTCTACAGATACCATTATATTTTTAACGTAATTCGCATAGTAGAACTTAAGTTCCATTAAATACACAGTACTAACTAGATAACGTTCTGTACAATACAGCTTATTTACACAAAAATTTGTTTCTTTTCAAATCTTGTAGTAACTTACAATAAGCGTAAAAAACTTAACAAGAAAAACATATTTTCAATAGCTCGCTGAGTTAGTTTTTGCCTGGTCGCGTAAACAAATCACATAATTTATACGATTTTCTTTGCAATCTCTTTTAACACTGGTCCGCAACATTTTCCTACTCGAGAAAAACGATTTCGTTATTTTTCACCACATTAACGTCACAGTTCGTTGTTACCATGTTTTAATGTATTTGCAATACTTATGTATAATTTAGAATACTTTATTTTTCAATTTCTATATAATATCACGCATACATTACGTCGTGATGACAAAACATTGATATATATATATATATATATTACTATCTGGCTTTTCGTTTCTTTCCCCTTGTTTACAAACATGACTTCTACTTGTCTTCTTTTCATTACTCTTGATCCTGATTGGCTGTTTTCTCTAACGTCATCAGCGATGTCGCCTCCGCGGCAAGACAGCCTTGTCGCTAGCGTTCTCGTCGCGAGCGAAATGAACTATGATTGGCTGGTTTGGTGTGACGTCATATCGCACCGCGTCGCGCTATTGTGAAGAGGGCTCAACTAGTAAGAGCCGGTAAGGGTGATTGAGGTGAGTGTGGAGCAGCGCCGGAATGAAGGGGCGGGAGAGAACCGGAGATCCCCGAGAGAACCCACCGACCAGCGCACACCCAACGTTGTCCTTAAAGTGCCAAATACAAGCAGTCCCATAATATTTTCTTTGGTAATTTCTCTGGTATTAACGTTCGAAGAGTGTAAACATAAATTTGGGACATTCACTATATACACATATACATATGTGACGCGTTCTCAGAAAAGGTACCTTAGGGTGAAACACTCATATTCTGGTTTTGGGTTGTTTTTGTACACAATTCTACGAGGAATTCAATAAAACAAGTCTCACCCTTGTAGCTTATACACTCAGCACGTTCAGTTCATATCTCGACAACGATAATTTTTCGAATTATCAACATTTGTTTGGGCCTCCTGAGAAACATACGTTTTCACCCATAGGTACCTTTTCTGAGAACGCGTCACATATACAGGCGACCGACAAACTTCAGCTGCAGGTTAACCACAAAAAATAAGTGTTAACATATATACAACCCGAATTGAATCCTAAGAGCGGTATACGTAGGGTCTATTTTAAGTTGGACCTAAAGCACTAGTTTATTACTAATATTGAAGAAAATATCTAAGATGTAACACAGCTCTGCTAACACCACACTTGTCGCTGCCATCGAATTATTTAATGTAAATAGTCACGGCTATGACCCTTATTTCGACTTAATCTCTGTGACGAGGTAGCATACTAGGGATTTAAAAGATGGATTATTAATCCGCAGGTTGATGTTTTGTTGAATTTGAGGATGTTTTGATCTTAAAATCCTTGCGTGATTCAAATTCTGATATTTAAATTGTACTTTTTTAATTGATATAATGTTGTTATTGCAATCATTTATATATGTGTTGAACATTCTCTTGTGTGATTTATCTGTTATAGTTACTTATTTATTTGTATATGTATTTTTGTTATTGTGTTTGCTATCCAGACACACGGTGTTCCATTTTTTAATATGTTCTCCAGCGGTTCTTCAGCTCAACTTCGAAGACATGTACTGCCCTTAGGATAGACACTTCAGATCGTAGGTCGTATGTATGTTTTCACTTTCTTTTATTGTGACTAACCTGACGGACCACACATACGTTAGAAACACACGGTATAGAACGTTCAGTTAACAGAATAAACAAACGAGACCACATCAATTAGAAATTTCACATCTTAAAACAGTCATACAACAGAAACACACAACTAAGAACTGATATTCGTTAGAAACGCAGATGATAGAACAGTCATACCAGAGAAACGAAGTTGTAAGAACAGTCATACAAAAGAAGCACAGATGTTAGAACTATCATACGGCAGAAACACACAATTTAGAACCACATACGTTAGAAACGTCATACGGCCGAAATCCACACTCTAGAACGATCATACAACAGAAAAACACAATTTAGAACCACATTCGTTAGAAACGTCGTACAACCGAAATTCACAACTTAGAACGATCTTACAGCCGAAACACAGATGTTAGAATTGTCGTACAATAGGAACCCATGCTTAAGAACTATCATAAACTAGAAACACACATAATTTAGAACTGGGTTTCGTTAGAATTTTCTGTATTGTGTGGTTCTAAGGTATGTGGTTCTAGTGTATGTGTTTCTAAGTTGTGCCAGCACCCCACTAACCTGCAGCCGAAATTTGTCGCTGGAATTTAGATACACTGTGTGTATGTGTGTGTGTGTGTGTGTGTGTGTGTATATATATATATATATATATCTATATATATATATATATATATATATATATATATATATATATATATATATATATATATATATGTGTGTGTGTGTAATATATATATATATATATATATATATATATATATATATATATATATATATATATATATATATATGTATATACACATATGTGTGTGTGTGTGGACGTGTGCGTGTGTATATGAACATATATTTGAACCCCTTGTCCTTCAACTTCCGGAGCAAGGCCGCCACCACTTTCCAGCTGCGTTTATCCGCCCTTGGCCATGTCTCCCCACCCTATCCTTTCACCCTCAGGGGCTAATACACCACTCGACAATCCCGGGCCGAGTGACACGCGTGTGGTGTAACCCACCCCCCTCCCCCGCACCCCCTCGCGGTATCAGCGCCAGCGATACGAGTTTTATGATCCCCGCTGCACCCGGCCCCGACACGTCCTCGGGATTTATGGCAGGCATGATGATTGAAGAGGGTTTTTGGGATGGGGGGGGGGGGATCACGCCTCGCTGGCGCTATGCGAGCGGTGTACCAGTGCGAGAGCCGCGTGATGCACGCGTCATCCAGTGTTGCGTCTTTCCTCTATCGCAGAGTTACCAACTTGGTGATACCTTCACTAGATATGGTAATTTTTCGGAAGACGGTCTGTTGACCGAGTTTCGTATATTCTAACAGGTCGAAAAGTCAGTGATTTCTGTACAAGTATGGTGGCAGACCTGGTGATTTGGACGAAGACGGAAGATTTTTTTCCTATCGTCAGATTGAGTTGAGAGATTTGGGCGGTTCTGTATAATGTGGTATTGAGAGCCGATGAAGGTGAAATTAGGTGAGAATGGAGCAGCGCCGGAATGCAAATGTGGGGGAAACGGGAGATCCCCGAGAAAACCCGCCGACGAGTGGCATCGTGCCGCACGAATGCCACTTGCGTAAACCGGGAGTGACCCTCTACCTTTTGTCTTCAGGATTTTTCATTTCCCTGTATTTATGGAGAGAGCATAAATATATCTTAAAATGTACAATATACGATTACTGCACGTGATTATCTCTTTATAGGTAAAGGCTGTTCACGGCGAAAATGAGCACTTCTGAAAGCCCTGCTTACGATCTACACGTGTCTGAAGGTTTTCCAGGACAACAGACGACCGCCGAATTCGAGTCGGGAGATCGTTATCCACACTTCATTGTAAAGCCGCACACTTCCACAACGAGAGGTATTATGGTGTGAGGGGCGCCATTTACTACGATTCCTCTACCTCACTGATACTGGGTGGTTGAAGGAACACTGACGGAGTGCCGATACGTCCAGGAAATTCTGCGGATTTCTGTCAAGTAAATCATGTGAAATTATTAGGAAAGTAAATATTTTACAGATCTGCTAATTTTTACACTTCGGCTCTTTAAAAAAAAAAAAAGCAGAAAGCGAAGAATTAGTTTAAGTCATCACAAATAGTTAAATAATACTTTTTATTCGACGATAAAATACGGAACTACTTTCCATCCATCGTTACCAACTTTACTGGGAAAATGTCACTCGGTACACCTATTAAAATATACGCAGGCAGGGGCAGTGACATTTTTTGAAGGGTCATTTCAAAAGTGATCACTTTATCGTGAACAGCCTTTAGTCGCGTGGGTAGTCCCTTGCGGGAATAAACGACATGACTTGGACCTATAGTACGCGAAGTTTTGGTAATCTGTACTCTATAAAAGTACTTGAAGTATATATCTATACAACATAAACGAAGGCATACTGTGCGTTTTGACCTACGTGTGTCTAGCGAATGCATTTAAGAAATATTACGTGGCATGCGTGTATGGCTTGCTGCTGTGTCCACCGAAAAGACATTAGTGGAGGACATTTTAGCACTTATTGTAAACAGCATGAGCCTTACATTAATAATCTCTCAGTATTAAAGCTGCCGGTTAGTTTCTGGCGACAGTCTATATGTGATTCCCTGCAGGTAGTGTTAGTTTTGCTCACGCGCCTGGGACTGCGTCGCTGCCGCCGAAAGGTCCGTGTGCGTTTTTTACACGGAAACGGCGGGTCCTAGGCAGTTGCAACAAGACGACCATTTTTGTTCATTATGCCACACTGCTTAATAAACCAGCGTCAAAACTCCATCATTCTGGACGATAAAAAATTTGGTTGCAAAAAAAAAAAAAAAGGATGTCTACCGCTGTTATTTCCTACGTTAGGTGTGAATGAGAGTATGCTCTTTGTTTGAAAATTCCAATAACGTTTAACATTATTTGGAGAACTGTAGTTTTACCTTACTCTCTTTCGGACATTCTGCAAAAATACAGTTTAAAATCTCGAATTTAGGTAGAGCGAGTCATAAATATTTTCCGTTTGATTTTACATCAGGAATCCCCTCATCAAGTTTGTTGGTTGAATTCTGCCCCATTCTGTGAAAAAAAAAATATATATATATACAAATCCATATATATGTATATAAATAAATAAATAAAAATATATATATGTATATACTTCTACATATATGTATATATAAATACTAAATATATATACACACACTCATTTGAAAAACATTCATAACCCTGAAGGAGCCAACGCAGGGGCACATAATTGCGTACAGGCACAGGACATGGCAGTAGGTATACAGAAGACATAAAAATATTAATATTGTATAACACCAAGTATATATTGCAGGGGACCAACACTTGCAGGATGCACTAGTATGGTGTTGGACCACCTGTAGCGTGTAAACAGGCGGCGATATGGTCGGACATGGAGGCATACAGGCATCGTTAATTCCTCCTGAAGAAGACTCTGCCTCAACTGGCGCAACTGACCCTTCAAATCCGCCGTAGTTGCCGCTGGCCCAAGTTGCCATCCGATCTGGTCCCAAACATTCTCTGCGGACGAGAGGTCTGGAGAACTGGCTGGCCAAGGATGCATGTTGAAATCAAAAAGACAGGCTATAGATACTCGTGCTGTGTGAGGCTGGGCGTCATCCTGCTGGGATATTGGGTTGTAAGCTGCACCAGAAAGGGAAGCGCATTTGGTCACAGAATTTCCTGGACGTATCGCCACTCCGTCAGTGTTCCTTCAACCACCCAGCATCAGTGAGGTAGAGGAATCGTAGTAAATGGCGCCCCTCGCACCATAATACCTCTCGTTGGGGAAGTGTGCGGCTTTACAATGAAATGTGGATAACGATCTCCCGACTCGAATTCGGCGGTTGTCTGTTGTCCTGGAAAACCTTCAGACACATGTGACAGACACTACGTCTCTTCTTCCTTCAATGGAAGTTATTTGGAACTCTATAAAAAGTTAGCAGCAAAGTCTAAATGCAAAAAAAAAAAAAAAAGTCAGGAGGCGCTATGAAAGAATATATTCTGAAAAGGATTGTGAAAGTTATAATATACATGTTTTCTTTTCATCTGTTATATTTGGGACACAAAATTTATCTTAGTTATAAAGAAAATTCCATAAAATTCTAGTGAGAAAAAAAAAGCATAACAAACTTGACTATAGGCCGTTCACAGTAAAGTGAGCACGTCTGTGGCCCTAGCTACTTTTTTATTTCAGCTATTATTTATCCTTAAAACACCGTTTCAAATAAATATTGCCATGTCAGCAATAAACACAGTATGTATATTCCACCGCACTCAGATGTTAACGTCTAAGTCGGAAATAAAATACATTTATTGACTATTATCCCCCATGAGAGGGCTTTAAAAAGTGCTCACTTTATGCTGGACAGCCTTTAAAATAGTATACAACGAAGGCCATAACCAATTTGAGAATATTAACATTTTTGTATATTAAAGCATTACAAAATATAATATTTCTGAAACCCCTTTCTTTACATGACTATAAACCAATAAAAAAGACCAATCATCTTTAACTATTATATAAATTGACAAGGTACCCATTCCCCGTCGAAATATAAGTATTTGTGAACCATGCATAAGAGTCTCTTGGTAATTTTTGTCCGAAAACAGCTCCTATTTTTTCCGAATGACGTCCATAAAAAAAGTCTCCAGAATATCAGAACATTTTCAGAAATTATTGGACGCCGCGGGTAGTACTTCGTGACGTCACAGGCAACAAGCATGTGCTGCACATGGCTACATGAGAGGGTAAGTGAGGGAGAGCTCAGGGCCCACGTGACCTCGTGCAGACAAGCTCGCCAGCGGGCCGCAGGCAGTTAGATCATCGCTCAGGCATGTTCGACGCCTTCGCAAGCCTCCATCACCCACGTAGTTGAACGCAGCTCGTAACTTATTCATATTCGTACTGTATCCAAACAGGCGGTTTGGGATAGGTGGGCCGATCGCGTGGCCGCTGAGGTCCAGACATTACTCCCTTGGATTTTTTCTGTGGGATCATGTCAATACCAACGTGTGCGCAGAGAAGATACGTGGCGTTTACCACCTGCGTCAAAGAATGGCCGCTGCAATCGCAGCCATCACACCCGACATGCTGAGATGAACGTGGGGGGAGATCGATTATCGTTTGGACGTGTGGAGGACCACAAAAAAAAAATATATATATATAGTTTTATATATATAGTAAACACCACATAAACTTGAAGGTAAGGCCTCTCTTTAAATATTGTCATTTCAGTAATATGTTGTTTTCTTCATTCCAGAAAATGGCTTGTGTAACCCCGGAGTTCTTTTATAAACACTCTGTGCTAACAACTGGCGAAAGGAAACAGATAAACTGAAAAGTATGTCGATAGAACGTACTCACTTTACCCTGAACAGCCTATAAATAGAGCTCCGACTATTTCGCGGATTGATGTGGCAGCAGGCTAGACTTGACAGTCCTCTACACAGTCGAAACACTAACGTTTGCTTATTGGTTGCTGCGATCAAGTGAGGCCTTTGTACAGCATTCTTCAACACTCACTCACGCTACTGCTTCCTGATTATTACTGGCTCACAGTTAAGCGGGGCGTGCGCATTAATGACTGTCTGACGGACTACAGTGACACAGTCTCCATCGGACAGGAAGATGTGTGACCAAGAATTCGTGTCGCTGAGACGAGTGCTGATAGTGCGAAGTCGAAGATATCAGGCAGTAGAAGACGCGGTGTTCCAACCAGCTAAAAAGACACCCACTCTCTCTTATTTTTTGCCAACTCTACTGCTGGCCGAAGCTGTCATTTACCCTGCCGTCAAATATCCAGTAGTTGTTCCCTCCTCGTATTATTTTTAGGAAGCTCTTCTCGTTTATAAAGAGAAACATATGTTAGCGGAGCCAAATGAGTACATATTTTTTTGCATACTGTGAGCAAAGTCGTTTAACGGATCCACATTTCGTAGAAGATATGGCTGCCTTATAGGAGCATGCTGCTATATACGACTGGAAGTGATACTGAAAATGGAGTTTCTATTCTGTAGTTTTCATAAACATTATAACAACTTCTTCCAGGGACTTAAATTTTTAATACCTTCAAAAACGCGGCCAACTTAAGAAAAAAACCTAGTGTTACTACATGCCTTGTGTTTGTATTTTTAAAATGATTTGCATTATATTCTTAATGGTAATTTTTTTAACGTCTTGAATTTTCCTTTGTTCCCACTGAAAAAACCTTGAACAGAACGCACTTCAGGCAAAAAACTAAGGATAGCTCTCTGGAAAAATTCATTATTACAAACTTAATCTAAATTAGAATTATTTAACTGGATATTAATTTAATTAATATCTAAAGACAAACGGAAAACAACTATTGAATATAAATTTAAAATATTCTCAACACATTTGTGCACATATATTTTTTCTGAACTCGGACGATCTGGAAAGAACATCTGAGTAAGTAAATGGCTGTTACAAAATGGCTTAACATTCTTCAAGTCAAATTTTTGTAAGAATGGAAAAATATTTTTTTTTAAAGTTACATTTCGATTGGAAATTTTTGTTCCCGACATTAAATTATATATTTCTTTCATTACTAACCCGCTGTGTAGTAACATTTATAGTAACTATATTATCACCAATAAGAACGTTTTTACAAAGGTAAATTTGTATTTAAAACTTAGAAGACGGCGAAATATTTAAACTTCTGATATCATACTCTCTTGTTCGCTGAATAAGAGTGCATTATCAGCAAGACACTTCAAAGGTTTACGGAAAATGATTACAAAGATATTATTTAATAACACCGTGGCTCGTTGGTCTAGGGGCATGATTCTCGGTTTGGGTCCGAGAGGTCCCGGGTTCAAATCCCGGACGAGCCCATATTTTCTTATTTCTACATAAGCCCGCTGTGTTTTCCGGTTATATACGTTCCGTAATGTAATACTTTTAATGTTGTTGTCAGATTGTCTGTAATTCCACCCGTCTATCACTGGTGATTTTCATTCACAATATGTACGATATTAATCACAGTAATATTTGCAGTAACTTCAACAAATAACTGAGATAATAAAATGGGAGCTGCCACCTCATTGAAAAAGGTTACGTAAATTACGATCACGGCCTATGAATTACCATTGCAAGACTTGAGAACAAGTCCTCTTGATAAGAAAACCTTCGACTAATGGTTTTCGAGAAAACAGACCTCCAAGACATTAAATACCACGTAAAGCTTATGATGAGGCATGTCATATCTTGGAGGTCTGTTTTCTCGCAAACCATTCCTCAGAGGTTTTCTTACCAAGAGGACATTTTTTAATGTCTTGCAATGGTGATTTATAGGCCATGATCATAGTTTACGTAAAGATGCATGAAGACCCTTTTTTCACTATTTTAAGGGGGGCCAACCCCGATTTTATTATATAGGGTATGCGGTAGGTCAACATGGGTACTTGCATGTTACATTGACTGAATTGTTTGGCATGCCTACAGAAATTCATCCCTTAATATCACATGGTTTCAGTGTAATTAAATAAAGTTCATAATTGCAACCACATATTCACAAGGGTTTCCTGCCCTTAGGGGTGGTTTCCTGGCGTTCGTTTTCAGACATTTTCTAACTGAAATTTTGCAAGGAACGTCCTCTCGCCGTTTGTCGCAGAGTTGATGACTCATCCTGTATTTATCTCTCCGTACATAAGACACGTACTTGTCTAGTATTTAGATAACGATTACGTCAACTGTACAATTATAATTCCCACTAATCATGCGGCTCGTTGGTCTAGGGGCATGATTCTCGGTTTGGGTCCGAGAGGTCCCGGGTTCAAGTCCCGGACGAGCCCGTTCTTTCCTTTTGTTACTAAGCCAACTTTAGTCCACGTGTACGCAAAATTTTCACATATTAACAATAATAGTTGATTATGTTTCCGTTATTATTTATATGCACATCAGTGCGGTGTGGATGGTTATTTTATTCTAATGAGTAGTAATTAGTTCTATAACAACCTGAAATACCACATTACTGTAGGGAGACTGGATAATATAAGATTGTACGTAATGTATATGAAATGCAACGTGGTCATTAAGACTTGCATTCTTAATTTTGACGAATCTGTTTTCGTAGAAAAAAAAAAAAACTAATTATGATCTCAATGATGAGACGCAGAGTTTGTGTGCGGCATTTTATGCTTACAGAAATGATGTGTAATGTTAAATATAACGTGCTCTTGTCCTCGCGCATACTGGTGTATTTCTATAATTTTCATTTGAGTAGGAACAATGATAATGTTCCACGAGTTTGATGGACACAGATATTCCATGAAGATAGTCTTACGGTACGTCAATCCAATAATATTATTTTAAAGTAAATCGTTGGTCGTGCATTGTCAAAACGTAAAATGTCAACATTGTTACTCATAGTGCCTGATAATTTTGCCGTATGTATTTGATCCCGAGTGACATTGTACAATAAATTATACCCTATATAAAAAAGTGAATAATAAGTTGGCATTCTGCGTGCCAGTGACTTTTCTGTGTCTAAATGCTCAGACGTTTAAGATAAAACCAGCAAGAAAGGACCTCCGCATTAAATCAGTTCAAATAAAATGACTCATGGGCGTCAATCTTCACGAACACGGAAATGGCTGTTGAATAATAAAATTAAACATCGTGAATAATAAATTTCGAACTAAATAAATGTTTGTTTACTACACCTAGGGTGTAGACGTTAACATCTTAGTAAATAAGTGATCGAACTATCTATTTATTAAAATCAAATGTGTTAGTGAGCATTATAAATCTGCATTAAAGAAGAAACATACTTGATATATGCACAATACTCGTGTTGATATTATCCGTGCGTATATAAGAATATTTGAAGAGTGATTCAGGGACCTAAAGTCTTATTGGGAAACAGTATCAAAAAACAAAAGTCATTGATATTACAGAAAGCCTACGCCTCCAACATATATTTTTACAATAAACTTGACTGGGATTATCGGTGTCTCAGACTGTAGTGTTTCGTGCGTAAGCGCAAAAAAATCACAAAGAAATGAAAAAAAGATTTTTTTTTAACTATTCAAAAATATTTTTAGAAATTTAACATTAATTTCAAAACATGAACATTATTGAAATATGCATTTCTTAACGACAACACATTTCAAGTAACCAACTTCGAGCATTAAGTGTTAGTGTCCGGAATATACGCTGGTGAAATTTTTTTAGGGTAATAGCATATTGAAACGTCTTGAAAATCAACTTTCGTTACAAAGTGGGAACCAATGGGTACGTGAGGACTCAATATACGTTGTGGAAGTTTCGGTCAACGAAGACAGCTCGCATAGAGAAAGGGCCACCATGTTGTGCACCAAGCCTTATGCAACCCCGTGACATTGAGGTCTGCCATCCGTACACAGTTATTTTAGACACCACTAGGCTGGCACTAACACCAGAGTTGAGAAGACAAAGCTTGGGTTTGTGTCGTTAACAGGAAGACATTGGGTGAGTGAAGAGATTTGGACGGTTCTTAACATCGAGGTCTTGAGAGCCGATGAAGGTAATTGAGGTGGGTATGGAACAACGCCGGAATGAAGGGGTGGGGGGAAACGGGAGATCGCCGAGAAGACCCGCCGACCGACGGTATCGTCCGGCACGATTCCCACACGCGAAAATCCGGATTGAACCCGGATCGCCTTGGTGGGAGGCGAGCAGGCTAAATGCTCAGCCACCGTGGCCCCAGGGAGATATTGACTTATCGTTATGTAGTTGGAGCTTGAACTGCGTTCCGGAGTGATTTTAACACACATTTCCCCACGAAACAATGAAACGTGCTTCCAGTGTGCCAACCTACGAAAAGGAATTATACTTGAGACGAGGTGGAAAGACTACTTTCGAGACATCACAGGCATTGCGGAACCCTATTTCCGAGCCCTCAATTATAGCTAGAAACTGCCTTTTCACATTGCCTTATCACCTAATGTATTGATCGGAAATACTGTTCTCAAAACTAGCGTAGGTACATGTAATGAAATTTGCTACTGACTTTTCGGTAATTTAGTGATAGGGTTGCTGCTTAGAGCCTCGTAGTTCCAGGGGTCAACACAGCGCCGCGCTGGGGCGATAAGTACAGAGATCGGCGTCACCCTCGCTTCTATGGCCAAAACCGCTACAAAGGAAGTTATCATTACTTAAGGCGGTATCGCTCATTTTTTTTGGAATTTGGTTATCTGAGAGAGGTTTCGAAAAGTGCCACCTTGATGCAGTTTTTACTTATCAAATCATGATAGTTTTCAAAATATAACACTCAAATTCCGACACAAGAGTGTTCGATTAGAGTCTAAGCGCGGCATACTGCATTTGTATTGCAAGCTACGAAAGGAACAAAAACAACTTTTCCTCTACCGTTTATGGTTTAATGAATGTTAACAGTTTCGCTTGAAAGAACAAAAATATATTTACGACTAGTCTGACCCCTACTTTCAACAGAATTCAGAGTGTCAGTACTCGCTCATCTGTTTATATATCGCACTCATACTGAATCAGTATGTTCTGCACACCATACAGATTGCATTAAATGCAATTTGACTGGGAAAAAATAGCTAGGAGCAAAGCCTAGTTTGCTGCGGAATTCGGGAAATTTAAGAATTTTGAGTGTTACATTTTGAAAACTATAATGACTTGATAACTAATAACTGCATTAAGGGGCACTTTTCGAAAGCTCTTTCAGATAACCGATTAAAAAAAAGTGAAATATCACCTTAAAGCACGTGAAAATAAATTGATTCAAAGGCATCGTTTTCAGAATTGGAAGATTCAGATTCGGTGTACGATGAATCTTCTGTTTCAACGGCTAACAGCGACAGCGCAGAAGAATTATGCTTCTTTTGTGATGTTTTATCTCACGAACACCATTCTGGAGATTATATTCAGTACCCTCGCTGCCTATGACGAGTGTATGAGACACGTGCGCTGTCATTGATTAAACGAATGGAAAACTTTTGTTTGTTAACACTACAGTCCTTTAGTTGTTTCATTTTAGTCGGTAACATTTTTTTTTTACTCTAAGTAGAGGTTTACGTATAGTTTTTATATGGAGTACTTTTCATTGTGATCTGTGTTTGATATACATTTATAAATGCTGTTCACGATAAAGTGGGCACTTTTGAAATCACCCTTGGAAAAATGTCACTGCCGCTGAACGCATATATTTTAATGGGTGCACTGAGTGACATTTTCCCAGTAAAGTTGGTAACAATGGATGGAAAACAGTTCCATGTATTAAATTCTAATAAAAATTGTTAGGTAACCATTTGTGATAGCTTAAATTATTTATTTCGCTTTTTTTTTTTAAATGCATCTATGTGTGAAAATGAGCAGATTTGTATAGTTTTTACTTTCATAAAAATTCCACAGTTTTACTTGACCGACGAATGAATAAAGTAATGAGGCCCATGGCAATGTTAATTTTACATAAGGTGGAGGAATTAATAACGTACATACAAGTAGATCTTAAGCAGGGCTTTCAAAAGTGCTCATTTTACCGTGAACAGCCTATACCAACACGTATTTACCAATAGTTTAATAAGACTTGCGTTGCGGTTTTGTGCTTGTTAAATTATTTGAGAGGAATGTACCTGCTTTCCCACTATCCAATATAAGGAAAATCTACTATATAATATTAGGAACACCTACTATACGATAAGGCTCTTTTTTTTTTACTGTGAATTTATTATTTTTATATTTATTTTTTAAATAAGCTAACAAATGTTTTGCTTTCTTGTAACATATTCTATAAGCCAAGCAGACAGTGGATATCATCTCGCTGTTAATATATTTTATTTGTATACATAAATGATAATTTTGGGAAAGTATCCGATTTTCGGTCACTTTCCTTTATTAGTAATAACTATCACGTTTCACAACCTGATATCAGATTAGTATTCGCCAGTATTAGAAGTTACGCAAAGAATACAGGTGGTTATATAGCCAAAATACAGATGGTTTGATTGTCAAAACCAGTCTGAAAGTTTCCTATGGTGAGTACTGCGGTTACTTTTGGCATTTTACACCTAATGGATTTCAGAACAAAACAGCAGCGTATTGGAAAAAAAATTGTTGAATGTAAGCCTGATAAATAGAAATTAATTTAAATATTTGACAACCATTTAATAGTTATTTATTGTCACAGTGTTACATACTACTACAAAAATGTACGAATAATGATACAAATGAACAAAATGCATGTCTACAGAACAAAAGGAATCATTATATTAGGATAATTTTACTCTTTTTGGGACGGTAAGCTGTTCCCCTTTAAAGACGAAGATGCAATATAAACCGAATCGATCCAGACATTTGGTCATAATTCAACGAGATGTTTTTGCGAGAACTTTCGGAATTTAGTGTTCTGTAGAAAACGAAAGATCTTAAGACCACCTTAAAAAAAGCACCAGCCACACGTAATTGAGCTAATATAATTTGGTGGAAACAAAATGTTTGCTCAGGGTGCATAACCAATTGAATTTGCAGGCATTTCAGTAAAATTACATTTAACAATGAACCGTTAAATAATATCGCTAATCGAAGTAGGCTATTCTTCGCAAGTGGTGGTGTATGCATTCGCGTGGTATAAGGACGCATTATAGGTTTGCGTCTGAAAGGTTCGGGTTCGTATCCCTTTTAAGCCCGTGTTTCCTGCTTAACACTGGGAATATTTAACGGATTGGAGACTTGCAGCTTTCATGCTATAATGTAAACTAATATTTGAATATATGCTGTTCATGGTAAAATGAGCATTTTGAAAGCCTTACTTAAGATCTACTTGTATGCACATTGTGTCTTCTTCCGCCCTATGTAAATTTAAGGTTATCATGGGCCTCATCACTTTATTCATGCGTCGGTCAAGTGAAACTGAGAAATTATTAAAAACGTAAATATTTTTCAAATCTGCTCATGTTTACACTTCGCTGCATTAAAATAAAAAAAAAGTGAAAGAAATGATTTAATTTATTACAAATGGTTACGTGACCCTTTTTATTCGACGTTAAGACATGGAACTATTTTACATTCTTCGTTACCAACTTTACTGGGCGCATGTCACTCAGTTCGCCCATTAAAACATATGCAGGCAGGGGCAGGGACCTTTTTTATCTAAGGTTGATTTCAAGAGTGCTCACTTTATCGTGAACAGCCTTAGATAAATAATTAACGCTATATTGATAAAGCGAGTGGTTTCTTTACTGTTGACGGTGAGTTGTAAGGCGATGTGATGAAACCACACAGGGCAACTGAAGGCTGTTTACGCGATAAACTGGCCATTTTTGAAAACCCTGCTTTATATCTACCTGTTTGCACATGATTTATTCTTCCACCATACGTACACGTAACATTGCTATTGGCCTGATCACTTTAGTCATGCGTTGGTCAATTGAAACTGTGAAATTATTAAAAAAGTAAATATTTTACAGATTTGCTATTTATTACACTTAGCGTTATTATATGCATAGAACGTAAAAGAAACTATTTCAGTATTCAGAAATGTTTACCTAATACTTTCAATCCGACGCTAATAAATGGGAACTACTTTCCTTCAGTTGTTCCCAACTTAACTGGACACATGTCAGTCTTGGCGTTAAAATAAATGCGGGTAGGGCAGTGGCATTTTTGAAAAGTTGATTCAGAAGTGCTCACTTTACTGTGAACAGCCTTTGAGAAGAAGGGCAATGGTTTGCTATTGCCTTCCGCAGTATGTTAGAGGTGAGCCGGAGCCACCGACCATTGTCGGGAATCGAACCCGCGCCCCCTTCGTGAGTGCTAACAACGTTACTCACTGCACCAGAGAGGGAGCCGGTTGCCCTACCTTGTACATGTTTGTAGTCTAAAATACTATAGGTATACTACAATTTTTCTTAGCTCAGTGTGGATATAGGTACACAGTTATTTTGGTGTAATAGAAAAAAATATTTATATTCGTAAAATAAATTTCACAGTTAAGAAAAATTTAAATATTTACATATAAGTATGCGTATTAGCTTATTCAACGCAACTATTTACATTTTAGCATACTTCTTTAGAAGAAAATTACAAGCTCCGGTTTTGTGTTGTGCCATATGAATAGAAAGGTGTCGCTCTAATGAACGAATCAAGAGCATAATAGGTTTTAAGGAAATCAGTTTAGTTATAAAATGAAACTGTACGTATTCTGACTTATGTACTTGTGAATTGACATGCTGTACAATGTTATTGGCTGTGTGTATTCTTTCTAATGTTGTATTTATTTCTCATTTGCTTCGGTTTAAAAAAAAAAATATTAGGATGATTCTTTTAAAAAGGAAGGTATTATTATATTTGTATTTATTAATATATGAGAAATTGACAAGTGTTTAATCATTATGTGTTATATGTATATCATGATCAGTTCAAGGAATAGTGTCTTATCTTATCTGAGCACGCACCGGCAATCTTGCTTGAATAATGAACTGCATTACATAAGTCATTCTTCATACCACAGCTTAAAAAAGACAACACAAGCATCCGTTTGTCTAGATTGTATCAGAACACGGAGATAAAACACTAATCATCCTCGCTATATTGTAGTACATGTTCATCCGTAATCACAAATGAGATAACATTTCCCTTATCGTTTAGGCAGTTTAATCTTCGTGCGAAGTAAAAAAAAAAATGCGTTTTACTGGGTCTTACGTTACACACCCAAGCTCTGAAAGGCCAAAGGTGACGCCGTTTCCTTGTTAAAGTGGGCAGTGGACCACAATATCTAACTCGCTGCATCGATTCAGTCAGGAGAATGTGTGGAACCTCTGCGAAGATCAAAAATTATTTTAGATATGTGCAGGTACACTCATAGTGATGACTAAGAGCGTCAAGCCCTTGCAGACATATTTCAGTAGATATAAAATGAGAGAGATGGACCAGACCACTAAAAAAAAAAGGCCACCAAAATTTCACGTCTGAAAAAATAATCGAAAATAATAAAATTTAAGCATAAAATACACTTGTTAAAAAAAAATGTTTTTCTTTAATTCACTTATATTCATAGAAATTGATATACAAGATGGCCCGCATAACGTGGACACCCCCAAAATTTCCGGAACGGTTGTAGATCACGAAATACGGTTTTCACATTTCGCATACGAGGGCAAGTACTTTACAGCAAAGTGACTATTCGTAACACATGTATGGACAGAAATAATTAAAGCACGTATGATTTTTCTTCTGGAAATATACATTTATTTCAAGAGCATCTGAAAGTACGTGTAAAGAGGAATTTTACTCATTAATATTTACTTAAATATTATAGCGTACAACAAAAATGGTATAAGGGATGGTGGTGGTGTACGTTAACTAGTTTATTAGTAAGTTTTAGAAATAATTTGGAATTTCCTTGCGCATGACATGATTATGTCAAAACAAAATTTGAATTACGTACATTATTTTTTGTAAACAATAATCCACACGAATAATATTTTGTAGCATAATTTGTGATTTCTGTAACACAATAGGCTGCTAAAAATTCACGAGATTTTTAAGGGAATTGAAAACCCCGACAGGCAAGTAAGGAAGTTAATATCGGTGGCGGCAGTTTTTCAGATTTCCGTCACCATTTCACATATTTTCTGACCCCCGCAAGGATAGTTGATAGGGGTTTGGCCCTAGGCGGAGGGGGCCAGGGGGGACAGTATCTATATATCGATCATATCACCCTGCATCAACTACAAAAAGTTTATCATCGTTAACTTATCAGTTACCATAATTTCTATCGACCAAATCCGGACAGGATTACATTTCTTGGTCCTCCGCAACTGTCGCACAGATTTCCCAACATCCCTTCCGCTTTTCGTTGGTTTGCTGTACCCTGCCGTTCAGACACTCCCTCTTCCGGGGTGTGTCCATGGCTACAATCGCGGCCAAGGTAACGGACAACCCTGCTCAAGTCGCGATCCATGCATCCATTTTTAACATAACCAACCCGACTTAAGGCGTGTAGGGCTTTCCCTGACACACATCCCATGCTCTGCCTCAGGGGACGACTCTCTATAGACTTTTTCGAGCCACTATTTTCTCAAGTACAGTCGTGTTGCCAACACCAAAAATACAATAGATATTTTCTAATTTTTAAAAATTGTAAACTTAAGAACAGCCAAAATACCCCTGGTCAATAAAAAATTGCGAGATGGCTTGAAAATTAATGCAACTTCTAGTATCTATTAAATTACGCAAATATAATTTTGTGACTTCACACGATCGTTGCACAGTTTCCGCCATGTTTCATTTGATTCTTTGTGCCTTGCGCTGTTATGTTTACCGAGGCTGCTGATATTTGAGTTGGTTTGTTAGAAGGACGTTCATAATACAAAGGAGTTTGAAAAAAAAAAAAAGCAGTCACCAGTCTTCGATGCCTAATTGTAGAAAGTATTGGAAGTGAACCCCCTACAATATCGTATCACAATTGGAAGGACAGTTGGGAAAATACTTAAAATAAAATTTACCTAGACGATTACCTCGAATATGTATTCCCTAGATTCGTTAAGTTTGTGTCATCAGGGTAGACAACACTTGAATCTATAGTTTTTCATCGTACTCGTGTTTACAGTTTGTAGCTCTGAAGAAGAGCTCGACGCAAAAAAAATTGACATGTCACCTCTGTATTGTGTTGCAGTGTGCTCCTACCGACCTAACTACTAGCATGCCGAAGGGTCCACAAAACTCTGAAGGGACTCAAGATAGTGTAGCGGGATTTGGGGGTTTTCTGGTAAAAAAAAAAAAAATCTAGCCTTTGCGGTTGAAGGTTGGGACCTGCGTAATGTCGGTGTCATCTGGGGTCGGAACCCCGCTGGGTTTCCCCCCTACACATGGCTGCCTGTGCTTTCAGAGAGCACGACGGAAAAAGGAAAAGGGGGGGGGGGGGGGAGGGACAATTGAAACACTAAACGGCTTGTCTGATGCGCGCGTGTGCTAGCTACAGTACCATTAACAACGCAGTGCATCCACCCGGGACCGAACATTTTACAACTCGATACAGGACACTCGGCAGTGATGCCGAGAAAAACAAAAATTGCTTTAAGGAAGCTTGCGGTACTTGTGTGGAACTACATACATTTTGAATGTTTGCCCACATTGCAAAACGACGAAGTAAATACTATGTTGTCGGTAATGCAGAAAATTAAAACTGGATCACGGGAACGAACGATGGCAAACAAACAATAAGGAACAGGAATTTCGTCCGTGTTTTCACAGAGCTCATCCAAAAATGCTTTAGTGGAAATTATTTCCAAGATTCGATATGCTAAGGAGGGTGTCCTGTACTTATGTCAGTTGTAAGAAAACCGAGATCCTGACTGATTTTGTTCTGGTTTTCTTTTAAAAGTAATATCATCGAGCTTTACTCATATTGCAACTCTTCAGCGCCTGGAAAGTTTTACGCCTAACCCTGTTCTAGATAAATTGTCGGAATCCAACCAAGCATATTTTCATTTTAGTTCCGACTATTCTGTTAAAATAATGATAATTCGCAAAATCTTTTAAGCTTCGACATAAAGATTTACCTTAAGGCTAGCAAAATGTGTGGTACGTCGCGTTAGCTTCTCATAACAATTTCGCAAAGAAGGAACAGCTAAAAAAAGAATTTAAAAAATGTTTATTGATACCTAGCGATGTCAGCTTATGTATGACAAGAAAATTCTTCTACGATATTTACTAAACACGGCAAAAAGTTTTTATCTCGTGGACTAACAGTTAGTATAATGTTATTATTGCAACTATTTTTTTATGCTGCTGGTTTATCGGAACTTTCAGTACATAAATCCACATTCTTTCGTGATAACTTAACGTGATAGAAGCACAAGAAAAGTGTCTTTTGGTCTTCCAGTTTTCGAAGTATTTTAAAACACCGTAAAAATTAAACAACTTAGATTTAGGCTTCAGACAAATTATTTTCGTGCCATCTGTTGTTAATATTTATTTATTACGAGACCTGAGTTAAACATTTTTACTATAAAAAAATTTGGAGTCTAAAATAAACGATAAACTGACAATTGTATACATTTGTATAACATTTATTAGGTATTATATAAAATGCTAACAAAATTATAGGTACATTTTAAATGAAACGTTCACCGCTGTTTGGTGTTGGCTGGGTAGGCAGGATCTTGAAATAATCGCTTAAAGGAAAGGCATAAATTTTGAAAAACGTTGGAAGGGGGCCACCAAATATATGTATAAAACATTTCTTATCGTCTTACAAATCATCAAGAAGACGGTGTGAGCTGGGTGGGCGTGTTCACAGTTACTTCCTATACGTGACGTCATGACTTTGATAATATATCAGGGTAGGCTGCGTGGAGAGTTGGAAACCTACTGACAAGAAAATGTGCGGTACTGGACATGGTTTGATTACGACCAACCTCAGCGGCCGCATAAAAGTATAACGTATGATTGTGTCCTGTGTTGAGGGCAGTAAATTATGCATTGTGAAGTTCCACATGTAATACATCGTGTATTGAAAGTACACACTGACTCACACCCACTCGACAGTACAAACATAAAGCTTGATTCATAATTGAAAGCATGTCAGTATTCGTAGAACGTAAGTCGTGTGCACAATAATTGTCTGCCGATTCACGACTGCGCATAACAGATAGTGTACATCAGAGTACCCAACACAGTACACAATGGAAATGGTTATATTTCATTTCTTGCGCGGGCGCATGGGCAACAACCAATCAGAGCAGAGTATTAATTTTCCAATGAAATTGTTTATTTAAAACGGAGGAACAGTTACCCTGCAGAAACGGCGAAATGTTGCAAAATATTAATTTCGAGAAAAGTACAGCAGGATTTTTAAAAGTTATTTCAAATATCTACCAATGCGAAAACCAAGCTTTTAAAGAAAATCAACAAGCTAAATATTTTAAATCACTGTCAGTTTTCAGCACATATCACATTATGTTACAAAAAAACCATTATTTACTAACACTGCCAAAATACGCCAGACTCGTTGCAAAATAATGAATCAAATTCGCAAAAGAATGTTGTTCATTTGAATGTTCTACTGTTACGTCCTATGTTTTTTTTTTATTGTGAACCAACCCTAATAACCGGACTAGCTGTCCACAGTAGGCGACCACAGAAATGTATTAGACGTGCGAGATTTACATCAGATGTTCAAAGTGTCCGTTGCCCATTCGCTGACCATGCGGCCACACGTCACACACTATTCAGCATCTCCTCGCGGACTGTAACAACCGTACCATGAAGTTTCACGGCGATCTACGCACGATAATGGGGCCAGCTGAGGTTGGCCAAAAGAAAAAAAATTATCCGTACATTTTCTTCGCTATTTTCGCTTCTACTCGCAGCCCTGGGTTTACAGTCTGCGGTATTTTTTTTTTACGCGCTGTACATACTGGAAGCGTCGCGACGCCTATTGTGTAGGGCGGTGCAGCGATATCGTCCACGGAGATCTGCAGATCTGCGGGGTTAACCGCTGCACCATCTGCGGCGGCCGGCGTGGATCCCTTTGTGCGACCACGTGATCACCTGTGCCGTAGCACGCGAGCACATCCACCCCCCCCCCCCAGGCACAAACCCTCCTGGTCTAACAAACCCTACCCGTCTGACGGGCGTGGTCCAGCTGCCTGCTACTACTGGCACTACACTAAGCTGAGTGGAGTTTAATGGAGAGATCTGGGCATCTCTTAAAGGCGTTGGCGACGACAAAAAAAAAAAAAAATTTCGTGTTTGTATCATGTAATGTTGAAACTTTTAGATTTTATCTTAAATTATTTTTCCTCGCAATTTTTTTTTTTTTTTTTTCAGAGCGTAGTGCCGATCTCCCGTGGCGCAGTCGGTTGGTGCGCCGCCGGCCTGCGGAGCGGGAGGTTCTGGGTTCGAATACTAGGTACGGCGTGAGTGTTAGTTCAATAGGTCATAAGTTAGTTTGTAAGTCGTCCCCTGATAAGCCCCCAGGCCTTATCACCGGGAGACGTTAATAAGCCTTTTCCAATCAATAAATTCAGAGCATAGTTTTCACCTATAAGCCTAAGTCACCGTTTTACTGTTTTAGGGATTCATAAATAATGAGAACTAACTTACATACAGAAACGAGATGATTCCTCTGGAAGAAGATATCAAGAGATACTTAAAAACGTCTATAACCTTTTACAAGGAAGTGTTCTTTGCGATTTAAAGAAATTTTCTGAAAATAAGGAAGATGTTGCATAGTTCATTTTTGTACCTGTCCCAGAATTTTTGTAAAATTTCTTTTGCTGAACGTACCTATAAATTAATTAATACAATGCCTTTGAGTTACCCTTGTTAATTTTTCTGCAGATTGTTTGTTTTAATTGTACATTACAAAAATAGTAACATTTTGATGTTGACATGTAATTTTTGAAAAACCATGAGCTTTAAAAAATTTGATCGGAGGGAAAAGTAGTCGCTGTTCACTGTAAAATGAGCGTATTGGAAATCAACCTTGGAAAAATGTCACTGCCCTTACCTGCATATGTTTTAACGAACACACTAGCCAACGCGCGCTCAGTAAAGTTGGTAACAACGAAGAGGAAAGTAGTTACAGGTCTTACCGCTGAATTATAAATGTTAGGTTAAACATTTGGGAATACTGACACGATTTGTTTTACTTTCAGGTTTTTTAATGCATAATTCATTTACGTTCTTAATCATTTTAAAGTTTTACTTGGTTGACGCGCATGAATAAAGTGATTAGGCTCATGGTAATATTAATTTTACATACGGTGGAAGAATACACAATGCGCACACAAGTAGATCTTAAACAGGGCTTTCAAAAGTGCTCGGTTTATCGTGAACAGCCTTTACAAATATAAAACAACCAATATTTCCGTGGCTAACGCCCTTAACGCCGGGGTCTTGAGGGCCCACGACGGTGAAGCGAGGTGAGTAAGGAGTAGCGCTGGAATGCAAGCGTGGGGGAAACCGGGAGATTCCCGAGAAAACCCGCCGACCAGCCCTTCTTCCGCGCACGAGCGGCCTCGCTGGGGATCGAACCCGGTTCGCCTAGGTTAGGGGGCGAGCTCCCTACCCGCTGCGCCACCGCGGCCCTTGGGAGATTGTGATGAAATGACAGCGCCTCAGTCCTTAGCTCACGTGAACCGCGCCAGGTTTTGACCATAGACTGAAGATGAGGCATGTACCCAACATTGACCTACCCCAAAGGAACACAACTGTAGAAGTCACATGGTCAACACTGATGATTGGGTTTGTTTATACCTTAATATACAACAATTACTATTACATTAATAAAATACTTTTATACCGATTTGAATTTAATCAAACTGCATTACAAATTGTTTAGAGGAAGTATAAAAATATCTCAAAGCACTTGTTTACACAGTAAATTGAGTCCTTTTTAAGACCCTCCTAAAAGGAATTAACACCTAATAAATATATTGCAGTCTCAGACGTTAACTTTCGAGAGTGATGAAATGTATACAATGTGTTTATTGTTCATATTGCAATGTTTACATTAAAAGTGGCGGCAAGGTAGAAGTTAATAGAAAGGAAACATTTAGCAGGGCCTTGAAAAGTGCTCACTTTACCGTGAATAGCCTATAAGCAGTTGAATGTTGGGACACGAAGATTAGTTGTGCGCAGCCAGCGAGAACTGTCTCCCTCATATCTAGTCTATTGTTTCGAACCTACTGGCAACTGCTACCAGGTTTGGAAATCCAGCACCGGTAGGTACAACATCTCGTGTGAGGAGAACAGCTACAAGTATGGGAAACGTTCGGAGTAGTACAAGAAGTCCGGAGTTAAGTACGTATGAACAGCCCTCAAGCTGTCAACGCTCCTGTCATTATGAACTTAACATGTGCGCCGTGGAGTTGTTTATGCTTTATATTTAATCAGATAGTAGTCGCTTCACATGAGAAGTGGCGTTACTGATTTTTATATAGGTTAACAGTTTGAAATATTTTAATCGCGTTTAATGATTTGCAAATATTAAATAAGTCACATTATATTGACTTCTCCGGGTACATTATTATTAAAGACGGTCCATTACGTTCTTTTCTAATTTGAGAAAGATGATATATTTCTAGTATCGGTCTTAAAAACTAATAGAAATCCTTTTTTATAATTCATACTGTTATAAAAATTGCATAATGAAAAAATGGCATTAAGATTTTACAAGTACAAAAAGTTCCTATTTTTAGAAAATAATTACTTATAGACCGCATTAAGGAATTTTCCGGCTGTAACGTACCACATTCTCTTTCACCATATGTAACTTTACGTGAATTTTGGAGGTATGAAAGACGATCAGTTCCATAACTTACCACGAACAACAGGGTCAGACCGTAGGAATGTTCATCATATTATTTATCTTTCGTCTTGCACCTTTCGAAAACAGCTGACGACTCGCACTGTACACGCTTTGCCGTGCCCTTTTTCGCCAAACTGAACATCGTATCCTCGTTGGAACGTTGGATTTGAGCAGCAAACAACAAACTTATTTTATTGTTACCGTCCTAAACACGCCTAGCACACCTGTCGACCAGTGTAGACTTATTTATGATTTTTTTTTAGACAATTCGTGGCAAAATCAGCTCTGCAGCATGTTCCTCGGTGGAATTTTCTATTTCGCCCGTTTACAATTAATTTAACTCGGTAACTTTAATATGTACCATACATTTCGCCGTTAATACAATATACCTAAATAGTTTGTACAAAATTCGAATTTTACAAACATTTATTACTACAAAACTAAATTAACGGAAAAGCCACCCCAACAGGCCAACAGTCACAGTTCAGATAAGAGTAAACGTTAGCGTTATTATTACCTACTCTAGGATAAGCAACAAATACTAAAGAATAATTAAGTAATAATAATAAAGTGTAATAGAGATAGCTAATTTGGAAACTCTGTCTCTTGGCTCCATCTATAAGAGAGGAACTACACAGCTGAATCTGTAATTTGAATAAGTGTGCTTTTAATTAAAAATTAAATTAATAAGCTGACACTGACTGATGAATCAGTGGTACCCAGCGTGCATGATATTAAACCAGAATTAATTTGGTCACCAAATAATCAGAACGGTTCCAGTGATTCCAGTGTGAAAAATAGTTAATGGTTGGCCGTAAAATTTCGCATCGCATTCTTCCCGTAAACGCAATTCGATCAGTTAGTTTTTCTTGTTGTAGAAATCAAAGGGACTGATACAGGATTACCGGCTAGTTTTATTACTCGGCTCGGCTATAATCTCGGTTTGGTGAGCGTTTCATTTGTAAATTTCGAAATCGGCAAACTGTAAAACCTGAAATCAAAACCTAATGCATTCAACCGAGGGCGTACTAAAGCTGTGATTCATGGACCGGGAAAAAGGGTTTGTAAAACTTTTAAGCGAGCGCCGAAGCGGAAAGATTGATTAATGGCGTTAACAGATTGGTCGCCACCATTAGCAGCAAGACGGCAAAACACACACAGCCTCGGGTGCGATTCTCCGCGCCCGTAGCCGCGTCCAGGGGGTTGATGAGATAGGGTTTCAAACCAAATAAGCTCGGAAGCTGCCGAAAAAGAAATAAAAAAAATTTCCCCGGCCAGTGCTGTTAGCACGGTGGCAATATTAATCAAAGGATTATCAGCACCGCATCGTGTGGACAGTATTGAGTCACCATCCACGCTGCACCGGGAACCGTTCAAACACGGCGCTGGAAGTGCATTTATAATGCGTTCAATGCGAGAGCAAACAGCGAGCCTGCATTTGTTAGGATTACTGCAGACGCGTGGCGTGAAGATGAAACTGCGAACAACGCAGAGTGAGCTCCTTACAGGATACGTCATTTTTCACTAAACCATTCATTTTGTTTTTGTTGTAGACGCTTTGCGACAGCGATCGTTTGGATAGTTCAGGAATATGCTTATATCTTTACAAACAAAATTAATGGTGGAGTTTTTGTTTTCATACAGAGATATCTATGTATGATTCTTTGAGATTCTCCTGAGAATGATTAAACCTGTGGGCAATTTACATCATTGTACGTAGTCAAATTGCAGTGTAATTTTAATTTTTGCATTTTGAGTGCAAAGCATTTGCTCAATTTTGTCTTAAAAAGGTAATTATTTTTAATGAGAGGCCTGCTCCGACTTGAGGATAAATTTACTACGACTATGGCCCTGTATAAATTTGTCAAGATGCATAAAAATATAACGTAAAAGCCGACGTAATTCAATGAAATTAAAGGCGATGATCAAAGAAAAATATGTTGAAACTATTCCATTCCGCTAGAAATTAATGGAATGACAAAGAAAAGTGTCATCTCGATTAGAATAGCATGTTTTATTGTCATTATCACGGCCTCATTTAGATTTTGATATTATCGACTCTGATTAACGATTAAGTCAAGTCCAGGTACAGTGGATGTTCGGATTTCTACTGGCGGTACACAACCTTTCTTTGCTCTACATTACTGCGATATTAGTGACCATCCTCCCATCACTGGGGCCCGTTGTTATGATCCTGATCCCGGAGGGTTGCGTATATTTGATGCGTGAAGTGTGGCACACATTTCTGCAGCGTTGAAATGTAACGGGGATAGCCAGATGCACTCCCATAGCTATACATTTCATCGGTAATACTCTTCTGTGTAATGACCTTTTTACAACTACGCTATTTCAAGTTGTGACCTAGGACAAAGATACGTCGATCGGTGCATGTAACCCTCTGACTTCACGGCGCTGTCCCGAAATTTGAACTTTTTCCTCAAACTACATCCTAAGATGACAGTATAAGAATATTTCAGTTGTTTTATTGTGTCTTTTCGGGTGTGAAAACCGAAATATAATGTAAACCTCGAAAACAAATGTCAACTAACCAGGATAAAAATTCATGCTCTACTGCTAATAAAAATTAATTAATTATGAAATACATGTATTATCTGTAACGTAGATACAGATGGCTATCAAAATAATGTAAACAACTATGTTCTGAAAAACAGCATATTTGTGAGATGGTAACACTGATCATTCTTGCGCTGCGACTGTCGTTTGTTATTGCAGTGAAGGACGTTAATTCATTGATTAAAGATTAGGTACACCGCTTATTCGTCTTCTGCGCATGTACCCAACATTGACCTACCCCAATCATGCACAACTATCAAAGTCACATGGTCGACGACGATGATAGTTTTTATTTATATCTTAATTTTTAAATGACAAGCACTATTACATGAATAAAATATTTTGAACAATTTTAATTAAATCAAACTGCACTACAAATTGGCTAGATTAAGTATACAAACATTACAAAGCATCTGCTTACTAAACAAGTGTTCTAACCTCAAATCCAATCGACGCCATTTTTGCTAGCTCTATTGGCAGAAGAGCAGTTCAATGTTGCGACACGGAGATTGGTTGTGCGCAGCCAGCGAGATCGGCCTAGCTTATCTTTAGTGTATGAGTTAGTTAGTCTGCAGTGCGCTAGGTGGCGTGTAGTCCATTCACGGATACTTTAAACTTTTCTAAAGCCCTGCTAAAGTTCTACTTTCAGGGTATTCCTCCGCCTCATGCAAACAAAGCTTAACCTAGCCTAGAAAATTAAACCTGGAGGACAGCGCACAGCATTCGTGCGCACTCAATGCAATAATATTTTTAAAAGCCATTTATTACTAGGTATTATCAACACGCCTGTTTTCTTTGTGTTTCTATCCCTGCTACTTATAAAATAAATATTGTATTTTATATAGAATTTAAAGAAAGTTATATTTAGGAAAAAAAAATGCGTACTTTCATGTTAACGAAAGTATAACACGCATGTGATTAATAGCATATTTAGGAAAGAACCAAACACGTCATATATAGGGCAATTTTTCAAAGGTTTGTTTAAAAAAGTGTGAAGAAACCGCGAAAACACTACAGAAAGTATTCGTGAGTGGAATCGGCCAGACGTAGGTGAGGCAAAGTGCGAGACATCTCTGACTTTCAACGAGGGCAGATTGTCGTAGCGCCTTCAGTTGAAACAAATGAATCGAAGACTGCCAGTGTATCGAGAGCAACGGCGCCCAAGGCGATGACAGCGTACACAACTCGAGGCAAGACTTATAGGCTATTCACGGTAATGTGAGCACGTTTGAAAACCCTCACATTTGGAATAATAGTCAATAAATATATTTTACCAACCTTTACCCGCGGCTTCGCTCGCGTGTTTATAGGGATAAATAATGAAGTTTTGTGACACTAAGCCTCGTCGCGTTACATAATCGTGGTGAACCAAAATTTCGCATAAGCACGACCGGAACGCCTAATTGTAATTGGAGATTATGTGAGGGCACACATGGCAACTGTAGAGAATTCAGGAACTCTACAGGATATGTCGTGCCCTGTTCTGTGTCCATGACTCTGTCTACTGACAAATACTCCGTTATTTCTCCTGGTACATCTTTCAAAATGTCAGAATTAATTTTGTTAACGATGTAATGTAGCCCATGTCGTTTCCCAGCCCACCAACTAACTCTGTACAAAAAAATACAACGATTTGTTGCTCTGTTGTGACGCTGTAATGTAATTCCGTCTATGTACTTTTTCGAATTACAATAAAATTTTTCCTGAAAGAATGAGATATTTTCCCGGTTTAAAGGTAGCCTGTGCCACTCTCCGGCCCTCCAACTATCTCTGTGCAAAAAATCACGTCGATCCGTTGCTCCGTTTTGACGTGAAAGGACAAACAAACACACTTTCCCATTTATAATATTAAAGTAAGGATTGTAGCCTTAGATGTTAACTCCCGAGAGTGCAGTATAATATTCACATTGTGTTTATTTAAAAATAGGTCGAAGGATAAAAAGAATGGCTGAAAAGAAAAATTAACTGGAGCCTCAAAAGTGCCCACTTTACCGTGAACAGCCTATACCATAGAAGAGTAATAGTGGACGAAACCCACTCCTTAGTGATCGGGATCACCGAACATTGAACAGGAGTGTCACAAAGGACTGCAAAGACGATGAGACACGAGTGACGTCAGAACACAATCAGCATCTCGAACAGCCTGTTTCTGCAATCACAGTCTGACGCGAGCTGCACTAATTGTGTTCCAGGTGTTTCCGTTATTTTGACAACCACTTGTATAAAACAAATTGAGCCCAAAAATAACCACCCACAATTTTGAATTCATTATGGAAATTTAATTTAAAAAATACGTAAGTCTACAAACTTAGATACAAATATAACTTGCCTCCCTTTTAAATCGGTGAAAAAGGAAATCGTTGAAACGAAATAATAGCGTTCATATTTATGTATTTACGAGGCTTTTGTTGGCCTATGGGAAAGCTCTTTTTCAGACATCGCAATTGTAGACAACGTTTATGAATGCCTAACCGTAACGTCATTCAAGTTGGGTTTCGTATTGCAAATGGGTCTAGGAAAGACAAACAATACGCTGCTAGGACTGATAACTCCAATTTTCTCAACATATTACACTTGATTACTGTTAAACTTCGTTTCAAAGTGTTCTGTATGTGCTCGTGACCTATTAGAAGAAAACGTTTAAACACAAGACCCTTCTAAATGTAAACAAATTAAAATCGCGTTGTTTTGCATGCATACGTATGAATTTTCTTAAATGACGACAGTAAACTTTACATTTCTCATGTGATGAGTTTTGAACAATTACGCGCAGCTAAAACATCTCAAAAAAAAAATATTTCAAAACGAAAATTGAATAAAATCTACGATCAACGTAAGAATAAAAGTGAGTGAAGAGAATTGGGTGGCTCTTCACATCGAGGTTTTGAGAGTCGATGAGGGTGAAACGAGGAGAGGGCGCCCAAATGCAGGGGCGCGGGGAAGCGGGAGATCTACGAATGGGGCCCGCCGACCAGTGGCATCGTCCGGCACGATTCCCACATGCGAAAATCCGGGAGCGACCCCGCCGAGAGTCGAACCCGGTTCGCCGAGGCGTGAGGCAAGTAGTCTAACCACTGCATCACCACAGCCCCAGAATAAAAGTACATAAGATTATTACCAAAGAATCACCGCCGAAACTGTGACTAATAAGGAAAGATTGGAGAGTTCATATTTCCGTAAAATTAGCGTATAATTTATATTGTCATGCATTAGTCTCTGAGTGATATCGTATGACACGAGCCCGTGGTTGAATATCATTCGTCACCTTGCTGGTGGATTTATGTCACCTTTGAGACCAACGACAGAATGTGCAATTCACGAACAAAAAATAATCGTATTACGTGCCAAGCTGGCTTCTACACAGTCACGATATTTTTTTCACTTCCTTGGACGTGTGCCACAAGTGAACTTTGCAGTATGAATCATCCATGTGTTAGCATGACCCTTATTGTTACTGGTGAATTTGTGCTGTGGGATAAAGTTTGACAGTTTGTGATCCCAAGTTTTCCATGCATGCTGATATTATAAAACCGATCGTGTAAGGTCACGTTGGAGTCTGCCTGAGGATCATGGTTTGGTCGCTGCCGAATGCAGTGCGAATGGTTTTTCAAGTGGGTTTTACAGTTCCATTCCTGTTACAGGAAAGTGTTAGCATATTTCCGTAATATGTACTTTAGCAAACCCCAATAAGTGGCTTAACCTCCTGATTACCATATGAGGGTAAAGGAAAGTATAAAAGAACATTAATATCATTATTTATTATTCAAGAAATTTCAAGAAACGTCCTTTCAAATAGAGCTCTTAAGGCAGTAACGTGTGCTGTTTATTTCGTAAAACAATGTATGGAGGCTAATCTTTTACGCTGAAGGTTGCGAAATAGATTGCCACTTCAGATAACACTGCACGTGCACACTTTATCATCCCATAGAACTACAGTTTTGCTGGCAATTCAAAAGCAAGTGGCTCGTTGGTCTAGGGGCATGATTCTCGGTTTGGGTCCGAGAGGTCCCGGGTTCAAATCCCGGACGAGCCCAATTGTTTCATTGTGGAACGAGGTTTTTTTTCCTTAATAAGTTCGTACTAAGGATATTGTACTAAATTGTTCTGTATTTATTATTGGGGTCTAAATATATTCAAAATTAAATATATATAAGATATGGGTGTGATGTGTGCCATGAGAGAATTGTTAACCATTTTAGGTAAGTGTGTCGGAGGAATCATAAACTCCAGAGGCTAACAGACATACACTGGACACTGCAATCACAACTATATATCCCTACGATTAAAATATTCATTAAACAAGCATCTACACTACACACAAAGAGCGACATGAATAAGCATAGACAGTGCGATTTTAATGAAGACATTTAAATAAATCAATCAACACACATGGCTCTCTTAACGAACAACTAATACACCTAATTTATGTTAATGAAGAATGGAAAATCTTAAACAAACATACGATCATTTTACTTGAAGCTAAAGAAAAACACGAAACCTTACTGTCAGATATTTAAAGGTACTCTAACAGCTCAATCAAATTGCAACTTGACCCTGTCAACACTAGATGTAATATCATGACCTCCAGAATCGATTAAGACAAGTGTTCATCTGGTTGACTAAGTTACATGAATAAATTACTATTTAAATGAGTCCTGCTAGCCGTGCGTCGGCGGCGCTACTTCCCATAATTTTTTTAAAGACTCGGGAAGCTTTGGTTTTGTTCAAAAGCGAGATTCAACAAAAAATAAAAAATTTGATATTTTAAAGTTCTCGAGTACTGTATCCGTGTACTTCTTAGTCAAAATTCAGGGCTTCTTCATAAACTGACATAAAATTAAACTTGCAAAAAAGAATTATACTGTAGAAGCAAATTTACTCTGATGCTGACTTACTTCATTCTTCGACGAGACGATGCGGGAATCGCAGGTTTTTTACACCTCGGACTAAGAGTATTGCTCATTGTTTTAAAGTCCGGGTTTCGCTAATTGCATTTGCAACTTGCATTACCAAATGCTTGCCTTTTAATGTTCAAAATGGGTGAATAATCGATAGGTAAAAATGAAGATGGTAGGCCCTACCTTATTTCGCGACGAAAGTGGGGAAGTTTTGTTGAAATGGGTCTGAGGTGAGTGTTACAAATGAGGATAACCTCAATATGTACGTATCGTACGTTTCGTTTATCTATGATATTTTGGGTCTTAGTAAAGTTTTAATTGATTTTTTTTTCGTTGTAACTCGAGATGCATTTCTGGCATGTGAATGTTATTATTTTGAGGCGAGAAGAACATGTTTGTCTCTGCATAATTATAGTGATTTCGCAGTTTTGAAATTTCCTTCAACTGAAGATCGCCATCTGTTTACAATAAGAATTTTCGCGATGAGAACAATAGTTGTGAACGCTGGTTAACAGCCTGTTACCAATTCAACCGCGAAAATACACCTTATCTTGAGTATTCAGTTAATGGTCTTCGCTAAGGCTGGAAATTGTTGTTGCGTTATTTACGCCGTGCACAGAATACGAGGTCAGCTGATCCACCGTGTTCCTCCCACTAGCTGGCGCCGGTAGCCTATCACGTGATGATGCGCGCTTTTGCCTAGTTCGTGGTATTATGCTTGGTTCACATGTACGCCGATCATGCCAAACAAACAGAGCAGGTGGAACCGATGGTTGTTCACATTTAAGAAGATGTTCTGCGTAGCCATTTTGCTGTTGAATTCGTGATTTTTAACTCCAAGACACCTAAAACAAATTATAGATAACAAACTAGGTGCTCTCGTTTTTCTACTCTAGTTTATTAATTCTACTATTCTGCGATTTACCTACTAAATGATTTTCACGAGATTGATATGTTATTTTTCCACCCAAAAAATATTTTACACTTTGGTGCTATCTTTCGGTTAATTTTCAAACTACGTTTATTTAATACAAATGTTGAATATAATAAACGTTCATATTCACGTATTTCAGTATTAATACGTGCATTAAACTATCCTATATATTTACATCAATGCAAGTAGATTATTCAAAGAACTAGTAGTTTAAAATATGTGGATCAGCTGACTTCTGGGTAATATCGGCGATGTCTGCTCTTTCCGCGAGCAGAAAATATCGGCGTGAGCTCAACTTTTCTGCGCGACTCGCGTGGAAACCGAGGACGGCTTCTAATTGGCTGTTCTAGTCTTCCGCTCTCTTTCTCTCTTCTGCGTGAACGGCGTACATGTGAACCAGGCGTTACAGTAGCTACAGCGAGTCGAATAAAACGTTTCTTAGATGCGCTCGAAAATTTGCGGAAGATTTCATTAAAATTCGAAAAAATTTTTACAATATGCTTATTTTGCTGAATAAGTACGTGTAAATCTTAAGTCTGTATCTTTATCTATTCGTGTTTTACGTTGCTAAGGCATGTGCATGTGTGTAACAGCTGCGAATCAACATATCGCTATTTTTCAGAATATAGATATTACTTGTTCTTCACCTGAGAGGAGACCGCAGTTCTTGCGTTTATCCGAATGTGCCGCCTTGCTTTGAAAGCAGACGATAACGAAGTCTTACTCGTACTGACTCGACACAAGATAGTTTGTAGCACAGCTGCCTCAGTAAGGTGAAGGGCTTCGAGAGATTCTTACCGTGTTCTATTGTTCGTGTATAAAGTTTTCATTGGTAATGTGGTGCTCAGTAAACCTTGTGCTAGCGCCGGTAGTTGACAAAGGAACGTGCTTCACAAACAAGGTCGATATAAAGTATTTATAGTGTGAGTTTTAATACTTAATTACTCGAGAATTGCGCGAAAGTAAAAAATGTCAAACAAATTAACAGTTTGACAGCAAAGCGTGTGATGTCTGTGAGCGCACAGCGAGACGGATAAGCAATGGATTTTTCGGAGCAGGGGGAGCAGAATTGCATCTACGCCAAAGACAATATTAGTGTTGCCTAGTAGACAATTGTCAGAGAACGAATTACACATTTTTATGGCTTGAACCAATACTGTCTCCGGAGAAATATACTAAAATTGTAAGATAATTAGTTAATCCAACAAATTTGCCATAGCTTCACGTAAAAAAAAATTCAATCAGCTCCATAACAAAATCGTATAACAATTTTTTTGTTAAAATAAATCGAACGACAGGCGGAAGTTTGTAATGTAAAGGGATGCCATTCCAAATACGTGCTACCAGTACAAGCAGCTCAGGATGAATAATTTTTTCCATGCTACACGCAATCGAGACTTGCTAATATGTTAATTCAATTGTCATGACATTTTTACTACGCGAGTAAAAATTTAGTAGTTCTTCGGCTCAGGCTTTTTTTTTTTTTGCTCGCAAATATATTCTCTGTCTCCAATATTCAAATGTTCCTCTTTGTGTATATAATTAGATTTTATATTAGACACTACTGAAATTCATATTTTAGGACACAAGTATTATGACGTGGTGGACACTTGTAAATGTGACACAGGGCCTGGTACTGTTCGCGGAAAGGCTGACACTGAGTGGCCAAGAAGAATACCTTGTGTGAATAAATTGGTACATAATCGATACTCACGTATTTCGTACTCACAATTGTACAACGGTGCACTCACAAAAAATCTTAGACATAAATTTAAATATAGAAAGTAATTAAAATGTAATACTAAAAAATTTTGTGTAATTTAATGATAACAGAGGGGTTTATTTGATAAAACCTCAATTACCACGTTAATATCATTTGTTAATGGGGTCGCGGTTGCGCAGTTGCTAGAGCACTTGCCTCTCATCAAGGCGAACCGGATTCGATTTATAGCAGGGCGGGTCGCGGATTTTCGCTGTGGGAATCGTGCCCTGGCGCTGACGCTGGTCGGCGGGTTTTCTCGGGGATCTCCTGTTTCCCTCGCCCTTGCATTCCGGCACTGATTCATGTTCACCTCGCTTCACCCTCATCGGCTCTCAAGATCCCGTCGTTAAGAACCGCCAAATACTCTGCATTCCACTCCTTTACTAACAATATAAATGTTCGCCTGTTTGCCGAACGGAGTTTAGTGAAATTTTTACGGTTAGGTAGAGCTTAAACCAAAATAATTGTTTTGATGTGTTTCACTACGCTAAACTGACAGGGATTTTAGCTGTAGAAACAAAAATATTTTTTACTTGATTTTTTTGTATGTACGTGTTTTTTTACGAATATCATTGTTGTATTGCCTTATATAGTTGAATTGTAGATTACAATCTATGTAGAAGTGTGCCTATTTAATTACTTCAATTTCGGGTGGACGTGGCAGCAAGAATAAGTTTTCTCTTATTTGAATATTGTTATGAATATGCAATAAAAATTTCAGTGGAAAATTCAAATCTCTACTGGCATAGCACCAGGGGAAAAAATACTTAATTTAAATATTACACATACAAATTCCAGTGACAAATTTAAATTCCGAGAGGATGAAGCCAAAAGGTGGGGAGGGGAGAGAAACGTATTCTTCTTTCAATCAGCCAAACGAAAAATTAAAACTGCGAACGGGTGTTGTCACGAAGTAAAGCTAGTACCTGTATAGTATAATCACATCTTAAAAGAAAAATTATTTAAGTAGTTAAATGTTACATGTATAAGCTTTCAGGACAATAATACCAATACGGCAATAATTAAGACGTATGGTGTATGAACCTACCAGAAGGCACGAATGCGAATTGCAAATAAATTTCCCCGTAGTTGTTGCCTGCAGACGGGCCCAGAGACCGTTTTACTGTACCAGCTTGATCAGGGCTTTTAAGGCGGACAGCTGCTAGGTGCTGGCGTTGAGACCAGCGTTCCCTTGACTGTTTGACATTGTCTGCGGAGGGCCATCTGTGTGGGGCAGAGGGCAAGGATGGGCGCCAGGCGGTATGGAAATGACGTCCTGTCACTCTGGTGTTTACATTAGTGACATTTCCAGGCACGCAAATCCCCCCCTCCCTGGGTCAACTCGTCCCGAGTGAAGGGTTTAGAGCCATGCAAGTGACGTCATGACGAACAGGGAACTGGTCCCGCTGCCAGGCAGAGACGCATTGAGTGTCCTATGTATTGAAACGTATCTCGGTAAATAAGTTCTGGAAATATAACTTTTCTGTCAGAAAAGTTTCTTTTTTTTCTTTTGTCATATTAAGTGTATTCTTTGAGAAAAAAAAATCGTGAAAATGGTTAAATATCGCATTTTCAAAACTTGCCTATGTAGTTTCCTTAAGCGGCAGGAGAAAAGTACAAAGATACGGACGTATTTTAATCTGTGGTTTTTTATTGCGTGTAATAAAATCCCTATGTTACGGATATAATTTGCACAGTACAGCGTTACAACGGAAACACTGCAGGCCTTCCGCGTAGGAGCTATGAGGCGCTAGGCGTGCGTCTAACTGTCGCCCGTATCACTTCCTCGCTTCTTGACCTTGGACGCCCAGCTCCTTAGTCCCCTTAAGGTGGATCAGTCCCCGCCATCTCGGATTTTCACTGTTTTTGTCATAAGTTCCATTTAAGAACATTTAATGAAATATTTCGCATGACATGGCATAAATAATAGCGCCTTAAGCTTAATCAACAGATTACATTTCTATATTATTTATTATTTTTTTCACTAGTGATTAAAGACAAGAAATGAATAATTTTTTCTTGCTTTCGGTTACGGAAACGGACCTGGCAACAATAGTCTAGCAATACATATTTTAGAACATGTGCAATGTAATGCCCTACGCTTTGTCGAAGCCCAAAATAAAATGCAAAATATGTGAAGCAATTTACGACGAAAATTCCAAAAATCCAAGATGGCGGGGACTGATCCACCTTAAAAGAGGACGCATCGTGGTGATCCTTTATGATCGCTCACCAGAAGGGCTGTGATGTAGGCGCCGCGGTGGTGTAGTGGTCACGCTACTCGTCTCCCACCCAGGTGAACCGGGTTCCTTTCTTGGGGGGAGGAGGGGAGGGGAGGGTCGTTCCTGATTTTCGCATGCGAGAATCGTGGCGGACGATTCTGCTGGTAGGTGGGTTTTCTCGGGGATCTCCCGTTTCCCCCGCCCCTGCATTCCAGTCCTGTTTTGCCCTCATCGGCGCTCAAGATCTCGATGTCAAGAGCCGCACAAATCTCTCCACTCCACTTCACTATCTCGTGACGTAAGGTACGGCGGGTTTATTGTCTTCGACACAGAGTAGATACGTACGCAGATGCGAAATGGCTTGGCATTCTTTTGATGCGGCCGTACCCAATTACTCTGACTGGCTCCGTGAATCGAATCTCTGGGGACGGGCCTTGCTTCTGATTGGCTACTGCGTGCTGCGAAAAAGGTTCCTTATTGGGTGGACTGCCGGCTGGCGAATGTAGTGTTGGGATATTCGCTGGTAAAATAATCAAATATTCGATTATTGAATTATAATCAATTCATCGATTATTTTAAAACAATTCAATTATTCATGATTTTCAGCTGTTTCTAGTTAAACAAATGTAAGGTAACATTTTTCACTATGCGCACACATTTGTCATAATTAATGTTTGTTTCACACATTGGACACTGCCATGCATAATACTTGTAATTTTACCTATGTTTTACATATGATTATTTTTCGTAATTTTTATTGTTTTTATTTTTCATTTTTCACATGGTTCGGATATTTAAACTTAGATGTACGAATGGCAATCATTAATGTTTAATCGAAATAGATAGCTAGATCTTCATTTGTATACATTTTAATTAGTAACTAATGATTTGCATTTCTGATCTCACCTTAATTGTAAATGCTTCAGGGAATTTCTTTTGTATTTTTTTTATTAACTTCTACGAGACCCGTAACTCTATGGAACAGGGATTTAGGCCGTTTGGAGTGTGTCATTAGCCTTGCAATTGGCTAACAGGTCCAATTCCTGTACTCCGATTGGTTGGAGAGCTCAGCACAGGGTTAGGCCGCGCGGGCCGTTTGAAAGTTCGCTATCCCTGCCACCAACCTTCAACTGCACTAGACGTAATGCTAGTAAGCCCGTCCTACGGCTGGACGTAGAGTTAGGGTGTTTTAGTTCTAGCAGCTTGCTGCAGTTTCAGTTGTGTTCCTGCATCGAGTTAAGAGGGTAAGCACTCTGCATATTTTTATTTCAGCAGCTGTTTAGGAGTTTAAGGTAGCTAGAATTGTAACATCCGTGAGCCGTGAGCCACGTAAAGTAGCACCGCGCCCAGATCTGCATATTCCTGCTCTCGTCTTCCTACAAGATGCTACGTCCTGCCTTCGCCTACTGCCTGGTATTTCACCACAAGAACTGTTTTCCATCAAGTTTTGAAATTTATTTCAGTTTAAACTTTGCTACGTTACGTAGTTGGCACAGAACATTCTACACGACGCCATGTTGGCAAGGCGCTTATATTAGCTTCAACAAATTTTAACCATAACTTTACCTGAGAGAGAAGTTTTAAATTGTGACAGTCAAGTTACATTTTTCTGAACTAAATGCAAGATATTTCATTTTGAGAGGACTACGTTTATTCAAAGTTCTTCAAGTCAGGCTGTTAAATACGTCTCGCGTAAGGGTATTTGAAAATGACCGTTAACCATGACCACTTCCTAACGGCAGCCTAGTTCGAACACTATTATTTTTCTTTGCTCATTGCCATTCAGGGATATTTGATTATTTGAATTATTTTTCCAGCTTAAAACAAACAGATATTTCGAGTTTGAACATTTTTCGAATATTTTTGAATAAATAATTTTCAGCTGTATTCGACACGTCTGGCACCTTTTCAGAGTATGCACGTTTTATACTCTCCCTCATCTACATATTTTCTGTTCAAAAAGATTAAACAAGTGCCTTGGTATGTGTGTAATTACGTACAATAAGTTTCACAGCTGGTGTGTCAAATACTTGTTTGCCTGTAACGATGGTGGGGTTGTCAGTCAGTTACTACGCATCTTACATACTGGGTCCTGAATTGAGTATAGTCGAGCAAACATATTTCTTTGGAATAGTATTCATTTCTTTTTACTCGCTAACTGAACAACAAATATTGCCAACATTATACACAATTTAATATTTTGTCATGTGGTGCATAACTTAAAATTCTTGATATCACAACGAGGTGGCCTAAGTTATGTATTACATGTTACACAAAACAAAACAAAAATTGCAGATACCTACATGTTTCACATTTATTAAAAATATAAAATACAATTTTGAACAACACATTTTCAAAATAGCAAAAATTACTAAAAGTAAATAGAAAAAATTTTGGTGAGAATAGTTTTAAACAAATTTATAGAAACATGCCGTATCTGTGGTCAAATTTTGTGCATGGATTAGGACAAGGCAATCGATTATTTTTACCGATTATTTATTCGATTAAAAATGATCGTAATCGATTCATTCGAATTACAAAATTATGCTATTATCCCATCACTAGGGAGTAGGTTACCAGGCGCTGATTTGTGGACGGCATTCCGATGTGTTGCTGGCGTGTGCGGCTGGAGTCGCAGAATAAGCTGGCTGTCTTGCCTCTGTATGATTAAATACTCACAATCTCTACGGAGACGGTGCAGTGTAGCTGTTACAGTACCAGGCTGTAACGAGGATATCACGAACTCGATTTCATGACAGTAATCATTCTGAAAATTGTTATTGAATTTTTGTACGTATTTTTCTACTTCATTAAGGGGAGTAAAGTTCGGACAGTTAAGGTGCTATTTCAAATTTTTTATTTGGTTATCTGAAAGAACTTTCGAAAAGTGCCCCCTTAATGCAGTTTGGCCGCAACAAGTTTAAAGGTAGATAAGGCATAATAACATAAAATTCATATTTACAAGGCCTACCACATCACTACGTGTGAGCTAATTAGTGTGATGGGAATCGGTCGAGATGTCTTGGGATATGCATTTATCAAGGTGGCGTTATTTTCCAAAATTGTGGACGAACGGGGATTTTTCCAAATATAATGCTGACAGCGTAAAATAACACACCCAACCAAGATGTGTTTGTGGATATACATTACTGGAAAAGTATAAGAAATGTCAAGATTATTAACATTATGTTGCCAACAAGAGCCTCGTAAATACATAAATATGAATACTATTATTTCATTTCAATGATTTTATTTCCAAATGTTGGTATTTCACCTATTTAAAAGAGAGGCAAGTTTGTAGACTTACTTATTTTTAAAATTAAATTGCCCTGACAAATTTAAAATTGTGGGTAATTTTTTTGGCTGAATTTTTTTATACAGGTGGTTGTCAAAATAACGGAAACACCTGAACCACAATTTGTGCAGCTCGCGTCAGACTGTGATTGCAGAAACAGGCTGTTCGAGATGCTGATTGTGTTCTGACGTCACTTGTATCTCATTATCTTTACAGTCCTTTGTGACAATCCTGTTCAATGTTCGGTGATCCCGATCACTAAGGAGTGGTTTTCGTCCACTATTACTCTTCTATGGTATAGGCTGTTCACGGTAAAGTGGGCACTTTTGAGGCCCTAGTCACTTTTTCCTTTCAGCCATTTTTTTATCCTTCGACCACATTTTAAAAATAAATATCATCATTTAAATAATAAACATAATGCGTATATTACACAGCACTCGGAAGTTAACGTCTAATGCTACAATAAAAAAAAATTGACTATTATTACATACGTGAGGTGTTTCAAAAGTGCTCACTTTACCGTGAACAGCCTATAAGCTATGCCTCGAGTTGTGTACGTTGTCATCACTTTGGACACCATTGTCTTTTTGTGATAAAATGGAATATGTTAATTGAATTAAATATGATATAATGTTTCCCTTAACTTGGCGATACGTAGATACACGTGTCAAGTTTGTACATTAAAAAATGCAGTTGTTAAAAATGTTTTGCTTCACTGTGTAGTATGCTCCTCGTATAATAATATATTGAAAATAATATATCAAAAAATTGTTTTATATGACGTTCATATGAAATACATTCGAAAATAATCCCAGTAGTTCATATATAAATATCAGATAGCATACGGAATATTTTGTGTTATTTTACATTTACAGTGAATACAGTTCATAATACATAACTTGGTTCTGACAAAAGTAAAATGCCTTCGAAGAACTTTAACATAAATTCATTAAGAAGGTTTTTGACTGTTTGTATTGCCTCTCTCTTCCCACGTACACAATCCTTTGCAAGAACAACTGCGCGCATAGGATTCGTTATAGCAGCTCTGCACGGGGCAGTAGCCAGGTCTTCGTCACCAAGATGCGACTCCTGAGTTAGCTGCCGCGATCCTCACGGTCCTCTTCAGCAAGCATCTGTTAGGGCGGCCATTACCACGCCGTTAACCTCTCGCGAAGTGCCGCTGTAGCTGTTTGAATGTCGCCGCCTGCGCGCAGTTTAACCAGCTGTTCCTCGAGGGAGGGCGTAGAGCTCCTATCCAAACACGCAGGGCGGCAAGGTTGTGCTGCTCAGCGGTTGGGGGGAACGAAGGAGGGGTTGATTGGGAACCCCCACCCCCTTTGAAGGACCCGTATTGACACTCGTCCTACGAAGAATCACTCACTCTCCGGGCATCTCCCCACCCCTGTGTGCACCCTCTCCTCAGAGGGTCGCCACTGTATCTCCGTGTAGTAAAACAATACTAATGGATTTCTGCATCTGCACCCGGGGCTGAGGGCTGGGGGTGGTTCGCTCTGATGTATGTGATGCATGCACTGCACGACGTTTGAAGGCGGGAGTGAAGGAGCCACGACTTAATCCCGCCGACAAGGGATGCTGGCGCTCCATTTTTCTGCATTTACTACACGCACTTGCCAAAAGACGAACGCTGGTCTGTAATCCACACAGTTAATAACTGTCGCGGTGGAGTGGTGGTTAGACTACTAGCCTCCCGCCTAGGCGAACCAGGCACGATTCCCGACGGTGTCGTTCCCGGATTTTAGCAACATGTGGGAATCGTACCGGACGATGCCACTGGTCAGCGGGTTTTCTCGGGATCTCCCGTTTTCCCCACCCTTGCATTCCAGCGCTGCTCCATACTCACCTCACTCGCCTTCCTCAATTTAAATTTTTCTTAGGAAATTCCGTTGAATGCTCACTGAAGTGTATAAACTTTTCCAATGCAGTACGAGGTGAACATGTAACTTACAACTGAAACTTTCAGAAAAGTCAATAAGGCTTTCATTCCTCTCTCACCCTTAAAATGGCGGTGGTGAGTGTGGTGAGTAGTTCAAATGAACTTGAGTGGCAATATGAATTTTATACTTCTAGTGATACAGTGAAGAATGGAAATGATAACCATACCACGAAATGGATATGATTCCTATACGAATTGCCAAATACTAAATATATGTACCTAGTTCATTTGAGCTATTGATAGTGAAAGAAAGCTCTCAAATTTTGCAAATAAAAACGGAAAATATTAATAATATTCGCAAAATGGAAATGTATTGAAGAACACGTAGTAAACATCGTCCAGTCCAATCGGGTTTACAACATAAACTGTTCGTGTCTAGAGGGAACTCTGCCCGTAAGTGGAGGGGCATCACTCGCCATCATTGTTCTGCCTCCAAGTGTCTTATCACAGGTTATCTGACAACACGAATGCAGTTGGATTTGCTACTCCATTGCGTGTTTATCACAGATCCTGTCTGCAATGCTTGGGAGACGACGACGAGCGCCAACTGAACAATTAAGTGACTTTGAGCGTTGCCGTACAGTGGGACTCCGAGACGGCGGCTGGACGTTCCGCAGAATTGCCATTCATTTCGCACGGGTTGTGTCAGAGGCCCATCAGTAGTAAAGAATATGGGGAGACAGACGGTTCCCAAAGCCACTTAGCCCCACCAGTGCCATCTAGCTGGAGTGATGAGCGTCTGGACAGAAGGATCGTTCGGACTGACCAAAATTACAGAACAGCGACAGCACCTGCAATCAGAGCCAATGTGCCCCCCCCCCACCCGCCCCCGGCTCATGCTACTGAACGAACAATAAACAATCGATTGTTGGAAGTAGGCTAAAGTTCTCGTGTTCGTCTGGGATCTTTACCTCTGACACCCGCTCATCTTCGTGACCGTCTGCGGTTATGTTGGAAGAGCGTGTTTTGGGGATGAGAATAGAGAGCAGTGGTATCCAGTGACGAGAGTCGTGTCTGCCTTGGACAAAGTTATGACCGCATTCACGTCCGTACACGTGCGGGTGAGCCGAACAATCCGTCGCGTATTCGTACTTGCCATACTGGAACCACACATGGGATATGGTATGGGAGATGTAAGCTACACATACGGATCGCCTCTTGTGTCCATTCAGGGAAGCGTGACAAGAGCGTCTTACATCCTCGACGTCAATTCTATCCTCCGACTATGTCTCGACACACTGCAGGAACCGATCTTCCAGCAAGATAAACGCGCGTCCCCGTGTCGTTATGGCAACCCAGCATGCTCCACACGGTGTACGCATGTTACCCTGGCCCGCTAGATCTCCAGACCTCAGCCCCATCAAGCATGTGTGGGACACGATGGGACGGCTACTGGCATCCAACGACCATCGTCCGGCGACACCAAGAAGTACAGAGATTGTATCAGAGACTCAGCATTTGTTCGGCAGGGTTCATGCGAGAATTGCTGACTGTGTGGCCGTTCGGGGTCCTTATTAAGATGCCTGCTATATGTTTGCATGTTATATTCTGAATGTCCCACGGACGTGATGTTTTGGTAAGTCCCTCGTATCATATATTTCTTCTTATCATCCTAATTTTGGGCAGCTACGCGTATTCCTACGGGAATCTTTAGAAAAAAAAAAACATTCAGCTCGTTTAGAAATCCTAATATATGGCATTCATCTTGCATTTCACAAGGAACATCCTGGAACACTTAGACTCGGCGATGAACAAGTCAATGGGTAATTTTAAAAAGAGAAAACTCTCAGGAACTTCTGTCTGGGTCAAAATTCCGATATTTTTTAACTTCATACAAAAATGCTCCCAACCCCATCAATTTTGACGTAGTGTTATGCGGCAACCCGAAGCAATTTGATGTTGGATAATTAAGTTGGCGAGTGCCAGAGGTCAACAAATCTTACACACAGTATCAAACGATGTCCTACCTGAGCTAGCTGTTAAGATAACCTATTGATTTCATAATACAAAACGTATGATGATTGCACCGTTGTCAACATATTAGATACTAAGAATGAATAAAAGCCGAATTTGAGGAGAGAAATATTTGAGATATAGGTAGAAAAACGGGAATAATATTCACATGTATATACTGTCCGCGCGCCAGCTCTGAAACCCTGGCAGGAATGCGACCTTGGAACGATAAACCGGCCAAGCTATACGACTGTACTATCGTACAAAGAAAACATTCACTCACCTCAAGGCAGCAGGGTCGATGATGGTGAACCCAGATTTTCTTGTTCACTGCTTGAACTGCACGCGCCTGATGCACTGGAGGAATCACTACTGTCGTCAAGACGTACAACTATACTGTCAGTTACATCTGATACAACACCATCCTTTTCCCAGTATTCAATCTCAAGCTTCTATACGTGACCACTGTACTCTACCCAGTCGGTCTTGGTTACACTGTCCTACAGATGACTGCGGGAGGTTAGGAGCAAGCTTCTCGGTAACCCACTTTATGAAATTAACACTGTTCATTTGGCCGTGATAGTCGTCACTGGCAGTGCCGGCTTTATAGACAAGGAGAACATTTTCGATAAATCCGTTAATACCCCCAGCATGTACTACAATTAATCGGTTACCCGAATTCACATTAGCTTGTATGCCAAACACTTCTTCATGTTACCAACATTTACCAAACGTTAAATTACCGTCTATCCATGTCATGTCTGTGTAGATAATTTGTTTCCCACCTGGTCTGTGCTGTTTCAACTAGATAGTCGTGGCGCCAAGATACGATGTGAGGTCTCTCAATTAGTATGTTCCTGCGATTTTTTCCACCGAAAACCTAGTTGTTTTACCACATTAAGCAACGAAGTATGCGACCACGGAAAGTCTATTTTCTCCTTTACCACGGGCAGTAATTTTGCAATGGTAGGGACACGTTATTCCTGAATATAAGAATCCTGAATCGTCCGCCGAATTACACATAGGTCAAAGTCATCGATATTCACGACAGTATGTTCCGGCCTAATTTTCCGTCGTTTACCCGGCGTGTGCAAGCTACCGCCCTCCCCCACTGTTATCTAGTTCTTTCTGTTCCTTCCGTATCTTTTTAACTAACATCTGCGACACTACAGCGTAGTCTGCAGCTCTTGTTGTCGCCTGGTTTACTGTGAAAGCATAACGTTTTTATTTCGCCTCTGAAATTATATTAAGATTCTCGTGCCCTCAGAATGCACGACGGTGTTTTTCTTCCGGACAGCCATAACACTCGCAGCGGCTATGTTCACGACACTTAGGAGGTAAATGTGTTACTGCGGATAGTACATGCGTGACCACGCCTCCCACTCCCCTCTGTCATTACCTGTCTTCCCTTCCCATTGCCTCATACCCCGCGGTCTCCGAGGTGGCGCGCGGACAGTATATGTTGTAAAAAAAAAAAAGAGTGGATAATAAGATGATATTCAACCCTATGGTATCGGTTTATTTATCGGAAAAGAAAACTTGAAATCACAGTTTTTCGATGTGCGTGAATTTTGTGACCTAATAAAATGATTATGATGGAAGACTCAATGGAACTGATGAAATGAATTTTAATTGATTAGCACCGCAGGTGAAAATATACTATGAAGAAGAGTACAAAATGCGAGTCATATTTTCAACAAGATCTCAAATACGTAAATATTTTGAAGTGAGCAGAATTGGGTTTCAAAGTAAGACATTTGTTTGGATTTTACTGATATTTCTGTAACTTTGTGAGCAACGCAGTGTTGGAATGGACAGTACTCTATGTGCAGAGACTGTGTACAAAATCGAGCTAACAAATGTCGCTGACAATTGAATACACATGAGCTGTTTGCCTATATTTAGCCACTGGACAGATTACAGTAGCATTTTTCTTTACTCAAAGTATATTTACTTATAGGCAATTTCTTGCAATGCGCATTATATGTTTTCTTCCAGTATGAGAGATTAAAATTTTCATACAATATTACTAAAACGAAGGCGATCTGTAAAAGGGCATATACTCCCGTGAAAGATACCACTACTTCGTATATCACTTAGATTCATTCAATGCTCGAGAGCTAACGGAAAGTTCGTGGTATTTTATGTCATAAAAATGTCCCGCGGCTGCCAGGTTTTCAGACAGGCATTTTGGTCTTAATGGTAACGAGGTTCGACAAGGTAAAGTGTAATTAATTCAAAAAAGAAGTATCGCCGTTTCGTGAACTGTGCTGAAAGTTTTGGGTGCTGCGTTTATTGCTAAGACAACAATAGATTCTTGCAGATTTTTTTGATAAATATCCATGTTATCTTAAAATAAAAATTCTTCAGAAAATGAATTCCTGTATGAACACGTCTATTTAAAATATGAAGCTGTTTGAGATATTGTGCTCTCGTGGTAACATGCATATGGATTTACTTATAACATAATACAATGTAATAAAAAGAATGTATTTCTCTATTTAGATTCAAAATTGCTATAAATGTTTATTAAAATGCACATGAAAGTAATTTTCTGAAAATATAGTGTTAAACGGCTTCCCGAAGCAAGAATGCTAAGCGAAACTGAGCCTGCGACTATCTTTACTATGGAAACGATTTATTGATAAAAAAAAAAAAAAAAGAACACGTTGGTCAAACTTAAAATTTATTCCCTCCAACTTGCTACGCCCTCTAGCAGTTTCATTTTTTTAACGTGCATGGCTTGTTATGGCTTTCATGCACGCCATGTACTAAGCATAATCCTAACCAGGTGGAGTAACATACCTCGTCTTGTCTTACAGCTGCTAAAAAAAATTGATCTCTCGTCCATGCAACTAATGCAGTACGCAAATTTTCTCCAGTTTGACCAGGTGTGAATATATTCGTATTTATAGAATAGGGCTTACTATTTATTTTATAAACAAATTAGCGCAGATAATTTTTTATGAGTTCTAATTGTTGTGATGTTATGGAAGCTATACAAAATGTTTTGTATGGATTCAGAAAAGGAAAATACATATAACTATATGCACATTAATTTTCAAGTCAACCACTTATTCGTGATGTCCAGTACGTGAGAGACGAATATATTTAAGTATATGGTTTGGCCAGGCTATCAAATGCGATAAATCGAAGCAGAGTCATGTCCTGGGAAAAAACTATAGGAACTGATGTAGGTTGATTCAGTTTACACATAGTTTGAAACGTTATATTTGAATAATATGTAGAAACACTACAACAAGCAAGGAAAAATATAAAGTTGTGTCTAATATGAAATTTATATGTAACTTACCCCAATAGCATAGTCTTTCATACTTATTATGAAATAATAAACGATATTTACTTTATCTTATTTAAAAAGAAAGATACTATGAAAGACGTTCCAAGTAAAGTTCATTAATATGTCGTTACCAACACTTATATAACGTTAACTTAACAGTTAACTGTTAAATCTTATTTGTTCGTGGGTGTTGAAAGGAACCTAATTGTAAAACAAGTAACTCTATAAAAATACTTTATTAAATAAACAATGTTCAATAATGAAGACTCTATTGATAAAACACTACAAGTATCAAATCTGCGGAGAAATTTGTAGAAGAGGTATATTGCAGAACTTGGCGCAACTCAACAATTTAACTAACATTCAACCAATTCCATGCTAAATTCAAACAAATTTCTAATTCTCCGCCAAATTTTTCAAAGCGCAATTCAAAATCAATCATATTTGGGGTTAAAATCAGAATTAATTTTGATCACGTGTTCACTCTTTGTGTGTGGTTCTTTAACGACTCATGTTCTAGGTATATCGTCATATTTTTTATGAAATTCCAAGAATTTTCATAGTTTTCTTGTGATATTATTTTTGACTAATTGATGTGGCTTTCAAAATAAATGGAAATATTTGCCTTATTGATCATAATTTGAGCCTCGTTCACCCTGAAAATGGACCACTGGTCAAAGAGTGAACAAAGTATGCTAAAAAAAAAGTCCCCGTAATTTAGAATGAAAATTTGGGTCAAATTATCTTGATTTTGGGTGTAGGATTGACGATATGAATCATGTTTGAAGAATAGATTGAAAAACTGATGCTTGAAAGTGAGAAATTTGCGTGAACTTTAGTTAAATTATTGTGCTGCGCCAAGATCTTGCAATAGTCTTCTACTATTTGTTTGCGTATAAATTCAAACTCTATCGTTAGAAATATTACGAGCACCTAATTGTTACTCTTTTTTTTTTTTAGTTGGAATGGCTTGCTTCTGCGATAAAAATAGACACGTATTATGTATTCGGAACGTTACAAAAAACTTCGGTAACAGGCCGCTAGTCAAGACGGTCGATATACTTCTGTAGAACTGAATAATACTTCGTATCAGCGGCTGTAGTTGTAACTCAAATAAGTTTTATGGAAACGAAGAGTTGTATGTTGTGATGCAAAACATATCGTGCAATGATCGGTCCAGTGTCTTTCTTTGCTGGCATGAATGGGCCCTAGGGCGGACGACCCGAAAAAGCTCAGTAGTGCTCATATCGTTACGTAGATAGTCACATAAGATGGAGTGTCCATGTCGTCGCTGAACTACTGACGTTTTTCAGTTCACTCCATCGTGAGCAAACCGACAATAGTTAATTACAAATTCTACAGATTTGACAATTTTTTATTTATTAATCTCTAGTTTTGAATATATTTTTATTCTCCTACGGAGAATGGATTTACATGTAATTTGGTTCTGCAACACATTTGTGAACGTGCAGTGTTTACTTTCTAGTAATGTGAAGGCTAAGATGCCTGTTTGCGCGAGTTATATTCATCACTAAATGAGTAAGTGTAAAGGCTGTTCACGATAAAGTGAACACTTTTGAAATCAACCTTGGAAAAAAGTTATTGCCCATGCCTGCATATATTTCAACGGGCGCACTGAGTGACATGCACCCGGTAAAGTTGGTAACGATAGATGGAAATTAGTTCATATCTTAACGTCAAATAAAAAGTCTTAGGTAACCATTTGTGGTATTTGAAATTACTCATTTCGGTTTCTGTTTTTTAATGCATCGGATGTGTAAAAATTTGCAAATTTATAAAATGTTTAGTGTTCTAATAATTTCACAGTTTCACTTGACCGACGCATGACAATGTTTATTTTACATAAGGCGGAAGAATACACAACGTGCATACAAGTAGATCTTTAGCAGGGCTTTCAAAAGTGCTCATTTTACCGTGAACAGCCTATAGAGACTGAGGTTTTCAGTGATATCCAGAATACTAAAGAAAAACGCGTTTCCTTTTGTAGCACTTTTCGTCTCTAAAAGAGCACGTACAAACAAACGAACACTGACATCACATTTAAAATAGTGGTAACGTACCATAAAAGTCATTTCCTATTAAATGTGTTGAGGAATTATAGTATAATTGTGATGATCTTTCCAAGACCACGTTGTTGAAATCCTAGATAAAATTCCTGTAGGAGTTGATTGGTGTGAAATAAATGTGAATTTACTGACATTGATGATAGTGACTTCATGTTGTTCTAACTGAAAGTAACGTTAACAAAACCACACAGATCCCGATTCACCTCTATGCTAGTGTCTTTCTCATCCACTAATAAAGAGAATGGTTTCTACCCCTATTTATTCAGAAGCATTTTCTATTAATGCATTTAATAAGTTTTGAACTTCTCTCCTACCGAGAGGGATTTTACGGTGCCTATGTCGTCTTTTCCCTCTCCTTTCATAGTTACAGGTTTCTATTAATACCTCTCCGCCATGAGGTATGCCTCACTGCATGAATTATTTCTAGGGTTGTGCGAATGTTTATTTTTTTTTCTCACAAAACGAAAACTAAAGATATGTTATGAAATTTCATGAAACAGAAACGAAAATAAATATTTTCATACAAGACTTCAGTCTTAACGAAATATTAGTGGATTTAATACATTTTAGCAAGTTATTCATTAAAACAAATACTTTGTAAAATCACTCCATGAAAGTGTAGGATATAGAATATTTAAAATAGTGGTTCTTGCCTATGTTTAAAATTCTGGTTTCATGTAGTTATTTTAGTCGTAAAATAATTAAAACAAGGTTATTTACAGCCAAAAGTTTATTTTGCTGGTGCACGAAATTATTGTTTATTGAACGCTCAAATTTTCATCAAAATCAATCATTTTTGTGTCGTTACAACATTTTCGGCACAGAAATTTATTTCCGAAACGAATCTGATGTCATTTTTCGTTTTATTTTCGGTTTACCGAATATTCGCACAACCTTAATTATTTCTCCTGCAGGTGTTTGAGGGCTAGCCTCGACACACAATGATGTGCCATTCTTCCTCGGACTTATTTTTAAAGCTTAAATTGTGCTATGTTAAGGGGGTGGGGAACCTAATCGCACATATGCGCTCCCTTGGAACTGAAATTGTCACATCTCTTTTGTTAGGATTGCAGTATGGCTCACATTTCATCGTGTTTGTAATGAGAGAGTGCAATATGAAACAATAATTTTGAAATGTTTTCTGCTACGTTTTTAATAGTTTTTTATTCGTCACTAGGTTTGAGTTATCCCCTATTATGTGGTACGGAGACCAAGAGGAACGCCAACAGACCGTTGGGACAAAGACATACGCAGGGTTGCTGGAGTTAACTGGCAGAGAATCGCCCAAGACCATTCTACCTGGAGAAGACTATTGACATTCTACCTGAATTCCTAACTCTAAGAGGTCACATCATTTCATGATTGAACTGGCTGATGATGATGATGATGATGATGGTGTGGGACGTTAACTGTGCTTGTAAAATTTTAATTGTAAGGGTTTGCCTTTTGTTTTATTTAATGGACACGTTCTTATCGGAAGTCAAAAGGTGTAAATTTAGATGTTATTGTAGATACGCGTGCGAGGTGAGTGTACGGAAATGGGCAACAGCAGTAACCAGCGATTTACGACGTGGGCGATATCGCTTTCCTCGCGCGGGGTGCGGCAAAGCCGCGAGCCCGGCGCCATGAATAATGCGCGTTCGAGTAGCCTGCACCAGGGAGAGGTGGAGAAGCGAGGGGGTAAGCGGGGAGCAGGTATCGACCCGGGCCGCCATGTTGGCGCAGTATCGACACGGGGCTGCCCCTGGAACGCTGCCACCTGTCCTACAGGGGATCTTCCCACGCGTGAGAGAGCTCGCAGCCCTTCGTCGAGTACTACCCCTCCCCTTCCCCCCCTTTTTTCGTCTTCCTGGTACACCGCTAGCGCCAGTGCGCCTCGGGCTTCGCCGTACCCACAGAGTTCTTCTTACTTGACCGTTCCCTTATCGAGAAAATAAACACATGCTATTTTAAAGGTTAAGGAATTTATTTTCAAAATGGTGGCCATACACGTATTTTTACTACTTCGGTATGTATAAAGTACCGTTTGATTAATTTCGCACAAATTTAGTACGCCGAAAGTATCAAGTACAATCAGGTGAGCTACTGCAGGCCTTCTTTTGTCCACCATTTTATATAATATTTCGGGAAATTTCGATTCCTTCCAAGTTTGGTAAATATGTATTACTACGGTAGACCATTTAAACTGACGTGTATTTACAAAACTATGGCAAATTAACACACTCATGTTCCTTTTATGCCAGTCTCTTAAGAGCTACTTCAATACGCACGCTTTGTTGCATACATATGTATAGGAATTGTATTGTATTGGAAAGGGCTTGTTAATGTCTCCCTGTGTTATGCGTAAAGGCTTATCAGGGAAAAGCTTACAAACTAACTTATGACCTAATTTAAACCAACGCCCCTGCCTTACCTAGGATTCGAACCCAGGACCTCCTGCACCCCACATCGACTGTGCCACGGGAGGTCGACTATGTAGAGGAAAGTAGGCAAATTAGTTATATTGCTAACTTCTTGTTTTAGTTTTTCTATGTTCGCTTTCAAAGATGTGTACATAGAAATCAACTGACGTATTTGGAGTTAATCTATTTCCCCCGCATCCCCCCCCCCCTCCTACTTAGGATATAACACGTTTTGTTGCTGGTAGGTATAGGCCGTTCACGGTAAAGTGAGCACTTTTTTAAGCTGTTTTATCAGACATAATAACCAATAAATATATTTCATTGTGGCCTCGGACTTTTGGGTTTGGGTACGATGAATGTATTCACTGTGTTTATTACTCACATTGCAGGGTTTCTATTAACAAGTTGTGGATGGATATAAATTTGTTGAAAGAAAAATGTAACTAGGCATTGAAAAGTGCTCACTTTATGGTGAACGGCCTATACGTAGGTATGCGGAACTATAACGTATCGTCAAAAGCGAGGTTATTAGAGAAGGAACAAGGTGCTCAGAGAAGCAGTTTTGGGGGGAGTAACCATCCCAGATAACTCCTGGAATGACATCTGGAAACCATTGAAAACTGAAATGAGGATGGCAGGATGGCCTCCCAAATACGAGTCCAAACGTTTACTCCTAGGCCACCTCGCTCGTTTCGGTTGCTGCTACTGTCGTTAAACGTGTACAGACAGAGTTGTCGCGAACTCAGGTACCAACTTTGCGAACCGCGAGCTGACATCGCGGGAGAGACGCAAACCTAAAATTTGGGAATTAAAGTTAGTTATTTGTAAAATGTCAGGAAATGCACGAGAAAACAACAAATAATAGTATTGTATAAAGTACCATTGTACTATATGTACGATTATATAATTAAATAAAGAAATGTTTTTTAATTGAACAAATTCTTTTTTTTTATATAAAAATATAAATTTTGTAAGTTATGCAGGTAATCAAAGTCCCGCATCATGTCTAGGTATACTGCTAATTGGGAAAATAATTTTTTAAATAGGATGAAAATTACAGATATTCCTAAGCATAAAAAAAAATACGAGTGTCGACAGCTCGCCTGGCGGCTGAACCGAGTGAGTGGGTGGATGCTGACAGCTCGCCTAGCACGAACTCTATAATCCTTCAGGTACTCATATACCCAAGTTAAACGACCGGATATTGTTGAATGGTGACGATTACTCGAATGCTAAATATTTGGCCATTGTTATCAGAATTTTAGGGTAGAAATCAGGACCAAAACTAATGATACATATATCACTATTATCAAGGTACACAAACACTATGAGATCTGGAAATCCAAAAACTACATTTGAAAAAAAAACGAGGCTCGTTAATAATTTAATATTTACATTATAAAGATATAAGCACATAAAACTACACCGTTAGAAAGAGCACATAAATACTTTTGTTTCGTCCAGTAATAGCACTAAAATACTATCTGATATATTTTCATTTTTATGGTTCTAATCCGCCGTGTGCCTTACTTAAATCCCTGTGGGGCTAGACAGGGTCCGTTTCGAGTTAGTGCAGTTGACATTTTGATCGACTCGATCAACGCGGGTAAACAGCGAAGGATTGAGTTTCCGAACCATCAGGCTAAAGTCGTTTGCCTGACTGCAAATCGTAGATACCTCGTGAAGAATTTGCAGTGAAACGGTGTCTCCTCTGAGCTCGACGGTTTTGGCGCAAGTACTTCTAAGTGATATCTGCAGAATGGTCCACATGTCTTGTCACCCCCTAAAGCATCTACATTTTTCTTCAATGTGTAAGAGTGGTCCACATGTCTTGTCAATCCCTGAAAATCTGTCTGATTGTTGACATAACTTATGATGTATTAGATTATATTGCGTTATTACTAGTTATGTATGTATGCATGTATGTAATGGGTGACAATAAATTTTCAGAGGGTGACAAGACACGTGGACCATTCTGTACATCGGATGTATTGTACGTGGGGCAGATTTGTCTCGGTGTTCTTGTATCTCCACCGTTATTATTTATTTTTCCTACTGAATTATTCTAATAATTATGTGATGAGTATTTTTAAAATTTTTTATTTTGACAGAAATATTTTTAGTTGTACAGAATTCCAATTGTTTGTTAAAACATTATTATTACAATCGCTTATTTAACTTCACTTTTTTGTATGTACGAAATGTGTATGTGAGGTGACTGTCTGGCGCCCACCGAATCACTTACAATCACGATGTATTTGGTGAACAAGTTGTAGATAACTAGTGGTGTGTAGAGTTTCAGTGCCGGGGAAATCCTCATTTATTCGTGGTTGTGTGGGTAAAAGACCATTCAAACTTTGAAACACAGGAAGGAATTCAAATGATCGACCGTGTATGTATGTGTAATAAATACCCTTTGAAGATTCCGATCTGTGTGAGCTCGTATTAAAATGTCAAATACATCGAAATACACACACGTATAATATGCATAATGAATATTCAGCATGCCAGTTTAACTTCCCGCGAAAAGAGTTCACTGAAACTCGACTGACTCCTGATCGCAAGCAATACTGATGACGCACGAGTCTGTTAATGTATTGATAGTCTACCTATATAATAATAATAATAATAATAATAATAAAATAATAGGTGAAACTAAAAAGTTAAAAATAAATTAACTGTAAAAAACCTTTTAAAACCAAGTTTTTATTTATAAATAAACTAAAAAGATAAACATAATTTTAAAAGTAGTTACAGAATTTGTAGAACTCATAACACGTGGTTGAACTGCCGTAATAAACTTGACTATAGGCCGTTCACGATAAAGTGGCCACTTTTGAAGCCCTAGTTACTTTTTTCTTTCAGCCAATTTATGTCCTTATCCCACTTATTTATACAAACCCTGTCATGGGAGTCATAAGCACAGTGTATACATTCACCATACCCTAAAGTAAAAGTCTGAAACCACAATGAAATTTATTTATTGGTTATTATGTGGGATAAAACAGCTTCAAAAAGTGCTCACTTTAACGTGAACGGCCTGTACAAAGTAATATTTTGTATCAATTTATATTTAGTACATAAAAGATTGGCACGTATAGTTAAGAGTCTTACGCATGATATGTGCTTACTACGTTTACGCAAATAAGGCAACTACTCCTATAATTATTTTTATCCTTTTTGTTCATTTATAAATAAAAACTTCGTTTAACAGGGTGTTTACTGTTAAATTTGTTCTACATTTCGGATTCGCCCCAATTAGGAATGCAAGTATTAATGGCTACGTTGCATTTCGTATACCTTGCATACAATCTGATATTATCCAGCTTCACTACAGGAATATGGTGATTCAGGTTGTTATAGAACTAATTACTACTCATTACAATAAAATAATCCTTGATACCGCACTGATTGGCATATAAACAATAACGGAAAAACAGTTAACTACAGTATTATTGTCACTATGTGAACATTTTGTGTAGACTTTAATTATGCCTAAGGTTGGTTTAGTAACAAAAAGACGACGGGCTCGTCCGGGATTTGAACCCGGGACCTCTCGGACCCAAACCGAGAATCATGCCCCTAGACCAACGAGCCACGCTATGTTATGGTTCCTCTTTGTAATTATAATCAGTGAACCATTCAAGTACCACGCTGATAATACACTTATACTCAGCGAACGAGATAGCCAGATATATCAGAAGTTGAGATATTTTGCCGTCTTCGAAGTTTGAAATACAAATTTATCTTACTATAAAACTTTTTTTTTGGTTATAATATAGTTACCGTAAATTATATTACACCGCGGGTTAGTAATGAAAAAAAAATTCTAATTTAATATCGGTAAAAAAATATATTTCGAGCCAAAATCTAATTTTAAAAATTATTTTTTTATTGTTACACAAATTTTACTTGAATAATGATAAACCATATTGTAACAGCCATGTACTTACACAGATCTTCATCCAGATCGTCCGAGTTCACAAAAAATATGTGCAAAAATGTGTTAATAATATTTGTTAATTTTTATTCAATTATTGATTTCCATTTGTCTGTGGATATTAATAAAATTAGTATTCAGTTAAATAATTATAATTTAGAACAAGTTTATAATAATGTATTTTTCCAAACAGATATACTTAGCTTTTTTCCTGAAGTGTAAGAAGTTGAGGTCTGTTCAGGGTTTCTTTAGTAGGAGCATACAGTACAACAACCACTAGAAAGATTCAAGGCGATAAAAAAATAACCACTAAAAATATCATGGAAATAATTTAAAAATACAAATACAAGGCATGTGGCAACACCACGTTTTTGTCTTAAATTGGCGTGTTTTTGAAAGCATTAAAATTTTAGCTACCTGGCAGCGATTGTTATAGCATTTATGAAAACTACAGAATAGAAAATCAATTTCAGTATCTCTTCCAGTCGTATGTAGCAGCATCCTCCTATTATGGCAGCCATATCTTCTACGAAATGTGGATCCGTTAACCGACTTTGCTCACAGTATGCACAAAATATAATAAAGAAACAAAGGTGAGACAAAAATGTGAAAAATACATTAACTGTAAAGACCGTTTAAAACCAAGCTTTTATTTATAAATTAACTAAAAAGATAAATTTAACTATAGGAATAGTTACAGAATTTGTAGAACATGTAAGACGAGGTCAAACAGCCGTAATAATCTTTACTACAAATTAATATGTTTGTAACAATTTACATTTAGTATATAAAACTTGGCGCAATATAGAACGTATACATCATTTGCGTAATCGTAGTAAGCCCACATGTTTCGCCAGGCTTTTAACTATTCGCACCAAGCTTTTATATACTAAATATAAATTGTTACAAAGATAATAATATGTAGTAAAGTTTATTACGGCTGTTCGACCGCGTCTTACAAGTTCTACAAATTCTGTAACTACTACTGTAATTAAATTTTTTTTTTTTAGTTTCATTTATAAATGAAAGATTGTTTTTAAAAGGATTTTACTGTTAATTTATTCCATATTCTGTACGAATCTCTTCCGTTTTTCTGCAGGCGAATTCATTTATAAGTTCCTGGATACATGTTACCATCTGCCATAAATAATATCGACAATATTGGAAATGTTATCTCATGCATCACATAATGATGGAACGACGTGCATTAAGTTATTAAATGTGTAGGTTCGTTATACATGCCGCACCCACACGAACCAAAGGCGATATTAAAAACGGGGGGTATCCATCGATGATAGCCGAGCCTTCTTGCGTCGCTTCGGAGGTTGTATCTTTCTAGAATCCAACACGAGACACAGCTGTGAACAGTTGACGCCTTAGTCGTTCAGAGCTGAGGACACCTTCCCTCGTCATTCGCACCGTATTCTGAGCTATCTATGAAATATCAACACCCATTTCCCGTCCAAAGAGCAGAGGCACAGGCGTTATAAATTAATTTTTCCACTACAATGCGTACCCATTATGAAACATTCACAGCGTTATTTTCATTTATGTACAAACTGTTGGTATCCTGGCTATCACTGCTAAGCTCTATGTATAAAAATCGGATATAGTTGCACAGTTCATCTTTAAAATGTTTAATGTATGTGTGTTGGAACTTTTATACAGTAAAATTACTATAAACTATAAGATAATTAGTATATTAAAAAGTAGTCATTTGCACGAAGTACATACGTATAGTTTTGGTATATATATATATATGCAAGAACATAAAAATTTCGTATGTTTCCGAGATTATTGTCTTACGCTAGCTATCCTATTTTTTCCCCCCGTTGAATAATTTTTTTTCAGAGCATGTATATCTAACTAATAATTTTATTTAGTATAAACGTGTCGGCAGTACATGGGGCATAGTTAGAACAACACACATCACTTATTAGTTGGTTTTCTAAAAGCCATTTAGTCGGAAGCCCACGATTAAATAAATGACTCACAAGAGAATTGCGAAAACATGCCGAGGCCTTTTGGGACGTGCAACTAGAACAAAAAATAATAATCACCGACTAAGAGCTCATAGCGCCTTGTCCTATCTTTTGTTGCGCTATTATGTTTTCAAGCGATGTACTGCGGCTACATAGCTCTATAGTATCGATATGCAGTAACTGTGTAAACTGCCGTAACTACTTCTGATATAACAAAAGTGCTTTGACATAACATTTTCAGGAGTGATTTTTCATACACACGCCTCATTTAAATTCTTTTAATTAACAAAATGTTTTGTTCAGGATAAAATCCGGCCCTGCTTCCGTGTCTGACGTGTTACGTATATCGGAATCCTCGCAGCATGGGAAAACAATTCACACCGTACGTCTTGTACCATTCGCATAATTTGGACTGTAATCAAACACCATAAACCACTTTGGTGGCAATACTTGAAAATTTAACTAGCATTAAAAATAACCTTTAAATTTTCTGATTCCCCGATTGTCCACATGGCCGTGATATACACGTGGCAGAGCCGCCAGAGATCATGTCATAGAGTGACGACGATTCTAAAGAAGAAACGACAGTTGAGCCATTAGACCAGAATCTCGAATTTTGAATCAACATTTGAAACAGGTTAGTCTTCAAAATTATTACATTAGCTGAGTCATGACGATAGCAATATCATCATGATTTAAATGAAGAAATTTTAGGTTTCTATTTAAAGGGTTGAAATTTCTTCATGATCTCCTTGACGAATTCAGAAATTTCTCTTCCCCTGAAAATTATTTTTACAATAACATTTATACCGGCTATGACCAGCAGGCAGCAGTAAAGAAAAAGTATTTTGTCGCCAATTTTTTTATATTTGTGCATGTGTGTGGAATAACAGAAAACGTATAGAATCTAGTGATTCAATAAATGAGTCACGATTATGACAGAAAAAACCACCACTGCAGGAACTAAAAACACTTTCATGTGTGGTCGATTGTTGGTATTTAGCCATGTGTGCAACATTCTGCAAAACGCATTAAATTGATTAGTTCAACATGTCACAATGAGGATGGTTATAACAGTATGTGCAATTCATAGACTAAAGATGAGGTAGACAGATTATTCGTCTTCTGCTCATGTACCCGAAATTGACCTACCCCAAACAACACAACTGTCCAAGTCACATGGTCAACAGTGATGAACGTGTCTGTATATATTTTAGTTTTTAAATGACAAGAACTGTTATATTAATAAAATACTTTTACCAATTTGAATTTAATCAGACTGCATTGCAGATTGGTTAGAGGAAGTATAAAATAACCTCAAAGCACTCAGTGTTCTAACCTCAAATCCAAGCCATGCCGTTTTTGCTAGACGTTGTGGCAAGAAAGCAGTTCAGTGTTCGGACTAGGAGACAGGTTGTGCGAAGCCAGTGAGATCGGCCCAGCTCGTCTTTAGTCTGTGGTGGGATTCGTGAAGACAATGTTATACGATTGATAGGTGAGGGTTATTTTACTAGGCTGAATATGTTCGTTACTCAAGGGCGCTGCCTATTGCGGGACTGGCTGAGCACAATGACAGGGTTTTACATGCAATTTTGGGTTTCGGGCCACATTTCACTATATCGCTTTCAAACAACTCTGTGTGATTAGGAGATAGGAACCATGCTACAAGAGAGTGTGTTTTTCTTTAGTCAGTACATTTTAATTTGCGCGCAATTTTTAGAGTGTTAAAATAAAAAATCACACTTTTTGTAACATTGTGGCCTGGGCGAAGATAGACACAAACTTTTTGTTTGAAAGCGATTTTGGGAAAGGTGGCAGAGGCACGTTTTAAATCAGTTCTAGTTCATTCACGGTTACTCCACACTTTTCTAAAGCACTGTTAAAGTTCTACTTCCAGGATATTCCTCCACTTCGTGCAAAAGAGCTTAACAACGTCTATAAAATTACATCAGATGGACAGCGCACCGCAATCGTGAGCATTCAGTGTAATAATATTTTGCATAAGAACTATTCCTTACTACGTATTACCAACACACACATTTTCTTGCTGTTTTCATTTATATAACGGTAATCTGTAAATGTAGAAGGAAGTGGCAAGGAGCAAACGGCATATGAAATAAAAATTATAGCTACCATAAAAAATTTAATCTGATAAATGTACAATATCACATTTCCACTAATATTAGTGAAATATAGAAGTTTGAATTAAGTACATATTTTAAAACCATTTAAACACATGTATTTTGTTACTATAGTCTCAGAACAAGTGAAATATATCTTCAAATTAAAAAAAAATACAATTATGGATTTTTTCTTTGATTTTATGGTATTCTGATGAAAGAATCGAATTAGAGGAATGGAAGAACTCTACACTTGAGTTTACATGTAGGAAGTGTTAAAAATATCAAGACCTACGTTATCAATTAAACTTGTAAAGAAGAGAGTTGAGTAATACGCAAAGCTTCAATCAGAAAGTAGTTTACAAACATTTAAATAAAATAAATTATTTTCATTAATTTTACTTTACATTTTATGTACATGACTAGTATTAGGACTAGGATATTTTATACATTATGTTTCGACTAGAATTTAAAGGAACATAAAATATAAACGTCGTAAAATATGTACAAACAATATAACACTTTTGTGCTACAAACTAGAGAAGAACTTGAAATCTCTTTAAGTGAATTAGGATATGCGTAGGATGTCGCACAGTCTCTATACAAACTAGTTAAAATTCATCTTAACGCTTCCCTCCATACTCCAGAAAAAGTTTATATTTTGCAATAATTTAGATATCATTCATTGCTACGGTTTAAATGGACACTCGCACAGTTCTTGACGGCTCTTTTCTTGTTTCTCAACAGTATATCAGCGGAACTGACAAATTTTTCTTTTCTAAACGTATCAAATGGACGGCAATTCCGGAAAATTTTCCGTGAATTATAATAGAGATTCATTTTTTTTTAGAACTTAAATCAAATTTTAGCTATAAATGTTTACATTTTACACCTCTTTAAGACTACATATTTGCGTAAAATATTACTAAAGCTTTCAAACATTGCAAAGTTTTGTAATGCAGTACTTGTAATTTGTAATTTCCAGTGATTCGCTAAGATATGTCATATTGAAAATGTTTACGTTTTTGTTAAAAAAAAAAAAAAAAAGACTGCATATCTGCTTATAATTTTTCATAATTATTGCATTAATGCTACTTTTAAAAGTTAAAAGGACGTCCTTGACTTGCCCAATTTAATACATTTTAAAGTAAAAATAATTTTTTTGACTTGTTTATAAAAACTTGTCCTTCACCGAATCATTTTAAACTGTACATAATGCAGTTATTTTTAAACTAATGAGTGTACTAGCAATTTTAAAGTTGATATTAATTATTATCGTAGACACTTGTGACATAATTGTGACTTCAACTCACTTTTTACGTCTGAAGATTGGCAAATTAACGTTACAAAGGGCCAATAAAATATTACAATTAATTTTTACATTTGTAATGTTCTATAAATGTCCATTAATTTTCACTAAGTTACGTTGGAAAGTTGCCCCTATGCATTGATCTAATCACGTGACCCTGTATAAGAAATGTCAGATACGGAGACATGTCCTAACCACCGTGATACTGGCGCATTCAACCTAGCGGAGTTATTGCAAGCCAGAAAACTATGTTTTCATGTGTGCAACGCATAAGCGTTTTACATCAAAATGAATTTTTTCGAACATGTAACTGGTTCATAAATATAAAATTCAATCAATAAAATAAACATTTACATAACTTTATATATATTTAACTTAAACATTTTTAAAAATCTTCCTGGTGAATTTATTGGACATCAAAGGCAAACTGCAATCTAAACGCACTAGACAAAAATTAAAATCCTAGAATCAGGTTTAAATTAGTAGGTTATTCTGAAAACTGAAGTTTCTCCGTATACTGGTGAGAGCATTCCTATACGAATTTTGTGCGAAAATCTGTTTATCTGCGGCAAATATTCTGTACAGGATGATAAAAACGCTGCTTTTGATGTAGTCAAAAAAATGGTATTTAGTGACAAATCAGCGGTACCCTTTTGGTGACATGTTTATATTAAAGCCAGAGCTATGTACTTATTTCTTTTTTTTTTTAATTACTTTTGCCTCACTTATGATAGAAAATGTCTGTCTCGTTTTTCTCCAGATTACTGAATGCGGCATAATGTCATACACTTTTGTGGTACGGTATAATATGACTTTGTTTGTGCATTTTCTAAGAAGATTTAACGACTGAGTGGATTTGAAAAGTTGTTTCGAAACACTGATGGCAGCCTAAGAGAAGTCAGGTTCAATGTATACTCTTGGTTTCTGGGTTAGGGCCACGTGTTCTATTTTCGACTGGCCGTCTTAAATTACACCCTTAAGTTAAGAACGTGCTGTAATGTCAAGGGCTGTGGAGAAATCTCGCTGTGAATTTCCCGAACACAGAGTCAAGAAACTTAATTTAGCTACTTATATATTTCGATTGGGTTTGTTTTATTGAATATGTATTTGAACGACCAATAAACATCATTTGCCGCAATAGTTGGTACAATGTATATTTTAGAATAAAAACTTTTGGGTGTTTTTCAAATAATAACGTATGAAAACCATGAAATAAATACGTACATATGTTAAAACAATGTTTCAAAATTTGTGAAATTGTAATATGTAGAACCTGTTGATAACAAATTAAAATACAACTCATTTGTTAATTTTTTAAGGTACCCTTTAGAAAATTTTGATAACAATATTGTTTCTTCGCGATAGCTAATTAAAATATTATGAAGTTATGAATAACAATATTTTATTGTTTTTAAGGCAATTATTTCGGCATATTAAAAAATTTGGCTATTTGTAACCCTACATGTTCACACCAAGTTCGCAATTTTTAAGTAAAGCATATAGATTTGATCAAGTATTGCTGTGTATGATAGTTGCTAGTATTCAGATTCCTTGCCAGTCAATATAACCCAATTAAAATATGTTACGTAGTTCAAATTGTGTTAATGAGTTTATGTTATGGGAATGGTAATATTGCGGGACCTATCCACAACCCTTAAAGGGCCAGCCTAACTGGTGCTTGAACAGCGTTGTAAAGTGTGTTCACGATAAAGTGAGCACTTTTAAAATCAACCTTAGAAAAAGTCACCTGCATATATTTTAAAGGGCGCATTGAGTGACATGCAACCGGTAAAGTTGGTAACAATGGATAGAAAGTAGTTCCATTTTTTAGCACCGAATAAAACGTGTTACGTAATCATTCGTGATAATGTAAATTATATATTTCGCTTTCTGCTTATTTTTACGCCACAGCGTGTAAAAATTAGCAAATAAATAAAATGTTTACTTTTCTAATAATTTCACAATTTCACTTGACCGACGCATAAATAAGATGATGGGGCCCACTGCAATGTAAATTTTACACAAGGTGGAAGAATACGCATCGTGTATACAAGTAGATCTGAAGAAGGGCTTTTAAAAACGCTTATTTAACCGTGAACAGCCGATATCACCTTTGAAATACGCATTTTCTGGAGAAACTTTTAAACGTGTTCACAATATGTTTACCTACGAAAAGAAAACATACCCCAGACGAGGACGGAATTGTACTTGCAAGATGTCACGCTTGCTGTAATTATTATTACGGAGTTCTACAACATCGCCAATCAAGAGGTTTTCAGACTGCTTCTACTTAAAAACATACTACTTGGAGACTAGCGAAGTGCCGATATAGGACGTTCACGGTAAAATTAGCACTTTTGAAAGCCTTGCTTCAGACCTAATTGTAGGCACTTTGTGTATTTTTCCACCTTATACGAAATTAATAGTCATGCCCTCGTCGTCTTATTCATGCGTCGGTCAGGTGAAACTGTGGAATTATTGGGAAAGTAAGTATGTTACAAATCAGGTCAATTTTACACTTCGATGCATTAAAAAAAAAAAACAGAAAGCGAGAGAAATAATTTTAAGTTATCACAAATGGTTAAAGGCTGTTTTTATAATAAAGTGAGCACTTTTGATATCAACCTTACAAAAAAAGTCACTGCCTTTGCCTGCACATATTTTAACGGGCCCACTGAGTGGCATGTGCCCAGTAAAGTTAGTAATGGAGGATGGAAAGTAGTTCAATATCTTAAACTCGAATAAAAAGTGTTAGGTAACCATTTGTGATAACTTAAATTATTTATTTTACGTTCTGTTTTTTAAATGCATTGACGGGTAAAAATGAGCAGATTTGTAAAATGTTTACTTTTATAATAATTTCTCAGTTTATTTTGACCTACGTATGGATAAAGTGACTAGGCACATTGTAATGTAAATTTTACATATGGCTTAAGAACACACAACGTGCATACATGGAATTACTTTCCACCCAGCATTGCCAACTTTACTGGGCGCATGTTATTCAGTGCGCCCATTAAAATATATGCAGTTATGGGGCAGTGACTTTCTTATAAGGTTGATTTCAAGAATGCTCACTTTATCGTGAACAGCCTTTAGGAGCTTGTGCTGAATTTTACTACGAACGCTCAGTTAATAAAATAATAGGGTCACCTCGTTAAGTCCCATAGGTGCACGCGGCACGACGAGAATATTGCACGCCAGTTCAGAGCCCTGCGCGTAGGGGCGATGGCGTACTTGTAGCGCGTACCAGCGTAGCCCTTATCGCTCCCGCGTTTTTCGGTCTCAAACGCGGAAAACAGCTACAGTCAGGCGGGTCCCCTTAAGAGGGCTACGGGCCATAAATTGGCTCCAAATACGTCAGTTGAAATCCTATATAATGGCTACTGTCAAATTCGTGAGCAACTATTTTCTCATACTCGCGCATTTTCTATAACATATTGTGCCGCAAAAGTATATCAATTTTTACGGGGTCACAAAAATCTTGACAAAACACGCATCACTCTATTAAAATATTTTCTTACAGAGTTAGTGAAAGTACTTACGTATGGTTACCCTATCTTGTATTGTTTTGTACTACCGAGTGCCATAAACTTGTAGAATACGTAAAACCTCAATAGAAGTAACTGATTCCCCACGCAGTCTCAAGTGCGTGACGGTATGTATGTTGGTATCCAGGATCCCCGGGCCTAGCACGCGGAGCGTCGAACGGGGAGCCCCAGGCTGCTGCGAGGTAAACAACCCGCGTCACGCCGCCTCAGTGGTGGGAGCCTAGCAAGTAGGCGCTCGCGTTGCTTGGCGCCTTGACGCCTCGTGGGTCCTCCGGCGTCCACACCTTGGCGAACATGACGCCGTTGCATCCGTTCTCCTTGTTGCTCGACCACGACAGCGAGTGCGCGGTGAATGGTGACCCGAACCCACCTGCGACACACACACACACGTGCTCTTCTGTATAGTCCATTCATTGCTATTTACACTTTTATGAAGACCTGCTAAATATATATCAGACTATAGTTCATTCCGGTTCCTTCGGTTATTTTGAAACAAACTTTTAAAAATTACTCTGGGAGTAATATGTTAACATGTTTTTTTTATAACTTGTATACCACAGGTTATATAACACTGATTAACTTTAAAAGTATTGTATTTTTGAATAAATGAAATTTTTACTTAATAATGTATATAACTTGTAGCGGGGCTTTGGCAGCGATGTTTTGGTAAAGGCTAATAAGAAATAGTTCACAGTTAAAATATTGTTTTGATCAAGTCTTTTGGTATGCTATTTGCAAATTAAACATTGCCTATTGAAATATTAAAAATATTAGGTAGCCATGATGGAAACATATTTTTTTGTTAGAGTTAAAAACATCAGCGCAAAATACGGTGCTTAGGACCTAGCGACGTGGTGTTTTTTTTGCTCGAGGAAGTAACTGTCGTCGGAGTGGAGCTTGTCAACCGCTCTGTCTCTGTCTCTGTCTCTCTCTCTCTCTCTCTCTCTCGCCGTCGGGAAGTTTCGCACCGCTAGTAGAAGGAAAGAATTATACATGTTTTCAATTTCAGCAAATTTCATACTTATTACAACGAAAATAATAATTCTTGAATTTGGGATTTACAGCTGAAAAGATATCTTAATGTTTGAATACTTATTAGAATATATTTAGATGTGACGGTGGGAGTTACAGATCCGAAGTTGGTAGAAGTGGCGAGTCGAGACTGGCGACATGACAAGATGATATCACGTATTTCTGTTGCTAAACGAAACGATTATTTTTCTTGCTCCGAAAAATAGTTATAATTACCACATTAAGCTTGTACATGTTGTGTTTATCAAACCTACCTAGGCAAGTTACGATGTTGTGATAAATATGTGTCTCCGTGGCAGTGATACATATGCTGTAACGCGTGTCGTTGACCGCTGCGTGTGTGAGGGTGTAGTTGTTTCGTGGTCGTTACACTGGCCCGGTGTGTGTGTGTGTGATTGCAAATATTGGACGTACGAAATGTATAAGTTTTAAACGTGAACTGTTTTTATGATAGATGAGCACTTTTGAAAGCCATGTTAAGATATACTTATATGCACGTTGTGTATTCTTCCGCCTAATGTAAAATCAACATTTCCATGAGCCTCGCCACTTTATTCATGCGTCGGTCAAGTGAAACTGTGAAATTATTTAAAAAATACATAATTTACAAATCTGTTCATTTTAACACTTTGATGGATTAAAATGATCAGAAATCGAAATAAATAATTTAGATTATCACAAATTGTTAACTTACACTTTTTATTCGACGTTAAGGTGTGGAAGTACGTTATATCCATCGTTACCAACTTTACTAAGCGCATGTCACTCCCTGCGCCCGATAAAACTTATGCGAGCAGGGGCAGTGACTTCGTCCTAAGGTTGATTTCAGAAGTGCTCACTTTATCGAGAACAGCTTTTAGGCGTAACGCTGAACATCAGCGAGGTTTGCAAATCCGTTGCCTATTGACTGTCCGTGGGTATTCGAGCACTTTTGAAACGTACGTTTGAGAAATGTCGCGACCGCTATTTGCACACATTCTAACGAGTATACGGCCTGTGGCACGCGCCCAGTAGAGTTGGTACAACGACGGAGACAAAGTATTTACATGTCTTAACACTGTATTAAAACTGTCAGGTAAGCATTTCATGATGACTATGGTTTATTTTCCTTTCATATTTTTTATTAAATGTAAGTGAAGTATTGGCGCATATTTTTTAAATACATTTACTGATATAATAACTTCACAGTTTCACTTGAACGACGTATGAATAAAGTGATCATGTCCACGGCATTACTAATCATACATAGAGCGGAAATATACAGAATGTGCATACAAATTGATCTGAAGAGTGGGGTGGACCCCCCCTTTTCCAAGGTCAATAAGCGAGGGAGCGATACGGGCGATACTAACACGCACGCCTAGTGCCTCATCGCCCCTACGTGCAGTGCGGGCAGTATTTCCGTCGTGACGCTGTACTTTGCAAATCAGATTTGTAACAGTGGGATTTTATTGCACGCGATGAAAGGCCACAGATTTTCTCTTGCCGCTTAAAGGAACTGCATAGACGAGCTTTAGAAATGCGATATTTTACCATTTTCACTAATTTTTTTTTCTTCAAAAAATACACTTGATATGAAAAAAGTAAAAAATAAGGGCAGAAAGTCGTATTTTCAGAACCTTTATTTACCGAGATACGCGTAGTCGCGCAAGCAATCGTTTCTCAAAAAAAACGCGGGGGTCCATCCCACTCTTAAGCAGGGTTTTCAAAAGTGCCCGGTTTGCAGTGAATGGCCTATACCCAGAATGAAGACACCAACAGCATCGGTCACTGAGCCTTGTGATCACTGTCAAACCATACACGACCGTGTGCAACACTTAACATGACAGTGGACATGCGACGTGAATGGGTAGAACGCGTTTTTCTGTGGTACTTCGAAACACACGCTTTCCAATTGTTTGAGTCACCTCATCATTTTTGCGGAGAGATTTACGCGCAGCCCCGACTCCAACGCCGTGCAGTGCACACACCTCGGAATTTACTTTGGATACTGGCCACTTTCTCTGAGTGAAGACTTTTTCTTACCCGACTGGGGAAATCAAAATTAAATAACTCCGATGCTTAGCATCCGTGATTTGTGGGAAGATACCTAAGACATGTAACATTTAGAAACCATACAGTCAAGAAAGTTAATATGAATTAAAATGTTTTGCGGTTCAGATATGTAATATGTACTTTCACGACCATTATGTGAGTACTCGCGATGTTCGCATCAGGGTCTTCTTAAGTATAAGTCTATAAATACAGTTAGGGATGCCCGATCCTCAAAAAAAATATTTTATTTGTTATTTGTATATATTCTGTTGCAATGTGATAATATCGGTGCCGTTGTGTCCACAGGCAATCCGCGACTGCCTCCTGTTTTGTCAGTTTTGAGAACGTTGTAGATAGTCGAATTACGCTTGTCAAAGTCGGTTCAGTTTCCATTAGACCGGAGTTCGTGTTCCTGTACTGGAAACATTAGCTCTACGTTCCGTTGAATCTGCTGAGGGAATAATGAGATGCAAAGCACAATTTCTCTGCGCTCGCGTGTGACGTAGAGTGAGCGAAGAGATTTGGGCGACTCTTAACAGCGAGGTCTTGAGAGCAGAATGTGACGTAGAGGCTAAGTTTGAGTCGCTGCCAGCTAATATTTATTAATCGTGCTGCCTAATAGGATGTTTTCAGCACGCGCGTAATTTCTGAGTGGGCTGCTAGTTCGTCGGTTGGTGCAGCAAGATAGCGAACTGATCTAAGCGTTGGTGCAATATCTCTTGGATTCAGCACCTCGATGGCATTATTTTCTCCACCAGTAGAATATTTTAGTTTACCAGTGGTCCTCAATCTCATGTTGACAGTAACTATTTGTTGAGAACGCCACTTGCTTAACGTGATTCTCCTTCAAATGAATGAAAAATCTTGCTCCATCAAAAGGTTTGTCATTTAATGGCGAATAAGAATTAGACTACATAACCAATGGAATACGTATTATGACTGATAGTGGAAGCTTTTCGCGAGAAACAGATGCCCCTAAATATGACAGACAGGGCAGCCTGCAACCAATCGCAAGATGGGGTGGGCTTGGCAGGGGTGGGTGAACGGGATTCAATTTTGCGACCTATTGTAACCGGTCGCCCTGTGACAATGGGAAGCTACAGGATCCGCGGTGGAAATATTTTTATAATAAGCGTTTAAAAAAAGGAAGGGGGGGGGGGAGGACGAACCCTTTCGGTTGTTATCTTGCGAGGCGAAACAGATAGCTTATTTCCATAGCGAGCCCCGAGGGCCCCGGGGATGAGGTCGGCTGTTACAACATGTTACACGCCATTGTGTGCGGGGGTAGCGTTGTGTTGTTGTAGTGAGGAGGGTTGCTTGTGCTAGCGGCTGGAGGGGCGTCTGTGTCGCTTTGTGGGCGCGCCCGGCTGGGAAAGGCCTGCTCACCATACTGGATGTGCCCGCTTCTAAAGGATGTTCACGGTAAAATTAGCACTTTTGAAAGCCTTGCTTAAGAACTGCTTGTATGCACATTGTGTATTCCTCCGCCTTATGTAAAATTAACATTGCTATGGTCTGATCACTTTATTTATGCGTCGGTCAAATTAAACTGTGAAATTATTAAGAAAGTAAATAATTTACAAATCTGCTTTTTTTTACACTTCGATGTATTAAAAAAACAGAAGTGAAAAAAATCAATTTTAAGTTATCACAGATGGTTACCTAAAACTTTTTATTTGACGTTAAGATATATAACTACTTTGCATCCATCGTTACCAACTTCACTGGGCGAATGTCACTCAGTGCGCCCGTTAAAATATACGCATGCAGGGGCAGTGACATTTTTCTAAGGTTCATTTCTAAAGTGCTCACTTGATCGTGAACAGCCTTTACCCCCCAGCACTCCATGCAGACGTGGGCTCCGCGCGCTTGTTGGTTCGGAGGTTGGCCGGTGACCGAGCGACTAATCAAAATGCGTCGCCTAGCCGTATGAGCTTGTTTGACGATCTTACACCAACATTCAGTTCTCGACTTTGGACGGAGTTCTTCCAAGCGTGATGGAGCAGCGGGTACCACGCGGAAATCGCTTCCGGGAGGACGCCAGTTCGATTCCCGACCCGGCCATCCTGATTTCGGCTTTCCTTGTTTTCCGAAGTCACTCCAAGCGAATGCTCAAATGCTACCTCGCGACAAGCCACGGTCAATTAGTTCATTTTACTGCTTCTCTGAGAACCTTTCTCCATCTCTAGTGACCTCTGTATAGACGAGACGTTAAGCCCTTTCCATCTATAGGCTGTTCACGATAAAGTGAGTACTTTTTAAGGCCCTCCCAACAAGCATCAACAGGTAATAAATATATCTTATTGCAGCCCCAGGCATTAAATTTTGATGGTGAAATATATACACTGTGTTTATTGGTCATATTGCAATGCTTATATTAAAAAGCAGCAGGAATATGGAAATTGGATGAAAGGGAAATTTTATAAGGGCCTTAAAAAGTTCCCACTTTACTGTGAACAGCCTATATCTACATGATGCTCCAAAAGAACGCTTTTATTCAGAAACCGGATGCCAGGGCCGTGGTGGAATCTCGAGATTACCTTCCAACTGTTCGAAATATTGCGTTTCTAATTCGCATATATATATTTATATATATATTATATATATATATATATATATATATATATAATATATACACACACCATACATATATATATAATTTATAATCACCCGGACTACAAGATTATCGCAACAGAAATTTTTTTATGTATGACAAACGCAAGTAAAAGACTTGCATATTAAAAAGAAGAATTTTTAAAGTACTATTTCGGCAAGGGAATGTGAAGTATCGAAACTATGTTGCTATATAACAGTGTGCCACCACTCCGTACTTATAAAACACACGTATTTGTAAATGTTAAGTATTGATGTTAACATATTTAATATCTTCATACGAAGCGCATCACCCATTTATATGTCGAACATTCATTAAACGTAAATGGAATGCTGAAATAATATTTCTAGTGATATATTTTTTTCCCCCCACCTTACGGCATGGTATAGCAAAAAACTAAATTTGTCTACTTAAGATAGTCTTGCATTCATGGTGCGATATATATTATTATTATTATTATATACATAGCATAAAACAAAGTCGCCCGGCCGCGTATGACTGTGTATTCGGCTAAGGCTTCTAAACTACTTGATAGAATTTAATGCGGTTTTCACCATCATTTAGAGAATTTCTTGAGGAAAGTTTAAGTATATGATACATTAAGGATAATAGAGAACTGTCGAGGTTTCTAATCAAGTCGGTAAAAGCCGCTTTTTGGGTGCTTACATGTCGTACGCTGACTAAACCATAAGAGAGACACCACATTAATGTACTACAGTATTGTACCGTAAACACAAACAACGCCATATTTGTAAATCACACCCGCGTGAAGCCGAAGCGGGTCGCTAGTGCTCTACACATATATGTATATACCTATACACACATATATATGCACACGTGAATTAAAAACGTAAGATTCCCAACAGTTGGAAGGTAATCTCGAGATACCTCCACGGCCCTGGCATGCGACCACGTGTCTATGCGATGTAGAGGCAGGGACAGAATAATGCCCTGTGCTATGCGATTTAGCACGATTGCTGGGGCACGTGGCGTCTACGATCCATCGACAAACAACACACGTGTGGCCACGTGCCGTGGGGGCGCCGAGCACAGACACGTGCTAGCCACGTGGCTGCTACAAAAGGGTGGGGTGGAGCGAGTCGTCGGGGCTCCGGCAATGCACTGCGCGCGCGCCCTTCGTTGGCTTTGCTGATTCAAACAGGTCCGCGCCCCACATCGCGATCCAGCCGGAAGGTGCGGAGGGTATACTCCGGCTATACAGTCCATTCACGGTTTTTTCGGCCTTTTTGAATCAAACCTTTGGAAAATCTCCCCATGTATGACGTGGTTAGTTATTTCCTAAATATACCCTGTATCACAAGCGTTTCATGCTTGTGTTCTTAAAAGTTACTATTCTTTTTTTATGTTAAGTTGAAATGTTGTACACATTTTATCTATAAATTATAATGCTTCATTTATAAATAATCTGAATGAAAAACAGGGAGAAAATAGGTATGTTGGTAATGCCTAGTGAGAAATAGTTCTTATATAAAATACTGTTACACTTATTGCCCACGAATGTGGTGCGTTGTCCCTCTGCTGTAATTCTCCAGGATTATTTAAGCTTAGTTTGCACGAGGCGGAGTAATATCCTGGAAGTAGAACTTTAGCAGGACTTCGGGAAAGGCTGAGGTAACCGTGAATGGACTATACAGAGGGAAGTTTCAATTTGACCGACAAACTTGGCATTGCCATAAAATAAATGCGAATATAAGCAGGGGCCCTTCTATATCGAGATTTACTAATATCTTGTTTGAAAAATATTATAAACCTTATGAAAACTCGCAGCGAATTTCGGGGTTATAGTTTGTCTAAAGTGAATTTTGAAACGATTAAAGCGATGCTGGTGGCGTTTACTTATAAAGTAATAAAATAGGGGATCATATATGATTATTATCATCATCATCATAATATAAAAAGTGGTATTCATAAATTTATTTATTTCCCCTCTTAGTTACACATAATTTATCGGGAGCGTCAAATAAAGCTCTGAAATTTCTAACCTTCAACTTAACAAATATCTGGAGACATAATTAATTTTTTTTCTGAGGTCATTTTCGTTTTGTGTCTGTCTTTTTTCTTCTCATCAATGCGGTTCGTGTAGGCCCAATGACTTTAAAATTTCAAAGCGAAGTATTAATGTACCTCTGTCGACATACCGTATTAATGATTTAGGCAGTCTTTAATGACGTAATTCAGCAGATAAAAAACACATGCTACTATTATTTATTATATAAAATATTTGCTTGAAATTTTTATTGTAGTTGTGCTATCTACGAGTTCTTCAAAATTTTCTCATGCCTCTATATTCAATAAGTATGTAATAATATAGTTTGGTCAAAGTTTGTCGTCGTATACTTCGCAATAGTTCAATTTTTGATCTCTCAACTATTCGGTTGTAAGGAAAATCATATTAAGTAATTATGCAAATTTGTTTTACTCCCCCTTCCCAAAAATAATGGAAAGCCATAATTGTTTTGAAAGAAGGGCCAAACAGAGAAAAGAGACAAGCATTTTAGTAAGTGGAATTTGGTTATTTACACAAATTATCTTAAATCTCAATTGAATGTTTAAATAATAACTTGTTGATTTTACATTATTCGATCAATTCTTTGTGAAGCAGGGAAAATCACGCGCAACATCAGTAAATAATTTACGAATGGAAAAAGACCACATGGCAGCCACTGAATAAATTGCTTGCTTCTTAACACACTGGAACGATCGAGTGTCCCTCCCCGAGCGTTATCAATATAATATGGTAATATCCCGTTCGTTTCCTGAATTTCAATAAAAGCGCGGAAAAAGCGATATGAATAGCGCACCCTTGCCCCCTCCCCTCTCCAGTAGGCGTACAACCACACGACGTTGCAGTTGGTCCCGGTTGATTGATGACCAGAAGGGGCGTTAATGTGTGTCGCCGGAAGGAAATGGGATCCCCCGTGACGTCACGATTGCGCGCGGGATGTGGTCTATTGGTCACGTGAAGGGGGATTGTGGGGGGGGGGGGTCCTTCATACTACACCCGCCTATCGCTCCGCCCCTGCAGCGTCCTTGATTACCGACCGGTGCTGCCACCTGAAGGCGACTTGCCGAACCCCCTACGCCAGGTGTGATGGGTGCCTGGCGCATCACGCCTCCGTCAAAACCTCCAGAGCTGTTGATTTAGTTCTGCGCCCTGCGGGAGGGCGAAGGGGTGCAGAGGGTTTGCTAGTTAGGGATGGGTGGTTCTCTCCCTCTGCTATCATCAACACACGTCCTGCCCTCCTTCCGGGTCCAAATTGAAAGGCCCTCCACGCAACTCGGGGGTGCGTTCCGAAATGCCCAGATGGGCTACGAGATGTGCGCATTTATTTGCTCTTCGCGCACGGATGTTTAACATGTTTTTCAGGTCAAAGAAAGTGGCGAGTTTGAAAAGAACATATTAAGAAACAGCGGAAGTTTTCCACTGGAATGGGGGTTGAAAATTAGCTGAAAAAAAAATTAGGTTTGGCTGATGGGGACACGGCCGTTTGCTTTGCGTGAATACGTCAACGTTGGCGAGTTCGGACGCCTTGTTGTTTTTTTACGTCCCCGGCATCGCTTCACTCGATTATATGGGGTTTTATGGGTATCACTGGATTGATTTTGAGATGCTATTTCCAACCGTATACGATTTCTGAATTTCGACTTGACTTTTTGGCGAGCATAGGCCGAAATTGTGTAAAGTTTTCTTAATCTTTAACATAAACTCATACATTTCCACCATAACCACGCCATACAAATGTTTTTATACACGCAATCGATTGATACTGACGAAAGCTGTCGATTGAAACTCAAACGAGCGTTGTAGCTTCTTCTAGTCAAAAGTTATACTACGTGGAAGTTATGAGACGCGGCGAAACGAACTCAAAATTGCCTCCCCTCGACCATGTGCGGCGGGATGCTTCGCAGTCCTCACTCAAGATAACATATGCTTTGATCCTTTGGCAATCGAGTGGTGAAATTGAATTTTTAATGTAAAGATATATTAGGAGCAGCAATGCCAAACTGTATCGACCGATTTTGTTATCATCGGATTTTCTGGATTGCCTCCCATTATCGTCGCAAATTTAAAGACGCATTCACGTCAAAACAAAAACATCCCCCGAGCTGGCACGTGCGCGTTGGTCTGAAGTGCACAGTGGAAGTATTTCAATTTTCCAAACGACCACGTAGATTAAAAAATATTCAGAATGAATTTCAGTCAGTAAAAAACGAAAACGATACACGCGCAAACTTTTATAACGTAGCCCAGTAGGTTTAGACTTATTAACGTAAACGCTAACTTGCTTCTTATGTACGTACAAACCATACTAAACGTCAGAGACTGATTCAGAAGTGATCATGCGCCACCAAGTTTCGTTTATCGCTCCTGTGCTCTACGAAAAGATAAAGCAAAATTCCCAGTAAATTTGTCCGAAAGTAGTTCATAGTTAAATGAGCGCTTTGAAAGAAAAATTCTTGCCCTTAATTGTATGTACATATAGACGTTCTGCTGCAATCACCATTAAATAATTTGTCTAAATTAGTGGGAAAATTAAATCATAGAATGATCGCGGTTAATTAAGCAATTATGAAAGCCCTGATTAACATGTCCAGTCCTTGTGTCCATGATCTAAGATAAGCTCAACATGAATAACACTTATTCTAGTCACTGTGCTCAGCCAGAATAAATGTCCAGTTTTAAGAGTGTCTTTCTTGCGTGTAATCTGATTTGCGAAAAATTTCCGCAACTCTAGTTTACGAATGGATAATGCTGGTAAAGACTGTTTAATAAAGTGAGCACTTTATAAATGAACCTTAGAAAAAAGCTACTGCCTCCGCATGCGTACATTTTATTGTGCACACAGTGACATTCGCCCATTAAAGTTGGTAACGATGGATGGAAAGTAGCTATATCATAACGTCGAATAAAAAGTGTTAGGTAACCATTTGTGATAACTTAAAATTACTTATTTCACTTTCTGTTTTTTTTTTTAATTCATGGAAGTATAAAAATTAACAGATTTCTAAAGTACTCACGTTCTTAATAATTACGCAGTTTCATTTGACCGAAGCATGAATAAAGTGATGAGGCCCATGGCAATGTTAATTTTACATAAGGCGGAGGAATACACAACGTATACACAAGTAGATCTTAAGCAGGGCTTTCAAAAGTGTTCATTTTTATCGTGGATAGCCTACAACAGTGAACAAGTAGCATGGGATGTTGTCCATTGGTGGCGAGAAGCACGTGCCACCTAAGTACAGTGCACACCAAAAAATTACGCGTTTGCCACACATGACCGAACGGGTCGAGAACTTTTCAAGCACAGGTTGAATTCTCTCACCTCACATCAAGTTAACAGTGCTACTGACCGATCGTACGTCGAGCAAGGAAAACTGTGAAACCCTGAACTTCTTTTTTGTATATAAAACAAGCAGAAATTAAGCAAACTATATCGGGAGTCTACAAATTCAAATAGGTACCGTAGTTTTAATAGGACGCTGGTACATGTATTTACTTATCCACAACTCTGCCAACGTATCTGGGATCACTCCAGTCAATTTTTTTCATTAAAGTATATATGTTTGCTGTGATGTATGTGTGTATATATATATATATATATATATATATATATATATATATATATATATATATATATATATATATATATATATATATATATATATATATAGCACCTTAACAAGAGGTTGACACTATAATAATATATGCATTTTTCTATCTATTTCTAAAGTCACGTATCAACGTATGCGTCCTAATAATTAGGTCGATAATAACGCTCCGTTTAATGTGCTGCGGGTGGATATAGAACTGGCAAAAAGGAGGAAATGTGCAGTTTTTCATAGCGAAGTAAGTTATATGCGCGAGTATATGTCATTCATGGTTACTTCAAAGTTTTCTGAAGCCCTGCTAAAGTTCTTCTTCCAGGATATTCCTCCACCTCATGCAAACAAAGCTTAACCGAGTCTAGAAAATTACACCAGAGGGACAACGCACCACATTCGTGTGCGCTCAGTGTAATAATATTTTTGTAAGAACTATTTATTACTAGGCATTACCGACACACCTATTTTCTTCCTGTTTATAATTCATATTAACTATCACGAAATATTATAATTTATAGATAAAATTAAAATGACATCTCAGTTCAACCAAAAATGAGGCACTTAAATGTAAACACACGTATAAGATGCTTTAAGTGTACATACCATAGATTAGGAATCAAACAAACACGTGATAACATGGTGTGATTTTTCAAAGGTTTGACTCAACTAGTGTGAAGAAACCTTGAACAGACTTTATTCAAATTAGTCAAAGTATTTCTTTAATATAAAATGACGGGTCTGTTGAAAATTAATGAACACGAACACGTCCATCACGGTGGATCATGTGACTTTGACAATCGTATTTGCTGGGCGGAGACCCGGAAGTTTCGCGGGTTCGCTCGGCAACATGCTAGACTCCACAAATTGCGCAGGAGACGAAAATCTTAAGTCTGCAGGTGTAAAGCTGGTTTTACAATTTTTAAAAAATTCAGAGTTAAATTATACGTTATGACGTGGACAGAAGAACTGATACTGTGGTATCTTATGAGTTGGTTCCCAATTGAACTTAGTTGGCCATGTGCGTTGTTGGGATTTCCTTAAACGATAAGTAGTTTTATTTCATATTTCAAGTAAAACTTGTGTGGCGACGACCAATCAGGACAGATAATTTGATTTTGTTGGTGGGAAACTGTTATTTTCAGTAATGCAAGCATAAAAATATAGTAAAAAAGCATGCGTATGCGCATGTTTGCGGTTTTTGTTCACAAAAATAAGAGTCTTTGATAGAAAATATGTCTGCTTATATATTGTTGTGTTATAATATATTCGCGGTTTCTTGACTCTTTTTAAACCTTTGAAACATCACCCCATGTGTGACGTGTTTAATTATTTCCTAAATATTCCATGTATCACAAGCGTTTTATACCTCTGTCGACATGAAAGTATTTTATTTTTTGTTAAATTGAAATCTTACCTGTATTTTTGTCATAAATAATAACATTTCATTTATAACAAACATGGAAAAAGCAGTGAGAAAATATGCTTTATGGTAACGACTACTAAGAAATATTTCTCATGAAAAATATCATTACAGTTGAGTGCGCACGAGTTCGGTGCGTTGCCCTTTGGCGTAGTTTTCCAGACTTAGTAAGTCTTAGTTTGCCCGACGCGGAGTAATATCCTGGAAGTAGAACTTTAGCAGGGCTTCGAAAAAATGTGTGAAATAACCGTGAATGGATCATATACGAGATTAGGAGCGAAAGTAAGCAGGAAAGGTTTGTCACAAGTTTTCATTACGAGTTACCAGTCGAATTGTGAATCGTAAATTTAGAAAGCGTAGTTCCGTGTGTGAGGGCCGCGGTTACTGCGCGATTCTTAGTGCGTAATTTTTTAATCGTGAACCCAGCTTAACCGGTACAGGTTTTCACGGCCCGAAGGCCTGCCCACCCTCCATCTTCCCGCAATGTAACTCTACTTGGATGAGTAAGACAGTGCTCAGTACTTTCTCCTCTTCTCTTTTCGGGTAATTCACTTTACGTAGTGCCTTTACACGGTGTTCTACCGGTTTTCGCGGTAAAACGTACCGTCCTTGCCAAACAGAGATATTCCGAATTCATTACTTAGAAGCCTTTACCCGAATACCCCATCATGGGTCATCAGAAATTTGCTCTTCTTGCCACTTATCACACCCCTCTAAGCTTCTTCCAGCCTTTATGTCAAACTTATTCCAGATCCTGTGAAGAGGTTTATCCGTCATAACATTCCCTAGTCTTAAGTGAATGCCCTTTAGTTCTGCGATTACTTCCAGTCATTGCCTGTCGTCTTCTGCCTTGAGGCATTCTGAAATCACATGTAGGGCCGTGTCGTCCACTCCACAGACGTCACACAGCTGGAATTGCACGAGCCGCAGACCGTGTTAACTTCGCCTTGACGTTGCCATGTCCTGTGCAGAGCTGCATTCTATAATGGTTGGTGTCGATCCACTTACTATAGTCCATTATCGTTTCCTTCTCCTTTTTCAATCAAACCTTTGAAAAATCTCCCCAGGTATGACGTGTTTAATTATTTCCTAAATATGCTCTGTATCACAAGCGTTTTATACTTGTATTCATAAAAGTTGCTTTTTCTTCTGTTAAATTGAAATGTGATTCGTATTTTATCTATAAATTATAATGCTTCAATTATAAATAATCTGAATAAAAGTCAGGGAGAAAATAGGTATGTTGGTAGCGCTTAGTGAGAAATAGTCCTTATACAAAATACTGTTACACTGAGTGCGCACTAATGCGGTGCGTCGTCCCCCTGGTGTAATTCTCCAGGAATAGTTAAGCTTAGTTTCTACGAGGCGGAGGAATATCCTGGAAGTAGAACTTTAGCAGGGCTTCAGAAAAGGCTGAAGTAACCGTGAATGGACTATATTCTGATGTTGGGCAGCAGCTTCTGAGTCGGTACAGCTGCGTCCTATGGGCTGAAGGGGAATCGCGGGTGCGTGTCGCGACTGCGCGCATGCGCAGATGTGCTCTGGCCGGTGTAAACGCGCTGTTAATGAAGCGGCGCTGACACGGTCTCCCGGGCCGGAAATGAGTGCCATCCCCCCGCCGCTCCGGCCAGGCGGGTAGGAGGAACGGTGGCGAATCGCTCGCAGGGGGTGCAAGCAGCGGGGGTTGGTAACTGCAGGTGTGTGTGTGTGTGTGTGAGGTCGACGAGGGGGACGTCGTCGCGGTAGCACGCGATGACATCCCGCTGAATCTCCGGGGCGTTGTCGCTGTTCCCCGAACCTTCCTCCCGACTACGCTGGTGGCTTTCTTTTCACCGAATGGGTAGGCGCGAGCAGGATAAATATCGTGGCGGTTCTTCTGATGTAGGCGTGAAGTCTAACTACCGTTTCTTCACACTTTACGAGTCAAATCTTCGAAAGAAAATACACCCCATGTATGACTTGTTTTGTTGATCCCTAGATGTGCCATGTATCACAAGTGTTTTACACTTGTGTTAACATAAACGTAACTTATTTTTGGTTAAATTTAACTATTAGTTATATTTTATCTATAAATTATAATATTTCATTTAAAACTTATATGACTAAAGAAGATAGAAAATATATGTGTTGGTAATACCAAGTAATAAATAGTTATTATGCTAAATATTATTAACGTATTGGGGTTATTTTTTCATCTCATTCGTTCTTTGCGTGATTACACTTATATCAGTAAATTAACATTCTATGAATACGATTTTTTGCCAGGAAAGGTTTTGCATTTATCGTATTTAGAGTTTTAAAAAAAAAAAAAAAAATCCTGAAAATGATAAAACGAAAATCGTATTTTTGGAGTTTGCTTGCGCAGTTTCCTGGGGAGGCAGAGAAAAAGCACATCCACACGGACGCTGGTTATCTATGGATTTTTATCGCGTGTAATAAAGTCCCACAGTTACAGACCTATAATTTGCATACTGTAATACAGTGCACCGACAGAAACAACGCACGCCTCGCGCGTAGAAGCGAACGACGAGTCTCTAGACGTGGGTGTTAATGTCACCCGTATCTGTGGCTTGCAAGCATAAAAAGTTCCCGTGTAGGGCTGTTATCATTAAAATTTAATATCTATATTTTTCCAAACAGTTGCACGGTATTTTAGATATATCGATAGTATAGAAATTATCGATAGTGCGAAAAATTATAGATATACCGAAATTATCGATAATACCGAAATTATTCATAATACCGAGATTATCGATAATACTGCAAGTTTTAGACAATACGGAACATTTTAGATTATACCGAAATAATATATAATACCGAAATACTTGATAATGCCGAAATAATTGATAATATCGAAATCGTAGATAAAATCGAAAACTTCGATAATACTAAATACTTTGATAATACCGAAAACTTTTATGTTATAGAAACATTGACATACCGATATTTCAAAGTAACATCGATCGATAAGTTATTTTTATATAGATAACTATCGATATATCGATATATCGAGCAGTCCTACTCCCGTGTCCATCTAAACTTACTTAACCGCCAACCATAGAGCTGAGGCTCATAGAGTGGCCAGACGTGGGCCAGTACCCGGGTAACGAGTGGTTCCATTCTAAAGACCCAGGATCCAACACCTTACAAGCCCTTCCACAGCAGAAAACTTTAGCATTTTACTTTACATTTACTTCCCTTTGATGAAATCACAGATACACAATGCGGTTGTAAAGTCAAAGTTCAGACAATTGATAACTAGTTCTGCAACCGTCACAAAAGTTTGTATCTTGTTATGGAAATTATTAGTTATATATCGCTCAGAAATATATTTTACGTGCCTGTTATTTAAAATAATCTTAGGTATTAATATTTAAATGACGCTTCAAACAAAAAAGAAACCCGCTCGTTTACTTTATTCATAAGTTTTCTCTTCGCATAACATTCGTTTGCCATTTATTTAATTTAGATTAACAATATACACACTGAGAATAAAACCCATTATGTTATACAAATATTCATTCCACGTAACCTCTGATATCTTCTCGGCAGAATGGCTGCCTGACTTTTCGAACTCGTAAAGTCAAGGGTGTTGCTCTTTGACAGTTTAATTGTGTCAAACTCCATAGGAAACATCATGTCGAGAAGTAAACGTAAAGTAAAATTGTAAATTCAAATGGTAAAGCTCCACTCTTAAGAGAGAGGGGTGAGATATATGCAAACTTGGATTTACGCACATTCCTTCATAACACAACTTCTAGATTAAAATTTAAAAAAAGTAAGCTTATCATCGCACAGGGAACACCTTATCAGTTATTTCCAGATCAAGCTTGTCTTTCTTCCGTTACTCGTTTCACATCTACAACTGTAATTAAATCTTCAATTATCATTAAACAATTTCCGTCCCACATCGAAAAACTCGTATGGAATTGAAATGGTACGAACTTAAAAAAATTCTGTTACGTGGTCATGTATGCCATGTCAAGCTTTGATTTTTAATGTCCGGTCATGAATGGGGCGGGCTGTGTCGTCTGCACGGCCGCAGGTATTTTTACGTGACAGCGACTATGTTGCTTTTTTTCGTTTGCGCTGATTGTGTCGTTGTTGTTTAGTCTTACTCTCGTCACGTGATGTGGCATGTGATGATGACGCAATCGCATCGTCCACGTTTCGCTGCTATGAAGAGTTGTCAACTTCTTCATATAACTCCGGAGTGGATTGAGATAGCCGAGTCATCCTTTCAGTATTAGATTTGTCTTGTCGAGTACTATTCATGTTGTTGATATCTTTAGTGCCCTTTTCGCATAACTCGTAATGGTTAACTTTTTTGGTTTGTAATCTGCAAAGACAGTGATTACTGCTTAGAAAGTCACTGTGTGTGCTTGTTATTTATAATTCTTGGCTATGTTTTTAGTTACATTTTTTTTTAACGCAGAAACTGATACCAGAATTTCTCCAATCGGATGAGCCGTTCGGTCGCTACAGCGGTCCTAAGAATACTAAACCGCTCAAAACGAGAGGTTCGCAGCGCGGCCTGATGACATCAGAACGATAAGTTTGTGTAAGAATCATGACGCCAAAGGACCGACCTATACAGAGTACATTTACATTGAATGTACTGCTCATTCTCAACGAATAATTGCCACGGACCCAAGAGTAAACTTTCGTGACTCTCACTTACTGAACATAAGACGTTGTCACGTCAAAAAAAAAAAATATGGATAGGATTTTGCCTCCATAAAATTCATTGTGACTGGGGCTAGCATAGATGCATCTGCGGTACAATAAAACAAATAAATCGAAAAATCGTGAACCTCACTATATTTATCACGTGTTTTGGGATTGTAAGTGACAGGGGGAGAACATTAGTGTGTTGTAACACTTTCCTAATAGGCGATTTTTTTGCATGCTTGGATCAACCATTGGTCACATCTATACTGGGGCGGGGTCGTGGTGGCTTAACGGCTAGAGCTCGACTCTTGCCAAGGCGAACAGGGTTCGATACCCGGCGGGGTTGCTTCCAGATTTTTGCAAGTGGGAATCGTGACGGGCGATGCCGTTGGTCGGCGGGTTTTATCGGGGATCTCCCGTTTCCCCCCCTCCCCGTCATTCCGTAGCTGCTCCATACTCACCTCAATCACCCTCATCGGCTCTGAAGACCTCGATGTTAAGAGCCGTCCAAATGTCTCCACTTAACAAGAAGTACCTGAAGCAGTACAGACGTCGTCACGTTCAAACTTTCTTTTGCTCTATTAATCTGGACTATTGTGCAAGTCCCAGTTGTGCATTCCTCCTTGTTTCGCAACGAGCCGTTTCAAATTGCGCTTAACTCTATTGACGGATCCCGACGAGTGGAAAAACCCTTTTCGAGCGTGTTTTCTGCGAAGTTGAATAAAGTGGAGCGTGTAATTTTTTTTTTTTTGTATATCGACGACGGCACTCGAGTGTGATTGTGGGCGCCGTGCGGTGTCGCGTTGGGTACCGCACACCCGGGGGTGGACCTGGCGCAACAACGGGGGTGGCCTCCCCTAAGCGTGCCCGATCTCCGTCGACGCCGGGTACAGGCGTCGCGAGGGCGCCCCCCTCCCTAAACCCCCTCCCCCCCCTCCGATTCGCGCCGCGCCGGCCACTGATGAGCTACAAATGGGCGTCGTACAATGACGTGGTGGTCTCGGCGGAGGGAAGGGTGGTCCGCGGGACCTATTCACCGTGCTTTCGGCACGCCGGCGTGGCCAATTGCCTCCCTCCATCGCGTCCCCATTGTGGAGAGACAGAGGACGCACAGCTGGCCCCCACCACCTGATGCAGCATCACGTGCTCGTCGCGAGAAGTCCTAGGTTCCAGCCCGGCCACATCTTGGATTTTTGGCATTTTCGTCGTAAATTGCATCACATATTTTGCATTTTATTTTGGGCTTTGACAAAGCGTAGGGCATTACATTGTACGTGTTCTAAAACTTGTATTGCTAGACTATTGCTGCCAGGTCCATTTCTGTAACCGAAAGCAAGAAAAAATTATTCATTTCTTGTCTTTAATCACTAGTGAAAAAATAATTAATTATATAGAAATGTAATATGGTGAATATGCTTAAGGAGCTATTATGTATGTCATGTCATACGAAAAATTTCTTTAAATGTTCTTAAATGGAACTTATGACAAAAATAGTGAAAATCAAAGATGGCGGGGACTGATCCACCTCAAGGTTATATTAAAGCAACTGCCTATGAAGCACTGCACCTTACTGTACAATGTGAAGAACTCATGAAAAATTAGTACAGACACCATGAAAATTGTCAGAAAACTGATTTATGCTGTATATGAAAATTATGTATATATTTTGCAACATTATAAAATATTTTACTAAAATATAGCTTTTTAAATGAAAAAAAATAATTGAGCGATGGAGTCCACATTTTTAACCAAATCTAAGCGTATTTCCGTTTGGATGCTTCGGAAAAAAGAATCTACAAGAAAATCTTCTTCGAGAATGATTTTCGTAATATCTACTGTAAACATGTTTAAATATAATCATAGTAATAATGTACCATATACATTTTATAATTAACTTTATTTACGTCAGTTTCAGCCCAAAATTTTTTTGTGACAAATAGACGCGCATAAAATCAATTATAAAAATTATTTCCTACATTAGCATTACAATTTTCTTACATGCAATCATAGAAAACATTTTGAAGATACTCCATGACGAAGATTATCTTGCAAATTCTGTTTTCTGAAGCATGCAAGATAGAAATATGCTTAAATTTAGTGAGCAATATAGAATATTTTGATAGATTTTTTTTTTACATTGGAAAAGTATATTTTAGTAAAATATTTTATAATGTTGCAAATGATAAACATCCTTCCTTCATATACAGCATAGATCACACATTCCTGACAGTTTTTATGGTGTCTGAACAACTTTTTTTTGTGAGTTCTTCACGTTGTGTAGTCGGGTGCAGTGCTCCATAGGTAGTTAATCTGGAGTCACAATAGATCGACAAACATGACACGACAGACCAACACGATGTCAGAGGCCAGCGGAATTTCATATTTTATATATATTCAGTGTTCACAATACCCCGACTAAATTTGCCCGACAAGCGTGTTATTGGCTCATGGAAAATTCTAAAACGGCAAGTTGTCATTAATATTTACGATATTTACTTTTTAAAAAGAATGGTGATTTTGTTTTTGAAAATATTTGAATTTACGCGAGATATGAATAGTATTTAAAAACAAACCGGAACATTATTTTGGCGGAAAGTTAGTTTATTATTTACTACAGTGGAGAAATACGCACGAAATTCTGTTTTCTAAAGACGTGTTTTCATTTTTGCGGGCCCCGATGAGTCCGACGTCGGCGAAAAGAAGAAAATAGAATTTATTTTTGTCGGGCTGTCGGGGCTGCGATTTTGTTGGACTAACGTCACATTGACCTTGCTTTTCATTGGCTGCTACTAAGGTTTGGTTGTGCCAGGGTTGTCGTGCCGGGTTCGTCGGAGTATTGTGACTCCAACTTAACGACAAGGTGCTGATCGCCGATGAGGTGAAGCGAGTTGAAAATGATCCGGCGAGGGGAAAAGTAATATATAGGCTGTTCTCGGGAAAAAGAGCACTTTCGAAAGCCCTGCTTAAGATCTACTTGTACGCACGTTGTGTATTGCTCCGCCTTATGTAAAATTAACATTGTCATGGGCCTCATCTCTTTATTCATGCGTCGGTCAGGTGAAACTGTGAAATTATAAGAAAATAAAATATGTTAAAAATCCGATGCATTTCAAAAACAGAAAGCGTAATAAATAATTTAAGTTATCACAAATCGTTACCTGACACTTTTTATTCGACGTTAAGTTATGGAAATATTTCTCCCTCTATCATTACCAACTTCACTGAGCGCATGTCATTCAGTGCACCCGTTAAATTATATGTAGGCAGGGGCCTACGTATCATTTAAAGGTTGATTTGAAAAGTGCTCAGTTTATCGTGAACAGCCTTTACCCGAGAAAACATGCCGGTCGGTGGGGTCGGCCGGCGGGATTCCCACGTGCGAAAACCTATCCGTGAGTGAGCTTACTGGGAATCTAAATCGGTTCCCCTTGGTAAGAGGCGAGTGGTCCTGTTGAGTCACACGTAAACGTTCATTATTTTCTAGTCCCCAGTCACTTACCCGCCGGATTAATTTTACCTGAGTCGAATGTATTTTAGTGTGTAAAAGTATTTGCAGTCAATGTGTCCTTTTGTGTGATAATAAATAATAACTTATATGCAGGGAAGAAAATTACTGAAGAGGTTTGCGCGACTCTTAAAAGCAAGGCCTTGAGAGCCGATGGGGATGGTGAGCATGGAGCGGCGCCGTAATGAACGGGTGGGGGAAACGGGAGATCCCCGAGAAAACCAGCCGACCAAGGGCATCGCCCAGCACGATTTTCACTTGCGAAAATCCGTCGACCCGGCCGGGGAGTGAACCGCTCAGCCACCGCGACCCCATGAAAATGTCTGTTTCGGGGCTATAGAGTCCTGTAAGATCCTGTTGAACACTAGCAGATCGGTTAAACTATATTCCTCTTAATTTTGTTTTCAGGACAAAAATTTTTTCAATGAAACGTTGTTCGGGCGTAGTTCTCGAAGTGTTAACATTTAACTTTACCTTTAAGTGTGGTAAACACACGAATTATTAAGGAATTTGCCAAAGAGGAAGAAGGAATGAAGAATGAGTGTGATACTTCGCCTCACGATGGGAACACGGGACAGCCGGTAGCCCTCTTGTCTATCTAACCTGGAAACTAGTTCCAAGAACACCTGGAAATTATCTTACACGTTCGTTACTTTTACGGCAATCGCACAAAGGAACAGCATCCTACGTATATGCTGTTCACGATTGATTGAGAACTTTTGAAATCAATGTTTTAAAAATTCCACTGCCCCTACCTGCATATATTATAATGCCGGAGTCACATAACCCCAAAAAGCACGAAACGACAACCCTGATACGACACTTGATACTAAACAGCCAATTACATATAAGATAGATATGACTTAAGCCTGGCAAATTCTGTCGTCCTACCAACAAATTTGGATTAGAAGTGCTTTCTACTTTCGTCGTGTCGTGCGGCACGACATACAGAGTGTACAACGTTGCAAAATTAAATTGTATGACAAGCTTTCCCTACAATGGTAAATACGTAGCTTAAAGGAAAAACATAGTTAAAAAATTACTGTACTTAACTCTTAAAAATAATTATTTACTTTTGTATGCATTAGCTATAAAACTTTGTCACCATCATGTATTCCAAATTTCCCGTCTGCCCACCGCCTTTGAAACTAGCGTAGTTAATCAGCGCCTTCTAAATGGATCCGAAAAATTCTACTCTTCGTGTCGCGTCTGTAAACTGTCGGGCTGTAAATTCGAGCAGTCACATTGAAAATATAAATGTTGTGTCGTGGTTGCGGTTTTTGTAGTGTAGTGCTACTTTTGTCGGGGCTGTGTGACTCCCGCATAACGGGCACACTGACTCATAAGCTCCCGGTTAAGTTGTTAACTATGGAGGGAAAATAGTTCCATGTACAAACGTTTGATTAAAAGTATTCTTTAAATATTTGTGAATACTGAGATTATTTCTTTATCTTTCGATTTGTTTAGTGCGTATACTTAGTTATAAGAATGATCGCATTTGTAAAACCATTTACTTTTTTGATAACGTCACCGTTTCGCTTGGCCGACGCATGAATAAAGTGGCGAGATCCACGGCGAAGTTAATTTTAAATATGGTGGAAGGATACACAACGTGCCTAGAAGTATATTTTAAGCGGTGCTTTCAGAAGTGGTTAGTTTACCGTGAACAATGGTACTGCAGCCACGAACACTGTCCTGCCAGCTAGTTGCGGTTAGCAACTATCGAAAGAAGAACATTCCAATAATTTGAGCAGTACGCTAGCGTGTCACAAACATCTAGTATACAATCCCTTCAGGATTTATCACACTTTTCTGAAGCCCTGCTAATGTTCCACTTCCAGGATATGCCTCCGCCTCTTGCAAACTAAGCTTAACTAAGTCCACTGAATTACACCAAAGGACAACGCACTGAATTCGTGCGCAATCAGTGTAGCAGTATTTTGTATAAGAACTATTTCTCACTCGGTGCTACCAACAAATACGTTTTCTCACTGTTTTTTATTAATGTTAATTAGAATGAAGCATTATGATATATATATATATATATATATATATATATATATATATATAGAATATGAATAACATTTCAATATAACAGAGGGAAAAAAAAACAACTCTTGTGAACAGAAGTATAAAACGCTTGTGAAACATGGCATATTTCGGAAGTAACTAAACACGTCATACATGGGGAACTTTTTCAAAGTTTTGTTTCAAAAATGCTGGGGAAACCGCGAATAGACTATACACATAAATTAAAAAATCAGTCTCAAGTAAACTACATCAGTCTTGCTAAAAGAAGCATCGTTGATATTACGCAAAAGCGTTGAGTTGTGCGGTTCTGTTCGGCGCTTAACGGAGATATCTTGAGTGTCGGTGACGGTGAAGTGAGGTGAAGGCGAAGCAGTGGAGGAATGCAAAAGCGGGGGGAAACGGAAATACACCGAAGAAACCCGCCTACAGCAACGTCCGTCATGTTTCCCACATACGAAACTCCCGGATGACCATGCCGGAAATCGAACCTTGTTCTCCTTGGTGGAAGGCGAGTAGGTAGTCAGACTACCACACCACAGTGGCCCATTATTACGCAAAATTAATGCCGTACTTACACAAATATCGATTGCCACAGCTTTAGTATTTGTTCACTGTTCACGATAAAGTGAGCACTTTTGCAATCAAACTTACAAAATTACTGCACCTGCCTGCATACACATATTTTAACGAGCGCACTGAGTGATATGCGCCCAGTAAAGTTTGTAACGATGGAGGAAAAGGAGTTCCATATCTTAACGTCAAATAAATGTGCCAGATACCACCTGTATTAACGTAAATTATTTACTTCGCTTTCTGTTTTATTTGTAATGCATCGAAGTGTAAACATGACCAGATTTGTAAAATATTTCCTTTTCTTAAAATTCCATAGTTTCACATGACCGACGCATTAATAAAGTGACGAGGCCTATGACAATGTTATTTTTACATAAGTCGGAGGAATACACAATGCGTATACAGGTAGACCTTAAGCCGGGCTTTCAAACGTGCTCATTTTACCACGAACAGCCTATAGCTGTTGTAAACAATCCACACGCGCCTTTCACAAGCTAACCCAATCTTTACTGAACAACTTCATTCGTTCATTTCTTCAACAATCGAAATCCTCACTGCAATCAAGTTGACAGTAGCGGCCGCGGTGGCTGAGCGATAAGACCGCTCGCCTCCCACCAAGGCGAACCGGGTTCAATCCCCGGCCGGGTCACCGGACCTTCGCAAGTGGGGATCGTGCCGGACGATGTCATTGATCGGCGGGTTTTCTCGGGGATATCCCGTTTTCCCCGCCCCCTCATTCCGGCGCCGCTCCATATTCACTTCAATCACTCTCATCGACTCTCAAGACCTCGCTGTTAAGAGCCGCTCAAATCTCTTCACTCACTCAAGTTGACAGCGAAGTATTGTCTGAATTACTTTCAACATTATGCATTTGTTTCACTTGAATTCCATTACATCACGATATAGTTTTTTTTTTTTTTTTCCTTAGGTTTCCTCGACATTTTTTTGAAACCCTACTCTATTCCGCAACGCAATTTTAGCTGCTCCTAGACGGAGGTAGCCAGCGCACGCCACTTGCCAACTAGGTTGGAGAACACCGTACCTTGCTCGTGACAAACAAAATTCATACAATTTGGTGCGTGCAGCTGTATAGAGCCTTCTGAACTCCACCAGGGAAAGAAAGGGAAGCAACATAGTTTTAAAAATCAACTTTTCAAAAATGCCACTGCCCCTATCTGCATATCTTTTAACGAGAACATTGACTGAAATGCATCCAGTAAAGTTGGTAATGACAGAGTGGAAATACTTCCGTTTTTTTAAACGTTTAATTTAAAGTGTTAGGCTAACATTCGTGAAAAATGAAATTATTTCTTCCGCTTTCGAGTTTTTTGAACGCTCATATGTGTAAGAATCGGCGAATTTGTAAAACGTATAAGTTATTATAATTTATAATTTCACAATTTCTCTTGACCAAAGGATGAATAAAGCGATCAGGCTAATGACAATGTTAAGAGTACATTTTGTGGAAGAATAGTCTACACAGTGTGCATACAAGTAGATCTTCAGCATGGCTTTTGAAAGTGCTCAGTTTACCATGAACTGCCTATGTTTGACTTACTCTGTATTCCTGTATTGGAGATCTGCAAAACGCTAATTAAATTAATTCAAAACCTTGTGGCCCTGTAAGTGAGGAGGATAAGGATTGTATTGTATTGGAAAGGGCTCATTGCCGTCCCCCGGTTTCATGCCTGAAAGCTTACCAGGGGACGGCTTACCAGAGGACGGGTTACAAGCTAACTTATAACCCAACTTACAATAACACCCATGCCTTACCTGGGATTCGAGCCCAGAACCTCTCCCACCCCAGACCGGTGGTGCACCAACCGACCGTGTTACGGGAGGTCCGCGAGGAGGATTAGGAGAAGAATGAGGAAGATGAGGGAGGGTGGCAGGCATTACCTACATCGGATGATGAGGGAGGGTGGCAGGCAGTACCTACCTCGGATGATGAGGGAGGATGGCAGGAGTATCAACCTCGGATGATGAGGGAGGGTGGCAGGCAGTACCTACCTCGGATGATTATCTTCTTGGGCTCCTCGCGTGGGGGCTGCTGTCCGACGTGTCCGCCGCCTCCTGCCTCCGACCCTTGTCCGGCGCCACGGTCCGACGCCACCAGGTCGCTCAGGAAGTTGATGTAGCCGATGGCCAGCTTCAGGGTGTCCACCTTCGACAGCCGCTTCTCGTACGGCAGCGTCGGGATGTGCGCGCGCAGCCCTGGGGCACACACGTGCACACAAGCCACCGTTACACTACTGTGGAGGAAGCGGGCACGAGTGTGTGCTCGTGAGCAGACAAGCAGCTACATCACTCCGTACATGAAGAACGTAAGAGAAAAAAGGCTTGACCTCTATTGTTGGTCGTATTTGGAGGCACTAACGATTATACGCTGCCTGACAGAGAACTACAGTACCATGAAACGTGCAGAATGAATGTACATATACGTTCATGGTCTTCACGATAAAGAGAGCACTTTTGAAATCAACCTTTGAAAATAGTCACTATCCCTACCTGGATACATTTTAACGGGCAAACCGAGTGACATGTACCCAGTAAAGTCGCTAACGACGAGCGGAAAGTAGTTCCAAATCTTAACGTCGAAAAAAAAAATGTCAGGGAACCATCTGTGATAATTGAAATCATTTATTTCACTTTCTGTTTTTTTAATGCATCGAAATGTAAAAATGAGCATATTTGCAAAACATTTTCTTTTTTAAAAATTCCACAGATGCGCTTGACCGACGCACGAATAAAGTGACATAAGGCAGAAGAATATAGAATGTGCATACAAGTAGATCTTAAGCAAGGGTTTCAAAATTGTTTATTTTACCGTGAACAGCCTATATCTGTTATACATGTGATTACCATTTCTGACCGCGCGCGTGATATAGGCAGGCAACCAGCACGTGAAACCTTCATTCAAGACGTCATCACGGCAGCGCGAAGCTAGTATTTTGGCTGTTACTGTACCTGGAGAACGAACAAGGCGTTGCAATGCCTTTTAGGAGCCGTCGTACGCAATTCCGCCGTAAGGATGAATCCACGAGAGGTTTCGTCTAAGCTCTCCGTACTGCCGATTTGCCCTAGCGCCGTATTGCGGAAAAAGTGCAACGTAATAACACTACTGTCGGTCACATTTGAAGACAGTGATCCCAGGAAGGAAATGTGCAATCGTAGTAGTGGGACCAGAGCTCGGAGACGGATGTCAGAGTGCACAGATCGTCGTATCAGACGCCATCCCATAGCACATCCATAGTCTATACAACTTACGTTCAGCCAAGTGTGCAGGGCTGTTCGGGTTCTCCGATATAAACACTGACGTCACTCCGAACGGCTGAGACAGGTTTGTTGTCCAGCCGTCCATTGCGAAACGGGCCATCGACATCATCGCCTAGATTGATTTCGCACCAGTGGTGCGTGGGGTGCAGAATTGATCAGTGCAATGTTTAGCGAGGAGTCTAGTTTCTGTCTCACCAGTGATGATCAGAGTCTGGAGGTGACCTAGACATCGGGTAGATACTTCTGCAGTTGTGGAGCGCCACAACGTGGGCTCATTGTTCGAGGTGCTATCAGCGCCAACAGCCGATCGCCTCAAGTAAACATTATGACCACATTAAAGGCACATCGCTATGTTGATGAGGTGTTGTGGTCCGTGGCAATACCATACCTGCGGTGAGTCCCAAACGCGCGTTTTCAACAAGATAACACCCGACCACATACACCTCAGATCAGCCGCAATGCTTTGCAAGGTATGCAGATGCTTCCTTGGCATGCCGGATTTCCAGATCTTCCGCCAATTGGGAATCAGTGGGACACGATTGGACGACGGCTGAATACCCTCCCCCCCCCAACGAAATGAAGATCAACTATAGACTCGGATCACCAACTCATAGTCCAAGATACCCCAGGACATTTATTAGACACTCGTGGAGTTGTTGTCACTGGGCTCAGCAATGTATCGTCCAACACGAAAGTCCTACAACTTAAATATTTTGTGTTTTAGGCCACTGTAACCTTGTCTGTATGTGAAAATTAATTTTTTTTCTGCAGCTGTATGGCAATCTGTGCGAACAGTTTGTCTTTTTTTGAGCATTCCTTCATGATAAAGCATTTTCTCCGTCAGGCAGTGTATATATTTTTTACACCACATTGCAATGGAATCGTCCTAGTTATATAAAGCTGATCTCATTAGTATTGATCGATTCATTACTAAGTGTGAGTAATTTAAAAATTTTAATTTACGTATGAGTACCTGATCTAATAAAATTTCTGTGGCAAAACTAGGAACCAAAATTGAATCTAATTCTGAAAATTAAAGTAAAAGAGATGGTTATCGAAATGTAAGATAAATATTTTGTGTTCACAGGTTAGGCACTAATTATTTCAAAGAATTGGTTTAGATAGCGCAACTTTGTCCTGGTATTTGTTCTTCATCTTCTAAACATTTTTGATGAGAGAAAGTTTGACACACAGAGTTAGGCGTACTTGAAAAAGATGGCATTTCCCCCTCCCCCCCCCCCCATTTGGTACTTCACAATACTTAATTGCGTGGCAAAGTTATAACTCCAAACGTGATTGATATACTGTATGGAATAATTTATGACTGAAGAGAGAAAGTCTCCCTTGGAAATTTTAACTATACACATATTTAGTGTTTTTTGATTTTGAATAATTTTATTGTGTCAAGAGATATAACTTCCAAATTTAAAATTTTGGAAAGACGCAATTTTAAAAATGGGATTTTACGTTTCCTTCAGAACAGATAATTTCGGTGTCTTCCACACAACCCTCGACAGTTCTAATTCTGAGAAAAATTCGTCTCACTGAGTTTGAGAGTTTAAGACAGCGAGCACGCATTTGTCAGTTTACATGCTGCACTAATTCCCAGAGTAGTATAATGAGAAACTTCATCACTTCAATAATTTTATGCTCTAACTAGGTATAAAACAGATAATAACAAAATTTGTTATAGATATTTCAAATGTCTCCAGAGATATGATATAGAGCAACGGCATCATAACTACAAAAAAAAAATTAGCTGTTCCTTAGATCAGATCAGATATTCAACGAAAAGATACATGCAGCTAGTTGAAGATATTCTTTACGTTACTCAAAATACAAATACACGCATTCAAGAAGGGATGTAATAAAACGCATATCTCTTTAAAGCGTAAAGATCTCATTATATAAATTGCATATGTGACGTCCTTTCAGAATCGATAAAATATGACATCGATTAAAAATAGAATCATGATGTAAAATGAAATCGTCTGCAATTTGGGATTTTTGCGTTTTCCATTACTATACGCATACCAAAACTCGTGAAGAGCCACTATATAATTTATTGGATGTATATTTCAATTTTAAATGACACTGTCTCTCAAAATGGCTGAAGAAAATATTACTATTCGAAGAACGGATGCTCTCTGCAGTTCGAAAAAAGGCTATATAGGAAATAGTATTTGCGCATATGTATTAACGTACATACATATATTTACATATACAGATTATATTTTTTAATATGCCACTTTTACAGAGTGAAATGTTGTAGGGTATAAATATGAAATAATTCGATTACTTTACACCAAATGTTTTATACACGTGTTGAAACAAAAGCTGACATATAAATATACAAAATATAATGTACCATATGCAGTACCTGTAAGTGTGTTACAAGTTTTAGGATACAATACATGAAAATATCTAGACAAAATCTATGTACGATTTTTCGCCTAACTGAATAATAATAAAGGGAGTCATGCTGTCTCAAAATGGGCAAATAAAGAGATTTTATTTAATCTATACTAATATTATAAAGAGGTAATGTCAGTTTGTTTTTTGTTTATATGTAACGGCTAATCTCGGAAACTACAGGGCCGATTCTTATCATTCTTTCACTTTTAGGAAGCTACATTATTTCAGATGGACACAGGCTACATTTAATTAAAAAATAAATCCCTTGAGAACAAATTTCAAAATTTTAAACCAAGTCTGAGAAAAATGAGCTACGTGGCTGCTTTCTAAGCATGCACTAACAAAACCATTATTAAAGATAAGATGAAACAGTGTTAAAATAAATAGTGTATCTTAATATTAAAAAATTAGAAAGTAGTCGCAGGTAGTTGCAAGTAACCGCAGGTAGTCGCCAGTAGTCGCAGGTAGTTGCAGATAGTCGCAAATAGCCGCAGGTAGTCACGATTAGTTACGGGTAGTCGCAGCTAGTCGCAAGTAGTCGCAGGTAGTTGCAAATAGTCGCAGATAGCCGCAGGTAGTCACGATTAGTTACGGGTAGTCGCAGCTAGTCGCAGGTAGTCGCAAGTAGTCGCAGATAGTCACGATTAGTCACGGGTAGTCGCAGCTAGTCGCAAGTAGTCGCAGGTAGTCGCGGGTTGTCACAGGTAGTCGCAGGTAGTCACGGGTAGTAGTAGGTAATCGCGGGTAGTCACGGTTAGTCGCAGGTCGTCAAGGATAGCAAAAATACATCTTACCAAAAAAAAACCAACACTAACGCGACGATAAAACTATTTCCGATAATACAGTAAAAATCTTACAAACCATTATATATATATATATATATATATATATGTGTGTGTGTGTGTGTGTATTAATAACTCCATAAAATCTGAAGAAGTGATACCGGGCTGCTAGTAATGAGATAAAATAATGAAAATAAAATAAAACTTATTTATAATTGAAAATAATTCCCGTCATTAACAAAATAGGAATGACTATAAAAGTAGCGCATTAGTATCTGTACCTCTTAGTATGAAATTTTTGACACATGTCAGAATGTAACACTCTAGCATGCTCGGTTTGCGAGAAAACAAGCAGTATCAAGGTTGCCGCCCAATTACCTAGAAAAATGTACGCTATAGTCCATTCATGGTTTCTTCACACTTTTTTAATCAAACCTTTGAAAAATCACTCCATGTATGAGGTGTTTAGTTATTTCCTACATACGCCATGTATCACAAGCGTTTTATACATCCTTTAAAATGAAAGTATCGTATTTTTCTTTAAATGGAACTTTTATTTAGAAACTGTAATATATTATTTATATTAAATTACAGCGCCTAGTAAGAAATAGTTCTAATTCAAATATAATTACACCTGAGTGCTCACGGATTCGGTGCACTATCCTTTGGTGTAATTTTATAGACTTGAACTCTGCGAATGGGTCTTGCATCTGATTGGCTATTGCAAGATGCGGAAGGTTCTCTATTCGCTGGGCTGACGGCTGGCGAGTAAGTTAACAGGTGCTGATTGGCGAACGGCGTTCCAACGTGTCGCTGGCCGGATACGCCATCTTGCAGGCGAGTGCAGTTGGAGTTCGCGGTATAAGAGACTGTTACACGTATGTAAACTTAAGCGCTCTGTAATGTGGTTACGGTTTATTCGTCTCGGGTTGGGATGATCGATGCATTTAGCTTGGCAACTAAAATTTTTCGCCACTAGGTAAGCGCTAGCGTCGCACGTGTACCTGATTTTTTCTATTTTCTACGTTAAAAAACAAAATGATTGCGGTAATCATAAATCAAATATAAAATAAATACTTAACTAAGTGAATTTTTTCTCTTTTGTTATTGGCGTAGCTTAAAATTTTAATTAAAAGTGACTTCTTTGGAACACCAGCGCTCCCCTAGAGCCGAAATGTTCCCTATACGAACCTCCCCATACGGAAACTTGAGTAGAATTAACCTTACCGTGGTGGTGTGGATATCACTGACTTTTAACAAAGCAACACGTTCGTCACACAAGCTACACGCAGTTGCCTACGTCCCAGGCATCGGGCAGCAACCACAAAAGGCGAGTGTGCTTTGGTTTGTTAGTGATGGCTAGAAATAGGAAAAAATTCTCGTTTTCAAAGAATTGTAAGTCAGCCTTCTCATTCGTTTGAATTCGCAAGTCGACGCGAACTGCTGAATGGTTCTTTACTGCCACCGTAAGAGGTCGTGATTGGGTTTCCAATTTGTTCCGTATTTTGTTATTGACCGAGAGTTCAACACGAGGTACGAAAAAAAAAAATTGTGAACCAACTGGAAACCTGGCACCAACTTAAGAAGGTTTGAAGCCTATACTGTCCTTAAATGAAACCGTGAACTTATTCAGGCTTCTCTTCATTGCTGACAGGTAATTGTGGAAGTTGTGTCTCGGAAAGTATTGGGGAAATAAATTGACTATGGCTTGTACAGGCTGTTCACGGTAAAATGAGCACGTTTGAAAGCCCTGCTTATGATCTACTTGTATGCACGTTGTGTATTCCTCCACCTTATGGAAAATTAACATTGCCATGAGCCTCATCATTTTATTAATGCGTCGGGTCAAGTGAAACTGTGAAATTATCAAGAAAGTTAAAACTTTACAAATCTTCTTATTTACACTTCGCTGCATTAAAAAAAAACAGAAAGAGACAGAACTAATTTTAAATTATAACAAATGGTTACCTAACACTTTTTATTCGACGTTAAAATATAAAATTACTTTCCATCCATCGTTACCAATTTTACTGGGCGAATGTCACTCAGGGCGCCTGTTAAAATATATGTAGGTAGGGGCAGTGACTTTTTTCTAAGGTTAATTTCTAAAGTGCTCACTTTATCGTGAACAGACTTAAGTAATAATGAACGCCTGCATTCACCTGGAGTGATTGTCGAAAACTATAGCAAACCGAAAGCAGGATGGCCACACCGAGCTGAGCGTTTGACCTTGTTCATGTCGAAGGCGAGTCCGTTGTGTTTCCACTACGCCGTTTCGCTTTTTTAAGTATATACTGTTCTCTTACCAACAGAGCAGATTACGGTATAGAGAAATTTAATTTAATTTTTACGTGGTTATCAACGTTCCATGTAGACATGTTGGCAGTGGTACAACATTTACTGCGATAAAAGAATGGCAAACGTTATTTCATTTACGATGGGCTATGTTATTTATAGATACCTATTAAATGGTTACATATAATATCTAGCAGTTCCAATAATGCATTTATTACATTTTATTTTCTTCCTTTCAAATATTCATATTTTCTTGAAGTTAATAAGCCCTTTAATTTCAAAGTTACACATATCTTTATCTCTGATTTTTCATATGCCGCCTTGCTTTCCCTGACACACACTCGCGCCGTCAGTGTCGATATGGGTCCCCTAGCAAAAGTTCCTATCCTGAGCCAGGCCTCTCCCAGGTTAACCATATAAGTTATACCCGATGCCGATAAGGGCGAGAATGATCTAGGACTGGTGCGCTCACTCTACTAATATTTCGATATAAACATTTTTTCAAGACACAAATAGAAAATATTTTCGTCAGTTTATACATTTGGTTACTGAAGCATAAACGTGGTCGTTGGAAAGTGCCAAACACAGCAAATTTCGCTGTAAATATTCCTCTGAATGCACTCTAATAAATTATTTGCAAATTTACCATACAAGTGTATATGCACTTATAGTGAGAAAGAGCTAATGGTTAAGTTCTGTCCTATACATCCTTGGTAATGTTTCTACATCTGCTTAGGGAAGAGTCAAATGAACAGGGAAGTTACCAAATGTGTGTAGCAGCAATGGAAGACATCCTTATATTTGCAGCCAGATATGTGGTATTATTCCCATACAATGTATAGGTTAAAAGCTTCCATTAAAGTTTAGAAATTTTATCAGGATTTTTTTTACAGTGCACGATATTTATTATTCAGTAAAACAGTGTTTAAGTTATAGTGGCATTACTGTCTCTCTTCTGAACAGATTGCTGTGTTAAAACACGATAGCCACCGATTAAAATTCTGAGGGAGGAGACACGCGTCGCTTGTTAATGCTGTTTACCATCATAGTCCAATGCTTCCTTAAGGCTGACCATTACTGTCTGACTCTGTCAATGAAATGGCCTGTTTCAACGAACTTGTTGCGGAGCCAAATAGCCCATCCGCGTGCCTCACTGGACTCGTATTCGGGAGGACACGGGTTCGATTCCCGGTCCAGCCATCCTCATTTCGGCCTTCCATGGTTTCCCGAAAACACTTCGGGCGAATGCTGGGATGGGTCCCTAACAAAGACCATGGCCGATTCCTTCCCCAATCCATCCTCCCTGCGCAACTTGCACCATCCCTAATGACCTCGCTGTTGACGAGACGTTGAGGGAAACTACCTACCTACCTACCACCTGCGTGCGTCCTACACTTTAAGTAGCGTTTCTCCGCAGCGAGCAATGCATGTGTGGTATTTATATTTTCTGATTTTCTTGAACGAGCACAATGTACCGGAAGTTATAACCCAAAAGTAAAAGTTTTGCCAGTAGGCCTAGAAAAAGCATTAAAATAGTATTATATATATATCTTAAATTTTGAAAACTAGACATTGATTTTAAAATAACTCTTGTAAGATTGAAAAAATGGAACTAGGAAATGGATGTTTTTGGGTAACGAGCTCGATAAAGAACATTTGCCAGATAAATTCCTACGTCATGTTTGATAAAGGCCGGAAAATTTTTGTAGACCTATAGCGAGAATATAAAGTATTAAAATTCTCGTGTATACACGAACGCATTAAAAAAGAGCTTATAAAACTACGTAAGTTTCAAATGAATCTGATTACCAGTTTCCATGAGTAAACAAATGATGAGTGGAAGAGAAGACGTGCGACTTGTAACGGGCAGCAGCCATCTTGCAAAAATTTCCTCGAAATTGTGAGCGGAGACCATCGTCGTCGCAAAGGCACAGATTAGGTAAGTACCCAGAGGCGAAATGGCGTGAGGGTTCCTTTGATGTGGGCGTAACCATTCGCTGATTGGCAGCACGACTCTCCGGGGACGGTCCTTGCGCCTGATTGGCTACTGAGGGCTGCTACAGGTTCCTTGGGCTGCCGGCCGGCAAGTGTTAAGCTGGAGTCACAATAGCCCGAGGAACACAACACAGCAGACGAACATGACGTCAGATGTCGACGGAATTTCACATTGTATATTATTCAGTGTTCACACTACCTCGACGAAATCTGCCCGACAAGTGTATTAATTGGCTGTTGGAAGATTCTAATACGGAAAGTTAACGTAACACTTCTAGTATTCAATATTTACTTTTTAAAACTTGCGATAAAATGAATGATAATTTTGCTTTTAACAATATTATAATACACACGAGATAAAAAAAAAGTATTTAAAAACGAACCGGAACTTTTTTTTTTGTTGTTTGTTTGTTTATTATTCACTACAGAAGGGAAATACGCACGAAATTTTGTTTTCTAATGTTGTATTTACATTTCTGCGCGTCCTGACGAGTCCGACATCTGCGGGAAGTAGAAATAGAATCTACTTCAGTCGGGCTGTCGGGGCGGCGATTTTGTCGGACTGGTGTCACAGTGACCTTGCTTTTCATTGGCTGACGCTCAGATTTCGTCGTGTCGGGTTCATCGGGGTATTGTGACTCCAGCCTTACCAGGCGCCGATTGGCGAACAGCGTCACGACATGTCGCTTGCCAGCGACGCCATTTTGCTGGCGTGTACTGTTGAAGTTCTCGTAATAAGCGACAGCATCAGTCCTACATAAAGTACTCTGCTGCTAAGATATGACATGGGATGAGAAACTAGGATATGCATGTGTAGTAATTGAAAGAACCTCGAGGAAACCCAAATGCGAACGGCAATAGCTGCCGTGTGGAAAAACGCGGGAGTGTTTCCACCGGTTTTCGAATCAAGGTCTCCTTGATCGGCGGACAGATGTGCTAGGGACGGTCATTAAAGACACGAAACTGGTTAAAAGCTGTTCACGATAAAGTGGGCACATTTGAAATCAACCTTAGAAAAATGCCACTGCTCCTGCCTGGCGTACATTTTAACGTGCTCAGCGAGTGGAGTAGCATGCGCACAGTAGAGTTGGTACCGACGAAAGGAAAGTAGTTCATATCTTAACGTCGAATAAAAAGTGTTAGGTAACAATTTGTGATAACGTTTATTATTTGTTTCGCTTTGTGTTTTTATGCACTAAAGTATAAAAATTAGCATATTTGTAAAATATCTACTTTTCTAATAATTTCAAAGTTTCACTTGACCGACGCATGAATAAAGGGATGAGGCCAATGGAAATGTCGATTATACATAACGCGGAAGAGTACACCACAAGCATACAAGTAGATCTTAAGCAGGGCTTTCAAAGTGCTAATTTTACCGTGAAAAGCCTATAACATGGATTTCAGGAGATATAATGGTATGCACGGGAGATAAAAGAAGTGATATTATAGGTTCCACGTTTAATTGATACTTATTAAAAATAACAACTCCTGGCAAAGAAAATTTTAACGCGCGCGCATATTGGCATATTTACAGCAAAACTTGTCAGCGAACTGCGAAGATGAGTTTTAGTAACATCTTAAATTCCTGTTAAAATATTAATCTTTAAATTAGCGGCCACTGTAACTCAATTGTCTTTCTTCAAATATATTTGAATAGAAACGGTGCAGTAGCATATTAATTGTAATATCGATTTAAAGTCTATCTTGACCAACACATGTGCACTACAAATAATGGAATGACACAAAATGAGACAGAAAAATACTACACAAAGCTTTCACAAGTGTTCAGGGGAATGATCCTCATCCACGAGCCGATTCATAACGTGAAAACGACGACCGGCATCGAAGTTACCATGTCTATCAGAATATCGTAAATTCTACTAAGCCCAGCTAGCGATGTTCACATAGTTGGCCTCCCGATCAGCGGTAATGTTCATGAGAATACCGAACAGAGTTGACGTTTGTAGTGTAGAACTACTTAAAAGAGCGCGTGGGACATATATCGGCGATACAGACGTTAATCGCATTCCACAAGTTTTTTGGAAGTCAGTGTAGGAAAACGAAGTAAGGATAATCCTATGTATGGTCTATTCATGCTTACTTCCGACTTTTCTGAAGTCCTGCTAAAGCCCTATTTTCAGTATATTTCGTCGCCTAATGCAAACAGAGCTTGACTGAGTCTAGAAACTTACACCAAAAAAACAATGCACCGCATTCGTGAGCACACAGTGTAATAATATTTTACATAAGAACTATTCTTAATTGCGTTGCTAGATGCTGCCCAGAATAAATTCATAAGGCTGGCAAAATATTTGCCCCCGAAGTTGGCAAGATCCGTTAACGAGGAGTAAGTGCCTTTTCTTAGTTTTATTCTGTTGTCTTTCAAAAATCTGCGGACTTCAATGAACGGTTTTGGCATTAAATGTATGTCCCACGCACTCCAAAGCGCGAGGCGACTTGCCTTCGAATGCGTCGTTGATACTCTGCATCCTCTTCCTCTCGCGCAAGTTGGCGGCCTGCCGCTGCTGCACCTGCTGCTGCGGGCACTTGCCACGGCGACGGTGGCGGTGCCGGAGGCGGCAGGGGGCGGCGTTCGCGGGGGCGGATCCATCCCCACCACCTCCACCACCGCTGTTCTCCTGGTCGCTGGGGCACGAGTAGCTGGAGGCGGAGCTGCTGCTGTCGTCGTAGAGGAAGAGGTCGCTGCTGTGCGTACTGGCGCCGCTGCTACCGCCGCCGCCCCCGCCGGCCGCCCCCAGGTAGCCCGGGTCGAGCAGCAGCTGGCGGTCAAGGTCGAGGTTCTCCATGCTGAACATGGCGCGCGGCGGGTGGGCCCCGGATAACCGGTTAACCCCGCTCCGGAGCGGCCATCGACGGCCGACGATGTCGCTTACTTGGAGGCTTATCTCTCCCTAGTTATTCTCCAAATTATTCCATAAGAATATGAAAAGATTCCACAATTAAAAAAAAAAAATATATATAAAATAGATTTTAATTTTAGTTTCACTGTGAAATATCTGACGTGTATTATTTCTAAAATTTTCGCTAAGTACCTGTCTGAAAGTTCCGTGGACCACTTTGGGCAGCACTGTCCACGGATCAGCGTCGTTGGTGTTACAACCACAGAAGAAACATTAAAAAGGAATTTAAATGAGAAAAAAAATGTACAGGGGATATTGGCGGAGATAGGCACGTCGTCCCCGGGCCCGAATTCCGCCACACGACGCGCGCGGGAGAACCAGTGGGGTGCCTGGCACCGGCGCGACCCTCTTGACAGAGACGACGCGTGTCGCTTAATTGGAGCCACGTGCCGCACTGGCGTCGCCACGCCTGGGGTGCACTTGTCCTGCTTCCCCTCCTCCCCAACCCCTCCCGGCACGTGCGCGGCGCGTGGCGCCCAATGGGAGCGGCGCGAGTAGAGGGGTTGCCACCGCGGCGCCGGCCAATGGCGCGCGCGGCGTCGGCGCCGCCCTTGCGCCTGATTACCTCCACCTCCCCTTCCCCCTTTATAGTCCCTTACGACCGCGTTGGTGAGATGGTGGCCGTCCACCGTTTCTGTCTCGCACGGCAGGCGCCTCGGCCGGCAGGTCGCCGTGGAGGATTTGCATATGGCAGCCGTGTCAGGTCCATGGAGGTGTTAGTCTAGGGAGCGTAAGCCGAGACACGAAACTGAAGCCAAAATTAAAAAACAAGGACACGGCTAGTAGTGGCAAAAAGATGCATGTTTTACATTGCTTACTATGTAACTTTTGCCACTCATAATATGGCGGATGACGTAAACAATCGGTCTGCGCATGCGCAGTTGAAAGAAGTCAGGCAAGGCATCGGCTTCACTTGATAAACGTGGAGAAGATAGGCTGTTGTCATTCCTTTATCTATTACCTCCATGTTTAGGTCAGATAACTGACAATCGGATAGGTACACCCCCTCCTCCACCTTCGACTCAACACATCCTTTTGTATACAGTCTACTCGCGGTCTCTTCACACAGTCTGAATCAAACCTTTGATAAATCACTCTACGCATGACATGTTTGGTTATTTCTTTAAAAACGCAATGTATAGATCCCCGATTATTTCGTGGACTGATGTGGCGGCAGGCTATACTCAACCGTCCTCTACACACTCGAGACACTATCGTTTGTTTATTGGTTGCTGCGACCAAATGAGGCCTTTGTACAGCACTCTTCAACACTCACTCACACTACTGCTTCCTGATTATTACTGGCGCACAGTTATCGGGGCGTGGCTAAAGAACTGCCGTCCAATCACAGGCAGTGATAGAAAAAAACAAGTGTTTGAAGTCTACCTCGGTACCGAACGTATTCGCGAAATACTCGGGGCTCTAGTAATGCAATAAAAGCGTTTTATGCTCGTGTTAACATAAAAGTAGCTTATTTTTGGTTCAAGACCTCGATGTTAAGAGCCGCCCAAATCTCTTCGCTAATTCACATAGTTTTGGTTCAATTGGGCTTTTACTTATATTATATCTTTAAATTATAACATTTAATTTATAACTAATATGAACAAAAACTTTTTTTTTTTGGTAATACCCAGTAATTAATAATTGTCATTCAAAGATCTATTACGCTGGGTGCGCTCTGCTTTTGGTGTAGGATTTTTTAGACTTGGTTAAGCTTTCTTTGCACGAGGCGGAGGAATAGCGTGAAAGTAAAGCTTAAGTAGCGCTTCGGAAAAGTTGGAAGTAACTGTGAAAGAATTTTACACAATGATTTGCGAGGACCTACCATCTATTTCGGAGTTTATTTACACCAAGTTAAATATTTCATGTAGGCTAAGCCTCGTTTCTGCCGTCTTTAATATATTCGTTATATCTTCACACGTCTAACGGTTCTGTTCTCGCCTCCCACCAACCCCATATAATAAAAAAATGTAGAAGATATAAAATTTATTTGGTTGTCCTCAATTACCGGAAATCAGCGAAATTTTCACGACATAGGTTAATTAAGGGTGAATGAGTGAAGATATTTGGGTGGCTCTTAACAGCGAAGTCCTGAGAGCCGATGAAGGTGAAGTGGGGTGAGCATGAAACAGTGCTGGAATGAAAGGGCGGGGGAAACGGGAGATCCCCGAGAAAAACCGCCGACCAGTGGCAGTGTCCTGCACGATTCCCACTTGCAAATATCCGGAGTCGACCGGCAGGGGTTTGAACCCGGTTCGCCCTGGTGGGAGGCGAGCAGTCTAACCGCTCAGCCCCCGTGGCCCCTTAAGTTAGTAAGGGGAAATGTCAATATTTACAGTTAGCATATAAAATATTGCTTAACAAACCATTACATTTTAGATATATATGGCCTATTTGCATAACTTCGTATTTTTAGGATCAAACCTTCACACCATGCAGTATGGCATGTGAGGTTGTTTTCTAAATATGTCGTGAATGACAAAAGTTTTATACTTCTGATAGTATAAAAGGATCTTATTCTTCGTTAACTTAAACTTTTATTTTTATTTTACCCATAAGCTATACTTCATTCATGATTAGCATCAGTAAAAAAGAGCGAAAATATGCGTGTTGGTAATACTTAGCAAAAATAGTTCTAATACAAACTATTATCAGTCTATTACCGTGAATGGACTATAGTGGAAACGTCATAGTATTTTCTGCGTTCACAGTGTATCCATTGTTTTTAACTCGACAAATGAAAATAAGTAGTGTAAAATTGTCTCTTTCAAAATTCTGCAAAATGTTAAATATTAAAATTTATTTTAAAATTCTACTTGAAAAAACATTTTTTCTACTATTTTTTTTTTAAATTTTTATAGATGATTTTTTAAAATTTATTTGTTTTTATTGCAGATCGTTTTTGTGGTAATAGTAAGTTGGCTTTAATGTGTCTATTGCAAAGCAGAAACGATGCAACCGCGAACATCCCATAAATGTTATGTTATTAATGAGCAAATAATATCCTCCAACTTCGGATTATTTAAAGTCGAGAAAATTGTCCGGCTTACATTTTCAGTTTCAGCTGTCTTTGATGCAAATATTTTTTTTTTTTGGAAGTGCTGTAACGTATGATATCCTAAGGTTTACATATTTTTTGTCCCCTGCTGTTTTTTTTTCCCCTACGGAAGTCTTACATATAAATGAAGAGAAAGGAGCTTGCAGTATGTTTCAAACTAGTTTCTTTTTACATGCGTTCGTATGGTTTCAATTATAGTGATATGGAGTTGGTGAAAATGTACGTGTGTTGGTACTGTATTCAGCAATGCAAAAGTAGCTTACATTGAAACCAAGAGTGTTCATTTAAACGCAAGTCACGGTGGCGTCACGGGTATGTGTTGACAGACATAACAGCGTTAAGTTGTAAAGAGAACACGCGATGTTATTTGTGGTTCAAGTAACAACGGAACACGTTTTATCCCCTTTGGATGTCCCCTTTGGATGTTTACGGACATGTGCAAGCAGACAGTACGAAATGAGAATTTAAAATCACGTTTTTTTGACATCTCTGTTGCATGACATATTAAAATATAATAATATTTGGTGACGTATATAGATAAATTTTATAAGAGAGAGAGAGTTATTACTAGGGATAGGAACATTTCGCGAGTTCATTTGAGGACAAGATAGACGTCAAACACGTGTACACTGAAATTGACTTTGCAATTGGATCGCAGTGTATTACACACGTCCTGGGCGACTCTGAGCCAATAGCAGACTTGCAAGGAAATAAGTAGCGAGTGCCATACTGCCACGTGTAAAGTAACACTGGCTACTCTCTGGGATAGCAGCCAGTGAACAAACATCTGAGGCTCCAGTATACACATGACTGTGGATTCTAGAATACAGGTCATTGAACTCGCGTTTTTTTCCTATCCCTACTTATTACTTTCCAAAGAGAGACTTGCGAGTGTATATTTTATTGAATACTTGACCTGAATCAAAGTAGCAAGTACAAGCGGAATGCAGTTATAAAATATACGGGAGCATCCACAGAAAACTCGTCAGATAAAAATAATATTTCCAGAAGTGGATCTGCTGGGGATCGAGTTCTGATTAGCGTGGTAGGCATAAGCCTAATATTTACAAGCTACAGAAACTTGTGACATAATGCCTAGTAGTTGAAGACAATGACGATGGTGTGCGAATCCTCCAAACCGCACATTTTGTTTCTATAAAACATCATTTTTAAATATCTAAAATCATGTACAAATACTTCCAACATTCTTCAACTTTACACGGATACTGATGCACTTAGGATTCTTGACACTTCTACTAAATTCTAAACGAATGTTTTGGCAGTTTACTTGCTTATTTAACGAACTTAAAAATTTAAACTACAAAAAATAGTAAAATATTGGTTAATACTGACGTTAGAGTAAACGAAATATATATGCCGTATTGTACCAGTTTCTTTTTTTAAACGCATGATTTAGTTAGCTTGTCAGTGCAATTTGAAAACAGTTTACATACAATCTGGTTCAGTGCCTCAGGTGATCGAAATATTACTTTAAATAAAAGTTTTAAAAAGTGAAAATATAACATAGGCTGTTCATGGTAAATTGAGCACATTTAAAAGCCCTGCTTGAGATCCACTTGTATGCACATCGCGTGTTTTTACACCACAAGTAAAAATTAGCATTCCCATGCTGCCTAATTATTTTATTCATGCGTCAGTAAAGTGGAACTGTGCAAATTGGAAAAGTGGATATTTGACAAATTTCCGTATACATCCCTTTGTATGCACTAAAACGATAGACCACAAAACAAACCATCTCAGGCAGCAAAGCAAGCATCGTCGCATTTTCTTTCTTATATAGCCTTTCCTTGGAAATGGGATTACTATATGGCATTTTTCCGTGACGTCATTTCCCAACGTAGAAAAAGAAACAAGAACGCCTTTTCTGAGAATAGTTGCACCTCATAAGTAATACTGAGTGAAATATGCACGATCTGCACAAATTACAAGAGAAAATGGAAAATGTGTAGAATAAACTTAGTCCACTTTCTCAGTTCAGGGTCACTATAAGGCAAAAGCAAATAAATGATAAAAAATAATAATACAATAAAAACTGACTTCATAAAAATCTTTGACGAGGTCTATAGTTTCTGTGGAACGTGATTTTAAACGAAAGTTCACTTATACTTCAGCATATAGTAGCCAGTTTGAAATTACTCAATATGAATGGAAAAATCTGGAAGAAAGGGGCATTGCAGCTAGTTGGGAAACTGTATTTTTGCTACGCGTACACTTTACGAACGCAAAGTTAACTTATAACTTAAGGGTCTGCTATTGACATGGCAGTTTTCGCATTTTCTCTCGTATGCGTTTCTCGTAGCGCTACTGTAACTTGGTGTGTACAGAAACCAATGTATTGCGAAAAGTATGGCTTGGGTCAAGTTGGACAATTCTGGCTTACTCACTTGACGCAAATCCTACACGGATAACTGAGAGCTACGGGTTTCATTCTCAACTAGATCTCCCGGTTTATACTTTAGGTGAATGTTTATGTTCAAAACACCTAATAATCTTACAAGTCATGACTGAAGTAAACTTTATTTGGTAAGCCGAGGACCTTAATGTAAACATTCGTATGTCAAAAACAAAGAACTTTCAATCCGATCATTTTGTTGGTGTTCGTGCATTAAATTTAGTTTATAAATGAAAGTTATTTAATGGAAAGAAAAATGGGAAAGAAAGTTATACTTATATATAACAGGAGTCACTAAATTCAAGTGATTGCTGATTTTATAAAAGGGAGAAATTCTAATTGCTAATTGATTATGAACGCGTTTAGAAGAATTAGATTCACTATATTGTTTTTAAAAATTTTCTTATCATTTAGACATTTCTGGAGTTGCTTTCTTTGAGGTTATCTTGAACTTTTACAATAATTCTGTCTTGGTATTCGATCATTTTATAGCCAGCACGTTGCCTAAGAGCCGGCAGAGAAATTTCTCACACGTACTGTAAGGTCGAAAGTTTACTCAAAGAGACCCTCACATTCGAGAAAATTTTGGTTGAGCCACTTTTTTGGTCATCATTTCTTCTCAGTGCATATTTACCAGTGGTCGAGGTTTGGGCTGTTGTTCAATTGAATAACACAACGAGCTCAGAAAATGCCTAGTTAAAAAAATGGTTTTGAATTAAGCAGTCATACTCATTTAAAACGTGCGTGAGCTATCTTGAAAAAAGTTTTGTGAAACATCTGCTTTAACCCAGATGCGAAATCAGGACTTTCTCCAAACAAGCGAGTGTGTAAATCCATTACGTCATGAAAATAAGTTTGTCAAATTAAGGATTTAAGTCAAGTTCCACCCTAATATTCTGCACATTTAGATTTAATCTTACTTGCAATTTTTCTAGAAGTGTTAAAGTATAGCCTTCGTTGACAAACACCAGCAGAGCAAGGAAACTTCTACGCCCAACAAAATATAAGTTAAGAATTTTGGTATTAGACGTAAAATAATTAGACTGCTCTATTATTTTCAAGAAGTACCTTGTGTTCTCTGCCAATTGACAAGAAATATTATAAATATTTGTTCAAATCTGAGAAAGCAGCACAGAATATCGTGCTCCATAAATATTTCTGTGGATGCAAGTTGGGCCTAATATTTTTTTATGTAATAATATATAAAATCAAAAATACATACTTCTTTAGAGGAACCAGGTATAATGCACTAAAATTGACAGTTTAATGGTGTGTAATATTTTTTATATGATATTATCTGTGCCAGTTTACAATGAGGGCGAGCACGTTGGTTATCTGTTGCTTCAGCTGAATACAACGTGTAAACCACTTCACATATCTCGCTATAGTCAACGCTATAGACTTCGGCAGAGAGGTTCATTACACCTGGAGGCGATGTACGTCGATATATACTTTTTTTTTATTACTTTCCCCCTCTTTCCCCGGTCGATGGAAACAAAAGCCAACAGCCAAATCTGTCGTAGGGTGGACGCGGGGTACGGCTGTGCAAACCGAGCCAGGAACATTATCTCGCGGGCATGGATGAGGCGGGAAAATGCCCATGTGCTTGTGGGTAAACACAGGTGCGTGTTTGTGTCCGCACTTCATTACCGGCCAGGGGAGGCAACATCTCCACCCCCTCTGGGATAAGGACGCTGTTGACTTTGTGATTTTGTGTTCGCTCAGTTTGTGTTGGCGACAGGTGACCCTGCTGAACTGTGGGTAATTATCTGTGTTTCGTGCGCGCAACAGCCCAGGGCAGCTGGAAATCGAGTAGAATATAAAACACGTTTTGCACTGCTACTAGTGCAGCTCGGACATTTCACAGTCTCGCCAGATTTTTGCACCATTGATGTTGTAAAAGTAGTAAATTTTAAGCAAGAAGGTCACAGACATATTCTTTACTTGCTTGAATAATATTTAGTGTTATTAGCATTATTACTTTGTTTATTAAAGTCATATTAAACCTCCGAGCCAAATTAATGTTCATCTCATGTAAAAAGGAACACGTATTAACCACTTCAACTTTATATAAAACTTAAAAATATAAATTTTGTCTTTTTTGATAAAATTTTTATTTGGTTTGTTGATTTAAACTGAAATCATAATTTTAAATAATGTATAGCGTAGAATTTTCAAAAATATATGAGTTGGTACACTATGAATAACTGACGAGTCTTTGACGAAGATCGTGTATTCTGTACACGAGTTTGTATTGTACAGTATTTTTCAACACTTAGAATTTGCAATATTTAATAAGATATAATTTGATAATGTCAATAATTTGTTTTACGGCAAGCACAAACTAAGTAGTCGCAAAAAAACGAAATTTCTTAGTACCTTGCATTTCAATATCTTTTACCATGATAAATATCAATATATAGGAATTTTTTATTCAGAGCCATTAATTTACCAGTATTTAAGGGGGGAAAATAATTTCGTACGATCCAGTCTTTTGGAAAATAGCATAGCTGCCATGGAACGAACGCGCCAAGAGAAAGCCCAAAATGTAGTTTTGGCAGTCTCAAATAGTGGGCATGATGTAATATGTAACACTCGAACAGATATTGCTATGCATACTTCCCAGGTTTTGTATATATGGTTTGTTTTCCTCATAATCTGTGTAATTCACATCTTTAGCGAGAACTTCTTCGCGAACATAGTTTGTTTGGCTATGACGCAATGTTTATTTAAAAAACACACACGTTGGGTAAAGGCCCGTATTTCAGTAACTATTTAAGTAGGAACCAGCCGGATAATCGCACAGGAGAACTGGCGGAGGATGTTCCGAGTGTCCAATTACTCGTAATAAGGGCTGTGAGATCGATATAAGTAATAGTGGCGCTAGTCTCTTCAAGTGCATATACTCAAACTCATGTTTTATATCAGTGCTCTTTACTCGAGTAAAAATATTGCCTTGGAAATATGTGCGGTTGCCAACGGTTTCTCATGTCAAAATCAACTCACTGGTAAGCATTTAATTAGAAACATTTTGGAATAACGTGCAAAAATTAATAAACCGTACCAAGCACTTCCAGTTCGTAACTGAACAAAAAAATTCTGAAAAAAGTTAAAATACACTTGTAGCCAAATCCTGCTGAAAATCTTACGTGTCCAAAATGAGTACTTCAGATTGTAGAGACATTTGAGGCTTCCGAAATACCTACGGGAACAGCTGTATTGTAACAGTGTTAAACTAATGACCCAAAAGTAACCCGTTTGCAGGTTTATATTTTTAATACGTTGTGGGTAACATTAGAGCTGCTTCCGATTTACTTACCGACCATAAAGTTTGCGCAGTACTGCTTGCCAAATTTTGACACGGTGGACGACTACCACAATATGTTCCTTACTTTACTGACTTCCGAGCAAAATTAACTGAAAAGCTCTGCTTAAGATCTGTCTGTAAGCAAGTTGTGCGTTCTTCCGCCTTATCTAAAATTGTCATTGCCATGGGCCTCGTCACTTTCTTCATGTGTCGGTCAAGCGAAACTGTAAAATTATTAGAAAATGAAATATTTTAAAAATCTACTAATTTTTACACTTCAGCCCATTAAAAAAAACAGAAAGCTACAAAATTAATTTTTTAAGTTATCAGAAATGGTTACCTAAGACTTTTTATTCAACGTTAAGATATGGAACTACTTTCCCCTCAACCGTTACCAACTTTACTGCGTCGCATATCACTTAGTGCGCCAGTTACAATATACGCAGGTAGGAACAGTGACTTTTTCTAAGGTTGATTTCAAAAGTGCTCACTTTATCGTGAACAGTCTTTATATGTAATTGTAGATTCGAGTACTTTGTATGCATTTCGTGTTCTGTGTATGTCTCATTTCTGTGAAAACTGAAGACCGTCAATAATTTTTAGAAAAGAAACAAAATTTTCAAATTCATGTAGAAAATAAAAACGATTCACCTAGTCATTGATCGATACCTATTACATACTCTTAACTGAACGACATTAAAACACGGATTTTCAATGCATTCGATATCTTGATTAAAATATTTCCATAGTTTCTGGAATTTAAGTATCACCATTCTGCAAAGAACGTGATCCGAAATATGTCGCAGGTAATTTAAACTTATTTATTTTAAAAATTAACCTTACAAGTAATAGCACAAATGTGTACATGTTTTCTACTTTCCTTTTTTATATCGGGGTGTCAAAACAATTGAGATTAAACGAAGCTGGCGATTATCATGGTCGGTTATATAAACCTACCACCCCTAAAATAAAGAACAAAATGAGGATGAGGCTAGTATACAGCAGATGCGGAATGAATAACGATGAGGTAACAGAAGGACTCCGAGAAAACATGCGTACTATGATAGTGTTCGTCACACACCCCATAGAAAAAGCCCCTCCCGAATCTATATCATCCACGCTATATTCCTGGTATATGCGAATTATTAATGAAGGGTACTTTTATAAAATTGGGTCACCGATCACAAAGAAATTAAACGTAGATGACAGAGCAAATAAAAATTATATTGCATCGGTAAATAATATTTGGAATGAAAATATAAATGATGAAGCACATAATACATGATATCGCATCTATAAATAATAATATTTGGAATGAAAATATGAAGCTGATATACATTTTCAGACAGAATAAAAAAATATTAGTTTAGATAAAATTAAACTAGCAATTGGAAATGAGCTCCTACCACTGTTGCTTCAAAGATGTCCATAAAGAGGAAACTACATTGGTTACAAACTTTGTTAATCACCAATAATTGTTCGTTAATTTTTGTCGTATAGAATAATTGAAAATAATGGTACAAGTTCTAGACATGATTTAACAGAGCAAAATAAGTAGTACCTAAAAATGAGGATGAATTAGAAGAACAAGGATTTACTTTAGCTTTAGAAAGAAATAACGGTGATAAATTAGTTGCTAAAAAAAAAAAGGAACCCTATTATATCACACTGGCACTAAAAGTAAACAAGAATGTAAAAATTTAAATATTTTAGAAATGTTGGCATTGGTGAAATATCTAACAAAATATTTTAAAAATTACTGTAGCATAGCAAATTTGTGTGTGTGTGTGTGTATGTAATATATATATATATATATATATATATATATATATAATATATATATATATATATATATATAATATATATATATATATATATATATATACACACACACATACATATACTCCGAACAACACCGACAAACTCCGGCAGGTTATTCCTGACGACAAAATAAAACGAAAATGTCTGTACCACTTTTTCCCTAAAGCTATTATTAAGGGATCTACGGGGCCCCTAAATTCCACGGTTTTGAATGTAATAGAGGTAAAAGATATCAGGAACTACTCACGATTAAACACATCTGTGAATAGTGCTGTGTAGAGTGGAGATATTACACCTGGGAAAATGCGGTTGGTAATATCCCCCGGCATCAAGAAAACAGGGGTTGCTACACTGTTTTTGCCCGATAAATGTGAACAGTGAACTGTAAGCAATTAGTTTGGATGACTTACGAATCAGCACATCTAAACCAACAAAAATGGTAGTAACCACTATTTTCATGATGATGGGGGATGATATTACCAACTGCATTATCAAAGAAGTAATATCTCCGTTCTACAAAACACTAATCACCAATTTGTTGCTTAAACGTGAGTAGTTGCTGATATTTCTAACACAATCACATTCAAAATTGTGGTTTTCAGCTCCCTTAAAACTCACTTTAGGGAAAAAGTGGTACATATATTTTCGTCTTATTTTGTCATCAGGAATTACCTGCCGGAGTTTGTTGGTGTTGTTCGGAATCACGTTGCGTGTGTGTGTATGTATATATAATATAGAGCTGTACATTTTGATTTTGTCATTAGAATAATAATATTGCTTAGTTCGTATATTCATTTAGATGAAATAATATAACTAAAAAGTTTTTCAATAATTATATGAACTTTCATTCCCATTATTTTGTGGACATTTATATTTATTGGGTTCAGATTTACTTGCTAAAAGCATTAAATGTTCTGACAACATTTTGGTAGCCAAACATATTTAACGGAACACAATAACAAAATATTTAAAAAGTATTGTAAAATGTAAGTATTTTTAATTACGGTAATACACAGAACCTGCATATAAAACTTGAACTGAGTAATTATGCCCGAAAATAAATGAACTAGTTATGTTACCAAAAATAACATGAGTGCACAAATTCATAATAATAACCATATTAATAATTAATAGTAGAAAATATGAAAAAGTAACGTCTTGTGAGCTGAGTTAATATCAGTAAAGTCAAATACTTATGCTTAATAACAAATTTTAAAAAGAAATTTTGTTGCTAACTTTATTCCTAAGATCAAAAATGAAAAATTAAACATATTACTTCAATTGATAGTGTAAAATTATAATTTTACAACATAATATAAATATAAATCACTAATGTAATTTGTAACTTAAACGTATGGAAATTGTTGATTTTTTTTCTCAATACTGTACAGATTTTTTTGTCGATGGAACCAATGTTAAATTCAATACAGAAATCAATGATCTTAATATTTTAAAAGTAACGAGAAGAGAGAATGTAAATAATAATTTTACAAAATTTTTATTGTAAAAGTTGTGAAGAAAAACTTTTTTTTTCTCGTTAATATTCAAACAGTTGAAGTACGTGAAATGTTAGCTATATGTATGTTTGTTTTTTAAAAGCTGCATATATTTCTTAGAATACATCATTATTAAAGTAAACTAATAATTTTAAGTGTAAAAGTAATGCTTCAAACAATAATATAATAACCAAAATATTGAAAACAGTTAAAATGAATGTCAGATGTAAATCTGAATAAATTACATTTTGAAAACCACAATTTTTTGATTGGCGAATGTCTAATAAACGAACTACATAAACTTGTCAAAAAATCTTGCAAGAATGTAGTTGCTTTTAGTGTCGATGAATTTTAGCGAGCTGATTTAGTTGAAATTATATTTGGAAATTTAATGGCTCTCTCAAAAATTAGACGCTTTTTTTCCAAATGTATAATACTTTTCTCGTTAAAGATAAAAATAAGTGCAATATAACATTTTGTATACTCTTTAAAGTATTATATTTTGGTTGTACTAATAGTTCTGTTTTCATCTCGTGTAGTAAATGTTTATATAAAAATAACCAACAAAAAACTAAAAATTAATTTTAGAAATTTTAATTTGTATTTTTTGTATGTACTCCATTCACACTTTCTCTTCCTGTTTTATTATTTTGGTTGGGATAATTTCCAAATAAAGAAGTTTCAGCTTATATTTCTTTCATTACATAAATGGACAGAATAAATATAATTATTATCTAATAATACTTCACAATTAAGATGTTTACCATTTAACTTCGATTATAGAGAAGTGAATACGTGTATTTTTTTATTCGTGTTCATATAATATCTTAATAGTAATAACATTCAAATAATGTTATAGTATTGATTTGTTCGTACATTTAAATATTAAGTTTGAGGGACAGCATCTTATTTCGTTTCATAATTTGTAATGTTCTATTAATGAAAATTACATACACGTTAAAATTATTTCAGTACTTAAAATATTTTAATAATATTTTCGTAAAAAAAAAATTGGGTTTCTAACACATTTTTCAATGGAAAGTAAAACTTCACCTAAGTTCTCTAGCAGCTTGTAAATTTTAAGGCCTAATATGATTATAAAGACCTCACTCAATAATAAAATTGTGTGTGATATTATATTGTACTGGCTGATTAATAAAGCTATCATTCTCTTAATTAAAATTAATTTTTATCTTATTGTCTGCATGTAACATTATTGCATGCGCTATTTTCTTAAGTTTTAATACATTACAAATGTATTTAGCTTTGAATCTAGGATAATCCTTCACCTACAGAAAATAATGAATAATAATTATTATTATTATTGAAAACTATCTTAATTTTACCCATTCCACAAGAAAAATGAATAAGAAACGTAAATATTGAATATGCGTTTAATAATAAATGTTAATGTAATATTTAATGCAAAAGTGAAAGAAGTAATGTGCTGAACAATTAATGCAACAGAGATCATAACATTGAACGTAAAAAGTGAACATAAAATTATTTATATTTTAAAACTTTATAAATTTGTTGTTTTTATGTACATATTTCCCATCAGTGTTTAGTCTAATCATATCTACAGCAATAAAACCAAAGTTATCATCTAGCATGGCATATGTTTGTACAATACAGAAAATAATGGTATTGCTAGTTTTTTTCTTTTTGCCTAAAACTACATATTCAAATACGCCTAAATAATTATTTTCATTTTCAGCAAATGGAATAATTTTTTCATCATTAAAAAATAACCAGTATATTTGTTAATTTTTTATTACATTTTCTTAATATTCTTGTAAAGAAATAAATAACTTTTGATTTAAATTTTTGGAATAAATGTATAGTTTATTGAAGATAGAAAATATTTTTAAGGATTAAGTATCAGTTTTTTTACATTGTTCTCCCTAAGTTACGAGGACCAAGAAAAAATGTTTAATGTTATGAAGTAGTAATTATGGGCTTCTTTATTCCTACATTTTCTTTACTAGTTATAACTTAAACTCTCCAATATTTTTATCAATTTATATACACGAATTTCATGTCGTAAAAACAAATTTTTTTAAATTATCTAAAACAACGTAATTTGGAAAAGAAGCTTAATTTTGATTTTTTTTTAATAATGAACATTACAGTCCTTCAATTAGAGTTCATAGTGTATACTTGCCTCGAAGTATGACTAATGTTAAGAATATATTAATTGATAAGTATAAATTATAACTATTCTAGAAGGTAAACAGTTGTAGGAAGTCCAAGCAGACAGTGTTCAGTGAATACTTTTAAACAGAAAATAATGTATGAAAAGCAAATAAAAAATGATTAAATTCCAAATAAAATTTAATAATAATATAAGAAGTTAGTTTAACAAAAAATTCAGAATTCCAAAAAGATCGATACAAAACATTCTATGGTTTTACAATTACCAATGTTGATTCATTTAAAAGTTAAAATGTATATTAACCATCCCATAGAATAATTATTATCCATGACAAATATTTTGAAACTAATATTGCAATTAGTTTTAAAATTGAAACAACGTTTGGATTTGGAAATTCAATACAATACTATGCCTAGTTAATTGTTCTTTAATTTATAAATTGAAATTCATGTGCGCGACTGCATTCGTTAGAATTTAGAGCTGCAACTAGTTAAATATTTGATATTTAAATAATTTTAGAGGTGTGTGTGTGTATATATATATATATATATATATATATATATATATATATATATATATATATATATATATATATATATATATATATATATATATATATATAGCTTACGGAGTCAAGAAAAATAAGTTGAAGGAGAAATTTATAAAGATTGAAAAGGTTGCATGTTTCGTGGTAGGGTCAGAATGAGATGTTCGCAGAAGATAACACACATGCACGCGTATAACTTCCAGATGCCTTCCACTACGACAGGCCTAAAGCGAATGCAAAACCCTACTTAGCGTGATTTATATCGCTGGTTGCGTAATTAGTTCCATATCTGTCCGTAGTGTGCGGGGGTCTTGGGATGGGGCAAAAGGGGGTAAAAATTGTTCCTTCGCCCTCTGTTCTGCCCCCCTCCCTCTCCACCCGCCTCCACCCAAATCAGTCATTTCATTTCGTGGTCCCCTAACGAGCGGACAGAGGTGTCACGAATGTTTTGTTTCCAGTTTTGTCGAACACAATGGGGTGTTTGCCATGAGGGAGGGGGTGCAGATCGAATCTCACATTGCACCCGCTCTGTCTTTTTGCTCTGTATTCGTGTCCCTTGAAGCATACGACGCGGATAACACTCATTGCCGATTTGTTCGCAGGAAAAATAACCCCACATGGTATATCGTAGCACACACCTATGTGAAATACTCGCATATGCACAGAGCTGCTGAGAAACGAATTTTATAATAGTGCATAGAAAATGTAATTTGTTTAAATACTGCCATTTTAAAACAGCCTATATCCGACGTGCAAACTCTAAAATGGCACAAAGTACATTGCATTTGGGTCATATATGTATCTTACAAACTGTCAAGTTGTATCTAACAAATGTTGATAAGTATGGTACCATTATTTGAAACCACAGTTGCCAATTTTTTGAGCGACTGAAAATCATTACCTATCACTGGCTACGTCGAAATACATTAAAAAAATATCTAAGCAGTGATTTTCTACGTCGTAAATATAGCACATGTTTTATTTGTTTGTAGAAAATAGTTAAAATTAAAGGAAGACGTTGTGGTAGAGGAATGCATTTCTGCCTTGTTTATCTCACTGCTGGGACATCGGCCCCGAAACGAACATTTACAAAATGCTGGTAGAGCGTGGTTTCGATCCACGGACCTCTGGGTTCTGGGCCCAGCACACTTCCACTGCGCCACTCTGCGTGTACGTTTTTAACCTCATTATTGCAGTATATCTCAAAGTGATATATAGGAAAATGTTAACGTTGCAAATAAGTTGTAATAAATGTTAGAAAATGATGTCCATTAACGAAATCAATATATATTACAAAATGAATAATACCTTCACCATTCAACCGTCTGCATGTTGTATATATTTTTTTTTTACTTCCACAAATTTGCTTCTATAGGCTGTTCACGGTAAAGTGAGCACTGTCGAGGGCATAATTACTTTTTCCTTTCAGCCATATTTTAACCCTTCAACCATATTTCAAATAAATATTGTCATGCAAGTAACAAGCACAGTCTGTATATTCCATCGCACTCGGAAATTAACGTCTAAGGATATAATAAAATATATTAACAGAATTTTATTCCAAATGAGTGGGCTTTCAAAAGTGCTCACTTAACTGTGAATAGCCGATAAGAATTTTTATCTGGCCACATAGGTTTCACTATCTTATTAGATAATTGCTATACTATAATGAGATTAATAACCTTTTAGTTTTAGTGGGAGTGTCAAATGTTTTTCAATAAATGCCCTGAGGTTATTTATTTACCGTGATCTGTACTGTGTTTCCCATTTTCCGTCTATAAGAACTTTCATTTACTTCGAATTTAATACAGGATTCACATTACAAATAAGAAGATCGCTGATTGGGCGGACGCAGCATCATGAAGCATTCTCAAGCAAGATATCGCCAACCGAATACATACTTTTGTTTCAAGCATCATGCTGTGAAAAAAACAATTTTTGTCCTATCAGTAGTTTAAAAGTCATGAATTTTTTCACAATATCACATTTGTTTACCGATAAGAAAATGTACATATACGCTATGCCAAGTTCTTGATTCCATTTAATTACTTTTATAATGGAGTGTAATGCCGTTCCCTGCACTTAGTGTCAAGTTTTTGAAAACCATTGCAGAAGTCTATTAGAATAGAATGAGGAGAATAAATATCTCGCTCTTTCTTCCTCTCTTTGCAATATCAGTAGGACGATGTGTTACGCGATGCTGGACGTTCTCAGGAAGAAAATGATCACTGAAATTAACACAGCCACTGAGAAAATTGGCTAAAGGCATTCTTCGCTGAACACCTGTAAGAAAGTTGCCTCAAAGTAACAGGATCGAAATGCAGATCACAGCATAGCAAGTTCAGGTCTTGTACGCCAAGAAAACTAACATCAACGTTAGTGCATTTACATATTATATATATTATATGAAATGCTCTAACGTAGACTGTATATATATATATATATATATATATATACATACACAGCACACACACACACACATATATATATATATATATATATATATATATTTGACCGACAGACTTCGAATGTTGGTTAATCACAAAAAAGAAGTTGAAAACTTATATACGACATATGGTCTAAAATTAATTCTAAGGGAGGTACACATTTTTGAAGCTGTATTATAAGAAAAGGTTTATTACAGTAGCACTGTGATGTACTTCTCTTTGGAATCTTCCCCTCTGTTTAATAGTCGCAAAAGTGTGTTATTGTGTATTGTGCGTGCCCCACCTGCCAGGTATTGGTAAAAATTATTTTGAAAGTAAAACACGAATTACTCGAAGACGGTGAGATTTGTGTTATTTACACAATGTGACATTTTTGTTAATTGTGACATGATGATTAATAATCCATCACTACATCCCGAATACGCTACCGCGACATTGATGTTAGTTCGAAATAGGGGTAGTAACAGTGATTATTTACATTAAACCACACAGACACTCGGTATTCCATCTTGAATATTATCTCCAATATTTGCAATAAACCAGTGTTCCAGGTCCAACTTCAAAGATGTGTATCACCCTTCGTATTCACTTTATACCATAGGTTGTATACTTTTCAACTTATTTTTTCGTGATAAACTTACAGCCGAAGTTTGTCGGCCGAATTTATATACAGCCTGTGTGTGTGTATATATATAATATAACATCCTCAAATACCACATAGCAACGTATGAAATTAGGCAACCTGAATTCGGGGTAAGAACTGAAATTTTGATTTCCTCTCCCATCAAGAAATCTATCCTCCTCGCCATATAGCTGCTATAAAGTAGATTGCTTTAGCTTACTGCCAAGTAAGACTTGGAAAATTTGGGCTGGACGCCATTTTCTTGACGGGCTCATTTAGCTAAGGAAGGCTTGCTATTTCACATGAAAAAAAAATTCTCTCTTTGGATTGCCTCAAAACTCGGAAGCCTTGTATTCAAACACAGCTTAAACTCTGAACCACGCAATATTTTGGCAATGACATTATTCCAACAACAGATAGGAAAAGAGCTACAGTCTAAGTGAGAATAATGTGAAATGAATTCTCTACAGTGAGTGCCCGTGTATTTTTTTTGCCAGACTTGCTGCACACCCCACGGTGGCTGAGTAGTTAGCCCGCTCGCCTCTCATAAAGGCGATCCGGATTCAATACCCGGCTGGGTCACTCTGTATTTTCGCATGTGGGAATCGTGCCGGACGATGCGTTAGTCGGCGGATTCTCTCGGGGATCTCCCGTTTCCCCCGCCCTTTCATTCCGGCGCTGCTCCATACTCACCTCCATCACCCTCATAGACTCTCAAGACCTCGCTGTTAAGAGCCGTTAAAAATTTCTTCACTCACTCACTTGCTGCACAAAGTTATGTTTGAAGAATTCCGAACAGTGACTGCAAAATCGCCATTACATCTCTTCAAATAATTAGAAGTCCTTGAATTTATATGCATACTTTAATTTTTAGTCTAATTTCCCACAATACGGGACTCTACTAAATTTTAAACTAGCCGGGACACTTGACCAGGATTCCTGAATTTTATTATAAAAAATGAGGGCACTCAAATTTGCAGCACTGAGTAACTTCGAGCCAGATCGCTCGTACACGCGGTCAAAACGTCTTTCTTGGGTAGGAAGTTCATGGGCTCGCCACCAGACTTCTTTCTTGGGTAGGAAGTTCATGGGCTCGCCACCAGACTTCTTTCTGCACTAGAGCTAGAATTTTCCGTATTAGTTTTCAAACTATGCTTCTGATGAATGCTTCTTCGGTATAGCAAATGTGCGTGTCTCCAATGTCCTATCTTTTAATTCGCCGGCCGTGTCAAAAGCAAAATTAAAAGTTATTTTTAACTGCACTACCCCCATATTCACCCACCCAAGGGAAGGGTTTCTCCGTAAACTATCACACAACGAATACGAAAATGGGGGGGGGGGGGAAGTGTTAGACTCCACTTAATCATCACAAGGCGACGGATAATTGATCGTATATTTAAAACAGAGACTTCGATAATAATCTAAATATTTTACTTGCGCTATTGAGTAGCCTAGTAATTTACGTGCTGGTAAACTCTTTGCTGAAATTTTCTCGTTAAAAGAATCATCCCTTTTACGTTAAAGTTAACACTGGCTCTTGACATCATTGTCTTGTGTATAAAAATAGATACATAATTATAGCGCTACCTGTAAAAAAAACGCACGTCGAGTTGTAGATCTGTAACATTGCACACTCTCGGCCAATAGGGAGGCAAGTCGACTTCACAAAAATGCAGAGGTGAATCAGCCGCTTATCCCGTGATCTCCAGCAAAAAGTTGGGATGCCGTTAGCCTATCAGCCAATCCAACATAAAATCGTTCTCAGGAAGCTGTAGCCAATCAGAGAGGGACAGAGAACACATGCCTCACCATTAAATAAGTGAAGAAATTTGGGCGGCTCTTAACAGCGAGGTCTTGAGAGCCGATGAGGATGATTGAAGTGAATATGGAGCAGCGCCGGAATGAAGAGATGGGGGAAACGGAAGATCCCCGAGAAAACCCGCCGACCAATAGCATCGTCCAGCACGATCACCACTTGCGTATATCCGGTGATCATGTCGGGGATTGAACCCGGATTGCCTTGGTTCACCCTTAAATACCTTTAACAGACATACTGTGGAATTTGGATGGCGAGGAGTGTGCGATCAGGGAACAAAACGAGAAATAATGAATGTATTTTCTACAGTGTAAATTATTCTATAATACCCTGTTATGCTCTTCACAAATTAATTGTTTTTATCTTATATGTTTACGTTTAATAAGACATGTTCATAAACAAAAAGTTAATTTTATTTAGCGTCTTACTGAAGGTTATGTATAACTTGTGGAGCAGAAGGGGTGGCGACTGGCTAAGAAAAAAATGTCTAAAAGCACAGGCAAGAGTTTTCCCCTTCATTCAGTACTTGCATATTCCCTCCTTTTGCAATTTCTAAATTCGCGCTTGGCGCAGCCAATCGGAGAATGGGCACTCCGACATCAAAGAAATCGCCACGTCATTTCGTCTCCCGTGCGTCGGCACCACTGAGGAGAGTTACGCCGCTCTTGCACGGGATGTGAAGGGACGACGGCAGGTGACCATCGCGGGGTCAGCCAGTGTGACCGGCACTCACCTGCTCCCGTCGTGCAGTGCGGTGTTATTACCGCTGCCCCGTGACCTCCCACCCGAGGAGGGCGACCCTTGCTTCCCTCGTCGCCGAAATGAGACCTCGTGCAAACACCAGCACGGAATATAATCCATTCACGGTTACTTCAGCCTTTTCTGAAGCCCTGCTAAAGTTCTACTTCCAGGATGTTCCCCCGCCTCGTGCAAACTAAGCTAACTAAGTCTGGAGAATTACACCAGAGGACAACGCACTGCATTCGTGCCCATTAAGTATAACAGTGTTTTGTGTAAGCACTAGTTCTCACTAGGCGGCGTTACCAACATGCCTATTATCTCTCTGTTTTTAATTCAAATTATTTATATATGAAGCATTATAATTTATAGATAAAATACGAATAACATTTCAATTTAACAGGAAAAAAAAAGTAACTTTTATGAACACAAGTATGAAACGCTTGTGATATATGGCGTACGTTGGAAATAACTTACCACGTCATACATGGAGAGATTTTTCAAAGGTTTGATTAAAGAAGGCCGAAGAAAACGTGAATGGACTATACGCAAGCAGACACGAGCCAGCGGCGGCCAGTACCTCATGTCTTAGTAGTAGGTAAGAAATGTTGCTTCGAGCGTACATCAGAAGTAGGGACAACATTGGTGAGTTGTTCACGTATTATAATTCCAGTTTGTCGTTGGCTACGTTTGTTTAAGTGAATGTGCGTTATCAGCGAAAGGCAGCTCGATAAGCCATAGAAAGAACGAGGAAGCTTGAGACACGAACGTCTGGCATATTTGAAATAAATAGAGTTTAAGGTTATTGCATTCAAGGTCACCTAAAACAAACACGCTGAAAACAAACTTGAAATACAAAACACGGGCAAATTGCCGATCTTGCTGCAGCTCTAGAATCTAGTACACTACGCACTCCAAGGAAAATCTACTTCCAGTAATGTAAATATGACTTGCCAAATATTGGATATTATATTCACTGGGAGCGTGATTGTGCGGTTGTCTTCACCCACGTGTTTAAGGATGTTGGCCACGAAGAAGAAGCGTTATTTTATATTCGCACCACATATTGTTCAACTGTTAGACGTTATCAGTAATTACTGTTTCCTCGAAATAAAAATAATGAGTGCTAACTTTCCGCATAAATACTTGCCACTATAACAATTTTACTGTTTTAGAAATGTATACATAATGAAAACCATCTTATGTACAGAAATTAGATAATTCAAACTGAAATAAGATGCCAATAACTACTTCAAGAAGTCTATAAAATTGTACAAGGAAATGGTTTGCAATTTTAAAAAATTGCTGAAAATAATGAAATTCTTACATTTTTTTTGGTAGCTCCCAAATCTTTGGAAAGTAATTCTGCTAAACATACCTTAAAATTAATTCAGTTAATACCTTTCAATTTCCCTTGTTAAATTTTATGCAAATTGTTGGTATATTTTATTATAAATGCTTTGCCACTTGCTAGTAAATAGTGATAATACATATAAACCCCCCCCCCTGGCTTTATTAATGTTGGTTATTGGTATCCTAAGTAAATCGAGAGTGTACAGTAGTTACCAAGCCTCAGCACACCTTGCAACAGTTCACCAGTCATCGCTGATGTGTGTAGCAGTTTCTATTCTATCTCAATTATGTTCTATGCCACTGAGATCCGTTTGAAACACCAATGCAAATACCATCGCGAAGCGCGTTTTCACTGAGTGCATTTAGTTACGAGTTTAACATGCCTGATAACTAACAGCTAGGGCAAGAGCACGATACAATTTGTGTACGAAAATGAGGTAAATATTAATTTATTTTGGAAGGGATATTTCAGCGGCGTGTGCAGCGAATTACACCAAACATTTGATAAATGGCATAGTTGTGGTTTTTCCTGAAATTCGAATTTCGCAGTCCAAAATTCTTTCCTCTGTTAATCTCACTCACGTAGGACTGGAGGAAAACAGCTTTGTAGTTGCATGTGTCGAGTTGTAATTGATACAGTGAGCATAAGGCACCACGTAACGTCTTTGGCTGAATTATATTAACATGATTAACATTGATGTTGCCAATTTGAGCATCTCTCCTCACCATTAAGGAGGTAATCTATAGCAAAAAGGCAACAAAATCTATGGATATCCAGTCACTTGTGGTAAACAATGTTCTGATAACAGACAGAAAAGAGATATCTAATACATTAAATAACCACTACACGAAAATTGATTCAGAGTTAGCAGCAAAAAATTACTAAATCAGAGGCATACAATAAGTCCCACGATAGTAGAAATCATAAACCAATCTATCGTTGAAGGAAATTTCCCATCCAATCAATACAAGCTATGTTAGCGATACACCGCCATTGCAACATGTCACACCGATACCTGATGATCAACATGTTTCAAACAATACTGAGAAGGGGACATCGCGCAGCCTTACTCCCCGCTCTCATTTCACATTTGACTGCTATTCTGAACCAGAATTTCACCAATATTCATGCCCACATAGAATGTTCACTGTAAAATGAGCATTTTGAAAGCCCTGCATAAGATCTGTTTATAGGCACGTTGTGTATTCTTCCGTCTTATGTAAAATTAACATTGCCATAGGCCTCATCCCTTCATTCAAGCTTCGGTCAAGTAGATTCGTGAAATTATTAGAAAATAAATATTTTACAAATCTGCTTTTTTTTTTACACTCCCCTGCATTAAAGAAACAGGAAGCGAAATAAATAATTTAAGTCGACACAAATAGTTAGTTACCTGACACTTGCTATTCGACGTTAAGATATGGAACTACTCTCCCCCCCCCCCCAATCCTTACCAACTTTACGGGGTGCATGTCACTCAGTACGCCGTTAAAATATATGCGGGTAGGAGCAGTGACTTTTTTCTAAGGTTGATTTCGAATGTGCTCACATGGAGCGGACGAATAAATTTTGTATAAACATCTGTGACGTTCAATAACGCGAAAGTACAACTGTGACTTTCCACAAAAAATGTGGAACTGAAAATATTCACTCTGATGTTATAGAATTACGTCTTACACCTAGAGTTTGTGCAATACGCTATTGTGCTTTCCTGCAGAAAAAGTAATTAGCAGCCATAAAAAAAATACTTCGCCAACCATGGATGTAAGTGAACCGCTATGGTCTCACTAACACCTGTACAATTAATCGGAACGTGGACAATTTGGATGGCTCTTTAACATCGTTCGACACGATTCCCGCGTCCGAAATTCCGCGAGTGACCCCGCCGGGAATCGAATCCGGTACGCCTAGGCGGGAGGCGAATAGTCTGATCAAGGGTGGAATGTATTTTGGTAGGCTGTTCACGGTAAAGTGAGCATTTTTTAAGGCCCTCCCAACATGCTTTAACCACTAATAAATATATCTTATTGCAGCATCAGGCATTAAATTTTGAGGGTGGTGAAATTAATACACTGTGTTCATTCTTCACATTCCATATTTATATTAAAAATCAGCAGGAAGATGAAAACAGGATGAAAGTAAAAATTAAGAAGGGCCTTAGAAAGTGCTCAGTTTACAGTGAACAGCCTATAAGAATATAGTCTCCATTCCCACAGTACTCTGATATCCTATGCACAACGTTCCTGAAGTAACATGATGATTCGATTCGATTTAATTTACCTTTAGTTTCTCGGGACGTTTTTTTTTCTATGTGACTCGATTGATTCGATAACGCCGACCCCGTATTGCCCATGCTCTACGAACCTAGAATGTGAATTGTAATTAAGTCAAAGTTTTTGGAGTAACATCGCGTTTTGACTTCAACGCGTGAATGGAATTTGATTGAAGTATGACCATACACTTAATATGATATATTAAGTACTGTTGAACCTAGTTTCCAGTTTTATGAAGACATTTATACAAGTTTTTAAAGTTTGAAGAATAACATGTGTAGAACACGTGTTCCTCCATTCCGCTCTGCCCCCCCCCCCCCCCCCAACACACACACACGCACAACCGAGCTGGAATGGCATTGTTTATAGCGACGGTTTTGAACCTCCGACTCTGGGAGCTGTGTCGTTCGGCGAATTTATTCTTCTGGGCCGGAAAATATTTAAAGCAATTTTAGTGTTCCATCAGTTAGTTCAGTATATGCGACTGCAAAATTTCTCCCAGTTTTTTGCCGGTTCACGAGTATCCATTAACTGATCATCTATAACTGAGACTAGCATGTTTCCTTTCAGTGCATATCCTGTAGGTCTACATTTGTAGTTATTTATCCGCGACCCCCTTAAGCTCTAGGACTGGCTATAAATGGACATGTGCGTGAGAAACTAACGGAAGTCTCGCTTTGTAAAGTCAACTAGATCATCAGATAAACATTATACTTTATATGCACATGTGTATTTATTAGCATATTCAAATAATTTCCGAAATTATAAAATTGCTACCGAAATTTTAAGTGAGCAAAACAACCTCACATAGCATAACTTTTACAGCTGAGAATTTTGGTAGTTTTTGGTTTTAAATCAGCTTGCTCTTTGTTTGTACCTTAATAATTGATATTTACATGTCTTTTTACAATTTAACTAACAGCAAGCAATCAAAAAATAAGATCATTTCTATTTCGGTTTTAGTAGACCCTATCATGTGCTGACAAATTTCTTTCTGTTAAAAATTCTCACAGCAAAATTTTGAATGAATCATATTAATTCTGATTTTTCAGGTGTATTTAAACTACTAGTATTAAATGTAGTATTGAATGTTTTTTTTTTCACTGATACGTTGAAAGTGAGAAAATACAATTTTTCTGATATTTTCATATAGCAGAAAATTTTCAGTTTATTTTAGATGCCAAAACTAGCATAATAGTTCTTTAGTAGCTGTCTACCTAAACATTATAATATAATACTGACTGGAGGCAACCATAGTTTGTCTGCGTAATCAGAAAATATTGGAGTAAATTATTTTAACTTTATGGTCGGGGAGTTGTACATACCCGAAAATTCAATTATAACCAACTTAATTAACCCGAAGATGGCATTTTTACATATTATCTGAAAGTTTATAGACCGTGTTATCATACAATTTATAACGTAAACTGACAAAATCACTTCGCAAGATTTTTAAATGTCATATGTCAAAATAAATCACAGACTACCCAGTCTGTGAAAATAGAGGCGGAATATTCGCTGGCTGTTCATGGCTCTTTCGCACTGCTGAAGGGACGTAAGTTCCCGCTTCCCCTTCTTAAATCAAAATAAATAATGATCTGGATCGAGAAGACAAGGGCGTTCATCCTTAATGAATAGGAGCTGCCCCAGGCTTATTGTTTCAGATGTTCTTTACTTTTGTGGAGGAAAAAAAAAAAGAAGTACGTCAGGATGTTTGTAACCGTTCGACACGATTGCCGAAAGTCATTTGATGTGTTTTGTCAACAATCTGTCACGAATTATTATTTACAAGCAAAAAGGACTTTTTTTTTTCAACTGCCCGTGTTATATTTATGAACTGACAGCTATTTGCACAGTTGATACAATTGCACTCTTCTTTTTATACTAATGTAATTTTATTTAATAATAAAAAATATGTTATCTGGATTTGGGATTCGAGATGAAAACGTCACTGATATTTCTAATTGTCAACCAATTGGCACGGCAGTGTTCAATATGAAATGTGTCTGCGCTAGATGAAATATAGCATAATTTTTTATCACAGTTAAAAGGGATTAAATATTTGAATACTAATCGTTGACAACCTAAGGGGCAAAATTGTGCAACCGGGCGAGGGGGGGAAGAAGGGGGAGAGGAGGTTACAATTTTCAAGCCCTCGTCCCCACCCCGGGATTCGCGCCTGGCCAGACCTAGCGTGTATTGAGAGCGTTAACGAGTTTTTTTTTTATTTAAGTGCAATAAGGGATTTATTTCAGGATTTATATAGCAGCCCTTATGATGCCAGGATAGAGTAATGACAATAATTTTGGTCTATATCCGGTCCCGCCTGCAGACACCGCCCGGAAACGCAGAAACTGTTTTTAAGCGTGGACATGCAGCAGTTTTGAGGGTGAGGCGGGTAGGAGGTGGCAATCACGCGACGCGAAGTGGCCAATATTGTACCCCAGCGGGGGTTTTGAGAGGGGGTGGCCGCGTAGGGTGAGGGAATATTAACCCCTCGCTATACAGCTGCCTCGCCAGCTACAGTACCTTCCTCTATCCCCGCCGGACCCCTTGTCAACAAAACTGCCCCAACCCTAGGAGGAGGGGGTTCATGGTTCACAGGGTCGCAGTGCCATTGTCTGGGATCCTCCGCCCCTCCACACGAAGACAGTTAAAACAGCCGCAAACATCGCACACCCCCTGCTCCATTCAACACCCACGCCACATAACCACCGCCCAGGGAAGTGGGTTCAGAAAGGGATAGGGCTGCACACGCGCCAGGCGTTGTTTGCACTCAAGACTGGCGGGGAACCTTCAACACAGTCTTAAGCTCTCGGTCCTTGGTTTTTATCCACAATGTTGAGGGGAACGCCTACCTGTCTATTTAATCGGGCCGCAGAGTGTTTGAAATACACGTTTCTCTACGAAAATATTAAACGTGTGTCGAGAGTGCTGACCTACAATAAGCACACACACACTTCACACGAGGCCTGTTACATGCTTTCAAGACGACGCCCACATTAGAAACACGATTTCGGAGCACTCCAGAAACTTAAAGTCGGCTTTTTCAAGGCGCTGCATCTCAAAATATACCCACAAAATATATTCTAGTATAGGCCTACGTAACAGCCATGCATTGAACCTTACTTCTTATCAGTAAGGGTTACCGCTTGAAGTCCTGTAGGTGAACGTAGCACGAAAATAGCACTGCACGCCAGTTCATAGTCCTGCGCGTAGAGACGATGGCGCACTAGAAGCGCGTTGCACAGTCGCCCTTATTGCTCCTGGCCGTTTCGTCCCAAAACATGGAAACTAGCTCCATGTCGGCGGGTAGACTTCAGGCCCTACCGCGTTACACGGTGGCTGAGCGGTTAGCCTGCTCGCCTGCCACCATGGCGATCAGGGTTCATTCCCCCGGCTGGGTCACTCCGGATTTTCGCATGTGGGAATCGTGTCGGACGACGCCGTTGGTCGGCGGATTTTTGTCGGGGATCTCCCGTTTCCCCACCCTTTCGTTCCGGCGCTGCTCCATATTCACCTCGTCGGCTCTCAAGACCACGCTGTTAAGAGCCGCCCGAATCTCTTCACTCTCTCTCTCTCTCTCTTTCTTTCTCTCTCTCTTTCTACACTACCAGTGTCCTGCTTAGCCCCCTCTACCAAAGAAAAGGCACGTACGCAGTAGTGTAACGACATGACCACTTGCATCACTGATGTAAACATGGCACAGAGTGGATACACATACAGAGGGTAAATAGCGTCGTGGTTCCCTTTTATGTGGGCGTAAGCATTTTCCTATTGGCTACGCGAGGCCTTTTGTCTTTGACTGGGTACAGCGTGCTGTAAAAAGTCACCCCATTGGCTGACCTGCTGGCTGGCAAGTAGGTTACCGGACGCCGATGATTGGCGAACGGTATTCCGACATACTGCTGGTCTGTGACGACATTTTGCTGGCTACTGGGCAGAACTTCGCGAAATAGGCAGCTATTTCACGTTCACATTGTAAAATAATTTGTGACCGTATCGAAGATTTTATAGTAGACAGCAAACAACGTACACAAGGACATCCCAGATTGATCCTTATAGGCAGCTCAAGGTAAACTAAGCACTTTTAAAAACCCTGTTTTGATCTACTTGTATGCACGTTGTGTATTATCCCGCCTTGTGTAAAATGAACATTGCCATGGACCTCATCACTTTATTCATGCGTCAGTCAGGTGAAACTGTGGAATTTTTAGAAGTAAATATTTTATAAATCTGCTTACTTTTATATTTTGATGCATTAAAAAAAAAAAAGGAGAAAACGACAGAAATAATTTAAATGATCACAAATGGTTACCTAAAACTTTTTATTGGACGTTAATATATAAAACTACTTTCTTCCCCATCGTTACCAACGTGATTGAGCGCATGTCACCCAGTGCGCCTGTTACAATGTATGTGAGTAGAAGTAGTGACATTTTTATAGGGTTGATTTCAAAAGTGCTCACTTTATCGTGGAAAACCTTTACCACAATACGTATATCTTACCAAATATATTCTTTGCTAAAGAATACTTGCAACATCCAATCTCCGTAGGCTACCAACAACATACAAGAGACACTAGGAAGACACAAATCAAAACTACCACTAGCTAATCACCAAAAGAATATTCAAAGAGACTTGAGTTGAAATGAGCGTGATTTAATTTAAAAAAATCATTTTGATTGACAAATCATGAATTAAATGAATATCTGTAAAAAGTAGCAGCTCTTTTTTTGTTTTCAAAATTTGCTTTACTTGTGTGGCCGTAACTATGAGTGTAGCCCTCTCGTACGTATCTCTCATTTGCAATCCAAAACGTAATTAAGTCTCTTTAGTTTCCTTAAGTTATTTCGAAATATGTAATTTATATTAATAAATAATTTTTTTCACACAATTTCAGTTGGGAGAACGCGAGACCTCAGTTCAGGGCGCCGTTAACGAAAATGATGATCCAAGATGGCGTACCGTAAGCCAGATTAATGTCTCAAAAATAAATAATTATTTTACAGGCGTAGTCTTCGTTTCGAAAATTCATCATACTTAACTTAAAGTAAATCTTTATTACTGCAGCAACTCTTGAGAGCTTCTGCAGCTGGTTCCGCAGGTTGTGGGCCTTAGTCTTCCCTCACTAAGTTTTCGAGCCTTAGATACGTCACTAGACTCTTTGCCGTACCACACGCAATCGCGGCAGCTCAAATTTGGCTCTAAAAATAATCCGCGTAGGTATCACATGCAGACTTAAATAATTCCTCTTCAGATTCTACGCGTCTTCGCCTTATCGGCAGTTTGCATTTCTGTACGGGACTCGGCCAATTAACCAGAAAAGTAAAATACCTCTCAGGCCGACGACCCACTAGGTCATCGCCTGCCTGACGGGAAAACCAAGATGGCTAAAAGCCTTGAAAACTGCATACTTCAACGACGCTGTTAAACATCGTGCTAACCACGAGGCAACTATATCATATTTTACACATACATCTTGTGTTAAAATTGCAACCAAACAACAAATTCCTCTATGCATAGCGGCCCACATAAAAATAACTTTGTGACTGAGAACAGAAAGACTTACAAACATAATTACATGGAAATACGTTATTTGATGTTAATAGAACTTGCGATTAATGATATGGATTAGAGCTGGAGAAAATAAATTACGGTGTATCTGCCACAAATAAATAATAAATAAAACGAATAAATATCACTTTCATATACACATTGCAAAACTAAATTGAGATATCTGTGACAGGATTAAATAGCTGTTATTGGAGGAGTTACAATATTCAGTCAGATATCGTCTGCTTAATTAATTGTATAGAAGCCATTAAATATTTTGTTGCCGAAACTAAAGTACTTTGTCGTTCGTATTTGGTTATCTCAAAAGTGCATTATTTTGGTTGGTGCAACTTATGATTTGCGTGGCGAAACTTATCATATGTAGGGTTCTACGAGAATTAAATATTTAGTTTATCTTTAAAAAAAATTTTAAATCTTTATCTGGTTTCCAACTATTATATATTACGCTTGAACTGTGACTATTGGCGTACTACGAATGTTTTTAACTACATATTATGATAATACAAGACATGCGCGAATTTAAATACAGTAGTTTGAATATTAAAGGGTTTATTTTATCCTATTGAACTCGATTTTTTGGTATTGTTATACCATTGATAAGCATAAAAAATTCACTAACATATGCTATTGCAAACCTAATTGACACAAAATTATAAACAAACACTCAAGCTGCAAATTTGAACGAAGGAAATCAAACAACCCTATTACTCTACAGCCAACTACATAAATGCCAGTTGTGGACCAAGCTAATTTTGTTGTCGCCGCAAACTCTTTAATAATAAGCATAACAGACTCTTCTAGCAAGCAAAATGCTTATTCACTTCAAACGAAACATTAACTTGACTACACTTTGATATTTATACCATTTACAGTAACCAAACTGATTAGTTGAACGTACTTATACAAAATTTCGCGTGTGCTAAAAACACGCAGATTGTGTTTTGAAGAACCAAATAGTGTTAGCTGAACGAATAATTTTTAAAAGATTTATTTGTTTCAAGGAAACGAATGAAAATGTATGGAGCTAGAACATATCAGTTGAGAGTACATACTGCTGTCCGGTGACAACAAATGCCTTTAAGGGGAATGGTACATGAAAGTAGTATATTTGCCCGATTTTCGATATAAGTAGTTTTCCAAAGAGTTTATTGAAATTTTTGGCTCGACAAGACGTAAATAATAATCTTCAACACCTTTTTACATTGTTTGACTTCCACTGCCTTCATTACTGTCGGAGCACTGATGGAAGAAACGGAAGGATTTTTTTTTTTTTGTTATCTTCAATCAGAGCTCCGAGAATAACGAACGCAGGGAATTTTTAACCATGAAATAAGATGTTCAAAATTGTTATTTACGTCTTGTCGAACCAGAAATTTCGAAAAATCCCCTGTAAAACAAGTTGTGACAAAGATAATATAAATACACAATTTTCGTGAACCATTGCCCTTAAAGCAAATTTATTTCGTATCTGCAACTATATCTTTCTTTCAGTGCATCGACGAGACGCCGTAATATGGTCCTCGTTTCTGTGTTCCACTAATGATCAGGCTGGAACCATCAGCGAATAGACATCCGTTCCATAGTCCATTTGCGGTTACTTCTAACTTCCAAGAAGCCCTGCTGAAGTACTACTTCCAGGATATTTCTCCGCCTCCTGAACAAAGCTCTACTGAGTTTAGAGAATCACATGAAAGGGACAACGCACCGCATTCGTGCGCGCACATTCTAATAATATTCCGCAAAAGAACCATTTCTTGCTAGGTGTTACCAACGTATCTATAACGTATCTGTTTTTATTTATAATAATTATAAAATAAATATTGTAATTTACGAATAAAATATAACTAAAAGTATAATTTAACCAAGAATATGATACTTTCATCTTAACAGAAGTATAAAACGCTTGTGATATATGACGTATTAAGGTAACAAACAAACACGTCATGCATGGGGCGATTTTTCATAGGTTTGATTCAAAAAGCGTGAAGAAACCGTGAACAGACTATGCATAAGCAGAACGAAACAAAATAGTAAACAAATACAGTTTCTGCCAGGCTGAATTTTTCAAGGTGTCCATCACTTTTACATAAGTTTAAGCAGGCTAAAAAAAAAAAAAAAACTTGGTACAGGCTGTTCACAGTAAAATAAGCACTTTAGAAAGCCCTGCTTATGATCTACTTGTTGGCACATTGTGTATTCCTCCACCGTATGTAAAATTAACATTGCCATGGGCCTCATCACTTCATTCATGCGTCGGTCAAGTAAAATTGTGAACTTATTAGAAAAGTAAATATTATATAGATCTGCTCATTTTTACACTTCGATGTATTAAAGGCGAACAGAAAGCGAAACAAATAATTTTAAGTTATCACAAATGGTTAAATAACACTTTTTATTCGACGTTAAGATATGGAACTACTTTCCATCCTTCGTTAGCAACTTTTCTGGACGACTGTCACTCAGTGCGTCCCTTTAAAATATATGCATGCAGGGGCAGTGACTTTTTCTAAGGTTCATTTCTAAAGTGCTCACTTTATTGTGAACAACCTTTATATATATATATATATATATATATATATATTATATATATATATATATATTATATATATATATATATATATACATATATATGTGTGTGTGTGTGTGTGTGTGTGTGTGTGTGTGTGTGTGTACATAATAATCATATAGAAAGCTTTGAAATTTTTTTGTAGTGATATTTGATTTTAGTAAACTGTGCATTCATTTTTAATGTCCCCGGAATAAGATGGAAAGTTTATTTTTCATTCAGTTTAAATTTTTTGTAGAAAATTATTTCAGTTTTTTTTTCTAGAGCTGAAAGTTGAAGTTACCAAAATTTAAATCGTCGGAAAGCTAAAATGTTACGTTTGAAAGACATTCTAGTTGTGTTTTCCTGTGGTAACATAAAATCCTAAGTTGTAAACTGAAAGTATGCCTAAAAAGGGCGTCCAAGCAATACATTAAAAATATTCGTAATTGTCCTTATAGTTAAAAATATATATTTAAAAAATTTGCTTAACCTTGTCAGCTGAAACGATTTCAGATTTCGTACGCTATTTAATGGCGGTTAAATGATAGAAATTGCTATTTGGCATTAAATCGATAATTTAATGCAGCACTTACTTGATCATATTTCTAGTAATAGTGTTTGTTATTTATATTGTATTGTAAATATATCCATCATTCTCAACAATGTTATACAGGTGTTAACCTGTATAACATTTTCCGTGTTGAAATTGTGCACCGGCTACTAAATTACAATCATTTCCAGCGATTTCAAGGTCAGTTCATAACTGTATCTGATTACTTATATAATTTTCATGTTACCTAGATATCTCCAACTGGTAGAGGAACTATTGACAAGACAGCAGAAGTTTATTAGTTACGTTCTTAATTTAGTTGAAATTACTCACATTTATACAAGCAAACGAACTTATATTACTAAACAAATACAACTTATTTGGAAAGACAGAGAGAATTTTATATTTGAAATGGGAAAAATACAGTTTCTATTAATGGAAATATTTGGCGCTTTGGCATATTAGCTGAGCGAACAAAATTGTTCTCATTGTAAAGAAGTGCTTTTCAAGGGAATTTATTTGGTGTCTGAAATTAAACGTTTTTCTGAGTGTAGTTAGAATCGCAACAGCGTGACAAGTTCCAACATTTCCTGGCTACCTTGAGCTACAGTCCTGCTTAGGCCATCAGATGCCTGGAGGGGAATAACTAACGAAGTGTAGAAAGTACTTGTTCGCCGCTTCTGTTCCGAGAATCAAGGCGCCTCACGATATCACGCATGTAATTTTCTACTTCCAAGTTCGTGCAACACGATAACTCGCGTTCACCACGCGGGACATTCCGAACACAAGCCAAGGTCGAAAATGAAAACCGACTGCATTTAAAGTGAGCCTCGTGGCTAGAGAATACGGCGAAGTCACGGGACTGACTAACACAAACGTACATCGGACAGTCCTGTCTGGTATTTTACTCAGTTTTCACGCAGACTTGTGCAAATGCCAGACAAACGACTTATGATGAACTTGATTACAATGCGCACTAAATTTCGTTCAAGTATCGAACTTCCTTTTAACTTCCCATCCGTACCTCCTGTGTTTGCTTTATCTTTAACATGACAAGTTATCTGATTTTTTTAAATTTTCTTAAGATTTCTTCTGCTTAGACCAAAAGAAATGGCACGCCAAGCTTTAGTAACAGTAGATACAGCGTACAGTGGGGGGGGGGGGGAATCCTAATGCACTTAGCGGAAGAGTGCCCTAAGTCGCATCTGGTGCAAGAGTGGTATAAGTGTTAAATTATGATATGCAAATGAGATTAATCAATAGGTTGACTAATTTAATAATTAATTAGATTAATTCGATAACTTACATTGCGTAATTCGATTAATCTATTTATAAAATAATATTTTGATATAAATTTTTTGTTAACGAATTCTTTGATATCAAGATTTTTTATTATTTTATTGATGTCATAGGGGTGATATTGGCAGAGTAGCATCGATGTGATCTCTGTGACGGCTGAAGTCGATTGACCAGAGGAGTGATTTATAATTGTTTATATAGTAGTTAATGTTGGTGTGAGAGTAGTATAAGGGCAATTTTATATATTTTTTTGGTCGGTAACATATCCGAATAATGAGTAGGCTGCTCTCTGGAGGCATATTGAGGATTTAACTAGTTTAGATATGGGAGAAATATTTCCTTTTCGGCGAAGTAAATATATTTTTTAATGAAAAGACATGATCTATTAATTTAAACGTGCGAATCGAGCAAATACTAACCATAATCACACCTCGAATAGCATAAAAGGAACTCACTATTTCGGTGAAGCAAGTTAAATAAGTACGCATCATTAAAAAGTTGCTTTAACCAAAATACTTTAATCATGAGATATATTAATATCCACAAAACATAACTGAATTCATTAAACAAATACCCAGCTAATATAAAATTACAACTCACCATTACTCCACGCCCCCTCCCCCTCCCCCTAACAATAAAAGTCCACATATAGAATATAAATACGTATTCTACTCTGTCCCTCATCGGCTCTCAAGACCGAAACACACAAACAAGTACATGCAACAAAATACAGGTTAAACCAGACGAACGATCTTCCACCTAACGTGATACAAAACTGAATGAATACGCTAACTTGCCCCTAGATTGAGGAGCCAATTGCGGAGCCTGTGGAGCCAATTGCAGAGCATGCATTGCCAATTGCGGAGCCTGCAGAGCCGATGGCGATGACAATTGCTGAGCAAGGTGTTGAGCTGATTGCGGTGCTGTGTGAGGTGTTATGTGATGTGCTATGTGAGGTGCTATGTGGTGCTATGTGAGATGCTATGTGGTGTTATGTGAGGTTCTATGTGGTGTTATGTGGTGCTGATTGTAGTGCTAGTGTGGTGTTAAGCCTTGAGTGTTAAATCTTAAGTGTGGATGTGGAGGAGGAGGATGTGGAGGGGGAGGAGGAGAAGGAGGAGCAAGTATAGACTTAGTCTTGCAAATTGTATAATATCTCTTTAAAGAGTTGTTGAAAAAAAAATTAATTCAATATTTAAAAAAATAAGTATGTATACTATGCATCTCAGTGCATATTTGAAGAATAATATCTGTTCACATGAGACATTAACAACATCAGTCGTAGTAATTCTTTTAAAATGATACTCGATTTTAATCGAGTTATTTATAAGTTTGTATTTTGGTTTCTTATAAGACAAAGTCGATGCCAGCTAGTGAGGCTCGCAATTAGACATTTCTTAGTCTTGCTCTGTGGGGCAAGAGTCCGTTTACCTAGAGTTTTTCCCAACCATTAACAATAGTGTGGCTTGTCTCAACATTGTGTGTTTCAGAGTTCATTTACAAGATTTTCTCGAGATTCTCCCTCATTAAATTACTTTCAGAGTTCATTCATTTCTCGGCCACTTCCATTTTCATACTTGTTGGTGTAAAAGCAGTAATTATTACAACTCACTCACAAATACTCAATCTCCAGTAATTCCAAAAATGTATTTAAAATGTGACAAAAGGAATTGAAACTATTAAATAACAAGTCACATTATTTCTTTCGCCATAATAAGTTTAATTTTTTTCAGAAACATTTAAACGCCGTTTCACAAATATTTAAACAACTTTTAGCAACATATCGAAAATATTCACAAGTTTACAGCTTCATATACATCTACAAAAACATTCCTTAATATTATATTTACATCTTAATACTAACACACTCAGCAAAAATTCAAACATTCATTCACACATGCATTCACACATCATTTTAAAATTGCCATATACATTGATTAAAACTAAAAACTATGCATAAAACGGCCCTTTGGAGTGGCGTCCTTGTATTTCACAGCCAGGCTATTATTATACACATAGTTAAAAACTAAAAAATTTTACACTATATACAACAAACAGCGAATCGGGGTGTCGTCCATTGCGGCGCTATGTTTGGCGTCCGCTATGAAACATCCAGGAAAGCAGCTCACACACAAAAACACCTACGATGGCCCAAAAACACATAGCACTTTGTAGATTTTTATATATCATGATGCGATCCCATGCTGTGAAGAGTAATACCTGGGTGACATAAAGGACAACAGGGGTTATTGCGTCGATGCTAAAAGGCCTGCAGCTAGGACAACGCAGCAGTTTTGAAGAAGTATGTGGAATCGAGGGAGCAAATACAGTAGGTTTGAAGACAGCTGTGATGCAGATTGCAGTCCGGAGTAGGGTGCTGACAGTGTTGACAGTGGTGGTGGCAGCCCTATATTTAAAATGGTGCTTAAACAAAAGTTATTGGGGAAGAAAAAATTTACTATGGGATCCTGTAGTGCCTCCAGGGTAAAGTCGATACTCCATCCGGCTCAATGAAGCGCTTATAGTCTAAACCTGACAACCCTACCTTGGTCACACATTTGGTGTAAACCTCGTAACCACGAGAACAGAACTGGTATTGGGTTCCCAGAACCCTGGTCCAATTATCGAGGCAATCTCGATAAACCTTGTAATGCAGGGATTGCAGCACTTTATGTTTTACACCCTTCGCCTTACGTACACTACTCATTCGAAAGAATGTACGCGTAAAGCTTGGGATGTAAACCTACAAAGTGTACAGCCTTTGTTCTCGGGTGAGAATCCTTGCGGGTTATCGAGCGCATAGTTAGATGTATCAAACTGCATCTTTAAATCTGGGATATAAATTTCTTCATAAACATCGCTACAGACAATTTCGTATATCAATGAATCGGTACCACAGTATAGAAGTACTGGTAATGAAATTCTTAAAGGGTTAATTTTGAAAAATCAAGAATGGCAACACCAGTGTACAAAATGTTGTTAAACATAACAGAGCTTTTTGACATTTCGATAAGGACAATATTCTCATCGATCATATGTCGTGCCTGGAATGTAGGATGCCCAATCAGTTCTGCAGCTCCATATATAGTGTCATAAATGGCAACGACTCTTACGTCCCTATCCCGGCGGACTTTCTGCAAAAGTTTTTCCACATACTGCATTATTTATTAATTTAAAAAACGATTTCCCAAAGTCATTCACATCCTGGGCACATTTATCAATATTAAACTCGATGTACTGGGCCACCCAAGCCTTCTGCTCAAAGTGTAAAATGCTCTGAACAGAATCAAGTGTGGCTCCATACGTCAAGTACTGCCTCAGTGTTTCTCTGTGAATAACACCATTCTTCAGCGGCGTGAGTGTCAAAAGAAGTTTTTGGTGTGAGCCATTAGGATGTATGCCATTTACTGGAGCCAAAGATAGATCTGACAGCACATTGCGGCATTCATCTGGAGATAACATATCCACTTCCGTGAAAAAGCATATGTCCCCATCATTCACAGTGTTCGCAAAATCCCATGATGAAAACACATCAGCGCTGACCCACTCGAAATTGCCAATAGGAAGTTTGCTCTTCATAATGTGACTGTACAGACCGTTTGCATCGAAGTAACAGATGTATTTCGATGTCACACTGGGGTCGTACTCTTCACCCATGTAAATGTTATGGGCTTCTGCATGCCTTCTGGAAACCTGGTTAATGCCGCCCCTAACTCCACGTTCAACAAAAAGGTACATACCAGGGTCGGTCAACAGCTTTAGCCATGCATCTGTCATCGATAATAAACCGTCCCATGAAAAGAGACGAAGCTGTGATGTACATGGAGAGGTCAAGTCCGTAATGAGCCAAACATACAGTCCTGAAATTTTCAAACACATCTGCCAGCAAACAAGTGTCCACACATAAATACTGAATGACATACTGCAGCAGGTTTATGCAGTGGAATGAATCCTATGCAGCTTGGATGTGAGCATAATCCTCAACGCTAATGCCAACGCCTTTCATGGTGGGAGTGACGTGCATATCAGACTGTCTTCGGACTTAAAGTCATAAGGAAACCCTCCCTTCCTTTTCGCCAGTTAAAATTGTGTGTTGTCTGGAAACTTCGAGCGAGTGATACTCAATTGTGGAGTTTTCAAATTACCTGCTAAAGTTTCCAGCGAGGCTCTCATGAACTGAAAAGAATCAATGAAACATAACTTGAAATGTTGCACCTTTCCATTTGAGTCAATCCCATTGGGAACACATTTGGTGAAGGTCTTGTACTTTTCAAGTACCAATCAACTCGATTCTACCCGGGTTTTCAATTACCACAGTTTCATCGAATTTGGTTATGTGATGTTCAGCCAATGGCTTTGTGAGAAAGTGAGCATATAGTTTTGCAGGTTATGAAAGACAACGATAAGTTGTTTCTTGGGCAATCTGAAGTTCAAATTGCATTTATTATGTGTGTGGTCTCTGATTTCCCTGGCCAGATGGTCATGGTCGACCACAGTATCTCTTCCGAGTTCCTTCTTACAAATATGACAACATTTCTGAGCCGCCAACCTAGCTTCACCAACATGGGTTTTTGGCTTCATCGGAACAATCACGCCGTATATTCCTGCAACACATTTTGTCAATTCAACCAATTTATCTACTAACTGATTTATACAATCGTCACCCACAATCTCAAAGTAGTTATATAAAGCTGGATTGTATGAACAAACCAACAAAATGCTACAAACATATGGAAAATGTTGGTTGATGGTATTCGTATTACTCATATCATTGGGGAGGCAAGTAGACAAGGGTTTCAAATATGAATCTGTGTCGCAATAGGCGATGAAACCCAATATTTGATGTTTGATGTAATCCTGAAATTGCAAGTACTTGTTGTCCTCAGTAGGGAAAGTACTGCGAACAGCCTTGTGTTGGTGACTGAGATCATTATGTTTTGTAATTTTCTCCTCACTACTAAAATATTGGAGACAATGATCGCAAACAAAGATTTTTCTATGTTTCATTGTCAAATAAGTTTGGAGCAGCCTTGACAAATCCTTAATGGAAACAAAATGCAAATGGGCGTCATTACCACAAGCACGAATAGCCAATACATTTACATGATGTGCATGTCATACAGGAGAAATATGCGTTATTACGTTAAACCCTTGCTTATCGAAAGTTTCGTCAATAATATTACTTTCTTCGTCTACTGCAGAGTAGACATTGATAGAAATATGATTGTTCTCCTCGAATTTTCGAATATTCTGTAACCAATACATCGTGAGGATTTGGATATGAAGTCATTCTGTGCGGCAGGAAACAAAGCTGATATACTGGCATAATGGAAACATATTCCCTCTGGACAGTGTGAGCAGCACTGACAGTGAATGATAACTGCAATATGTGAAAATCCATATGCCGAATTAGAAGCAGACTCAACCCGCTACCACGGGCACTAAATTCCTCAAGCGTGTTTGTGAGATAAGGCTTAATTGTCTCATCATAGATTTCACCTACATTGGTTGAATGCAGGACGAGAAGTGATTTACTTTGAAAGAAAAATGTCTGCATAGCACCTTCCTCACCCAAAAAGGATTTCAAATATTTAACTGCTATGCTGAGACTAAGCGTTATTGGCCGGGGTGGTGATGTTGTTAACTCTAACAAAGGGACCCTGCACCTTGTCAAAAATCTTTCAAAATCCGTGTCACACATCAGTCAGCCTATACACGAATGCCATCGACAAAAGTTGATATCTCAATTCAGGCAATGATCCTTCCACTGAGTTAGAGGAATCGGAAGACGAATTACTGTCCTTTTCCTTAGACACCTCGAAAGTCGGGTGTGAGATGGACGAAGCACTATCCAAATCACTCGAATTTTCCATTGTCTAACAGGAGATCTACTTTTACATGTTTGGGAAAAACAATCGTGTCCCGATCTGTTGCAGCTGACGGTCTTTCTGTGTGTGAATCAGTGGTCGAATCACTCAAGAATATATCGTCCATCAACAGATTGAAACGACGCTGTTTAGGCGAAACAACAACATCCTGACAGCCTGCACTAGGCGTTCTATTCGTTTGCAACTCAGATTCAGACTCTGTGTGGCTAACGAAAAGATCGTCCAACAAAATAGACTATGATGTTCTCCCTCACTCATTGTGCCACAAAAGAAATTTTGTTTCCCAATACAGTATTTCAGCACCATAAAATATATAAAGGCTGTATAGTGCTGAAAAGAGAGGAAAAAACATTATTATTATGTCTCGAAACGAAGTTGTCTTGTAACTGCAAATAAATGTTTATTAAGCATACAAACATAAAACATAGTTTATTATATACAGAGAGAAAATTTACTTTAAATTTTTAAAATGTCTGTTTTAATTGGGTTTTTCTAAAAAGATTATTTTATGTTTGTAAACAAGAGAGCTGTGTGTGTTTATAACACATTTATTACTTTTAAGCAAGTTATTTTATATTGACTAGCAAAATGATTCATTTAAGACAAAACTTTAAATATTAATTTTTAAAAATGTGTTCAGAGAGGAGAACTAATCTGCTACTGCACATTAAAAATACTTGTTTAAATTACTTAAATCTTTTAGAAAATATATACTTTTACAACTACATAACATACTTAAAATCTAATTAGAAATACACAACCTATTTTCATACATTCCACAACCTTTAGAATTACTCAGGTCCATTTATTCACCATACATTCAAACATTTCCAATCAACTCATTCTGAACATAGACATGGGCAGGGCTATGCACCCTCCGAATATGCTAGGTGCATCCAGTTTAGTTTCTCAATTAGTTTTCTATGTTCCATAATTCACTCCCAACCACACTTATAGCCAAACTGTTTTAAAAATAACTAAATTAAAAAAAATTTCAATACCTTTCCCCTCACAGTCATACACATTTTCAATCTTTTTTTCTCGGAGTACTTGGTATTATATTCTAGATATTTTTAATATACTTTTACGAGGATTTAACAGTGTAGAGAGGGTCTGAATTGAGATATTGTCTCGCCTTTTGTCCATAGCAAAATACTATGGTGGTTATCCAGTATCTCCCTCAAAACTCCATTAAATTCCTTTCAAATATAAGTCAACAACCCACCTAGAATTTATTCAAACACTTTTCCCCTGCACTCATACTCACAGTCATACACCAGCCTTTAATATCTCAAAACTACTTAAAATTATATTTCCAAACCACCCCATCACACATCAAAACATTTCATTCGTTAGAAGTACCCAAGGTCCAAAAATCCATCACACAGACATCCCTCACTCAAACAACACATTCTGAGCAGTGAGTCGGGTAGTGCTAGTAGCCTTCCAAACATGCTTGGCATAGTTTGGAATAGTTCCTTCTTTGTTTTTCACTGCTCCATCAAACACACAAAAGCACACAACAGCCCTCCCTTAAACATCCTTAAAACTACATAAAACTAGCTGAAAATACATAAAACTAGTAAAAAATATAAAACTAGTAAAATACTCAAAACTGTGCAAAAATACTTAAATTTATTTAATCATCGGGTGGGACCACATTGCCACAAGCACCCATTCGAATTATCAATAATAAACTATTTAATCAAATTCCGAACAAACAGAATGACGTTACAAAAAAATCTGAAAAACTACTAAAAGATTAAACCATTTGCAAAAAAACTAATTAGGTATTCTAAAAAGAATTGAAATGAACAAAGCAAAACTATTTTATTAAAATCTCGATAGAACTTTTTAAAATGTCGAAGAAATTACGAAAAAAGAACTCAAATGAACAAAGAAAAACTATTTTATTACAATCTGGATAGAAATTTTTAAAATGTGGACGAAATCATGAGAAAAGAATTTAGAATACTAGTGCTAAAAACTCTCAACAATTGTACAATTTTTTAAAATAATTACACGATTATTAAATACAATTCATTAAACAAGGGTAAAAGTTATTGAACATATTAATGCGATATCGAAAAGTATTAAAGTGTAGTAGCAAAGGTGCTAATCGCTGAAGGAAACCTGAACCCCACTTGAGGCTAGCGAGAGCAGGCAGCTGAAGTCCCTGTTCACGGGTGGCCGCCCGCTCAGGCTGGCCAAGGCAGTCGGCTACCTGTGCGCCCGAGAGCAGGCAGCTGAGGTCCCTGTTCGCGGGTGGCCGCCCGCTCAGACTGGCCAAGGTAGTCGGCTACCTGTGAGCCCGAGAGCAGGCAGCTGAGGTCCCTGTTCGCGGGTGGCCGCCCGCTCAGACTGGCCAAGGCAGTCGGCTATCTGTGCGTCCGAGTGGGGCCAGGTGCTGCCCTCCCCTAGGCTGGACCAGGGCTAGCCCCTTCCCGGCAGACCGACAGCAGACCGGCAGGGATGCAGCGTGCAGTGGGGGTGAAAGGTCCTTTGGGCTCTAGCGGAGGGGAGGTCCGTCCTCCATGGCGACAGGATCAAAAATGGCTAGCGCCGCTCCTGCACATGTATATATGAAGCGACAGCCTCCTCTCCTCCCTTCCTGGGGAACATATACAGATAAGGCAAATAGTCGGATTTGATAATAAAATGTAATTTTACTAGAGTAGATATGATTTCCCAAATGAATTAAATGATTTCAACACGAAATTAAAATATTTTATATGAATTAAACGATTTTTAACAGATGAATGTGTTTTTTTTTAATTTTCTAGTTTACAATTGTATTGAGTCGATACTTTAATGTGAAATATGCATATTTCTTCGGTGTTAGTGATTATGTTTACTTTTAATTTCGAATTTTCGTACGTATTTTATTATGTGATACGATTCCGGAACTTAATAGTATTTGTGATGCAGCATGTACGGTTTTGAAATATCTATTAATTGTATATTATATAACTAGTATTTATGTAACAAGCATTATAGGCATTAGTGTATCGTTTATTCTTATAATATTGTGTAAGAAATCTTAATTATATTATCTGTGTCTTACCCGGGAAATAACTCAGATTATATTATCCATGCCTTACTCGGGATTCGAACCTGGAACCCCACATTATGGCATAATCTGACTTCTCCACCGGCGTTGGCGATGTAACACAACTATTTTTGTGTGCTTGTGTTGGAAAATTACTTATTAAAAAAATATTACCTGCATGGAAGAGCTGTTTGTAACAGAGCGGGAAAGACAGAGGCAGTTTGGAAATTTCTTTCACTGGGTGTCAGCCCTACAAAGGGTTTTTCTATGGCCTCCACAGCGGAAAGACAGTATCATGCCGGGGAGCGGATTGTGACGGGAAGCAGACAAAAATTTACGACCTCGGCCAGAAATGTTGCTGAATAGCTGGAGAATGCTTTCAGCAGACATAAAATATACAAGCTCTGTTCTTGTGCTAGTCGCACGACAGAGTTCCTTTGAAATGTACCAAAATATTATTTGGTACATTTCAATATTATTTTCTGTATACAGTATTTCAGTCAAAGTATTTCACATGCATTCGTGTTATTCTTTTAATATCGTGTAGTCTTTTGAAATTTGTTAAGCATTTTAGGGAGTATTTCTTAATAATTTGGTGCATGTAGTTTGGTCATTCCTATTTAGTTGGTCTATCTCACAGTTGAGAGAGAGGGATTCTCTGTTTAAAGTTGATTGAAAACTACCAGCATGCTCGGTTCACGAACACGCCTTGTAATCAAATTTGTGGACAGCAGTGTTCACTCTGAAACCTTAAAGGTAAAATGCTAGAAATTGTCTTAAATTACTTTGTTAGGGCTTTATGTAGAAGACCTTTTAACATTACCCTGACGAATTGATATACAACACTTGAGCCTTCTTGTTTAAGGATAGTATGACATTTTTAAAACTAATATTCGTTCGGGCATGAATGCACCTTAGTCTTTTTCCTTGATATTGCGATCGAGTATATTTCTACTCTTAAGACAAAAGTTTGTGTTTTCTAGTTAAGAACTATCTGTCCAGTGATTACTCTCATAGTTATATGATTTTTAACAGTGGCTAAACCTCACTTATTTTCATATGATAAATTTTTCACACTCGTTTACAAGAACCATACACTATTTTTTCTATCTGTTTATTAAACATAGTATTTTTTTCTTGTTTCTCAGAGAAACCATAACATTTCGCACTTTATGAATAAGAGTAATACATATTTCTTAAGGTAACTAACACATTTTTATAAATGGGAAATAAATATACACAAATGTGTTCATTTTTTAACACACGTATTTATTCAATAATTTGTATACCTCGGATTTTCTTTAAACTGTTTGTTTAAAATACAAACAACCCATCATTTCAATATTACACAGGTATATGAGGTTTCAAATACAAACGACCAATCATTTCAATATTACACATGTATAGGAGGTTTTACATCACATTTTAATACATGACACATTTTACACGAAATAAAAATGCATACACCATTTTTTAAGGAACAACATAGTTAGCAAAACTTACACAAGGCAACCCACAAATATTTTAACACAAGTAAATATAGGGTGATCAACAAATATTTTTAACACAATGTGATCCACAAATATTTTAGCACAAGTAAGTATAGGGTGTTACACAAATATTATAACACAAGTAAGTGTAAGGTGATACAAAAGTTATAATCTATTTGCAACTTCAGTAAACACAGTTTTAAGACATTTTCGTAAAATTGGATCCAAATACCCTTCTTCAAGTCTACTTTCGAGGAGAGAATGTTTCTTACATCCTGGTTTTATCCTGTCTGTTTGAGTATACACTTATTTATATTCAGGGGACTGTAACACAACACTTTCAACCGAGTCTGTATATGTCTGGACATAATGTGAGTGCACATCTTCAATACTAGATGGCAGTGGTGTTGTTGCAGTCATATAAAACACAGGACATTTTGTCACATCACTGCACTGAATTAATTCAGGATTGTTTTTGTCTCCCAGCGGGAAATAAATAACCTTAACATGAAACATTCCGTCACAGGACTCCGTAAATTCGTGGAGAGTTCCAGAACACCATAACATATATGATACATTAGACCTGACTGGTTTCTCACTACCATAGGGATTTTCAGGATGAAAGAACTTCATGTTATGTGTTTGCTATCTAACACCCAACTGAGGACAATTAGCAAGGAACTATGTATGTATATTGATAAATTGATTCTCTAACTTTGCAATGTAAAATGTGTTTGAGGACTAAACTTTAATTTTGCTAATTTTATTACGTGATGTTCATAACGATTTGAAGAAACACACTCAGTACATAATAAGTATTAAAACTTTTCATTATTGTGTACAAACATATGAATATTATTGTCGCATTCTTCGTTATACTGAAATGGTAAAACATTATCTATTGTATAGATCAGATGTTTTAAATTCTGTTCTTCCTCACAGAAGCTTGTTACTATTCACTCGCCCATAATTTTAAAGTTATTTTTTTCTCTAGCCTGTAGGTTCTGAACTGATTTACAATACAATTCGAACTGTTACAGTTAGTTAAACTGGAATCAAAACTATATGGGTCATTATGTGTTAAAAAACCAAGCCAATGTGAACATTTTAAATGAATGTCTGACTCACAAATTTTCTAACAACTACATTTGAATATGTTACTCTATAAGTTACAGAATACAAAATATTTTTAATAAATGCATACTTACAAGTAGGAGAGAACATTATTCTGAATTTGTAACTTCGCAAGCATAGATATTACACACTGAAGGAAAAAGTAAACCACCTTCCTCAAAAATAAAGTTGTGGATGTCCACATCACACATTTCCTTCAAATATATTGTGGTTCCCTGACGACGTCTGGTGAGTTGGTAAGCGATTACCCCATCACCACGCTCCTCTTCTAGCTCTTTGCTAAGACTGGCTAACATAAAATCTTCAAATGTAGATGGTAAGTCACTGTCGGGGCGTAGATACCTCACAGCACAATCACTGCATGCTAAGCCTTCACCAGAGTGAATGTCGAGACTGGAATCGGAAGAGTAGTACCAATGTTCGATTTCGTTACACACTTGAACTTGTAGAATACCACCACATGGCTTAAAGAATACTCTTCTGTAGCCTATTTGCAGGACTTCATATGCGACTGTAGGGTCGAAGGTCGAAGATGCTAACCATGAATGACAATTTAATATTAAATGCTCTCCTTTGCATAGTTTGTCATTTAAGTGTTCTTGCTTAACCAAACATTGCATTGCCACATGCCACAGGGAGACTTTAATTCTTGGTTGCCTATATACATAACATGTTCCTTGTTGTCACATTGTTCACTCCACAGTATAGGTATAGAACAGCAACATCCCTTCTGCAGGAAGTATTCGATTTTCTTGCATGATGTGCGTTTTGTTATGAATTTAGAAAAGGCTTCAAATGCTAGTTGACTCTCATTGCAAGACAGCGTACTGCCAGGCCGCAAATTATACAAAGGACGAAATATTAGCCCATAACAAACGCCGAACACTTAAAAAGTTTCTGTCGGACTAATTAACAAGAAACACCAATGTTCTTCTCCATTAAACATTTGAATTTCTAGTGGACCATCTTCTTCTTGTTGAAACCATACTCTCGTATAACCTGGTGTAGTACTAGCATATTGACATGTTGAGTAGAACCTCTCCATCGTAACTAAAATGCTACTGCGGTATGTTTGTTCCTTATATATATATTTTTTTTTAAGAATAAATGTTTTTCACACTTTGCTGGGCATTTACCACCAAGTAGGTTTAAACATCATCATCTTGAAATTTTCCTAATTTCAGCTTGGTTAAATCGAATTTACAGACACAAACATTACTGTTCCAAACCTCACAGTCCCACATACCACAAGGTGATATTTTAATACTGCTACTTCCTTGCATTTGTATGGTGTGTTACTTGTTATTGCTTGTTACAGTCAACATGGCGAGAGTGTCGTAGAACTCTCTATTAAGTTTATATTTAATTTGTCTAAATCCTGGTTCCTTGATTATTTCTTCACGTGTGTTTTTTAAAACACAGATCCCACTGCGAACAAGGCAGTTTGCTGTTGGGTCGCATGTTAAAAACCGGACAATCATCTTGTTCATAACACAATACTCATTCTGTATATTTACTTCATGCAAGACTTTGCGCAAAGTTCCAATGTCCATCCCCGTTACACATTTTAAATTGGGAGTATATGTTCTTTAGAGACTGGAACCAAAGTCTCTTTTAACCTGGAGTCATACTGAAGTACATCTGCTCTGGATTGAATGTCTCCATTTGAAAGTTTTTACGCAGGCCTGAACGCGTAACAAATCAATTGTATGAATTATTATCTTTACACATAGGTAGGATGCTGGTACAAGTATTCTCTTAGGGTTTCGCTTTTGCATTGCTAACAGGACATTTTTTTATCACAATGATTAGTGTTGTATCGTTTGACTAGCGAATTAATACTTGTACAGTCATAATATATTCTAACATTTACAATTTCTGCATTAGTCAGACTTTTTTAAATTCCCTTCGGCATATTTCCCAGCATGTATACAGGGTAGCTGCTGTCCGTCGGCGTTATTCCCCCACCTGTCTTGACGTGAGGGATTGCGTTTGACTCTTTGTCAGTGCCGGGAACCGCACTGGGGAAGAGGAATGAGGGCGGTCCGCACAGGCTTTGTTGAGTCCTCAGTGGGCGACAGCGAACGCTGTATTGTCGGACATGCTGCATGGAGTACTTGGAGAAGGGAGGGAGAGGGAAAGTGCCGACCATAATTTTTTGGGGCGATGTTTAGTGCAGGCGGAGGCATCCGTATAGAGAAAGGGGTTGGTTTGCATGCAGTGGAAGAAACTATAAGCTCTCTCTCGGACGACACAGCTAACCTTGCGCCCTCTTCCCCTTCATGCCGCTCGAAGCAGTTAGGTGAATAATCTATTTGCCTTCATGCCGGCATGTGTGGCTTGTCCTTTCCGAGTACGCGTTGGAGATGGCGGGGTGAAACGGCGAAATGTGCGGCAATTTCTTTGACCATGTCGTGCACGCGGAAGAGGAGGTGGGGGCGGGCAGTCGGAGACATTTTTTGGTTTCTGAGAGCCTTCAGTTACAAACGAGCCGCCGGCCTGCCTCGTGTACCACAAGGCACTGAACATTGATCACGTCCCATACACTTACAGTTCTCTCTCGCGAGTTCGGCTAAATGCTCCGGTTTTTTGTTAATTATGCAATCGTTGAGAGTTACGTGGCAATCGGAAAATGTTTTAAGGAATTGCTGCAATTTTAACGTGCAGTAAGAGGGAATCGATTTTCTTGGATAGTTGCGTGCTGTTAAATTAATTTCTTAGCGTATTCATTCAGTTTTGTAAGGCATTAGGTGGAATATCGTTGGTATGATTTAACCTGTTTTTCGTTGCATGTACTTTTTTGTGTGTTTCGGTCTTGAGAGCCGATGAGGGACGGAGTAAAATACGTATTTATATTCGTGTATGTGTACTTTTGTTGGGAGGGAGAGGCGTGTGGAGTAATGATGTGTTGTAATTTTATATTAGCTGGGCGTTTGTTTAATGAATTCAGTTACATTTTGTTGACATTAATATAAATCGCATGGTTAAAGTCTTTTGGTTAAAGTAACTTTCTAATGATTCGTACTTATTTTATTTGCTTCACCGAAATAGTTCGTTCCTTTTATGCTATTCAAGGCGTGATTATGGTTAGTATTTGGTCGATTCGTATGTTTAAATTAATAGATCGTCTCTTTTCAATAAAAAATAAATTTACTTCGCTGAAAAGGAAACATTTCTCCCACATCTAAACTAGTAAAATCCTCAGTATGCCTCCAGAGAGCAATCTGCTCATTATTCGCATACGCCACCAACAAGAATATATATAAAATGGCCCTTATACCACTCTTACACCTACATTAACTACTATATAAACAATTACAAAACACTCCTCTGGTCAGTCGACTCTAGAACGTCACAGAGAACACATCGATACAGCTCCGCCAATATCACCCTTATGACACCAATAAAATAATAGCAATTTTTGATCAAAGAATTCGTTAATATAAAAAAATTGATATCAAAACATTATTTTATTTACATATTAATCGAAGTAATCGATTTAATTAATGGAATCAATATAGCTAAATGTTATATTAATCAAACAATTAATTAATCTCATTTGTATATAATAATTTGACACTTAGGCCACTGTGCACCAAATGCGTCTTAGGCCACTCTTTCACTGAATTAGAATGTCCCCCGCTGTCCCTAATAGTAACAACACTGTATAAAAAATTAAGGTTAAATTCCCTTGCATGTAAGGGATGCTAATTACGTCTACATGTAAGGTATAATTACCTCTTAAATGTAGAGTAAATTTGCATATTAAGTAAAGTACTATTCCCTAATCGCACGGAAAAAGTACCTGACAAATGTGGGGTAAAAGCCCATACCACTAAGGGAATATTAACTATATGAGTATTAGTACTGTTATATAATTTTACTACCTATATTCTCTACCAACTTGTAACCGAAACCAAAACTCTAAAATCCTCGACACTTGTTGATAGGTGGACGCGAACCACGGTCCTCTGTTACAAAAGGCCTATGCGCTACCCATTACACCACGAAGACAACGTGATAGTACACGTGGACATTAGAGTGTTGAAGGAGTGTTTCTTACGCAAGTCCTCCCACTTAGCTGTTGAAACAATGCTGAAGAGATGCACGCGTTGTACGGTATTTTTCCCATCCACGTATGGATTGGATTTTCCACTACCATATACGTGAATTTTATTCCAGAGTGCGGTGATTTCACCTTACACCTAAGGAAAACTATGTTTACCCCACAAGTTTGCGAATACTACCTTACACTTGTCAGGTAATTTTTCCATTTTTTTTTTTTTTGACAGTGAAGGGATGTTATTTGAAAACTGCTCAGCAGTTTTGAGTGACATCTGTTCACGAAAACAATTCAAGGAACTTTATGTGTCCATATAACTGTTCCATTTATTTTTAAAGTCTGCGCCTCGGGTCGGACATGGTGCTGCTATATGCGAGAGCCTCTCCAAATCCATGGTGACCCTGCCTCAGGCAAAAACTCCTTGTGAATTGTTATTTATTTTCAAAGATTGCAGAACGTAGCATTATCAGTACAGGAGGAGAATTACATACATATTATTGCAACCCTAGTAAAATGGGTTTGAAACTCCCCGAGACTAAAATCTCTTAGATTGTCTCGAAAATAGGCTGGGAGGAGAACTGCTGAAACCTGCAACCACCGATTATTACATCAACACAAACGAGTTTTGAAACCCCACAGCCTGGAAGCGACCAGAAAACGAAAATGCCTACCCAGTCGGTCTTAGCGGCTTCCAGAACTCTCGAAAACTGAGGGCCAAGATAATAATTCTTACTAAACTGAAAACTATCTGGCCAAAGGAAAAAATTAAAAAAAAACTATGTTAAGTACTTAAAATGCTTTAAAAAACAAACACGACTTTAAACTAAACACGCCCCTAACCAAAAGGACAAATAAAATGAATTGCTAGAAATATAAGAAAAAAATATGTCTCTGAACAAAAAAAAAAACTCCCCTAAATCTTGAGGCGTAACAATATATCCTCCCATCTCGGCGAGAGATGGAAGATTGGTTCGTAAGCATATAATTACCCACGATCGCAAATGTTTACCTCGAGGGTCTCTGATTTCCATTAATATATCATTTCGGCAATTTCTTTCCTCTTCGCCTCACTTCGCCGTCATTTTGGAAAATGTTTACGGTAGAACTACGGAGTGTTTATCACGTAGAGCAGACAGATTAATAAACCATTCTTTAATGTCCATAGGTGAAATTCAACGTCTGTGTTTACAGCGGCCACTCCTAGAAATGTACATACATAAATCTTAATATGCAAAAAAAAAAAACGATATTTTTTCTAATTGTTGTTTATTTACGCAGAAATTAGTGGGATAGATTTAGAAATACTAATCTAATCTTATCACTTCAGGTCATTTCCTTTGTTTTGACCCTTCTTCACTTTGTGTCTAAAAAGGATATGAGACATAAATACGGCCTTTATCAAAGCAGTATCTGTACTGAAAGACGGAACCAAATTCGTGTATTCCGGTATAGTAAATGTAATAGTAATAATAAACATTTACTTTCGATTCAAATATGAGGTAAATCAATTTTTTCAAGCATTTGGATTTCATCCACACAAGTTTTTCTCTAAATGTCGGTCATCACTGTTTAAGACTGTTCACGAAAAAGTGAGCACTCATACGTATATTTTAATGAGCCCACTGAGTGATATTCGCCCAGTAAAGTTAGTAATGATTGATGCAAAGTAGTTCTATATCTTAATGTCGAACATAAAGTGTTAGGTGACTATTCTAGATAACTTAAAATTATTTATTTCGCTTTCTGTTTTTTTAATGCATCGAAGTGTAAAATTGACCAGATTTGTAAAGTATTTACTTTCTTAACAATTCTACAGTTAAATTTGATCGATGCAAGAATAAAGTAATGAGGCCCATGGCAATGTTATTTTTACTTAAGGCGGAAGAATACACAACGTGTATATAAGTAGATCTTAAACAGTGCTTTTAAAAGTGCTCATTTTACCGTGAACAGCCTATAACAGCGATTAGTCTGTTATCGGGAGGCCCACCTTGACTTAAGATGACGCAGAGAGATTTTCGTCTACTGCCTATATCCCCGGTATTGACTCAATCATCTCCAATAGAAGTTTCAAAACCACGTTGTCAACGGTGATGAAAGTTGTTATACACGGCCCCGTTGTGCACCACCTGTCAAAACAATACCTGTGAAGGGGCTTCAGGCGAGTTTGGTGAACTAAGAAACCATAACAGCGAGCCGGAGAGGCACTTCTAAACTGTCATAGCAATGTGCAAAGGAAACCAGAAAATGTGGGTCCAGCAGACATCAGGACATTCCTGGATAATTATAGCAAACTACAAGCAGACTCCGCCTCTAGTGCACAACGGGAGCCAATTACAGTGCATTTCGTCAACCCACACACGTCAAAGGGCAGTCGGCGATTGTCAAGGGACGAGGTCAGCTGCTAGATCAGGTGCGGCGACGTCCTACCTCGGGGCGGCGAGGCCTCAGTGTGAGACTGGGTGAGTTCTTTCTCTATCATACTCCCTCGCTAACCTAATTAACCTTCCTTTCCATCCTTTCTTCCGTTTGCCTCATGTCTTAAATCCTATGTAACAAATCTATAACTGCTGGAGATGGAATTTTTAAATACTTTACTTAATCTTTCTATAAGTCATCTTCTTCTTAGGTTACCCTTCTACCAAGTGCTATTATTCCTTTCCATGCTTATAACAAAGTGCTTGTTTACGTTAGGCCTTGCAACGTACCCACCCTTTTATATGAATAAAACTATTTTACAAATTTGAGTGACTTTTAAGTTGCACTAAAACTATGTCAGATAAAGTGTAAAACATTTCAAAGCACTTCTAACCTCGAGTCCTATATCCACACACGCTGTAATGGTGCTTTTGGCAGGATAGCAGTATTACTGTAGCATGCTCACTGTACCACATATTGCATATACGAGTTTAATTTTTTGTGCACTAGAGACATGGGAGCAGAGGTTGCACTAAGGGCGGCACTGGCTCGCACATCAAACGTCCCGTCGCCTTTACGCGCCAGGCCGTGAACTGTAATTAGGGCCGCCCACAGGTACGGAAAACTGACCAGACCCTAAGGAGCCCCTTCACGCTTATAGAATAAAGAAGTTTACCCACCTGAAAATTTACTGCCATTGTCAAATGATGATGCAAACCCATTCATAGAACAATGTATACATTAAGAATACTTTTCGATATAGTTTAATTTGAAGAGGATTAATATTTTTCTTTCAAACCATCAATATTTATTTCTTTGATAGCAAACGATAACCCTGTTTCCAAGTAACATGTTTTCTATTAGTGACGTATAACAAAAGACGTAAGTATTATTCGAACTAAGTAGTGTCACTTCGAATAGCAGCTCCCAAAACAGCTTTACCACAAACCCCAGAATCTCCTGTGTGGTCTTCCAATCGTGCGGTGTGGTCAAAAGACTGTCGAGCGCCTGATCCCACGAAGAGAATTTCGTATTTCGAAGGTTTAATCCTTTTACATAAATTGTATCTACAGTACAGTGCATTACGTAAGCTCCGTGCTGATTAAATAAAAAATGTACTTTGGCCATGGGAACAGTTCCATGAACGCCAAGGAAACTGCACGAACCTGTGTGCTATTGTTGTCGTGCCGTCAGGTTTTCAGCATGCCTATCTTCGTCGAAACTTTCGTCCGTGCTGTCAAGTCGTCTAATTTTATTTGCGTGTATTTGCATACATTGTTTTGTCTTTCTTGGTCGTCAGTTTGTTTCTTCCCCCTTTCATTATTTTGTCTCGTTTGGTAGAACTATTGATCGAATTCCTTGTGGGGCAAGTTTTTTGTTTTAAATATTGCTGCCGATAGCTAGTCTTGGCTGGTTTTCGTGTATATTGATCATTTCAGATCTGTTTTTTTTTTCCTTTGTGACATAGCTCACCCATGGTAATCTTGCCTCAGGCAGGAACACCGTGTGGATTCTTATTATTTTCAAAGGTTGCAGAACGTAGCATTATATATACAGGAGGGGAATTACATGCATATGTCCATTCATCTAGGCGAGAACAATTATTTTATGCGAGATGGGTTAGCAAGCAAATAACTACACACGATTGCCAAAGTTTACATCAGGAGTCTTTGATTGATTTCAACTAATTGATCATTTTGGCAATTCCTTTCCGCTTCGTTTTGATTCGCCATCATTTTGAAAAAGTTTATGAAACAGCTACGTAGTGTTTGTCACGCAGAGCGGTCAGAAATTTTTTATCTGTGTAATGGCGGGTGTCCGAAGTAATATTCCATTTGATCGCTTACCCCCATTGCAAGTATTATTTAAAGAACAAGCTCTGTACTGTTTTTTCTAAGCACAGCCAAACAAGGCTTGCAAAAAAAATCAATGTATGTAGTGTTCATGGTATCTTATGCAGTGACCATCGCCTTTTTGTGGTGAAAATTATGTAGCGAGGTTGAATGTAAACAAGCCGTAAATATTGCATTGGAAAATGCTGTTCGCTGCAATATTCATTGGCTTCAGTGTTCACTTCCAACAGTAGAGTTCTATTCCCTTCTTATATGAGTTATATTGTATTTTTTGAAGCACGTATTTTAAACAAGTTACATTACACTAACTGCTAGCCATGCGACACAAATTGCAAATATTCTTTGTACAGCCTGTTCGCGGTTCCTCGGCACATCTTGAATAAGACTTTTGAAAAATCACTCCATATGTGGATTGTTTGGTTTTTACGTAAATAAACATATATCAAGAGCTGTTTTTATGTCCATTAACATTTAAATACTTTAGTTATTAGTTAAATGAAACTTTCTCTTAAATTCAGTACTAATTCCAATTAATTAAGCAAAGAAAAGAGGTATGTTGGTAATAACTAATAGGATAGTTATTATGTGAAAATGTTACTACATTAGGATTATTATGTTGTTTGTAAATATAATTCGTATTTACCGATATGTAAGTTTCAAGGTGGCACTGTTGGAAACACATTTCAGTGTTATAAGTACAGAATTAATTGTTTCTACTCTATTCAGCGTACAGATACGTCACCTAGTTTCTCTCCTTGGCGTTTTCTTCCAGTACAGATTCGTTTTACTATGTTCGCATGCGTTGGAAAGATGCACAGTGGATAGCCGAAAGTGGAACTTTATCAAGGCTTCAGAAATAAAAGGTGAAGTTTGAAGTAACTATGAATAAACATACTGTAGTCACGCTTCAGAGCATTCCTGATACTCGACCTGTTTTCACCCCCGCGTGTATTCACTGACGAAGAAGACCGTCACGTTGTTTGTACGTCCTAAACAAACTGAAATAGGAGCAAACAAACAGATACCAGTAAATCATCTTAACACATCAGTGATGGGAATTTACTTCTGGAGATACGCAGTTTGGACCGTGGACCAGAGAAACACATGACCAGTAACTCGGTGCTAGTGAGTGTAATATGTTTAGTGAAAAGAGAAGTGTGTTATAGCCGAGTCTGGTGCAATGTATTTTAAATAGAAGCCACAGTAGCTTCTGCGGCTTGTGCGGCTGGTGGTCTTCGGCTCGTCTCGGCCGAGCTCGGCAATCTTCGACTCGACTCAGGGAGTGCTCGGAAGTCTTCTATCCGGGTTTGTCGAACGTATCCGAAGGTGCTCGGCGGTTACGTCCACTGATTTTCTTCCAGCACGTATGTTTTTTGGTCCTGCTAGCCATATTGGTTTTATAGACATAGGATATGCCAAATCGTAAATCTGTATTTTTATTCGATTTTAATATTTATTTTTTAATTTAATTTTTTTTATATATTGTGTCGAAATAGTACATAGACTATAGTAAAAAGTTCTCTCAACTACATTTCCAGACCCTCTCTTTCGTTTCTCTCTCTTGCTTCCCTCATTTAATATCTTTGTATTATTCCATCTCTTTCTCTCTCGCTCTCTCATGCAATTTCGTTCTCTCCTTTCTCTTTCATTCCATTTCTTTCGTTTCTCTCTCTTGCCTCTTCGTTCAATATCTTTCTCTTTCATTCCATCTCTTATCTCTCTCTCTTTCGTTTCTCTCTCTCTTCCTCTCTTTCATTCTCTCATTCCATATCTTTAACTCCATCTCTCTCGTCTCTCATTCCATCTCTTGCTTTCATTCGCTTCTCTCTTTTTCTATATCAGTCCATAGGTTTTCTGCGAGTCCTCACGTTTTTTGTTGTTTCATTTCTCTCTTTCATTCCATCTTGTTTTTCACTCTACATCTATTTCTCGCTTTCTCTCTTTCATTCCATCTCTTTCGTTTCTCTCTTTCTTGCCTCCTCATTCAACATCTTTCTCTTTCATTCCATCCCTTGTCTCTTTCTCTTTCATTCTCTCATTCCATCTCTTTATCTCCATCTATCTCTTGTCTCATTCCATCTCTTTCTCTCTTTCGCTTCTCTCTTTCTCTATATAAGTCCATAGATTTCTCCGAGTCCTCCGATTTTGTTGTTGTTTCGTTTCTCTCTTTCATTCCATCTTGATTTTCACTCTACATCTCTTTCTCACTTTCCCTCTTTCATTCTTTCATTCCATCTCTTTCGTTTCTCTCTCTCTCTCTTGCCTCTTCATTCAATATCTTTCTCATTCATTCCATTTCTTGTCTCTTTCTCTTTCGTTTCTCTCTCTCTTCCTCTCTTTCATTTTCTCATTACATATCTTTATCTCAATTTCTCTCGTCTCTCATTCCATCTCTTTCTCTCATTCGCTTCTCTCTTTCTCTATATCAGTCCATAGGTTTTCTCCGAATCCTCACATGTTTTGTTGTTTCGTTTCTCTCTTTCATTCCATCTTGTTTTTCACTCTACATCTCTTTCTCACTTTCTCTGTTTCATTCTTTCATTCCATCACTTGTCTCTCTCTCTTTCGTTTCTCTCTCTTCCTCTCTTTCATTCTCTCATTCAATTTCTTTATCTCCAACTCTCTCGCCTCTCATTCCATCTCTTTCTCTTTTTCGCTTCTCTCGTTCTCTATATCAGTCCATAGGTTTTCTCCGAGTCCTCACATTTTTTGTTGTTTCGTTTCTCTCTTTCATTCCATCTTATCTTCCTCTCTACATCACTTTCTCACTTTCAACCTTTCATTCCTTCATTCCATCTCTTTTGCGACTCTCTTACTCTAATCAGTCCATAGGTTTTCTCCGAGTCCTCCCATTTTTTGTTTCGTTTCTCTCTTTCGTTATCTCATTCCATCTCTTTATCTCGATCTCTCTCGTCTCTCGTTCTATCTCTTTCTCTCTTTCGCTTCTCTATTTCTCTATATCAGTCAATAGGTTTCCTCCGAGCCCTCCCATTTTTTGTTGTTTCGTTTCTCTTTTTCATTCTCTCATTCCATTTCTTTATCTCCAACTCTCTCGTCTCTCATTCCATCTGTTTCTCTCTTTCTCTTCGCTATTTCTCTATATCAGTCCATAGATTTTCTCCGAGTCCTCCCATTTTCTGTTGTTTCGTTTCTCTCTTTCATTCCATCTTGTCTTTCACTTTACATCTTTGTTTAAATTTATCTCTCACCAATCATCACCAAAGCACTGCAGGCGCCGCACTTCGCACTGCTTGGTTTTTTTTTTAAGTAAATATTTTAAATATTATGGAAATGTGTACCTATGGAGTTATGGAGCTCTACAGTTATTTGAAGTCATTTTGAGTTGTTTGGAGTAATTTTGGAGTCATTTGGAGTAATTTTGGGAGTCATTTAGAGTCTTTTTGGAATCATTCGGATTCATTTAGGAGTCAAAGAGTCAAGGATCATGGATCAAATAATAAGTCTTGTGAGGGGTCTGTCTAACAACAGGAGTTTGTCTGCAACTTGAAATATTTCGGGCACTTTGTGTAGATGTGTACGTGGTTGTGTATAGGTGCGTGTATATGTATCGTATCTTCGTGATTTCTGAGTGTCTGAAAACAAACAATTAAATTACGATCACAACATACCAGAAGGGACTATTATCCCTACAGTTAACCTTACAGGTGAATGGGTTTTTGCTGTTGTTGGTCCCAGTATGTATGCCTATATATCATTTTTAAGTGTGTGTAGGTGCGTGTATATGTCATTGCTCATTCTTTGTATATCATTTTAAGTGAGTCGTTCACGTGACATAGCTCGTTCATGATTGACTGTTGCTCACGTGACATCTCAGGCTCTGAGGGTATATAAGGCAGATAGATTCGCACATCGTCTCAATTCTTCGTCTGATGCGACAGGTGACGGATCGTCTTCTCTCTCCTGACCTTCTTAGCATTCTGACTGGTAAGTATTTTTTATGACACTGTCGTCAGCCAATCACCTGCATCTCAGCATAAACAAGCTGGAACCCTTTCGAGTCTCGTCGTACACTGACTTGCCAGAATATGTAAAGAACAAGAATGCTGTGCTTAACCCCCAACACACAAACGATCCCATGTGCTTTAAATGGGCCGTTCTAGCAGGTTTCGTAGAAGGCCGGTGTAACCATGTAATCTTACTCTCCTTGAAAGTTTACCTACCCTGAAAAATTCACTAGTGTATTTTTGCTACCTGCCACAGGGGTGTCCAAAGAAAACCCAGGCAAAATACCAGTGAGATTTTACTCCCACGAGCAGGTCGAAAGCTGATAGGACATTATTCCTTACGCCATTTTCGAACCAATAGACTTAGAGACACCAAAATTGATTTATAGGTAATGGTTACGACCCCCAACAAGCCGATTCATATCATTATGCCTTAGCTAAATTTATTGGCATACCTGGCCACCATTACCGAAGCGCTAGACTTATAGACATCAAAATTGAATTGTAAGTAATTCTTACTACCCCCAACAAGCCGATACAGACCATTATGCCATAGTTAAATTTTTAAGCATACCTGGCCACCATTTTATACGTAATGTTTACGACCCCCAACAAGCCGATACATACCACTGTACTTTAGCTAAATTTATTGGCATACCTGGCCACCATATCCGAACCGATAGACTTAGAGACGCCAAAATTGATCTATAGGTAAGCCATTGTGCTCCAGGACCTTTTATAGACATATGTAGCCACCATTTTTGATCTGATAATGTCGTAGTCACCAAATTCGAATTCTAGGTACTACTTGCAACTCCCAATAGGTCACAATGTCTTTGGCCATAGTACAGACATATCTAGCTTCTATAACTGAACTTATGGGAATAAATGCATCAAAATAGGATCACAGGAATCCCACCCCGCTCTGAACTTTTTGAAATGCCGTAACACGTCCTAATTAATTCAATAAGCATAGTTCACAATACTTTCCGATAGACAGAAGGAACCTGTGATAATCAGTTAGTAGGCAGCCCTCCAGGACCAAAACACTCCAATATTTTGTGGCAAGCTCCCTTTATATGCATTACATTTTTTTCTATTCGTTAGAGACATTTTCAAGCCAGTTCGTATAGACATTCAGTTTCATACATCACACACATGGCGTAACTTTCACCGTAACCCACGCACATATGCAACACGATACCTATACAGCTCGTATGAAGAAACCATACTAGTGATCATACAAACTATCATATCAGCCATTCCCGACAGCCATATTGGAAGGTATTTGTATAGTGTGTGAACAGAACTAAGCATCTTCGCGTCTGAACACACAGCTGCTAAGTTCGTGTGCCCTGCAAAACATACGATGTCACTCCAGAAGGAAATTAACAATGCTGAGACTGCTGCTTCCATGCAAGGAAGATTTTGAGGGCATCTCTGCAGTGGTAACCTGAGCCATTTACGACCCACTAACTTAACTATGCTCTAAACTGATTTTAAAGTAAGTAAATCACTTAGCATACATACTACAGCATAGTCTCATCAAGACTAATTCAAATACCTATGTCGCAATTGAACCGGCTATTATATACTCGCTTTCCATTCAGATTACCTACTCAAGTGCCCCCCCTCCTCCTTTTTCGATAAACAGCGTGTACTAAGTACAGGAAGATTGAAAAAGTTTAGTATGCGATCCTGTTTCAAAAAATAAAATAAGAACTTATGTGCACACGACTTATATGTATTCTTTATTTAGTCAATGTTTTATTTATGCTGGCAAAGTAAGAACCGTATAGGCTCTCTTACATCTAACCAGCTGTAAACGTTCACTTACATTTAATTCAGTCATTATCTTATTACAAAACATATTATGTACAGAGGGGAAGTGATAATTACCTGCTGAATTTTTGCTCCCCTCTAAAAACAGTATATTATGAGTGGGCATGTGGGCCAGTCACAAAAAAGAAAAGAAATACCCTTGGATACGCGACTTACATGCACGCAGAGGATGTAAAGATTCCGTACTGAATTTTTACTTACCTATGGAGAACAGTATACAAATACTGATTAGAAGGAATTTCCATAACTAAATGACATAATAAAGTTACAAAATATAAAGGATGAATTATTTTGCTCTAGGGTAAAAGCACTGATATGTATAATTGTCTTATTTTCTTAAGGACATTTTATATTCCCCAGCATTCGCAATAAGTACAGGCAGGTTCTAGAGTTATCATGAATTATCTGGGTCTGTTAAGTAACATAAGCAGACAGGAATGTAAACTATGCTACACAGCATTAATTTGCGAGTTATCTAGAAAAATATGTAATTATACCAAGTGAATTTTTACTCATCTTAGAAAATATCAAATAATAGTCGTTCTGCAAATTTTTTGTCATATATATCGAAACCTATTATATATATATATATATATATATATATATATATATATATATATATATATATATATATATATATATATATATATATATATATATTGGTTTCGATACGTGAAATATGTGCACAGATAAATTATGATGAAGTATTAAATCAGAAACTTCGTAACTTACATGCGTTTCACTGTTCATGAACAGTAAGTATATATATTTTTTCTAATGAACATGAAGTAGGCCTAATCTTACAGTGTTATATGTTAATCAGTTGTTTGAAGAATTGAATATCAAATATTTCGTGATGGATTATTACATTTCCTGCTGGTGACTTCTCATTTAGCTGTTCACCTATTGCGTTCCTACTATAAAAACGAATGTGTATGGGCCCTTGAGTTCCGTTATTGATCATCAAACTGAACGTATACATTAGTTGGGTGTCACTTTAATCGAATGAATTTGCGCTTATTGTAATTCTAAGGAGTTTTTCATGTCGCATAGTTGTTATGTTTGTAAGAGACGTGTTCACTGACGGGACACGGGAGTAAAACTGTTACAATTTCTTCATAATTTCTGTTGATCTAAATTCTTAATAATTCTATGTTAGACTTTTCATGATATTTTGAAAATATTCTCATTGAGAGTAAAGTAACTTGTCAGTAAGCCTTGAAAATATATTTTTAGGCATGTGTGACAATTTTGGCCTAGTGTGCATTATTTTGAACACACAATAAAAAAATTTGTGCTATTGTAGGAACCCTAATATTGTTTTATCCTAATGACTTTTGCAATAGTGATTAGCAGTTAAATTAAAATTTATTATTGCGGACGTACGCCTTTGCAGAGCTAAATTGTCACGAAACCCAGAGCCTGAAAATAAAACATAAAACAAGCCCACATTAGCTATTGTTAAAACTAAAGGACGAAAGGCATAGGCCTATTTAGTTCAGTAGTACTGCCATTCATTTTTAAAGAGATGTTTGCAATGAGATACAAGTCACACATTCTTGTAGATTTTTTTTTAAATTCTATTACGATAACTGTAACATTTTTTTAATTTCACCATTGCATTTTTTACTAAATTATTAACACTTTTTTTATACGAGTGCCACCAACATTTAATTCCATATCGGTGTAGACTACAGTAGACAAAAGTGTTTTCCATGTAATATCTGTCTTAGGATTCGACAAATTATTGACAAACCGATAATCAAGAACAGTGATGCATTTTGATTAGATAAATGCGCTGTTGATTATATCGCCAAATAAATTATTTTTATTGTTGTTTTGAAATGTCGTTCTTATATTCAAAAAGAGACGTCAGCTGAGCTGTGGTAAATAAATGGCGGTGAATTTGCTAAAAACTACCTGTAAAGGTATTTAAATAATATTAAATGTAGAAGGATAAGAAAAATTGATAAACGCTTTAAAAAGAATAGTTAACGTTGGTTCGAGAAAGAATAGCGGATAATGATAACACTTACAGTGAAACAAATGATTAAAAATCGTATTTAGAATGCAGTAAGGGAACATACACTTTTACAAAAGCCCTAACACAGTGAAAGGAAAGTTTTTCTGTAGATCCTATAATAAACTATTAAGATTCCCAATTAACCTTTTATTGAAGTCATCATATTAAACAAACGTTTGCAAGGAGGCTTCAGAATTAGCAATGAACATATGATTTGCAACGCGACAGATGAAGGCCTATAATATAGGCTATGTGTAACTTTCAGTATCTACAGAAACCAATTTTCCCATGAACAGACAATGTGTAGTAAAAAATAGATCGAAAACTCTGTCAGAGCATTGTCAAAAAATATATAGAAAATACTTATATACACGATATATGGCCTGAGGGAGCTTCAGTCTCGTGAATATGTAACAACGAAATGTGTTTATTTCCAAGAAATTAAACACTATTGTAGGTGGGACGATATGCGTCAGTGGTGGCTATGCAGGTATGCAACAGTGTCTCACCGATAACAGCTCCCGTGATAGTAACAGCCAGGGACCCAATCTTATTTATGTAGAAATTATTCGTAATGCGATGTGGACCACGTTTACGACTGAAAAGTGTTCTGCATGCCAAAGTTAACAAAAAGATCACTGTGTTGCAGTTATGCATTAAGTGGAGCCTTTTGGATGCCGCAGCAGCACATAATAGCTAAAGAGTGGCACCTCACAATTTCATTATGACAGGGGTTCTCCGTATCATAGTTGAGTGCCCATGAATTCCTATAAAATAATAAAATAACACAGACTACTGTCCCAAAAGTAGTTTTTTTATAACACGTTTCTGTAGCATTTACGAGGAATAATAGCTCTTTCAAAGGAAGAATTAGACCATATTTCCCCATAATTCGTCGCAGTGATTAATGAAGAAAATTTGTAATTGAGAAACATCCTTTATATTGGCAATGTGTTTGTTTTATATATAAATTATTTATACTGATTTTTTTATTGGCAGACAATTATTGCTACTAATGAGAAATTTAGAGCGAACCGTGTGCTAACTACAAAAACATGACAAACAGCTCAATTCACTTGATAAAACAAAATAATAGATTTTTTTTTGCAAAAATATTGGCTTAGTGGTATCAAAAATCATACAAATGACAATAAATGATAGTTAGAAACAGAAATTATTTTCATATTTGAATTAAATAAATATATAACATCAAATAAAATGTACACCGTAATGAATAGTAAATTAAAACGCATCGTATAAAAATGTCAGCTCAAAGCTCAATTACCAGCTGTAACGTACGGAAGTGAAACGGGAATGGCAGCAAAGAAAGACACAACAATACATGTTCCGGAAATGTAGTTTTTTTATAAACCTTCATAGGCCGAAATTCCCATAGAAAATTCACCGATGACGAACAATTCTTCTGTGAATCTACCATATTTATTACCGTACCTTAAATGCCACAGTTATGTGGATATTATTTAAAAGTTATGCGTATGAACACCAGTCGAACTACTACAGATAGAGTGTCTTGCAAATGTCAGTATCCCACCACTAAGGTATTGAGATGGACCACAAAATAATAAAAAAAATTGCCTGATACATTGTCACATACATTGTCGATGTAAAGAGAGGCTATGCCAGCTGCAGAAACCAGCAACAAGTTATTTAATCATCCAGGAGACAATTTTAAAGCAGTGTTTTCTGAGTGGAAAGAGGTGGTGGCAGGCCAGTACCCCCAGGCCTGCTACCTCAGCAAGCTGGATTACAGAGGTCTGAAGGCAGGCGAGTGTGATGACAAGTGATGAGGTTAGAACACAGCAGGAGGCGATGGTCATTGTGGTTTCTGTTCGCGCAGGTGCAGCAACTTTCCCAGGGCGAGTGAAGGAAGACATTTGAACATCTCTTAACATCGGGGGTTCCAAGAAGAAAAGTACACCTGTCCAACTTCCAGGCTTGTCTACAGCGCATCTGCAGGCAATACGCACATTGAAATACAGAAGTCTAAATATTTGCTCATGCTAGAAAGACTACGCTACGAAATAAATACACAATAGTTTTCTTCAATCCATATATTTTTTAAGCTAAAAACAAATATAACTAAAATTTCATACAAGCTAATTTGTAAAACTTTCATATAAAATAATTGCATATTTATTTCTATGTAAACACTGTAGGAGGGCGGGAAAATGAAAGTGCCACACTATCATCCAGCTATTTAGCTTACTTTTATAGAAAATTGGAAGGTTGAGTTTAACCTGAGTGGAATGCGTACCTAGACACTTTTAATGTTATTTATTGCCCGTGATATTTCACGCAAAATTTATTGACACAGTGAACCGTACAACATACATGTTTATTTTAGTAAACTATCCTTTCGCCTATATCGCTGAAATGTATTGATTGTTAATGGAAACCATGAATCTTATTAATTTATGTTTCGCGGAGCAGTGCCTATGAAACCAAATAAACTAAACGTACGCAAAATTGTAAAGGTGCAATAATAGCAGCTAAGTTAAAGACTATATTATATATATATGTATATTAATCGAGTAAACGTTTATAAGATAAATCAATTTTACGTGATGATTTTGAAATATTTTATTCCGTTAGTTCTTAGTTTTAACTGTAGTAATAAATAAAACGTTATGCCAGATTTAGTCATTCCTGCAATTTTTGCTCACAAAAAGTTACCTCAAAAAATTATTTTTAGTTTATTATATATGATAAACTAATTATTCCTTATAATATGCAAATAATATAAAATAGTTTTAAAATAAGCAAACATTATAGGGCTGGTGAAATCTGTCAATACGTAAGGTTTCCTTTGCATATTGAATTGCTCCTGAACTAATCAAGGAAGTCTTTATTTTACTCATAGGTTTTCTTAAAATTTACCATGTTACATTAGTGCTGTGACACCGTTACTCATGCGAACCTACACTCATTCTGTAAATAATTTTGTCGGAACATTGAGGCATTAATTTTTTATTTTAATCACTGAATGCAATGCATACACATATTTATTATAATTAAATTAAAACTTATATAATCTATCATATAAAAATGAAAATGAACGATATAATATATTAACAAACGGTTTACATTAATAATTTATTGCATATTTTACAGAACAACAACTATAAGAACGCCACACATTCAAATTGTGCAGGTTTTTGAACATATAAAAATTATATTTAATTAAATTTTCGGTTAACTTCGTTTTGGATCAAAATTCTCTTAAAAGTATCTAATGGCAGCAATTTCAACTGTAAAAGAACTCCCAACGTAATCAGCCATTTCGTATAAAGCATTAAATATTTTCTATACGTTTTCAGAACTAAATGCTACTAAATCTTCCCTAGAGGCTGGCATGACGCAAAAAGGAATGGAATGCAAGGGAGTGAAGACTAGAATTTCCCGATAAAAATAACCACATTTCCCGCATGTAAAATTCATGCGGTCCGGGAATAAAGTTAACTGAATTGTAAACTTTAGTAGTCTCCTGCTTAGTAGCGAGGTAACGAATCAATGAAAGTGAAATAAGCATTTTATGGAGCAATGACAAGGCGTGTTTAGTTTCATTATGAAACAAAATACGCCTTGCCATTGCTCCACACGCTGAGTATTTTCAGATCCCACTTGGCCTACCTTCTTACCAGAATATGACAATCAAGTAAGTACTTGCTGCAAAATTGAAAATAACCTGTTAATTATACAACGTAGAACCACATTTGTTCTCGTATTCTTCCATTACTGCTGCATCAAAAACGTGGAGAGTTTGAAATTGAAACACATTTGTACTAAAAAAGTTAACACATCCAATGAATAAATACTTCGTAGGAAACCTCAACTGATGAAAAGATCAGGCTAATACAAAAAAAAATGTGCAGTGCACTTGCGTGTATAGGCCTATAAGTCGTATTTGTATCCTTCCTCCCCCCCTTTTTTTCATTCTTTTTAACTTAATGTAATATTCGGTGCTTTTAGAATTATTTTGTGATTTTCTGTATTTTATACTTATTTTTGTACTTTGTAAATTTTTGCTATATTGTTTACGTTTAAATTAAGTATGAAATTGAACCCAGGGAAGAACAATTGTAATGGAGCAATTGGAAGAAAAGGAGACCACGATTTAACTGCGCCTTGAAGCTGGAAAAAAATAATACACAAATAAACAAAATTTAGTGAATTAAACATGATTTGCAGGTGCCAAATATGCCAAAAGACAAAATGGCATTCATTCGAAATAGAGCCGCAAAACATCCTTCTAAGGAAGACATATGTCCCAGCTCCAGATTATCAGAATATCTCAAGTTATATTTTCTTTACAAAAAAAACTTGAACTTAATTTACTTCCTGTTTTACTTGTAATTTAAGTGATTTCACATTACAACTCTACTCGCAGTTTTTCCTTCCTTTTTAGTATTGATCCTTGCGATACCTCTAGTCATTATTGTACAGTTAACAGTTCGGTGTTCCGCCAATGCTGTGATAGCCATGAGCGTGTTAGTAGTTTTTACCGTTTGGTCACATCTTACCAGCCGTGAGCATAGCAGGTGGCCTCGTCTGGGGTTAGCCCCAGAGGGAATTCCAGCATAAAAGGGACAGCGGATTACACCAGTCTCGACAGCACGCACTCCAAACGGCCGACAGTGGTAGACTGGCTGCCATGTGTACCGTGAAGCCAACACTCTATATTTATTTTGCTCACGATATTTCTGCATATAGGCCATTCACGGTAAAGTGAGTTCTTTTGAAAGCCCTCTCATTTGGAATAATAGTCAATATATATATTTTATTTTAGCCTTATATGTTAACTCCCGAGTGTAGTGGAACATTCACACTGTGTTTATTATTTTCATGGCAATATTTATTTAAAAGGGTGCTTAAAGGATAAAAATGATTGGCAGAAAAAGTAACTAGGGTTCAAAAGTGTTAACTTTACCATGAACAGCTTATTACAAGCTTTCGCTCAATTTTATTAATATTCCAATGGGCTGTAACATTTTAAGGAATTCATAGTATTGCCATGGCAAAAAAATTCAATTGCTATAAACGTCTGTGTAAACAAGTTTTTAATTTTAACCCCCAGAAAGTTACATAGTTGTAAAATGAACATAGACATATGATAATTGAATTGGAATACTCGCAATGATCGTTGCCTTTGATACATATAACCCTCGTACGTCTAGATTATCGCCCATACACATGCTATGGTAAAGTAATTCAACCAACAGCAATTCACAAAACTACATATTTGCCTCAATCATTTCACTCGTCTGGCACGACACACGTTGAAACGTGTTTATACCTGTGGTAAAAACTCTCATCATCTACGACCTTGTAGCTTGACTACGTAGCTTAAAAACAGGACGTAGACAAACATTTTATTAGGTAAATTTTCAATATTTATCACATAAGAAAACAATACCTTCGCGTCAAACATTGACAAAGCATCAACAAGGAAACACGCTATTGCATATTGTCTCTCAGTTTTGCCAGCCACCACGCTGTAACCGTTTCGCCATCACATCTGAATATACAATTTAATAAATATTTTAATACTGAAAGCACGTTTCTGCTATAAACTGCGAATTCAAGCAACATAATGTGTACTAATAACTATTAAATTTCATAAATTCAAAAACAACTTGACTTTCCTGTCACTATAGCGCTGGCAGCTGGGAAAACGTGGCATTTGCAAAACTGAACAAAGTCCACAGAAACCAAATAAATGACGCAAGCTGTCCTGGATGAAAAAAAAGAGAAGACACCAGGAAACAACGTAATATACAGTACCTACTTGTGCGCTACACGGGACGTAAAAAATAAATATTTTCAACGAATTACAAAGATATGTTTTTCTACCATTGTCACACAAAAAACGAACTGTTTCAGTTCATTAACTATTCTCATGATTTTATAAAACTTAATTTAATAGTATTTTAAAGTGTTACTAGTTATTTATGGTCATCCCCAACGTACCACGTTTCTCCCTAATTCGAACTCATATAGACTAAAAATTAAATAATGTTATTAATTTGCATATATATATATATATCAAATATATATAATCATAATATATAATCATTATATATCAAATATATATATCAAAGTTTAAAATAACCATATAATGTAGTCCTAAAGCATAAATGGCAGCACAAAACCATTATAGTGATAACCGATTTCTTTGTGAACGATCTAAGCATGTTAGACCTGGGGTAATTTTTCAAAGTATTGATTCAAAAAGTGTGAAGTCGACATGAATGACCTATAATATATCGCTGCTATAGGATGAATGGAAATTAAATGATGTAAGATGGGGGTTGTAAATAATTTTGTTAGCAATAAACTGTGTTTCAAGCACAAGATAATCGACAACTATTAAAATATAATGTAAAAGAACTCTTCGTTGAATTAAAATACAAAATTATGTGAATGTTCCGGGCCCTTTGCAGGCCGCTTGACCATACTGAGAACTATCCCGCTTTGAACTGGCTAATGAAAGCTTAGTATTTAAATATGATTATATAATAATGCAAGGTTATATCAACACTACGTACTGAAAAATTACAATTCCGATGTGAAATACTTAGGTAATATTTTACAAATATCTGAACTTACGGACAAATCCGTCTACGAAAACGCTTAATTGATCTCATCATTGTTAAAAATTTGAGCAAATTGCGTGACACAGGTCGATACGGACTTTTGGGCCTCACAGAACATAATCTAGTTCACTTAACTTACTCACTTCCCGCCCCAAAACCCCATAATGTACATAAATTAATTCAAGACTATCATCATAAGGTCTGAGTTATATATACAAGATCTGATAAACCTCACATGGCTTATAGTGTTAGACACTAATACAATTTGTAAAAAAAAATAATTGGGGAACAGCATTACTATCGCGGAACTATTTGATAGACACACACGGGATAAATTTGTATGGTACAAAACCCGCAATGCTCCTTGGATGATACTAACTGAGATAATAAAGTAAATGAAAGAACGAAATTAGACAAAGAAAATATTTATAAAACCAAAGACAAGATAATCAAGCCCGTTTTAGAGTTTCACATAATAGTGTTAAGTATTGCATATACGTTAAGCCTTACCAGAATATTTCACATAAATTCCTGGATAGCCTACGCCTTGTTACGGATCAGGATAGTTAACCTGATTGTCGCTCCGAACACGGAAACCAGGATAAGGACCGCGGGCGTTTTGAATAACAGGAATGCTATTTAATCAACATGGACATTATATTAAAGCGGGCATAGCAGCGTAAAGGGTCTTACCTCACTGAGTAGACGCCGAATGAATATGAAGAGAGAATGGATGTTGCGTCTGCCGTAGGCGAGAATGATACCAGCCGTCGGCAACACTATCAAGGCGAAGACGTTTCTAACAGATTTAAAACAGGGCCGTGGCTATAACTCTTTAAAGATGATAACTTTGACACTTAAAAGCGAACTAATAACTTAATAATTAATTCACTTTCAGCTCCCCCGAGTTGATAATAAAGTTAAATTTAGCGAGAGTTATGTTAATTATTTTATATAAAGAATATTTAATATGTGGAGTTTTGAATTAAGATAATTAAGTGCCGCCTCTGAGCTACGTCTTCCCCAAGCCAAATAGAAGTATTTTGCCCCTTCTTAAAAGGGCATAACAACCTGCTACCATGTTCCTGAGAAACAGTCAGGTTTTGATCTGGAACCAAGTCAGTCAACGGATGCACAATTAATAAATTGATTAGTACTGAAAAAAAACAATGCAACAGGAGTACATTGCTTAAATATACAATTGATAAATTTATGCACTCGATTTTGTGCTCACATGTTAACACATGTTCATCTCTTTTTTTTGCGATATTCAGCCTTCCTTGGGCAATAAATCGGTTCTAAATCTATCCCTGTCATAAAAACAAAATTCTAACCTGAAAGAATATAAGGATCTGCGACCGATTAGTATTCGTTCTGCATCGTCAAAATTGACTGAAAGCTTTGATTAAGAACAGTTAGTCTCGTACACAGAAAGAGAAAATCTTGCGTACGAGAAGCAATCTGAGTTCTGAGCTGGGTATACTATATATATATATATATATATATATATATATTACTATATATATATATATATATATATATATATATATAATGCGATAGTTGATGTGACCTCCAGTATTTACAAAGCAGTAGACAAATTAACGAGCAAGGGTGAGAATTTGTGAATTCTGTGACAACAGAACTTCACAGGCTCACAGGGACAGAGAAGAGAATAACCTGAGCATCTCACCCACAGGCAAACGACCTTGTCGAACGCCAAAATCAAACAATAAAAAATGGACTGCCGAAAATGTTGCTGGAAAATAATACCACGAATGGCCTAGCGCCATCCAAGGAGTGTTGTTGGATACAGATGCAGTAAAGCATAGTTCAACTGGCTACTCCCCATTTTCCCTGTTATATCAAAAGGAGCCTATCTTTCCAGTTGACACATTAAATGAACACTGGAGACAAAATGACAAAGAAATTTGTCTACCAGAGAGTTTTACTTAATTAATTGACACTGCAGAACAAAAAAAAAAAAAAAAAAAAAAAAAAATGTCCTCTATTCTGGCCACGAGGAAAAAAGTTAATTCGTGTGACAATGAAGATATAAAACAGTCGCAAGAAAAAAAGCCCAATATGTATGACAAAAGACACGAAATACAGGACAGTAGAATAGGAGTCGGTGACAAAGTTCTGGTGAAAAATGTGCGGCGAGAGTATAGGAAGACAGGGTGGTGCGACAGACCCTGGACTAGCCAATACATTGTGGTGACTATAACTCGCCGTGGAGGGGGGGGGGGGACCTACGAAATCTTAATACTGGCAGTGTTGTTAAGTGAAAGCACAACATTTCACATTTGAAGACGTTCTTGAAAAGAACGTCGTACTCTGACCAGTCTGAGGATGAGCCATTTAATATATTTGATCAGCTCAAAAACACAGCTGACATTCTTCTTACGGATGCGAACAGTCAGAAAAACCAGAGTCGCGTTTTATTTCTTGTTGACAGCAAATGGAAAGAAGTACAAATTATCTGCCTTTTTTTTTTCCAACAGCAGATGAAGGTGTTTCATCAACCCAAAGCTTTGGGTGTTCCCAAAAAAAAATGCATGAAACCATGGCTGATGGTAATTATTGGCATTTGCTATATCTGGAACTGGAAAGTATCACATGACACTAAGGTCACGTATTGTTAAATTAATGTCACTAAACGAAGACAGAATAAGTGTCTTACAGGAAGAGTTGTCAGATTATATTTGTAGAACCGAAATGTTCAATGAAAAAGTTTGGGCAACTGAGGTAGAGCTGTTTTCACTGCAAAAAATGCTTCAAACTAACATTTATGTGTTCGGTAGAAATCGAGATTCAATGTTAATTAAATAAAATTCAGTGCTAATGGTCAGCTTGATTGCAAAACTTCAGAACCCATACGATAAATTTATGTACATTACAAACACCAATCTCACGACGATGCAGTATTGTGGGTAACAGGCTGCAAAGCGTAAAACTATTTAATGCTTGTTGTTCAGTAGGTTTTATATAATTCCCAGAAGTACAATTTGCTAAGTATAAATATATTCAGCCTACTGTCTGAAAGAAGGAAGGTTTATAAGATAACTCTTCCTGCTTGTGATCTATGTGTGCGTGTGTGTGCGTGTGTGTGCAGTGTGTGCAGCTGCCTGTGTTTCCCCAAACCAATTTTTGAAAGCGTGGACCTATTTTTACCAAACTCGGTAAACTGATAGCGCTTTGTAATGACACCTCACTTTCATGCTCTTGAACAATTTAGTGCAGTTATTTTCAAAATGATGGCCATTTTTAATTCGAACAAAATGTGGTGAGTAAACAGAACGCATTGTCGCAAATAAATTTACACAAAATCGTCAACTTTGAATCGCCATTTTCTAAGATAGTGCAACTGCCTATGGAGCACTGCACTCGACTATATAAGGTGAAAACTCATTTTAAAAAAGTAGTATAGATGCCATGACAATTGTCAGAAAAATGTGATTTATGGTGTTTATGAAAGAAGAATGTGTATATTTTGCAACATTATAACATATTTTACCAAAATATAATTTTTAAATGTAAAAAAATAATCGATTAAAAGGATTCGCATTTTTACCAAATTGAAATGAAACAGCCCTTTACGTCTGGAGTAAACACTGTGTTTAACATATGATGGCACTCCAGTGCGTGTAATGCTGTACTTCATAGATGCATTTAATTTAATGTGGGGAGAGTGGCTGAATTTCTGAATATTGATGTCGAGGGGAAATGAACTGGTGTGCTGCCACGTGATATTACTCGGTAAAGGGCGCCAGCTTAAATTAAGCAACATTAAATAGATTAAATTATGTTTAAGACTGCATTTAGTTGACCAACGTGACGGGTGTATGAGCTTCTACCTGCGTACATATGTGGCTAATTTAATGGCTCATGCACCTCCCTCTCGTATCGCGTTCATTCCTCAGTTTGTTGGCTGTAAGTGGTATATAAATGCCGATTCGAGCGTGGCTCCCAGTTATCAGAAATCCAACGGTAAATTAAATGCTCAAGCCATCAGAAAACCATCAGAAAAAATTACCCTTGTTCTTCTGATCCAAAACATCAAATGACGATTCGAACGCACTTCAAAAAAGTGGTTCAAAAAGTTGCATTTGGGAGTAACCGCAAAAAAGTGACTCAAAAAGTTGCATTTGGTAGTAACCGCAAAAAGGTGACTCAAAAAGTTGAGTTTGGTAGCAGTTGCAAAAATACGCGAAAAAAGTTGCGTTTGGTTAGATCGTAGTCTTTAGAAAAAAAGTTGTGTTAAACTTTGCGTTGAGTGCATCTGCAAAAATACGCGTAAAAAGTTAGGCGTGGGCGTAGTTACAAAAAAAAAGAGTGGCTCAGAAAATTTGAATACGTAAAAATAAAATGTTGTATATAATAAATGGGCGCTAATAAAAATCAACTGATGTCTAATATGATGACGACCATGGCAATGAGAAAGGCTAACACAACTGGTAATATTTGGAAAGAATATAAATTTAAGAAAGAGGTTTTTGCGGAAAGAAAGAAGAAGAAGAAATCTCAAGAGAAGTATGTCAAGTGTGAAAATTGTAGTCACTATTTCAAACCATCTCTCATAAGAAGTCATCTTAAAAGTAGATTGCACACAGGTCTTACACCAATACATACTAAATCATTTGAACCAACAAATGCATGGGAAATTTTTAAAGTACCACAACATTTAATATCAAAACAGAAGTTCCCACGAGAGAAACAAGTGAAATGTGAAACGTGTAGTCACTATTACAAACCGTCTCTCACAAGAAGTCACTTGAGAAGTAAAATTCATAAGTACAGACCCAGATTCAGCGTAGAAGAAATCGAAACAGCATTTCAAAGTAGGATCAAGACTTATGCTGTAAAGAATGTGAATGCATACAAAGACCCAAATCATTTCCTAAACGATGTAAAAGAAACTGTCATGGGACTAATTAGTAAACATTTAAAATCACTCAAAGTGAACATGAAATTCTTCACTGAGTACAAAAGGGGAATTGGTGAGAATATTGAATATGTAGAAAGCCCCTACAAAACAAAGAACGAAATTATACTGAAATCAACTAATCTGGTAGAATATTATACCAACAGCATATCGAAAATCATAGCTGAGATGGGGGCTTTCGAAGCAAAGGGATCTCAGTGGGTACTCAACAGAATATTTAAAGTAGAAGTGCGAATAAATAAATATATACCATTCAAGAGCAGTTCTTATGTTGATCTCCCAGAAAAAATCAAAACTAAGCAGGCGGTAATTAATGTTAAGAACAATGATCAAAAATGTTTTTGTGGTCTGTTCTATCTGCATTACATCAAGTACAAAAAGACCCTCAAAGAGTGAATAAATACATAGCTTACGAACATGAGTTTGATGATGCACTTAAGGGTTTGGAATTTCCAATGAAATTGGATAGCATACCAACTTTTGAGAAAAGAAGTGGAATTTCTATTAATGTATACATATACGAAGAAGAAGATGGTGGTAAGAAATATGTAATCTGTCCATTAAAAACAACAAAAAATAAGACGGATAAGCACATAAACCTAATCTATAAGACGAAAAAAACGACCACTACTGCTGGATAAAAAGTCTTTCGAGACTTATTGCACCACAAGTAACAAATAATGGTCATAAAATATTAATACGCAATAGATGATTGCAACATTTCTACTCCGTAAATAAGCTAAAAGGTCACGAACAAAACTGTCGAGATCACGATGATGTTAGAGTTGAACTACCATCCATTGCAACACTCGGATCAGTAAGCTTACTCGGGTATGGAGGAATCTGTCAACAAAATTACAGGAAATTGGTGGTGCACTCGATATATCGCTGAGAAGTAGGGCACCAACCACCCTTCCTATCACTTTTTCCGCTATATGGGATCATGAATCTAGGAACTTGATAGACAAAATATCAGTCAGCAGGATGTTTTACAGTGTCAAGTTCAGGGAAGAAAACACATAAAATTAACGAAACCAAGTCAAAGAGAAACCTAACATATTTTGTAAGGTATGGGAACACACCGAGAAAACCCACATACAATACCCGCATACTGCAACAACCCACGTATCCTGTTCACATGAGCAGGAATCTTCAAACAATACCCACTTATCATCGTCACTTCTGTGACGATGTTAAGCGTGTATTTATGCACACAGAAATATGCACGTGGCTTTTAGCCACGTGCATATTTCTACAAAAGAACTAGGGTCATTATTCAAATTGTGAACTTCACTCGCATTTATTTATAACACCATCATTATCAAGCAAGGGGGCGCGAATAGACCAACCACCTCGTCTCCTCTGCAAGGTATAATCATACCTTGTATGAAAGTTATTATTTACATTATACTTGTTTTTTAATCGAACGCTCTTCAAAAGTTCGACCTCAGACTATATTACATATATTTTATTCGCGCGTCAGGTATGTTACAATTATCACGCTAACCTATCGATTCACATTTTCATTTACTGTTTTATCAAGTTTTTTATGTCTTATATTATTAAACATATTTTTAATACAATTTCCCCCACATCGCTCGGAAAAACGTCGTCTGATATTGTCTAAGTTCGACAGAGAAAATTAATACTGTTTTAATAGTTTCGGGTATTGAACACAGGTCCTTACGCCGTACCACGCCTTTGGAGATGGCTTAAATCCTTATATCAGGTGCACATGAATATTACAATTTGAAAAAAATAATGTACGAACATCGCTAAACAGGTTTCCGAGACTCAGTTCTTTAATCGAATTGCGGTACTCTTGTCTTACCCTGAATCCTATATCCGACGCCTAAAACTTCCGTTTCGGCTTTAATATAAATTCCTATAATATTCACCGAATACTGTGAAAAATTACCATATTTTTTCTAAGTCCGATAGAAAAAATTAATAATTCTATGGTTTCGAGATTCGAACCCACAGTCCCACGACATCCTAACCAATAGATATCGCATAAATCTTAATATCACGTACATATTATGTAAACAGACCAAAAATCGCGTACGAAATTCGGTAAAATAGGTTCAGAACTCGTACAATATGTGCGTAATAGCTTGTATTATAAGTTTCATACACAATGTATTTATGTGGGATTTATTCGAGCATTTTTTACTAAAGTGGCACTTAGGCGATTATTAAAAAGTCGTTTTAAAAATTAAGAAATCGTTTTAAAAATTAGAAGATTGTTTTCATTTTCTCTGGGGAAAATGATAATGGGTGGCACAAACACTCCTGCTGCATTCATGCAGCACACCAATGCTATCAATGCACCTCGTTCTGCTGATGATAATGAAGCAACTTGTCTTCTTCCTTTCAGTCCAACAACACGTGAGACTTTTGATTGTACCACAGAAAGCCCAGTCTCATCCACGTTGTAAATCCGATCAGGAGTATAATGATGTATATCGTACTCCTGATCAAGATTATCAAAGAAAATACCCACCTTTTCAACTGTAAAACCAAGCGCTCTGGCAGCTGATGTACCTGTAGGTTTCCTTAGTGAAATATTGTCACTGTGCCGGGCTAGAAAATGATCAAGCCAGCCTTTGACTTTAATATCATTAGGAGTTAAACCAAAGAACTTGGCTTACATCTCGAGGATGTAATCGACTAATTACTTCTCAATATCATTGCCTGAAATGAAATAGATTTAGAATATTGGGGCAAACATTCTAATAAAATATCACTTTTCGTCTAACTTAAACAAATCAGGATGGCCCCAAGAATCATTTAGCATGAACATAACAGAATAATAACAAACCCAAAAAAACAAAAATAAACTTCATATGTTTACACCAAGCCATGCCTATTTAATGCACATAGAAAAAAATTCGGGCATTAAAAAATTCCATTAGACTATGGTCCTCCAGTTTTCCTGTTTGTCTGATATTTTACATCTAGAAGGAATTTCCAGATATTTCCATGTCTGTGGCCACCCTGCAAGTACACTATTATAGCTTACATGTAGGGCCTATAGGAAAATAAAGTGTTCCTCACGTCTTATCCAAAATGATTTTTCCTCCTGACTTTGTAGAAACAACACTCTCAACAGCAGTATCATAATTTACCTATGAAAATATAAAACACACTTATAATTCCATACATTTCTAAAAGTATCGTACTGTAAGAAAACAGAACCCACTATAACACGTCAGCACACCTGTGAAAACATACGTGCGAGAGTCGAACGTGGCTATTATACTTTTCTAGTTGCTTTCAGATAACCACATTCCCCTGATTAAATGGCGTCAATAGCTTTTATCATATCTTCTTTTTTTATACTTTTTTCTTAGGTCTTTACTTTCTTTATGCAACTCTTTTCTTCCCATCTGAAAGAAGATATAGTAGCATATTGGTATTAATTCCTACATTTTACAATGTGATAGTAATATAAGACAATGTGGTAGTAATATGAGACTGTCTCATTTTGCTACCATTCTAGTGTCTCATATTAATAACACTTCGCCATTTGTATTGTGCATTTCACTCACACTAAACACCGCAATATATTTTCAATTTCAACTCGTACTTTAAACCTGTATTTCATAAAGGACGACATTTAGATCTTCTAGGATTAAACAAATAATGATAAAAAATGTGCTTAAGTATGACGGTACTAAAAACTGTCAGCTTCTCCAAAAACAATAAACATCCACCACTCTTCACAAATGTTGCCAATATGGCCGGTCATTGTCCGCACACGTCAGCAGCGCTCTAATGTGTAGTTCCAATGTACAGTGACAGATGTCAGTACTATGCAGATGCTACAACCTCGGTGTCTCACATTTCTACCCTATCTCATATGCATACTTTCTCCTCTACACATACGCGCATCTACAGCCACTTAGAAAATGTTACACGCATACGTACTGGGACCAACGACAGAAAAAACCATTCACCTGTAAGGTGAACTGTAGGGGATAAAACTCCCTTCTGGTGTGTTGTGATCGTAATTTAATTGTTTGTTTTCAGACACTCAGAAATCACGAAGATACGATACATATACACGCACCTATACACAACCACGTACACATCTACACAAAGTGCCCGAAATATTTCAAGTTGCAGACAAACTCCTGTTGTTAGACAGACCCCTCACAAGACTGATTATTTGATCCATGATCCTTGACTCTTTGACTCCTAAATGAATCCGAATGATTCCAAAAAGACTCTAAATGACTCCCAAAATTACTCCAAATGACTCCAAAATTACTCCAAACAACTCAAAATGACTTCAAATAACTGTAGAGCTCCATAACTCCATAGGTACACATTTCCATAATATTTAAAATATTTACTTAAAAAAAAAACCAAGCAGTGCGAAGTGCGGCGCCTGCAGTGCTTTGGTGATGATTGGTGAGAGATAAATTTAAACAAAGATGTAAAGTGAAAGACAAGATGGAATGAAAGAGAGAAACGAAACAACAGAAAATGGGAGGACTCGGAGAAAATCTATGGACTGATATAGAGAAATAGCGAAGAGAAAGAGAGAAACAGATGGAATGAGAGACGAGAGAGTTGGAGATAAAGAAATGGAATGAGAGAATGAAAAAGAGAAACGAAACAACAAAAAATGGGAGGGCTCGGAGGAAACCTATTGACTGATATAGAGAAATAGAGAAGCGAAAGAGAGAAAGAGATAGAACGAGAGACGAGAGAGATCGAGATAAAGAGATGGAATGAGATAACGAAAGAGAGAAACGAAACAAAAAATGGGAGGACTCGGAGAAAACCTATGGACTGATTAGAGTAAGAGAGTCGCAAAAGAGATGGAATGAAGGAATGAAAGGTTGAAAGTGAGAAAGTGATGTAGAGGGGAAGATAAGATGGAATGAAAGAGAGAAACGAAACAACAAAAAATGTGAGGACTCGGAGAAAACCTATGGACTGATATAGAGAACGAGAGAAACGAAAGAGAGAAAGAGATGGAATGAGAGTCGAGAGAGTTGGAGATAAAGAGATGGAATGAGAGAATGAAAGAGAGGAAGAGAGAGAAACGAAAGAGAAATGAAAGAGAAAGATATTGAATGATGAGGCAAGAAAGAGAAAGATATTGAATGAGGAGGCAAGAAAGAAAGAAACGAAAGAGATGGAATGAAAGAGAGAAAGTGAGAAAGAGATGTAGAGTGAAAAACAAGATGGAATGAAAGAGAGAAACGAAACAACAAAACATGTGAAGACTCGGAGAAAACCTATGGACTGATCTAGAGAAAGAGAGAAGCGAATGAGAGAAAGAGATGGAATGAGAGACGAGAGAGATGGAAATAAAGATATGTAATGAGAAAATGAAAGAGAGGAAGAGAGAGAGAAACGAAAGAGAAAGAGACAAGAGATGGAATGAAAGAGAAAGATATTGAATGAAGAGGCAAGAGAGAGAGAAACGAAAGAGATGGAATGAAAGAGTGAAAGAGGGAAAGTGAGAAAGAGATGTAGAGTGAAAATCAAGATGGAATGAAAGAGAGAAATTAAACAACAACAAAATCGGAGGACTCGGAGAAATCTATGGACTGATATAGAGAAAGAGAGAAGCGAAAAAGAGAAAGAGATGGAATGAGACACCAGATAGATGGAGATAAAGAGATGGAATGAGAGAATGAAAGAGAAAGAGACAAGGGATGGAATGAAAGATAAAGATGTTGAATGAGGAGGCAAGAAAGAAAGAAGCGAAAGAGATGGAATGAAAGAGAGAAAGCGAGAAATAGATGTAGAGTGAAAAACAAGATGGAATGAAAGAGAGAAATGAAACAACAAAAAACGTGAGGACTCGCAGAAAACCTATGGACTGATATAGAAAAAGAGAGAAGCGAATGAAAGTAAGAGATGGAATGAGAGACGAGAGAGATGGAGTTAAAGATATGGAATGAGATAATGAAAGAGAGGAAGAAAGAGAGAAACGAAAGAGAGAGAGACAAGAGATGGAATGAAAGAGAAAGATATTGAACGAAGAGGCAAGAGAGAGAAACGAAAGAAATGGAATGAAAGAGAAAGGAGAGAACGAAATGGCATGAGAGAGCGAGAAAGAAAGAGATGGAATAAGACAAAGATATTAAATGAGGGAAGCAAGAGAGAGAAACGAAATAGATGGTCTGGAAATGTAGTTGAGAGAACTTTTTACTATAGTCTATGTACTATTTCGACACAATATATAAAAAAAATTAAATTAAAAAATAAATATTAAAAACGAATAAAAATACAGATTTACGATTTGGCATACCCTATGTCTATAAAACCAATATGGCTAGCAGGACCAAAAAACATACGTGCTGGAAGAAAATCAGTGGACGTAACCGCCGAGCACCTTCGGATACGTTCGACAAACCCGGATAGAAGACTTCCGAGCACTCCCTGAGTCGAGTCGAAGATTGCCGAGCTCGGCCGAGACGAGCCGAAGACCACCAGCCGCACAAGCCGCAGAAGCTACTGTGGCTTCCATTTAAAATACGTTGCACCAGACTCGGCTATAACACACTACTTGAAAAGTTATTCTCGTATACTTTGGTGCAGCAAGAATAGCATACTTGGATAACATAAAACTTTGTCAAATTACATACATTTGCAGATAGTTACAAGATGGTGGAAATAAAATAAGTATACTATTATATTCACGTATATGTGAGGGTTAACACGAAATCATGTACTAAACGTGATCTTTTAATCCAGCAAGAAAACGTATCTAGTACGTTCCTGGTTTGTTCGGACGTTTCTGAAGCCCTGCTAAATTTCTGCTTTCAATAACTTATTACGTATCCTTCCGCTACACGTAAACATGAACACTGCTATGTGACTCCATTCTTATAACTGTAAAATGCGGTGTTTACTGTTTACAGCTGTTCAAAGAATTCTGAAATATTTCAAAACCCTTTACATACGAATATTCACAATTTAGGCCTGTAACAATATTTAGGCCAGCTTTATGGCTTTATTTGTTACACACGGTATGCCCATTACGCATAACACACATCAATATTTTGCCTCGACCGCGTTTAATCCTGTTACAACTTTGACGGAAAGAACAGTAATATTTAAGTTCTTGTTATTGATGTGTGTTGGGGTATTTCGTTAGAAGGACGGCCTTACTTGGATTGACTATTAAAACGAAGGAGTGCCCAGCCAACGAAAAAGGCAGTAATTTTAAACACGCAACTCGGGTCGCTTATTTTTTGTACGTAGCAGCGACATACTTAAAATATAGTGGTAAATATGCACACAAATAGGCCTACCGTATCTTTTATTCCGGTCGTATTTCTATGCATTGGTACCAACTATTTTCATGGTTTAGTTCGTTATTTATTTAAATTTACTAGTCTGTGCTTAGAATTTTGTTGGGTTTGTGGCGAACATTCAAATCACATATACATAAGCACGTTACACAATTATGTTTGACACCTAGGGCAAGGTTACAGCGTTGTGATAAACAGACATGACTTTCGAACAATTAATTTAAGTCTTAAAAATAGTTCGCGGTTAAAACGTATAAATTTTACACGTCCAATATATATATATATAATATATATATATATATATATATATATATATATATATAGAGAGAGAGAGAGAGAGAGAGAGAGAGAGCGACAAGTTCCGCTTCACCTATTGAATTTTATTCCTCGGACGAAAAAAGAAAACACCATATCACGACTTACGCATGGTAATTTGCGCTGATATTTTTAACTGTAACGATGAAATATGTTTCCTTCAGTGCTACCTTAAAACTCAAACATATCAATAGGCAACGTTTATTTTACAAATAGCCTACCAAAAAACTAGCTTAAAAAAATACCTGAACTGTGAACTATTTCTTAATAGCCGTTGCCAACACATCGCTGCTCTCACTGTTTTTAATTCGTATTTAATACGAAATAAATATTACAAGTTAAAGTACTAAGTTAAAGATTAATTTATTCAAGAATACAGTACAATACAATATAGAAGGTATGACTCATTTGCGTAAGCGTAGTAAGGACATATAGTGCATAAGGCTCTTAAATATTCCCGTAAGGTTCTTAAATATACCAATATAATTTCTTTTATATTTATAGTTCATTTATAAATAAAAGCTTGATTTTAAAAGGTTTTTTTAAAGTTAATTATTTTCTAATTTTTAGTCTCACCTATTTTTTTTTATTATTGTTATGTAGGTAGACTGTTTATACATTCACAGACTCGTCCGTCATCGGTATCGCTTGCTATCAGACGAGTTTCAGTGCACTCGTTTCGTAGGAAGTTGAATAGGCATCCTGAATATTCATTATTCATCTTACACGTGTGTGTGTATGTTGACGTATTTGATATTTCAATACGAACACACGCAGATCGGAATCTTCAAATGGTATTTCACATACCCACACTCTGTCGATCATTATAATTCCTTCTTGTGTTTCAAAGTTTGGATGGTCTTTTTACTCACACAACTGCATGAAAATGAGGACATCGTGATTGCCAGTGATTAGGTGGGCGCAGGACAGACACCTCACAGACACCTACCGTACATACTAACAAGTGAAGTTAAATAAAAGGTTATAAAAATATGCAGCGTTTTCTTGCCCTGCAGAATGTTCCAGCGTAAAAGATTTCATCAGCGACTATCGAAGAGAAAGTAATAAAGTTAATGGAGCATGTGCAGAAACTCACAGCTCAGTATGTAAAGGCTATTCACGATAAAGTGAGCACTTTTGAATTCAACCTTAGAAAAATTTCACTGCTCCTACCTGCATAAATTTATCGGGCGCACTGATTGACATGCGCCCAGTAAAGTTGGTAACGATGGTTCGGAAGTAGTTCCATATCTTAACGTCGAATAAAGAGTACTAGGTAACCATTTGTGAAAAATTAAAAATTATTTCTTCCTCTTTCTGTTATTTTTTTTTATTCATCGAAGACTTACAACGTGTAGGCTATACAACTATATCTTAAGCCGGGTTTTCAAATGTGCTCATTTTACCGTGAACAGCCTATACCAGCAAAAAGGACGTAACTTATGAGCACTCAGGAATATCATCGTGGGTTCTGAAAATTCAGTGTCAAGCAAGATGGCTATGAATTCCCAGAGTAATGAAGCGGTTTACCATTCTCTTCAATAAAATCGGTTGTATAGGCTGTTCACGGTTAAATGAGCACTTTTGAAAGCCCTGCTTGAGATATACTTGTATGCACGTTGTGTAATATCCGCCTAATATAAAATTAACGATACCGTGGGCCTCATAACTTTATTCATACGTTGGTCAAGTGAAACTGTAAAATTGCTAGAAAATGAAAATTTCACAAATCTGCTCATTTTCACACTTCGATGTATTAGAAAAAAACAGAAAGCGACAGAAATAATTAAAACCATTATAAATAGTTTCCTAAAACTTTCTATTCGACGTTAAGATACGGAACTACTTTCCCATCTATCGTTACCAACTTTACTGGGCGCATGTCACTCAGTGAGCGTGTTAAAACATATGCAGGCAGGGGCAGTGACTTTTTTGAGGTTGATTTCAAAACTGATCATTTTATAGAGAACAGTCTTTATATAATATAATAGCAGGAAGTAGAGGCATCGTCCCAGTAAGAATATTAAATTTTTGTCCAGTATATTATTATATTTTTTATTTAGTATAAATGATTATTTGGTGCATTATTACAAGCGTAGTGAGCGCATTCTGTCTTGTTCACAAAGATTGAGTTAAATATATTTTCCTAATTTTATCTCAAAATAAAATGCACTGAAAGATTAGGAATGACTTAATATACAGGCCATTATTAGGAAGGCCTTGTATAATTTATGGCCAGTGAAATAATTAGAAACAGAGGCATGAGTCTTTGTAATTTGAATTATGTTTTTTTCAGCCCATTAATATATTTTGGATGTTAACGAACTCGCCCGATTCGGAGATTTGTGCTAGATAAATTTTTCATCGGGAGTTGTTCGGAACATATCTAAATATTCCAAGCATCTACTGGAGCACTACAGAAGCGTATGAAGGGACGTGTACTTCGTTAAAAGATAAAGAAAACCACGGAAAATGTTAGGTGTTACGAAAAATATTTCACCTGTTATCACGAAAATATTAGTCAGTGATTAAATAAAGCATCTATAATTTCATTATCATTTCATTAATTCCAGACTGTTCACAGCAGCTTAAAATAGTGATTATGCCGTCACAAGATAATTGGTAGCTTCTATTTTTTATAAAATGTTAAAAAGTGAAGGCAGTTTTTTTTGTCTTCGTACACACGCGTGCGTGCTTGTTTAAAAATAGTGCCAAGTAACTGTGTGTTAAACTTTGTTCTGTAAGCGCACGTGATCGAGTGCAATACAGCTGAGCGTAGGTCTGCTTATTGCATAGTTGAGGGAAACTTACAAATGGCGAATGACTCTCACTATACGCTGGTGAGTGTTCTTGGGTTATCAGACCTAGACCTCTTTATCAGCAAACGCTGTTATTTAAACTTTTTCCACGATGTCCAGACTGAATTGTGTACAAGAGAAATGCTTACGTAACGCAGACCTCAAGGAACTTCCAAAAAGAAAGAAAGATGAATGTTGCCGGACTAATATTAGCTGCTCTCCTGCTCGCGACGGGCATTCTATCCACCGCAGTCCTCGTAATACCTGCGTACTCCTCTCTCGACGCCATCTGTTCAAGAAGCACGTGAGTAATATTTGTTTCTGTTTTTTACCGCATTATGTGGGGATGCCCGTTGATTCGTAATAACTCATTTCCAATTTTTCAAGAATTAATTTAGCGATAACTCTTCACGCTTTCCGCATTCATATTTTCAACAGACAGTCAGGGTTTGAAATGCCCAGCAGGAAACCATCAATTTGTCGTAGTAAATACATTAATAAGAATCGTTTTGCACATTTCTCAGGTTACGTTAGCTTATAAAAATTTAAGGATAAAGTGATTGAATGAACAGAGATTTAGAATGTAATATCACTTTCATACTGAAGCGAGACAAAAATTATATATATATGTATATATATAAATATAAATATAAATATATAAATATATATATATGCTTTTAACTAAACAGTTGCAGTGTTGGTTCATTATGTGCCTCGTGCTGCAAATATTTTGTATTCATTCTTGACTTCATTCATGCTGTTTCATAGCTTTAAATGTTTGGGTTGTGACTTTCACATACCACGAAGATAAACTTTCCCTGACACATTTCTCATAAAAATTTTACACAGAAAAATTTTGCCTTTTGACTATTGTACGCGTGTAAGCACAGTGTGAGATACTTACGTAATATTTATGGACGGCGGGGCTGTATGGGGTTTTCTTGTATGGGAAATGGGTAGGACGTTAATTTGGTCGGGTGTGTTTTCTCCGGGTTACCCTGTTTCCTCCACCCTTACATTTACGTTGCTGCTCCATCCTTATCTCGCCTCAGCTTCATCACATCGGCGTTTAATGACAGCTTTTGGGTGCCGCTCAGACCTCTTTCACAATCGAAATATTTAGTACACATTTTGTGATTACTATATACAGTTTTAAAATATAGTTGAGTTGTTTTCATAGCTTACAATGAGAAGTAAATTTTATTTTAAATCACCCAGAAGCTTTAGTAAATAAACGCAATCATAACTGTATTTGCCTCCTGAATCAAATGAAGATTTTTCATTACAAAAGTGGTGAAGAACTATTACTAAACGTCCGTAAAAACTACCTAGTAATATTTTAATATTTCAGTCAGTAAAAAAATTATACTGTCGAAATTACTACTGCTAATGAGTTTATTTGTTACCTAAAACAGCATTCTGAGATAAGTGATTATGCCGTTGCTTTGCAATTTCTGCATAATATTAACGGTGTAAAAAAGGCGTGTACTGCACTGACGTTTAACTTGAACTGTGTTGCTACTTTACTAGTAAATAAGGTTTTTTTTTTTTAATTTACGTATACTTTATTCTTAATTACTGAGAATAGAGCTGATGAACTCCTTGTAAAGTAGCAGATATAAATACGAGTGACTTTAATTGCGAAGCTGCAATCGAAAGAACCTACTCAGCCACAAGGGTTACTTAAAATTTTTCCGAAAAATAAAAACATGTTTGTGGATGAACGTGTTATATTCATGATGGCTGGCAGAGTTTGTCTTAACCTCGGAAGCCGTAGAGGGTGCGGCTCATAAACTAAATATGACGTAGACCGCTTGTTCGTCTTCTGCGCATGCACCCAACATTAACATACCCTAATCCTACAAAACTCGTACACAACTGTCAAAGTCACATGGTCAATAGTGATGTACGTGTTTGTTTAAATCTTAATTTTTAAATAACAAGCACTATTATATTAATTAAACAGTTTTACCAGTTTTAATATAATCAAACTGCATTACAAATTGGTTAGAGGAAGTATACATTCATCTCAAAGCATTTGTTTACAAATCGGTTTTCTAACCGTAAATCCAAACCACGCCATTTTCGCTAGACGTGTTGACAGAAAAGCAGTTGAATGTTGGGGCACGGAGATTGGTTGTGCGCAGCCAGCGAGATCGCTCTACCTCGTCTTTAGTCTATGGTGCGGCCCTGCCTCTTCAAGGCGCACACGACGTCCATTGCGGTGACAGTTTCCCTCTTGGCGTGTGCAGTAGAGGTGACTGCATCGCGGATGACGTTCTCCAAGGAAACTTTGAGCACGCCTCGTGTCTCTTCGTAGGTGAGACGCGCTTCACTCCTCCGCGCCTGGCCAGCCTACAGATCGCCCGCCGGCTTGGTGATGCCTCTATCCCTTGGCGCTTTGCCCCACTTTCTCGCAGACCTTTGTCGCTCTTCCCATACCAAGTCCAGTTCAGTTACAAGGTATTCTTTACTCACGACACACAACAAACTCAATTTCGGCGTATTCATTTATTACTGCTTTTCTTTGACATTTCACTTTTTGCTACCATATACTCGCGTAATTGTTGGAGACAACACGAGAAATGTGATTTCTGCAAGGCTGATTTTACCAAAAGTTTGGTATACACGAAATGAGTTTCAAAAGTCATATTGTAAGCTCCTTTATTATGTTGGCATGATTGAACTGTGTCCATTGCCGAAGATGAGACTAAATAAAATAAAAATCGTGCACTCACAGAACTCAGCAAGACAAAAAACCAAAGAACCTTTCACAATACCACAGACAGACTAATTTTCTGTCTGTGGTATTTTAAAAGGTTTTTTCATGTCTTGTCTTGATGAGTTCTGTAAGTGTACGTCTTATATTTTATTTTGTCTCATCTTCGGCAATGGACACAGTCCATTCATACCAACATAGTAACATGAACTCACCATTGCCATTAAACTTCAAAGAAAATATAAACTCATTTGATTACCAAAGAATTACACAATTTAAAATCTTTTGACAAACGACTTGAATGACGTATTTACAAAATTTAATTGAACGTAAGTTTAAAACAAATCATCGTCCCAGGGCCAGGCAGACACTTTAAACAATTAAATAATTAAAATTATTTGTAATTATGAAAACAGGCTACTGCATTACTAACTACTTGAAGCTTAAACCAAGGAACTGGCGTGCTAAGGACAAACTGTCGGAGGTATCACAAAATTATAAGGCAACTAAGTAAGTAGAAAGGCTAGGCCATACATTAATTTATTTCTCATTAATGTAACTTTTGATTCAGTTCTTTGCTAGAACTTTACAACGATCGCAATATGTGTACATATCAGATTATATATATATATATATATATATATAGAGAGAGAGAGAGAGAGAGAGTGTGTGTGTGTGTGTGTGTTTCTTTTTCAGTTAACCTACTTTGAATATTTAACATAAGTTTTTTTTTAAATTGCAACTACCCTGTTTGGTTTTACTTTGAATGTTTGTGCGCAGAGGGAGTAAAGAAGCCTGACCCCTGTCATTATGTGATATATATATATATATATATATATATATATATATATATATATATATATATATATATTCGCTACAGCCTGATACTACTTATAGTTTTCGTGACCTATAAGACAAAGGGTATTGTTTAACATATTTTTTTTTTTAATCTTTACTGCTTGACTGCCGTTCCAGTTATCGCGGTAAGGTGTCGGAAAATAACAATGTAATTGAATGTGTAACAATTTTTTTTTTTTTTTGGAAAATTATTGTTTATGTTCTTTTACACTAAAATTTTCTATATGTCTACTAATGTAAATGTCGTATCGAACATAGGCACTAATGGATCCAAAATATGAAGGGTAGACTCCTTCAAGGAAACGGAATTTTGGTTTTTTGATTCAGCAATGAAATTATGGCTAAGCGATGTGTGGGTCTCGACCAATGCGGTTTCTCATCACAAGAGTTAAACACTTTCCCCCGAATTCGTTAAGAGCTCAAGTGTTGCTGCAATCGTTAAATTTGATCACGTTTACTGTACGTGTGTCGAGCGTGCTTCTCGCAACCTGTGGAGAACGCACTGGGTGCTATAACTCTGTCCATTCCAAGGTGGCAGCTTGTATTAATCCGCGTGTTTGCGCGCTTTGACGGTATTGGCTGTGTAGCTAGTCAGCACTGCGTCCGCCATCTTGCACAACACTGATAGCTTGGTGCGTTCTTACCCCGAAACCAAAGCAGTTAATTAAAATACTTTTACACCAAAAATGATTTTACACTTGCATGCTCATTTAGTATTGTGGTCTAATAGAACAATGAAGTAGGCAAAGAAAAAATTTTATAATTAATGTGCGTGTGTGTGTGTGTGTGGCATTTACTGAATTTTCAAAATACAATCGGAACTATTTTCTACCGCAATCGTAATGTGAGTTGGCCAGCTGGCCAGTGGCTTTAAGTTGGTCACTGGCAATGTTTATCTCTGTTGCTACCTTCGAATGGATGAAGTTTAGTTGATGTCAGCATTAACCATTCATACATCGAAGGTGCGGAAACTACGGTAAATAAATTATTTCACGAGGAAGAGTATGAAAACACCGGTTACTGTTTCCTTGCTGAGTACAGTGCCTTTTATAAATACCTTTAATGTGTATCATATCCTCGATCATGGATGGATACGGAAACTGGACAAGTTAGATCTTCATAAAGGCCACAGCGTCGCCCAGGTAGAGTCTATTCACGATACAGTAAGCACTTTTGAAAGCCGTCTCATTTGTAATAATACTCAATATATATATATATATATATATATATATATATATATATATATATATATATATATATATATATATATATATAAGCTTAGATGTTGCTGCCGCCCATCGTGACAATTCCTTGCAGACTCTGACTAATAGCACATTTGCAAGGAAACAAGTAGCGATTCCCGTACTGCCAGGTGTTGAGAAACACTGGCTACTCTCTGGGGCAGCAGCCAATGAACAAACATCTGAAGCGCGAGTGTACACAGGACTGTGGAGTTTAGCCTACAGGTCATTGAACTCGCGAAATTTTCCTATCCCAATATCATATTAGTTTCTTGTTTTGTATGTTTTGGGGCGCATTGTGGCTAGCACGTTTTGGCTGTCTCCTGCGTAATGGGATCAGCATCCGTATTCTGTGAACTGCATCTGACTACACAGTCTTAGCGTTAAAAAGAGTTGCAAGTGAGAGAATCGTTAGTACGCCACCTGGAGCTGTAAGTGAGAAATTCTGAAGGAAGTTTGATGTGGGAGACCAATCACTTTTTAGGAATGTTTTGTATTTTAACTTTGCCTAGGTGGCCACTCCGTGCACAAAGTCGGATGCTTTGTGTTTTATTTCATGTTGTTGAGAAGAAAATTTTATAATGTTCTAATGGCTGCTCTACAGCACAGGCAAAAAATATCCAGTTCGACTAATTATTACTTTACATGAAAGTTACTGAGTTCATGTTTTCAAACTCAAGTTGAATTCGGTGTCCTTTATACGCACAGATGTGACGTACTTATGAACATCCCACCTGGAAATAAGTTACAGCAGTTTATGTAACTTTCCATGCCTCTTCTTCAAAAACGATTTTAATTAGTTTTTGTTGATCTGTTTCTCTGGAAAATTGCCTCAATGTCAAGCGTCGTTGAACCGGATTAATATAATTTCCCAAATTGATAAAAAAAATTAGATACGTGATATTTTTTAAACGATTTATAATCATTCCTTATTAGTTAATGTATATATTTATTATTATGCAAATACAGGACTTTGAAAATTATGAATTCCCTTACTGAGGAAACAGCCTTAAATTAATAATAAATGGATATTCCTTAGCTCTACCTGAATGGAGAGCTGTAATATATTTTTACTGTTTTTTTTTTTTAATAAGATACATAAAAATACTCAGGTAATTAGATGTTTCCTCTTATACTGAAGGAAAGACAATTGTAGGTTTTTTTTTAAAGCGCTCGAGGCTTTGTTCCACTTCCTCGTGGAATGTTTGTGATCTCGCAATCAGGCTAGCACGCCTGTTGCTGCACATAACATTACCTAAATGTCAAATTAGACTGAAATTATTTACTGTGGTTCTAGTTCGTTGAAGTGATAGCTAATACATTGACGCCTTTCACGAAACTACTGCCGTATAGAATCTAAAACATTACTTGGCTCCAATTTCTGGCATTATATCACTGCTATGTGTGGTTTTACTAGGATTGAAAATTCCGATGTAATTATTTTCAGATGGAAACGATACACATAGGCTAATAATAGCGAAACAGAACTACACGTTCTGTGTTATATCAATCTCGTATTTCTTTGAAGTAATATTATGATATTAAAAATTAGGGTCCTTGGCAAATACAGTTAAATTTTTTTGCACGTAATGGGAGAGGATTACACGAAAGAAAGTATTTTTGGCCCTCATTGTAACTAGCTGGTGCATGTTCACAAACACACAGTGACATGTGTTTCTTCAAATGTATGTTTCAGGACGATCAGCATGTTCAACTGTGGTCTCGTGGACTTGGTTGCCCTTCTTGTGACAGCATGGCTACTGTTACGCTTCTACTACTGGAGAAAGTTCAGCTACTGGAGAAAGAAAGGAGTTCCGTATGCCAGACCTGAATTTTTCTTCGGAAATTTCAAGGAAATTTTCTTGCAAAGTAAATCATTTGCTCATCTCCTCGAAGACCTCCACATTCGAGGGAAAGGGAACTCCGTTTTCGGATTTTATATTTGTGGCAGGTGAAGTACTTATCGTGAATCTTATTAATGGTAGCCACTGATGAGCAGTTTGTGTCCAAGGCAGCACTGTACAATACGAATCACCTCATGTTAAAAAAAAAAAGTATTTCAATTTATTTCATTTTAGCGTCATAGCGTTAAGAGGTAAACAGCACATATTAAAAGTGTTAGAAATGCATTATATTCCCCAGCGGTGCTGTATATAAAACAATCATATACGTACTTAAAAAAATATTTAGCTGGAAATACCGAGCCTGGTGGGTGCTAACAAAGAGCAAACACTGAGAGCACTTTTTGTTTTTCTTAATGAAAATTTTCTTTTCTGGGTTTTTGACATTTAACTTGACATAAGTTTCCAGTAGAGATGACTGATGACTTTTAAAAATCTGGTACTCCTGAAAAATCTAGGTGGTAGAGAAAGTTCACTCGCGAATGTCTGAAATGTCGTACTCAATGTATACGCTAACTGGGCTGGGAGAATAATGTCCCGGTTACCAGAGAAGATGAAGAAGATATAACAATTATTTTATGTCTTCAGATAAAATATAACGTATAAAATTATTCCAGAAGTAATCATCATGCCGAATGCACATTTATCAATCTCTCAATAAGTCGGACGTATAATGTTTTGAAATGTCCCGTGAAAGCAACATCTAATGCCCGGTTGCGCCATCGTGGTTCGAAACTCGATACGAGATCCGATCTAAGATCGACACAGAAAACTGTTGCACCATTCGAGTTCAGAGCTGGACTGGAGATCGAGATGAAGTTCATTTCGAGCCACCGAAATTGGCGGTTCGAAATCTCGATCCGAGATCAACAGCCATCGTCGACAGTTTTAAAATAAGCCAACATATAGAACTACGTTTGATTGTTTTCTTGGGAAATTAAAACAACATTATATGCACTTGAATATTATTAAGTAAAACTCGTACAACAATAATTCACTTAAAACAGATAAAACATTGCACATCTAGTTCTATCTATAGTGAAAAATACGCCTGCTTCCATGACGTCATATATTACGAACCAATAGCAAAATTTGTCTCGTATTTAATCTCGATATCTCGCACTGGAACCAAGATCGACGAATCGGAGATCCAGAAACATGAAATTTCGTTGGTGCAACACTTTTACATTGGAACCAATATCAAACTGGATCCTGGTTTGGAACTTAGATCATTCGATCTCGGATCAGGGAAGATGTTGGCGCAACCGGGCGTAAGGGTTGCAGCTCGTGGCTACACAGCCCTACTTGATTCCATTACACAAACACGGCTCTACAGGCTAAACCAGTTAATCTAGACTTCATAACGACAGATATTTCATCTTAAAGCTTGTTCTTTTGAGATGTTGTTTTAAAACCTTCGTGACAGGTGTGAATAAGTAGTTATTATAGTGAATATCACACACTTACCTTACATCAGAATGGTCAAAAAACTGAAACACATTGAATAAGCCAAAACCGCAGTGAGTAAACAGAATCAGTTGAAACTTTTCCACAACACATGTAGTGGCTTCCTCTCAGATTAGTTAGGTAGTTTGCCGCTCGGAAACAGCGCCATACAGGGAAATAAACAGTCAGTGGCCACTATACCAGCTCTGGTCACTATACCTGCACTGACATTATGCCCAACGTCACCTGTGCAAAATCGCAGTACCGAGTCGGCTACCACAGCGATTAACCATGCCTTCATAGCTGAAAGCTATGCACTGTCTTTACGTGAAATAAGTGCCACAACCATTGGTTTTTGAGTACAGTGTTGATAAAATACTTATGACAATTACATTTTCGATAGTAATTCTGAGAAAATCATTCACCACTTGAAGGAGACGTGGTTGAAGAAGTTCGTGTACATGATGACATTATTTACAATGCTATACGACACTCATAATAGAGAAAGTTCAGGACGATGGTGCACTAAAATATCTTGCCAACACTTTCCCTTTGAAATTTAACTTGCAGTTAGTTATTTTTCTTCCAGTCCCCTACTTCGGTTCTAATAAACTGACTTTTACAGTTGCCTTTTGTTAAATTAGAAGTTTGGAGTGGTATAATTGGTAGCTCTACGGAATTTGCTTGGTAAATTTAATGTGCATGTCAGTTGTTTATATAACAGCGTCCCCATAATAAATTAGCATGCCACATTTAATTGGTCATTTAAAGAATGCAATTTCCCCTAACAGCAAAACCCTGTAATGTTCAAAACTATCAAGCCACCATCAGCATACCCTACTGCACAGCCCTCAGCATATCCATAAACTGCACAGCCATGGAAGAGTGGACTGAGTGCTATAAGCCCATCGGTGAGCACATTAAACAGTTTAAGGCTCATTACTTACCCCGTCGGGACAACAAGCAATTTATTATCTTCTTATAGAATTGCGATATTTTGACCACGTAAATACTTATTTAAAATAACTTTTAAAATGTTTCTGGTTCATTTATTTTCCTTTATATTTTACTTTAATTTTGATCACCAGGAAAATTCTCAGTGATCTAGCTTCAGCAAAGGTGAATAACGGCCACCTATATGCTGGTTTTCAGTACTATTTGGTGTACATAGGATGTTATATAGAATTAGCCTGAAAATCTTATTTTTCCTGAAACTAAATGACTTCTTTTTTGAGAGATATTTTGCTTTTAAGTAAAATAATTTGATGTGGTTACTGAAAATTTCTACCATTTATGTAAGACGAAAAGTAATGACAATGTTCAATACGAAGTTCTATGACTTCGAGTCACACGGATTCCTATCTGCTAGTTTATTTTGAATTTTAACTTAATTTGATTTCTATCACTATGGCCAGAGAATTTTTGCTTTTATGAGAATATATATATATTTTTTAGTTCTTTTAGTTCGGGGAGAGGTGTATCATCTTTTATTGGATGTGCATCCCTCTCCTATCTTTCCTGATTTTTCCACACATTCATCTTATCTGGGTGCCAGCTAGTATGAGAATATAGAGAATAACTCCCTCATTAGATTACATATCTGTTTGTATACACTCCTCTATGTATCTCTGTTTCTCGTTTAGTGACAAAAACTTCATCCAGAATATTACAACTTGTGCTCTACCCTGTTTAAGTGCACCTACTACTTTCCTTTGAATTCCAAAACCACTGTTTCTCTTTATTCCTTTCCACTCAATATATCATCTGCATCTCAATATGTCCTAGTTCGGCTCCTAGTTCTTCCATTCAGTATTGATGAAATTAAATTATTATTGCACGTCTTCTGTTAATGCACATGTACGCGAATGTGTTCTCATTAGCCTGCTGGGTGACTTTTTTCAAAGCAGCCATCCTTTCAGCCACCGAATGATGTTCCTTTGAACACTATCATTAGGGTAACATCTATAGATTTTTCAATGTACCTGTTCTATGTATATCGTACACCCTCATACCCGTGTCAGTGCAATTCTGTACACAGTTTTTGCTGGCAATAATTTAAACTTTGGTTATGAGATGGTATTTATATTGTTACTCTGTGATATTTCAATTGCTATCTTTTGTCCCTTTTGTAACATTGGTATCTACGAAGGTTACCTCATTAACGACTCAAGAAACGTTAAGCTTGCAGCCAATGTCCACACTCATCGCATGCTGAACTCTTGAATAATTAATTATAAAAATATACGTTTAATATTTTCTAATATTTCTTGTAATATCATAGATTGTCAGAACTAAGATTTTGTGTTACCTAAAAATAAATAGTATTGTTTCTCTAGAGATCAAAAACACGTCTGTCAACCTAAAAGTCAATTCTAGGCGAAGATAGTAACACCCAATGGGTTGCTTTATGTGGTGTTTATTGTTAATTGGCCCATTTTCCAAACATTCTCATGTCGTACAGGATTAGGGCATTTACCAAGTTGCAAGCTTTTTCCTTTTTCACTGTATTAAAAATCACATGCAAAACATTATTCCATTCCCATCAATGTCATTTTAATTAGATCCTGTATACTTGCAAAGCTGATTATAAAATTAAAGGTCTGACCAAGCAGCAGGGATGTAAACTTCTAGTACAAAAATATAATATGAAATATTTTCCAAACTAATGAAATCCATACACTGCTACCAAAATCCGCAAAATGTGTGTCACCAGAGAGCCACATTATTAAAACATTACGAGGTCTGAAGTGACTATAGTCGCTAATGCATAAATGAAGAGACCAAACATTTGCGGATCCAACATGAACTCTTGAATAACTCAAAATTTGAGTGGTTCGAAGCTCATTGTAAGACATTTCTTATTACTTATGGAATTACTAGTTACATCCACATGGTCTAAATGCTCTTCACAAATTAACTTCAAATACCAATTCTCTTACATAAATCTCCTTGTTATATTACTGAAATAGTTAAAATGTTGTTCAGAAAAAAAATAGTAAAAGTTAAATGTCAAGACTATGGTATCGAATTATGATAAAATGAGATCATATTTAGTATAGTTTATGAACCCTGGGAATCCGAAACAAACACACATATATGGATATATATATAACTTTTATCACCACTGCTAACCACTCAGTGACATTTTGGTATGGACTAAAGACTCCTTTACGAATACAATAAACACTTTTACTATTATGTATAACAATATTTAACCTTAATGTCCATTTCAACACATTACACCAATTAAGGAAATGACAATTTTCCGTTTCAGACCAGCACTGCTCCTGAGAGACCCGAAGATAATCAAGCACGTGTTCATAAAGGATTTCGGCCATTTCCTCAACCGCTACGCCACTGCAGACCACAAGCATGACCCCCTCGGTTGTCACAACCTCTTCATGGAGAAAGGCCAATCGTGGAGGAATATGCGCACCAAGATAACGCCTATATTCACGTCAGGCAAGATGAAAAGGATGTTCTCACTGGTGAAACAGTGCGGAGCGAACCTGCAAACGTACATTGCTGAACTGGGCATGTCTGGGAAGGAGCCCATAGAGATCAAAGAGACGATGGCCAGGTTCGCCACAGACGTCATATCCACATGCGCCTACGGCATCGAAGCCAATTCAATGAAAGATCCCAACGCTGAGTTCCGTAAGTTTGGCAAGATAGCCTTTCATTTCACTACCTGGAGGACATTTGAAATAATGATAGTATTTTTCTTCCCTATGTTTGTGAAGCTGGGCATCTTCAAGTTCTTCTCGACGGAAACGTCAAATTACTTACGTAAGGTTTTCTGGGATGTGATAACGATAAGGGAAAAGAACAACATAAAAAGGAGCGACTTGATAGATCTGCTCATTCAGCTGAAGAACAAAGGAAGCGTCGAAGACCAAGACGTTAATGATGACGAGCAAAGCACTCAGCCCCTCTCTATAATGTCTGGTAAGCAGATCCTCATTTCCTGCTCTTTTGACTGTGTGTTATCATTCTGAAAAGAGACATTAGGTTGGTAGTACTTGTCTTTACTCTCCGTGGTAAAGTCTTAGCTCAGATAATGTGATATATGAAATGTATGTCTAGAACCTGCCGTACCAATATGTTAATTAAAAATTATTTGCCTATGCACATTGTATATGCATCTATATGATTTTTATTCCACTTGTCTATTACTATATTATATTACAAAACTTTTGCATTAAAGTTTCCTACGCAAATTACACGCAGGTAAGTAAGCAAAGTATAATAACAAACCGCTTCAGTAAGTAAGTTCTCAAAAAAGCTATCATGCAAATCCAGCCAAAATATTATTTGGATGCTAACAAAATAGTGAGTTTCTCAGTAGTAAAGAAGTCTCAATTTATAAAAATTTATTCCAAAAGAAAAATATATAATGTAACTCACACAATTCTTGTTTACCGATTGTGCACGTATTTACATCGACATAGTTTTAACAGTGCAATGGCATATCATAGTATTCGTGACTATCCTAACAGTGCAATGGCATATCATAGTATTCGTGACTATCCTAACAGTGCAATGACATATCATAGTATTCGTGAATATCCTAACAGTGCAATGGCATATCATAGTATTCGTGACTATCCTAACAGTGCAATGGCATATCATAGTATTCGTGGCTATCCTAACAGTGCAATGGCATATCATAGTATTCGTGACTATCCTAACAGAAGCGCCCCGAGGTTACTTGTCGCACTGGTAACTCCACAATTTGTTTTATTTAATTCGAATGAAAGCAGAATTTACAGTATTTTCCTGATTAACATTCTGAGCAATTACATCAGTTAATGTGTTAAAGTAGATCTCCAGTGCTTCGGGAAGAAATTTTGTAACATGCTAGACCTCACCTTTTTCTCAGTTCAACGCGTATTTGAAGAAATATCTGTGACTCCGGCATAATGTTGATTCCTGTTAGTTTTTCGCATTTACAGAGGGCGTTTTTTTTTTTTAAGAAGTGCACTACATTCACAATATAAAATCAAATGAGAAAGAGCTTGAAGTCTATCTTCTTATAAAATGAATTAGCCATATTTTCGGACTTTATGTGTAAAGTATGTAAGTTCAAATGTGTTTTAAGTTTAAGGGGCTTCCCTAGTTGCGTTTATTCCAAAGGCTGTTCACGATAAAGTGAACACTTTCAAATGAACTTTAGAAAAAAGTTGCTGTCACTGCCAGTATATATTTTAATATGCGCGCTGTGTGACATTCGTCCAGTAAAGTTAGTAACGATGTATGGAAAGTAGTTCCATATCTTAACGTCGAATAAAAGGTTTTAGATAACTATTTGTGCTAACTTAAATTAGTTGTTTCGCTTACAGTTTATTTAATGCATCAAAGTGCAAAAATGAACAGATTTGTAGAATATTTACTTTCAATTTCACAGTTTTATTTGACCGACGTATGAATAAAGTGATAAGGCCCGTGACAATGTAAATTTAATATAAAGCGGAAGAATACACAACTTGCTTACAAGTATATCATAAGAAGGGCTTCCAAAAGTGCCAATTTTACCGTGAACAGTCTTTAATGAAAAATAACTATGTAATATTTTAATGCAAATCTTTTTCAGAGCAAAAATGAAAGTCGATAGTTTATCCCCAATTCAGAAATTTGTCTATTGGTGCATGAATGTAGTAGAGGAAAAGTATAAAATTCAGCAAAAATCGCTGTAAGTATCCCACTGTATACGATAATCATTATTCTGTAAAACAATGTTTTTAACTATAACGACAATACTGTATCTTTTCTGAACATACTGATATTTTAAAACACTATAGCCGCCACTTAAAAATCTGAGGAAACAGCAGACACGTGAAGCATGTTTATGCTGTTTTCCGTCGTCGCAATGTTTCCTTACGGCCGGGTGTGACCTTGAGTTCTTCTTTTTAAAAAACGTCCTTTATAAATGCGAAAAACTAACCTAAGCAAATGAGAAATGGCAACTTCAATAACTAACACCGTCCCCGTACCCAAGTTTTTTCATGCTCACTGTTTACATAGAGATTCCCTAGTCTTCAGCTGTTAAAGAAACACAATGTAACAAAATCCCAAACTTTTTTTGGTTTCCAGGATAAACTAGTAATAAGCCTCTTAAATTAAGCATGTAGACAATAGAAAAGCAAGTAGAAGCAAAAAATTCGCAAGGTACTAGAAATTTATTAAAATGAATAAATCAACACAAACCATTTTACCTGCTAAACGATAATGTACATAGCACAGTCAGTGTTCATGGACGCTGTGATAACTCGGACAGGTAGTCTAGTTTCTTACTGATAGTAGTTGTAAAAGGAAAAATCAGGTAACTCCATAACAAGATTTTTCTCTGTCCAGGTTTCTCAGATGACGAACTCGTAGCGCAAGCGGCCATATTCTTCACAGCGGGATACGAAACCAACTCGTCGACCCTCTGCTTCTGCCTGTACGAGCTGTCAGGAGCTCAAGACATTCAGCAGAAGCTCCGACACGACATAATGGCAACCTTGGAGAGGCATGGGGGCAACATCACTTACGAAATTATGAAAGAGATGACCTTCTTAGATAAGGTGGTCTCAGGTATGTTGGACTACACTCTCTTGAGGAAATTTTGGTCGATATCAGCGCCAGGCATGTCATGTGAGTGAAATAATAAGACACGGTGTTTATTTTAAGGCTTCGGCCAGGTTGAGTCACGGAACGATGTGCAGAGCTTCAGGAGGAAACTACTCATTAAAAAACTGTTCCACATACATAAAATACTTCCATATAGAAATAGCATTTATAAAAAAAAAAACATTCCCCTTCCGACAGGTTTCAGTTTTCTGTTTTCGTTAGTGTGTATTTTTTAAAAGTTAAAATGTCTGAAATCGAAGTTTTCACAATCATTTTTAGGTACGACATCACCTGTGCAGAGTATTCAGAGTTCTCGAAAGACATACAGCACAGTTTCTTATTTATTATTGAGGGTAGGCCTAAGTCTAAAAGTATCCTCATACAATTTTTATAATGTATTACAACAGCAGCAGAATATTTACAATCATCTTATTTTCCAACAAAGTCCCTTGCTTTTCAATGCACCTCGTCTATCGTTGCACAAACTTCTCAATAACCCAAGGAAAAAAAACATGTTTTTTGTTGAGTAGCAAGCCACGTATGTCAGCTTCCTTTGCTTGTTGATAAGTGACGGATCAATGGCCTCTTAAGGCATCTTTAAGGGGACCAAAAATATGGTAATCTGACGGGGTGAGATTGGGTCTTGTGGTAGATACTCCAACACCTCGAAATGCAGTTTTTCAAGAGTTTGAACAGAGTGGGCGGCAGTATGTGGACGCGCGCTTTCATGCAACAAAAGAACAGGTGCATGTCGCCAGCTTCCCCACCACCTCCGATCGCAATAACATCTTGTAGTTTATTTGTGCTCAGGTTCTTCTAATTTGTGCCGCAAATATTGCAGTTTGTGCTAATCTAGTTTCTGAGATATTAGCATATCAAGGGTGTGGGTGCTGGGGACATGCTATCACCCTACCCACCTCCGATTGCAATAAAATTTGTAGTTTATTTGTGCTCAGTTTGTGCTAATTTGTGCCGCAAATATTGGAGTTTGTGCTAATCTAGTTTCTGAGATATTATCATAACAAGGGGGGTGCTGGGCTGGGGACATGCTATCCCCCACCACCTCCGATCGCAATAAAATATTGTAGTTTATTGGTGCTCAGTTTGTGCTGATTTGTGGCGCAGATATTGGAGTTTGCGCTAATATATTTTCTGAGATATTAGTACTAAGTAGAGAGGGGCGGACATGCCCTCCCCCCCCTTCCAACAAGCTCTGAGCACAATACATTTTTTTGTTATTTGTGTTCATTTTGTGCTAATTCGTGCCGCAAATATGGGAGTTTGTGCTAATCTTGTTACTGAGATATTAGTAGTAGTAGTAGTAGTAGTAGTAGCATTTTTAGAAAAATGTGGTTTTACTTGTAAAAGCGTGGAACTTTGGAGCCGAAGCGGCCGTCCGCAATGTTATGTCACCAATCATCCATCTATTTCCCCACTTTGTTTCCTCAAAATTTCACTTTTTACCCCTCAAAATCGACCAAAATGCCCTAATATTTTTTTCCGTTTTCCCGAAAAATGTCCCTTTTATCACTAGAAAATCCCTAAAAAATTCAAATTTTTTCAGAGCAGGCGAGAAGGATTAGTGTCTCCGAGTCAGAGTTGATACCGGGATCAGTGACCCAGGAGTCAGGAGTGTAGGACCTATGCCCTTTGAAGACCTTTGACCCAAAAAATGTTGTTAAAGCAGACTATGGTTTATGAGGAGATGAGTGTAATTTTTGCATTGGAGATACAAAAGTAACGATAAATAAAGATAAACTATTTGTGAATGAATGAATTAACAAAAGGGCTTTCTAATTTGTTAACAAAAGATAAACAACAAGATCTTGAATATGAATACACAGATGAAAATTACACAGAAAATATTTTATCAGCCAATGCACATTCAAAGAATATAATCCTAATAAGCAAGTAAACTCGAATAGAAGTTGGAAATACATAAATATAATTATACCAATTTATGATGAGCATATAAAAGAATCACGTTCAAGATCAGAGCTCATAAGAGAATGATTTCTCCAAGGACTCCTAGATCTGGAGAAGGCATAAAAAAATTCGATATTTTGCCGAAACAATACATCTGGATGGGTGATGTTAGAAAATTGATTGATAAATTGTGAGTTATTCATTGTGAAGAAAATTTCGGTAATAATAATTGTTATAATGAAAAAGTAGGCATAATGAATATGTTGAGCAATACATTTTCTGAATTTGTTATTAATAATACAAAATGAATACAATATCTTATAATAGTTTTAAATGTAATTCCACATTATTTTTGGAATTCAGAACATCATGGTAAAGGTATAATAAATTGGGCATTTGATAACTTAAATTTGCCTGATATGCATTTGCCAGGTTATAATTATTGTGGACGATTGACAAAATTAAAAGAAAGATTAGAAAGAGATGACACAGGAATAAATAAATAATATAAATCATGTAAACATCACGACGTAGTTTATCGAGATCATAAAGATTTAGAATCTAGACACAAAGCTGACAAGATTTTACAAAAAGAAGCAAAAGAAATTATGTTAGATAAAGATACTCCAATTGGTGAAAGAGTTGTTTCTGCAGCAGTTGTTTCAACTATGTTTACAAAAAGAAAATTAGGATGGGTATTTAAATTTTTAAATAAATAATACTTTTTTTCTTTATAAATTAAGATAATAAATATAACTTTCAATTAAGCTATTGATAAATTAGGAGATTTGGGTGTAGATACATTTTTAACAAAAGATCAACTTGAGTGAAAAAATAAAAAATTGAAAGAAGGTAAAGATTTCAAATTAACTTCGCCACTATCGACGATCAAATAGATAGCCAAAGAAATATCTGGAAATGGTTTACATCATGGCAGTTTTTTACCCATTTTAATTCCAATTTTAGGTGCATATGGGGGCTTCAGCCGGAGGAGCTACTGCAGTTTACAATTATGTTGAACAAACTATAAAAAATAAATAAGAATTAGAAATACAACAGAGACATTATTTAGCAATGCAAAATAGATCAGGAAGTGGTTTAGTTGCAAAAAAATGGGGAGACCAAAAAATCTTTGAATGTATAACCATTATCTAACAATGATATTGAAGAATAAGTAAACATACTAAATATAAATCATTTCAGAAATGTTTATATGATTTATTCATTACCAAATAGAATGTATAAAATTGAATGTTCTGTGGTTAATTGTGTCATGTCATCAAATCCTGGCACTCACTGGATTTGTTATTTTAAAGAAAGTAATGATGTTTACTCTTTTGATTCATTTGGAGGCAGTATTCCTAATAATTTAATTTATTACTTCAAAAACAGAAATGTTCATTACAATGATAATAGAATTTAGAATTTTAATTCAGTTGTTTATGGACATTTATGTTTAATTGTATTACATCTTTTTTCGAGAGGAATTAGGTCTCACAATATAATTTCTGTATTATTAAATGATGCATATATTTGGAGAACTATTCATCAAATATTTATATGAAAACTTTGACACTTAAGCTGAAAATTTAAATGAAGACATTGTCACTTTTGATATAAAAAAATGTAGATACCAAATAAACACTAATGCTTCGGATTTAAAAAAAATTGGTACATTCAAGATACAAAACTATTGCTTCTGATTATGCTTCAAAAAAGGCGTATATTCAAGATTCGATGCCATTGCTTCTTCTTATGCCTTAAAAAACGATGTAAATTCATGATTCGATACTATTGCTTCTGCTTTACAAGAACAAATAAGTAAAGTTTCTAGCTATGAAAAAAATTATGGTTCTCTTCAAAATTGTAGAATTTATAGTTTAGCTGACCCTATAAACGAAAAATATGTAGTAAATAAATTATTTTTTTAATAAATAAATGGTTGATAACGCATTAAAAAAAGATGTAGATTCCAAATACAATACTATTGCATTAAAAACTTACGTATATTCAAAGTATTATATTATTGTTCCTTCTTAACAAGATTAAATAAGTAAAGTTTCTGTTTATACAAAATATTGTTTCTCTTCAGAATTGTAGAATTAATAATATGGCTGATCCCATAGATGGAAAACATGTTGTCAATAAAAGATTTTTGATGATAAATTGCAAAGTTTAAAACAATCAATTTTGAATTGCTGTGATATACTTGTCAGCTCAAAAGTTGAAGAGTAAAGAAGTTGTTGATAAAGAAGTAGCTGATAAATTGCAAAATTTAAACTCGAAAGTTGAAAAAAATGAAGGAAGGAATATCTCATATATTTTATTTACCTCCAAAATTGAATAAAAATATTTTTTTTTTCACTTAGATAACGTAAAGTTTTATTTATGCATTATACCATTTTTAAAATAATTTCTTTACCTGATAATTTACCTGATGATACTGTGACACATATTAAGGAATATACAAACATAGATTACAGTAAGCCTTTTGATGTTATTAGAAGGGATATTATAAGTTTAAAATTAAAAAATCTATTTATGATGATGGGTTGATGGCTAAAGAAGGAATATTCGTGAAATATAAGGAATAAATATATATACCTGCATTTTTTTTTACTATTAAATGGAGAATACTTGGTGTTTTAAGTGTAAGAAAGTTCCTAGAAATAATAATGTAAAAATTTAAAATACAACCAATCACCAGTGTGTTCAGAAAAGTAAATCTTCTATATGCCATTCCAATAAATCAACATTGTGAAAAAAATTTCTTAAAGTAAGAGAAGGAATAATAAATTCCTTACATTAACCAGCAAGATGAAATTTTCCAAGAAGAAAAGTAATAACATATGGAATTGCAGATTTCTGGCAAGTTGATCTTGCTGAGATGAATACTAGTAATTTAAAAGGCATATCACATATAAATAATGGATATAAATATATTATGACAATTATTTAATGTTTTTTTTAAATACGCATTTGCTATACCTATAAAATATAAAACAGCCAGAAATGTAGCGGATGCTTTAGAATGTGTATTGGTAAAAGAAAACCACTTAATATTCAAAGGGGTGCTGGCTTAGAATTTTATAATAAAACATTTAAAGAACTTATGCAAAAATATAACACCAATCATTAGTCTACATTCAGCGAACTTAGAACTAGTGTTGTAGAGAGATATAATCATACAATGAAGAATATAATGTGGAAAAAATTTGCTTTAAATGGCAATTATAAATGAGTAAATATATTAGATGATTTAGTAGGAGAATACAACAATACAAAAATAGAACTAATGGTATGAAGCCAATTGAAGATAATAAAAAAAAAATTGCGAATATGTTGACGAAACCAAAATATAAGTTTGGCAATGTTGTCCATGCTAGCAAAAATAAACGAACTTTTGAAAAAGGGTTATACTCCTGATTGGACCATAGAATTATTTACAATTTTTTGAGGTTTTAAATTATGATGTGCCAACTTACAAATTAAAAGTTACTAACGGATAAGAAATAAAAGGTATGTTTTATGAATACAAAATAATGAAAATTAACCATCCCAATGAACAGTTGGTTGAGAAATTCTTAAAAACGAAAATTGATGAAGTTTATGTAAAATGGTTAGGTTTTGACAACTCACAAAACTCTTGGATTAATAAAACATTATCTTGTTCTTTATGTGAAGAAAAGAAATTTGAATTTCTAGGTATTAAACTATCTGTTTTAAAACTTTAAAATTTTTAATTAAATCATATTGTTTAGTTGTTGCAATGTATATGTAACCATTTTTTGTTTTCTGTTTGACTTTGTCTATAAAATTTTTCATATTCATATTAAAATGTTCTATTTTTTAATTTTCTTCATGTAGTTTCGATTTTTCTTTTTCTTCTGTATTTAATATATCTTGAAGTTCTAAAGCAAGTTGATTTTTCTAAAGCAAGTTGGTTGTCCTTAATTTTTTCTTATTTTAATTGTAAGTTGAATTTATAAGAAGATATTTTCTAATCGATGGAATAAATTCTTTTGTAATCCATTTTTTTTAAATAATTTAGTTCCTCCTTCTTTAGAAGAAAGAATCAAAGATAAAAACCAGAATCATTGTAATAAATAATATTTTTTTATGATATCCAATGGGGGACTGCTGGTCCCCAATAAATATTGAAATATATTAATTGTTTTTCTATTACAGCCATCTTGTTAACAATGGGTAAATATATAAAGTATTTTTATTTATATTTTTCTTTAATAAGGAAACAAAAAATAAAAGAATATAAACAAGGCTCATTCAGGGTCTAAAAATGCAGACACTGTGATTCCAGGGCGAAAATATTTAGCACCAGAAATTTTAATTTTAATTGCTTTACCTTATGATAACTAGGTTGGGATGAATTTTTCACCCTAACTGTTTCTGATGAAGTTTTCTTATGTTTTAATGAAAACTGGAGTATCAAACATTTGGTACTTTGACTATCTTGTAGATGGGGTTACATAGTTGAAAAATATATTGCATCTTGAATATATTTATATTCATATAATAAATAAATTAAGTAATATGATTATTAATAAAAACACATTTCTGTTATAACTTCAACAAATTACAAAAGATTTACAAGCAATATAATGCCACACCAGGGATATTATGTTTTAGTTTTATGAGCAACTTAATGTCTCGTCAGGGACCTATTTTTCTTTATTTTTCGGCCTTATTTTAACACCAGCCAAACTCTATTGCAGAACTCCCCACCTCCCCACACAGACAGCCTTAATTTCTTTTACATGCTAAGCAGGGGTTATTTATTTATTATTTTTTCTAGTATTATTTCTCACATGATGTGGTGCCTATACCTTATGGGAAACTCCAGCTATACATCTGGTATATTACAGTGTAGTACAGAGAGTATTTTTACTGGAGCTTCAGTAGTATCATTTAATTGCATTTGCTGCCCATATATTATTGTATGAGCATGAGTAGTGTTTATAGCTGAAATTTAGTACAACTTGGTTAATAAATATAGTGTAAATATGGACACCTTCATATTAAGACAAAAATTATCCTCCCAGCTTGGAGTTTTGAACCCAAGAACATTGAGTTTAATGTCGAGCATCCTACCAACTGAGCCACTTTGCAAGATGTGGGAAGATATAATTCTAAAGCTTTATGTGGCGACTCATTTTATGTGCTGTGGCTAGATAGCGACACAGTTGTTAGAAGCCTCTCCCTGTAGAAGCGAGAGTTTGCTGAGGTCCAGTTGCAAAAGATATAAAGAAATCTTATGTATAAGAGGAACTAGAAGGAGTTAGAAGTATAAAATCTTTATTTTAATCTGTGGACTTCCAATCATTCCTTTTTTAATCCAATGTAATAAAACAACATTCTTTATTCCAGCAGTTTGCACAAATCTGTCTAAATTTCTCATAAGTCACATCTCCACCAACATAGTCATTACAAATGTGTTTTAAGTCAGTGTCATCTTGTCTAAATATACACAGAAAATTAATATTATCTTTTACAATTTGTTTAGCCAATTTAGAATAAGTTTGTGCTAAATAAAATACATCTATATTCTTGTGTCTCCCCTTAGTAAACTATTAACAGATTATATCTTGCTTATCTAAAATGATATTGTCAATCACAACCAAATATTAATTTTCACATTGGTCTAAGGGGACCATTTCTTTATTACTATTTTTAAAATATTTAATTTTATCTTTTAACTTGTTGGATGACTTATCAAAATAATTTTGTAACTTAATATATTTGGGTTGATTTAAACTTTTTGACCAAACATATAATTTATTTAAATTTAACCATCCTGTCGTATAAATAAAATTTATCATCAAATTAGTTTTTCTACAGTTGCTTGGGCCCAAAACAATGGCTCTTGTGTGGCTGGCAAAAGGTCCCCATTTTTTATTTTTACATTAACTTCAGAAATTAAAACACAGACATGCTCATTCGTCTTTTTTCATTTAATCAGATAATGTTTGAGTAATATATGGATAATGAATTATTTAAGTTAACAAATAATAGTTCTGTACTAAATAAGAAACATCACTATGGTATCACCCATCAAGATTAATCTATAGTATTGATTAGTTTTCATACAAAATTTGTAACATTAAATATAAACAACAATACTATAAAATTGATAGATAACAATACAGTTATAAATATACCTAGAGGACAATACAATATTGAAATGTTAAAAGAAACTATAAATAAATTTGAACTATTTTCATCTATTAATAATGAACTAACCTCAGATTATGTGAAAAATATAATATCGAATAAATCTAAGTTTGATATTAAATTTGATGATCAAGCATCTGATATTTTTGGTTTTGACATAAATGTGATTATTGAAAAAGAAAAAATAGTTATAAATATTATATTACCTAATTTTAAATCTATTTAAAAACATTGATGTTCTTTATAATTGAGCATACAGAATGTTTATAAAATATGACGAATCTTATCATTTAGAAACAGATATAATCACACCTTTTCACCAAAAACAATGTTTGGTTTTAGAGATTATATAATTTATGAACTGGCTTATCAAATTTTTATAAAATCAGTAATGAATGGTTCAATAATATTATTTTAGAAAGTAGATATGAAAATTGTAAACTAATTTCATTTACTGATATTATTGGTATTGTTTCAGAAATTAAAGATGTTTAAAATATTCATTTAAATATTACAGGCTCTGTAAATTTTACAGGTCTAAGTTATAATGAATTAAAATTATAAATTTCGATATTCATATGGCAATGTATCTTTTTATTTTCTAATATATACCCTTTTTCAAAAGGACTTAATTTATTTTATCAACTTCAACTGTATATATTTTATGTTTTTCTCTCCTTATTAAATTCATTTTCCTATATTCTATTTTCTCATCAAACACACATTTGTTGTAATATTCAAATGGAATTCAATTATTAACTACACATTTTTTCGCACCTTTTGATATTTTGTTTTCTTTATAGTCAACTCGATATGCATACATTTTTGCTCTTAAGTCAACGATTCCTTTAATTATTAGCCCATTATACTCATCTTTCATTTTGACTAAAACTTTCTAATTTATTTGAGGCATGTTATATCTGTCCTTTGGATAATCACATGTGTAAAATTTATCTATTATTCTCTTCATATCTTTGTGAAAATCTTCTGTTTTGGTGTTATAAAAAGTACAAATCAGTATGTTCATAGCATAATTCTATTCTATTTCCATATTTTGGTCTCATCACTTTATAATGAAAATCATACATTAACTCTTTTGATATGTCTACAATTGATATACCCATATAAATAGGCTTATTAAAATATATTCTTGTTTTATTCATATGTATAGCCACAAGATTCTCATGAAATATAGTACATTTTTAAATTTGATTTTCATATTAATTCTTTGCAAACTGTTTCCTTTAAATCCAGTCTTATATCCACCCTTTTTCTAATATTTTGCGTGGTTTTACCAAACACAGAATTATTCATCCGTTTATAAAAATCTTTTTCAGTCATTTTTAGCATTAGTACTCATCCCTGTATTCAAATCTGTATAATTTTTCAAACAATTAGACTGATTAAATTTCAATATTCTATGTATTTTAGTAAGTTTTAATCAATTATTCAGGCACTATTTCAAGCTATGATAATTTATTACATACTTTTGTTTGTTAATTAAAATTGTCGATATTTTAGATTCATTTGTTCCTATAATTGTCTCATTTTCTGCGCAAAATGGAAGATCTTTATGTAATTTATGCAATTATTGTGAATATTCGAAATCAAATTCTGTATATTTAAACCATTTGAAACCTCCATACGGCAAATATTGTAACATTGCCTATCCATAAAGATTATTTACATCGAGATAAACTAAATAATTACACTCTTGATTTGGAGTAAACTCTTCTAAATACTTATTATTCGCCTTATCATATCACTTACAACATTACGAATTCCTCCTCTGACTACTTTTTCTACCATTAAAATTGTATCGTAATTGTGTCAAAAATCTAACAGTTGTTAAGTCATTTTTAACATTACATCACATGATAATCCTGGTGCTGTAAAATACCATGCTGGATCTAAATCATATGCATTAATACTTGTATCTCTAAAGTTTTCAAATATATATGTCAACAATAATACATCACTTTTAATATAAATGGTGATAATTCCAAAGATTTTTGATTAAATTGGTTCCATCCACATTTTGCATGCCCATATTCATCATCATTATTTCACATTCATTAAATTTATTGTAAAATTCACTCTTTGGTGGAAGTTCAGTTTCTTTAAATTTTTTAAAACTATCCATATGACCATATGATAAACTCCTTTTGTAGTAACTGAATCCATTTTATCTTCTGGAAAATGTTTTCGTGTATACTTCATTTGTTCTTTTGTTAAATTAGATGCTAATTTATCTAAACTAAACTTATCTAAACCTAATTATAAATTTTTTTATTTATTTCCCAAAAGTAATAAATTGTTTTCATTGTTTGAAAGAAAAATCTATCTTTTTGTAACCATATCCTAGCTCTTTAATAAATAAATGAGCATCATGACCAGCCAAGTTATGAAAATATATTGGAACAAAATTGGTTAATTGTAATTTTAGGTTACAATTATTACGTACTGGGTCAATGAATTTTCCAGTTATGTAATCATGATGGCTTCCTTTTTTATTCATCTTCGTATATTCGAATTTGCATACAGCACATTTTCTAGATTTATTATATGTTGACTTTTCTTCTTTTGTTAGTGGATGCATTGCTTCAATTTGCGAATATATTTCCCCAATTTCTTCTACTTAAGTTTTCATTGCTTCTATACATAATGTATGTGCAAATGGACCTCATGTACAACTGATGGTTTATAATCACCATAACTAGATAAAATATATTAACAAAACCAGAAGCTTCGTTTAACTGGTATTTCATTGTTTATGATTCATCATTCAACTTTAAATCAATTGTATTTATTTGCGCATTAGTAAGTTTATATCTTTCTTTGAGTATCTCCTTACAAAAGCCATTATCGATATAATCCTCTGTTAAAAATGAATAATTTTGGATTAATTTAAATTCTTTATTTCCATTTGATTTGGTTAAGTTGTTGATATTTTCTTTAGTATTGATTCGAAAGCTGCTATTATTATAAATGGAACTTTAATTGTATGTTTGTAGTGTTTGAGAAATATTTACTCTCTTTCCAAAGGTATCTGATTCATTCTAGAACAGTCTTCTGCATATTTATTAAATTTTTCTTGAGAGTAAAAAATCGAATACACATATCACATAAATAAGTTTTAGTTTTATGTTTATTTTTTTGTGCTGAAATCAATTTAGATAAATACTTTATCCAACAGTAATGCGAGTTTGTATCATTTTTGAAATCAAGTAAATCTATATTTTTTTCCTTTTTGTGTTTTGAAACTTTTAGTGGATATAAATTGATCTTCTTATCATCAAAATTCAAATTTATATAAGTATAAATCTGAATTTCTATTTTTTGTGTATCATCAATTTTAATAGGGTATTCATATTATCTATTAATTATCAATATTAAGACCCACATTTTAATATTTTGTTACTCTTTGGGGTTTTTTTTATACTGGAAAGAAAGCAGACTTTATTGCCCAAAGAAAACATTTTTGATCTTCATTTTTTTACATTCTTGAATACTTTTTTATTCTTAACCTCTTCTGGTAGATCAATATATTATGCTCCATTTAATGGATTGTACTTATTTATAGGTAATTGCATCCCAACTATACTATATAAAGAAGAATAGGTTTACTTTTTCAATGTTTTCTATTTGTGCGAATTTTTTTTTGTAAGACTTTTTAATTTATCCATCAGTCAATATTATAAAAGTGTGTGATCTAAAGTCTTAAAAAAGGCGTATTTCACCAGTTTCTGGCTTAGAAAATAGGCAACAAATTTAATGTTAATTTTCAACGCTTTAAGTTTCATAAGTTGATCATGTATTATTTTCAATACTTTTTGTTTTACTGAAGTTGAAAAATTCCTCGGCAATACTAAGTTAAAGCTATTTTCAATGTTATGTGTTGATAACCTACATTTAAAATGTTTTTCAACTGCATAAGTATTATTGTTCCTCTTATTTCTTTTGTTTACATATATGTTAGTAGAAAATGGGATTATTTCTTTTAATTCTTTTTATTTATTTCTTATGGATATTTTGTAACCTGAAGAAGTTAAATTTGCAAATTCTCTTTTTCTTTGTTCATTTATAATTATTTTTTTGTATAAGGGCTGTAATAAAATAGACTTTTCTTAAATTACACAAATATTTAATTTTTAAGTCTCTACCAATAACTCTCAACTCCCGCAATCTCTTTTCTCTCAGCTCACTTATTGGAATGTGAGACGTCAATTAAATATAATTAAATATAATAGAATTTATAACTTCGGGGAATAATTATCATGTTGAATTTAATTTAGAATGTATATTGCTTTATTGTGTGATTTAGTATTTTTATGCTTTTTTGGAGATAGATTATAAAGATATTTTCTATATTCACTATAACAATTTTTGCAGATGTTAAAATGCTTATCTATTGTGCCTATATGTGATGAAAAAAAATCGATATATTTATTCACGTTGAATAAAAGGCATATCATAGTTGAATAATCACCGTGTTTAATTTTGTATTTATTGTGTAATTTAGTATTTTTATGCTTTTTGAGATATGCCTTACAAACATATTTTCCGCATTCGCATAGTGCTTTCTCTTTATTTAACTTATAACGACTTCTAGAATATTCATTGTAACATTTTTTACAGGTGATAATATGCTTATATTTTGTGTGTTTATATGATGAGAAACTAACTATGTTTAATACATCACCACATTTTTTACAATGCTTAAATATTTTATTATTTTCCATTTCATTAAAGTCCATTTTTATTTATAAAGAGAGTAATTTATTAAGATAAAGGAAAAAATAATGTGAGTCAGAAACTGCTAATAATTTGATATAAACCAGATTCATTGATATAAATAGTATTTTGTTCATTGTAATATAGACCCGTTAAGATTTACGAGTCTAAGTATTTCCAGACTGTATCTATCTTCGATATATATTTTCAGTATTTTGCATATTCTTAAGTAGTTTTGGGACTACCCAAGTAAATGCGACATAAATAAAATTGGCACAAATAAAATTCACACAAAAAAATGATAATGTTTATATTCGATATTCTACTATGTTTTAAACAATTATTCTATTTTCTCTATATTGAGACCCATTTCTCGAAGCTCAATTCTGTCGTGAACGTTTTCTAAAAGCAATAATTGTAAGTTTGGTATTTTTAGATGAAATTTAAAAACTAATTCTCTGAGATCGACATATGCAGGATCCAAATTATAGGAAGGAGTATCTGAAACAGTGCCACCTTTTAAAACGTTAGTCAGGCTGCTGGGGAAGATATGCAACCTCGTGTTTATTTATAAAGAAAGAAATTTATTAAGAAAAATAAAAAATAAAACTAATTCTTAAAACATATATATATATATATTTAATTCAGTAGATATGTAATGCAGATCCAAGTGCAATAATTGGACTAAAAAGTCAAGTAAATTTCACATTATGAAGCAACTTTTTCAAATCTTCTGGAAGCATAATTTATGTCATAAATTTTATTCTCAAAATCAAGCTAATTTAATCCAAATCTGCAATCTAAATCGACCAATTTTTTTTTTTTAACTTGCTGAGCAGGATTTTTTACAGTCAAATCTAAACTAAATCCAATATAGGATTGGTACATCTTTAATGAGATAGCCAGATCAGCTCACTTTTTAATCTAAATTTAATCCAAATCTGCAATCACGAAATTGTCAGCTCACTTTTTAATCTAAATGTAATGCAAATTTAATCTAAATCTGCAATCCAAATAAATCAGCCAAAAAAATCACAAAATCTGATGAGCTTATCAAGAGAACTCTATATCATGCATTTAGAATACAAATAATTTTTTTGCCGATATTAGATTTATAAATTTGAAAATCTGTAGCAGCAACCCACTAATTTTGTTCGAGATCTTGTTAGTTTAGTGAATTCATATGAATAACTTAAATTTCTGAGCAGGGATTCTATTTTGATTTATGAAGAGAAAAATTTATTAAGAAGAAGAAAACAATGGTGCTTAACTTTTATCAAAATATGATTTAACTTGCAGATTTGGATTTAAAAACCCTGTTCACAAGGGCTTGAAACATGTTGAAATTTATTTGATTTTGGCCAAGTTAATGCTGCCAACTAGCCGATAGTCTCGAAGTATTCGTATGAAATATTGATATCGGTAACTTAATTGCATATTAATGAATAACTAACATTTTTAGTCATATTATACTAAAATTCCATTATTATGTCAATTAAATATGACTCAAGTCCTGTCTACTCTTCTAACTATTTATAATAAGGAAGTCTCAGTAATAATTTTTTCTGTGAGTTGTCCTATATCCGCGCTTTCCATTTGTGATCTGTGTGATCAAAAGGCTGAGTTTGGCTTCCTACCAGTATCTCTCATTACAGCAATATATTTTACTGCCTTTGTATTTTAGTTATTATGAAGTCCGGCAACACATTCATATACATGCGAATCACAAAAAATACAAGAACTTTAATTGTTTTCATACTAACAGTCAATGTAATATAGTATAAAAAGCACTTAAAACAACCAAAAACAGTTAAATAAATGAATATTTCCAGTGTTTGGCATATTTCACTCGCGTGTCCGCCATCACATGGGTACGCACAACGAATTTTAATTGAGTCACGCTTCCCTTATCATATTTCTTTCATATTTACTATAAACAGACAAGATTTCTAGATTAAATATTTTCCAGACTATCTCGTACAAACTAGAATGAAATAAATTACATTTCGTTTATTAAAATAGCAGATGGTGTGGATGCTACCATTGCCCTAGTTACCCACCACTATATGAATATACACTTCAGTAACTAGAATAACATTAAATCCAATATTTGAGGGGAAAATTAGCACAAACTGAGTACAAATTAAAGAGAATGTTTAGTGCTATCGGATTTGTTAGGACGGGGGGCGGGTTAGCGTGTTCCCAGCCTCCCCCTCACCCTTGTTTACTAAATCTCAGTAACTACATTAGGACAAAACCTAATATTTGCAGCACAAATTAGCACAAACTGAGCAGGAATAAACTACAAGATTTTATTGCGATCGGGGGGGGGGGAGGCTAGCATGTCCCCAGCCCCCCCCCCCAATCTTGAAACTAAATTAGCACAAACTACAATATTTGTGGCACAAATTACCACAAACTGAGCACAAATAAACTACAAAATTTAATTGTGATCGGAGATTTTGGGAGAAATGGGGGGGGGGGGGGGTGATGAAATGCACCTCAAAAGAACACCTACCGACGATAGACTCCGGCGTTTGGATCGCATTGCATTCTTCAGCTCATAGCACAACATTTCACTGTAACGTTAGCTGTTTGCTGTTGAGCCCCTCTGCAATTAATGCTGCAGTAATGGCCCTTCTGAGTCCCAGAAAAGCATCAGCAGAATGATATTTCCTTTGGTGAGGGGGAAAAAAAGGGGGGGGGGGGAGTTTGTCGAGTCTTGAATTTTTTATTTTTGACTGGAGATTCGGGGTGTTTCCACTCCATGCAATGGCGCTTGCTTTCTGGTTTGAAATTATGAATCCATGTTTCGTTTCCAGCGACTATTCCTTTCCAAAAAGCCCCAACTTCCTTAACATGGCGGTCCAGTAAGTTTTGACATAATATCACACGATTGCGTTTGTGCTTTTCTGTGAGCTGTTTCAGGACCCATTTTGCAAAGGCTCTATGAAAGCCAAGCCTGTTATGAATAAATTCAAATGCAGTAACATGATTAATTTAACAAACAGTCTAACAGTTTATCAACAGCACTCTTCTGTCCATCAGAATCATGGCACAGGCTTGCTAAATGTTGGCATCAGCAGTGGATATGCATGTACGTCCTGCTCTTTCCATGCTCTTCAAGTTTGTTCGACCGTTTTTGAACATTTAAATCAACTCGTAAACTCTTCGCCCTGGTAAAACATTTTCTCCATATTGTGCTGGTGGGGTTCTCTGGTTTTAAGCCCCTGGTACATCTTCAGACCACAAAAATGGATCACTTCACATTGTTCTTCTTTGGTGAAAACAAAGAGTAATGCCACGGCGTGTACTGAGCAACAGTACGAAGTAGTTTGCTGACGCGAATACAGTCAAGCGGAGACAAACGCACCATCTGTTGACGCGTAATGGCACTTTGTGTTACTGTTAACACACAGAAGTTTATAACACACGTATGGATACTTTTCGTCTTACCTGCTGATAGTCACCAATGAGAATCTCAAGAGGCGATTTGCCGAAGTAAAGACGGCGCCGTCAGTTCAGTGCCTTGCGCATAGAGGCGATGAGGTATGTTATGAGCGTACACGGGTCGCCCGTAGCTATATCATGTTTTTAGACCTCGGCCATGAAAAATACCTCTAGCCAGGCAGAATTTTTAAAGGGGAGATATAGAAGTCAGTGTGGCGTTGCTATCAGGGTGACGTTTCTAGTTTTCTTGAGTCTTAAAATGTTTTCAGCAAGAATTATTGAAATTTATTCTTCGACAAGTCATGGTATGTCACTAAGATAATTTGATAGCTGTAATATCGATGGAGAACCTATACTTTTTTACCATGTATAATATATGGTAATTAATTTATCATTACCTTCTGACAATGACTACAGAAACGATGCACACAAGACATCAAATGGCAATCGTCTCCAAAATATAGTTAAAAAGCTTTCCATGTCTTCACAAATTCACATTTTCAAAAATTAATCTCAAAACTAAGTCATGTCTAACTATATACGGAAAATGGCGTTCAATTCTGCCCTTAACTACATATCATACTTGGTGAGTGAAGAGATTTGGGCGGCTGTTAATAGCGAGGTTTTGAGAACCGATGAGGGTTATTGGAGTAAGTATGGAGCGGAGCCGAAATGAAGGGGTGGCGGAATTGGGAGGTCCCCGAGAAAACCCGCCGACCAACGGCATCGTCCGGCACGATTCCCACTTGCGAAAATCCGGTGTCCGGCCGGGGATTGAACCCGTTTCGCCTTGGTGGGAGGCAGATGTGCCAATCGCTCAACCACCGTGGCCCCGTCGTACTTGGTCATTATGCGTGAAGAGTTTGTTTGAACTTGCAGAGACGCTGCGCAAGTACCCGCCAGTTGGCTTCTTAGATCGGGAGTGCACCACGGACTACATCATACCTGACACGGATATTGTGATAGAGAAGGGCACGCCTGTGTATGTACCAGTTCATGGCATTCAGAGGGACCCGGAGTTCTACCCAGACCCGGAGAGATTTGATCCGGAGAGGTTCAGTGGAGAGAACAAACAAGCCAGGACGCCATGCTCCTATCTTCCGTTTGGAGATGGGCCTCACAACTGCATAGGTGAGTATTGTGTTTCTTGTAGTGACGTTATGTCATTTTGTATTTGTATTCTGTGTTGGCGTGACAGCAGAGATTCATGGCGTGGATGTTTCTAATTGTGTTAATAATTATGCTAACAATTTTTGCTCATGATCTTGCAGATAATAAACCAATCAAAATTGGCTATTCAGGAGGTTTATTTCTTTTGATTCTCATAAACGCAAGCCGATATATTCATGTAGATTTGAAGAGGTATAGCTACCAACAAATCTACATTCTATGTATATTTTTCAAGCGTAAACATAAAGATGTTAGAAATAATCAAGAGCAATGTAGTAAATTCCGAATTTTGAATAGTAATTATTTTAAAACGAGTACTTTTACTCATCCACGAGTGAAAAAAAAAAATCCTGTATTGTTTTTCTGCACATTTTGTGTGCTTTTACAAATAAGAATTTCAGAGTTTAAGACTTACTGAATAATATATTTGCATATATCAAGTAAAGCTGTGGTATTGTTTGAAAGACAATAATTATATATTCCTCTAATTGTTACTTTGATATGATTATTAATTAGTTTGCACTTTATATTTTTTACTAGAAAAAGATACATATAACTACTTCTAAAGAATCACTGCAAACAACACTTAATCTTTTTGGTAAGAGTTTAAGTTCAAATATAGACTATGGTCTACTGGAGAGACACTTTACAAAAATTAATTTCTAAAGGACCCGGTTAACTGTGAATCACATATAGTTAGCATAATTTTCAAAACAAGATGTAAGTTCAAGAAACAACAACATTTATGAGTTGACACTTGCCGTGCGAATAGTGGCAGGTAAAGGCTAAAATAGGCAAACCAACTATCTTTCATTTTATTTATATGTGACAATTTTTTATTGTCATTTAAATATTTTTGATGCTCTCTGAATTCCTTGTGGTCATGTCGTGGGTTTTATTTAAGCCGCACTGAAAATAAGTGTTATAGACTTTTCACGGTAAAGTGAGCACTTTTTAAAGCCCTCTCATTTGGAATAATAGTCAACAAATATATTTTATTTTAGCCTTAGACGTTAACTTCCTAGTGCGGTGGAATGTACACACTGTGTTTACTACACACATGTAAACATTTATAAAAAGGTGGGTAAATGATAAGTAATGGCTGAAAGGAAAGAGTAACTAAGACCTCAAAAGTGCTCACTTTACCGTGAACAGCCTATACTAGCCTTTCTCAATTTTCTTTTTATTTGTTGAGGAACTGTGGGAAAAGGATTGATCACGTCGCATTCCTGCGGGAAATCATAATTATTTTTGTATGCCGGATGCCTTGGCGAGACCATCAAGTTATATGTATATAAGATATATAATTTTTTAATATTTCTGTCACTTAAATTGTTATTGTTTTTACCCTTGAGCCACCGATGTGATTGATTGAGGTCCGACTATGGCCTCCACATATTCTTCTGCCTTCCCTAAATTCATGGTCGGCGGGGCAGGAGTTAATTAATACATATATCCTCAAGGAAAGTAACAGCAGTTTCAGGCGCCAGGTCCCACGTGTTATGTTTACTTCAACTCTGAATTCTAAATCTATGTCAATTAAATTATTTGTTTAGTGTATCTTTGAAGACACAGTCTCCCTTGTGAGAACATTTTCGACGCCTGTTTCTTGCGTCGTGTAAAGCTGCTTCACTGTTCGATGTTCAAAACTAAAGGCTGTTCATGATAAAGTGAGAACTTTAGAACTCAACCTTAGAATAAAGTCACTGCCCCTACCTACATATATTTTAACGATTGCAATGAGTGGCATGTGTCCAGTAAAGTTGGTAATGGTGGAGCGCAAAGTAGTTCCATATATTAACATCGAGCGTGAAGTATTAGGTAACCATTTGTGACAACTGAAATTATTTATCTCGCTTTCTGTATTTATTATTGTATCGGAGTTTAGAAATGAGCAGATTCGTACAATAAATTATCTTTATAATATTTTCTTAGTTTAACTTGACTGACGCGTGAATAAAGTGATGACGCTCATGGCAATGCTAATTTTACAGAAGACGGAAGAACACACTACGTGTATACAAGTAGATCTTAAGCAGGGCTTTCGAAAGTGATCATTTCACCGTGAACTGCCTATAACTAAAGTTATGTAGGCACTTGTTTGTGAAGCCTGGTTGTGTCAGCACGGCGCGTGTGACGTTGCTTGCAGGTCTGCGGTTCGGCCAGATGACGGTGAAGAGCGCGCTGATCCATGTCTTGTCGCACTACGAGGTGTGTCGATGCAACACTACTCCTGCCGTGCTGGAGTTCAACAAGAAGGCCATCATCCTGTCCCCCATAAATGACATAAAGCTTTTCTTTAAGCCTCTACCTGCCTGAGATCGCTGCCTCCAGACTGACTGGAGACGCCTTCCTAGAGGTTGTTCACGGTAATGTGGGCACTTTTTAAGGCCCTGCTAAATTTTTCCTTTCGACCAATTGTTATCTTCCCGCCACTTTTTAATACAAACATTGCTATGTGACAAATAAACACAGTGTGTATATTTTATTACACTCAAAATTTAACGTCTTAGGCTCCGATAAAAATACTTATTACTGGTTAATTCCAGTTGGGAGGGCCTTAAAATGTGCTCAAACCGTAGTTACTATTCTGAATTTTTTTCGGAAGGCAGTAAAAATTGGGTTTACGATATTTTTCAAATAATATATATATATAAATAATTCTTTTATTGTGCTATCTATTTCCAAATTATACTTCTCAATTGCCAAAAACCTTCCCCTTGAAAATTGTTTGTTGTAATTTTGTTTACAATACTTCCTTTAATAAAAATTTATTACATTCCTTCGTTATGTTATTTGTTTCGAAATTATACTTCTCAGCTGCAGAAACCTCCCGCTGAAAATTGCATACCATGGAGACAAATTTGACACATACTTTTCAATACCTCTTTAGAAACATAATAAAGTAAATAAAAACAGAAAAGTGTTGCCATACATTTAAGATCAGCAAAAATATTGATTGAATACATTATGCACGTAGCACTATAATATATTGTCTAGTATAAAGGCAAAAAACCATTTTCCGTTTTTGAATCATGGCTTCAATAGCCGTTGCAAACGCAAAACAGGTGTAATGAAATATGGTCTCTAAATTCTAATTTTTGAAGACTTAACTCGCTTGTCAACTAACTTTGATCACAACTTTTCGAAAATATACTGTGAGCATTTATATGTTGCGTAACATAATTAACCAAGCTTTATGAAAAGATTTTCGTAGAAATAATCAATAAGGATATTATAAAATAAATGTTAATTTTCATGCAATAGCTGTCGTTGAGAAATACTATTAATGTAAAATGACTTATAATTTTTACTATATATATATATGTGTGTGTGTGTGTATACAAAGATATAGCTTTAATTTATGTACGTATGTTAATTAAACTGTGCCTGGGGAGAGGATTGTAGTTATTTTTTTCTCAGTTTTAAAATTATTTGTACATATAATACTTGCTTTTAGATTGTTATGTGGCTGAACTTTCTGGATGACTAATTTTTCGTATATCGTGAAAGATTACAATATACGATCGGACTGTTGAAAGTGTTATTATCTTCATATTAATATCTATTATATGAATAGTAGAGAAATGAAGACTTTGGTGCAACAGGACATGGGACCGGAGATCGGAGCTATTGATGCTTTGTCATTCCGGTCCGCCAGCGACCATTTCGTCTGCCATGTTGGATGTCTGTGACTTTGACCTTGAAACACCCAAAAAAAAAAAAAAAAACCAGAAATCCAAAAAATTATAGCATTTATAAAAACTTATTTTAGAAAATCATTAAAACATAATTTTTAAAAGATATTGAAATGTATTAATCAAATTTATTTTTTAAAAAAACTTACATTTCTAGAGGTCCCCCAGCCATCTTGATTTTTCATTTGTCATTTGTTTACACATTGCTGGAGGGCGCCATCTTGAATTTCATATGTTTACTTTTGCATCGCCTAGGTAGCACTGGTGTGTTAATAATCGATATCGCCACCAGGCGAGTTGTCGATTTAGCCTCCAGGTGGCAGCTATATTTGTTTATGTTTCTAAAGTATAGATTGTGCTGTTGTCGCACTCCATACTGGATTCTATTTTCATCACAAGGATACCATTAATTTCTCGATTATGCCAGCTGCTAACTGCCTGTACCGAATTTTGGCATTTACCATTTCTGCAAAATATGTAAACTGTAATTGTTATTATTTTCTTTTATTATTAAATGCAAGTATTTATCTACTCAGTCCCCTCTACAAGTCCTAAGAATTTGTAAGGGGAACTTCGGAGCACTCTGTATACAAAGTTTATATGCATATTACTTTTTTATTTACTATGTCACTCGCAAATGCACATTTGAGATTTTATCTGCATTTTTGGCTCATCTTCAAATGATAATGTTTGATCTCTTACTAAGATAACGATTTTTTTTACAGCGAGGAATGGTATAAGTGGAATTCCCAGACAGACTGACATGATATAGTCAGTTCTTTACAAAACTTCTCAAAACGTCATATGTTCTGTCACTTCCTACGAAGGTTGCTGTAAGTTAGAAGATAATGCAAGTTTACATGTCTCCAACAATTATTCAAAAATATTTCATGTACAGTTATTTGTTGAGGTTGAAATGATGAGTATTACTTTTAAAATGTAGTCGTGTAACGCGCTACTTATAAATATTTTGTTTATCAAAAACGGTGAATTTTTGTTATTGTTTGAGTGAAAAAATAAATTTTAATTGTTTATGGTAAGCAATAGTGACGCAAAGCGATATAGTCATGTCTTAAAATTGTAATACAGCAAAAAACTTTTATTCTCTGCAATACTTACATAGGTCTATGTATTTATCTTTAATTTTAGTTGCATGCAGTGTGCATGCGCGACGCTCGTCAAACAAACGCCACTCTGCGCCTGGATCTCAGTCACAAGGTCAGCTACAGTGCTGTGAGAATAGTCCGACTATCAGGCGCTCTCAGTACACTCGCTACATTATGCAAGTGACGAAATTCACTGCTTTGCGGGGAGAGAAGCCTGTTAAAATTGAAAAGAATGCCGTCTTCCGACCCACCCACAACATGTATTACCGTCATTGTTAATGGAAAGAATTCGTAACAATTCTAAAAAACCAAATGAATTTTCCCGTCTACACTTGTTCTATTTATCTTTGCAACGTAAACCGTCGGCCCAAATCACGTGTGTCAACATGTAGGAAGTATTGCTTTTGGAGTTATGGTATGTAGTTTAGCACATTGTTTTTCCTAAAATTTTGTGTGTGTATATATATATATATATATATATATATATATATATATATATATATATATATATATATATAAAACCGAAACTGCCGTAGATATACCTATCCTCATGGGATAAACTATAACGGTAAAAATATCCATAGTTTAAATTCCCAACACAAGAAATGTAATACGTACTATAATAGCTGATCTTTTAAGATGTCCCGTATTTCTCTATCACTCCAGTAAAAATTAATTGTGCCTTAGAGCTAACAAAAATTAGAGCAAAAATTACTGCAGCTGGTAATCGGGATATGCACGTTTGCTTGCGCAAATTTATATTCACTTCTAAAACATCTATTTTATTTCGTCTAAATAGCGAGTCTCATTAGAGATTTGCTATTTTATGTTCATGTAATTATATTTAGGAAATAAATGTAGCACTTTAAAACAGGAACACAGAATTGGTGTACCCAAAAATTCTAAATTTTTAAAATGTTATTCACTAGATTCTGGTTAACAAAATCAAAATTCCGTCGGTTTTTAATACTTTCCTAAAATTGTGTGGAATTTAAGAACCTTCCCATAAACCATTAAAATTATTTCGTCTCCGTAAAAAGTGCCGATACGGTGGTTTTTTTTTTTTTTTTTTTACTTAAAATTTACTCACAGAACTGTGACAAAGTTTTAGTTTCCACTATATAATACGTATTCAACCTTAAAAGCTGCATACAATTATACTGTTCCATTTGTTCGGGGAAAAAATTAAATAATGCTCTAAGTTCTTTGAAGGCAGGAGTTCATATTGTAACGTGCGCATTTTTATCAATTAAAATAAACATCATGATGTTTGTAAAACCTATTACTTGCATTATAATCAATATTGAAAAAAATTGCAAATAAATTTTGAGAAGCATTTACTAGCAAATTTGTTTTTGTCACGCAGCAACTTAATTCGCATGCATCATCAACTACATGCAGTTTGGAAAAAAGAATACGGGCTCGTCCGGGATCTCTCGGACCCAAACCGAGAATAATGCCCCTAGACCAACTTTATTTTTCTTCCTTCATTTGGCGTTGTTGTGACATTTTTGACGTTGACGAAGCTCTAGCGAGACCGACCTGTTGACGAATTCCCAGTGCGACAATCGAACTGAGCATCCGCCACGTCTGAGGCACCGGGGCGCGAACCCGCTACCTTCAACCTACAAGTCGGCCACCCTACCCCTGAGCTACGAGGTCAACGAGCCACGGTTCCTAAAGTTCTACGAAATTTGTGAAGTTGTGAGATAACCCGGGAAAACACTCAAGTACTGATAATACTTTTCTTGTACAGTTATTAACGTGTTGAAATGGACGGTTTTGGCTAAACCGTCACGTACATCAAAAGCACAGACATAAGAGGATTAACTGGAATATTTGTGCTTTGGGGCTATCAGATGTGAGCCTAAATATGCAATGCAGTATAGTGAATCATATTGCATATGCGGCTTCCGAGCGGAAAGCTGGTCACTGCATTCATGTTAGCGATGATTCTTCGGCGGAAACGACTGTACCTCTTCTGGTTGACCGTTCACGGTAAAATGAGCACTGGCCCTAGTTAACTTTTTCTTTCAGCCATATTTAATACTTTACCTGCCTCTGTAAATAAATATTTGCATATAAGCAACAACTACAGTCTGTTTATTCGACAGCAATTGGAAGTTAACGTCTAAATCTAAAATAAAGAATATTTATTGACTACTATTCCAAATCGAAGAGCTTGCAGAAGTGCTCACTTTACTGTGAATATTTCAGCCAGTCACCTTTAATGATCCATGGAATTGATGAAATTTTGTTTGTCATGCGAGGAACATTGAACAATCGTCATGCAACACCGTTGGAAAAACACAAGCTGGGGGCGACAACGTTGTGATCATGGAAACTTTTCCTTGGCGTTTTTTAAGCCCACTTACACTTCTGGAAGTCACAATTAACTGACAGTGTATCTATTCTTTTATGAATATCATGTACACTCATACATGTTAACTATCTTACCTGGGGCACATGGGACCTTTCAGGACGGTAATTCCACGAGTCGCGTGGGAGTGCTTGGGGGAGAACGACCAAGACTTACTAGTATAGGCTGTTTACGACGAAATAAGCGCTTCGGAAATCAACCTTTGAAATAAATCACTGTCCCTGCCTGCAAATATTTTAACGGGAGAACTGAGTGACATGCGCCCAGTAAAGTTGGTAACGATGTATGGAAACTAGTTCCATATATTAACGACGAATAAAATGTGTTAGGTAACTATTGGCAATTACTTAAATCATTTCTTACGCTTTCTGTTTTTTAATGCGTAAACAGATTTGTAAGATATTTATTTTTCTAATGATATCACAGTTTCACTTGACCGACGCGTGAATAAAGTGATGAGGCCCATGGCAATGTTAATTTCACGCAAGGCGTAAGAATACACAACGTACATACAAGTAGAACTTATAGAGGGTTTTCAAAAGTCATTTTACCGCGAATAACATATACCACACACACTAAATTGGAGTCTCGCTGTTTGGTTGGCAGCGAAATAAGAAATACAGTTCCAAGGCTCGACGTTATTTTGAGAGTGTACTGTTTAAATTCATCACGACTCAAGGTGGTGTTTCTCAGCTCAATCAATATACAGTAGAGAACGAAATGGCATACTAGTAACATATTTAGGCTCTCAAATGTTTTTAGTTTTCACATAGCTGACACATAAATTATGCCATTGGGCCCGTGAAGTTGTACGTTTAACAAATGGCAGAAGAATGCAAAATGGGGAGAAAAGTAACTCGTAAAGCATGGGTTTCAAAAGTGCTCAGTTTACCGTGAACAATATACATTTTCCTTTCATAGACCGAGTACACTCGTCTAGTCCATTCACGGTTACTTAACAACATTGCTAAAGCCCTGCTAAAGTTCCACTTTCAAGCAATTCCTCCGCCTCATGCAAACAAAGCTTGACAGAGCCTACCAAATTACACCAAAGGGACAGCGCACCACATTCGTGCGCACTCAGTCTAATATTATTTTGTATAAGCTTTACAAAGCATTACCGATACCCCATTTTTCTCTCTATTTTTATTCATGATAATTATAAATGAAATTGTATAATTAATTTATACATTATAAGAAACAAATAAATTTACCCAAACAAAACGTTTTTTTTAGGTTGACAGACGTATACAAATCGTTTGGCACCCGACATATTTAGGAAACAACCAAATACGTCATACATGGGCGATTTCTCAATGGTTTTATTCAAAAAGTGTGATGAAACTGCGAATTGACAATGGTGGGTATCTTGCATGTACCTACTTTACTGCTTATGACGGACAACAAAAGGGACAAAAAAGGTGAAACGCCCAATACGGCGGAGCCAAAAATGCTATTGATAATTTAAATTTAAATCCCTAAAACATTTGAGAATGTTGGAGGGTGATAACATTGTCTTGTTATTCAAAACCACATACTTAATCCCATTAAGATTATGTTGGAATATGAAACGTAATGTGTCTATGTTAATATGTATAAATAAATGTTTCAATATATTACTGGAAATGCCTTTGTTCCACCCCCCCCCCCCCAAAAAAATCGTAACATTTGGATGCAATTTATCAGTGATGTTTGACGATTAGAGAAAATAATATTTTATTTCAGGAAATTAATTATTCATGGTTTTATCAATTGTTATGAATCAATGTTTCTTCACCAGACTTGAACCCAACAGAGTAGCTTTGTGGCCACCTTTTCTCTTTACAAATCCTCCACCACGAGCCCTTCTACATCTGTCGGATGCACTGCAATCTACATGGCTCCAGATGCCCTTGGCAACCTTCCAGCATCTTATTGAATCACTACTACTTCTAGATACTGTTGGTGCTGCATATGAGAGTTTTTATGACTAGTGATCATAATTATGTGACCCGACTGTGTGGTTTTGATGTATTTGTACATACCAACATTTTGCTTTCTCTAAATTGTATTATTAAACACTTTCAACAAAAAAAAAAATACTTTTATTTCTTTCGTTTCACGAACTTCATTTAATTTCCCTCAATTGTACCTTTACTTCATTTTATAACCATCGGTTTTTCGTCCGCAGGGCAAATAACTTTTAAAAGTATCATAGGTGATAAGTTTACAAAATCGTGTTGTTTGATTTATTTTATTCAGATGTGCAGTTGTTTTCCAGCATTAATTTATAATTATTCCGCCTCTTATTTGTTGAATACCATAAAAAAAAGTGCTTACCTTTATTTTACATATTAATCTCTTGTTTTCTGTTTCCATATTCAGCTGCCACAACTAAGTACTCTGTACTGTTTTCAAATGTTTGCTTTGAACCCAAATTATTTAACGTTATTCCAATTAATTTTTCAGCGTTAAATTCAATCCTCTTTTATTATTATTCAGAACTCTCTTATCATCGACCAATTTTAATGTGTATAGTTGAGTAATTGAATGCCATAATATATATATATATATATATATATATATATATATATATATATATATATATATATTGCGATCACATATAATCAGAGTCGAGTGAAGAAAACACGGTGTCCTTGTATAGGACTTTCGATTCAGATGAAGGTCTTACTGTCTTGTCCCTACCAACTTTCATTTGGGAATTTGGATCTTTATATAGAACCCCATGAGTCAAAGAATTACAACAAAAGCTCACCAGAATAAAAAAATAGCTCATCCAACAGTTCCTTCATCAACGTACTAAAAAACGTGGCCACATGGTATGTGCAACGCACTGCATACTGTGTGAGTATGTCACGTAGCAAATGGAAGAGTGTGACGTGATTTTTCAGTTCCTCGGATAACCAGCACCACGTGGGCTACGGGAATAAACGTCTACCTAAAGTATTGGATTTCCAGACTGGGACTGGCGACTGAACAGGCCCCTGATTGGCGCACAAATTGTGAACAAGTGCTAATGTGAGTGAAAAAAAAACCTTCAACTGGGTGGACCTAAGTGAAAACGGAAATTGGCTATGAATAGCATATCGACAACAGCAAAATTAGAATCGTCAAAGTATGAAAGCAATTCTCAAAACAATTTAAAATTCAATAGTTTGTATTATCAGAGAAATAACTGAACAACAGTGACGCAAAAGTTATTTGAATGATAGGCGATAGAGCTATTTGTAATAATACGCTGGCAATATTACTGTGTTTTTTAATTAAAGAATTTTTATGTCTTCAGTTTATGGTTCAGGATTCTCGAGGCTTAAACTATTTATCGCGTAGTGGCCAATTCATTTCTGCTTAATCGATTTATATAAAAGTGATTACATGATTAAAATATCTCTAGGACATTTCTAAATGAAAATTAGTTTTCGCTAAACGTGCTTGACAAACTCTAGCGCCTTACTTCTATTCATTATTGCCCTCAAAACACTCAACACTAATGTTTTTAACTACACAAAAGTTACTTTTATGTTAATTATTGTTACGATTAATATGTATTCAAATGCGTACATTTCAACCGATTCTTGTGATATGAGAATTTGAAGCATTTAATGAAATTAGGGCTAAAAACATTTATTTCGGTTCAAACTGGTTATTGAACAGTATGTATGCCTGTATACGTAGAAGGCCTATTGTAACTGGCAGTAGCTACAGTGTTAGAATGGACTGAACCTGAATTTAGCTCATCTTGAAGCCAATAACCATCATACTCTTACTAAACAGTAGTGCCTTAAAAGGAAGCCTATTAATTTCAATAATAATTTTTTTTGCAATTAAATGCAAAGTTTAAAATTAATAAATTGTCCAATAACGGACATATAACACAACTGGTATAAAATTAGTGCTAAGGAAAGTCGACAATCGTAAATGGTGAAATATAGGTGGATGGAACAAACTGCTTTACTTTTTACATACATTCTCTTCAAATCCAACGGAACAGTATTTTATACTGCGATATGATTTCTAAACTAACAGTTTATTCTTGAGTTATACAGTCGCGTCAAAATATGACTCCTACGTTCCGTAAAGACATTCATAATTGCCTTATGGTAAACAATTGGATTCATGGCAAATAGTTTGCGTAAATTATTCTGATATTTTAATTAAACTACTGTATTTCACAGAGAGCAGGGTATACTATCCTAATGTTAAATTCTATTTGACGTAAGTAACATAAAACAGCAAAAAAAAAAAAAACTGCTGTAGACTAGTGTGGGTTCGATCCATGGATCTCTAGGTAAAAGACTCAGCACTATTCCACTGCGTCACACTTTCGTTTTAAGTTGAGTTTATTGACCAATATATTTGCCTTTGTACATAGCGTATGTAATGTTTGACATGGTGTGTGTATTTAATCGCGTGACTAGCTCAAGTAAACCGAGATGATGACAAATCCACAGTACACACGTGCGAGACATGCGAACTAGGAATCTGCCGCGGAGGTACCGGGTAGCGAACTCATTGGTCCTCCGACTACAAGTCGGCCACGCTGCACCTGGAGTCTCTGCTAACACACGAAGTGCTTTCCGATATATTCCAGGGTAGGGATTCGCTCTTTCTGGCGTGTGCAGCTAGCCTTAGGAGTGGAACCAGAACGGGGTTCACAGGGACATCAAAATTATTTAAAATACTGATTTTATCTTATTAATTTATGACGAGACAGCGCTCCCAACGAATCGAATGTCTATATTGGCATTTCACGGTAAAATAAGCCATTTTGAAAGCCATGCTTAAGATCTACTTGTATGCACGTTGTGTATTCTTCCTCCTTATGTAAAATTAACATTGCCATGGGCCTCATCACTTTATTCTTGCGTCGGTCAGATGAAACTGTAAAATTATAAGAAAAGTGGGTAATTCTTACACTTTATTGTATTAAAAAAAAAACACAAAAGGGAAAGAAATAATCTAAGTTATTACAAATCGTTACCTAACACTTCTTACTCGTCATTACGATATGAAACTACTTTCCATCCATCGTTACCAACTTTACTGGGCGCATGTCACTCAGTACGCCTGTTAAAATATATGCAGTCAGAGGCAGTGACTTATTTCTGAGGTTGAATTCGAAAGTGCTCACTTTATAGTGAACAGCATTTACCTGCAATTGCACAGTTTTTGAAATGGCCTCCCCAGGACGAAATTCTAAGATACCCTTCAGGATGTAGCTCGCTGTGAAGTTCATTCACGGTTACTTAGAACTTTTCTGAAGCCCTACTCAAGTTCTATTTCAGGCTATTTCTCCGCCTCATGCAAACAAGGCTTAACCAAGTATACAAAATTATACCAAAGAGACTACGCGCCATATTTGTACGTACTCATTTTATTATTATTTTACATAAGAACTATTTCTTACTAGGAATTACCAACACACCTAATTTCACAGTGTTTTTTTTTTCGTATAATTTAATAATGAAACATAATTTATAAATAAAATATACTGTAATTAAATGTCAAACTTAATGAGAATAAAATTATTTTATATTAACATAAGTATAAAACGCCTGTGATTCATACATTAACATATTTATGGAATAATCAGTAGAGACCCGGAAATTTCGCGGATTCATTTGGCAACACGCTAGACTCCACAATATTATGTATACTGGAGCCTCAGTAAGTTATTCATTGCCTGACGCCCCAATTTTATCGCTTACCAGGTACAGCGGTATTCGGTCCTTGTTTTCTTGTAGGTCAGTTATTGGTTCAAATTGGTCCAGGACGTGTTATACAAACTGCGATCCAATTGAGACAGAACATCAGATGTAAACCTGTTTGAAGTCTAGCTTGTCCTCAAATGATATCCCGAAATTCACGGGTCACTAATAGTTAGGGACACACGAATTTCGCGAAAAGATTTCCGCACATGCTAGATATCCATACCTTACGAGCGTACCAGCAGTTTTAATTTGATTGGCTGCGTGTCTTTAAAAAATATATTCTTACTTGACTGGCCAGTCAGAATTAGGTAACTCCGACTCTGTACATCTGTGACTCGCGGGCAGACACCTAAGACGCACCACTCCTAGATCGTCCAGTCTGCAAAGTAAATCTGAGCTTAAGTGTTATGAAATACAACTGGTCGTGAAATCTTTTCGCAAAATTCGGGTTTCCCTGCTAATAATCAGTAGAGCCCCGAGTATTTCCCGAATTCGTTCGGTGCCGAGGTAGACTTCAAACACTTGTTCTTTTGTACTACTACTGTGATTGGACCGCAGTTCTTTAACCACGCCCCGTTTAACTGTGAGCCAGTAATAATCAGGAAGCAGTAGTGTGAGTGAGTGTCGAAGAATGCTATACAAAGGCCTCACTTGATCGCAGCAACCAATAATCAATCGATAGTGTCGTAGAGGACTGTCAAATCTAGCCTGCTGCCACATCAATCCGCGAAATTATTGGGGCTCTAATAATCAGACAAGTTATTCATGGGGTGATTTTTCAAAGGTTTAAGTCAGAAAGCGTGACTATATATAAGCAAGTGTTTCGCCCCTGTACACTTGCCTGCTCTGTGGCTGCGCGGGTGTGTGTGCGCGTGTGCGTGCGTGCGCATGTGTGGACCGAAGTCGTCAGGGCGCTTCACTTAAGTCATTCAGCGCGTTAGAGTCCCGACGTAGATCGGAGCGTGTGGACGTGACGCCAGTCACGAACTTAACTCTCACTAGTGTCTGCCGGAGAAGGGAGTAGCGACCGTTGAGACATCGCCTCAAGTACGCTCTTTATGAGCGTCACCCACTTCGAACACAGGGTGCCACCTACACTCAGAGAAGATCGAACAAAGTATGTGTTTTTGTAGGGCCAAATATATATTTGGTTGCCCTAACAAAATATATTGTTGAGCAAACAAAATTTTAAAAACAACAAAATTACTTTTGTCAGTCTAACAAAATACATGTTAGAATAAACAGAATTTTTGTGATAGGCCAAAAAAAATTAGACTTACAACTAAATATTTTGTTAAATCAACTGTATACATTTGTTTGGACACTCATTTGACTGCCTTCGTTCAAAAACACAGCTCGAGATTTTGTTTGTATTTTTTTGTGACAATTAGGATAGTAACCGTGTTTGTTAGTGCAGCTATTGATGCTTAAAAATCGTATAAACACATCAATAAAACAATGCAGCAAGAAACTGCCAAGTAAACTTGCAAAACTTGTATTTGTTTGCACACGTTGCCCATTATTTGAATTATATATATTTCAAAGTTTTACGGCGTTATCATTTGTCACAGTAGCTGAGATTCTAAAGGCGTAGCGCTGGGACGCAGTTCATATGAATTCGAAACTCGGTCGAACTTGTAAAATATTTTTACATCTGCCCAAACTGTTTAATGGACGTGTAGTTAAACAAATATTTAGTTGGACCAACGAAATCTTACAGTTTGGGGCAGCCAAATGAGAACAACAAAATACCAAATATTTTATTTCTCCTATACAAACAAATAATTTGGTTGCACCAAGCAAATCTTGTTTGATAAAACCTTTTTCTCAGTGTACCTGGTGCACGGAAAGTGTTGCAGAGTGTGTCAAGTCAGCGTATTTTTACGAAACCAATGAATGTGTCCTCATGGTACCGATGTACTAAAAGAAAACACACTTCAGGCAACGATGGTACTGCGCCGGTGGAAGCAGATGCTGCTAGTGATGTAGCCATCACAACTGAAGAAATCGATGGCGCTGGAAAAACAGGAGACATCTCACTCGAAGAAGAAATCGATGGCGGTAAACCATTGGCAGGCAATGACTACTCCACTCTAACGTAACTAGCCATGGATTGCCTAGCGTAGAATCCAGCCTAGACCATGTATCTTTCACGGCAGCCATTGTCAAACTAATCCTCCCAGCTGATCTCCCTACTGCTTATAATATACGAATATGCAAGCCCTATGATGTCATATTGACTCTGAACCAATCGTATTACACCATTAATACAATGTTCAAAACATCATGTTACATGTTACACAACTGTTACATATCTAATTTGCAAGAAACCACAGACACCACTTTGTACGTCTCTTATTTCCCTTTAAACGGAAAATGTACCCTTCGTCGATCACGCGCCTGGTAACATACTCGCCGACCGGCGGCCCAGCCAACAGGGGAACCTTTCACAGCGTGCAGTAGCCAATCAGACGCACTACTCATTTCCCAGACCCCCGCGCAGCCAATCACAGAGAATGGATACGCCGGCATCAAAGGGAACGCCACGCCATCTAGTCTCTTGTGTTCTTGTGTACTCTGTAATCGAGGGCGCCGCCTACTTGACGCGACATGCCGCAGGAGTGAGCGAACACTAAAGACGACACTGGCACGCACATCAAATGCCGCATCGCCACTATGCGCGAAGCACTAAACTAGCGCGCGAGCTTTTTGTCGAATCGTTTTTCCTATGGGACTTTAAGAGGTGACTATATTATTTTAATGGTGGTGTAAGGAGTTTCCTACAGGGAGTCTCCACATGACACTTTATTGTTTCTAAATTTCTACACACGTAATTTATGATTATTAAAATATTTTGTGAACATATGTTATTAACTTCAGTTGAATGATTTAGTCTAAATTCTTTTACATGCCACTTTAACCAACAGGTATTTTCACATACTGTAATTTATTTAAATCAACTAATGTCAACTATGTAAGAAAACATACTGCAACTTTTATCTACACTCTACTAGATTGGCAGTTTAGCTGCTTAATTTTAATGATGGAAATTAATGTTCAAATAGTGTGATATCAGTTTCTCATTGGTAAGAGATATATGAAAGTGTGCCCAGCAGGAAACAAATTTAGTGATTTTGTAATGTGACATGCAGAAGTGTTTTTGTTAGTTAGGAATGACTTGACTGAAAATTTTATGTTGTATATAAATATTCTAAAGAAAATGTGACAAATGGCCTCCATGCAGAAGTTGCATGTATGACTGACGTGTGTGATGTTAATTGAATTTTATGAGGAGGTTCCAATATTGAGGCTGAGCAGTATTATGTATCGCTGCTAGACACACCGGAGAGTATCTAGATGCAGGATAATTATTCATTATGCATTTCCCAGTTGGTGTCCTGAAGCAGTTTGGCATACCAGCTATTGTGCCTTAATATCTGCAGAATTATTCAAGTAAGGTTTTCCTGTGCTATTTAATCAGTCAACACATTATGGCCTTGAAGATGCATGTTGAATTTAATATCATGACAAGTCCAGTGGTCCGAAGATGCGGTATTAAATTACCGAGATCAATTTTATTGATAAACTAAGCCTGGTTGCCTTCATGGAAACTATTAAGTATATTATTCAGTTTAAGTTTGATAGTCAAATGATATGCTTGTAATTAATCAGAACTATTGTGTGATTATTTTAGGGAAATCAATAGTTTCTTTTATGGCAGATTAATTTGAAGTAACTAATTTTCTCTAAGAACTGACAGCAGAATCCTTAGATATTAGACGTGTTCTGTTGAAAAGTGTTTTTAATATGTTGCATGTTAGTAGTGAATGAGATTTTCCATTATTTCTTTAATTATATTTTCCTAAGCTTTCTTCAAAGTGTTCCCTTGTGTTATGTTAATAGTGAGTATTTATTTTTCTGCAATCTATAATAGTCTGTGTATATTAATTAATTATCCTGATGATGACGTGGAAAAGAAATTGTACATATTGTTATGATTTGTCTGATTTCCATACGTACATTATTATAATTTTGGCTACACACATTTACAGTCATTGGGTTATACCGGCTCAAAATATATATCATTTTCTGTACAGTTAATCTGGTCCAACACGCCATCATTTTAGATATATCGGTAAACCAAGCGTGGGGTATGCAAAATATTTGTGTGTGCACATAAGTGAGCCATTACATTAAAGAAATTATTGACTGTTCTAACATCGGGGCTTTAACATCTCCTATGAATTGCGTATGTTTAACACATATAGATTACAATAGAAAGTTTAATGCTAAGTTCAATGCATGATTGTATCTGAGTTTCACGTAGTTCCGGTCAACACACCATTTTACATATGGCAGTCTGAAAATGCTGTTTTCAGCAATGTTAGAGGGTTTGGAAATTGTCGTTCTAATATGTGTAGTGTCATGAAAGCGACATTGCGTCATCGGCTGAAGTTTGTTTTCTTTTCGTAAATTAGCATATTGTACACACGTGGAATAGTTTAGCAAATGAGAAACGGTATTTCCCAACACACTGCAACACATTTCTAACGCCTAGTAGGCGGCGCCCTTAAAGGGAGTGGTGCGCGGAACGTATTTCACATGTCCGGAGTTGAAAGCGCTGGAGCGCCTAGGGACGACGTACAATGCTACCGAAAACTTATAGACTTATCTGCTACAATCCGTATTGAATTTTTTTATTTTTTACATTAGCATCTCCGTTGGAAACATTTACAGGCAACGGCATTATTATATCTCGACTAGAAAAATAAGTATAATATATATTTATGATAAGATACAATAACATAAAGCAAAAAAAAAACTCTGGGCTCATCGGCGATTTGAACCCATGACCTTTCGGTCCCAAACCGAGAATCATGCCCTTAGATCAACGAGCCACGGTTGATTAAGTTTCTCAAACATCTAGGCTCTTGCAGATTTATTGAGTAGATTGATAATACAGAGGCACTTCAGAGTTATCAAATACTGATAACACCTCCTTGGGTCTTTTTTTAAAGTGAAGCTGGAAAAGGCAAACAGTAATAGGCGACCCAGACGTGCACATCGGATATCTGGTCACCTTTACGCGCAATGGACTGAACTGGCGTGTAGTCTTTCTCTCGTCAGACCGCCTCTAGAGGTCTCTCGATTTATTTATTTCCTAGCCTAACCTATCACTAAGTATTAAGTGTAGACCCGAGGTACGAACGGGAGCTAATCGCGTCTCAGGGCGAACCCCTTACGCCTATAATGGAAGGAAGTCATGCAAGGAGACATGCATCGTAGCAGATGGGGATTGGGCAGCAATGGCCAGCGATTGAGGTCATGACTACCTACCTATGTGTACCTATAGTTAGCGTATAACTAAGAAGAGAAAGGGAAAAACCTGCATAGGCACCGTAAAAACCCTTTAGACAGAAAATAATTCAAAATTATTACATGCATTAAAGAAATGCTACAGGAAACAGAATGTGTGGAAATCATACCCTTTATTACACTATTTACCAGAAAGTAATTAGTCACCTGTCCACAATGTTTGCTTGGTGGTTGTCACCCCATTAGAATCTCGTAGAGCAACCTCTTGCAGCTATAACAGCATCCAGCCTGTCCGGCATGCTCTCTACGAGTGTTTGCAGGACATCCACGGGGATTCGTCGCCATTCCTCTTGCAACCATTTCCATGAGTTGAGCAATGGATTTTGGCCGCGCCTGACGAACCCTCGCCCGGCGATCCAATTCGTCCCAAAGATGTTCTATAGGGTTGAGGTCGGGGCTCTGGGCGCGCCAGTCCAATCGGCGAACATTGTTGTCGGCGTACCACTGCATAGTAGCCCTTGAAACATGGCACCTGCAAGCATTGTCATTATGGAAGTAACACAGGTCCATTCCAAAAAAAAAAAAAAAAAAAGCCCACAATGTTGGGAGCATTCCATTATCCAGAATGTTACAATAGGCCTCTGTGTCCATGCTACCACGGACAAACACCAGCGGTCCTACGCCGAAGGCCGTGAAACACAAGTCAGCTGACGTACTGAATTACCTATCTTCACGGGTGCCCAATTACTTTTTGGTAGATATTGTACTATAGGCTGTTCACGGTCAAGTGGGCACTTTTTATAGCCCTCCCAACAGGCATTAACCACTAATAAATATATGGTATTGCGACCTCAGATGTTAACTTTTGATTGTGGTGAAATGTATACACTGTGTTTATTAGTCACATGACAATGTTTACATCAAAAAGTGGCAGGAAAATTGAAATTGGCTGAAAGTAAAAGTTTAGCAGGGCCTTTAAAAGTGCTCACTTTACTGTGAATAGCATATAGGGGTGAAAGACTAGTATAGAGTGGCATAGGGCTCTCAGTGGCGACCCTAGAATTTTATGGTGTAATAAAGACAAAACTTTGCTGCTTCTCCTTGTGCTATGTTAAGTTTCCTGCACCGGAAATTTCGTAAGTGAAATTATTGTGAAACACCCGTACTAGATTTTTTTTTTACTTTATAAAAACTGCACGGTAGAGACGAAAATAGGAAACGGAAACTACTTTCCCTACGTGAAAAATTTCTTAAATGGTATTCGTAAGTAGACACCGCTCTGAGAGTTTGGACAGTTCTCAAACGCCAACTACACAACTGGAGCTCTATGCTCTATGCTCTATGCTCTATGCTATGTGAGATTCTAATGTTATATGCAAATTTGAACTTACAAATTAAAAAAACATTTACCTCCCAGGCATCATGGTAGCCGAATAGTTATAGGCGTCGGTATCTATCTGACAAGTCTGAACCGTAATGTCGATGACGTTCGGGTACGATTCCAGGTCATTCTCTACAGGACTTGTAACAAATATAATATAGCCTGTATTTGTTCAGTGCTCCTTGTAGACGAACTTTGAACAAAAAAATATATATCGGAGCGATTACAGTGTTCCTGGTAGACGATTTCAATCCCAAAATGTACCACTAACACAGTTCCAAGTTTGCCCATGCCCAAGCTATGGAATTCTGTGTGTGTGTGTATGTGTTGGGAAGGGAAAAAAAAAGGTGGGGGGGGGGGGCATATTCGTCTCACCAATGAAACTAAAAAGAAAAACGCAAGATGAATCTGTTTGTCTGGCGGAGTGGAGACCTTTTTACATAAGGTCGAAACTTGTAACTCTTAAGAATCGTCAATGAGTAGCAAAGGGTTAGGATCCGAGTAGACAAATCGCCCTTAAGACAGGTTTACATGAGAAGAAGAATTTTCGCTATTAACTTGAGCATTCCGTGTCTGGAATAGACTCTTCTGCCCGTTTTGCAACCCTCGCGTGCAGAATTAAAATGCCTGGACTAAATAAACTCACATTTAAAGTGAAAATAGCATTAAGTTAGCAAATATGTTGCCAATATGCAAACTTACATGTAACCTTACATGAATAAAACAAATACTAACGAAATTATTCCAGTCTTAGACGCATGTACTTGCAACAAACCTGCGCTTTGCAAAATGAAATAACTTAATTTTGCGTACATTTTATTGTATAGTACTTTTCATTTACGTGGCCGGCCATAGTTTTGACTACTTATGCGTAAGTTTTTACCCCCACTACTGTACCTTTTCTGCGTAAAGTAGGGGTATAAGTTATCATTTATTTTAATGTCGTACGTTAGCATTTATTGTACAGTACTGGACTTACAACTTAGTCAATAGTAGTGTAATAGCATATCAAATTACTTTTTTATTTTAGTAAACAACTAGCGACCCGCCCCGGCTGCGCACGGGTGCAATTAAGATAAAAAACTGTTTAACCCGGCGTTAATTAGGTTAGGTAAACTCTCCTAAAGCATTAAAAAAAGCACATTATAATTGAATAATTAATGAAATAATTTATAATTTAAAGGTTTTTTTACTATTTTTATTTTATATTTTTTTACTTTTTTATAATTTTTCATATTAATATACATTATATTACAATGAAATTTATCTGAGATAGAAGTATTTAAAATGTTATTGGCTAAGACATTCTCTGTAGACAATGTTTGACGTCCTGTTATTGTTTGGTAGCAAAATGTACTGTTTCTCGGGACTTCCAACTCGTGATAAACCAACATATAGTTTGCCATGGGAAAAACACTCTTTTCGTAGGTCGATTCCAACCAAAGAGAAAGTTTGACCCTGGGACTTATTAATAGTAATCGCGAACGATGTTTTTACGGGAAATTGCAACCGTTTGAAAGATATTGGCAAATCCGTGGGAATCATGGGAATCCTCGGGATGTTTGCCAGCTGGCCGGCTGCTGGACCGGTGAGGATGGTCGCGACAATCAAATTTTCTTTCACGTCTTTAATGAGCAATCTTGTACCATTACACATGTTAGGAGGGCTTATATTCCTTAAAAGCATAATAGGAGTACCGACTTTTGATGATAGTTCGTGAGGTGGCAAGCCAGAAGGATTAAGCGAATTTAGAAAATCTTGAGGAAAGTGGACGACATTGTCAACATTGGCGACTGTGTCAATCGACTTATAGGTTTTGACTTGGCCGGGAACTTTTTGTATAATGAGATTGTTGATTTCATTGACAGTGTCGTTCCTAGGCGATACTATTGCCCTGGAACACAACCAGTGAAAGTCTCTTTCTAGTAAATTTTTGAGGCCCGGATATACTGCTTCTATAAGATGCTGCAGACTGTGGACTGTCTGACCTAATGTCTCATTTAAAATGATTTCAGCAGAATTAGTGCCCAAATTTAGAGAAGGAAAAGCTCCTTCTCCAAGTCTGAGCAATTGTTGTGGGAAATCTTTATGCTTGTCTCCACCAATATAGGTTCTCATATTCGTTCGCAAATTTAGGTGTTGAATAGAACTCCATAAGGGAGATGATTTAAGACATGCTTTGATGATATCTGCACGCGTCCCTTTTGTAACTACAGGGAGTGTCAGCCGAAAATCCCCAGCAAACACAAAAGTAACTCCCCCCATAATGGCAATAGAGCTTCTAAGGTTGGCGCCGTACGCAGCACACAGCACGTTTTATTTTCCGAATCTGTCCATCCTGCAAAGCCGTAGTACATTATTTTGTTCTATCATCAATAGTTTTCGCAGAGCACGCAATGTAAGGAATTTTATAGGTCATTTATTTACACTTTGGGTTACATTATTGGAGTTTTAGTAGGGATCCCTATTGATTTTTAAAATAGAATATAGCCTATGACACTCAGTGATAACATAGAATTCTACTGGTGAAAGAATTTTTAAAATCGGATGAGTAGTTTCGAAGATTACCTCGTACATCCAAACACACAAACACACAAAGTTACAAACACTACCTCTTTATAATATTAGTATAGATTAGCTAAACTTGGTCTAAGCCGCGTGGGTTTTAATAGTTTAGTAGGGAGAAAAGCAGTTCGATGTTGGGACATTGAGACGGATTCTGTTCAGCAGGCATTTGCGCTCTTCCTATCATCTGCGAAACACTTTATGTGATTATATGTTTTTTTTTTGTGAATTAAAATATTCTACAATTTGATGCAATCATATCATTATAACTTTATCAAATTAGAGTGGAGTATAACGTGTGTCTGCAGAACAGAAATACTTGTCTCCACAGTATGTATTTTTTAAAACAGTGAACATCAAATTTCTCGAAAAATATAAGTATGTTGTGTTGTCCTGTTATCAATAACCCTGAGACATATTTTCATTAAAATGAAGGCAACTAAGTGTGCACAATTCCACACATAAGATTTTTAGAATTAAGAATTGTACTCATTACCAACTATTTTTTGCTATACAATTACTGGGAAGTAATAATTAAACCTAATGACCATATGTGCCAGGTAAATACTATATCTCCCAAACCCCATAACCGAGATTGGTGCAGCGGCTTGTGCGCTCGACTTACAAGGCAAACCGAGTTCGATTCCGAGCAGGATCTCTCCCGGATTTTTACACGTGGAAGTCGTGCCTGACGAAGCCGCTGGTCGGCGGGTTTTCTCGGGGACCTCCTGTTTCCCCAGCCCTTTCACTCTGGCGCTGCTTCATTCTCACCTCGCTTCAACCTCATCGGCTCTCAAGAACTCGATGTTAAGAGTCACCCATGCCTACCCAGTTACCCCACTATTCTCACACACATGTACTTCCTTTTAAAAACATAACGATTATCACAGTAAATAAAGCTATAATTTGGTTGATCCTGCACATATTACAGACATAAGACAACATTGGCAAGAAACCTTGAAGAGTTCGAGTCAATGGATGCTTTGCCTGTTTATTTTGAAATAGCTCTATTACATGAGGGCGATGGACTACTCAGTATTTTCAAATCAAATAGTGCAAAATGGCGTAAAACTTGCATTATTCAATTTAATGCTGCCCAACCTGAGTGGGATAAGGTAGCACACCAAAAGCTATGTTGATTGTACGGCTTACACAGAAAGTTCACAGCATTTTCCTCGTAAAATCTAAATCTGTGCATCAGCAGAGTGGCGCAGTGGAACCGTGCTGGGCCGATTACCCAGAGGTCCGTGGTTCGACACCACGCTCTGCTAACTACTCTGTTCTTTTTATGCGGTTATTATTTGGCTCGCCTTAAATATAAGTAAATTTTCAGATATTATGTCATTCTCTGTAAATGTTATACAACAAATTAATTAAAATGTTTGTTCTCAATAGAATTACGACTCTTCTTGATTTATATACCTTATCCACCTAGCTTGTCTTGTAACGGGCAGTTACAGGTGTGTCGAAAATAAGTTATTGTACATATTTTGTAGGATATTGCAAGTGAGACAGCCATAGGTTTCCAGATAGTTGTAATGCAACTGTTTATGATGATGCAGCACTGATTCATACACTTCAGCCACGTACATCAGTGACACTCAGTGAATACTGTCTATAATTCCATCAAGGCTTTGTGTCTGATTTTCACAGCACCTCTACAAAAAGAATGTACATTGTTTGGGTCACATATTCTTCGGAAAGCGTCAAGAAAAGCACACAGAATGCTCTAGGTTCTGGCATCAGGCGTCAAGTTGTACCAAGAATAACAGTAATAAAGAGGAACTTTTTCCCTTTCGTAGGAAAGCATACTGTGGTGTACATAAACAATTCAGAGATATTGACCAACATTGATGGATATTTCATATAATCGGAAAGCAGTTCTTCATCTCTAGGTGGACTGGCATGTGATGTACTACATTTGAGGAAGCTGATGGAAGGATTGTTCTTCATACTAAATACGCTGTTCTCCATGGAGCAAAAATTTCCCTAATTCTAACGCTGCAAACTGATGTTTTAGTGCTGGCCGTTTCCTTTTACTTTTCTTTGAAATGCATGGTCTGGTCGAGGTTTGGATTTTGTTAGGAATTGCTGAAAATGAAACCTTCTCATTGTGTTTGCTGAAAAGCTTGGACAAGACAAATGTGATTTATTGACAGGGCTTTCCGCATTTTCAAGTTGTGATGTAGTTTCAGCTTGTGCATTACATGGCAAATTAAAAGCTTGGAATAATTGTTAAATGTTTTGAAGAAGTTAATTCAGCATCCTTGTGTATTTCTTTTCCTCTGACAGAGTTGTCTGCATCTGTCTATCAAACATTTGATCATTTTGTTTTATGAATGCACAACGAATCAGATCTAGACATATCTCTCAATGACACGAGAGGAACTCTCCTCATTACAGAAAAGAAACTATTTTACACACCTCCAGCAGCATTAGATATATTGCATCAGCACATCCTGAGTGCTACTTACCAGAGTGGTCAAATTTGGGTCAATGTCTTGGCGCTCTTGCTGTGATAGAAAGCCTTGAAGGTTGGGGTTGGACAAAAGAAGGCAACGAATGGCAAGTGAATTGAACATCTCTTCCTGAAATATGGGAATATTGGTGTGATCTTGCTAAGTGTTTCTGTAGAACTGACTGCCACTCAAAACAGCTGGCATTCCATGTTTCAATTATAGTGTCAACTGCACTAATGTGGAAAGGTAAACACAGAAAATACAGTCTATAATATAAGTCCATAACTATTTGTTCACTTATTTGAAAAGTAATATTCATACCTTAAAAATTATTGTCAAACCACATTCCGTTAAAATAATTAAGACTTTAATGTGTGGATTATGACTAAAACAGCAAGTGCACACTTTTTCTTTAAGTAAAGGTTTTGTTTGTTCCTTCTATTTTATGCATTATAATTCTTGTAGTAACCTATACTTTTATTTTAAGGAATGATTGTGAATAGTAAAAAAGCAAATCTGAAACATAATAATGTAAAATAATCAGAAAAAAATATCGGAAGTCAGAAATTGTATGACTGAACAGAATTGTGAATATTAAACATGTGTAAAGCTAAATACGTTATAGTTTCCGATAACATATTCGTATCATCTATGCAATATATTAACGCTATCATTTACTTACAGTCTATTTTATTTAATTCTTTTAAATTATATAAACGACAAACAAAGAGAACAATCTGAAATGGAAGCATCTTTTTTTTAGTTTTATATTTCACAATCGTTAATTTTTTTTTTCTTTTATATTTGCATGCTACAATCTTAACATTCAAAATTTTGTTCACTTCCTTCTATAGCATCAATATGACATATTGTATTGCAATCAAAAAAATTGAGCCGTTTAATAAAAACCATTATTTTAATGATCGCCATTTCTTTTCTGGGGGGGGGGGGGGGGAATTTCAAGTATCAAGTGGATTTTGATCTTCAATTGTTCCCTATAGTCTATAGACGAAGTGTGCCAATGTTGGTGCATTCTTACTAATTTACGTCTTTCTGAAGCTAACCGACCATACTAAGACGACAGGGTAGGCAGCAGATTTGCAATGGAGCCGACCGCTGCTAACCGGCGCGCAGTAAAGTTAATCTCACGCCGATATTTTCTGCTCGTGGAAAGAGCAGACTTCGCCGATATTTCCCAGAAGTCAGCTGGTTCACATATTTTATACTACTAATGTCTTGGATAATCGACGTGAATATTTACGTTTCTTTTATTCATCATTTGTATTTAAAAAACGTAGTTTGAAAATGAAACGAAATGTAGCACTAGAGTGTAAAGTATTTTTGGATGTAAAAATAAAATAAAGATCTCTTGAAAATCATTCAGTAAATAAATCGCCCTATAATGTGAATCATAAACTAGAGAAGAAAGACGACAGCGTCTGGTTTGTTATATATATATATATATATATATATATATATATATATATATATATATATAAGAATATTGGCTTTAAAATCACAAAAATCGACACCAAAATTGCTACGCAGAAAATTTTCTTACATGTGAACAACCATCGGTTCCGTTTACTCTGTCCAGCGTGATCGGCGAAAATGTGAATTACTGGCATAACGCTCCATACAGCCGGAAGAATAAATTACGTATTAGGACACTTTTTACCGACACCAGTTATTATCACCGTTGTCTTGAGTTGGAAATACATTGCTTGGAATTGGAGCGTTCACACTGGGACATTGCAGTGTTGTGGTCGGTCACTGTGACGCGACGGTGTCCGAGCTCCGCTACCAGTGACTGATAGCGCCACTATGTCTGGGCTGTACTATACATACACATATATATATAATATGATAAATTTGAAAAGTGAAGAAGGGGAGTGGGCTGCAGACAGATACGTTTTAACTTTTGTGGAGAAACAATGTTCCCAGACATTGTACGCAGAAATTTATGGTTATTGGAGGGGTATGGGGAGGGAAAGGGTGTGTCTCTTCATTAATAAAACAGTGACTATAATTTTTTTTGGAGCTAAATAACAAGTGTATTATGGACATTTGAAATCTATAACTATTATTGTATACATTTTTACTATTTTATACCGTTTTATTTACTTAATCTCTCGATTTACTAAAAGAAAAGCTACTTTTTTTTTTAAATATGTCCTTTATATTGAGAAGAGGGATGTTAAATCCTAACATCAAAGTGGTGACACTAGATAGAGCCTTCAGAGTTGTTATTGAGTTTTAATGGTTGTGTCTACACCAACATTAGAGTAACATACACACTGGCTTTATTCATTAAAATCATGAATTTTTCGACAAAATATTTTTATTTATTATTTTAACAATAGTGGCTTCACTTACGTAAGTTAATTGTATCGAGAAAATGTCGTAGTTTGGTATGTTGGCAACCTTGCGCTTTAATCTTGTTTGACCGTTACCAGTAGTTGTTACATTTCGTGCTTTCCAAAGTCGTTACAGAAGATTTGTTAACTGTATTTAAGTATGTTTACTGTGCAACAAATCCATTTTTTTGATAAATTTTTATACACATTTGTGTGCGCGAAAATATGAGTGTAACTAGATTTTGAGAGTTTCGTTACGAAAATTCGAACCCCAACATAAGACCGAACATTTTTACGGTCCCAGCAAGTACTCGTACAAACTAAACTCCTGGCTTCTTAGTTATTTATTCGCATTTCTTTTACAAACACTACAGTAGTTTGTTGTTGTTTACAATACATCAATAGTTTAACTTTTTTATCAGCCTAGCATAAGTAGTCATGTAGCTGACGAAGACATGCTGCAGAGACAAGAATAATTTCCTTTTAACAATCTTCGGGGAAAAAAAATTCATTGAAATATAATTGATAATGAAATATACTGTATTGAGCCAATAACTTTTTCTAACAAAATGTTTTCTTTAATTCCGCATGTTACAATTAATGTTTCGTTTAATTATGATAACACGGAGTCCATGCTGTGAGGTTGGCGACATTTAATTGTTTGTAGTCGCAAATCCGGTCAGAAAATACGACGCAAAATCTAACCTGGAAAGAGCGAAATCTTTCTCCTTTCATGCTCTTTGCCTTAAAACTACCCCACCCCCCCCCCCCCAAAAAAAAAAAAACCTTCCCCGTCTACACCCCTATTTCCAGAGAAACTTTATTTACTAAGATACGCGTATACGTGTAAACATTGTTTTCATAATCCATTCACTGTTACTTCACACATTTCTGAAGCCCTGCTAAAGTTCTACTTCCAGGATATTCCCCTGCCTCGTGCAAACTAAGCTTAACTAAGTCTAAAAAATTACATCAAAGGACATCGCACCGAATTCGTGGGCAATCAGTTGTAACAATATCCTGCATGAGAATTATTTATTACTAGGCGTTACCAACCAACGTGTTTGCTCACTGTTTCTATTTGTATTTACTATAAATTAAAAATTATAATTTATAAATAAAATATAGGTAAAACTTTAATATAACGAAAAATAACATAATTTTATGTTAACAGATGTATAAAGCGGTTGTGATGCACGCCGATATTTAGGTATAGGCTGTTGACGGTAAAATGAGCACTTTTGAAAGCCCTGCTTAAGATCTACTTGTATACACATTGTGTATTCTTCCGCCTTAAGTAGAATTAACACTGCCATGATCCTCGTCACTTTATTCATCCGTTGGTCAAATGAAACTGTAAATGATTAAGAAAGTAAGTACTTTACAAATCTGCTCATTTTTAAGCTTCGATGCATTTAAAAAACAGAAAGCGATAGAAATAATTTTAAGTTATCACAGATGGTTACCTGACACTTTTTATTCGACGTTAAGGTATGGAACTTCTTTCCATCCATCGTTACCAACTTTAGTGAGCGAATGTCACTCGGTGCGCCCATTATAATATATGCATGCAGTGGTAGAAACTTTTTTATAAGGTTCATTTCTAAAGTGCTCACTTTATCGCGAACAGCCTTTATTAACACGTCGTATATGGGGTGATTTTTCAAAGGTTTGATTCAAAAAGTGTGAAGAAACCGCAAAAGGGTTTCGAAGGTAATATCTCGCTAGGGAGACCCCTTGGCGTTTTTCTTATGGGAAAATCTTACTTCCGGAAGGTAAGTTAGTTATCGGTAAAGCTGCACTGTGTTACCGCAGTGTGGGAACGAGCTCGTCTCTTCCCGCGCGGCGGCAAGATGGCAGCGAGCCACGGTACGGCGGGGCGAGCAGTAGTATAGTGTCGCGGCGTGTGTGGGCGGCGGTGAGGAGAAGGAGGAGGAGCAGGACAGCAACTTGGCTGGACCGTCAGTGGGGAGTTTGCGCTCCGAGGAGGAAGATGGCCGGCGGAGAGGCGGACCATACCAGCCCTCACGGCCCGCTGTCCTGCTTCACGTGGTACGCCAACTACAGCACATCTTCCTACGGTGAGATCCCCCTCGCACACCGCTACCACCGAGCTGGCGTTACGCTAGCGTCCGACTTCATTTGTTTCAAACGCAAGCGTGATACAGGTTCCCTAGTTCCTACCTGGTTGTAGGCTGTTCACAGGTTTTTTTTTTTATCAACACTGCAAAAAGTTTTCTAAAGTCGGTTCACGATTAAGTGAGCACTTTCGAAATCAACCTTAGAAGAAAGTCACTGCCCCTACCTGCATACATTTTAACGGGCGCAATGAGTGGCATGCGCACAGTAAATTGGCAACGACTGATGGAAAGTGATTTTATATGTTAACGTCGAATAAAAAGTGTTAGGTGACCATTTTTGATAACTTCAATTATTTCATTGGCTTTCAATTTTTTTAATGCACAGAAGTGTATAAATGAGCAGATTTGTAAAATACCTTTTTTTCTTCTAATAATTTCACAGTTTCATTTGACCGACGCTTGAATAAAGTGAGGCCCATGGCAAAGTTAACTTTATATAAGGCGGAATAATACATAACGTGCATGCAAGTAGATCCTAATCAGTGCTTTCAGAAGTGCTCATTTAACTGTGAACAGCCTAAATCAAACTTCCTGAACTGTAATAGAAGTTAGGGGACGCGGTGGCTGAGCGGCTAGACTTCTCGCCTCCCATCAAGGCGAAACGGGTTAAATCCCCGGAGGGTTCACCCCTGGGTTTTCGCCAAGTGGGAATCATGCCGGACGATGGCGCTGGTTGGCGGGTTTACGCGAGGATCTCCCGTTTCCCCCCGCCCTTGCATTCCGGCGCTGCTACATTTTCACCTCATTTCACCCTCATCGACTCTCAAGAAATCGTTGTTAAGAGCCGCTCAAACCTCTCAACTCATTACTTCGACGCAATGCTATCGGTTTGTCTCCACGACTGCGCTAATGTTTAGCACCGCAACAGTACATGATTGGTGACCTATATATATATATATATATATATATATATATATATATATATATATATATATATATATATAGGTCACCAATCATGTACTGTATATCATGTATATCATGTGAATCATGTATATATATATATATATATGACTGTTTCCTGAGAAAATGTAGGAACGCTACCATGGATGTAGGGTCAAAAAATTTACCATCCGCTCTTTCTGAATACACGTATACACTGGTGTGGTTTATTTGCGAACGATTTCTTAGAGTGAAACTATGAAAAATTTCACTACGCCTACCTGCATACAGCGCCCGGTAATGCTGGTAACGACCGCGACGTATGAAAATTAGCTCCATATCTAGCTAAGAAAGTTAGGTATACATTTGGGACTACTCAAATGATTTCTATTGGTTTCTATCTCTTTAATGCTAATCATTGTAAGAATGAGCTAATTTGTGAAATATTTACTTTCCTACTAATTTTAGTTTCGCTTAACTGGCGCACACGAATAAATTTATCAGATCCATGACAATGGTACACTTTACACACGGTGGAAAAATTTTCAATATGCATACAAGTACAACTTAAGCAGGACTTTTGCCATAAGTGCTCAGTTTACTAGTAAAACATATATAATATTAATATGTTATATTATACAGCAATAAGACTTGATCACATCCACTATAATAAATTATTTAATTTCCCAAGTATTTATATCTTTGTATTGATATATATATATACATATATATAATTATTGGGAAATTAAAGAATTTATTATAGTGTGTGTGATCAAGTATTATTGTTGTATAATATAACATATTAATAATATATATGTTTTACTAGTAAACTGAGCACTTATGGCAAAAGTCCTGCTTAAGATGTACTTGCATGCATATTGAATATTTTTCCACCGAGTGTAAAGTGTACCATCTGAGAAATTTATATATATATATGTATATGTGTATTATACATATATATGTATTATATATTTATGTGTGTGTGTGTGTGAAACTATACAAGTTTAGCTATTAGCTATTCGCTTTACTCTGTAGTACAAACATGAAATTCGGACTATCGACGAAAAATTTGGTAAAAAATAACAAACCATAAACTTTACAATTTCAATTCGTTCCTGCCACTGAACAAATACCAAATATCACAAAGTAAAATTTATGCATAAATAAATTTTAATTTACATATATAATATAAAGATTTAAATTTATAAATTTTAGATTTTAATATATATAATTTAATATATATATATATATTTAATATTTGTGGTATGAAATTTTTAATAATTACTCCGAAACTGTGTAATCTGACCGAAGTTATATTCAGCCCTAGTGCGAAGTATTATTTACTAGCTGCTACTCGCGGCTCTACCCGCGAGTAAAATTCAAACCTTAATTATAATGACAAAATACTATACCCTGATTGTTCTTGTTTATTACTGTAATATTCTGGATTAGCACATTGGGTACTTTACATCCCGGAAAAACGAACATTTCCTTAAGGAGTATAAAACTTAGAATCCGTCGAATTCTAGCGAAATCGTAAAGTCATAGACGCGTGAGTTTTTCTTTAAGAGCAAAGGAATTTTCATATATACGTAGCTCCTAGTATGAAATAAAGGATTCAAAGGGTTTAAAGCAGTATTCGTTCCCCTTCTGTGGTATGTTTTCCTTTCGTAGGTAAACATATTGGCGTCACGTTCAACACTTTGTAGACTATGCTCGATTGTAGCTCAAGCAAAGCTAATTTGAAAATTTATTTGTTGTTCAGAGCAAAACTCGCATGGACGTGCAGTCTTTGTTCGGCTAGTGTTTTAACGTGACCACACAAGAACACGACAGTGCGGCAACAACGATAGCATTTATTTTTTATAGGTAGGGCCACCTGTTTTTCACGAAAAAAATTTACGCGGAAGCTATACTCCAATGCCCTATGGCATACGTGCTGCTTACCTTTGGTTATTGGTCAAGTGTCTTTGTCGGGAGACAGTTCCTTACCTGACAGGACCAATCACAATTATGGAACTCCGACTCTGAGAGTCCATGATTCGAGAGCAGACACCTGCAGTGCGTGACAGTTAAAATCGTCCAATCACGGAAGTGGATCTGAGCTCTAGTGTTTTGGAGTACAAGAAGTCCTGAAATATTTTCGCGAAAAACAGGTGGCCCTATTTATAGGCATGCAAAGGTACATGATTGGTTGTATATCCTTTTATACTATAAAGGATATTTGATTGGGTCAACATCAGCTCGTGTCTCCATTGGTCGATGAACGGCCAATAATGAACGCTGTAAAGTACGGGTAGTGCCCGGTGTAGTATGGACCAATAGGAAGATGGTGAGTTCTAACAAAGACACCGAGAGAACTGGTGTTATTGCAGTAGTGTGTATAGGTGACTTACTCCTAATTTGCCTTAAGAGTCAGTAAATTTGTGTAGACCTCAAATGTGTCACGTTTTGCAGTATTTCCAACATGCTGCAACGTAGTTCATACGCCAGCTAAGTGAGTGACTTAAATGAGAGTGTATGAATAGCTTGAGGAAGTGGGAGCAACTCGCGTGAGGACGCTATCAGCCCGGATGCCGTTCGCTCGTGAAACATTGAGAATTCCGTCGGGATTATGCATGAGGTAAGGGGTTCGAAGAAAAAAGGGAAAGAGGGAGGACTTTGTCACTGTTCCCTTCTCCCACCCCAACAACTATTAATTTATTTATCTTTCCCCGAGTGGCTGTCGCCACTGCGACAGCCGGATCGAAAATGCGCAGCTGCAAAATAAACCTGTGGCCGTCAGTGTGGAGTTGTGTCTGAGTCATTGTGACAGCGATTCTCTTTGCCCCGTCAGTATACTTTCATCACGAAAGTCTTTGCTGTTAAGAGTGGGATAGATTCCCCCTCTCCCCAAAATCCATAATCAAGAAGCGAGGGAGCGATACGGGCAAAACTAACAAGCACTTCAGGCGCATCATCGCCCCTACGCGTAAGGCGTGCAGTGTTTCCGTCGTGTCGCTGTACAGTGCAAATTATATGTGTAACAGTGGGGTTTTATTACACACGACGAAAGACCTCATATTAAACTACGCCTGTATCGTCGTACTTCCCTCTTGCCGCTTAAGAAAACTGAGGGAGTTAAATATAGTATGTCCGACGCCAGGAGTAAGGAGGCGGATCCCGGAGCCGACATCCGCCCTCTTGTATTGCATCATTTTCCGCCGCCATCCTGGATTCCTGGCTTTCCCGCTCTGTCATTCCGGTCAAGCAACCGCCCTGCTGGATTCCGCCATCTGGTCAGCCAGTACATATCTTCATGCTCTTGCATTCCACCACGAATATTCCTGATTTTTCGTTCGTCTTCGATGGCATTCATCTTGTATTGCATCATTTCCCGCCACCATCTTGGATTCCCAGACTTACCGCGCTGTCATTCCGGTCATGTGACTGCCATCTTGTAAACCGTCATGTTGTATTATAACCATTTTGGCAGCCAGTATGCAGACATTTTATCATTGCATTTCATTCTCTATCATACCAAGTTGTTTTTTTCAAACGCTATCATTATGTATTTCATATTTTTCATCCAAGGGTTTTCTCCGATTTATCGACATCGTCATGCGTAGTGCCATAAGGTTTAACCTGGGGAGAGAGTGTCGGAGGCGAGGTTAGTATAGGGAATAAACATTGTTCGCCCTTATCGTCAATCACCTAAAAAGTGAGGTTAGGTTCGGTAATTTTTGGGTTAAGATGAACGTAATGTTTAAGAAACGTTATGGGTTTAAATGAAAAATATATTTATTATTCTTTTACAAAACAAACATAACCGTTGCCTTCTTAAATTTTAGTAAACATAGATACAATCTTTATTTTATTTTAAAAATAATTTGTAACCACTCCGACCATCAAATACAACGCATCGCCTACCTTACAACAGGGCATTTTTTGGACTTATGCCCTTTCTGACAAGGTCGATTATGAATTTAAGCCTTTTAGTAAATATATTCATAATTTCAGAACCGTTGATACTATAAGGTTCAATTACATGACATAGACACCGTATCTGATATCCACCACGGTGGTAAGAGCATTTAAGCCCTAAGGCCTTTCTGACAAGGTCAGCTTTGAGGTAAGCCATTTTTATAAATGTACTCATAATTTCCGAACCATTGATGCAATGCTCATCAAATTCATAACATTGACGCCGTACCCAACATAAAACATAATGTTAATATAATTTAGGTTCTTAAGCCCTTTCTGGCAAAAGTTTAATTTGAGTTAAGCCTTTTTGTAAATATAGTCATGATTTCCAAAACATCGAATCTATGTTCATCAAATTCATAACATAGACATCATACCTAATATCCAGCATAATTTCAAGGCCAATTAGGCCCTAAACCCTTTTTGGCAAGATCAATTATGTGTTTAAGCCCTTTTATAAACATAGTTACTCATAAACTCACCAAGTAAATACTCATCAAGAACATTTTTACCGACGTAATATTATTTCATTTCCGATTACAACAAAATTCTTTTTGTGAGATGGGTAGATGCTACAGGTAGTTAATGTATTGTTAATTTCGGATTTTGGAGTTTGATCCTCGGTCAGGAAACGTAATATTATTTCATTTCCGATTTTAGTCAAATCTTATTTATGATTTGTGTAGGTGATAGGGATAATTAACGTAATGTTAATTTCGGATTTTGGAGTTTGATCCTCTGTCAGGGCTCGTAATATTATTTCATTTACCATTTTAACCAAATTTTCTTTGTGTAGTGGCTAGATGCTAGGCTTACTTAATATATTTGTAATTTCGGATTATCGAGTTCGAGTCTCGGTCAGAACACTCAATATTATTTTAAATCTGAATTTAAAATATATTTAGTTTTGTTTTTTAATCCATCATGTAGTAATTAATGTAATGTTATTTTTGGATAACGGAAATCGATTCCCAGGGGACTCACTTAATAAATAAAATATAAATAAAATCTTGGGAATTCATTTTTACGCACTCACTTATGATCGCTGTCTATTATATTACCTGATCGGTGCATACTGCTCAACTAACGTGTTATATGTTCTATGTCAACTGTCAATGGTCGAGAATTCTGGAGGGGAATGCTTTTATGTGATGTAATAATGTAATTAAAATATTCGTGAAAATTCATACTTGCATAAACATGCAATGAATATTTACTAGGTATACACGTACACATGAGTAATATACAACTAAACATTCGCCAAAGTAATATAGCATTTCAGCAAAACAGCCAAACTTCAACTGTCATATACCTTTTCGTTTGTTTCAGAATATGCAATTAGTATTATTTTTATTATTATTATTATTAGGTGTGGATGGTATTACACTTGCACTACGCTAGCAATCACTATAAACACTTATCAAGTATTCACATTATATTTAGAGAAACATATATCCTCTCCCGAGAAACAACAGCTCATGACTAAATCCTTACCATAAACATTTTGACCGCAGGATATTTTCAAGCTAAAACAGTTCCTGCTTTATTCCTATCAGGTCAACGAAACCTAACATTAAAAAACAATCGTGTATGCGGTTTCAACATCTACCAACATCCACAAACAGAATAATTCAATGAATTGCTCTGATAAGCCGTTTCATCATGAAATAGCAAAACACACACACATCAACCCCAGCAACAAACAAGACTACAATGTCAAACACAAATAAAGCCCTTTTATAAACATACTATATCTCATAATTCCCATATACCAAAGCTACAATCACCAAATCCATAACTTAGGCATAGTATCCGATATCCAACACAATGGTAAAGTCATTTAGACCTTATGCCCTTTATGACAAGCCAAATTACACCTTAATAGCTTTTATTAGCATGCTAACTCATAATTTCCCATATACAAGAACTGCAATCATCAAAATTATATCATACATATCAAGCCCAACAACAAACAAGACTACAAGGTCAAACACACCTAAAGCCCTTTTATAAACATACTAACTCATAATTTCCCATATACCAAAGCTACTGGTATGAAATTCATAACACGCATACACACACTCACTCAACTCATTTGTACATACCATACCAGGCTATTGCAAAACCCCATACCATCAAACTTTACAAGCAAAACGAAATATTTGAAAACTATATCAACATATCATACAACTCAAATGAACAAAGCGTACAAAAACATACACGATCATATTATGAAATCACTTCAAACTATAATACGAACCACATGACACCCAGTTGCAAAACCCATTACATCAACCTTTACAAGCCATACTAAATACTTGACAAATATATTAACATATCATACAACACAAATGAACAAATCTCCATCATTTGTCTTCCAATACACATTATCACCATTATTTAATCTAAAGTATAATGATATACAAAAAGAAAAAAACCTTATCAAGATTCCTTTTTCTAATTTACTATATATAACATCATTTTAAAACCAAATTAATAAACAAATAAAATGCTCATCACACTCAATTCATTTAAGCCCATAGTAAGTATAACAATAAAAACATGTTTATTACATAAAAAAAACTCCATAATGAAAGAACGTTTGTTAAGATCGGCTCTTTCTAACAGTTGATTCGATCCTTCTAGGATACTTAGAATGTATCTGCGTAAGAAGTATTTACACAATTAAACATTTTTTCATCACACAAGAAGATTAAGTGTTGTTTAAGTGTAAATATAGTTACATACTTCGAAAAGCGTCAAAATTCAAGCATACATACTGATTTAGTCAAAACTCCAACCTAAATGCAGACATACACGGTTATACTAACATATTCTTTGTTTCAATTTCCAAAGAGGTAAATACGCATATATGAATTACTATGTATGATATTGGTTAAAATACATTCTTCTTAAACATTAAATATTAAATAATCCATTAAAATTATCGTTCTTTTTATCTCTATTTAAGTTAAAGACATGATAATTTAATATAGCGTAATAATACAAATGCTAAGTGCTTATTACACAACAGACATCAACAGTACATAATGCAAGTCAATGAATTAACTAACATACCCTATCATAACCAAAGACATTTTAATCATTTTTAATTATTCTAGGAAGAATGTTTTGTGAATGGCTAGCTAATCCTCGCAATCTTACCAAGAACACAATGCTTAATTGTTATCTATACAGCTTAATATTTTGAGAAACTTTAAAAAAAATTGTATCGACCATGATAGGTTAGGCTTACATCAGGAGAGTTGAGCACACACGTTATCAATCATCAAGAGTAAAATATGTATAATAGCATAACAAAAATACATATTTAGTGAGAATATTGAGATATAAGTAGTATGTGTATAGCTATTCAAGAACCATACAGGGTAAGTAGATATTTCTTTTAATCACGTATCAAGTAAATTAACCAAAGTATTGGCATAATGAATATCCAAATGCAACGTCTATGTATGTATTGATCTGAAACCAAACACCCATCGACCGATAAAAACAAAAACAAGGATGGAAGATCACTATAGGTTTGAGAACATACTCATTGCTTCATTGCAAGTCAAGAACACTTATAAATTGTATTTATGTATTGTTAATCTACCATGATTAATTTCACTCTAAGTACACATCTTAACATAAAGAAAGCTAACTTCTGACTAACATATGTTTGATATCAAGCATAATTTATATAGAAGCAATCTTGTAATGCACTACACAACAAACACCTAAACAATATGCTTTTTCCATTAACTAGCTCACTATATATTCAACTCCCATACAGCATTAGTAATTCAACAATGGAATAGCTATCCATACCCACTGTGTTTATCATAATCTCTAGAAGGGATAGCAAGGATCTCGAGGAAAAGATGAAGGTGCATGACTTATATAGGAAAGCTACACAATCACAAACTGTATAACAGATATATTTAATGGAAACAAATATTTAAAAAAATCATTTTAAAGAAAATTTAATGTTAAAAAATTATTAAACCAAGGAGATAAGAGCGAATCTACTTACAACATAGCTGCTAGAACATGCATGTCAACAACAAGAAATTTTTACCTAACACCCGAGCAGATCACAAACACCTAATAGATCATCCCATGGGGGGAAGTATACAACCCATGCAAATATAATCTTTATCATTCGCGCTACAGAACATATCAAACAAGCTATCGCAATACATCATAACATACATAGATCTATTCCAACACACACACACACACACAGAGAGAGAGAGAGAGAGAGAGAGAGAGAGAGAGAGAGAGAGAGAGAAAATAATACAAACTATCACACAAAGAACCTAAAATATTCCAATTGGCAAACCTGCTACACCCAAGAATTGCTCCTATCGAACCAAGTAGTTCCAAAATAATCCAAAATTGTCCAAAAATGACCAAAATCTTCTCCAAAAAAACACACACACAGAAGGAAGTAAACACCTAAGACCTACGTCGCTTTCTAACACTCTGGTATACCAAAACACACTAACCATTAACACTTTTGGTCAACATAGTAACATACAAGGAAGAAAATATCAGATTTGAAAACCATCATAGGTTAATTAAACAGAACAATAATTACTTTTTTAAAAATTTATGCAAAACCCTTTAAAATAACTATCTTCATATACAGCTCACATACATGAAATAAACAATTATATATATATATATTAGTCGATTATTGTCCTGCTAAGACATACACCACATATTCACAAGGTCATAGGTTCGAACATTATAACATTCCATACCCACACACACACACACACACACACACACACACTCACATCACTCACACCCCCACTCACACACACACACACACACACTCACTCACTCACTCACACCCACACTCACACAAACACACACACTCTCTCTCACACACACTCTCGCTGACACACACACATGATATTCCATTTAGTAGAGAACAATTTGTATGATAATAAATTTGTATAATAAATATTTATGTTAGACTCATCTCATCTCCTACACAATATTCACTTATAAAGACACTAGATTTAAGCGCTGGTTCCCCGTATGGGAGCGTGGGTTCGACTCCCACATCTGCCAACTAAGACATATATCGAGATTGTTGAGATGGTATTATTCGCCTTTTGTGTGTTGGTCAACTAAGAGTTCTCTTTCTATTAATGACACACAAATCAATTGTTCTGTTGTGAAAAGCGTACATAAGCATGCATCATGTAAAACGGACGTCATTTCGCCACCTACCGTGGTGGAAGGCGAATCGTTGCGAGCGGAATCATCTACTATGAACATGTACTCTGCTAAAGATTACATCAATGGTTGAAGACATACCATCTGTAACATGGGCAGCAAGGATGTCTGGAGAGTCTGTGCAAGCAATACCCTATCAATGTTACTACTGTGATCGCATACTCGTCTATAATATGAAGATGGTCAAAGACTTACCATTTGTAACACCGTCAGCGATGTCAAGGACCTCCGAAGAGTTGTTAGAATCATTACGGCATCAGTGTTGTTATTGTGGAAATACAATTAGTCAAAGTTGTTATGCACGTCGTCATGAACGTAGTCATTTCTTTTTCAGTCCAGCATATAAGTCGTTCCCCTGTGATAATTGCGATTTTACCCGTAGCGATAACCTGTATAGACAAACCAAGATTTGTATAGGTAATGTCTGTTGTTCATAGGGAATCGAGTGCAAGTATTGCAACAAGACATTCACGACTAGGTCTAGCGCCAAACAACGCGGAGATAGTAACTGTCCATTAGCCGTTAGCTATAATACCTACACATGTGATAACTGCAATGCTGTATATACGAATAAGCGTACCATGACTGTTCACAATACGATTTGTACTGTATAATTAGAGTAAAGCATAACTACTTTTGTTGAAATTAGAATATGATTGAGTGTATGTAAGTATTACTATGTATTTTTTGATAATTGCATGAAATAAAAATAAAATTTATGAAAGACTATTGTTTTTATACATTTTATCCCATCCATATTTAAGTATTGCTATGAGCAATTGCTTATAAAAGTTAAGAGCATGATAAGAAAGACTTTAATATATAAATATATGGATAGCTGAATGTCTACATAAATACTCATTCTATCGATATGTATAATTATTGAGAGACATTAGGTATAACGTTTTTCATATATATATATATATATATATATATATATATATATATATATATATATATATATATATATATATGGACAGAGAGAACATAAAAACTCTTGGATTGGTAAATATTGTTAAAAATTGGTTGAAAGATTGTTAATGATTGGTAAAGATTGATGTAAAGATTAGTAAAGATTGGTAAGAATTGATGGAAAGATTGGTAAATTTGGTAATGATTGATGGAAAGATTGGTAAAGATTGGTAAGGATTGGTAAATACAGTTAAAGATTGATAAGAATTGATGGAAAGATTGGTAAATAGTGGTAAGGATTGATGGGAAGATAGGTAATTATTGGTAAGGATTGGTAAAGAATGATAGAAAGATTGGTAAATATTTGTAAGGATTGATGGAACGATTGGTAAATATTGGTAACGTTTGGAAAGGATTGATGGAAAGATTGTTATATATTGAGAAAAGATTGATGGAATGAATTTTAAAGATTGGTAAGGATTGGTGGGAATATTGGTAAAGATTGGTAAAGATAGGGAAATATTGTTAAAGATTGGCAAAGATTGGTAAAGATTGATGGAAAGGTTGGTAGAGATTGGTAAAGATTGTTGTGTGTGTGTGTGTGGCTTGGTGTTATAGCCAGCTATCTGTTTCGGTAAATGAAACTTTGGCAATTGAACCATGTAAAATAAAAGAAAATATTATAAATTTGTCTGAAAAATAAATGACTGCATCAAATAATTACAATATAATATGAATTTTAAATCTACCTTTATAAGTAAAGGTTGTATAGGAGATGAGATGAGTCTAACATAAGTATTTAGTATACAAAAAGGTCTCTACTAAATGGAATATAATTTCTGTGTGTGTGTGCAATAGCCTGGTATGGTATGTACAAATGAGTTGTGTGAGTGTGTGTATGTGTGTTATGAATTTCATACCAGTAGCTTTGGTATATGGGAAATTATGAGTTAGTATGTTTATAAAAGGGCTTTAGGTGTGTTTGACCTTGTAGTCTTGTTTGTTGTTGGGGTTGATGTGTGTGTGTGTTTTGCTATTTCATGATGAAATGGCTTATCAGAGTAATTCATTGAAATTTTCTGTTTGTGGTTGTTGGTAGATGTTGAAACCGCATACACGATTGTTTTTTCATGTTAGGGTTCGTTGACCTGATAGGAATAAAGCAGGAACTGTTTTAGCTTGAAAATATCCTGCGGTCAAAATGTTTATGGTAAGGATTTAGTCATGAGCTGTTGTTTCTCGGGAGAGGATATATGTTTCTCTAAATATAATGTGAATACTTGATAAGTGTTTATAGTGATTGCTAGCGTAGTGCAAGTGTAATACCATCCACACCTAATAATAATAATAATAAAAATAATACTAATTGCATATTCTGAAACAAACGAAAAGGTATATGACAGTTGAAGTTTGGCTGTTTTGCTGAGATGATATATTACTTTGGTGAATGTTAAGTTGTATATTATTCATGTGTACGTGTATACCTAGTAACTATTCATTGCATGTTTATGCAAGTATGAATTTTCACGATTATGTTAATTACATTATTACATCACATAAAAGCATACCCCTCCACAATTCTCGACCTTCGACAGTTCATATCGAACATATAACACGTTAGTTGAGCAGTATGCACCGATCAGGTAATATGATAGATTTCGATCGTAAGTCAATGCGTAAAAATGATTTTTCCAGAATTTTTTAAAACTATTAAGTGAGTATCCTGAGAATCGTTTACGGTAATCCAAAAATAACATCACATTAATTACTGTAAGCAGGAATATAAACAAAACTAAATCTATGTTAAATTCGGATGTAAAATAATATTGGGTGTTCTGTCCGAGACTCGAACTCGATAATCCGAAATCACCATTAGAGGAAAGTAGCCGAATGCGTACCGCTTCCTATATTGTACCACATCCGTATTTCAGGAAATGTGAACACCGCTGCGTTCGTGTGGCTACAAGATGAACCTGTTGTAGTTCCCTGCCAGTCGAAAGAATAACGTAAGTGTGTAACCACTTTTAGCGATGTTATTGGTGTTTATGATTATTTGCACTTCTGGATGTAGTTTCTGAACATCAGTTGTAAGTCTATGAAATTGAAAAAAGTTATTATTGTTTAAATATATTTATTATTGTAAAGATAACTCTTCTTCACATTTTGAACTAATTTAAATCTGACGACAAACAATTTGAGGTTATGTTTCATATGTATGTTTTGTTTGATGACCAATTGCCTAAGTCGTGCCACGTCGTAGTTTCGCAAATCGTACCGGTACGATTTAGGATACTACTACAAGGCAAGTTACAAAGAAACCGGTTTATTGCTGACTGTATGTGTAAACACTTTGAACAATCTAAATAACATTTTGCATAGTTTTATTCAGTGTTCTCATTTTATTACAAACTTCTATAGGTTCCGCATTAAATCTGTGCATTGTTTACGTAACATTTTTCTTAATGGTCGTACATCAGCATCCGAGGACAATTGGTTTCAGTTGAAAACTCCTTACATTTGCCAAGTTCCATATTTACTATGTGCAAAAGTATTTAATAGTCACCGTAAATAAAATATTACTAAAACACCTGTCCGTTGTGTGTTACAGAATGACGAAAAGGAAATATGGAGCTTGGACTGAAATGGAGATGGCAATGGCTCTTTCGTCGTATGAATGCTGTCGAAAATACAACATTCCAAAGGCAAATTTGTAAAGGCACTTAGACAGGAATAATATTGTAGCTAACTAATCCGTAGAAGCCATAGGCCGTACCACCACCCTTCCACCCGGAGTACAGCAACAACTCGTTCATCATATTTTAATATTAGAAGAACTTCTGTTTGGGGTAACAATCACTGATGTCAGGAAGTTAGCATTCCACATTGCAGAGCGCAATGAAATACCACACAGATTCACCATATTGACAGAAATGGCAGGGAAGAAATGGTTTTATTCATTTAAAGCTCGCCATAAGGAATTAGCGCTAAGTGAGCCCAAGTCCACTTCCATAGCACGTGCAAAAGGGTTCAACAAGAAGAATGTGTTAGGAGCTTTTGATATCCTGGAAAGAGTTATAGATGAAAACAGATTTGATGCTATTCGTGTGTTTAATGTGAATGAGACGGGTTTCAGCACTGTACAAAAAAGATGCCAGAAAGTGTTGGCTATGAAAGTAAAGCGTTAGGTAGGAGCAAGTGGGGAAAGAGGTGTCAATACAACAATAGTGTGTTGTACTAGTGCGTCGGGGATGTATGTTCCTCCTATGATAATCTTTAAACACATGAGAATGGTGCATGAGCTGTAGGTTGGTGCCCCTCCTGGAGGTAATGTTGACATATCGGAAACAGGGTACATCAACAGTGAACTTTTTGTAAAATTGTTTCATTTTATTGCTGTCATCAAACCAAACATCGACAACAAGGTTCTCTTAATTTTATATTGTCATTCGAAGAATGCAGAAGCTTTGGAACTTGCAAGAACCAATGGCATCCTAATGTTGCAGTTGCCTGCCCACACAACTTATCGGCACCTCTGGACAGGCCTTCTTCAAGCCATTAGAAACTTATTGCTCCCAGGCAGTTGAAAAATGGCTTCGAACAAATCCCGGTTTGTGTGTTACCCAGTATCAGGTTACCCAACTTGTAGCAGAAGCCTATGCAAGGGCAGCTACTATTCAGAATGCCATTTAAGGATTTCGTGCTTATGGAATCTGGCCGGTAGATCGTAATATTTTTAACGATTCCGACTTTTTAGCAGCTGCAAATCTGGAAGAAAACGAATGCTACTCCGATCAAAATGAGACAGATACGCCTTCTTGTAAGCCTACAGAAAATATCAGCTATCCAACAGGTAGTGAAATAATTAGCCCTAATGATAGGCCTACTCAGCAGGAGATGATCTCGAAGTTGACTATTTCTATTGAAGCTATTTCTCCGATTCCAACATGCCCCAAACGTGTGTCCACACCAGCAAGACGGTGAGCTCAACGTGCTGTTGTACTGACAAGTAGTCCGTAATAACGTGATTTGATGGCTGCAAAAGATAGAAAGAAGACGACCAGCAAAGTAGACAGTAAATCTACAAAAGGGAAGGGATGTTCTGCATGTGCGAACAAGCGTTTAAGAACAACTCCAGACAACAATGTACCTTCTATTTCGTTCGCATCCAATGTAACCATAGAACTTGTGCAAGACGATTGGTTTTGTTCAGTATGTGAGGAAAATGTAGAAAATGTGGTGTAATGTTTACAATGTCACACCTTGGTACATGAGACCGGCGCAGGGGTTAAATTAGGCCTGAAATGTTTTATTTGTGTTGCATGTAAATGATTTGTATGTTTGTTATATTTAGGGTGAAATATGTACTTGTATACACTTAAAACATAATTATAGCTGTTTCTATGGACAGCATTTAGTATTAGACTATTTCTGTTTGTAGCGGTACGATTTACGATACTGGCGATACGATTTTGGATACTGGCTTCCTATATCATACCGACTGCAGTCTTACACTAAGAATTTTTTCTCGGTCACTATTTCAGCTAACTAGACATGTTAATGTAAATATGTATGCATATATGTACGATGCTTCGTACTAAATCAATATTTGAGCAGAGCATTGAACATTGGCCTAAATTAATGCAATAACATAAAAATGGCACGCCTTAGGCATCTTTCCCCTATATTAAGTAAGCCTAGCACCTACCCAACACACAAATTAAATTTGGTTAAAATCGTAAATTAAATAATATTATATATCCTGGTCAAGGATCGAACCCCAAATCCAATATTAACATTACATTAATTACCCCTAGCATCTACCGAAGTTAAAATTGGAAAAGAAATAATATTACATGCCCTGACCGAGAATAAAACTCCAAAATCCGAAATTAACATTACATTATTATCCCTAGCTCCTACCCAAATCACAAACAAAATTAGGATAAAATCGGAAATAAAATAATATTACATACCCTGACTTAGGGTCGAATTCCAAAATACGAAATTAACATTATATTAAGTAAGCCGTGCACCTACCCAACTCACAAATAAAATGTGGTTAAAATCAGAAATTAAATAATATTACATCCCCTGACCGAGGATCGAACTCCAAAACCCGAAATTAACATTACATTAAGTAAGCCAAGTCACAAATAAAATTTGGTTTTAATCGGAAATGAAATAATATTTCTTGGTCTAACCGAGGACCGAACTCCAAAATCCGAAACTAACATTACATTTATTATCCGTAGCAACTACCCAAATCATAAACTAAATTTGGTTAAAATCGGAAATGAAATAATATTACGTGTCCTGACCGAGGATCGAACTCCAAAATCCGACATTAACATTACATTAATTACTTCTAGCATCTACCCAAGTCACAAGTAGAATTTGGTTAAAATCGGAAATGAAATAATATTACGTTGGTAAAGATGTTCTTAATGAGTATGTACTTGGTGAGTTTATGATTAACTATGTTTATAAGAGAGCTTAAACATTTAATTAACTTTGCCAGGAAGGGTTTAGGTCCTAAATGACATTAACATTATGTTTTATGTTGGGTACGGCGTCAATGTTATGAATTTGATGAGCATTGCATCAATGGTTCGAAAATTATGAGTACATTTATGAAAAGGGCTTAACTCAAAACTGACCTTTCCAGAAAGGCCTTAGGGCTTAAATGCTCTTACCACCGTGATGGATATAGGATACGGTGTCTATGTTATGAAATTGAACATTATAGTACCAACGGTTCGGCAATTAACAGTATATTTTCAAAATGGCTTGAATTCATAATTGACCTTGTCAGAAAGGGCATAGGTCCAAAAAATGCCCTGTTGTAAGATAGGCGATGCGTTGTATTTGATGGTCGGAGTGGTTACAAATTATTTTTAAAATAAATTAAAGATTGGATCTATGTTTACTAAAATTCAAAATGGCACCGATTATGTTTGTTTTATTAAAAAATTAATAAGTATATTTTTAATTTAAACCCATAATGTTTCTTAATCATTATGATAATCCTAACCCAAAAATTACCGAACCTAATCTCACTTTTTAGGTGATTGACGATAAGGGCGAACAATGTTAATTCCCTATACCAACCTCGCCTCCGACATTCTCTCCCCAGGTTAAACTTTATGGCACTACGCATGACGATGTCGATAAGTCAGAGAAAACCATTGGAATGGAAAAGAGGCAAGACAGAATGATAGCGTGTGAAAAAACAACTTGGAATGAAAGAGCGTTAAAAAACAACTTGGGATGATAGATCATGAAGTGCAAAAACAAAATTCATACTGGCTGCCAAAATGGTGGAATGCGACATGACTGAATCCAAGAAGGCAGTCACATGACGGGAATGACAGAGCTGGAAGTCCAGGAATCCATGATGTCGGCAGCAAATGATGCAATACCAGAGGGCCGCGGTCGGCTCCGGGCTCCGCCTTCTGACTTCTGGCGTCGGACATACTATATTACACTACTAAACTTCATAGGCAACCTTTAAAAATGCGATATTTGAACATTTTCACGAAATTTTTCTCCAAGAATACACTTAATATGACTAAAGTATAAAGGAAATATATGGTCATAGATAATTGTTTCTTATCTTTTCTGACAAAAATTCGTATTTGCAGAACATTTATTTACCGAGATACGTGTATTTGTGCAACAAAAAAAAAAAAAACAATTTCACAAAAAACGTGGGGTCCAGCCCACTCTTAAAGTGCACACCGTTCTACGAAAAGATGTCACACACCATACTTACAGGCTATTGTAAAAATATGCTAACAATGTTTAACAGCTAGACGAACTGACATGTTTTCACACAGAACCATGAACAAACAACTAGCACGCTATCGTGCCTGCATGTGACGTTTCGTGTGTTTGACAGTGCTGTACTGCCCGGCGGTGTGGGACACCGTACTTTGCTGGCCGCCCACAGAGGCAGGAACCACTGCTATACAGCGATGCCCCAAGAGCAAAGGAATTGACGACACCAGTGAGTATGCAACTACGATCAGCTTGTACAGAAAAAAATTCCAAGGATACACATCTTACAATCTACACACATTTTTACATTTCGTCCTCTTCTCAAACACAATAAAGTTAATATTCTTTGCTATTACGCAATTATAATTTCTTCATAATACAAAAACATCTTGCAGCAATTTTGTTGTATTAAATCATTATATAATGATTCTAATAGAAATGTACGAAGCAGAGTCCCTCAAGATTACCTATTAACAGAGTTTTCAAAAAAAAAAAATTCTCACTTGGAAATGATCTCTAGAAGCATTGATATATGGCCCAGTAACTATTTGCAAAAGTTGTGGGTACACACAGCTAACACGAGCTTACTTCAGATGACAAGTGATAAAACTTACTTTAAAGTAAAAAATACTAATAAACTGGCCGAGATTTCCATCGCATGTCCCTCCAGCCAATTTATAAGCACTGGAGCTTGCAGAAAAAAAAAAAGCATTTTTTTTTGTCGAAGCTGAAAAATTTTCTTTAATAATGCTTGCAGTTTTCGTATCCACAAAAAGAATTTCGTGAAATTTTTACGACTGTACACTTACAAGAACAACTTAATAAAGTATCTTGCAAAATCGGGTGACAATACTTCAGAAAAACATTCCTCACATCTGGAGGATGATAAAGTGTTATACGGACACATATCCACAAACGCTTCGTTTCTTTACTACCGCACGTAATACATAACTTACATTCTATGGCCCGCGGGGCTGGATCATGTTACTGTGGAATGCCAGCGCAGCGTTCGTTTGCATGATACACGACACCTCACACTACGACAACACTACACCTAGAACAGTAGGAACTACACAGGAATTAGTTACACATGTGTCTAAGGCTTATCGTCGGCACTAATGGAAATGTTCAAAATGCCCTCTATCAGCACGAACGCATGCATCGACCCACCGTTGCATGGACACCCGGGTGCGTTGATGAATCCTTGGAAAATTCCTGATTGTTTCGCAACCTGCCACAATACGATCACGGAGGTTGCCCACATCGTCCACTGGGGTTGCATACACTAGTGCCTTGAAATGTCCCCACAAATAAAAGTCTAATGGATTCAAGTCAGGGCTCCTCGGGAGCTGGCATGGGGCTGCCAATTAAAGCTGCGATAGCATTCCACAGTAACATGATCCAGTCTGTGGGCCATACACTGTACGTTATGTTTTACGGGCTGTAGTAAAGAAACGATGAGTTTGCGGACCTATGTTAATATAACGTTTCTTCATCCTACAGATTTGAGGAATTTTTCCCCGAAGTATTGTCATGCAACTTTGCAACTTTCCGTATACACAAAATGAAGCTGCTAGCATTAATGCTGAAACATAATGGCGGCTTGTAGAATTTTGAGGTCCAGGGAAGGTGGCTACTGATGGTGGGTGAATCTCACTACTGAGGAATACACTTAAGGGTAGGATTGCCTGTGTCCTCTGATGGAAGGGCACAAACTTTCATTGTGTGATTTGAGAGAATTTAATTGCCCGTGTATGAAATTCGCAGGGATATTGTTAAAACTACGCAAGCCAAGTTGTTAAAATTGTAATAAAATTTAGAACAAATATTTTATGTGGCACTAAAAAATGTTGGCAAATAAATTTCAGGAATAATTATGGCTTTTGGGATTTAGCGTCCTCGAAGTAGAGTAAAATCATAACCTTTGGGCATATATGGTTAAAGTTGTCTTCAAGGCCTTCTGGATTTTAAAATTGGGACTGGGAATGTAATGCTTCCTGATTAGCCGATATTTTGAACAGTAAACGGCCACTAAGGAATAATCTCCTTATTGGTTAAAAAAAAGAGCGGTGAGCGTCACCTTATTCACCCAGGTTATATAAAGAAAGGAGGATCCAGAGATACATTCAGCATTTAAAATTTTTCACCGAAGGAAACCGTTTTTTCTTCAGAATATCTCTTTTCTAATTCCACAAAAAATTTGTAATTGACTTCGCCATTTTAACCTATCTGTAAAATCGCCCGAGGGTTTAATCAAATATCTGAATAGTTTTCAAAATTCTCGAGTTAAAAAAAAAATCGATTTTGCGGATAAGTTGGAAGACTTTTCCTGTTCATGAATGTGTTGTGAAAAATACTGCTGTAATTAGTAATTTTGGTAATGCTCTTCTGTATTCTTGGAAGAAGATGAAGTTGGAGATTGGTGATCTGATTTGGTTGTATCGAAGTTAGTTGGTTCTACTGGTAACATGCATACACTTGGTCATGTAGAAGTTGCTTTCAATCCATAGTAAATATTGTTTGCCGTAAAATGCGGTTTCCGTTTTTCCTCTTTTTCTTTTCCGTATTCTATTAATTATAATTATGTTATATGTTTAACTATCTTTGTCCTTCTGGGGAAACTCATGGGTGTCTAAACGAGAACTTACATTAGCAGTACGCCCCCGTGCACCACAATAACAAATTAAGTACGGTCAAGCAAAGTGGATTGGCCACTCGTAACTCGGACCTCACTAATGATTTACCAATTAAAGGACCAGAACCCCAACCAGGGTTTATATTGGGGTCCTCCCAGTGATGTGAAACTGAAATGGCGAATCTTATTTCGTGATTGCTACTGCTGCAATAGAAAATGGCGACGTCAGTGCTCGCAGAAACGAGGGGGTCGTATTTTGGACTACATAACGGCTGAATCCCAAAAGCCACGGTTATTCGGATAGTGCGCCACGAGAGTCTCCAAACTCTACTAGTTTCCAGGAAAGTAATCTCTGTGTGCTACTGACAATGTGAGTGTAATGGTGGTTAAGTGTGTTGGTAGAGTATGCGTACAAGACGTGCCGGCCGGAGGGCGTGTGGCAAGGTCGGCTGCCTGGAGACCATGGTAGTCCCTGGGGGTGGACTAACTACAGCTCCTGTCTCAAGCCGGACCTCCTCAAGTCCATGAAGAAGCTCTACGGAATGTACGTCGAGGCCTACAAGGTGCGTCGCGGCCGCATGCAGAGTGCGCCGACAACTTGTGCAGCAGCCACTGCTCGCTCGGCTTTTATTTTCGTCGCTAGAATATCTAGAGTAGTTGGAACCATGTTGATCATAGTAATAGTCTGCATAATGGAAAATATGAACTTCGAAATTTTGAGACACTCTTTCATATCGAATTTCATTGTAACTATAGGCTGTCCACGGTAAAGTGAGCACTTTTGAAAGCCGCCTCATTTGGAATAATGCTCAATAAATATATTTTATTTTAGCCTTAGAAGTTAACTTCCAAGTGCGGTGGAATATATACACTTATCAAGACCCTTCCGAAACAAAGAGTAAACAAATAATTACTTTGTGCTGTGTATTGGTAGCAGTGCCGTTAACTAGCAGGCTTAACAGCGAAAATCTAAAAATTGAAATACAGCAATGCTTTGTGAAAAGTCCCGTAATTTTAACACGAATATAATTTGCCTTTGGAGAGAGGGGGGAGGAGGAGGAGAGGTTATTCTGAGTAGCTGAAAGCATGTATTACAAACTTCGTAATTGTAGATTGCACAAACACTTTATCATTTCATTAATTTCAAACAAATACTTATATAAATTTGTGACCCTGGAATGTAATACGAAAAGCTCCCAAAATTTGCTTCATAAGAAATATTGTTAACGAGAATTTCTTAACCGTATAAAGGCAATCATCTCGATGTTATGTAACTACACTTATATTGTTATTTTTTAAAATATGGTAATTTTAATTAAACTACACTCAATAACCGTTTTGACTACTGTCGCACAATAAAATAGCTTTCATAAAAGAAAGTCATTAAATAGTCATAAAATTTGAAATGTTCTTGCGAAGTTAGTAGTTGGTTTACTTGGTTGCACCTCCAGACCGGAATTCTTGGAATTAGTACTACTCATCTAATTTCAAACTCAAAATTAATATTGTACATTTTGTAACTAAAAAAAAAAAAAAAAAAAAATTATCGTGCCCTTTCTTTCTCTTTTATGCAATTTGGTTTGTTGGGAAAGCAGCCATCTTTATTGAAAATTGTGAATATTAAATTTTACCAAGCGGCAAAAGTAACCAATGAATATCAGTACAATGTGGCGCTGAGGAAGTCACCACAAGTGCTATATCTTGTTACACTTCAGCTGCAGCAATAAACGCTATTTAACATAAGAATTGAATGTCAAGCGTTATAATTACTGGTAGGTTAAGATATATGGCGAAATGTACTCTAAAACGACATGTGTAGAACATATGTTGTAAAGATTTTTTATCTTGCTTTTCAGTTAATGATTTAAGGGTTGTCGTTTTACAGCATGGTTAAGTCCATACAAAAAGGATGCATTAACACTTTTTCAACCACAAGCCGCTCTTACTTTAAACATCACGTAACACAAAAGAAACTTTGCTGATGCGCGAATGCAAGTATGCGGGTAATATTTCTAAAAGGCTGTAATCTACGTGGAAGGAGGTGCTTCAGATATCTCACGGAACCATCGCAGAGGTGAGTTCCTCAGATGACATTTATTTTGTATTCGCTTGTACTTCCAAATGCAGCCAAATGATGGAAACAAACTTTCCTGACTAGCGCTTCAGATTCTACAGGCGTTTGCCACGAGCAAATAAAATTTAGAAGTGGTACAGTTTCATTTCATTTTTTTAAAGGTAGAATATAAAAACTGTAGGTGTTGTCACTCAATATAATCTGCAGGGATAGAAAAAATAACGGAGTGGAGAGTGGAGTGAAGATATTTGGGCGGTTCTTGACATAGAGGTCATGAGAGCCGATGAGAGGGAATAGAGGTGAGTATGGAAAGCGCCGGAATGCAGAGGCGGAAAACGGGAGATCCCCGAGAAAACCCGTCGTCCAGTGGCATCGTCTGGCACGATTCCCACTTGCGTAAATCCGGGGAGCGACCCCGCCAGGAATCGAGCACGGTTTTCCTAGGTGGGGAGGCGAGTAGTCTAACCACTACACCGCTGAGGCCCCCTAGAATAATAATAAGTTGATCATGAAGTTAATAATTATTATATGATATTCACGGTAAAATGAGAATTTTCGAAGACCTCCCAGCAGGCATAGTAATCAAAAAATTAAATTTATTGTGGCCTTGGATATCAACTTTTGAGAGCTATAAAATATATAAACTGCGTTTGAAGGAAGTTTTTTTTATATTAGAAATGACCGAAAGTGTACAAATAAGCTGTAAGGAACTTTGAGTACGGCCTGAAAAAGTGCTCACTATGTCGTGTATAGCCTATAATGGTTTGGAGCTGTTCTTTTACAGGACAAGATCTCGGTGTCTGTAAGCGGCTGGACCATGGAGCAAGTCGGTCTTAGCCTCTCGTTGATCGCCCTGCTCGTGTCCTTTTTCATCTTCTACAAATCTCGGTGAGCATAAAGTAATTTTCGTTCGCTTCCAGAAAATATGTCTCTGAAAGCAAATCCTCTTAATACTAAGCAGTATAACTATGGGAATTTTTTCTGTAGATTTCCTTCCACTAGAGGAATTATTATATTTATTTTCAACATTGATTCAAAAGTGTGTTTTCCGTTTTGTAAATAAATTAAGAAATCTTTACATTTCTACGTTGCAGTACTTATTCATTCAATGGGCAGAGCATTTCTTCATTGCAAATATATGTCGGTCATGATGATCTGTGGAAATACTCCAAGTAATAATCTTGCATTACTCATTTCCAGTGCTACATCTCAAATATCCATTGTAAATAAACTTATTAATTACTTGTAGGTCGAGATTATAAAAATAATCGCACATTTATTAAATGAGGCTGCAAAATTTTTAATGTCTTTATAATTTTCAGGTTTATTCGACACATGGTCTGTGGTCCGCTTTTCATTCATAGCTAGTATTATTCAGAGAATCAATACATCTACAGCGAAATACAGAACTGAAAGTCGATAAAGACAACCACACAAATGATGCGTAAATACAAAGGATATTATGGGAGTCTAGTCGGTAAGAAACTAGATTTGCAAAGGTTTCCGAACTCTAGCTAAAGTTATTTCCACGGTAGCGTGTGATCTACTCCATTTCAGAAAAAAAAAGTCCTTGCAATTTATAAATCTAATCTCCAATTTTGGTATGCTTATAGTTACTATACGTTACATTCACAAATATTGCACGGCGTCGGTTAACCTTGCTTACTAACATCACACAAGCCTCACAGTTTCGAATCTCAGTAGAGATGGCAATACATTACACAAACATGTGTAATTTCTCAATGATGTGAAGTATATTCCGAATATTCAGATGTAACTGACAAAAGAAATACAATTGTAAATTACCTCCCACACTGTCACCAATGCATAAAGTCTGAGTACTTTTCTTGTATTTTGTGAGTTAACCTCAATAACACATGATTTTCTTGACATCGGTGTAGAACTGTTTCATCATAAACCGATACAACAATTTTCTCACGAAAAAAAAATTTAGCTAACTTGTAAATTTTGATTTGTGCATGTTTAATTATTCAAATACATGCTATTTCTGTCAGAACAAACGCACTTTTGGGTACTTTGACACAGTTTCGCAATATATATTTTTGTGTTTGCTTTAAGACTTTGAAACGTAAAACGTAACGTAACGACGTAATAATGCACACATAAAACACAACATACACAACAGACAGCAATGTGTGAGGAGGTGTTACAACGATAGAATACAATATAATGATAAACTGAGAGAGAGAAAGGGGTTTTGTATACTCCTGTGTATAGGAGAGTGAAGTTGCGACAGCTGTAGTTCGTGTAACGAATTTACTGGGTAGAGTGACAACCCAAGCTGTGCGGTAACTCTCGTCCTAACTGCGTACCAGATTGGCATACTTATTGAAAACCAGAATTATTGCCTCTTGGTAATACAAAAACTGTGTGAAAACTGGAAATCGAATCCACTGTAGTGACGCGTGAAGGCAGTCTAACGAGTAACTTTTGTCAGGCCCCGTCCAGACCGTAAATAGGAATACACACACACTTGGTCTTACCTATCTGTTGTAACCTGTACCATTTGTACACCCATGAACACAGCAGTCTGGTAGCAAAAAAATACTTGGGTACAGGACAAACACATAGACAAACAGGAACACTAGGAGAAAAACTTGCTACTACTACGAAATTACAATAGTGGGCGACTGTGTTTAGTAAAATATCTGGAGGTTTAGTTGTGCTCAGAATTACTTGGCTTTTCCCAGAATAACAAAGTACTTGATCCACATCGCATAACAAATTAGATTATCTGTGGCTCCGAAAATATTGACTACATAATTGAAGTATTCTGCTTTGGGTAGTGGACTTTGAAACACTGCAGTCCTCGTGATGGTTTTAGAAAAATACTTGAAAAGTTTAAAAATCACGCCAAAAAATTATAATGTTCCTTACAAAAAGATTTACTTTAAACAAGACGTTTGCAATACTTAGTGGCAGAACAAGGACTCAGTTCGGGTTTGCCGTAGTAAATGTCGGGCAAAGTCGTATACATAAGAAAACCAATATGGCGACATGAGAAATTTTGCAGAAGGTTTATTAACGGTGTTGACGTGAAATACTTTATTTGGAATTTCTTAGCTGAAATTAGTAGTCCAAACGTAGAATTTGAAGATGTAGAAGTTGCCGACGATCAAGTACGCCGACGGGGCATCTCTCTGGATGCGTGGCAGCCCTGGGTGATGTCTTCCCTATGTATAAGTGCATTGCTTACTGTGCTAGCATACAATTCAATGGCACCTTAACGGACATCTCATGAGTTCTAGCTAACATCTCTGAAAGCTAAGCGGCGGGAGACCATACAGGCCTACTTATTGCTTCAAACATCCCGCGCCTTCGTCTCTATTAGACAGCCTGCAATTTCAGGGAGCGAACTCGGACTTCGCAACGAAAAACCTAAATTCGATACCTAGTGCACAGCCCACCCGCGCTGGCTGTCTAACGTCGCGTGCCAAGATGTCCGTCTTCCTTGCCCCAAAACTTAACTTAAGATCGTTCTTTAAACACTGGTCAATCACGAGGGAGCAATTTGAATTCATCTGTAATGCCACTTAAAATCACCCCCAACGGTCAAAATGGCATAGTCATATGGTCGGGCAAGTACACTTACACAAGCCATACAAATATGAGGGCAAATAAAGACACTGTTACAAAACAAAATAAATATTATGGACTCAGTTTCGAAACAAATAAACAAATGTTGACACAAAAGAAAAATAAATCGCGTGAGAAATAATACTGAACCTGTTAAAAATTTAAAAAAAAATTGCGTGTTAATTATTATTCATTCTTATAGAACAAAAAGCGTATGTTACAACTTCCTCCAGGAAATTTAAAGACCGTTTTTGTTTTAGACATACCATTCATTCCGTAATTTACGGAATGTCTTGTATTTGAGAACAAAATTTGTGCCCGGTCTTATTTGTCTTTATCCTATATATTAGAAGAGTGCAAAACCAACAAAAAATTAAGAACGCTATATTATGACCTCCTTTATCTTTCTCGGCTCAAAGTGTTTACGATGAAGTAACCTAAAATTGTTCACTAGATAAAATGAAAGAGGAACTTGTTCGACTGTGGTTGTTCTGTTTATACAGAGCTAGGCCACTCTTTTTACCTAGCCGTTGTTATCGATCCAGTGTCCTTTAGGGACTGTCGAATAAACTGTGACCCAGTGATAAATAACCGAACAGTATTTACACGTGTTTGCTGCCTAGCCCGATCACAAACGAATACGCAAATTTTCCGGGTCTCCATTCTGTTGTTTTTAGGTTACATGATCTCATTCCGGGGTGATGGAAGTCTGCGATCCTCACCCAAAACGCTGTCACTTTATACGGTTGGTACTTTTCTCTTTCCTACTCGTATTTTGTGTAGACTGCAGGTTAGATACCTGCTCGCTGCAACAGGTATAGTTACCCCAAAGTTGTTTTCCATTCCTATGACAGGGAAGCGCCATAGTCACTCTTTTAATACAAACCTTCCATGACCACCAGTCCCATAGTCGAAAATTTCGCAGTTATGCTGGATGGAGATTTTTATTTCCACACCATCCACACAATAGCCATGGACTAGCAATATGTATGTATATATATATATATATACTTCTATATAGTATATACTTATATATATATATATATATATATATATATATATATATACATATATAATTCAAGAGTTTGAGAATGACACACTCATGTATAGTCTGCGGGAGTAGATTGGAGAGATTTTGACGGCTTGTAACATCGGCGTCTTGGGAGCCGATAATGCAAGTGAGGCGAAAATAGAGCAGCTTCAGAATGCAAGCAGAAACGGAAGATCCCCGAAAAAACCCGTTGAACAGCGGCATCGTCCGGCATGATTCTCCGTGCAGATATTCGGGAGCGGCCACGACGGGAATCGAGCCCGGTTCGTTCGCCTTGGAGGGAGGCGAGTATTTCAGCCACTAAACCACCGGCGGCCCCTAAAGTCTGACGGCTGAGAGTAGATGTAAAAGAGGAGTTCTAGCGCAACTCAATTTTCATCGAAAAATCGTGGCTTTGTGCTCCAAAATCATGGTTTGAAATTTAAGAAATTAAGTATTCTAAAAATACAAGCACATTTACTCCAAAATCAGGCATTTTTAGCCCAAAATAGAGTAAATTTACCACTTTTTCATAAATGCCCGAGCAGGATTTGTGTAACTTTAAAAAACAAGCTATTTTACCCCAAAGTAAAGCAAATTTCTCGCTTTTCAAGCGAAATTTTCATGTTTTCTAAAAATAGCAATTTTGCAAGCGAGCTATCTAAATAAAGCATGTTTAAGACAAAATCATGTGAAAATATTAAAAAATATAATTGATAGAAATTATAGATTTTAATTAACAAAAGTAAAACACCATTAGACTTTTTATTAAAGTCTAAAAAAAAAAGGAACGTCTGAAGAATAGCTATTACTGAATACACAATCCCAACCATCACATCAATTCCAATAATAAACATCGTCTTCAAAATTAGAAAATTTATCTGATCTCAGTTAATTTTGATTGATTTTAAAACAATTTTGAAATGAACAAAGTCCAATTGTTTATCAATGGAAGTTGCTGTTTTTATAATTTCATATCCAATAGTCCAAAGTTCTAAAAGATCTATAATTTGATCCATTTATAATATTTAAAATGTTATACATCTTTTATAAAAGTGTGATACTATGAGGAAATTTTAATTAGAATTATTATTTTTTATTTGATCAAAAATTCGTAAAACTTTTAAATGCAACCTCTCAACTAAGAGTATAAAAAATTGTATTAAATTATCGAAACAATTTCTTGTTTCGGTAAAATCGTTTACATTACCCATTTAATAAAATAAAAAATTTGTATACCTTCAGTGATATTTTCTTTCAAACAATCATAAATAACATTTCGTTGGCTAATTAAAACAACATTACAAACTGCACCTGCCTCAACAGCTTTTTTAAAATCAACCCTAATTTTTTATATTTGTTTTATCTTTAACTACTGCTGTTTTTCTATATAGGCAGTCAATAACACATAAATGTCTTGGTCCCCAAAATGAATAATAATTCATATCGCCACGACAGTTTGTAGTTGGCTTATAATAAAGTTCATTATTTCTGTATATATTATATAATTTTGTTCTTGAATTCCGAAAATCATTAAAAGCCAGAAACATTTTAAGACAAAGATCATTTTTCATGTCTATATTCCAATTTTCTTTTGGAAAAAATTCATTTCAATTTAAAAAATATATATTTCTCACATTACATTGATCAAACATTGAAGCATACACATATTGCTCAGCGCGATTTTTCCTATTAGTTTGGAAACCCACAATTACAAAATCAGGCACGTAAATCGCAAATTATTTAACTGATCTTTTATATCTAAATTAAAAACAGTTGCCCCAGCAGGAACGTTTTTTTCTAAAAAAATTGCCAGTAATTTAAACCAATATGAATTTTAGGATTTTTTTATATTTTTTCTTTAATTCCAATTGATGTGTTATATTCGTATCCAACGATAGGCCAAAAATGTCTAATTTTTCAATAAAAATTATGCCTGGATCAGCATAATCTCTATCAATTGTAGTGTCACCGGCGTTCTTAGTTTCATAAACAAATAAACAATTGTTATCAGATGAATTTCGGAAAAAAGTGATTTTATAACCACCTTTCCAGTAAATTTCATTATTATGTCTGATAAAACCGAACAAATATCTTGATAGATACGTTATTTCATTAATTTTATCACTACGAACAGATTTTACAAGAAATATATTATCAACACCAGTAGACTCCAAATGATTTTGTTCACTTGGTGATCTTAGCAAAATATTCATCATTGTTGAGGTTATTCCTGGATTATCAACAGCCTCAATAATCTGGCCATGTTTTGAAATTTCTACTCTAGAAAACTGAAATGGAAAAAAATTAGAACAAACATAAATATTATCTCATTTTTCGTATTTTGCCTCATCTCCAACTTTATCTCTCTTTAGTATAGGCGATATTCTTCCAAAATATAAGCATCGTTTGGAAAAGAAAAGCCATCTCCTATGAGAATATCAAACTCGATTCTATTATTGTAAATATGTAAATTCCCCCTCGTTTGATCAGTGGGGGAAAATTTTGTCTCTCAAAACTCTCAATGCTTTTATAACTCATTTATAAGTAAAAAAAAAAAAAAAAATGATATAAATGAAGGATTCAGGGGGAATACATCGAGAGAAATTGCTCATCGAGAAGTATAGAAATTATAAAAAGAACCATGACGTAGAATATGAAGGGGGAAAAAACAAGAAAAAGATATATACCATTAATTCGTGAATTGCAAAGTATTGACAAAATAGTAGAACAAGTAAGTGAAGAAAATAAAAATTTAATAGCAGCACTAGTACCTGTTGCTGCAAAAAATCTAGATTATCCACCAACACCAGAAGAAACATCTTTTAAAAGAGAATTATTCCCAAAATCGCCAATGGGTGTCACTCCATTAAAAAATTTGCCACCTATAGCAGATGTTTCTACTATAAATCTCGGAAAATATATTTCTAAAATTATTTATGTTATTAATGATAAATTTGGTTTACGAGGAGATGGGCAAAGTTTTAAAATTGGAGATACAAAAGAAAAAATAGATGGCGATTTTCTATTTGCCAAAGATAAAAAAATATGAATTAACAATAGGCCTTACTAATTTGTTAACAAAAAGAAAAAAATGATCTTGTAGATAAATCCACTGATGAAGATAAATTCACTAATTAGGACTATAAAAATTATGCAGAAATTGTTTTACTAACAAATGCAGCATATCAAAATTAGGTTCCAACTATGAGTGTAGCTTCGAGTATCGGTTGGAAGTATAATGAAATAATTAGACCAATTTATCACGAATATATAACAGATTTTCCTAGATCTGGAGAAGGTGTAAAAATATACAATAGTTTGCCAAAATAACATATTTGGATGGACGATGTTAGAAAATTAATTGACAGATTATTAGTTATTCGTGATGAAGAAACGCCTGGAAATAACAATTATTACAATGAAAAAGTAAGTATAATGAATATGTTAAACAATAAATTTTCTGATCTTGTTGTTAATAATCCGAAAAGAATTCCATATCTAATACAAGTTTTAAATGTAATTCCACACACATTTTGGAATTCTGAACACCATGGAAAAGGTGTTATAAATTGGGCACTAAACAATTTAAATTAGCCTGAAATGCATTTGCCAGGTTATAATGTGTTGTGGACCAGTTACAAAATTAGACGAAAGATTAGAAAGAGGAGATACATGAATAAATAAATTAGATGAAGCATGTAAATTTCATGATATTGAATATAGAGACCACAAAAAATTTATAATCTAGGCACGAAGCAGATAAAATACTACAAAAGAAGCAAAAGAAATCATGTTAAATGAAGATACTAAAATGGTAGAAAAAATTGCTTCTGCAGCTGTTGCCTCAACAATGTTTACAAAAAGAAAATTAGATTGGGGAATTAAAATGTTCTATTATATATATATCTTATATAATTGTATAAATGAAGATAAAAGCTTAACTTTCGATATACCCATTGATCAATTAAGAGATTTGGGTATAGGTAAATTTTTTAACAGTAGATTAACTTAAGAGAAAAAATAAAAAATTAAAAGAAGGCAAAGGTTTCTTGCTAACCTTGCCATTGTCAATACTCAAAAAAATATTAAAAGAAAAATCTGGAAGTGGTTTACGTCATGGAGGAATTATTCCTCTCATAGTTGCTGCTTTAACTGGCCTTGGTGCTTTAGCAGGAGTAGCTACTTCAATTTATAATTCTGTTTAACAAACTAGCAAAAATAAAAAAGAATTAGAAGCACAAAAAAGACATAATTTAGCAATGGAAAATAAAGCAGGAAGTGGCTTAGTTGCGAAAAAAAAGAGGCAGAGCCAAAAAAAATTTGCTCCATTATCCAATATCGATATTGAAAAATATGTAAAAAAATATAATATTAAAAATTTCAGAAATGATTATATGATTGAGGAACCAACATATATATACTCAAAAACGAATGTGCTGTTGTTAATTTTGATATTTCAACAAATCCTGGTACTCATTGGGTTTGCTATTTTTAAGAAAATAATAATGTTTATTATTTTGATTCATTTGGTGGCAATATTCCTAATATTTTCATTAATTATTTAAAAACAATAATGTTTATTACAATGATTATCGAGTTCAGAATTCTAAATTTGCTGTCTGTGGACATTTATGTTTAATTGTTTTACACCTTTTTTCGAGAAATTTTAAGTTTAATGAAATAATTTCTGTGGTAATAAATGACATTATATATATATATATATATATATATATATATATATATATATATATATATATATATATATATATATATATAAATATATGAGAAAACATTAATCGAATCTTTAAATAAAAACTTTGATAATATTGCTGAAGATTTAAAAAAAATATGTAGAAATATATATAGCAGATTAAGCATTTAAAAAAAGATGTTTCAAAATATAAAACTATTATTTATGATTATGCTCTTAAAGAAGTTAAAAATTTACAATTCAGCAATACTGTTTGTGATTATATAAAACGAATAAATAATGCAAAACAAACATTAAAAAATAGTGTATATTCCAAATATAAAACTATTGTTTCTGATAATGTATTAAAAAATGATGTCGAATCAAAATACAACACTAGTGTTTTTTATTTTTAATCGTATGTAGAATAAAAATATAATACCATTGTTTCTGCTTTACGAGATCAAATAAGTAAAGTGTTTGTTTATACAACAGACTATGTTTCTATTCAAAATCGCAGAATTAATAATATGACTGATCCTATTCATGGAAAAGATGTCATCAATATAAAATATCTCGATAAAGAAGTAACCTATAAATTGCAAGATTTCAACAAAGTAATGTTGAATTATTGCCGTACACTTGTTGATTTGAAAGTTGAAAAAATCAAAGAAGATTCTAATAAAGAATTAGATGTTAAATTACAAAATTATACCAATCTCATATATTTTATTTACATGCAGAGTGGAATAAAATGACTGATGTTTTTCACTTAGCAAATGATCCAATTTTCTTTACTTTTTTGATGGACTGTACTGTTTATAAAATAGTTACCGATATTCTCATGTTTGATAATAATATGACCATTTTCAAAAGTAATACAAAAATTGATCACAGCAAACCCTTTGATGTTAACAAAGGTGATAATTTAACTTAAAAAAAAAAGTATCTTTATGCTGATGGAGAGGTGGTGGCAATAGGAATATTCGTGAAATATAAACTATATATATATATATATATACACACACACACACCACAATTAAATGGAGATAACTACGTCTCGGCAGCTTTAGCTGCCTAATATTTGGTGTTTGAAGTGAAAAATGTCACTAAAAATAATAATATAAAAAATGAGAATACAACAAATGGGCGATTAGTCCAGAAAAGTTTATGCTCGTGCAATTCTAAAAGATCAACATTCTTAAAAAAAAATTCTCTCAATGTGAGTGAAGAAATAATCAATTAATTATATAAACCAGAGCACGAAAAAAATTTTCAAGAAGAAAAGTAATATGGCATGGATAATTTGTGGCAAATTGATCTTGTAGAAATGGACACTGGAAATTTAAAAGGTATATCATATCACATGTAAATAATAATTACGAATATACTATGTCAATTATCGATGTTTTTTTTTTTTTTTTTTTTTTTTTTTTTTCAAAATTTGTTTTGGCTTTACCAATCAAAGATAAAACAGCAAAAAATTTAGCAAATGCTTTAGAAAATATTTTGATGACAAAAAAACCAAATAATTTACAAAGCGACAATGGCTTAGAATTTTGAGAATTTTATAATAAAACATTTAAAGAACTTATGGAAAAGCATATTATAAATCCTTTTTCTCATTTTATGAATTAAAAGCTAGTGTTGTTGAAAGATTTAATCGAACTTCTAAAAATATAATGTGGAAAAAATTTGCTTTGAATGACAATTATAAATGGACAAATATATTGGATGAATTAGTGAAAGACTACAACATCACAAAGCACAGCACTATTGGCATGAAGCCAATAGAAGTTAATAAAAAAATTTATAAAAGCGACAGCTAAAGCAGCCTATGCTGCTCTAAATTTAGTGGAGACTAATTTTGTGTTTACTAAACGAAAATATAATGTTGGAGATATTGTACATGTAAGCAAACTGAATATTTTTTTTTTTCAAAAGGTTTACTGCTAATTGGTCAACAGAATTGTTTACTATTTTAAAGTTTTAAATTTTGATGTGCCAACTTACAAAATAGAAGATAATAATGGAGAAGAAATAATTGGTAGTTTTTATGAATATTAAATTATGAAAACAAACTATCCTGATGAATATTTGGTTGAAAAAGTTTTAAAAACTAAGGGCGAAAAAATATTTGTGTAAAGTGGTTGAGTTTTGATCATTCACATAATTTATGGATTAAGAAAACAGATGTCTTGTAAATAAAAATAAAAATAAGTTTCTTTCTCAATTCGACTTAAGATTATTTATATCAATAATTAATTGTTATTGAGTATAGTTATTTCAACCAATGTTAAAATAGTTGCGAAAATACTCAATGTTGCCATTCATGGTTTCATTCATTCTTTGATATAAATTGATAGAATTTGTAATATATTCAAATCTCAATAATATTTCACACTTTGGATGTATATCGTCGATTCTTTACAACTGTTTTCGAAGACTTCTTCATTGAGTTCTAATCACAAAATAATCATATTCACAATCATTATCAAATAATTTTATAAGAATAAAAGTTGGATTTAAATTTGGATCTTGTATTTTCGGTACAACATGAGGGGCCATATCTCCGATTACCTCATTTCTGCGATTTATTCTATTTGTGAATCTATGAACTGTTTCTGTTAAATTTTCAATATTTTAATCTTTAATTTTATTTATATCTTTTAAATGATTAACTTCAAATTCTATCATTTTTATCTGCTGTTCTTTTAACTCATTAATGTTTCTACTGTGTTTTATTTTACATTTGAATAATTGCATTACATCCATTAGAATCTTATATTCTCCATGTTTTCTAATTGATGGTAAACTTCTTCAGTCACCCATATAGTCAATTTTTTTAGCCTGAGGCATATTGTATCTAAACATTAACATGACATAGAGCTAATTCATTTATAAATAAAGTAATTGGTTGCACATTTGAAGGTGTCCCTACTTTAGAGATGTCCCTGAGTTCAGTAAATTTCTTTTTACCACCATCAGCAATATAATATAAAGCATTTCATGGTTTTCTGTATTCCAAAAGCCTATTTACATCAGCTCCTCTAAACCAAGAATTATTTTCCTTATCAATAATTATAACAACCTTGCTGCCATTTTACATAAATGTGTTGTTTTTTATGTCTAGAATTGACTCCAATTTTATTTACGAAACTATGCACAAGTGAAATTGGCGAGTTGTAATACGTCTTTTAATTACTATATGAAGAAAATGAAAAATTGCAGAAAATAAAACTAAAGAATAGACAAAATTCATTGAGTTATATAGCTTTTAAGGAGTTAAATTTACTAGGCCTTAGACAATATGTCATTTTATTTATAACTTCATTATAGGATTCGCACTTTATACCAAATAATGAAATGCAATTTTTGCCAACACTTGTCAATTTTTTTTTGTAAATTCATTATATTCAATAAAAGTTCCATTACTAAACAAATACAGTAAACTATTTGTATATCGAAAAGCTGTCTCTATCATATTTGGCAAATCAGGCAATTTCTCACTAATTAGACGATGCTTTCATATCTGGGATGCTTTCATATCTGGAAACAATGTTCATCTATTTCTGTATAGTACAACTTTTCATAAAAGATAAAAGTTTTCCCTGAATATTAATTAAACAGCATTTATTTTATATTCATCTCTTAATCCAAATGAAGCGAATTTTTTTTGGATAAACGACCAATAAGATTACAACTAGGATAATCAACCATATAAATGTTTTCGTCAACAAACAGGACTAACTCACCTGATATTCTTTGGAATATAAAATAATTATTAAAATTGGTTGGTAGATACCGAAACCAAGTTCTTATCGAAAATGGCCTATTAATTGTTTTCTTATCTCCCAAACTTTTTGTCCAAACATTTTTACTGTAAAAAATAACAAGTTCGCCATCAATAATTAAAAATGTTTTTATATATTCGTCTTTGCATAAATCAATTGGTTTATTTTCATTAAAATTATTTTGTAGTGGTGGCCCATAAAAGTTTTGAATATTTTGAATAACGTCAGGTTGCAAATCAATCAAATAATTGTTGAAAATTGGGTACATGATAGCATTTTTATAATTTGTATGTTGAAGACCTAACGCATGGCCATTTTCGTGGATCAAAATAACTAATAAATTTTTTTTTTTTCAGGAGTGTTTTTACCATCATTATACCAATATTCCTGCTTATTGATGTGAATTTCAACGAGCCTATTTTGTTTATTTGGAAAATACGCATGAGTCAGTGCACTATCATAAGGATATTATGTATAAGTACAAACTCCGCGCAACCTATGATTATTATGTAGGCCTTGTTTATATGATATAAGTATATTTGGAGAATTTGTGTGTAAACAAATTCCAAATTTGTGTTTTTTTTTTTTGCAAAATGTTAAAAGCCTCTTTTGCTAAATTTGTAATTCATATATTTGCAAAATCAAAATTTCATTTTAATGAATTTTTTAGTCAATTTTGCTGTTGATGAAAGCTCCACAATTATCTCATATTTAACGCCACATCTTGGCTTGTTTATTAAATTAAGTGTTTCTTAATTGAGATTACCATCAAATGAAGAGAGGTTGTCATATTCTTTACGTATTCTTAAAGAAGTTTCGTACTTTTCAGTATCAATTTTTCAAAACGAATTTGCTCACCTTCTTGATATCCATATTTATTTAAAATGTTAATAACATATTTTGTCTGAATCTCTTTTTTGGATAGTGAGAAAATTATATTTTTAATAGCCAGAATAATTATATAAGTCGTCATTTTATACAAAAGGTTTTAAAATATAATAAACTCTTTAATTTTATTTATGTACTTACCATCGATAATTTTTCTATTCATATCTATTGTAATAAAACCATAATCTTCGCCCCTACATTTTGCACAAATTTCTTAACATTTTTCATAAGGCATATCTCCACCAGCAAAAACATTATAAACATGCTTTAAGTTAGTATCATTTTATCTAAATATACACAACAGATTTGTATTGACTTTTACTAATTGATTGGGGACTCTGGAATATGTTTGCACAAGATAAAAAAATCAATATTTTTATACCGACCTCTAGTAAAATATTTACAGATTACATCTTGCTCATCCAATTTCACATCATCAAAAAAACGAGAGAATTATTTTCACATTGTTCTAGTGAAACCATTTTACCATTGCTATTTAGAAAATAAGCCAATTTTTCATTAATTTTTTTTGGATATCACTTCAAAATCATCTTGTAATTTAATACATTTTAGTTGATTCAAACTTTTAGAGCAAACATAGGGTTTATTAAAATTTAGCCATCCTGTCTTATAAATAAAATTAATCATTAAACTCGTATTTTTGCAGTTGCTTGGCCCTACAATCAATTGTATAATATCATCAGGCAAAAGTTCGCAATTTTTCTTATTCTCAGAAAATTCTTCAGAAATTAAACCACAGCATCCCAGTCAACTTCGTGCAGCATAAACTGCTTTGGCTGCCGCTTTTTTCATTTAATTACAAATAATTGTTGTAATAAATGGATAACAAGACTTTGTCTCGACAGTTTGATCTGTCAAATAGTGTTTTCAAGTTAACATACAATAGTTCTATTCTTAAGAAGAAACTACAATAAGAAATAATTAATAAAGATAAATCGATAGCATTAATAAGTTTTCATTCAAAATGTTTAACTCCAAAATTTGACAATAATACTGTAACTACAAATTGAAAAAATGTGTCCTGTTGTTGACAAAAATGAAGTTATCACAATCCCCAGCGGCCAATAAAATGTTGAATCATTAAAATAAAATATAAATTCAATAGATCTGTTTTCAACAAACAGACTATGTGAAAAATAGAATAGCTATCAAAACTAAGATTGAGATTAAACTTGATGGTAACTTATCTGATGTTCTTGGCTTTGAAATAAATATGACTATTGAGAAAGATAGAATTTTTGTAGGCACTAAATTGTCTAATTTTAATCCATATTAAACAATCAATATTCATTGTAACTTGGCATATGGCATCTTCATAAAATATGATGAATCTAATCATTTGGAAACTGATATAATTGCTAGTTTTCCACCAAAAACTATACTGGATTTTCGAAATTACATTAGGTATGAGCCCACATATCCATTTTTATAGAATAAATAATGAAAGTTTTAAATATATTGTCTTAGAAATTAGAGACAAAAATGTAAATTTAATTGATTTCGTTGGTTCTGATATCGATGTTTTTTGGAAATTAAAGATGTTTAAAATCAAATAATATATAAATTAATTAAAATTATTCGTTTTGATATCCATATGGCAGTGTATCGATTTTATTCTCTAATAAAATTATTTTGTTATCATAAGGACTTAATGCAATTTTACTAACTTCGGCTGTATATATTTTGTGTTTCTCACTCTTTATAAAATTCATTGTTCTATATTGAATTTTTATCATCAAACAAACAATTCTTAAATTCTTCGAATGTAATTGTATTATTAACAATGAATTTTTTCACACCTTTAGATTTTTTATTTTCTTTATCGCCAACTCTATATGCATACATTTTTGCTCGTAAACCAACAAATTCTTTCATTATTTTCCCATTACATTCGTCTTTCATTTTTCCTAAAACGTATTTATTTATTTGAGGCATGTTATAGATATTGTCGTTTGGATAATCACTTGTATCAAATTTTTCTATCATCGACTTCATATCTTTGTAAAAATCGTCTGTTTTTTGTGTTATATATAGCTATCGGTATCTTGATAGCATAGTTCAATTTTATCATCGTATTTTGGTTCCATCACTTTATAATGGAAATTATACATTCATTCTTTCGAAATATCCTAAATGGCCATGCCCACATATATTGGCTTATTAAATTTTGCATAAGTTTTATTCATGTGAATAGCTGCAGGGTTTTCATTAAATATAGTACTTCTTTAGAAATTTAGTTTTGCTACTAATTTTTCACATTTTTCAGCATTTTACACTAGTTTTATATCTACTCTGTTTCTTATATTTTCCATAGTTTATCCAATCATAGAATTATTCATGAGCTTATAAAAATCTTTTTCGAAATTATTTTTAGCATTAGTTCTCATTGTTGTATTCGAATCAATGTCTTTCTTCAACCAATCATACTGATCAAACGTTAATATTCTATATATTTTAGTGAGTTTTAATCCATTATTTAGACACTGTTTCAAGTTGTGATAGTGAATTTCAAACTTTTGTTTATTATCTAAAGTTATTAATAATTTAGATTGATTTGACTTTGGCTACCTTATTTTCTGGCAAAATGGAAGATATTTATGTAAATTATGTAGTTCTTGTTGATATTCTAAATCAAATTCTAATAAGAAACCATACTCAGATTCATTCTTCTAATCTAATTTTTTTTTTCACTCCAGTAATCTAAATCATTTAATGCATAGTACACCCACTCGAAACCACCATATTGTAAATATTGCAACATTGCGCAACCATATAAATTATTCGCATCGAGATATGCTAAATAATTTTATTCTTGATTTGGATTAAAGTCTTCCAAATATTTGTTATTTTCTTTAACATATTGCTTACAACATTGCGATATTCCACCTCGAATTCCTTCTTCAATAATTAAAATCATATCATAGTTATGTAATAAATCTAGTGGTTGTTTAGTCATTTTTAGCATTGCAAGATAAACCTGGTGCTGTAAAATACCACGCAGTGCCTAAATCATATGAATTTATACATGTGTTTATAAAATTTTCGAATATATCTGCTAACAATAATACATCACTTTTTAAATATAAATCATGGTATTCGCCAAGATTTTTTTATATTGAATTGGTTCCATACACATTTTGCATGTTCATAATCATCATCAGATATACTAGTTTCGTTTAATTTACTGTAAAATTCACACTTTGGTGGAAGTTCAGTTTCTTCATATTTCTTCCAACTATCCATATAATCATATGGCTAAACACACTTTCTTATAACTAAATCATCTTCATCCTCTGGAAAATGTTTTTGTGTGTTTCATTTGATATTTTCTTAAATTAGATGATAATTTATCTAAACTAAAGGCCATAAATTTGAATGTGTATATAAATTTCATTTTTAAATTTTCCAGGTTTTTCCCAAAAGTTATAAACTTTTCTTCATTATTTGCTATAAAATCTATATTTTTATCATCATATCCCAGCTCGTTAATGAATAAATGATCATCATACCCGGCTAAATTATGTAAATTATGAAAATTAATCGGCACAAAATTTGGTAATTTTAATTTTAGATTACAATTATTACAAACTGGATTAATGAATTTTCAACTTGTGATCATGATGATGTACCTTTTTATTTTCCTTCATATATTCACACTCGCATGCAGTACATATTTTTGATTTCCTATATAATATTTTTTCTTCTTTTGTTTGGGTGCATTGGTTTCAATTTGTGAATATATTTCACCAATCTCATCTACTTCTCTTTTTATTGATTGTAGAAATATTTTATGAGCATCTGGGCCACTATATACAACTCGTGGCTTATACTAACCATAATTAGATACAATACAATATAAAAAACCAGAAGCTTCATGTAATTGATATTTCATTGTATATGATTCGTCATTCAATTTTAAATCAATGTTATTTATTTGATCAATAGTAAGATTATATCTTTCTTTGAGTACCACCTTGTAAAGGCCATTATCAATATCATCTTCTGTCAAAACTGGATATTTTCTGATTAGTTTAAAATTTATAAATTTCTTTTGGATTTGGTTTAGTTGTTGATATTTTATTTAGAATTGATTCAAAATCTGCATTATATTGTGAATGGAACCTTCATTGTATGTTAATCATTCTTGAATAATATTTGATCTCCTTTCGAAGGTAATTGAATTTTTAGTGCTTCATTTTTTGAACAGTCTTATGTATGTTTACTTAATTTCTCTTGAGAATAAAAGAATTGAAAGCACATATCGCATATATAAACTTTGCCATGCTTATTATTATTTTTTTGCTTAAACTAACCTTGATAAATCATTAATCCAACAATAATGCTAGTTTGTATTATCTTTGAAATATATACGTATTCTTTTAATTTTTGTAAGTTTTAGTGGATATACCATGGATTTCTTTCCTTCGTCTTCAATAGAGTATACATTTATAAAAGTATCGATTTGATTTTCTATTTTTGGTATATCATCAATTTTAATAGAATATTCAAGTTTATCTAATGCTTTCTCAATGTTAAGACCCACATTTCTATATTTAGATACTCTTTGTGGGTCTTTTTCTGCAGGAAACAGTGCAAATATTATTGCCCAAAGAAAGCATATTTGATCATTGTTTTTAACTTTTATGGATGCTTTCTTAATATTTATCATTTCAGGTAGTTCAATATACGTTAATACTTTTAATGGATTATACCTATTTATTGCTAATTGTATTCCAATTACTCTATCTAAAGTCCACCCAGAACATCTTCGTTGAAATTCAGATAATTGTGTAAGTAAATCCTGTTTCATAATTTTATAAATCTTTATAATTTCTCCTTCTTTTAATAGTATGTGATTATATGACCGAAATGTAAATAATTCTACTTGATTATTTTCCTGCATGCGACAATTGGTATATAATTTAATGCTGGTTTTCGCCCCTCTAAAGTTCCAAAGATGATCTTGTATTGTCTCAAAAACCTCGTTTTTTTACTGAAGTTAAAAATTGATTAGGCTGTACAAAATTAAAGGAATTTTCATTGTTATACATTGATATCCTACTTTTAAAAGCTGTATTAACTCCTTACTTTTTATTGGTTCTTCTATTTCTTGTATTTTCGAATACATTAGTAGAATAGGGGAATATTTTTTAAAATTATTTTCTATCTTGCTTATATAATTCATTGATATCGGCATCTGGTAATGGTAAATTTGCAAAATTATTTTTTGGTAACCATTCTTTTACTCGATTACTTTTATCTCTAGGTTGTATGAAAACATTAGAAGACAATGGAAACATTTCTTTTAATTGTTTTTTAGCTTTTATATATTATATAATTTAATTTGAAAAGGGTAAATTTTTAAAGTTTCCTTTTCTTTTTGTTGATTTATAATAAATTGTATAATAGCTGCAATTAAATCAGCTTTCCGTAGCTTGTACCAATATTTAATTGATAAATCTCTACCTATAATTCTCAACTCTCTCGATCTCTCCTCGCCCAAATCAACTGCGATATTAAGCGATGTCATTTTTACTGTCTATTTATAAGAAAACAAATTTATGAAGTCTGCAAAAATGGGGGTAGAAATATAAGTGTGTAAAATCTAAATATAAGCTTAAATTATTGATAATAATGAAATCGTTTTTAACTATTTAACTTCTTCTTGTGAGGATATTTCTTCTCATTATAGCATTTTTTACATATTGTTGTATGTTTGTCCTTGGTAGTTTTATGACGAGAAAATGAATTTATAGATTTATTCTCTTTACATACTGTACGTGTTTTTGTTGAAGAATTATCATGTTGAATTTCATTTAGAATATCTACTATTGCATTGTGTAATTTATTATTTAATGCTTTTCGAGATATCCATTATAAACATATTTTCCACATTCGCATAGCATTTTTTTTTTTTTTTTTACTTATAGCGACTTCCATCATATTTACTAAAGCATTTTTTGCATTTTGTTGTATGTTTGTCTATAGTAGCTTTGTGGAGATAAAATGAATCGATTGATATATTCTCTTTACATACTGTACATGTTTTTGTTGAATAAGTGGCATGTCGAATTTCATTCTTATTGTGTAGTTTAGTATTTTTATTCTTTTCGAGAGATAGTTTAGAAACATATTTTCCACATTCGCATAGTACTTTCCTTTTTTTTTTTTTTTTTTTACTCATATTGATTTTTGACATATTCAGCACAACATTTTTTACAAGTGTTAATATGCTTATCTTTCGTGTCTTCATGCGTGTGAAAACTTTCTATATTTAATACTTCGCCACATTTTTTACATTGCTTTTCTTGATTTTCCATTTTTTATTTAATAAGAAAAGTAATTTACTGAGAAAACGAAAAAAAAATAATAATTTTCTTTGAAAATTTGTTTCTATGTAAATAACACAAAAAAAAATGGAATCTCTGCTCAACAAGTTGAACAATCTGCTTGAATTCGGCAAACTACAAGATATAGAAACAAATAAATTGTTTACTGCTGCAGATTTTGAAATTGATGAGTCTAAGTTTGGTTTAAAAAAAACCGTCATTGTATTCTAGATGGTAAACTTAAAATTTCATTGCCAATGTCAAGATACTAAAAATTCTTTGAAACTTATAAATGGGAAGCAGATTTTTATAATGTATAGAGGCTTAAAAGAAAAAAAAATGGAAAATTTGTCCATGATCTAGAATTCTCTTTACACACACACGCACACAAATATATATATATATATATATATATATATATAAATTCTATCAATTCTATTTTTTTTATATTTTCGCTTGATTTTGTCTTAAATTTGCTTTATTTAGATTTCTCGCTTGCAAAATTTCTATTTCTAGAAAACATGAAAAGCGAGAAATTTTCTTCATTTTGAGGTAAAATAGCTTGTTTTTTAAAGTGACCCAAATCCTGCTCGGGCATTTCTGAAAAAGTGGTAAATTTACTTGATTTTGGGGTAAAAATGCTTGATTTTGGAGGAAATTTGCTTAATTTCTTAAATTTCAAACCATGATTTTGGAGTAAAAACCCTCATCTTGGAACAAAAAAACACTATTTTTCGATGAAAACTGAGTTGCGCTAGAACTTCCCTTTTACATCTACTGCTGAGGTCACAAAGCCTTCATGGAATGGTGTACGAAAGAAGTTTATTTACACGAGTTTCGCCATAAATTGTTTATCGGAGGGTTTTTTTATCGGAATTTTTGGTCCGACAATATATAAATAATAATTTTGGACACCTTCTTACATTGTTAGATGTTGGCTTCCTTTATTAGTATCATAGAACTGATCAGGCATAGTAAATACGCTGTCCCTTGTTATCTTCAACCAGTATTCCAAGGATATAAAGACGATCAAAATTATTATTTATATCTTGTACCAAAAATTTTGAAAAATCCCCTGAAAAGTAATTTGTAACGTAAATGAAGTAAATATACGGCTTTCGCACACCACTCCCCTTATAGTAGAAGAATCCAAACCATCTTGAATTATTTTACAAATCTTCGTTAACACATTTCATGGCCGGACATTAAAATCAAAACTGAACATGTCATTGTGGACTATTTAACAGAAAATTTGAGTTTGTTCGGTTTCAGTTCCATCAACGTTTTCCCATGTGGAACTAAAGTTGTTAAACGATGACGAAACGTTTGATTTCGGTCACACGTGTGAAACGAGTGACGGGAGAAAATGAACTTGGATTATGCGATAACTGTTACGATGTTCCCTGTGTCTTGACGAGCTTGGTTGATAGACATTGAATCTGAAAGTTAAGTGACGGTAGCATCTAAGTAAATCCAAGGTTGTGATGATCGTCCCCCCCCCCCCCTTCACCGACTTAAAAATGTTATTCGTCCACGTCCGATAAATTTGAGAACGTGGAAGCACTAAGTGCTTGAAAGCAGCAGCCAGAGATCCGGGAATTTCACGTATTCGTATAGAAACAATCTAGGCCACACGGTCCTTCGGGTAGTGGACATCCAGTTAGTTGCTCATTGGATGTTACTCCAGTTCAACCACTGGCCGGGTACATTCCATTCACGATTACGTCCAGCTTTTCTGAAGCCCAGCTAAAGTTATACTTTCGTAATACCCCTTCGCCACGTGCAAACAAAGCTTAACTTAGTCTGGGAAAAATTACGCCAAAGGAGCAACGCATCCCGTTCGTGCTCACTCAGTGTAATCGTATTTCGCGTAAGAACTATTTCTTACTAGGTATTACCAACACACTCATTTTCTCCCTGTTTTTTTTTATGTTTATTAGAACAAACGAAATTCTGTAATTGATAGACAAAGTATTACAAGTAAAAGTTCTTAACTAAAACAAAGATACTTTTATATTCACGCAAGTACAAAACGTGTGTGATACGTGACATATTTAGAAAATAACCAAAGACGTATTACCTGGGATAATTTTTCGAAGATTTGATTAAATTTTTTTGAAGAAACAGCGAACCGACTACAGCACGGAATTCGGTGCTTGTTTTCTTTGCAGGTTTATCATTGGTCGGAAGTTATACAGGGCGTCTCTGACAAACTGGGGTGCAATAGACACGTAAATTCCTATATATAGTCTATTGGTGGTTTCTTCGTGCATTTTAAATCAAATCTGTGAAAAATCACGCAGTGTATTACGTGCTCGGTTGTTTCCTAAGTAAGTCGTGTATCACGAAAGTTTTCTACTTGTGTTAATACAAAAGTCCCTTACTTATAGTTGCATTATACGTCATCTATAAATTATAATATTACGTTTAAAATTAATATGGATAAAAACAGGGAGAAAATATGTGTGTTGGTAATGCCTAGTAAGAATTAGTTCTTATGCAATATAGCATTACATTGAGTGCGCACGAATGCGGTGCGTTGTCCTTTTGGTATGATTTTATATACTCGTTTATGCTTTTGTTTGCATTATGCGGAGTAATATCCTGGAAGTAGAACTTTAGCAAGGCTCGAGAAAAGTTGGACGTAACCGACGAATGGACCACTTATGTGGTTGAAGTTTAATATGTCCTCAAATACATACCGGAAATTTTCCTGGATCCCTAGTAACATGGGCTGTGACTCATTTGCTGCGGAGGCCCACGGTTTCTTGAGTGGTTAGCCTGCTCGCCTCCCACCGAGGCGAACCTGGTCCGATCCCCGGGCCGGGTCACCGGATTTCCGCAAGTGGGAATCGCGCCGGACGATGCCGTTTGGTCGGCGGGTTTCCTCCGAGATCTCAAGCCCTTTCATTCCGGCGCTGCGCTGTACTCACCTCCATCGCCCTCATTGGCTGTCAACACCTGCCGCCCAAATATCTTCACTGACTCATTTGCGGTGGTTGTTTGTTCGAGGTGCGGCAGGGGCAAAGAAATACGCCTTCACCGGAACCTGTTCGGCGCGATGCTGGCCCAGGTGCTGCTCCGGCTGCTGATCTACATGGACCGCGCTCTGAACGTCGGCGACATGGAGCAACTACCATCCCCACTCCAGCTCAGGAACACGGTGAGGGTCGGAGATCATTCAAAATCCCTATTAAAAAAAAAAAAAAACCTACGCTTAATATTTAGAGACCTGAAAATTTCGCGGATTCATTTCAGGACATGCTGAAATTCAAAACACGTGTTTTAATAACACTTCAAACCATTAATCCACACACAGTGTGTGTCTTCCACTGTGACAGCAGACAACCAAAGTGCAGTTGATATCGGCATATTTGTACGTAAGACTGTATAGTCTAGTCTGCAAGTCATTCAACTCGCGAATTTTTCAGATCACTATTTAATTGCTTTTCCCCTGTTGTTTTGCAAACAAATTGTGGACTTCAACTAACGTTTTTGACATAAACGTGTGTATCGCGCACTATTAAGGGCCCTGCCTAGTAGAAATATAATAGACGCCTCAAGGTCAGGTCCGTTCATAGGTAAGCATAGCGACGACGATGGAAATTAGCGTAAACAAACTTCGCGAGTATTCTGCTTGCTCAGAATTTTAAACTTTTGTTATAAAAATATGTTTAGAAAATATGCAGCACTCTCGTTGTAGTTAGAGACCCGACAATTTCGCGGGTTCATTTCTAGGCATGTTGGAATTAACACACATGTACGTTCATACTTTTGTAATTGGTTGAGGGGTTGTTTGACACCTCCTGGAGATAAATGAGCCGGTCATTGAACTCTCGAATTTTTCAGGTCTCTACTAATATTTAATTGTCTTTGAGAGCCGTGACTTTGCCAACGATGAAAAAACGCATTTTGTTGGTTGTTCGCTTTTGATTAAGATTCTTTGAAAGCCCTGGTTAAGATCTACGTTTCTTCCGGGTTGGTATCCTTCCGCCATATGAAATTAATACTGCCATGAGTTTGTTCATTTTATTCCTGCATCGATGAAGTGTGACGTGTCACAATTGCAAGAAAATTTATTAATTACTGAAATACTAATTCTCATTCTTCTGTTCATGAAACAAATAAAGGCTGTTCACAATAAAGTGAGCACTTTAGCACTGAACCTTAGAAAAATGTCACTGTCCCTGAATGCATATATTTTAATAGGCGCAGTGAGTGACTTTTGCTCAGTAAAGCCGATAACGATGGTTGGATATACTTACATATATTAGAGTCGAATAAAAAATGTTAGGTAACCATTTTTGATAACTTAAAATATTTCTTTCGCTCCCTGTTTTTTTTTTTTTTGTGCATCGAAGTGTAAAAATGAGCAGATTTGTACAATATTTACTTTCCTAATAATTTCAAGTTTTATTTGACCGGCGCATGAATAAAGTTATGAGGCCGATGGCAATGTTAATTTTATATAAGATGGAATAATACATACACGTGCATTCAAGCAGATTAGCAGGGCTTTCAGAATTGTTTATTATACCGTGAACAGCGTATAGAAACTGTGCTAGATAAAGTCAGTGTAAACAAATCTAGATTCATATTTTAATACTATTTTAATACATTTAATACACTTTTCCTCCATCGCTCCTAACTTAACTGAAACACATGCCTGTCAGTGTGTCAGTTAAAAAGCATTAAGTTTGGGTTGGGGATATTTCTGTTTCAAAAGACTAATTCACGATTGTTTTACTAACCGCTATTCATATTCTACCTACGGTATGTTTGTTTATAAAGTTCTTGAAGCATATGTCGACAGAAGCATATCAGTGTGTTCCTGTTATTTTTTGATATTAGAATGCTTTCTCTTGGGAGGAAAACAAATCAGGGGATAAGTGCCTTTACCTGACATGCTTCAAACAACTAAAAAGAAGATGCAATATAAGTTAGCAAAGTAAAATATTGAAGATGGGTTTTTTAAATTCTCTCTTTCCCTTTTTGGAAAGACTTCCCTCTACCTAGGACGCTAGACAGTTCCACGAAATTTAACACCAGAATGACTACGTTCTGCATCGACAACTTTTCAGAGTTGAATCCTTTGTTACTGCCCCAGCAACTAGCGATGAGAAACGATAGTTCTGCAATAAAAGAACGCTATATTTGTATCCTGTTAAAAGTGAAAATTTGCCATTCTCATTCTGTTAAAGCTGAAGTCCCTGCGTTGACGTCACAATAAATTTGGCGACACTTAGATAAATTGCGGTGCTATACAACTCAATCTTATCGATGAACATTTATTTATTAGTAGTGCCTAAGTACGATTTAATATTGTTCACAAAAGCAGTTATTTTTGTTATTTTTGTAGATATCAAACATTTTAGAGGTCACAAGGAAATATTGTATCCTCTAAGGTGAAGATTTTGTTGGATTTTAATGCCTATTAATTTGTAGCTACCACACATATTAAAAATATCAATATATATATATATATATATATATATATATATATATATATATATATATATATATATATATACAACAAAAAGGTATGTTTTTGGTGCAATTCACACCGTGAGGACGGCGAATGCACACTTATTCTGGCACTATGCCTTTTACCATGGAGAAATTTTACGTTTAATTTGAACAGCTATGACTTACCCAAGGTCCTACGTAGTCAGAAACACTGATGTCAAATATTTCAAGAGATAAAAATGAAAACTTATATTCAATTTGAAATAATTTTTATCGTACTAAAAAGCATTTTGTTTCGTGGCTCGTTGGTCTAGGGATATGATTCTCGCTTCGGGTGCGAGAGGTCCCGGGTTCAAATCCCGGACGAGCCCCTTTAAAAATATTTAGAACACATATTTTTGTTACCATTACTTGTGAAACGCGATTTTAGGTAGTTACCTGTGGATTCAACAAATACTATGACAAACACTAGTGTCATTGTAGTGCTATAATTATTTCGAACTGTAAACTTGTAATTTGAATCTCACTTCTGAAGAAGTTATCTGGTTAAACCTTAAAGTAACATTAAAGGATAAATTACCGCTATTTATTCCCAATACTCGCACGTAAATGCACTGTGAGTTGACCTCCAGGCCTCGACCCAACTCCTGTAGCTTAGGTCAGTTGACCGACCATACCAGCCCCACTCACAAGTACTCTGCAGATAGAAACTTTGCGGGAAAACTCTGGAGTTATTAGAAGCGAGGACGAAAAAACATTCTTCATGTGGTTTTGTGAAGTTACACGCGATGTGCTTTTCGTGGTTAGTTATGCACATTTGAAATTAACCTTTGAAAAATATCCCGTAACTGAATTCGTTGCGCTCCGTAGTAAACAATGACCAGAGTGCTAGGCGTGGAGTTGGTAGCGGAAAAGAGGATGTAGCTCATTGTCGTAAAGTATGACTAAAAAATTTAATATAAAAGTTGATGCCACGAATTTCTGTTACACGCCATGTAAATAATAACGGGTGAAATGGTTAAGTATTTAGACATACGTTTATAAAAATTCGAAGTCACTTGTTTGATAGACCGTTAATAATAAGGTCGGGACGCGTTTGAGTGTTTACTTTCGCGGAAGAATACACAGTGAGTTGAAAGAAGAATAATGTGGAGATTTTCAAAAATTTACCTATTAACTAAGAACAGAGTGTATGTATTTTGCCAGCCCAGTAGTGCGCTGTATTTAGCCAGTATTCACAAAAGGAATCTACGTATGGTCATGAAGGGGTTTGAGTATTCTTAGCGCTATGTGTGGCCACGGAAAACAAACCCCTCTTTCTTTCCTGCCGTTTGTGTTTCAATTTAATAATTTTATTTCCCTCCCATCTTAATATCACCTTCGTAATAACCGAAAATATATGCGTAGTGCAATAGCGAAATTACCGCTTATAATTCATAATGATCAAGGTTGGAATATAACTTAACAGCCTGTAATTCTGGTGGTTTTATAATGCGTTAAGAGATAGTGCTATAGTCCACTTCATATAAGTGGTCTCAAATCTGACAGACAATGTGACCAACCTACACACTATGTAAACCGTAAATGCTCTCACTCCTACAGTATTGTATCAGCTGATGAACTGCTGCGGGATCCGTGTTGTTAGGTTGGCTATTTTGATGATGTCTATGGAAGACAATAGTACTCGTAACTAAAAGTTGTAATTTAAAATCTTAATTGTACTTACAACATTTATCGTTTAAATTATGTTTATAAAGCAATATTAAATTTTCTTGGCTATTTGTAACGGAACTTTAAAAACATGTTCAGCATTTATGACAGAGTATGTCCACACATACGAACAGTAAACGTTTCCAGCCAATGGCTAGCCATGTTTATGTTTCCAGCCCGGTGAAGGCAGTCGTGCGTGCGCTTTTTTTCTCATGGTGTTTGTTATACGAATATCGTATTGGTTTTGTCGGAATATTTAGTCGGTAGTTGATTATTTTTTATTTGCTTTTTCCAAACATATTTGGTTATAGGTACCTTTGTAGTGCGTTTTGTCGAGTGAAATCGGCACGTCGTTAAAATTGCTCGTTCCTCAATTTCCCTAACCGCCTTCCACAGTGAAGTGTCACGAATATTATTTCCGTATATACGTTTAAGTTTGTTTGTGTCAGGAAACGTGCGCAGTGCTGATTTTACTGAATGATTTTGCAAATAAATTATTTAATGCTAGTGACGATTAAACGTGATTTTAGTGAAATAAACTGGCAAGGATTACCATAGAAAAACACGCGTACAAAAGGTTACAACAGTAAGTTTGGGTGTTTTGTAAATGTATTTGTAAACCGTTAATATAATTGTTGAAATGCACGTGGCCTGAAAAATGCCGCTCTTTCCACACTTTTGTAGTGAGTGAATAATATTTGTTTGTCTACATCGTAAATTCGAGTGCGAGGTTAATTTCGGTCAAAGTGTGTGCGTGTATATATTGCTGCATCTGTACAAATATGAAGAGCGACGTATGTATCGCGTTTTGTATTTTGATTAAAGTTATAATCTTCGAAGTGAAATAATTTAAATGTTATTTCTATACGAGCGAAATTTTCCACTGCGCCATCAAAACAATGTGCAACTCAAAATGCCGCACATTTATGCCGCAATCACACAGTCCCGACCAATACAGCATGAAACGACTAAAAACGCAACCACGACACACTTCAATGTGACTAATTGAATTTACAGTACGACCAACACCACACTCTCGACATTTAACCTAACTATTTAGAAGGCGCTGATAGGCCACGTTAGTCTCAAAGGTGGTGAACAAGAGGGAAATTTGTAATACATAATGGTGACAAATTGGTATCGCTAATGCATACAAAAGTAAAATTATTATTTTTAAGAGTTAAACACAGTAGTTTTCAATTTATTTTTCATTTAAGCTGCGTATTTACCATTGTAGGGAAAGCTTGCAATACAATTTCATTTAGCAGTGTTGTACATTCTGTGCGTCGTGCCACACGACACGACGAAGAATAGAAATCATTTCTAATCCAAAATTGTTGGTCGGACGACAGAACCGGCCGGGCTTACGACGATCTATCTTGTATTTCATTGGCTGTTGGCCGTTGTGCCGTGCGCATTGGGGCTATATGGGTCCGGCATTGTAAGAACATTGAAATAATCCCGTCTCACGAAAGACGATAAACTAAACCCCCCCGGCGTTCTGCTCACTTTTCCCTTTTTCCCTCGAAATAAAATAAAGATGATACCCTAATTGGGCCCACATTTCATTGCTATGGACATCTCTCTGTGTTATTATTGATTGAAACTTATTGGAGGGTTTCAAAATGTAAAAATTACTGGCCATACAAACTTGTAAGTTGTATCACTTAATTTTGTTGAACGTATATAAAATTTGTCAAGCTTGTTACGCAGGGATACTTGTTAGCAAATAAATTTCAAGGTTTTCCCTGTTTTTAAAGGCTGTATTTGGAAGTAACATATTTGCATGTAGGTTTCGACGTTGGAGTCTTTCATAAACTTTTTGAGCATTTTTGTTTTGCAAATTAAAAGCGCTCATATGTTTTTAACATAAATTGTTAAGAATATTGTAAGAGTAACATAAGAATTATTAACATAAACAGGATTTACATTGGAAAGACAACTTGTTGATATCAAGTAAATTACAACATACTTATCAAACCAAATTCTTTCAATTTAAGCACTCAACGAAGGTCCTCCAACATCATGAAGAAGTGTCTCGTGCATCAGCAGGAACTGCGACATACCAAAATTTATCACTAAGGAAAATAAACTTTATGATTTCTTCAATCTTGGGTAGGTAGTGTGTAAACAACATGTTCGTTTGATATATTGTTGCTGTAGGTCACATCTGCTTCTCTAGAGCGCTTTGTAACATCTCTGAACTGAAATACAGGTTTTCATTAGGTACCCGAGAACAAGCCTAGGGCTGTATTCACAATTTTGAGGAGGGACGTTGTGCGATTGAACTTCAGTGTAAATATCAACACTGAGTTAGTCAGAAATAAGTTTTTATTTGCAGCATGGCAATCCGAACACTTAGGTGTTTGAGAAAAGTTATTAAACTATTTTGTATGTAGGCCTGAAATACTTAACATTTGAGTTAATAAATGATAGTTATTAAAATTACTGAAATTAAGTAACATTTGCTTAAATATTATTTTGGTTTCCTACATCCTGAGTATTATAACCACCATAAAAGTATCAGGCTGTACAAAGTTTGTTGTCATATCATACCACAAAGCTGAATTATGTACTTTTAATGCAATAGTAGGCATAGCCTGTATGTAATAATGTATACTGTCTTTGAAAGGTGATAGAGGGGGGTGGTGGTATTTCTGTATTTGTGCATTCCTTGGGAGGGGGGGGGGTCCTTGGTATTTGGTGTTCGTGGAAACCATGCTAAATTCTTATGTTTACAGGAACTTACTTCAGGTAAGTGTGACAAGATTAGTTGTCATTAATATATTTAGAGTGGAATCAAAAAACAGTAAAATATCTTTTATTCATTTGACAGTCAAAATACAATTTCATTTTCGTGCATCCTGGTTACAAATTTTTTGCAAGGTAAAACATTGTCAATGTATATACTTATTACATGGGATTTTAGTCATTTACATAAAATATTTACAAACTAAAAAAAAATGGGATTGTTGCCAACCTGCAACTGTGTGAACAGCCCTTCACAGCTTCTAAAAGTCATTTGGGAGGAGGCACATGCAGTTTGTTTACGAAAACAGGCAGTCATATGTTGTTTGTTTACATATACTGGCAGTCACATGGCGTTTGTTTTCAAACAGTCACCTTCAATGACAGTTCAGCTGTGGCGGAAGGATACATAGCCACCCAGATGGCATTGGCACTACTTTCCTAGAACTGTCAAATTTGAGACCACTTATATGAAATGGACTATAATTAGCCTTTTTGATGGCTGAAATCAATAGTCACTTCACATAGTAATCAGCATTTTTTCCATTATTCACTTCACACACAAACGTATTTTTTCCACTTATCTGTATATCCTTAATGGTAGAGACTAGTAAAATTCGCGTTATTATTTGAGGACATATTAAACTTAAACCACACTTCCTGTACAGTACTTTTGTCATTGGACCATTCTGTACTTGGCACGTCCCGGGTAACTCTGTGCCAATAAATGAACATTTCACAATTGCGTGCCTCAATCACACGCAGTTCACTCAGAAAGGGAGTGACTTCACATTTAAGCAGCAAACCAATTGAGAAACGACGATGACTCGAGTATATACAGTACTGTAGATTCTAGCTTAATGCCAAAATATAACGCGAATTTTACATGTCTCTACTTATTGGATAATGAAACACGTCATCTTCGTTTGTTACGGAAAAACTGTGTTCTCTGGCAGTTTCATTTTTAGTTGTTTTCCGTCGGTGAAGCTTGAAGCTCAGTTACGAAAGATCTGTACTGGGCAGAAGAACGCGGCTAGACTCCTGCATGCGTGTTACTGGCCAATACTTTAATCGTCTCACATCGCTGAGTCATGGACGCAGTACAAACGTCATTGGGGTAGGCCAAAGGTCGTAACATGACCTGCTGATCAGTCACAACTCTGTAAATAAATTGTTATTGCCGATTGCTACAAAAAGTTGTCGTTATCAATTTATGGCCCGTCGCCTAGATATCCTTATCTGCATGATTATTTTCATCTCGAATCGTTGATTCTGATTAACCACATTGCAATCTTACTCTATTTCCTTCCTTCAGATATATCCTTCGGCAGACGCGTCTTTCTTTGAATGCTGCCGCAGCTGGCATATTTCTGCTCTCTATTTTGTACAAGGTACTATATTTTAACTACCTACTCAGTTCGCATTTTTGCGTGTATCAATTTCTCTTTCCATCTTTGTGCAATCTTCAACCGTATATGTGAACTAAAAGTCCCAATACGTATATCTGAACCCGAAAGTCATTGTTTCGATAAAATATTAACTACATAAAATATTTAATAGCCATTAGTGATTAAAATAGATTAAAAACATGGATCTATTTTAACAAATCTTCATCATATGAAACAATTTTGCTGAAGGTCAAAATTATATAGTGCAGAAATATTTTGTTCAAGTACTGGGATTTAATTAATAAGCCACTACGATTTGACTGACGTATTAATAAGTTTTCTTATCTATCATACTTTATATTAATAAACTGTTCGTTGTGTAGGAGGAAAATTCTTGTTGTGTATATGGCGTTTAAAATATACGCAGCTAAATATGTAAGCTCAAGTAAATAGATATAATTAAACCATTACGTTACTTCACATATATACTTCATATATATATATATATGTATGTATTATATATATATATATATATATATATATATATATATATATATATATATATATATATATATATATAGTTCAAACTATAACTCCGCAAAATGTTATGGATTTTTTTCTTTTCGGAACAGTTTCAAAATTTAATAACATTAATAAACATTTTTAAAAGTAATGGTATTCGATAGAGAATTTTAAATTTTTGTTTAGAATCTGTTTCCACATAAGAGCAATTTATTCTTAAATTACCAGTCGAAGAAAAAAAATGTGTTCAGAAATAAGTACGGCATGAAAATTGTTCTCAGTTGCGCTACCTGTAATGCTTTATATAACAAATATACCTAACGAGTTCTCCATGTACTACATGCAATAAATATTAAATAACAGTGCGTTATAGTCACATCCGTATACGAGAAGAAAGAAAAATGGTATCGTTTAAGGGTAAATTTTTCTGAAGAGTAGATTTTCCTTCTTTAAACTGAGGGCAGGTGGAAAGGGGCTCTTTCGAAGTACTTTTCTACGTCCGTATGAATGCCACTGATTTCTCATTTTAGGGACGCAGAATGACAGAATGTACAGTGATTCAAATGTCACTGGTACAATCTACTGGTCAGATTTTGTGTGTACCAGTAAGGAGGATCACGAAGAAACTTTCGACGCAGGAAAATCGCCTGCCGAACCGGAATATATTACTTAAGAGAAAACTGTATGGTATTTCCTATAACAAAGCGCTGGAAGCTACCGGCAGATGAGGAAATAAGTATCTGCTACGGCTTGCAGCCAGTCCCAGTACGGTGCACTGTGTGACTAGCCGATCTCGAGATGAGTTCGAAAACTACCTAAATTTATATTTTTGCAGTAAGGTGTGCTATCTTGTAAGTACAGTACTATTTTATGTTAGTATATAATGAATATTTTGGTTGCACAAATGTTTGGCATCTTCCTAAACGAATAAACCCTGATCGATTATCTTCTCCATGCAGTTAACAGGACGAAAGTCGTCAAAATTATCCTCAACCACGCCAACTTTCAGTGTACCCCACAGTTATGGTTTCATTTATTCGCAAACTGGAGAAATGATGAAAAAGCTTCACAAAGCTCACCTACCTCTTCAAATTCCTGTTCATATTGAATGGTTCACCTTATACAATCGGCAAAATACATCTTTTTTAATGACGCTTGCATTGCGGGAAAGCTTTCTACTCTTATGCTGAGCATTCTACAGATAGGCTCTTAACTGACAGTTAATAAAATCGTGGAGGACGGACAGTCTTCTCTGACTAAACACTCTAGTTGTATATGCGCTGTAAGAAAATAATTGATCCATTAAGCGTGACAAAATACCCGAACACACTAACCTTGCCCAGTCGACTGCTGCTTCAAGAAAATAAAAATGACGCATGACATACAGCAAGATATTACTACTAAGAATGCAGTCATGCTGTTTTACTGCTGCAAAAATACATTCATAACTTTACGTCACTCAGGATGAATACTGTACGACAGAACAATCTATAACTGTACCATCCTGACCTATATCAATCAAGCCAGTTAGCAATTTAAGAGCAGAACTTGTTGCTAAATTTCTTTCACAATGATTGACTTGATTTCTTACGTATACTGAATGTCAAACACAAAGATCCAAAAAAATGGGATCATATGTATTCTCATATCACTTCAAAGCTACCAGGGGAAAAAAAAATTAAGAATACTAACCAGAAGCATAAAAATTCTACTAACCCAGAATGAGAACCCAAGTAGGTTAAATTGCATTCTTCCCAAAAAAATGTCTTGATAATTTCCACCAGAGTTGTTTCTTTGCTGGTTCTCTGATGAAAACTGGGTGAACAACTGTCATTAAATGGGGCTGTAGACTTTTTCAATGAATAAATGTAGTTACGAACGTCTCCTAGGCCAGCGCAGCGTTTTTGAGGAAAATACAAGCGCGTCTCTCAAATGATTCTGGTCTTAATTTTATATCTTATCTTAAATGTCATCAATGCCCACTTTTTGTTGTCAGTATTACAATAAACACGTCAGAAGTAAACATAGGACTAAGGGACGTAGCGACACTCGAATGGAAAACCGTTTCTCAAGAAAGTGAACGCTACCGAAAACCCCTAGACTTATCTGCAACAATCTGTATTGAATTTTTGTTATTGTTTACGTTGGCTTTTCTGTTATTTTTAACTTCGGAAACATTTACAGGCGACAACATTATTTCATCTAGACTAGAAAAATAAGTATCATAAAATTTTATTATTTAGAGGCAATAACAAAAGGCGCAAAAATACCAGGGCTCGTCCGGGATTTGAACCCGGGACCTCTCGGACCCAAACCGAGAATCATGCCCCTAGACCAACGAGCCACGATGTGATAAGTTCCTCAAATATGTAGGTTTTACAGCTGATTGATAATTCGAGGCACTTCAAAGTTATCAAGTACTGATAAAACTTTCCTTGTGTATGAAGTTGCTATCTCAAAAAAAAAAAATAATTGTATAGCCTAAGAATACCAGGCATTAGTATTTTTCTTATGTTAAAGCCAAGTGGATCGACAACCTTAACCTACGGCACTCTTTCAAACGTTGCTTTGAATGTCTTCTCGAAAACTGCTCGCCTAAGAATGTTACGCCAAGGCATCGTTTCGTGTTCATTTAATATACACACGATTATTACACCATAACAACTCATAAACGCCCACTTGTAACACACGTTTGCTGGTTCGGAACACGGCACCCCTAATTTCCAAGGTTAGGATTACCTTCACGGTGAATGAAGTGAATATGAAGTTGTTAGGAACTGGTATGTACTGCCATAGTTTCTGCATCCCAAAAACATTATAAGTGTCGCCAACGATACATCAGTTGTGAAGAGGTGCAATTTAAAATTTTAAAAAAGTCGTGGGCAGAAAATCATTAGATGGTATCCTATGAGACCAAGGTCGGAAGTGTCACGTGTCACATGTGAGCTGCTTGCGACTTTGCCACTAAGAGTTCATCTGTAAAACCTGCGTCATTCAACGTCAGAACATTTCTAAAATAACAAAGCGAGGCAAATATTGTATTGTCCTTCGATTCAGTGAGTACTTTTTTTGTAAGGTGAAGGGAGGTTAGGTATACAACGTAACTCACGGCCCAAATAAACCATTGCTATGCTAGCCTTATCTTTACCTTCCATTTTCATTTGTTTCTACGTGCCACTTCTCGAAACATTCCCACATGCATGACATCTCTCAAATAATCAGTCATTATGCGCTTGTCTTCTTCTCACCGGACATTCTATCACTGGACTTGGTAATATTTCTTACAACGCTTTTCTTGTGTGTTATAGGCTGTACACGGTAAAATGAGCACTTCTGCTTAAGATCTACTTGTTTGCACTTTGTGAATTCTTCTGTCTTATGTAAAATTAACATTGCCGTGGGCCTCATCACTTTATTCATGCGTCGGTGAGGTGAAACTGGCAAGTTATTAGAAAAGCAAATATTTTGAAAATATGGTTAGTTTTTCACTACGATGAAAAAACGAAACAACAGAAAGCGAAAAAAATGAATAAAGTTATCACAAATGTTTACCTAATACTTTCTTTCGACGTTAAGATATGGAATTACTTTCCATCCATCGTTACCAACTTTGCTGGGCGCATGTCACTCAGGGCGCTCGTTAAAATATATGCAGGTAGGAGCAGTAACCTTTTTTCGAAAGTTGATTTCAAAAGCGCTCACTTTACTGTGGACACCCTTATAAAGGAAATGCATATCAAAATAATGAACCTTTGTTTATGCAACCTTAATGTTGTTACCAACGTTATATGGTACGTCAATTGCTCTGGATATATGTATACTACGTACCCGGTATCTACGAATTAAAAAAAAAAAACTGGAGATCACATGTATCTAATAATTTCCTTCTTCTGTTGCAGCCGATTTTGTGCGAGATATGTTACACATTTCTCGAGTACTCCCGCACATCCATGTTCCTGTGGCTTTTGATGGATGCTTACGTCACACACACTCACGTGACAGGTAAACACATGCTGCCATCATGAATTCATTTTCACTTGTCAATTGCATGCAAATACTTAAAATACCTTAAGAGTGGGATGGACCCCAGCATTTTTGTGAAATAATTCTTTGCGCGAATACGCGTATCTCGGAGAATAAATGTTCTGCAAATACGACTCTTTGTCAAAAATAAATAAATAAATATATATATATATATATATATATATATATATATATATATATATATATATATATATATATATATATATATATATCTATGCCCATATATATATATATATTACTTTTGTTATATTAAGGAAAAATATAGTTGAAAATTACATTTGAGAAACAATTATTTAACGAATTGAGCGAAAAAAAAAAAAGCCTTTTTAAGTAAGTAAATACAGCTTATGAAGACACTGCACAAAATGCATCACAACATTTGATAGGTGGGAACGGGGTCTGAGCATTCTTGCCCGAACCCGTAACGTGTGCACTTGCTCCTGCTTACAGATCCATACCCAACATTACAACTTACTGGACCAGACGTTTGATGGTAGATACTAGTTTACAATTATACAGGCAACTTCGAGGGACCAACTGCAGTTTCTGGTGTTCACTTTTCCAGAAAGCGGCCTGAAGAGAAAGCTAGGTTACCGCACCAGCTTGGCGATTGGCTGGGGGTCACCCGCCGCCGTAACGACTGCCTGGCTCATCACGACTCTCATGAAGCACAGCACCCAGAGGTGACGTACAACTGCCGCAAATTTATACGCTGTTCACGGCAAAATGAGCACTACTGAAAGTCCTGCTAAAGTTCTACTTGTGTACACGTTGTACATTCTTACGCCTTATGTAAAAATTAACATTGCCATGGGTCCCGTCACTTTATTCATGCGTCGGTCAAGTGAAAATGCGAAATTGTAAGGAAAGTAAATATTTCACAAATATGCAAATTTTTACACTTGAAGTAGCCCAAACGGTGACCAATAGGCCAATCTGGCAATCCTGTTACAAAGCACTGCTGCTGCCACTTCTTCCTTTGCTGTGGTGCAAGAAAACGCTATTTTTCGGCCTCATAGGAACTTTATAACAAACAAGGATGGCTATTAACGTTTTTTTTTTCTGTGCAAAGGGTAACACGGATAAAATTTTCTCGTATTTTCGACTATTTTAGTTAAATGGTTTTCTTTCCGTTTATTTTCTTTGTTTAAAACATGATGATAGCGTTAAAAAAAAAAAGTTTCAACGAACTTATCGCCTGCCGTTGTTACTTCGATTACTTTCCATCACTCTCTGGGATCCGCCGTACGCATTAACCACTGTTGAGATTATTTCATACGGCTGGTAAGTTTGCGCCGCTGGCGCGTTGCACTCTGTACGCATTGACGCCGTCTGCGTGTGTGTTCACCGGCTAGCTCGCGTGCGCGCTTGGCTTCCTACTCCTGTTTCCTCTCTGTGATCCATGTCCCATGGTCCTTTCTCACCCGAGCATGCGACACAGTTACAAGGTTGCTGTTGCACCATTTAGGCAGGCGTCCGAAACATGGTTCGAATGCTAAGATTTTAAACACGTTTAGGAAAATGAGAAAACTTGTTAGCTTATGCCTACAAAAATTATTCTTTTTTTTCGAAGTGGCGATTTATTGAATTTTCATCGCAGCAGTTTCACTACAGAATTTTTCGATTTACGTAATGCAATTAGAAATAGGTTATAAAAATAGTACAAATTGTCCAACTACAAAAGAATTTCAGTGGGGAAAGTTACTACGGGCTAAACAATGTTGGACAATCATTATTCACTAATAAACCGGGCGAGAAAGAGAAATAATGCGGACTCCATTAATAATAAACTCTTACTTAGTCACTGGTTGTGCTGACGGGCATGACTTCAGTAAACAGAGCTCAGTTCTCTCCCGTATGTACACGACCGCCAAAAGAAAGAGTCGATTGTTAACACAAAGTAAATTATTTTATTATAATGTTGTTTGTATTGTGGCTATCCGAAACATAATAAAATCTTTGTTACAGGTGTCTTCGTGGGTATACTAGCACTCCGTATTTCTGGATTCAGTTCGGACCCAGAGTCTGCTTTGTTTGTGTAAGTAGTTGACAACTGCACTAACGCTCTATCCGCTGTGCCAAAAATGACACAATTTTCCTTTCTGGCATGAGTAAAAACATTGTATTTCAATGTTACGGCCTTGCGTGTCACAACTACAGTCAAACCTGTATGCACGTAAATAAATGGTTACGAATATTTATTGACTTCTAACACTAGGTAACACTGTTAAACGAGGTATGCTTTCGTTCATTTTCCCTTCTTAGTTAAACAGGATTTTGCAGTTCACGATAGCAAATAAAATTTTTGATTTTGAAAAAAATGGCATGATTTATGTGACTAGCTTTTAGGTTTAATACAACTCAGTAAACGTTTAATACAATTAAATCCGTAAATCAATTTTGACTGCTCAATCGGAAAATATTCAAAAGTTTTATTTAGTAAACAATCACGTGTAACAGGAATTTCACTGTCGGCATCGTTCTTCGCAGCTTCACTCATACAAATTCATCTCATTCTGAGTCTAGCAAGTATATATCTCACTTTAACGGACTGTACTCTACACTCCGTTTTAACTTTATTTCCTTCACTAGCAGCGTCTGTTTTTTTCTCTTCTTCTAAGAATTTGCAAGCATTGTATCAGCAGAAGCTATTGGCTGCAATATATATTTTTCCCCGTGGGTGGAGTTAGCGTAACTTAGTAGTATTTAGCATGCAAGTCCAATGGATTACTTCGGGAAAATTCTCTACATTATATTTTAGCACTTAAATGTCAGCACATAGAGGTACACCCAATGAGTCATCACACAGACAGTGTTCTCGTGTCGACGAGGCCAGCTTTTTTGAGTCGACGCGAACCAGTTGCGGACTCGCTAACCCCGCCCGACCCCTGATCTTAAAACACGCATGTAAAATCGGTCCAAAATACACTACTGCCTTACGTACAAATATTCTGTTTAATAGTTTAGTGCTTAGGAATTTATCAAAACAATTTGTGTCGACAAATTTAAAAAATTGAGAATGAAATATTGGCGGTGAGACAGGATAAAATTCTAACAGAAATTCGTTATCCTTGCTATTAAAATACATATTTAATTTAAAAAGTATTTCAACAATTTTGCATGGCAATCTTAAATCGTTATTAAAATTTGTTTAAGTATAACTTTGAATAATATACATATAATACATATTTAATAATTAGTTATTACTCTTTACAGTTTCAAATACAGTCATGTTGGCTATCTTTACTTCCGACGCTGCACATCAATAGCCAAGATATCTACTGTTAAAACGGCCACGAAATCTTGCAACCATGAATCACATTAACTAAGGAGTTTTTGCTTAATTTGTGTTGTTAATACTTTCCGTCTTGAATAGCTTGTAAATTTAAAAACCGGTAAAATATTTTGGATTAAAAAAAAAAAAAAACTTTGTTTGTCGTATATTATTAATGTTATGTTGATACATTGGTCTCTTAAAACAGAACTAAATCATTGTTGCAGTTGACGTTCGCACTTCTGGCAAACACCATCAGGCTGGTCTCCACCAAACACAAGCATTCGCAGTCTGAGGACATAGACAAAGCAAGGTAAGTTACGGGCTGCAGGAGAGCAAATGAAAAATGTCCAGTGCCATGTCCGTGGCATGTGCGCCTATTGTAAACACGCAATGCGAACGCCGGGCTGTAATGTTGTGTGATACAATTCGAACCTTTTTTTGCATTGAAATAAGTTTGCTTAAGAACGCTCAATGCAACACACAGTTGTATTTTCACTATTTGAAATTTTAAAAGCTCGTGCAGTGCGTGATGAATAGCTACGAAATAGAGTTAATACTTAAAATACCACGATTCAAACCAAACACGAACTTTTACACACAAACAAGCAAAATTTCTCCAGAAATTTCCCTACGATAAACTCTCCTATAAGGACTCTCGTTTTGTTCCCAACATGAGTAGAATCGTAGCCTACCTAATAGCGTAGGCAACTGTAGAATCAACCTTAACTTAGGTAAGCTTTGTTTGCATGGGGCAGGAGAATATCCTGAAAGTATAACTATAAAATTTGGTATTTTTTCCAACGGTAAAAGGTTTGTGGACTTTTCTATGTCAACCACCAAAGAAATCACGAAACACATGTTTAAAGTATTAAAAAACATTTTTTTTTGATAAATATTGTAACGATGCAGGCACATGTTTATTTACTCGTATTGTAAAGTTGAAAATGTTCTCATTATAATGTGTATATTTGTGTGCGTGTGTATGTTTTATTACCTGCAAGGTCCTACCATCCGCCCCTTAGATCTGCCGCCCGGGACAGATGCCCCCTCTCCCCCCAGATCCAGCCCTGTATTATCTGTAAAGACTGTTCACGATCAATTGAGCACTTTAGAAATGAACCTTAGAAAGAAGTCAATGACCCTGCATGCATATATTTTAATGGGTGAACTGAATGACATTCGCCCAATAAAGTTCGTCAAACGACGTAGCTGACATTGGAAAGTAGGATAAAAATTTATCAGAGTGACTTCTAAGAGTATGGAATAGGGTGTGAAACTAGCCCGTAGATAAACGCTGCATGTTTATTGGATGCACAGAAAATTCCTTTTTTTATTTTTGTCTTCCTTAAATAACGCGAAACTGCCATTGCAAATAGCACATCATTATACCAGTATCATCGGTTGCATCACCGAAGAGACTAAAAACGCCCGACCTGGTCGCTTAGTATGACATGCTTACTTCGCAAACAGCAGGCAACCAGGTCACTGTGACTAGGTCATCGAGACCTGGTCGCCTAATATGACTCCTGCCTAACCATAGACTAAAGATGAGATAGATCGCTTATTCGTCTTCTGCGCATGTACTAACATTGGCCTATCCCAAAGGAACACAGTTGTCGAAGTCACATGATCAACAGTGATGAAAGTGTTTGTTTATATACTAATTTTAAATTGCAAGAACTATTATATGAATAAAATACTTTTACCAATTTTAATAAAATTAAATTGCATTACAAATTGACCAGAGGAAGTATACACAAGTATCAAAATATTTGTTTACGCATCAGTTTTCTAACCTAAAATCCAAACCATGCCATTTTCGTTAGCGGTGTCGGCAGAAAAAACTTCGATGTGGGATATGGAGATTGGTTGTGCGCAGCAAGCGAGATCGATCTACCTCATCTCTAGTATATGATTGTGCGCATCCAGCCATCTTTAGTCTATGCAGTTTGTCAGCGATCTCTAGTCAGGTACGACGGACGGTGAGAAGGTGACGTGTTGTATTGTCAGGAGGGCGGCGAAGATGGAGCTGATACTGCTGCCGCTGGTGTCGGTGAGCGATGTGTACCTCGTGGCGACCACGTCCCTGCCCAAGAGCCCGTGGGAGCTCCAGCTCTGGGTCTACTCCTACAGGCTGCTCCGCGGCTGCCAAGGGCTCTTCATGTCGCTGCTCTACTGCCTGCTGCGCAAGGAGGTACGTATCTGCACCACACACTACTTAACAATCACATTCCCACCTTCATTTATGGTATAACTAGATGACCCGTGTGACTTCGTTCCCATGATATTTTTTTAAACCTTGAATGTATCAAGCCACTTTTTTTAATTGGGTTTTCTAGCCACTGAACTACTGTGGTCCCACTATTGGGTTCTCTAGCCCTTGACCAGCTGCGGCCCCACGATTGGGTTCTCTAGCCCCTGAGCTACTGCGGCCCCACTATTGGGTGCTCTCCCCACTGAGCTACTGCGGCCACACTATTGGGTGTTATAGCCACTGAGCTACTGCGGCCTCACTAGATATATAGCTATCCACTGGTTCACTGCGGCCCCACTAACTCTAGCCACTGGGCCACTACGGCTTTTTGGAAGAAAATGTTTACAGCTCATAGACAAAAAGGAAAGGAGAAATTACGAAATTGTTTTTATCGATGCTTTTTATATGCAGTAATCAATCCTAAGAAAAACTTAATCCAGTAACTATTTACAATAAGAATTTTCCCGTAGGAATGAGATACTTTCACGGGATAAAAAAATAGCCTATGTCACTCTCCGACCCTTCAAATATATGTACGAAAAAATCATGTCGATCCGTTGCTCCGTTTTGACGTGAAAGAAGGACAAACAAACAGATTTCCGCATGTATGTAGTAGTAAGGATTAGGGATACGAAAAATTCATAAAAGGCAACAATCATATAATTTTACTGAAAACTACGTTAATTTCTCGATTTCACTGCCAAGCGAGCTGTCGACACTTATATTTATAGATATAAAAAAACTGTAGTTTTGCATCCTATTTTTCAAAAATATTCTTTACAATAAGCGGCATATCTACATGCATAATGCAGGACTTTAACTACATGCTTCATTTAATTAATTATATTAAATATATATTTTTTAAATTAAAAACTTCAAGGCCGATAGGATACAACACAAAAAAATAAAAAATAAAAACAAATTATTTTATTATAATAATTTATTATTATTTTGTAGTTACAACTTCAGAAGAAAGCAGTTTATAACCCCGATATAACCCTGATATAACTACGATCCTTAAATTCTCTATTGATCGAAATCACCTCTTTCATTTTCAAGTAATTCCCAAGTTTTCGAAGCTCAAGCAAATATCTAAGTCTGTCTACAAGTTTATTCGGGTCTTTGGGAAATAGGTAGTGTGTAAACGTCGAGGGAATTCATTGGATTCAACACTATCACTGCCGCCATAGTCATCATCAATGCTGCCTTAATGATCGTCTTCACTTTCTGCTTCATCATACATATCAAGTGTACTTTTCTTTGTAGCAGGAGTTAGGTGTTCATCAGTATTTAGATCTGATGGTCTTCATTTCGAAGTTTTTTAACTTCACGCGAATGGCATACGTTCCGCACAAACCGTCTCTAACATTCCGTCTTTAGCATTAACTGTCTCGTCATAATCGTCTGCGGAAACAGTGTCCATCGATGTATGAGGAGGTATTGATGACATCACTTGCTGACTCCCAGTAGACGAACCCTCTTGGCAGTCACCAATGAACTGATCGAACCCACACTTGTACCTTCCCTTATGTAGCGGACAGTCCTTAACGATCGTCAAAAATCCTTATTTATATTTATAGCACAATGAACACATATATTTGAAATATGATAGCATCATGTCCATATTTTACATGATCATCGTAAATGTTACGTAAATTCGTATCGTCCATGCGAAACAGCACCAACACATTAGCATTGTCGCGAAGCGTCTGTTTGGGTATGCGCGAATAAGTCTGTACGAGGTGCACACAGTCCACGTACATGTGCCGTCCCATGCCAACGTACTCTTGAATACAAGTCTGTTTCTCGCAGACATCAGAGATAATTTTTTTGCTTGGTTATAAGAATTTAAATTCAATCAATAGCCAATCAAAAGAAATGTTACTCCTTTCTTAAGACTTCACTGCTATCTACTGGCACGGCCACAAAAAATTTACAACACCAACCCTAAATATTGTGCCATGGAACACTTCGTACAACAACTGAAAACCACCAACACAAACAATAACAACTACCACCACCAACAGCCTTTTGTGCCAGAGGCTTAATGTTTGCGGACCAACGGAATAGCATGGCGTATGTTACTACAGTAACGTCTGAGGAAGGCCTTATCGCACGAATACACACCGCGGAGGGAATACTTAGCACTTTGTCGTCGTGCGCCGATATCTGCACTGCCGATGCACGCATTCATGAACAATTCCAATCGATTTCGTGATCCACGATGTCAGGCTCTTGTAGGGTTGGTGGAGGTGTCTCCCTGACTAAACGTGCAACCAAACGTATAGTCCATTCACGCTTTCTTCGGCCTTTTGGAATCGAACCTTTGAAAAATCACCCTAGGCGTAATATGTCAGATTTTTTTTCCCATAACTTGCAATCCACCAATATCTAACACTGTGATTAACTTTAGAGTACTGTATTGTTGAATAAATGAAACTTTACCTTAGTATATTATATAACTTGTAATATTTATTTTGTATTAAACATGAATTAACAACAGCGAGAGCAGCGACGTGTTGGCAATGGCCGGTAACAAATAGTTCACAGTTACAATCTTCTTAACCTTGTTTTTATGTATACTATTTGTAAGGTAAATGTTGCGAATTGATATATTTGTATTGTAAGATAGCACTGACGGAAACACATTTCATTGCTGCAGTTAAAAATATCCGGCGAATTCCCGTGTGTAGGCTGGTGTTTTTTTTCCGTCCGGAATAAAAGTTCAATAAACGAAGCAGAGCGTGTCGCACTCTCTTGTAATCTCTGTCTCTCTTCTCTCTCTTCCCCCCCTCCCCCCTCTCTCTCTCTCTCTCTCTCTCTCTCTCTCTCGGGAAGATCGTACCACCTGTGTAGGAAAGGTATACATGTTGTTATTTCTAATTTCAGCACATCTCATACTAATTATAGCAACAACAATTATGTTTGAGATTGTAATTTACTACTGAAACGAGATTTTATTGTTTAAATACCTATCATATGGTATTTAGATGCAACGACATATTTTAGATGCGATGGCGCGACACAGCTCGTTGCGCGACACTTACAAAATTCAGCAGGTTGGCAGATGTGGCGTAGCCACGCGCTTGTCCCAGTATGGCGGACGGGCCGTTTACATAGTCTCTTACGATTGCCAGTGGTGTGTGGCGACATGACAATAACACGGCGTGTTTTCTGAACGAAACGTCAAGTTCGTACTCGTGTTTTTGAAACATCCTAGGGAAGTTACAATGTTGTGATAAATATGTGTTTCCAGGATAGTGATAATTTATATACTGTAACGAGTGTTGTGATCGCCGCGTGTGTAAGGGCATAGCAGCCATTTTCGTCATTGGTGGCTGTGTTGTAATCGTTGCGCACATGCCAGATATGTGTGGATTTCAAATATTTGCAAAGTTTATACGTTTTAACCATTAACTAATGTTATGACGAAGTTAATTATTGTAATTCGCGTCTTTTTATCACAACGTTGTACCTTTGTGCTAGGTGTTTGAAACATAGTAGTGTAACGAGATTACGTTTCTGTGATTCGAATGTCTGCCACAGTCCCAAAAATAATACTAAACCCAACCAGATAAATTTAAATAAATAATAATATAAACCTACAAACCAGTAAGTACTAATGCATGTAAATATTAGCGGAATAAATGTTACAGCAGGTCTATGTGTTTGCATGTTCACCACTATCTTTTACAATTGTCGATGCTACGTAGTACAATAAATAAGCGACACGAGTTGCGAGCTTGAATTTACTGGTTGTCCCTTCGTTTTAATTTTTATTCCAAACGCATATTAATAACAACAGGGTAAATACTACTGTTGTTTCCACCACAGTTGTAACAAACACCGCCGTAGCTAAATATTAATGTGTATTATGTGTAACGTGCTATATCGTGTGTAAAAAATAGATATAAAGTCGATTTAAATATTGTTATAGGCCTAAATTGTGAACATTGGTAGGAAATATGACAGCATTCTTTGAACAGCTGTAAACAGCATTCAATGCATGTGACAGTTATAAAAGTAGAAGTCACATGGCAGTGCTTATGTTTACATGTAGCGGAAGGATACATAATCTGTAACCCAACGTAGAACTTTAGCAGGGCTTCAGGCCGAAGTTATCGTGAATCAACTATACATACTATGTCTGAAGCACTGTAGTATTTCGACGTGCTATAGCGGTAAAACTATGCATTTTCGGACATGGTTTCCATATCGTAAAATGTTCAGTTCGTTGTCCTTCATTACAAACTGCGCGTTATGGGTTTATTTTTAACACTCTGTATAAGACACTGGGATTGAGCTTATAGATTAATTCTTGGCGTCATCCACTATATCTGGTTCTTTAATTTCCTGCTGTTTTAATTTACTGTCAAACAAAATTTTTAAAATTGCTACTGTAGAAGTTAAGATTATATCTGAGCTATCAACGTAAAATTTTGTGACAAATAACATAATATTAACTTCAAAATGTCTGGTTAATTCCTGCGTTTTCACAACTACCAAATAACTTGTGGTAAAATTTAGTACAAAAATTATTGAACTTATCGTAAAATATAAATTTTCTGTAGCTATAAGGCCCCAATAACGACTGTGAAACTGAAATTAAGGCACAAAAAGAAAAAGTAATAATATCTACACAAGACGTAAAGTCGAGCCTTAACACTTTGTAGACTTTGCTCGAGTGTGGCTCGAGCAAAGTTAATTTGAAAATGTCTTTATTTTTCAGAACAAATCTCGCATGGGTGTGCAGTCTTTGTTCGGCTAGTGTTTAACACGACCTCACAAGAACACGACAGCGCAGTAGCAATGATATTGCTAACGATAGAACGTATTATTTTTACAGCCACTCAAAGGAACATGCTTGATTGTAAAACCTTTTATACGATAAAGGACATTTGTTTGGGTCGATATTAGCTCGGCTCTCCATTGGTTGATTACCGGCCAATAACGAACACTGTGAAGTACAGTGTATGTCCGGTGTGGTATGGGCCTAATAGGACGATGGTTAGTTCTAGCACAGACACCAACAGAACCGGTGTTCTTACAGTAGTGGATATAAGTGACTAGCTTCTAATTAGTTAGTAGTGGGATGAACTTAAACATTTTCTGTGAAACAGTTGTTTGCGCGAATACACGTATCTCGGCAAATAGATGTTCTGCAAATATGATTTTTTGCCAGAAAATATTTTAAAAAAAAAATCTCCTATGCCCATATTTTTTACTTTTGTAATATTAAGTATATTTTTGGAGGAAAAAATCGTGAAAATGGTCAAATATCACATATTTAAAGCTTGCCTATGCAATTTCCTTAAGCGGTAAGAGAGAAGTATAAATATGTAGGCGTAGTTTAATCTATGAGCTTTCATGGCATGTAATAAAACCCCACTGTTACACATATAATTTGCACAGTACAGCGTTACGATGGAAACACTGCACGCCTTGCGCGTAGGGGCGATGAGGCGGTAGAAGTGCGTGTTAGTGTCGCCCGTATCGCTCCCTCGCTTCTTGACCTTGGACGCGGGTGTCCATCCCACTTTTAAATGACAGTAAACGTACGCAGACTTCAAAGTGTTTATATAGGCTGTTCGCGGTAAAATGAGCACTTTTGAAAGCCCTGATTAAGATTTACTTGTATACACTTTCTGTATTATTCCTCCTTATGTAAAATTAACATTGACATGGGCCTCATCACTTTATTAATGCGTTAGTAAAATGAAACTGTGAAATTATTAAAAGTGTAAAAACTTTACTAATCTGCTCATTTTTACGCTTCGATGCATTAGAAAAACAGAAGCGAAAGAAATCATTTTAAGTTATCACAAATGGTTACCTAACCATTTTTATTCGCCTTTAAGATATGGAACTATTTTTAATCCATTTTTACCAACATTACTAGTCAAATATCACTCAGTACGCCCGTTAAAATATATGCATGCAGGGACAGTGACTTTTTTCTAAGGTTCATTTCTAAATTGCTCACTTTATCGTAAGGATTCTTTATCTTGGTGCGTGACGTGTGCTGCAAGGTGTACGGGAGTGTGTGGCAGTGGGCGGGGCACTACCTGGTGTCCCGCCAGTACGAGAGGGCGCGCCACGAGGACAGCCAACTGTGCGAGGAGGGAGAGACGACTCCAGCGACCCGAGAAGGAGCTGCGGACTCCTGGACAGTCAGGATCTGCAGGATGCTGCGCCGGTGAGACTTCGCCGCCCTGCAATCTCAACTGTACTGTGATGCTGCTTCAATAAAGCCTCCCTGCACTAACAAATAAATAAAGTGTTTTTTATTGGCCACCCTCCAGACATCTCCTGTGGCATTATTGGGGTGGTTGTAGTCCGTTTGTGGTGACTCCCAACTTTTCTGAAGCGCTGCTCAAGTTCTATGTTCAGGCTATTCCTCAGCTTCATGCAAACAACGCTTAACATAAGTATATAGGCTGGCAACGTTAAAGTGAGCACTTGTTTAAGGCCATTCCAATAGGCATTAACCACTAATAAATATAATTTGTGGCAGCTTCAGAAGTTACCTTTTGGGAGTGGTGGAATGTATACACTTTACGTGATAATGTTGATATTAAAAAGTGTCGGAAAGATAGAAATTGGCTCAAAGGAAAATTTTAGCAGGGCCTTAAAAAGTGCTCACTTTGCCATAGATAGACTATAGAAAGTTGTACCAAAGGGACTACGCACTTCATTCGTTTGCTATAGGTTTAATGATATTTTGCATAAGAACTATTTCTTATTAGGCATTACCAACACGCCTATCTTCTCTGTGTTTTATTCATATTAATTATAAAAGGATTTTCGCCATTTTTATTCATAACCGAAAATAAGATAGTAATAACAGGAGTATAAAACCCTTGTGATAGATTAAATATTTAGGAAAGAACCAAAAAGTTATACATAGGGAGATTTCTCAAAGGTTTGAGTCAAAAGTGTGAGGATATTGCTAACAGGCAATAGGTAGGGCTTAAGTATTCCGCTTGCCTGAAACTATTTTCAGCGTTCGAGGCATCGAAATGATCTTCTACCTTTGAGGCTGGCTCTTGCTCACTCACTTCATCGCTAGGGACTGGACAATTTCGTGAATTCATTTTGGGATAAGCTAGTCCTCAAACACGCGTGTGTTTATGTTATGTTTACAATCGATATGGATGCCCGATTTTCGCGAAAATTTCGCACGACCAGATGTATTTCATAACATATTATCTTGTAATCAATTCCGTGATTGCATGATATAAGTGTTGTGCGTACTAGGTGACTGCCCGCGAACAGGCATGCAGTATCGGAGTAATTTAATTATCATTGGCCACTCAAGTAACGAAATGACTCCTCACAAAAACGCGTGGCCAATAAGCAAATGAAAACTTTTTATATAGGCTATTAACGGTAAAATGAGCACTTTTGAAAGCCCTGCTTAAGATCTACTTGTATGCACGTTGTGTATTATTCCACCTTATTTAATATTAACATTGTCATGAGCCTCATCACTTTATCCATGAGTCGGTCAAGTGAATCTGTTAAATTTAAGAAAAGTAAATATTTAACAAATCTACTCATTTTTACACTTCGGTGTATTAAAAATCAGTGGGCGAAAGAAATAATTTTAGTTATCACAAACACTTATCTATAGGCTATTCACGATAAAGTGAGCACTTTTTAAATCAACCTTAGAAAAAAGTCACTGCCCCTACCTGCACATATTTTAACGGGCGCCGTGAGTGATATGCGTCCAGTAAAGTTGGTAACGATGGATGGGAAGTAGTTACGTATCTTAACGTCGAATAAAACATGTTAGGTAGCCATTTCTGTTAATTTGAATTATTTCTTTCGCTTTCTGTTTATTATTTAATGTATCGAAGTGTAAAAATGAGTAGATTTGTAAAATATTTACTTTTTCAATAATTTCACAGTTTCACTTTACCGACGTATGAATAACGTGATGAGGCCCATGCCAATGTTAATCTTACATAGAGCGGAAGAATACACAACGTGCATACAAGTAGATATCAAGCAGGGCTTTCAAAAGAGCTCATTTTAGCGTGAACAGCCTTTAACACGTTTTATTCGACGTTGAGATACCCATCCATCGTTACCAACTTTACTGGGTGTATGTCTCTAAGGGCACCCATTCAAATATTTGCAGGTAGGGGCAGGGACTGTTTTCTAAAGATGATTTCATAAGTACTCAATTTATCGTGAACAGCCTTTATGTCCGTAGAGTATTGAAATCTAACGTACCTTGAAATCTGTTCGCGAACTTCGGATGTATCTAGCAATTTGATCACCGTTTTTTTATTAGACATGCCCAGGTGAACTCTCAGAGAATAACATACCTGCAACGAAAAATGCACTCAATCCCATGGCACTTGGTCTGAGGTAAAACTTTTTACACTGAGGCAGCAGCTAATAAAGAGAAAGAAGGGCTTAAAAAAACCCTAGGATAGTGGAGTACAACCTACAGCTCGTTTAAAACGTGAAGTGTTCCTGGCCTTACTAATTGCCTTAGCACGCGATGCACTCAACTGGTGTGCACTTGTATTTGGGTACGAAACGTTTCTTAAATACTTTTAAAGGCTGTTCACGGTAAAGCGAACCCTTCTGAAAGCCCTGCTAATGATCTACCTGAATGTACATTTCGTATACTTCCGCCATATGTGAAATTAACATTTCCATGGGCCTGGTCACATTATTCGTGCGTTGGTCAAGTAAAACTGTGCAGTTATTAGGAAAAAAACAAACCACAATTTTTCTAATATGTACAATTAAATGCATTAAAAGTATAGAAGGTAAAACAAATGATTTCAGAGTTCTCAGACGTTTTCCTAACACTTTCAATTCACCGTCAAGAAATGGAATTACATTATCTCAGTCGTTGCCAACTTTAGAGAGCGAATACTAGTCAGTGTACCCGGGAAAATACATGCAGGTAGGTGCAGTGACTTTTTTAAAAGTTGATTTCAAAAAGTTATCACTTTGTTGTGAACAACCTTTAGTGTTTGGTCACCACTAAAAAAATGTACAACCGTTATTGAACCACGAGTTTTCTACCGAACTTCGCACGCCAGTCAGGCGGGACCCTTAATATCTCGTCGACAGCGAGGTCATCAGAGACGGGGCAAGTTGCTCAGATAAGTAGGGCGGGGAAGGAATCTGATAGCAAAAGAACCATACCAACATTCGCCTTGTTATGATATTAACCTTGTTGTCAATTTATTCGTGAAAGGGGCTAAGGGTGTAGTGAATAATGAGTCGGGATTAGGCAGAGCACGACAGTAAATGATGGAGTTCATTGAACAGAATGATCATACAATAACTAATCACGTGATTATTAATCGGGGGAGCTTGTATGGAATATCATAATGCTAATTACATTGGTCGTGATTAACTACCGCACGCCACTACTATTGCAATCTAAATGGAAAGGCCCCACCTTATTCATGGTGCCGGAGGCTGTTTCTGGGAGGCGTTTAACAACTGTCGGACATACCCATCTCCGTACTTTCTCGTAGCGATGGCCCGACGACAGTGTTGCGTTGGTGTATATGGGGTGCGCTGTTTAACATATTCGGCCCCGATTACTGGCAGTGGGGCAGTAGTGACTTAATGGATAGAGCTATTCAAAGTGGGGCCGCAGTCCCCCAGTGACTAGAGCGATTCCAAGTGGGGACTTATTGGCTCAGTGGATAGAGCGCTTCCAAGTGGGGCCGCAGTGGCTTAGTGGAAAGAACTATATCAAGGAGGGAATCAGTGGCCCAGTGTCTAGGTATATAGGTATCTACTTCATTAAAACGATCAAACATGTGCGAGCGATGACATGGTGTAATTTAATAACCACATTAAATCTGAAATAAGCAATATTACTATTTTAAACATAAAATATTAGTGAAACTATAATGGACTTTATTTTAATAACTTCATAAAACCTAAGCGAAGCGAAATTTCTATTTCAAAAATAAGAAAACAAGTCCTAAATTTCATGCCAACGAAATCACAGGGGTCAGCTATTATCTATATATTTTTATTTTCAATTCCATTAAAAAATATTCATAAAACGATAAGCAGTTTATTTACAATATATATAAAATAATTTTCCATTTTTATATTGCCGATATTGGACTGGGCAATTAAACAAAATCGAATCGGAAATAAATTAAGCGTTCTGTTTACTCCTATCCAGTATCTAGGGGTTGGTTTTAAGTATTAACTTTTTTTCGTAGCTGTTCTTCAAACACTACAATGGTATTTACAAGAGCAAATAGTGAAAATATAACTGTGTTTAGCATTCAGTGTTTATAGCAAGTTTGTTTCAACGGAAAAACGTTACGAATTTAAGTGCGAAAGAAACACAGCCGTTATTGAAAGAAACTTCGTAAATTTGTTCATCGTGATATTTTAACACCAGTGTTATTTTCCGTAGAGAAGTGTGGGGCGTTTAATCCCAGTACAGTATGACTCTCTCTACTCCCAGATGTTGTGTTCGTATCGGCTAACCCCTTCCTCCGTCAATTCCCGTGGCACGATCCCCAAAAGTGCACGGCGCAAGTGACACGTCATGTAATACGTCATTGTTTCTCTTCACACCCGGCCCAAAACACGGTCGCGATACAGCCTACCCCCACCCCCTTTTTTCCCCCACTGTGCCTCGCCAGGGAAAAGGCAGCCGGATGTTTTGGGGGAGAAAATCTCTTAATTCTGGAAACGGCGGAGTTGAATGACACTCAATCAAAACTCCATTATCCGTCCCTCGCGAGCCCTTTTCAACTGCAGTTGTCGGGCGCCGGGGGGAGGGGGGTGCTACCACAGCTGTTCCAGGCGCGAAGGGTGGGGGGATGATGGAAGAAGATACAGAGATCGGAGAGAAATAAGGGGAAAAGTGAGGATCACTGTAGTTGTTACGCAGAACGAGAGAGGCGCGACAGAGAATGCTACATGGATATTTGTTCTTTTTGACGATACCATTACGCTGATTCCTCCAAACGGCGTCCATCTACCAGGAGTGTGAACTGGGTTACAGTTGTGCGTTACGTTTTTAAAACGAACTGTTTTACATGAGCACAACCTGTTTGCACACGAAAATGAATAACACTTCGCTCTAAGGCGGAATACAGCTTTCATCAGATCACGCTTATTGCATGGCACTATTGTGAAAATATTCGACATGGCGAAAATAAATGCATTTTTAGGTTTCCAACTTAAAAAAATATTCTCGGTGATTTCCTGCGAAACTAATAATATAGGGTTATGGAACTTAATTTTGCTACAAAACTTCGTATAGGCTGTCCACGGTAAAATGAGCACTTTTGAAAGCCTCGCTTAAGACCTACTTGTATGCACGTCGTATATTCTTCCACCTTATGTAAAATTAACACTGGCATGGGCCTTATCACTTTATTCATTCGTCGGTCAAGTGAAACTCTGAACTTATTAGAAAAATAAATATTTTACAAATCTGCTCATTTCTACATTTCGATGCATTAAAAAACAGAAAGGGAAAGAAATAATTTAAGTTTTCCCAAATGGTTACCTGGCACTTTTTATTCGGCGTTAAAATATGGAACTTCTTACCCTCCATCGTTACCACACACTGCGTTTATTACTTACATGGCAATATTTATTTTAAAGGGCAGTTAAAGACTGAGAAAGGGCTAAAAGGAAAAAGTAATTAGGTCTTCAAAAGTGCTCATTTTACCGTGAACATCTTATAGGAGCAATAACTTTTTCGTTAGGCTGATTTCAAAAGTGCTCACTTTATCGTGAACAGCCTTTACCAATCAAATTATAGGGTCACCACATAAAGTGCGTCCCTTTAATATACACTCGCTAAACATATTAGCGAACCTTGCGACACTTTAGAGGAACTGTATCTGGTGTGAGCAGTTGTTTACATTTTGGAATTTGTGCTCGATAGCTGCCAGTGTTTTGGTTGACGATTTCTTTCAGAAGTATCGTACAAAGTCCAAATTTATGGTGGACGCAGTACAGTAAAATGTGCGAAATGTCGTGTGCAAGGGATCTCGATGTTACAGCCTCCTGGGTTGGAAGCGTGTTCACCAGATCATCTCGCAACAGTGCGATTGAGACAATATCTTTGTCTCCCCAACAGCGAGATTTCGTGTGCACATGAACATTGCATAGTTCATATCCCGCCGAGCAGCGGCAATCAACCCGCATTGACTCGGTAGTGATGGGGAGAGGGAGAAACTTATTCACAGAATCGTTGAATGGTCGTGGAGGTTGCGCATTCTCCGAGATATCGAGGCGGATAAGCAGGGGGCCTGCATGAATGATATTCGATTGTTTTTGTCGGCAGTCCGCAGTCGATTTACCTGCCGGGGCTTCGCGATCGTATCGCCGGCCGGGTGAGTCAATGCCAGATGTGGCCTTCACACGGATAGTCAGGCAAGCAGGGCTGGGTCTGACCGTGTGTCATTGCGCCCTCCTGATTACAAACTGATCAGAACTCAGCAGCTTGTCCATAGAAAGTTGTGGTGGTCAAGCTCTGTTACATAGAACAAATACTATGTGTGATAAAAAATATCGGGACTGTTTACATACGCTCGGAGCGAATACACGCAGAGCGAAGCCACCTTGGCACAGGTCGACCTTTTAACCTGCTGCGGACGTACTATGAGTGTTATAACTCCATTTGCTTGTTTACAGCAGTTCTTTGAACGAACATGTGTAGTGTGTGGCCTTCGTATTCGCCATAGCAGAGAAAGTTGAGCAGAGAATCTTTATCAATGTTGCAAAAAGTTTAGGTTCGATTTAGCCCACTCTTTCTGAAGATTTGGATATGAGACAGATGTCTGCAAAGTTTGTGACAAAACTGCTCTGCTGACCTCAAACAAACCCGTTGTCAGCTGCGTAAGTTTAAGGCCATGTCCGCAAAGACAAGACATCGCAGGGGAAGACCCCTAACTCTCCGAGACCCAAGGAAGAATGATTCGAAGCAATTTGAAGATGCTCCACCTTGCCAGACGATAAACAAGGATTACATCTGTATAGTCTTGCTGCTGTTGAGGGATGTCATTAGCCGGAAAAAGCCAGAATGGCATTCATCCAGTGAATATTAAGTCCGCCAAAACATCGCACCTACCCATTAAGCACAACATATACAGCAGTTTTGCACATAATCCTTCAGATTCGGTGGCCATCACATTCCCACCAATTCTCGCCCCCTCCGACATTTTCCTCTTCCCAAAAATCAGGTCCCACGTGAAAGGAAGAATATTTCGGAATATCGACAAAATCCAATAGAATGCAACGAGAGGTCTGCCCCCCTGTCCCAGAAAAAGAGTTCCGAGTATACTTCCAGCAATGGAAACGTCACGGGATGAGGTTTGTGGCTTCAGGGCGAGACTACTTCGAAGTGGATTAAAGTCCACATCTGTTCTTTTTTTGCTAGCTGGTATTTTTAATCATACCTAGTAAAATAATAAATTGAGAATCAATTTACAAATCAATTTTACCTAGTTGATAGATTGACATCCCAGGAGCATCGGCGTGGTAACGGAAACACAATGGCACCCGGGACGACTGCCACTGTCTTCCGTTGTATGAAAGTGTGTCAGGTGTGCCATACCTACAAGCCATGTGGGAAATTCCTGAAGTGTGTCGGGAATTGAACCCAGATACTCTGTGTGAGATGCCTCAATGCTGCCCACTGCACCACGGTGGCAAGAGTAGTCTGTGTTGTCCTTCACGTAATAAGCAGTCGTATTATAACTTATTTTTAACTTTACATTGCGGAATTTATGATTCTAGACAGCAAAATCAAACTTTGGTTACAGAGCAGGTAAGCGCACAGAAGCGAAACGATATGGCAGTTCCTGAGATGTAGATGCTCCCGTTAGCTGACTGACTGCGCGGTGCTCTGGAAGTGAGCCTTGTGTCTGATTGGATCTTGCGTGCTTCGGAAAATCTCCTATTGGCTGAGATGTCGGCGGGCAAGTGGGTTACCCGGCACTGATTGGCGAACGGCGCGCAGTGGGGCAAAACACACATTTTCCTGGACAAAACCTCCAAAAATAAAGTTATAGTTATTGTTTAAACTATCCATGGTCATGGAGCGCAATGTATACGGCAGTAAAAACCACAAGAAAGAGCCCACTTGCTCCTTTCCTTTAACGGCGAGAAGCCTGCAAATTAGCTGTATCATATAGATGCAATTTTTGCGAGCTACTGGAGTCTGAGATGTCTTGGTAGTCTTGTAATCTTAGGTGACAAAGTGATACAATTATCAAATTTGGCCATCGAAGAACGCCTATTATGATCTTCGTAAGATAGTCTAACAATATTAATTTATATCGTTGTCTTGTTATCTTTAAGGTTTCTTGTACAGGTCGATTTCTGCATACATCTTCGTACGTTCGCATACCTACAAAATTTACCCCACGAGGTCCCACGCTATATGTTTTACCAGTAGAACCAGAAAACTTTTCCTTATGTTATATACAAAAATTACGCGACACGTTTTTCCACTTCCGGAGAAAACAGCTTATGAGTAAGCGCGCGTGCATCTGCTGGACGGCACGTCACTGTGCGTGACACTGGATTGGCGGACGGAGAACAGCGCGGTACATCGCTGCAACAAATCACGGAAATTAAACAACACTCTCCTCATGAAGCACTGTCCCTGATTATTGAAACTTATCTATTCCGTAGCTCATATCAGACACTGCGAAGTTAGATTGAGGAGAGATGTGCGAATTTGTATCCAACTCACAAACAGGTTCATACATATATATATATATATATATATATATATATATATATATATATATATATATACCCTAAAACATAATTGTAACACGGCAGAAAGCAGAAATTTCATTACATGAGCTTATGGGTCTCACTTCCGCTAGTTTTTTGTCTCTCCAGATAGGTGTGATCAGTACCTACACTGAATTTTCCCATGAAAAAAGTTGTTTTGGTGTCTGAAGTGGGGATTTGATGGGAGTAACCAATCAATGTATAAACCAAAATGTGATTGTGTATGTGTATACGAAGATAGTCATTTACCTATGACAAGTATTGTGCTTCTACAAATGTACTGTAGGGATGTTAACTCTGGAAAGAAAGTAATAATTTGGCAGAATCGAATCCGCTACTATCTTCAACTATATTTTGTTGCCCAATTAGATTAGAATTTCAGAAAGAGACCAGAGAAGCTATTAAAGAAGAGTACGAATACATTGACGTGCAAATAAAATTACTTCTTCCATCTGACATGTTGTTACTAGGACAAGAAGAATTGTTCGTCACACACCAAATGTTTATAACCATGACTGACGGGAAAGTGAGTTCAGCAATAACAGGGACGGCAATGAGTCAACGCTGCAATTTGTGTGGAGCGCTCCAGAAGATCATGAATGGTATAGATAACATGGAGAAGAGACCAGTTAATGAATAAGCTAAGGAGTATGGGCTATCGACACTTCATGCTTGAATACGATTTCTCGAGTGGTTGCTCTGTGTAAGTTAGGCATTAAAGATACAGTCGTGGTATGCATGTGAAGCAAGAGTTTAGAAGTGAGGTCGAGGAGAAGAAGAGAGCCGACTAAATGGGCCTGCTTATTGATACTGCCAAACAAGATCAAGGCACAACGAATGATGGAAATACATCCCATCGTTGTTTCGATGATCCCGCGTGTTTGGCATCGATCACAGGGCTCTCTGATGTCCTAATAAAGCGGCATGGTATGCTATTGCGCACCTTGTCCTGTGGATATGCTATCAGCGCCCAATATCTCCGGCAATACGCCATTGATACAGCACGGTTGCATGTCCGTGGGTACTCTTGGTATCCAATGCCTCCTGCAGTGCACATAATTCTACTGTACTTCATGGTTCGCACGATATTGAAACCGCTTTGCTTCCGATAGGAATGTTAAGTGAAGGGGCCGAGGAAGAGAAGATGTCGCAAGACAAGTGGAAAGATCTAACGAATATAATGTCAATAACTTCTGACCCTGTAATTTCTTCTATAGTTGATTCACGATAACTTCGGCCATTTCTGAAGCCCTGCCAAATTTCTACTTTTGATTACTGATTACGTATCCTTCCGCTACACGCAAACATAAACACTGCCTTGTGACTTCTACTTTTATAACTGTCAAACACGTGGGTTGCTGTTTACAGCTGTTCAAAGAATTATGTCATATTGCAGGAACTATTTCCTACGAATGTTCTCTATTTAGGCCAATAACAATATTTAGGTCAGTTTTATAACTAATTGGTACACACGATACAGGACATTACACATAATACACAATATTTTGCCACGGCGGTGTTTGTTACAACTGTGGCGGAAACAACAGTAGTGTTTAACCTGTTGTTATTAATATGTGTTTGGAATCAGAATTAAAACGAAGGGACAACCAGTCCAACGAAACGACATAGTAAATTCAAGCACGCAACTCGTGTCACTTATTTATTGTACTACGTAACATCGACAAACGTAAAAGATAGCGGCGAACATGCAAACACATAGGCCTACCGTAACATTTATTCCGCTAATATTTACATGCATTGGTACCTAATGGTTTGTATGTTTATATTATTATTTATTTAAATTTATCTGGATAGGACTAGTATTTCGTTGGGATTGTTGCAGACATTCAAATCACAGAAATATAAGCTCGTTACACAACTGTGTTTCAAACACCCAGCGCGAAGGTACAACGTTGTGATAAACAGATGTGAATATAAATTATTAACTTGGCCATAACATCAGTTCATGGTTAAAACGTATAAACTTTACACATATTTGAAATCCACAGGCCTGCGTAACGATTAAAACGCAGCCACCCTAGACGGAAATGGCGGCTACGCCCTTGCACACGCAGCGATTACAACACTCGTTAACAGTATATTAATCAACCCTGCCGTGCCTTGGAAACATATTTATCACAACATAGTAACTTCCCTATGATGTTTCAAAACCCGAGTACGAACTTGGCGCTACATTCAGAAACACGCCGTGTCATTGTACGTCGCCACGCCACTGGCAGTCGTAATCCATTGGGTATTATTTCCCCTCCGCCACCATATTGGGAATGCTTTCCACACCACGTCTGCCAACCTGCTGGATTTGCAAGTGTCGTGCAATGAGCTGTGTCGCTCCTTCGCATCTAAAATATGTCGTATCTAAATAACATATAATAGGTATTTAAACAATAAAATCTCGTTTCAGTTGTAAATTACAATCTCAAACATAATTATTGTTGCTGTAATTAGTATGAAATGTGCTGAAATTAGAAATAACAACATGTATACCTTTCCTACATAGGTGGTATGATTTTCCCGAGAGAGAGAGAGAGAGAGAACAGAGAAGAGAGACAGAGAGAACGAGAGACAGCGACATGCTCTGCTTCGCTTATTGAACCTTTATTCCGGACGGAAAAAAACTCCAGCCTACACACGGGAATTTGCGCAGATATTTTTAACTGCAGCAATGAAATGTGTTTCCGTCAGTGCTATCTTACAATACAAATATATCAATTGGCAACGTTTAATTTACAAATAGTATACATAGAAACGAGGTTAAAAAATATTGTAACTGAACTATTTCTTACCGGCCATTGCCAACACGTCGCTGCTCTCGCTGTTGTTAGTTCATATTTGATACGAAATAAATATTACACGTTATAGACGATACTAAGGTAAAGTTTCATTTATTCAATAATACAGTACTCTAAAGTTAATCACAGTGTTAAATATTTGTGGAATACAAGTTATTGGAAAAACAGGTTGACATAATACGCCTAGGGTGATTTTGCAAAGGTTCGATTCCAAAAGGCCGAAGAAAGCGTGAATGGACTATATTAGGACACTGGCACCAAGAAAAGACAGAAAAATATTCCCAGGTGTTATATTTTTTCTAGAATTTGGTATGATGTGAAGAAGAAGAAGAAGAAGATAGTGATGATGATGCACATGATGCTGATCATAATGATGGTCATTGTATTAATTGCTGTATTTTGTGTTGTAATAACAGAAATATTATTGCTTTTGATTCTTAAAACAAAAATACTATCTTCATTTTTTCGCTGTTTTTCCTGGAGTTTTGAGTGTATAAATAATGTTTCATTTTAACACCTTGATGCTCAGAAATGCAGAGTTTTATGCTTCGTATTTGCTTCATATAGTTAAAGGACCGCTGCATAAGCGATACAAATAAAAAAACTGCACTACACAAAACCAGTGGTTCTGTCCATGTAAATGGGTGTTTCGCCCCACTGTGCGACCTTCCGACGTATTGCAGGCAAGTGACGCACTATTTTGTTGGCATGTTAGGTTGGAGTTCGCTGTATTAGCGGCTTTTTCACCTCAGTATTTTCAAGCCCTCTGTGGTTTGGTCATACTGTACATGATTACTAGATCTGCTATCATTTCGCGCAGGAAGTCGTCACCATGTTACGCAGCATACAAATATATGTTGATTTCACGTGTCTCATTGTACCTCCGATCCCCAGACATTAATCCTCCTGTATGGAAAATGCTATATACGTAATTATTATGTCTACAAAGTGATTTAATTTGTTGTTTAATTTCACTTTGTGTTTCCTTAACAACAAAAATACTTACTATCAAATGTAAAATTATGCAACTTATTGTAAAAAAAAAAATTTTTGTTTTTGGCGTTTTGTGGCAAAGGTTTAGTTGAATGTGACTAAGAATTTCTGAGCCGAACAAACATTTAATAACGTTTGTAAAAAAAATATGCATTACGCCAACTCATAGGATCATTTTCATCATATTAGTATATCCTGGCTGTAGCGGAAATTTGCAGACACAATTATACACAAATGAAAAGTATATTGTAATAATCAACCTGTTTCCTTCCTATAATGTTCCTGCCTGCCCAACCATATTGCACTGAACAAGTGAATTTCTAACTCAGCGCTAATGGAACAATATAAATATAATATTATATAGATGAAATGTAAAATCACTATCGCATTGCTCTCGTCGATTGCAAAAGGCCTCCGATGCAGACGTAACGGTAACGTAAAGTCAGCAGACATATAGGAACAAACAGAAGTGCTATAAAAGATGCACTGCAGAAGCTCATAAGAAAAAGTTCACTCTTCAGTGTAATTATAACAACTTATATTTTTACAACGATGCTTACAAGAATCTTGACCCAATGAGGTGGGAAATGAAAAAGGTTTCCTTTTAAGGGCGCCGTCTAGTGCATGATCGGCCAAGCGAAAGGTTGAAGTTTTTGCATATTTTAAATATTTTGGGTGAATCTCAGTTACCTTAAACAGTATCATTAAAAAAAAAACTTTATGAACTTTGAAGATAGGAATCATACTACAAGCATTTTTTTCAGGGTATAGTCTATTCGCAGTTTCTTCGCGCCTTTTTAAATCTTATCTTCGAGAAATCACACCGCGTGTGACTTGTTTGGTTGTTTGCTAAATATGTTATGCATCACAAGCGTTTCACACTGCTGTAACATTTAAGGATTTAATTTTTGGTTAAATTGAACTTTTGCTTATATTTTATTTATAAATGATATTGTTTCATATATAATAAGAGCAAAAACAGTAACGGGTATGTTGGTAATGCCTAGTAAGAAATATTCCTTACGCAAAATACGATTACTTTGAAAGCGCACGAACGCGGCGCGTTGTACCTTTGGTGTAATTTTCTAGACTCGGATAATCTTTGTTTGCACGAGGCGGATGGATATCACGAAAGTAGAACTTAAGGAGGGCTCCAAAAAAGTTGGAAGTAGCCGTGAATGAACTATAGTTCTATACCACCGTGATTCATGTGTAAATTGCAGGCTTGTGCTGGACATACGTGATTTACCCCAAATCTTTGGCAACTGTGGATGCTAAAATACTGTTCCGAATTTCCAGTTCCTACGCATGCTCTCTGGTCAACTCCCTTCTCTAGCCATTATCGACCAGTCATAACAGTCCTGTTCACAATTAGGCTTAAACCGCACTGCTTGGAATTTGTTCACATGTTTTATTATATATGAATGTTATGTACACTCGACCTATTCTGTTCTTTACTTTAGATGGTTAGAATATCAAAGGACTTTAAGAGGTCCGTCTATGGAACGGTGTGTTGTACAAAGCAAGTGTCAGTTGATAGAGTGTGTAATCCAGGGGTTCCCGAACTTTAGTTTATCACGCCTTCCTTCTACAAAAAAAAAAAAACTATGCCCCCCGTGTCACAACTTCGTTATTAAGGGTAAAATAAAAACGAGTAAAAGTCTCAAAGGTTTTATTTAACCATTAGATTTTAATGCATATTCAACACAAATGGTGGTGAACAAATCAATTAATGAGACGGATGAACTTGCATATTTTAAACAAGAATCCCAATTCTTAATTGAATAGAAGAAATTGCACAGCGTAAATCACTGGCAAGATCGAGTTTGCTTCTATATTTCATTTTTATTTCTAATACTGCTGAAAAAGCCTTTTCACATAAATAGGTGCTTTAAAAAGGTAAATACAATCACAGCGCTGGCTCTGCGATGTCGGGACAAACTTTGAAGTACCTGACCCAAAACAATGTTGTGTCAATCTTCTCAAAATCGTATTTCGCAGCAGAATAATTTTTATTTCCAACGCCTGCTCTTGAAGGGTTTCTGGTAAATTTTCTCTTTTTTTTTATGTTACGCTTCACGGTTACACGTTTCAATTATAAAAGCTACAGGACATGCTAATTATAAAGACGGAATTCAAAGTGAGCATAAGAGCAATACTTGAAACAAGAATTACTTATACTCGTTCTTAAGTATGACATGCCAGAGAGAAGTACTACTTATTTTAATAGTTATAAGTGATACTTTATGAAGCAATACTTCAAATAAGTTGTCCTTACTATAATTTCATAGTCTCAAAATATGTTTAACTTATTTTTCAAGTACCCACAATCAAACAAGAATTACTTATTAACATATGTAAGTTGTTCTTCGTCAAGTCTGCTTCGTTGTGAACTTGAGCACTTAAACCGAGTTCAAAGCTCACTAACTTTGAGTAATTTCGAGGAGTTGGGTATAAACCTCTTATATTCAACATAGCTTAAAACATGATAGATTACCATGTCCTCATCGGCCACATCAATATATTAATCACTCCCCGTGGCGCGTTAAATTTCATGAAGTTTTTGACCTCGTAAGAAATTGACCACCCTTAGGTATGCCTTCTCCATTGCTTTCGTTATGTATTCGTTCGAGGTCCTTTTCCTCCAGTTCCTTCCATCTCAATCTTGGTTTTCCCCAGGGCTTCCTACTAGTTGTGTTTCTTTTACACTTTATTGAAAGCATGCCGAATCACAAACGATGTATTAACAAATGGAATCATTAATTTAGTTTCTGAACAATGACCGAAATATGTTTCACTGCATGAAGGAAGTGTTTCTCACATTTTAGTTTTTTGTAGTAATTTTTTCCTGAGAAACTGTAATTTATAATAATAAACGTGTGATATTTGATGTGATTTGTAGGATGATAACATATACTAAGTAACTCACGCAAAAATTGTATATCACAAATATGTTTTTTTTTCCTTTTCAACACACGTGTTATGTAAACCATTACATGTATGTCTGACATAGGCCTATACTGAGGTTTTTACATCTTCCCTAATTTTTTGTTCGTTGTCTAGTCATCCTCTTCGTGTGAACATGAAACCTCAATAATCACGGCCACCAACGTCTAAAGCTAAGCTGTGAGTCGTTTGATTAGAAAATGCGTTCTTGACGGCCATTAAAAAATCACTGACTATTGAACTTGAAAACCCCAGTGAGAAGCAGCTGATTCCGTCATTGGAATGCGAAATTTAATAACAAGCGTAAACGACGAAAAATTAACTAATTATAAATTTAATATTTTTATTTCTAACAATATTTGCTGAGGTTTGGTACAAAATATGCGCCAACCGATCAGAAAAATACGGCTAAACACACATGTGCATAAACGTGACGTTTCACGTAATATGCCCTGAGTTATTACGTAAGCCATTCCACCGATATATTTCTGAGATAAATGTAATGTTAATTTTGCCTACCATCTCATTTAACACTGAAATAAAGAGTGCCGCAGTACGCATGGTGTTAACCTTACGTTATTAATAGAGACCTGCAAAATTCGCGCTGCCTTTCGGTGACAATATAGACTTCCACTCCCTTATAAACAAGTGGCCACAGTTCGTTGTTTCATTGGCCGCTGCACTGTAATCGACGTCACGTATCTGCTTGACCTCCTCAAAAGAGATTGACCACTCCACCGCTGAACTTATATTATTGGCTTAAGAGTCCTCCGAGGCGAGCCAAACATATTTTTGGCCAATGGCTGAAGTTGATCAAACGCATAGTGACTTGGAGTTCAACTTGTTCTTAAACGATAACGCGAATTTTGCAGATCTCCAGAGTGGCTGAAATATCGCTAAGAAAATAAAAGTCAGAATCGTAAATTACAAAATGTCTTTATTCTGCACACAAATATACTATACAAAATACTAAATTATGAACTACAGTCCTTTTGAAATGACACTTCTTAAAGCTAATCTCGCACATATTTGAGAACCAAATACAAAAACGCATTTTCATTAACATAATTCACATATGCCAGGTTTATATTTCTTAATATCTTCAGGTAAATCATGTGTTTCGGACAAAAATTTAAAACATCTTTAAAATGTATATTTTTAATATTATCAGTATTATCGAACATAGGAGTCGAGTTCTTTACCCTGACAAATGAAGATACACCGTTCAATGGAGGTTGCGAAAGGTAAATCCAAGTGCATACACAAAGGGATGAGCCACAAAGTTGTTTCCTCTTTCATTCTGGTGGATTGGTTAAATAAGGACCAAATAAGGCCACATAATTATAGCAAAGAAAGACCTAAAAAACTACACTTGAAGAAAAATAAGTTTACCTCGATGATAGTTATACTGTTATTTTTACGACTGTAAATGAGTTATATGGCATATTAATTATTATTTTGCCCCTTCTATGATAAAACTTCTCTAGTCAGCGTACTTGCAGACATTTCCACAGCGTATCTTATCTTGGAACGTTGCAATTCTCACGATCTCAAAACAAAAGTACGTGATCTCTACACACCCAATTAGCATGACAAGTTCGTGGGGCTGTTTGCTCACGGAGTGGTAAGCCTAAACGGAAACACACAGTAAAATCACAGACTGGTTAAATAACGACGAAAATTATATGTTGTATGGTCCACAATTCGGGTGTCCCTATCTACGTGTCAAACAGTCCCGCCGGCGAGTCTACACAGACATATCTCTTCACTACGACAGTTAGTGCTAGGCACTAGATGCGTCGGCCTGCCCGAAGCCGGCCAGGCACGCGCTAACGTACACTCTAAATTAGAATCAGTGGAAAACCACTCACTGATTAGCAGTGAGATTCAACTACTCGAATCAGAGAAAATGGCTCCACTTAGAATCGTTTCAGTGAAAAAAGTACACTGATGGAATAAGTGACGCGAAATTATTTCACTGATTGAATAAGTGACGGCCGACTACAGTGGCGAATTAGATATTGTTTTTATTGAATTTAGCCAAATAATTACGCAAAATAAAAATATTTACTATAGTGTAGTATTTATATTGCGCAATCTACAGTAATTAAAAAAAAGTGAAAAAATGTTCAACCGTGGCCGGTATTGAACTCACAAATATTTCAACTCTAGGCTGTCACCTCACCATCTGCGCTACCACGCCAACTTAAGACAGCAAGAGGAAAATAACTGTCTTTCGCCGAGAATTAGTGGATATTTAAATTATATACTATTACTTTTCGTTTTTATTTAATTGGTATCGTTAGGATAGTTAAAACGAATAGTATATATGAGTGCCCTCTCTTCATCACATTATTTGCAGTTTCAACCTTCAAACAGGGCACTGTGACGATAACATGAAAACGAAATGGAAGACGCGTGTTATTGCCATATAAAATGCCGTTTTGAAAGACGAAACACATTTTAGAAAATATTTTGTATTGGTTTTATTAATTTATTCGTTGTTATTTCATTTGATACAAGTTGTTTAGCGATCATTTTTACACGCTGTTTTACTGATCCATCAGTCCAAAAATAAACCACTGAGTAAACAGTGAAAAAAAAAAAAAAAAAAAAAAAAAAAAAAGACTGACGAATCAGTGGAAAATGTCTCTGAATCAATTCGTGAAGTAAATCTGGAGTATTTTTCACTGATTTGTGAGTAAAAATCACTGAAGGGACTGTCGAATCAGTCAGATACGCTATAACTGATTGAAACGGTGGAATTCTCGCTGATTCAGACTTAAGAGTGTAATAAAAACAAACGAAAGTATGAAGGGTTAAGAGAGGAGCCGCGGAGTGGCGACGTCACCTCTCTCTCTCACAGCCGTTTCCCCCCCCCCCCCCAGAAGGTTGGGGTGGGGTGGGGTAGGGGATAAGTGCCCGAGGACGTGTGGTTCCGCCGTCCTCTAGCAGCAGCCGTCGCAGGAGTTCTCGGCGATGGGCGTCGCCCGCCAGAAGTCGGAGCGCGCCTCATCCAGGTCGTCGAGCATCCGTAGGCGGAGGACGCGGTCCTCTCTGTCGTCGCCGCTCGCCGCACCGATGTTGAGGTAGCGCACGTGATACTGCACCTCCCCCGCCTGCACGAGCACCTGCACCGGCCGCCAGCTCACGTCCGTCACGTTCTCCAGCCCCGGGCTGCCCACGCTCGGGTTCCTGCAACACCACGACAAAAAATATATATTTAAAACCCACTAACCCTTCTCAGCTGGAAGCTATCCAGGGTGTTTTATTCTAATTCTAAATGTTACAATTAGTATCAAAAGAAAAGAAAGAACATTAAATATTATATGAAATACATTTAATTAAGACATACACTATATACCAAAAAGTAATTGGTCACACGTGAAGATAAGTAATTCAGTACATTAGTTGACTTGTGTTTTACGGCCTTCAGCGTAGGACCGCTGGTGTTTGTTCCTGGTAGCATGAACACAAAGGCCTATTGTAACATTCTGGATAATGAAATGCTCCCAAAATTGTGGCGTTTTTACTGAATGGACCCGTGTTACTTTCAGGATGACAAAACCAGGTGCCATGTTTCAAGGGCTACTATGCAGTGGTACGCCGACAACAATGTTCGCCGATTGGAATGGACCGCCCAGAGCCCCGACCTCAACCCTATAGAACATCTTTGGGACGAATTGGATCGCCGGGTGAGGGTTCGTCAGGCGCGGCCAAAATCCATTGCTGAACTCATGGAATGGCTGCAAGAGGAATGGCGACGAATCCCCGTGGATGTCCTGTAAACACTCGTAGAGAGCATGCCAGACAGGGTGGCTGCTGTTATAGCCACAAGAGGTGGCACTGCGAGATTATAACGGGGCGACAACCACCTAGTAAACATTGTGGACAGGAGCCCAATTACGTTTTGGTAGTATATCTAGAGAGAGGAAAATTTCGCGAGTTCATTTCAGGACAAGGTAGACGTTCAACACATGTACACTGAAGTTGAGTTTGCAATTGGATCGTAGTTTATTAGACACGCCCTGGATGACTCTGAGCCAATAGCAGACTTGTAAGGAAACAAGTAGCCAATCCCATACGACCAGGTGTAGGGTAACACAGGCTACTCTCTGAGCAGCAGCAAATGAACAAACAACTGAGGTTCGATTATACACAGTATTGTGGAGTCGAGCCTAAAGGTCATTGAACTGGCGAAATTATCCTATCTCTAGTTATATCTGTTGAGCGAGAATACGTCTGATCGGATGGATAGGTGCGAGGAGTTTCCCAGCAGGGTGAACACAGCTGCAGCGCCAAGAGTCACGTGACTGGACCTTGTCGCCGCTTCCACCCGTACCCCGGATGCGGCACCTACAGCGTCCACTCCCATGGAACAAACCACGGAGGCTTTTACCTGGGGCGGCATCCGCCAAGCGGGTTACGGCCAGACCCTGAATACCGCCCTGCCACGTACAGCCGCGTTCCCCCAAGTCACCCCATCCCCCGCTCCACCCATCCAAGCGCACTCCCCCCTCCCCCTCCCTGACAAAAATTTTCTAAAATTTACTGTAGCAAAACATTATTTATTGTTAGAATCGATGCTAAGGGATCATCTACGGGAACGCAACACGACGGCCAGCGGTTTGATTCCTTTGGGCGGTATTTTACATCGAGGTCTTGAGAGCCGGTGAGGGTGAGACGAGGTGAGGATGGAGCAGCACCGGAATGAAAGGGCGGGGGAAACGAGAGATCCCCGAGAAAATCCGCCGACCAATGGCATCGTCTGGCCCGATTCCCACATGCTAAAATCCGGAGTGTCCCGGCCGGGGATTGGACCCAGTTTTCCTTGGTGGGAGACCGGGCTAATCGCTCGCCTGGGACGACTCGAGTCTGCGTTTTGGGACAACTATGACGTAAGTGATTTGAGGTCAGGTTAGATCTCAAACACATGTAGTCTACATATAAATTACTTTTGTAGTTAGTAAGGATATCGGGTTGTTTTCGGAAAGTTAAGAGACCTGGAAAATTTACGATTACAATTACCTGCAGGTTATTATCTACAGTCCTATGTACAAATATGCAGATCAACTACACATTGGTTGTCTGCTGTCACAGTAGAAGGCGACGATTGGGCCAGCCTTCTCCAGGACGTATGAAACACGATATGTACCAAATGCTGAAGTTTTATAAACACACGTGTTTGGAATTCCAGCTTGCCCCGAAATGAATCAGCGGTATTTTCAGGTCTCTTTTTATAGTTATAGACTGTAAATTGTCGTGAATTAATTTTAGGATAACCTAGACTTTAAAAACATGTATGTACGTATATGTTATGTTTATAATTGGATCACAGTTTATTAGACACGCCCAGGTGAACACTGAGCCAATAACAGACCTGCAAGGGAACAAGCACCGAACACCGTGCCACTTGGTACGAGGTAAAACTGGAGAATCAACCAATGAACAACTAAGGTTCGAGTATACACAGGATTGTAGAGTCTAGCTTCTTGCCAAATGAATAAGCGAAATTTCAGGTTGTCTAGTTACAATTAGAGATCCCGAGAATTTCGCGAGTTAATTTAAGGACATGTTAAACTCACACGAAGTTTCGCTTCTATTGTTCCACAGTTTGTTAGACACACCCTGGACGACTTTCGACCAATAACGAACCTGTGGGGAAAACAAGGACCAAATCCCTTACTACCTGGTCAGTGGTTAAACTAGAGCAACAGCCAATGAACAACTGAGGCTCAAGTTCACAAAGGACTGTGGAGTATAGCATGATTTCAAATGTATCCGCAAAATTCTCGGGGGTCTAGTTATAGTTAGCGATAGGAAAATTTCTCGAGTTCAATGACCTGTATGCTAGAGTCCATGATCCTCTGTATAGTCGAACCTCAGATCTTTGTTCATTGGCTGTTGTCCCAGTGTTACCCCACATTTGAAAAAGTACGGGATGCGCTTCATGTTCCCTTGCAAGTCGGCTATTGGCGCGGAGTCGTCCAGGGCGTTACTAATAAACTCTGATGCAATTGAATAATCGACATCAGTGTACACGCGTTTGAAATTTATCTTGTCCTGTAATAGATTAGAGAATTTCTCCTATCCCTAGTTATAGTGCAGAGCTTTTGGTGGGGCACTGATTACTGGCTGGCAGCTGAGAAATTTAAATAGGAAATCCCATAAGGCAATTTCGCCTCAGTGAGTTTATTTTAAAGATAGGCATTTCAAACAAAATGTATTCGCGATTTTTTTCTTTTTAAGAAGATCCCCACGACCTTATATTTTTAATACAGATACGCAATATTTACTTTTCTGTAAAACATAAATTTAAATAATTCCTTGAAAACAGGCTGTACGTGTTATGGAAACATCTCCACAATAGGGAACTTTTCCTAAAAAATTCGGTAAGAATACATTTGTTTTAAACGTATATCTTTAAAATTAACGCACTCAGGAGAATTTTCCTTAACGGGGGATTTCCTATTTAAATTATTTCGCAGCTTCCAGCCAGTAGGCACAGCCCGTAACTCTGCGGCTTTTACGATACACACTTTAAGCAGGGCCACTCGGGATATTTTGAGAACCTGGGGCAAAGCTATTTTGGGGCCTCTATTTGGCGCAGTACAAAATTTCTTAGACAGAAGCCGTGGGCGCATCGAATCAGGGAGACAATTTCCCTTCAAAAAAGCATTTTGCAAACAATATTTTTTGTATTTTACAGGCATTCTCCCCATTATTCCTACAGGACTCTTATTTACAATTAGAAGGGCCCTTTGGCATCGAGGGCCTGGGGCAAAGTGCCCCCTTTACTCCTCGCACCTCCCCTCCCCCCCTAATTCCATTTGGGTGGCTCTGACTATGAAAACGTTTTCATTGGTGGAACATATGATTTGTTACTGCAAAGAAAAGTTGTTTAAATACGAACCACTGCAAATTAAGCTTGACACAAACACAATGTTTGCTTCACCTGCAAAGTAATGAGTAGGGATAAGAAAATTTCGCGAGTTCATTTCAGGACAAGGTAGGCGTCCAACACGTGTACAAGGAAGTTGAGTTTGAAATTGGATCGTAGTTTATTAGACACTTCCCCTAGACGACTCTGAGCCAATAGCAAACTTGTAAGGAAGCAAGTAGCAATTCCCATACTACCAGGTGTGGGGTAACACAGGCTACTCTCTGGGGCAGCAGCCAATGAACAAACAACTGAGGCTCGATTATACACAGGATTGTGGATTCTAGACTACAGGTCATTGAACTCGCAAAATTTTCCTATCCCTAGTAATGAGTAATGACTAGACACCCGAGAATTTCGCGGGTTCATTTCTAGGCAAGTTGGAACTCTCGAATGTCTCGGGTATCTAGTAATGATTATGAAAATCTTTCATTGTGATTACAATAGTTCAGCAGACGTCTTTGTGGTATTGCTAATTACACTTTGAAGGATTTTTTTTTTTGCTCTGGAAGACAATCGTGATTAGTAAATAACAGAGAAGTAAGATATCTTTCAAAAATATGTTCACTAGAAATAAAAAGACTGGCATAACTCAGTGGCTAGTACCCGTAAATAGGGATAACCTCAAAACAACCCACCGGACAACGTCTACCACAATACCCAAATGTCAATATCATATTTGAACTCGATAGCTGTCGAACCCAGTTCGCAGTGTCGGGAGAAGCGTCAGGGCCTAATCACTAGAGACCCGGTAATTTTGCGATATTATTTGAAAACAAAGTAGACTTCAATAGGGTTTACATTTGAAGTTCTGTCTCAATTGGATCGCAGTTTGTAAGACACGCCCTGGATGAATTCGAACTAATAACTGACCAACAAGAAAACAAGGTCCAAATACCGCTGTACCTGGTCTGCGGTATAACTGGGGCGTCAGGCAATGAGCAACTTACTGAGGCTCCAGTACACAAAATATTGTGGAGTCTAGCTAGTTGCCAAATGAACCCGCAAAATTTCCGGTACTCTACTGATCACCACATCCTGCGGCAACTCTTCGTGAAGAATAAGTTTCCCCTTCAAATCCGGGCTTTTTATTTGGTGGTTGACGTACCCGTGCTTGGCGAAGTTTGTCCACAGAGTGACAAAGGAATCCATGACGTGGTAGTCGGGATCGTCTGGAGAGAAATCTCCGAATATCTTGAACAGGTATATCAGGTCATCGCAGTGACACGGCCCTGTGGAGAAAAAATACAATTCGCGTTAATTAAATTAATTAGCGACATGCAAAAAATACTCATTTTCAGTCATTTATGAATACCAAAACAAACATAGTAAATTAAGATAACATTCCCCCTGTTGATAGAACATTCACTGTAAGGCAATTTGAAATACATGCTAGCTGAATACAAAACACTGAACGATTTTTCCGACGTGGCAGGTACATATATGAATTTGTACGTACATTTCGTAATATATCACATTGCGATTACATAAACAATATGCCGTACCCATCAAGGCATTAAGGAAATTGCCTAAACAATAACACATTTTAAATTGCCCCTGACACCATAGAGACAGACACGTAACTCACTCTACTTAAGTTAAGTGAATTTCAAATTATTTCACTCTGAATATAGTTAAAGGCGGGGTAGAAATAGTTATCAGTTTATTTTCTCCGAATTTTCCAGTACTAACATAAGATGGCTTACGTACATCAGATTAAAATTACATTTGGAAAAAAACGCACCTTATTTAACTACCAGCCCTATGATGCAAGGGTTGGTAGGAAGTTCTATATTAAAATTATGGTATAAAATATATTTACGAATTATGGCGTAGATTGCTTTTTAAGCGCGTTATTAAGCCATGAAAATGGCGAAATAACAATAATTTAGTTTTAAAAATCGAAAACTTTTAGTGATGGAAAAAACAATTTCCCACGTCGTCAACCTCTGAAAAGGATAATGTAAATAACAACCCCAATAAGAAAAAAAGGTTACTACTCTCATATTTCAGTAAATGTTATAGTCCTGAGGATTTGCTAAAGTTACAAGACAGATCATTATTAAACACCATGTTCCAATTTATATAAAAATGATCGCCTTGTTATAACACTAAATCGCTCCGTTTGCGTGAAAATGTTTGGTCACACAAACGTGGCCATCCAATAATGCGCAAGAAAGGCAAACTAAGTGTTTTGAATGGTGACAGTTTTTCCTGCCATCAAGTTACACGAACTATAAGCTGTTCACGGTAAAGTGAGCACTTTTAAAACACTAGTTAATTTTTTTCTAGCAGCCATTTTTTATCCTTTCACGACTCTTTTTAAATTACTATTGACGTGTAAGTAATACACACAGTGTATTTATTTCACCTGACTCGAAAGTTAACGTCTAAGGCTACAATAAAATTAACATTTATTGACTGTTATTCCAAATTAGAGGACTTCAGTAAGTGCTCACTTTTCCGTGAATAGCCTAGGGACGCCAGAATTTCGCGAAAAGAGTTCACGACCAGTTGTTTTACATAACACTTAAGCTCAGAATCTGTTTCCATATTGGATGATCTAGGTGTTGCGTGTCTTAGGTGTATGTCCGCGACTCACAGACGTACAGAATAGGATATACCTAATTCTGATTTCCCAGTCAAGTAAGAATATGTCTTTTCACAAAGACACGCCGCCAATCAGCAGAAGAAAATCTTTTCCCTAAATTCGGGTGCCCCAATACCTACACGTACGCCAGAGTGAAGAGATTTGGACACCTCTTAACATCGATGTCTTGAGAGCCAATGAGGGTGATTGAGGTGAGTATGGAGCAGCCCCGGAATGAAAGCGCATGGGGAACGGGAGAACCCCAAGGAAACCCAACGACCAACAAAATAGTCTGGCACTATTTCCACGTGCGAACATTCGAAGTGACCCGGCCAGGTATTGAACCCGGATTGCCTTGGTGGGAGGTGAGCAGGCTAACCGCTCAGCCACCATGGTTACTCGTAAGCTAGAGATACCCTGATGACAAACGATATTATCCCATTTATATGTTAACCCATCAATCATCGATGTAATGTTCTCTTGACGGTGTTTTCTCAATCATTTTAATTATATGAAAATGAATTTTCTTTCATATATCTTTAAAAATTGATTAAAAATAGCTTCCTTCAAAATCAAGCCCCCTCCCGCCGATTAAAACAAAATACTAATTTAATTTGAATGATTATGTAACAGAGTTCACGACTTTTAATTGGTATAAATGTGGTGGAGGGGGGATTAAAAAGATGTCCAACGATCCCCTTTTCGGCTACTGCCCGATAAGAGAAATGAATAACGATATATAGGAAGTACATTAATTAACTTTAACTTCAAAATATATAGAGTTCAGTTATGGCTAGAGACATGAAAATTCGCGTTATTATTTGCAATCAGGCTGAACTTCACAGTACTGTATAGACCGAAGCCTGCATCGTTTTTACATTGGCTGCTGCGTCTATGTGAAGCCACGCCCATTCTAACTGAACTGCACGTGATTGGGCACACAATTGTTAAGTGTTCATTTATTGGTGCAGAGTTATCTAGGGCGTGTCTGATAAAGTGTGGTCTAATTGAAAACGTATTGCAAAGGTACGTATGTTTAAAGTTTAACGTGTCCCCAAATAATAACGCGAATTTTTCATGTGTCTAGTTATGGGCAATGGTCGAGCACTGATAAAATTTGTAATTTCTTTGCTGTTGTTGTTGACGAGGGTGACGTGTACAGGCTGCACTCACCGTAGTTGACGGTGAGGTTAGGCGCGAACACAGAGGCGAAGGACTTGCTGCCCAGGTAGGTGAAGTGGTAGTTGTAGACGGTGGAGTGTCCCGCCGCTGCGTGAAGCACGCTCGACTGGTGCGAGCCGTACTTGAAGGAGCGGTCCGAGAACAGCTGAAACAGTTCCACCACCACATCAAACTCACAAAGTATATCTTCGCCAACTAACAACTATAGTCGATTCACGGTTTATTCGACCTTTTCGAATCAAGCCTTTGAAAAATCTCCCCATGTATGACGTGCTTGGTTGTTTCCAACATACGCCACGTGTCACAAACGTTTTATACTTGTCTTCATATAAGTTACTTTTTTTCTGTTAAATTGAAAGGTTATTCATATTTTATCTAGAAATTATAATGCTTTATTAATAAATAATTCGAACAAAAAACAGTGAGAAAACTTGTATGTTGGTAGCGCCCAGTAAGAAATGGTTCTTATACAAAATACTGTTGCAACAGAGTGCGCACGAATAAGGTGCGTTGTCCCTCTGGTGTAATCTTCCAGACTTAGTTAAGCTTAGCTTGCACGAGGCGGAGGAATATCCTGGAAGTAGAACTTTAGTGGGGCTTCAGAAAAGGTCGAAGATACCGTGAATCAACAATACCCTACTTTCTCCAGCGCTAGTCCAGTCAAAGGAAATTATTTTTTATCCTTCGCAACTTTCGCATAGGTTTTCCACAGCCTGGTTTTCCGCTTCGCCTGGTTTGCTACGCTCCTCCATCTAGACCCTTCTTCTTTCGGGGTGTCCCCATGGCTACAATTGCGGCCATGACAACAGACAACCTTCCTGCAACTGCGATGCATGCGCCCATTTATTAAATAAACCCGACCTAAGGTGTACAGGGCTTACCCTGAGACGCATCCCATTCTCCAACCTACTTAGCTACTAACATGGATGCAGGAGGGCACACGGAACCGTGAAGGTGCTCACGCCGACGTAGCGGGATTTGGGGGCTCGCCAGAAAAAAAAAAAACACCGCACAGTGTTATGGTTGGTTCACCAGCATCTCCATGCACGTAACACAGGTGCAGTTCGTTCGTGAGTTCAGACCTGAAGAATTCGCGGATTCATTTTGAGACAAGCTATAATTCAAAACACGTATGTTTATAGAACTTTAGCCATTGGTTCACACGGTGTTTGACACCTGCTGGAGAACTGTGGCCCAATAGTCGCATTTCAGTGTGAAATCAGACAACCAATGTGCAGTTAATACCGACATATTTGTACTTACAACTGTGCAGTCTAGACTGTAGGTCATTGAACTCGCGAATTTTCCAGATCTCTATGAGTTACTTCCAGCTTTTCTGAAGTCCTGCTAAGGTTCTACTTCCTGGATATTCCTCCGCCTCATGCAAAGAAAGCTGAAATAAATCTAGACAATTACACCAAAGGGACTATGCACTGCAATCCTGCGCACTCATTTTAATAATATTTTATATAGAACTGCTTGTAGCTAGGCATTATCAACACACCTATTTTCTCCCGGTTTTTATTCATATTAATTGCAAATGAAACCCCTGTTTTACACTTTTCAAGGGACCAGGAAATGTGTTGCAAAATGCAGGAAAGTGTAAAAAGAGAGAAAATTATGCTGTAAAAACACTCACTGGGACTAAAAAAGTATGTGTAAAATGCAGGAAAGTGTAACATGAGGGGTGTGAAACAGGGGTTCTACTGTATAAATAGAAAATATACGTAAAAGTTCAAATTAATCAAAAACAAAATATGCTTTTATCATAACATGATATAAGTATTCATTTGGTTTCGCAAAGAAAAAAAGCTTTGTTTAAGGCGGTCGCTTAGTGAGGGGTATGTTTGTGTGACTGAGATATAAATCGATGAAGTGCTACGGGTGACACCAACCTGTGTATGTATAGCGTTATCGCCTCTACGGACAAGAAGATCAACTGGCGTGCAGTCTTTCCGTCGGCGACTCGCCTGAATCTGAGTTTAAGCGGCGTCCCAACAATTTTATTGGACGTGACTCTGTTTGTATCTTGTTCGTGTATTTTTAGATAAAGCAGTCTTAACTCGTTCAGTCCCAAATAAATTTACGGGCTCGAGTGTTGCAGCCTTACAAAATGTTGATGAGCACTGTACTTATATCACGCATTATTCTCGTAACCAATGAGTAGGGGGACACAAATTTCGCGAAAAGATTTCGTGATCAGTTGTGTTTCACAACACTTTATCTCAGATCCACTGTCGTGATTGGATGGTATCCGTGTTACACATCTTAGGTGTTGGTGCGCGAATCACAAACGTACAGCGTTGAAGTTACGGAATTTTAATTGGCCAGTCAAGTAGGAAACCGTATTCTCTCAAAGTCACGCCGCCAATAAGCTGAAGAAAACTGCTTCTACACCCGTAGGCTATTGAAATCAAGCCTGTGCGGAAGTCTTTTCACGAAATTCGGGTGTCCCCCAATGAACTGTCAGCATTGGCCATTCACAAATGAGGGCTGCAGAAACTTTAACAAATCAATTTTTTTTTACACTGGAGACTCTTGAAACATGGGCGACTGATTTCTTATTGAATACAGTGCCGACCATAAATATCCTTCATGTGCAACATGTCCTCGATTATGGCTACGGGTGCTGAAAAGGTTAAAATGCCCTTTCAGCTAAGTTGGAGGGCATGAAAATAATGTTTCCAACGAGCGTGGCGTTTTGAAAGTACCATTCCGTCATAGTCTGGAATGTGCTTTCTTTTCGTATGCAAGAATTTTAACCCATTCAGACCCAGTGTACAGAATTGTGTACATTACGCATGTGTAGGTAATTTTTGGTATATACGCCTACTGCACACTGCTATACTCATTTACCAATGAGCTTAGCTGTGGGTAAATGATTCGTAAACCGTTTTACTGGCGTAAGTCATAATTAGGGATAGGAAAAATTCGCGAGTTCAATGACCATTAGGCTAGACTCCACAGTCCTGTATATACTCGAGCCTCATATGTTTGTTCATTTGCTGCTGCCCCAGACAGTAGCCGATGTTACTTCACGCCTGGCACCTGGCAGTGTGACACTCGCTACTTGTTTCCTTGCAAGTCTGATATTGGCTCAGAGTCATACAGGGCGTGTCTAACAAACTGCGATCCAATTGCAAAGTCAACTTCAGTGTACACGTGCTTGACGTCTATCTTGTCCTGAAATGAACTCGCGAACTGTTCCCATCCCTAGTAATAACTGGTTCATATAACTGTAGCCGAACACACGGCCTACATGTCATTGGCTGTGACAACGAAACACGTCTTATGTCGACCGAAGTACAGGACGTATCATATAATATTTTGTTTGCAACACTTGAAACAGTTTATTAGAGTGGGTATGAAAGGGCATAGGGGAACGGTTAATAGTTTCATCAAACCGCCTTAATTTAACTAAACTAATTTTTTTCAGCGAGTAAGCTGAGCAGTACTCACGTCTATGAGTCCCTGGGCGTTGAGCTGGGTGACGGGCAGGTCGCCGTTGAGGTAGAACGCGCTGATGTTCCTCCAGAGCGGCGCTACGAGCTCGGGGGCCACGCCGGACCCCCTCAGCTGTAGCAGCTGCGGGATCAGCTGCGACATGTTGGCGTTTAGGTCCGCCAGCAGCGACTGCGACGACAGCACAGCTGCACAAATCACACACTCGAGCTGAGGCAGCGCAGACCTAAGATGAGGTGGGCCGATCTCGATGGCTGCGCACGACCAGTCTCCGTGTCCCAACATTGAACTGCTTTTCTGCCAACACGTCTAGCCTGAACGGCGTGGATTGGATATTGACTTTAGAACACTATTTGATAAACCATGGCTTTGGGATTTTATGTATAGATAGGTATAGGAAAATTTCGCGAGTTAAATGACCTGTAGCTAAACTCCACAGTCCTGTGTACACTCGAGCCTCAAACGTTTGCCCATTGGCTGCTGCTCCAGAGAGTACCCAATGTTACTTCACACCTGGCAGTGCGACGCTCGCTACTTGTGTCCTTGCAAGTCTGTTATTGGCTCAGAGTCGTCCAGGGCGTGTCTAATAAACCGCGATCAAATTGCAAAGTCAACTTCAGCGTACACGTGTTTGACGTCTATCTTGTCCTGAAATTAACTCGCGAAATCTTCCTATCCCTATGTATAGAGACCTGCAAAATTCGGGTTATTATTTGGCATCAGACAAAACTTCACAGTATTATACATACTCGAGTTGGCGTCGTTTCTCCATTGGCTGCTGCATAGTTGTGAAGTCGCGCCCTTTCCGACTGAACTACACGTTATTGGGGCATACGATTGCGAAGTGCTCATTCATTGGCGCAGAGTTACCAAGGGCGTGTCAAATTAATTATTGTCCAATGACAAACGTATTGCAAAGCTACATGTTTTTAATGTTAAACGCGTCCTCAAATAATAACACGAATTTTGCAGGTCTCTAGTTATGTATAGTTCCTCTGAACCAATTTGTAATGAAGTTTGATTAAATTCTAATCGGTAAACGTATTTTATTCATATTAAAGTGCTTGCCTTTTGAAAGTTGAGATGTAAAAATATCGCGTTCATCACTGTCGGCCATGTGACTTCGGCAGTTTTGTTGCTTTGGGGTAGGTCAATGTTGGGTACAAGCGCAGAAGATGAACACACTGTCTACCTCATCTTCAGTCTTTGTGAAGCAGGCCGAGTTTGTCCACGCATGTCCTCTAAAACTGGCCCCGCCCATCGCCAGTACAACTGTTACAAGGCACGAGGTAGACAGGGACCACAGATTATAGGCTGTTCAGGGTAAAAGGAGCACTTTTAAAAGCCCTGCTTAAGATCTACTTGTATGCACGTTGTGTATTCCTCCACCTTAAGTAAAATTAGCATTGCTATGGGCCTGATCACTCTTATTCATGCGTCGGTCAAATGAAACTGTGAAATTATTAAGAAAGTAAATATTTCACAAATCTGCTCATTTCTACACTTCGACGCATTAAAAAAAAAAAAACAGAAAGCGAAAGAAATAATTTTAAGTTATCGCAAATGGTTACCCAACACTTCTTATTCGACTTTAAGGTATGGAACTACTTTCCATCCCTCGTTACTGACTCTACTGGGCGTATATCACTCAGTGCGTCCTTTAAAATGTATGCAGGTAGGAACAGTGACTTCTTTATAAGGTTCATTTCAAAAGTGATAACTTTATCGTGAATAGACTTAAACTAAAATAGATGCAATGAAACTAGGTTAGATGACGCGCAGAACCATCTTACAGCACTTGCTTACAAAAAAGAATGTTCTGACCGCAAATCTTGTCCCCTTGCCATTGACAGTGCTACTGTCAGAAAAGCAGTTCAATGTTGAAGCAAGGTGAGTGGCTACCGAGCAGCTGGAGATTGGCGCCATATCCCTTTTATGGTTTCAGCAGTGGTATAGCGTTTGCTTGCATTCGTATTTTAACATCACTCTTCATAACTTACATTCAGCTCTATAACTTAGTGAAAAGAAGTACAGCGTATCAAAACACTTCTTTCAGTTTAGAGTGGATGCTGATGTTAGTTACCGCGCGGGTTCGATACCTCCGTACGAAGAAAGGAAGGTCGGTGTTGGGACGTGGAGATTGGTTACTGCGTAGTTGACATGCGGTCTCTATGTCGTATTACCAGCGGGGGTCGCTCCCGGAATTCCGCGCGTGGGAGTCGTGCTGGACGATGCCGCTGGTCGGCAGGTTTTCTCGGGGATATCCCGTTTCCCCAGCCCTTACATTTCAACGCTGCTCCATACTCACCACACTTCACCCTCATCGGCCCTCGAGACCTCGATGTCAAGAGCCGCTCAAATATCTCCATTCCCCACTCTGTTTATGTACTTATAAGAGTTAGAACATGAAGTTTAAGGAACATACATTGCTTTCATAATTTGAATTTATTTTTCTGACGATATGTAATGTGTGTCATGCAATATGTAACATAAGTATGAAATAAATGACGTACTGCAAATGTGGCAGTCTTGAGAAACCGCTCCATACTCACCTTGCTTCACCCTTATCGGCTCTCAAGACCTCTATGTTAAGAACCGCCCAAACCTATCCACTCCACCACACTCATTTGACTCTTTCTTCAATGAATGTAAGAACGTTACCATTGATGTATTTGGGGGGGGGGAGGAATTACCACTCGCTCTTTCTCACTATGCATATACACTGATGTGGTAAATTTGCGAATAATTCTCTCCAACAGATAACCACCCGCGACTGGTTGGAATGTGAGTGGAGTGAAATGGAGAGATTTGGGGAGGCCATTAACATCGAGGTCTTGAGAGCAGATGAAGGTGAAGTGATGTGAGTATGGAGCAGCGATGCACGGGCGGGGGAACGGTAGATCCCCGAGAAAATCCGCTGACCAGCGGCATCGTCCAGCACGATTCCCCCTTACGAAAATCCGGGAGTGGGCCGGCCGGGAATTGAACCCGGTTCGCCTTGGTGGTGTCTATAGGAAACATCTAAACTGCTAACATAGGGACAGCCATATGATAGGTTGTAGTTGCGTATAAACATTGTTAACATAGATAGTAATATCAACAAAACTGTTAGGTATTCCTGTCTATGATTGTATTTTATACTGCGCACATCGTTGCTACAGTAGAGCACTGTGTTCATAATACAAAATATATATTACCTCCAACAAAACAACTTCAACAATATTTCGATCGTTGCCACAAGTAACAGAATTTATATAACCTAACAGACTAATCTGTAACTGCTACCCTCAACCCCAATCGCAGAACTGTTCACTACTAGCAAAATAAAACGTTATGTTAAATTATTACAATTCTGATTTTTGTGGAAACGATCCAAACATTGTTGAAGTTGTTCTGTTGTAGGTACTGTCTGTTTTGCTGTAGGAACGCTGGCTCTACTGTAGCACCCATATGTATATATGTATAAATACAACCACAGACGTAAATACAACAAACAGTTATGTTGCTGTTAGTATCTATATTAACAATATATAGATGGTACCTACAACCATCAGATGGCTGTCCATGTTTGGTTATCACACAAAGTCTGAAAAAAAAAAAAAAAAAAAAAAAAAAAAACATTTTATATTTCTCTATCCACTGGGCCACTGTGTCCTGTCCCCACTTGGAATCGCTCTAGCCACTTGACCACTGTGATCCCACTTAATTAACTCAACATTGAAGCGAGACATTTAAAGTAAACAAAAAATAATATTCCATTACCTTCATATCTCTATCCAATATCTCTATGCATTAATACAAAACTTTTCACAGGGAAAAGTAATTAAAAAATGAGTTTTTAGGGTAAAAGGTAATGATTGCGTAATCTAATCTTGCTGAAATTCGAATTTGACGTGTATTTGACCCTGAGGATTCACTCTGCAAAATTTGAAGAACTTTTGTTGAGTTTCAAGGGACTTAGACGTATTAAAGAGGGACGGACAGACAGACAGAGATAGTCCTATTATATGGATATTATATACTAGGAGGTGTTACTATATTCTACTGACACAAGATCAGCAGTCATTGTTGCAATAAAATCAGATAAGTTTCCCACACTGGAACATTTGCTTAATTTATGAATGGCAACAGGTGTCGTCGAATACTTACGGTCAATCATGACGAGCCCCTCGTCTAGTAGGACGCCCTGGATCCACGGCACGTAACTAAAGGCTCTCTTCTTAATGATGCAGTATGGCGACTCAGGGAGGAAGCGCTCTGCGGTTGACGAAGAGTTGGACTCAATGGCAGGCCCGAACACGTTCAGCGGGTTCACGGACCAAGTCTGCAAAGATAATATTTTCACTGTGCGTTTCATCCTTGTCCCAGTCATATTTCATAGGAGCCGCGGTGGTGTAGAGGTCAGACTACTCGCCTCCCGCTCTGGGGAACAGGGCTCTCGGAGGTGTCGCTCCCGGATTTTCACATGTGGGAATCGTGCCCGGACGATGCCGCTGGTAGGCGGGTTTTCTCGGGGATCTCCCGTTCCCCAGCCCCTGTGGTGCTGGCCCATACGGTTCACTTCACTTCACCCTTATATGCTGATTAAAAGGGAAAAATTGTTGAATTTTTTCTAAAAACTTAATATTATTTTATATTTTGAGGTCTCGAACGCAGAACCCTACTCCGTACCTCGCCTTTGGTGATTGCTTAAATCATTATAAAAAAAAATGTTAAGTTTTATCTCACTTAGAAAAAGTTGGCAATTTTTCCCATTGATCGGTGAATATTATAGGAATTTATATTAAAGGCAAAACGGAAGTTTTAGGCATCGTATATAGAAACCAGAGTGAGATAATAGTAATTCAAATCGATTAATGACCAGAGCTTTTGAAGCCTTTTTTTTGCGATGTTCGTACATTAATTTTCCACTGTATAGTATTCATGCGCACTTGATATAAGGAATTAAGCAGTCACCAAATGTGAGGTACGATGTAGGGCCTCGAGTTTGAGTGCCGAACCATAAAAATATTAATTTTCTATCGGACTTAGAAAAACATTTCAGATATTATTTTAGGAACTTATAGTAAAGGCATTTCGTCTTTATTATGGCGTTAGTTATCGGATACGGGGATCAGGGTAATACGAGTCGTTCGCTATTCGATTAATGACGTGAGTTTTTTAAACTTATTAACCAGCCAGAAGTTCGTGCGCGAACTTCTGGCTGATTGCGTTCAATGACCTGTATGCTAGACTCCACGATACTTCGTATGTTTGTTCATTGGCTGTTGCCCCAGAGTTAGCCCACATTTGAGATTACGGGATTCGCTTCTTCTTCTCTTGCAAGTCCGCTGTTGGCGCGGAGTCGTCCAGGGCGTGTCTAATAAACTCTGATCCAATTGCAAAGGCGACTTCGGTGTACACGCGTTTGAAATCTATCTTGTCCTGAAATGAAGTCGCGAATTTTTCCTATGCCTAGTTATTTTTCATTTCTTCCTAGAGGGTACAAAGCAATTAAATGTGTTTTAAACATAAGACTATTATGGTTGTCTCACGTCTCGCCATTGCTGATTGGCGGAGAAATATCTAATGGTAAGATGACAGCGAGTCAGAGGATATGAGACAACATAAGTAAGGCTGATGTAAAATAGAGTAAAATGTTCTTTAGAAAGAATCCTCACCACATCCAAAGATGGCCATGTGGGACTTAATATAATATGAACTGAAGATAAACTATGAATATTGAATGAAATTGCTGAAACGGTTTTCAATTTGAAATTTTTACTTACGAAGAAAATTGTAAGGAGGTAATATTAATAATATATATGAACATTGAGTTTAATTTGCTGCAAAATGTTTGAATGTGAATAGCGATAAAGTTTTGTGAACAAAGTTTTGTTGGGTTGGTTGCCTAATTGTCTAACTTTTGATGAGAAGACTGAAGGAATATTAAAATTGTAAAAGAGGAGTTCGGCTTTCTATGTCTACATAATTGCTTCGTTTATAACTATACTGAAATGTAACAAGGTCTTGAGAGCCGATGTGGGCGAAGTAATGTGAGTATGGAGCAGCGCCGGAATGCAAGGGCGAGGGAAACAGAAGATCCCCGTGAAAACCCGCCGACCAGCGGCATCGTCCGGCACGTTCCCCACACGTGAGAATCCCGGAGTGACCCCGCCGGGAATCGAATAGATGGGTGTAGGAGGTTTTATAAGCGTGCAGATATGTCATACGTGTACCGCGTTCAAAATGTTAACACTTTGAGGACTACGCTCGAGCGTAGCTCGAGCAAAAATATTTCGAACATTTCTTTGTCATTGAAAAGAAAACTAGCATTTTCACGCAGTCGTCGTGCTGCCTGTGTTCAATAGGGTTCTACAAGAACTCTACAGCTCAGTAACGATAACTTACCTGACTACAAAAATATGTTTGTTACATCTCCGCAAAAGGATAGGTGTGATTGTAAAACATCTTACACAAATAAAGACATTTGATTGGGACAAAACCAACTCAGCGCCTTAGTGACATATGATCAGCCAATAATGAACGTTGTAGATCACAGGAAGCGTGTCCATTGTCATGTTAGCTACTAGAGATGAAGTGAGAGGGAACACATCAGAGACCAACAGATCTGTTGTCTCCGTAGTGGTGGATGTAAGTAAGGGTACGTTGACACGGTGATAGTAGCTATCACGATGGTAGCTACCACGAAAGTGTGTGACAGTCACTGCCACGATAGGTACTGTTTAAACACAAGATCGAGACATGCTGTGATAGTTAACCTCAAAACGGGCATGTCTGACAACACTTGTGTAAATACATTGATAGGCCCAACATTTCTATCCTTTTGTCAAGAGTCTGGTATTTGTTGGGGTAGTTAAGTATCGTGAAATGATATTAATGACATGTAAACATATATTGTTAACGTGATTTATTATATGACAATAAATATACTGTCAATACTGTAGTGCTATTCTTGTATGATATTATACGTCCTGTCAATACAGCCACATAGTGTAAGAACTGCGACAGATATTAATATAATTCTGCAATGTTACTGTCAAAGTGAACACATGTACAAATTTGTAACCAGCACTATCACGATAGTGATGCTACATGGTTACACGATAGTTGCATTTGCTGTCGCGACAGATACTATCAACTATTTAGCTTGAGCTGATATCGCGATAGTGCTATTGCGACGGTGTGACAGTAACAATCGTGCAGTTTACACGGCGATAGTAATGCGAGAGTAACTCTCGCGATAGAAGCTATCGCGCATTACTATCGCTGTGTAAACGCGCCCTAACTCACTTCTAACTTGTCTTGGTTGTCTTGTAAATAGAGACCCGATTATTTCGCGAATTCATTCGGTATCGAGGTAGACTTCAACCACTTGTGCTTTTTACCACTACCGTGATTGGATAGTAGTTCTTTAGCCACGCCTCGCGTAACTGTCAGCCAGTAATAATCAGGAAGCCGTAGTTTGAGTGAGTGTTGAAGAGTGCTGTACAAAGACCTCACTTTATCGCAGCAACCAATAAGTGTAGAGGACTGTCGAGTTTAGCCTGCTGCCACATCAATCCTCGAAATAATCGGTAGAGTCCCGGAAATTTCGCGGATTCATTTAGCAAGCTAGACTCCACAATCTTTGGTGTACTGGAGCCTCAGCAAGTTGTTCATTGGCTGATGCCTCAGTTCTATCGTAGAACACGTACAGCGGTGTTCGGTCCGTGTTTTATTGTATGTCAGTTATTGGTTCAAAATCGTCCTGGCCGTGTCTTATACAAGCTGCGATCCAATTGAGACAGAAAGTCAAGTGTAAACCTGTTGGAAGTCTAGCTTGTCCTCAAATGAAGTCATGAAATTTTCGGGTCTCTAATAATTACAGACCTGAAAAATTCGGGGATTAATTTTGGACAAGCTAGAATTGGAAAACTGTTAAGAGTGTGTCACATTTGCCATTGGTACACGCGTTATTTAACACCTCCAGGAGAACCCTGGACCAATGAGAAACATAACAACAAAATACACGCCTAATCATCGCCTTCCACTGTGGTAGCAAACAAGCAATGGGCAATTGATATATGTACGATTGCATATAGGACCGTGGAGTCTAGCCTGGAGGTCGTTGAACTCGCGAATTTCTTTCGGGTCCGTAATAATAATCGGGACTTTACTTGTAAATGTGTGCTGACCTCAAAGCGTTCAAGCAGACTGGGTGAGCCACGGGATTGGAGAGGGGGGGTTGAAGGGGGAGGGGAGCAGACACTCACGTGGAAGTGGTCGCCCGAATCTACGATGCGCGCGGCGTCGGCTCGGCGCAGGCAATCGACGAGGGCGGCGCTGCTGCTGTCGTGGGGACAGCCGACGAGGCGAGCCTGCTGCTCAGCGAGGGGCCGGCCGTCGACGGGCAGCGCGAACTTGTTCAGCGCCGTGCCGCTCTGCGAGATGGCCTTCTGGAACAACCCTACGAGCACAGAGCCACAGTCACCAGCTAGCCTCGCCACTTCAGCACACCTCGCGGTGCTACGTACACGCTCGAGGCTGGTTCACGATAAAGTGAGCACTTAGAAATGAAGCTTATAAATAGGGATATGAGAATTTAGCGAGTTCAATTACATGTAGGCTAGACTCCTCAGTCCTCTGCATACTGGAGCCTCAGCTGTGTGTTCATTGGCCGTTGGCCCACGCCTGGCAGTTAAGAGATTCGTAAGGTGTTTCCTTGCAAGTATGCTATTGGCTCAGAGATGTGCAGAGCAGATCTAATAAACTGTGATCCAATCGCGAAGGTGGCTTCACTGTATGTGTATTTGACGTCTATCTAGACCCGAAATGAATTTGCGAAATTTTTCTGTCCCTACTTATATACAAGTCACTGCCCCTGCATGCGTATATTTTAATGGTTGCACCGAGTTACATTCGCCCAGTAAAGTTCCTAACAGAGGATGTAAAGTTGTTCCATATCTTAAAGTCGATTTAAAAGCGTTAGGCGACCATTTGTAATAACTAGAGATAGGAGTATTTCGCGACTTCATTTCATGACAAGGTAGACATTCAACACATGTACACTGAAGTTGAGTTTGCAATTGGATCGTAGTTTATTAGACACGCCCTGGACGACTCTGAGCCAATAGCAGACTTGTAAGGAAACAAGTAGCCAATCTCATACGACCAGGTGTGGGGTAACACAGGCTACCTTCTGGGCAGCAGTCAATGAACAAGCAACTGAGGCTCGATTATACACAGTATTGTGGAGTCGAGTTTAAAGGTCATTGAACTCGCAAAATTTTACTATCCCTAGTGATAACTTAATATTATTAATTTCGCTTTCGTTTTTTAATCCAGCGAAGTATATAACTGAGCAGATTTGTAAAGTAATTACTTCCTTGATAATTTTACAGCTTCATTTGACGACGGATGAATAAAGTGATGAGGCCCATGGCAATGTTAATTTTACATAATGCGGAGGAATACACAGCGTGTTTACAAGTAGATCTTAAGCAGGGCTTTCAAAAGTGCTCATTTTACCGTGAACAAGCCTATAGAATGTTCTCAATACCTCATTAAGGGGAAACCTTCCCCCGCCGTATTGGATACTTAGTTTTCCCAACACGTTCGCGTTTTGAAAAGAAAGTTCCGGAAGTACCTCCCATACCTAGCTACCAATTTACTGTTACTTCCAACTTTTCTGAAGCGTTGCTAAAGTTCTACTTCCAGGATATTCCTTCTTCTCATGCAAACAAAGATGGACCATGTATAGAAAATTACACCAACTGGACAACTTACCGTCTTAGTGCGCATTCAGTGTAATGCTATTTTGCATAAGAACTATTTCCTACTAGGCATTAGAAACCAACACACGTAATTTTCTCTGTTTTTGTTCATATAAAATATCAACCCTTTGAGAACGACACAAATTTACAGGCACTGAGGACAAGATTGAAGTGAGCCGCCTATACTTGCCACTACAGCAATATATATTGCGTTCTCCTCTGTATTTCCACTTACCGTCATCCTATTGGCCCTGGATACACTGGTCATACCTACTGCACTCTGCGACATTTGTTACTGCCTCATTCTCAGCCAATGGAGTTTTATTTATAAGAACTTAAATGGTAACTTGTTGTGATTTACTTCTTACATTCTGATAACGTCAAGCGAAATAGTAAACTATGAAAGTGTTAGTTTCTTCTTCGAGAACAAATAAATTTCCATATAAACGTAGCCCCGTGTATATACGTGCATACTTTTCAAAGGGTTAACGAAATATCGTAATATATAATTAGAATATATAGATATATGTTTAATTTATCCAAAAAAATAAGACACTTTTAATGTTAACACATGCACAAAACGTCTGTGATACACTACATACATATTTAGGAAACAATCGAACACGTCATACATGGTGTGATTTTTCAAAGGTTTGATTCAAAAAGTGCGAAGAAGCAACAAAAAATTGACAATAGCAATGATTCCCCATTTAAACTCTGGCTGCAGGCTTTGCAGGCAGGGTCCTTAAGGAAAAACGAGTGAGTGAAGAGATTTGGGCGGCTCTTATAAGCGAGGTCTTGAGAGCCGATGAGAATGATTGAGATGATTATGGAGCAGCGCCGGAATAGAAGGGTGGGGAATACGGGAGATCCCCGAGAAAATCCGCCTACCGGTGGCATCGTCCGGCACGATTCCCACATGCGAAAATCCGGGAGTGACCCGACCGGGGATTTAACCCGGTTCACCTTGGTGGGAGGCGAGCAGGCCTACCGCTCAGCCACCGCGGCCCCAAGGAAGAACGAGATTCGCTTCCAATGGAGTACTACACCTGACAATACAGCATGAAGAACTCATTAAGATAGTAGTAATACACGGCGTATACAAAGAGCAGGGATGCTAAAGGAGTTTGGCCCTTCCCTTCAATCTTGAATTTACACAGGATAAAATTACATTATTCTTGAAACCTAGTGCAATGTCAATAAGTCAGTATAAATAGGCGCATTCGCTATAGTATGAGGAAAATTTAAAAATTGTTTTGATTAGCCTCACCACAAAGTTCTGACATTTATATTGAGCAATGCAACTAAATGCATAGTGACTTCGCCCCTTAAGTATACACTTCTTAAAGGTCTTCCAGATCCGCCAAAATTATCCGAAAAAGTTTTACTTAAGTTCCATATGAAAGAAGGAAGCGTATATTTTGTATCGTCCTAAAATATATTCTTATAATTTACTTGTTTAGTGTTTAGAAATTAATTTGATAACAGAATTTATTTTTACGCAGTTTAAGCGTGTGTCAACTCTGGATTCTTTAAAAACATAATTTTAAAAAATCCAGGCAAGATTGTTATAATAATTACTCAGATTTTATGTAAAATAATATTCGAAATAATTATTAGAAATATTTATATAATATCACCTACTTCAACAACTACCATTACCATTTTTATAGCTGAAAATGAAATGCCTAAAATCAAATATTATTTAACACATTTAAAACCATTTAACTGTACTAATTTTGTATTACATAGAGAGTAATTATTTTGATAATCTCACTTAATGAAGAGGTTTTTTTCTCGCAAAATGCGGTTTTTGATGCATCCAAGATGAAAATATACTTAAATTCTGATTAAATTGTACATTCTTAGTATTTGATGGTAAACAAATTTAATAACTAACTTTTAGCGTAATATTTTTTATTGTTACCAAGTATATGCTTTCTTTTTTTTACGTGAAGCTTAAATAGTAATGTTCTCACAATTAGGGGCCATGATAATGTAGCGATTAGTCTACTCTTCCTCCCACCAAGGCGAACCGGGTTCTATTTTCGGCGGGGTCACCCCTGGATTTTCGCATGGAGGAATCGTGGCGGACGATGCTGCTGGTCGGCGGGTTTACTCTGGAATCACCCGCCCTCCTCCCTGCATTTCAGCGCTGCTCCATACTCACCACATTTCATCCTCATCGGCTCTCAAGAACTCGATGTTAAGAGCCGCTTAAATATCTCCATTCCCCACTCTGTTTATGTGCTTATAAGAGTTAGAATATTAAATTTAAGGAACACACATTGCTTTCATAATCTGAAATTTATTTTGCGGACGATATATAATGTATGTCATGTAATATGTAACATAAGTATGTAATAAATGACGTACTGTAAGTGTGAGAGTCTTGAGAAACGTATCTTGAATGAAGCTTGAATCCCACATGGTACAAGCTTTCTGGGCAAGGGAAATTCAAGTCAATGTGCAAGTTTGTCACAAGCGTAGTCTTTTCGCGGTTTATTCACACATTTGAATCAAACCTTTGAAAAATCAACCCCACGTTTGACGTGTTTGGTTGTTGCCAAAATATTTTTTTATCACAAGCGTTTTATTCTTCTGTGAACATACAAGTACATTAATTTTGTAAAATTGAATGTTTGTTTGTATTCTATCAATAAATTAAAATGTTTAGTTTCAGAAATGTGCATAAAAGCAGGAAGAATATAGGCATATTTGTAATGCCTAGTGAAAAACAGTTGTTATGCAAAATATTATTACTCTGAGTGCGCACGAATGTGTGCGTGGTCCCTTAGGTGTAATTTTCAAAACCCAGCTGAGCTTTGTTTGCATGAGGCGGAAGAATATCCTGTACGTACAACTATAGCAATGAATGGACAGTACATGCTAATACCGTTTCCGAAAAGGCAAATTTGGGGAATTAGGGTTTAGGAATTTAGGGTGGATGGTTTCGAACGGCTTATAACAGCGCTAAATGCGGCAAATTAGGAAACTACAGGGCTTGTGGATTTCAACGTTATTTTGTTTGTAGCCCTATCAATAAATAATTTTCTCCCGAGCATTTTTCATGTAACCCTATTGTCTTGAATCCATAATTAATCTCTTTTGCTGTAATAATCTGTCTATGTTATGTCATTGTTATTTTTCATTTTATTATTAATAATATTATACTATACTTAATAATAATGAGTCATTATTAGGGATGTAACGATCTGTTTATAACTATGTCATCTTATCGTACAGTTGGTATAACAATGTACAAATGCTGTTATTAATATACAGACACACCTGCCAATCGCCCTGCACCAAACGAGACATAAATAACGATACGCACATACGTGATTGACAGTTGACAGTGACATAACAGTTCTTGAAGGGAACTCATTAGGATTAATACACCCTTGTGGTGTATTGTGGTTGTAGTTTGATATTTGATTTAAGATCCAATATACAGGTGATGTTGGATACTGTATTTGGTTTATTATTTGTTGTTACTGTGACATAATTACTGTCGTTGCAAATTTGCATTTCTTTGTCATTATTGTGCTGCTGGAGTGATTGTGATGACATGAAGGTTGGTTTGAACGAATTCGGTTGATTAGTATTGGCGTTATTGCATTTTCAATTTTCAAGGTAATGGGCGACAGCGTATAGGGATAATGTTACTGCCTGCTGTCGCGTTTAAAATCATTTACTGGTATACTGTTTATTTAGAGATACCGTTATCATGCCGGGTACGGAGTCAAGCAGACGATTGTACGTACCTACTTGGGGATTTAGTGTGCTACTTCACCTCAGTAAATTTCAACCCTAAATAACCAAATATTTAGAGCCTGAACTTGGCCACGTGGTCGATTTAGTAACATAAACAATGGTCTCGTAGCCGTTGCTGACACGGCTTGAGTGTGGCGCATGGCAGTGGACAGCGCGGGTCAAGACGACTGCTCACCTCTCGACATGGGCGACAGGATGTGGTAGTGCACACTGCTGGCGCCGGCGCTCTGGCCGAAGATGGTGACGCTGTGCGGGTCGCCGCCGAACGCCCGGACGTTACGCTTCACCCAGCGCAGTGCTGCCACCTGGTCCTTGAGGCCGAAGTTGCCAGGCGCCGCGCTGTCTCCCGTGCTCAGGAAGCCTGTCGCACCAACACAACGCGGCACAGTGAGCGAAGAGATCTGCACGGCTCTTAAATATCGTGGTCTTGAGAGCCGGTGAAGGCGAAGCGAGGTGAGTATGGAGCAGCGCCGGAATGCAAGGACGGGGGAAACGGGAGGTCCCCGAGGAAACCCGCCGACCAGCGGCATCGTCCGGCACGATTCCCGCAGCCGAAAATCCGGAGTGACCCGGCCGGGGATCGAACCCGGTAGGCCTCGGTGCTTCCGACTTATGTAAAATTAACATTGCCATGGGTCTCATAACTTTATTCGTGTGTCGGTCAAGTGAAACTGGCATTATTAGAAAAGTCAACATTTTATAAATCTGCTAATTTTTACACACTGATGCATTTAAAAAAAAACAGAAAGTGAACTAAATAATTAAAATTATCATAAAAGGTTACCTAAAACTTTTAATTTGATGTTAATATATGGAGATACTTTCCATGTATCGTTACCAACATTATTGAGCGCATTTCACTCAGTGCGCCCGTTAAAATACATGCAGGCGAGGACAGTGACATTTTTCTAAGGTTGATTTCAAAAGTGTTCATTTTATCGTGAACATCCTGTAATCACTTTATTCATGCGTCTGTTATAAAACCGTGGAATTATTAGAAAAGTGAAAATAATTTCAGTGTTCATAAATGTTTACCTTACATTTTAAATTAAACATCCAAACATGGATCTACTTTACCTCCTATAATTATAGGCGATTCACGGTAAATTGGACATTTATAAGGCCGAGCCAACAGCCGTTAACCACTAATAAATATATTATATTGCAGCCTCACACGTTAACTTTTGAAAGTGATGAAATGTACATACTGTGTTAGACACATAGTAATGTTCATATTAAAAAGTGGCAGAAAGATAGAAATTGGCTGAAAGGAAAAATTTAGCAGGGCCTTAAAAAGTGTTCACTTTACCGTGAACAGCATATACAAAATTTATATGGCGTATGCTACTCAGTTTTCCCGCTTTTTAAAGCGTGTATTCAAAAGGGAGCAAATACAGAGGTAAAATAGCGCCTTGTTCTGCGAACTCAAGAGTTCAATATGTACGTACATAAGCAGATGAAAGTGAATGTTTTAAACAGAAATCGGTATCCAAAGTCTAAATAAACATTGTGTACAAGCAGTTAGTTTCCGACATTACGGGATATGCCTATTATGTTGATTCAAGCTAGATATTCCAAAATTCACATTAAATTTGATTTTCTATTTTGATTAGGTGTTTTCGTGCATTATATCCCGACTTCTGTATTTCGTTGGAAAATACGTTTTATGGAAAAATTTGTAAAAAATTGTTTTTTTTATAAGAAATATTTTTCACATAAAGGTAGCATTCAGTTTTAATTATACTTTTTGAAGTTACTACATAGTTATGATAATATTTGGTCAAGTTCTGTTTAGCATTCGTTTTAGGAGTAGGAGAGAAAATAAACCTTATTTGGCTTAAAAACCCGGAACTAAAATTTTGGGGGGGGGGGGGGAGAAAAAAGTTTCGGTACTTATCCCCCCCCCCCTTTTTTTTTTTTTTTTTTACCACTACTGTCAATGACGCACAGAAGTGTAAACACTTATATGCTTTGTAAAGGAAAATTGTTTCCAAACCCCGAAAATTGCAATTAGTTATATTATTAATAAAGCTTTTATTACTATTGTACCATACAATATATTTACATCCTATATAGCGAAATGTTTAGACAGGGGTAACTAAGAATAGGAAAATTTCGCGAATTCATTTCAGTACAAGATAGACGTCCAAAACGTGTACGTTGAATTTGCCTTTGCAATTGGATCACAGATCATTAGATAAGACCTGGACGAATCTGATCCAATAGCAGACTTGCAAGGAAACAAGTAGCGAGTGCCATACTGCATGGTGTGGACTAACACTGGCTACTCTCTGGGGCAGCAGCCAATGAACACAGGTCTGAGGCTCCAGTGTACACAAGACTGTGGAGTCTAGCCTACAGGTCATTGAACTCGCGAAATTTTCCTATCCCTAGAGATAACACAATAAACAATCTCCTTTATCAACACAAAGTGCACTAAGATAGCCACCACAACTAACTGTGCAAAATGGAATCACTGTGATCATTTCGATACAAATCAATGGCTCGCAGTATAAGTCTGGCTTTGCCAAAAATTGTATCGCGCCCTTCAAGCGGATAGTGAGCAGCTCAAAGGTGATATTCCAGCCATCCATTGCAGTCTTCGGGTGTATATTAGCAACAGACAGCTCTGGCATTAAAATCATTTATATTTTACCTCATATGCGTTGAACCTAAGACCTTAATCATCTGACGGGTGGCTGGAGGAGTATGGGAATGATTGGCGACAGCACGATATTTGAAGTTTTATGTTACTGTAGGCTATTTACGGTAGAGTGAACACTTTTTAAAGTTCTCACATTTGGAATAATAGTTAGTAAATATATTATATTTTAGCCTTAGACGTTGACTTCCGAGTACAGTGGAATATACACACTGTGTGTATTACTTAAATGGAAATATTTATTAAAAAACGTCGTTAAAGGCTAAAAAAAATGGCTAAAATGGAAAAGTAACTAGGGCCTTAGAAGTTCTCACTTTACCGTGAACAGCCTATACCTGTAAGTTAATACAGCTGGCAAACTTTTCATTGCGTTATCATGAATTTTTTGGAACTGCGGAGGGCGAATGGTATGTTAAAATTTTGTTTGCAGTTTTTTTTTTCCTTTGGCAGTAGGAGAAACCGTTGGGTGACAACAACATATATAAACTTTTGTTACAAATATTTAATAGTAAAATTTCTCTTTCCGTGACAACTAATATCTAATACTCATAAAAAACCTATTACTACTTTACTATATAACACGCGACAAAATCACCAGTCAGCTGTTTATATGTATTTCAAAACTGGTTATAACTCAGTAAACACGACCTAAAGACTGGAAAAAGTTCACGATGACCTTGACCGCTAAGGCGCCACGATCATGTGGTGACGAGGCCTGTCCGGCAGTGGTTCGACTATAAACATCCGCATATCTCAGAAATATCCAAGCAGCGAGTTGGTAAACAAGTGGATCAGATCTGTGTCTAGCCGTCGAGAGATGTAAAACCCAAATTCTGTACATTATATTTGGACTGCTACAATACAGTGTGGAGAGGACAATTCGCGTCTGTACTTGTACAGGACTTAGAGACTGTTTACGATGAAGTGAGCACTTTTGAAATCAACCTTAGAAAAAAGTTACTGCCTCTGACTGCATTTATTTTAACGGGCGCACTGAGTGACATGCGCCCAGTAAAGTTGGTAATGATGACTGGAAAACCGTTCCATTTCTTAACGTCGAATAAAATGTGACACGCAACCATTTGTAATAACTTAAACGATTCCTTTAACTTTTAATTTTTAATTTTAATGCACCAAATTGCAAAAATTAGCTTACCTGCATAATATTTACGTTTTTAATAATTTCACAGTTACACTTGACCAACGTATGAATAAAGTCATGAGGTCTATGGTAATGTTAATTTTACATAAGGTGGAGGAATACACGGCGTGCATGAAAATATATCTTAAGCATGGCTTTCAGAAGTGCTCATTTTACCATGAACAGTCTATATAACCAGCGTTCAAGGAAGAATCAGCCTTGCTTGTCGGCACTGTGCATTGATGTGTTTCAGTGCTACAAACATGCGACTGAGTGTTCTCTGCGTTTCACCCGTACTGCTACGATGACCGTCTATGCCAAGACGCAGCCTACACTCTAAACCTGAAACTGTGAGAATTGAGCGAAATCAGTGAGAACTAGTGGAAATTGAGCAACTAATAATCAGTGCCAGCTAACTAATTAATATGATGGCTTAATTTCACTGACGAGTTTGTGATTCCCACTGGATGTCGAGAATTCCACTGCCGCAAGTCACTTGATCCCAATTCGTTTGCTTGATTTGCCAGCCGGCAATAGCTTATGAACTGTCATTCAGTGAGTTGTATTTCACTGATTGATATCAGTGATTCGGGCTTAGAGTGTAGGTCAGTTCTCTGGGGTCCAAGCTCGTCAAGCGGCTGACGCTCCGGCATGTAGTACAACTAAGCCGAAGCTGTTTCGGTTCCCGGCGGGATCACACTCTATTATTGCGTGTGGGAAAGACGGCGAACATTGCCGCTGTTAAGCGGGTTTTCTCGGGGTGCGTCCTTGCATTCCCTCGTCGCTCCAGTTTAAGTTTCCTTACTGAGCCCTCCTTAGAGATGGCGGGCATCTGGAGGTCGCGCCTCAAATACATGTCATTGGATGATGGATGGGTTTTATCTCTGTCTTATAATCCCCCCCCCCTATATATGTGTTAATATTCTCGCTAAAATAATTCTGCGCTTAAATATTATTAGCTGCGGCGCATTATAGGTTTATTCGTAATTTCCTTGGTATAGGCTATTCACCGTAAAGTGAGTATTTTTAAGGCCCTTCTTAATTTTTCCTTTAATCCAATTTCCATCGTCCTGCTGTTTTTCAATATAAACATTGCAATGCGACCAATAAACACAGTGTATGCATTTCACCGCCCTCAAAATTCAATGCCTCAGTCTGCAATGAGATATATTTATTAGGGGTTAATGCCTTTTGGGAGGGCCTAAAATGTGCTCACTTTAACGTGAACAACCTATAGCAGGCTAAACTCAATAGTTCTCTACACACTCGAGACACTATCGTTTGTTTATTGGTTGCTGCGATAGAGTGAGGCCTTTGCACAGCACTCTTCAACACTCACTCACACTACTGCTTTCTGATTATTACTGGCTGACAGTTAAGCAGGGCGTGGCTAGTGAACTACGGTCCAATCACAGTAGTAGTACAAAAAACAAGTGTTTTGAGCCTATCGCAGTGCCGAACGAATTCGAGAAATACTCGGGGTTCTACTTATTGGACACGAAAATATTTGTTATTTTGTATTTCTATCACATACTGTTCAACATTTAGATGTTAAAGTGAGCACTTTTGAAATAATTCTAAAAAAAAAAGTCACTGCTCCTTTCTGCATATAACAGGCGCACTAAGTGACATGCGCCCGGTAAAGTTGGTAACGATGAATTAAAAGTAGTTCCATTTCTTAACGTTGAATAAAAAAGTGCGAGTTAACCATTTGTGATAATTTAAATTATTTCTGACGATTTCTATTTTTTTTAACGCCACAGTGTGTAAAAATTATCAGATTTATAAAATGTTTACTTTTCTAATAATTTCACAGTTTCGCTTGGTCGACGCATGAATAAAGTGATGGGGTCCATGACAATGATAATTTTACATAAGCCGACCTCCCGTGGCGCAGTCGGTTGGTGGCGGTGCGCCACCGATCTGTGGTGCGGGAGGCTCTGGGTTCGAATTCCGGCCAAGGCATCGGTGTTAAGTTAAGTTAGGTTATAAGTTAGTCTGTAAGCTGTCCCCTGCTAAGTTTTCCGGCATGAAACCCGGGGACGTTAAAAAGTCCTTTACAATATTGAACCATTTTACATAAGGTGAAAGAATACACAACGTAGGCTACATACCCGTAGATCTTAAGCAGGGCGTTCAATAGAGCTAATTTTATCGTGCACATCCTATAGCAATGATTACTCTTTTCTCGCGGAAAAAAATTTTAGTCGATAGTTTTTTGCACAAATATATAGTGAAAATCACAATTAAACTGTTTTATAAATGTACAGTTAATTAAAACTAACTCACGGAAATGAGATAATTCACACTGAAAGAATATGCCAAAAGCTACTCCATGGTGCCTATAAAATCGTACAAGGAAATGTTTGTGCAATTAAATACAATTGCTGAAAATAGAGAAATCTTGCATTTTTTTTATTTGTGGCTGCCCATGAATTTTTGTAAAACAACTTTTGATAAGCATACTTTAAGATGAATTAAGGCAAGATCGTTCAGTATCCCTTGTTAAATTTTCTGCAAATAGTTCGTTTTATTTTATCTGGACATTAGAAAAAAAAAGCAAAATATTGACTTTGACCGTGCGATGTAAAAAACATTTCCCAACGGAAAAGGTAGTAATAGGCTGTTCACAGTAAACTGAGCACATCCGAAAGCCCTGCATAAAATCTACTTATGTGCGCACTGCGTATTCTTCCGCGTTATGAAAAATTAACACGGCTTTGGGCCAGGTCACTTTATTCACGCATCGGTCAAGTAAACTGCGAAATTACTAGAAAAGTAAATATATATTAAATCTGCTAATTTTTTTTTAATTTATCACAAATAGTTAACTAACACTTTTAACTCGACTTTAAGACATCGACCTACTTTCCCTCCATAAGTTACCAACTTTTCTGGGCGCATTTAAAGTATGTGCAGTTAAGTTAGGGGCAGTGCCTTTTTTCTAAGGTTGACTTCAAAAGTGAACACTCTATCGTGAACAGCCTTTACAGATAATATCTACAAGTTGAAGAATGTGTGGTGCAGATATAAAATAGCACTTCTTTTTTTTTTTCGTGGGGTAACACCCTTGAGGGCTCGTCGTAATAACATTACCACCACCGTTATAGTTCCAGGAGATTCTTACCCAGAGCACCGAGCCGGTAGTTGAAGGTGACGAGGACTATGTCCTTGTCGAGCAGGAACTGCGGGCCGAACGTGTTGCTGGCTCCAGTGCCGCTGAAGAACCCTCCGCCGTGGATGTACACCATCACGTCCAGCAGGCTGCCGTTGGTCTGCAGCACGCGGACAAGCGACAACTTGACGTCGTGCGTCGACACCGCGAACCCCCTGGTTCCCCTTCCATTCACCTCTTTCATAGCCATCCCTCTGCGGGCCATTCACGAACATTTGACCACTTCTGGAAGATCTACTTGCATGCACATTCCGCATCCCCCCCACCCCCCACAACGTGTAAAATTATCATCCCCGTGGCCCTTATTCGCTTTATTCGTGCGCCGGTCTAGTGAAAGTGTGGAATTATTAGAAAAGGAAATGTTCTGCAAAATTGTTAATTGTAACACAAGTATGCGTAGAGAAAAAAAAAGAACGGAAGCTTTACATTCAAGTGTCGCCGTTAGAACATATGCAGGTAGGGGTAATAACATTTTCCAACTGTTGATTTTAAAATTACTCAATTGACCGTGAATGACCTCTTAAGCAGGAGTTGTATATCTGCTCTTATAGGCTATTCACGGTAAAATTAGCACTTTTGAAAGCCCTGCTTAAAATCTACTTGCATGTAATTTGTGTATTCTTCCGCCTTATGTAAGGTTAACATTGTCGTTGGCCTCGTCATTTTATTCATGCGTCGATCAAGTGACACTGTAAAATTATTTAAAAAGTTAATATGTAACAAATCTGCTCATTTTTATACTTCGATGCATTGAAAAATAAACATAAAGCGAAATAAATAATTTAAGGCATTATAAATGGTTATCTAACATTTGTTATTTGACGTTAAGATATATAACTACTTCCCATCAATCGTTACCAACTTTACTGAGTGCATGTCACTCAGGGCGCCCGTTAAATATATGCAGACAGGGACAGTGACTTTTTTCTAAGGTTGATTTCAAAAGTGTTCACTTTATCGTGAACAGTCTTTACCATGGATGGGAAGTAGATCCGTATCTTATCTTCAAATAACAAGTGTTAGGTAACCATATGTGGTACTTTAAATTATTTCTTTCGCTTTCTGTATTTCTAATGCACCGAAAAGTAAAAATGAGCAGATTTGGTAAATGTATTTACTTTTCTAATAATTTCACAGGTTCGCTTGACCGATGCACGAATAAAGTGATGAGGCCCATTACAATGTTAATCTTACATAAGGTGGAAGAATACACAACTTGCATGCAAGTAGATCTTAAGCAGGGCTTTCAGAAGTGCTCATTTTACCGTGAACAGCCTATAGGGGCAGTGTCTTTTTCGCAAGGTTGATTTCAAAAGTGCTCACTTTATCGTGAACAGTCTTTATCGATATTGAACCATCAGTGTATTGTAATTGTAAGCATGAAGGCGGTGATTGATGTATCTTACCCGTGGCGTGTACACGTTGATGAAGAGGCAGTCTTCCTCTCCCTGCAGCACAGCCGGCTGTATGAGGTAGTTCTTCTGTATGCAGTCTGCCCCATCCCGGGTCGCGTCCAGCACCCCGGTCCACGGCAACGCCTCCTCTGGAGGCTGCGGGACAAAGAAACAATGTATCAACCTCTCCGGGAAAATTGACGCGCTGTGCCTAAAGATGCTTTTAAGCCTACGCAAAATAGACTGCCTTGCATAAGAAACCTCATGCGGGAATGTCAGGAAAATCCCATGAGAATCTAGTACACAGATCAAACTTGTAGCAAAATACCTCAATGCATGAAAAAAATTTGATGCCCATGGAATATCTTAACTAAACATAACTTAAATAATGTAATCTCATTAACGCATGCCTTATGAGTAATGGTTCATCGCGGGAAAAGTTGACTGTTTGCTAGGATTCAAGGTACTGTACACATGTCTGACAGTATTCTTTCCTTATTGGCTGTCATGTATGCATGAAGCTACTACCCTATTTCACTGGGCAAATGATGATTCTGATACTATAAGGCACAACTTTCGTTATTGGTCTACAAACAACTTAGCAGAGTCAAAACCTTGTTCATCCAATCATGAAAGAATAACCTAGTTAGAGTGTTATAGAAGTTATGTTGCCTCAAAAAATTTTCACGATTTTCCATCATTTCTACTTATGAGAGTATTAGCTTTTAAATAGAACAAGAGTGTTTGTATTCATCCGAAATTATCACAATACTTAGTGTACTCCACAGTATTTCCAAAACTAAATTTTTAAGAGCTCTTCACAAATAATATTTTCCGCCTGATTCCTCTTCGCCCAGCTACATTCTCTGCTCTTATGCTAGCTCGCTGGTTGGTGTATAGTTGGTCGCGTGACTATCAGAGAATGGCCAACGGAATCGCTCATTTTGTGCAAACCTCTCCTGAAAATATGACATGCTCTATCTCCTGGTATCGTACGAAATTTGCCTTGTACGAGATCCTCGCATGAGACTTAGTATGCAGAGTGCCGTCTTGAGCTGGTTTTGCATGGATCTTACGTCGTGTAGAAGCTGTCTAACATTATAGTGAACATTGTGGGAGTTGTAAATATAAAATTTCAATATTACTACTGTGTCATCTTCCTCCGAAAATTATAATAAAGGTCCTCAATATTATTTACAACTAAAGTAAACATACCTTATCTTATAAATATTTTTATAGCCCAATAGGTGCAGGTTTGACTACGCATCATAGCTGGTGAGTTAAGAGATTTGGACGGCTCCTAACAGCGAGGTCTTGAGAGCCGATTGAGAGCCGATGAGGGTGATTGGAATGAATATAGAGCGGCGCCAGAAAGAAGAGGCGGGGGAAAAGGGAGATTCCCGAGAAAACCCGCGACCAGCGGCATCATCCGGCACGATTCCGGCAGCCGAAAATCTGGTGACCCGGCCAGGGGCTGAACCCGGTTCGCTTTGGTGGGAGGCGAGCGTGCTAATCGCTCAGCCACCGTGGCCCCACGCGTCCTAGCGATCACAGAGTATTTCACTGAATAATCGTTACGGACATCGATTATAGACCATCCAGGAAATTTAAAAAAACTATATTTGACCATTTGTATGCCATTAAGAATGAAATGATGAGGTGGACGGAACTTAAATGTATTCCTTTGTAACTAAGTAATTTTCCTTTGTGGCAACGTCTTTTTTCCCAAGGTTGCCACAAAGTTACCTTCGAACTGAAAGTTCCTGTGCTCAGATCATTAGTCGGGGATATGTGTATCGTTTTGTATAGCATACGTGGGTTATTTCATCAAGCAAGCAAACCACCCAGTTACTTGAATGTGAGTGAAGTAAGTGAAGAGATCTTAACATTGGGATCAGGCACTTTGAAGGAAATAAAAGTGGGTTCATGTATTATTGCGTATATATATTTATCTCAGTTGTTTGATACTTTTTTTACGTTCCCACTTTACGCCGGGTGGCAATTTGATGACCCGTGGAGAGGAGGGGGGGGGGGTGAAAAGGTTTACATTTTGCTCCTGACCTAAATTTAAATCTGAAAACAGCACACACGTCCGTCCGTCGTTTAAGGTTCCTTTATGACCAATTTCGTGTAGATAAGTGACGTACGCATTAGAATATGTACGCATAACAAACAGAAAGGGTTCTTCATTGTGAATATATTTCGTTTTAAGATGAAGCAGTCACGTGCGACTCGAAACTAAGCTGATTTTGTTGTAGTAGTGATTTGTTAAGTGAAAAAAAAAAAAAAAATTGCCCACCCGTATTTTTCAATGCGGAAAGGAAAAGTGAAAACGTAGTCTAAGTATAACTTCAAACAACGATATTCAAATAAATATGGCCCGCGGTGGCTAAGCAGTTAAATTGCTCACCGCCAAGGCGAAACAGGTTCAATCCCCAACCATATTTTTGTCTGAATTTTTCTACTAGAAAGTATGCTAATAGCGCTCGTAGTATAATGGGTAACATGCCCTCTTTATTCTTTGTTTAAGGTTTGGTACAAATTTCGGTTGAATGAAATTGTGCTACTCACTCGTTACAGCAAGAAATACATATTTTATTCCGCCGCCCTGTTTGTTATGACACTAACCTGGGAGCTTGTAATACGATTGCGACTCAATTATAAATTTACATATGCGTACTCTAAGTCCGTTTTTGGCCATTCCGGTTGCATTACTTCCAGTTTACTAATGAAATGCTTTATATGCTATAGCTAGCACAACTGTCAACACGTATACAGTAGTAAAGCTGCACTAACAGAAGCTTGCAGTACATATTATGTATTTATTCATCGCGCCGCGAAAAAATAAGGTTGTTGGAACCATCTAAATTGTTGTAATATACAACGTGTTTCCGAACATTACCGACAAACTCTGGCAGGTCATTCGTGACGAGAAACTAAAACGAAAATGTCTGTATCACTTTTTCCCTAAAGTGATTACTAAGGCAGCTACGCGCCCCTAAATGCCACGATTTTGAAAGTAACTGAGTTAGAAATATCAGGTACTACTCACGATTAAGCAACAAATTGGTGAATAGTGTTTGGTAGAACGGATATCTTACACCTCTGAAAATGTGGTTGATAGTATCATCACGAAAATATGGGTTGCTACCCTGTTTTTCACGAAAAATGTGGGCAGTAAACTGTGAGCGATTTGTTGAGATGACTTAAGAATCAACCCATCTTAACCAACATAAATAGTCGTCTTGTCGGAATACTCTCGGGTGAACCGTTTTCGCGACATCCTTTCGGAAAATACGTATACTAAACAGAAGGGTGAGTGACCTGCGATGTAGGCAACACGCAAGACACGGGGCGGTGCAACACCACGTGGCATTTGACTTCACGATGCGCTGATTCTCGTAAGTCATATCTACAAATTGTTTATAGCTTACTGTTCACATTTTTCGTACAAAAACCGAGTGGCAACCCCTATTTTCATGATGACGGGGGATAATATTACCAACCATATTTTTACAGGTGTAAGATCTCCGTTCTATAAAACACTATTCACGGATTTGTTGCTTAATCGTGAGTAGTTACTGAAATTTTTTACTCAATTACATCCACAACCGTGGTTTTTAGGGGCGCGTAGCTCCCGTAATTATCTCTTTAGGGAAGAAGTGGTACAGAGACACACACACACACACACACACATACATATATATATATACATACATATATACAACTGAAGTGTTGTATGTAGGCTACCATCTAGATATAATTAATATATGTACTCATACCAACAGAACCGTTTATTGTATCCCTCTCTGTGATTATATTAGCTACTGTATCTCCAACAGAACCAACTCAAACCATATTTCGATTGTGTTCCAACATCAACTAGGATTGCAATAACCCAGCAGAATATTCTGTTTCTGCTACCCTCAAACCCAATCACACAACTATCCCGTACTAGCTACAGGTTATTACAATTTTAGTTATTGTGGGGACCATCTAAATATTGTTGGAAAACACTGCAATTTATTGTAGGAATGCAGTGCTCTTCTGTAGCAACCATACGTCCGGAATCAAATACAATCAGTGAAAGTAATACAGCAAACAGTTCTGGTGGTATTACTATCTAATTAAAAAATATTTTTGATGTTAAAGGCTGTTCACGATAATGAGCACTTTTGAAATCAACCTTAGAAAAAAGTCACTGACCTTGCCTGCATATATTTTAACATGCGCCCAGTAAAGTTGGTAATGATGGATGGTAAATAGTTACACATCTTAACGTCAAATAAATAGTCTTAGGGAACCATTTGTGCAAACTGAAATTATTGTTTTTTCCTTTGTTTTTTCAGTGCGTCTAAGTATAAGAATGAACAGATTTGTAACCTACTTATTTTTCTAATAATTCCAGAGTTTCACTTGACCGATGCATGAATAAAGTTATGAGGCCCATGACAATGTTAATATTACATAAGGCGGATGAATACACAACGTGTGGATAAGTAGATCTTAAGCAGGGCTTTCAAAAGTGCTCATTTCACCGTGAACAGCCTATACCTATACATTAGATGGATGTGATTATTTTAAACGTCTACGTGGTTCGTACAAGCTTTTTTTTTCTCAATGCACTGGGTACATGAAAAATAAAGCCTTCTGTAAAGGCCAAGAGTACTATAGACACGTCCCTCCTTACCAGTTTAAAAAGCCACCAGGGTGCAACAGTGGCTGAGCGGTTAGACTGTTAGCCTTCCACCAAGGCGAACTGGGTTCAATCCCCGGCTGGGCCACTCCCGGATATTCACAAGTGGGAATCATACCAGACGATGCCGCTCCATTCTCAACTAATTTTACCCTCATCGGATCTCAATAAATCGTGGTTAAGAGTGAGATGGACCCCGCGTTTTGTGAAATAGTTATTTTCACGAATAAGAGTTTCTCGGTAAATAAATGTTCTGCAAATAAGACTTTTTTTGAGAAAATATAAAAACAATTATCTAACCCCCTATATTTTTGTTACTTTTATAATATTAACTGTATTCTGGGAGAAAAAAATTCGTGAAAATGGTCAAATCAGCAGTTTCCATAAGTGGCAAAAGTACACACATTAGGGCGTAGTTTAATCTGTGGGCTTTCATCGCGTGTAATAAAACCCCACTGTTGCGCGTCTAATTTACACAGTACAGCATCAAGAAGGAAACCCTGTACGCCTCGCGCGTAGGAGCGATGAGGCACTAGAAGTGTGTGTTAGTGTCGCCCGTATCGCTCCCTCGTTTCTTGATCTTGGCCGGGGGGGGGGGGGGTCCAACCCACTCTTACGAGCCGCCCATATCTCTCCACTCCACCTGGCGCCAGCCGCCGGGTGGCTGCCCCTGGAGGGCGTCACTCACCGCGAACCTGAGCTGTCCGACGGGCGGCCTCGCGTAGGGGATGCCCCGGTAGGCGAGGAACGTGCGGCCGCTCAGTGACGTCATCGTGTTGCCCCTGACGAGGCCTTGGCGCACGCGCACTATTGGCGCCGCCTGCTCTACCGCCGACACCCTGTCGGCGACCACGAGGAGTAGGTGCCCCACTACCGTCCACGTCAGCTGCGAACCGACCGCCATCTCACCACTGCAGGCCTCTGCAACACGCAACACACACTCTCGCTGTCAAAAATAAAACAGTCCTCCAGTTTATTCTAGGGTTGTTCGAAATCATAAAATTATCGATAGTACCGAAATTATCGATAACACCGAAATTATTGACAATGAAGAAAACATCGATAATATTGAAAACTTCGATAATATCGAAACATCGGTATACCGATAGGCCTATTTTTAAAAAATACATATAGATCGATGTTATTTTTCATATCGATAATTATCGCTATATTAAAATATCGAACAGCCCTAGTATATTCACGATGTCTTCACACTTTTCGAATCGTACCTTTTAAAAATCACAACATATAGCCTATGACGTGTTTGGTTGTTTCCCAAATACGGTATATATCTGAAGTGTTTTGTACTCGTGTTAACGGAAAAAGTACCTTATTTTTTTGTTAAATTTACATTTTACTTATAAATCATAATTAATTTTATTTAAATAGGGAGACATTGTGCGTATTGGTAATGCCTAGTAAAAAATAGTTCTCATGCAAAATCTTACTGAACTGAGTGAGCACGAATGCATTGCGCTATTCCTCATGTGTAATTTTTTCATACACAGTTAAGCTTTTTTTGTATGAGGAGAAGGAATATCCTGTAAGGAGAACTTATAGCAGTGCTTCAGAAAAGTTGGAAGTAAAAGTGAATGGGCTATACTGCATGCTGCGAAATGGTTCCCTATTGTAGTCTATTCGCAGTTTCTTCATATGTTTTGAATCAAACCATGTAAAAATCACTCCACTGTATGACGTGTTTAGTTATTTACTAAATCTGCCATGAATCACAAGCGTTTCATATTTCTGTTAACATAAAAGTATCTACTTGTTCGTTAAATCGAAGTTTTATATATTTGTTATTTATATATTTATAATATTTTATTCGTAATAAACATGAATAAAATACTGTGAGAAAACAATTGCGTTACTAGCGCCTAATAAGAAATTGTTCTCGTGCAAAATATTATTGTCCTTTTGGAGTAATTTTTTAGGCTTGTTTAAGCTTAGTTCGTACGAGCGGGAGAATATCCTGGAAGTAGGACTTTAGCAGGGCTTCAGAAAAGTGCGAAGTAACCGTCAATGGATTATAGCTGGGCTGCCGGCTGACAAGTAGTTCGCCGGGCGCTGATAGGCGAACGGCGTCCCAGCATTTTGCTTTCCAGGAGCGTCATTTTGTTGGCGTGGTACAAGCGACTGTTTCGCCTCTGTATTCTGAAGTAGTCTGTGTCGCATCCAATAGCCCCGCGGTTCTGAATTCCTCACTCCGAACCCTCACAGCGAACATATTAGTTAAGTAATATCATGCTGTCGCAGAGGTGAAACAGCCGCTTGCATCGCGAACGTCATGGGCCAACGTTAAGGTCATCAACATCTAACATGGCTGACAAGGTGGACACCAGTCGACCTTTGGGGGGGGGGGGGGGTGTTGTTCGAATTTGTCGGGTTCAAGGTCATCCAAGGTCACGAGCATGGGGTCAAAGTCAAGGTCGCCCAGATCCAATATGGTGGTTGGGTGACGTCACAACATGGCGGCCAGCCGTCTCCTGGTGCCTGGCGCCTACTCCTGAATCCTCTGTGTTCCATTAAAATACATTATGCCTAGGGATATGAAGAATTCGCAGATTCATCTTGACACAAGATAGAATTCGGAAAACGTGTGTTTATATAGCTTTAGCCATTAGTCCACACAGTGTTTGTCACCTCCTGGAGAATGCTGGCCTAATCGTCGCCTTCGACTGTGACAGCAGACAACCAATGTGCAGTTAATATCCGCATATTTGTACATAAAACTGTAGAGTCTAGTCTGCAGGTCATTCAACTCGCGAATTTTTCAGGTCTCTAATTATGCCCGATTCACCATAATTATTCTACTCTAGCTGCCAGAGATATTTCGTACCACTATAAATAGATTAGAGAAAATTTTACGAAACCTTGGTGTGGAATGTGTAAAATTAATGTCGAATTTTAACAAGCATGTGTTGTAGACTTCACGTTTATTGTAAATATTCTGCTACGAAAAAAAAAATTGTATGTTTTCAAAAACAATGTTTTTTAAACATGCATTATTTCAGTTGTAGAGTTACAAGGAAATCTTTAGAAACCAGTTTACAAAAAATTGTTCACAAAAATTAAGCACAGAAAAACTTTTTACACTGTGTATGGCAAACAGTTTTACAGTCTTCCAGAATGTGCACGCTGCTGTGCGCTGTCCGCAGTTGGTAGTTTTACAGTTCGTTGTCGGCAGTAACAAATAGCAAGTGTAGCATTCACAGTGAACAGCTAATTAAAAGTAAGGTTACTAACGCGTATTGACATTAAATAAGTAAGAATATTCTTTTGCGGTAAGAAAATCAGTAGCGATCCAGTCTCGCACACAAAATTAAGCAATGGATAGAAAGCCCGTGTTTTTTTTTTTTTTTTTTTTTTAGTATAATATTTTCTTTGGTGCATTGATTGTATGCAACTAGCTTCAATTACATAGGAATTACATTATTGTTTTGGAAGTAAAAATATGAAAATATTGCTATTTATGAAGTCAGTGTTTGTTTGGAGTTTTTAGCTTATTTATTTTTCTGTGCACATAAATGTTAAAAAAATATTTTTCATTATTCCGGAATCAGTACAGCAAACCACGTTGAATAAGAACGGGCTAAGTTTGCCTAGCAGGCAGACAACTTGCAACTAAACGGTACATAAGCAGCAGACAAAATGTTGTTATGCACGACTGCTGGACTGCCGAACGTCGACTGCTCAATGTGATGTCTCACACGGATGCACGTGTGTTAATATCCGACTGCACAACAGTCGACTGCGGACAGCAAACTGCCGACTGCTCATTCTGAAGGAAATATTATAGTAATGTCGGCAGAGAAATATGAAAAGCAGTTCTGTCCCAGCAGTGCCTATTAAAGGCTTATTTTAATTGGTAGTCGTTTAACAAATAGAGTAATAGGTACATGTTATTTTTCTTAGAGTTTCTGAGAGGTACTGGATAGCCGCGTGGATACCTAAAGGCAGTTCACGGATAATCGAGTACTTTAGAAAGCCCTATTTTTCTTCTCGTTTTGTATCCTTCCGCTGTATGTGTAGTTAACATTGTCATGAGCCGTCTCACTTTATTCATGCATCGTTCAAGTGGAGGTCGTGGAATTCTTAGAGAAGTAAATGTGTTGATAATATGAAAATTCGTGCTTCTCTGTGTATAAAACAATAAACGTGACTTCAGTAGCCATCCATTTACATATTTGCAATCTCAATAAAATGTTTAAACCTCAGCGATATCAACGAATGCATGCATTTACGATTGCAAGAGTGTTTGCCAAATGCGCTGTAATGGGAAGTGACGCAAAAAAATAAACCCCCCCAGCTTCCTTCCTCCCGAGCGAAGGTACCAGGAGTCTAACTCACGACCTCCACACAGCACGTGCCAGACGCGCTAAGTGAATGGCTAAACACACTCTTTCGTCCATTTCGCAAAGGACAGTGAATCAGCGAAAAATCCACGCGCCGCTCTCTGACAACATAGAGCCGAGTGGCACTTTTTCAAGGCCACTCCTAGTGCAGAGTGTCAGTTGCATCTGCCGCGCAATCTACGTCATATTGTTCAGCAATTAATGTTGATCTCAGTATTTCCGCAGTGTCGCAATCATAAATTGAAGTACGTCGTGACTAAGTATACTGTCAGAGTGCAAATTTTAATTTCTTTTTTTTTTTTCTTTCATGCTTCATGGCTTCATGCTATTATGCTTTCCAGGAGCGTCATTTTGTTGGCGTGGTACAAGCGACTGTTTCGCCTCTGTATTCTGAAGTAGTCTGTGTCGCATCCAATAGCCCCGCGGTTCTGAATTCCTCACTCCGAACCCTCACAGCGAACATATTAGTTAAGTAATATCATGCTGTCGCAGAGGTGAAACAGCCGCTTGCATCGCGAACGTCATGGGCCAACGTTAAGGTCATCAATATCTATCATGGCTGACAAGGTGGCCACCAGTCGAGACTTTGGGGGGGGGGGGGGGTGTTGTTCGAATTTGTCGGGTTCAAGGTCATCCAAGGTCACGAGCATGGGGTCAAAGTTAAGGTCACCCAGATCCAATATGGTGGTTGGGTGACGTCACAACATGGCGGCCAGCCGTCTCCTGGTGCCTGGCGCCTACTCCTGAATCTGTGTTCCATTAAAATACATTATGCCTAGGGGCATGAAGAATTCGCAGATTATGGAAAAAAATGTGAGAAAATTCTAGTGTTTATTGTGACGCCTCTTGCTATTCACCTAGAAATAGATATCCGAGGTGAAACGTAATTTATTCATTAAGAAGTAAAAATCATAAATAATACCTATTTTTTGCATAAAATCTCGTTTATGTGTGAAATGTTTCTTCTAATTTATGATACTAAAAACTGAATGTAACCTAGTGTTTACTAATTACAAAATCGTTATAAATAAACCCATCATGTTTGATGAAATAACATTTCCTTATTAATAGCTGAACAACAGGTGCAATGCAAATTAATATTTCTGTCGACGTACTTAGTTTTAAATGGAAAAATACCTGGAAAAATGAAATTCGCACATTTGTACGTGTCCTGGTTTTGAAATATAACACTTATTTTCTTCTGAAAAGCCTAATTTAATAGTTTAGAGGCATTGATTCCCTTCTCTTCCTTTCTACCTTTTGTTTTTCTTCTCTTTGGCCACATATGTAGGCACGGTTAGGCCATACTAAAGAAATATGTCTTTTTGATTTTGACCAAGCCTTTGGGTGTATTATTTTTTTCATAACTAACTATTTATATTTTTATGAAGTATTGCTAAAAACTTATTATAGTTTCTTATCCCAATTGAATAAATAAATTTTATTGTTCCTATTGCCGTGAGAAAAATGGTATACTCTGTGTGAATGATGACTACAGGATATAAATAGATAATTTCAAGGCCTAGAAATATTCTTGTATTTACTGCCAACAGCAGCATTATTAAATTCAGTCATCTTAAAATTATGACATAATAATATGAATGGTTATTTATGTATTAATATTTTATAAAGTCCGCAGGACTTGCCTCACGTGCACCAGTACTCTAACTTAACGTCAGTAAAATTACGTCAAACATTATGTCTCGCTAAGGATTCGGGTCTAAGGTGTTTTTCAATGAATACGTAGATTGACAAGAAAAACGATTGCAGCACATCTACAACCACAAAATGTAGACCATGTACAAATTTTAGATAAAAATTATTTTACATATATATATATATATATATATATATTATATTGATTAAACATTTTAAATATGAAAGCAAATGAAAGTTACAACGCTAAAGTTTAAGCACGGGACAGTCTTTGCTATAACAGAAAATATGATTGAATCTAAATTTAAAAAATCTGAAATTACTGGCATGTTCAAACTATGATACACCAAGAATGAAAAGTAAATGCTTTTATAACATGGTGTTAATTAAATATAGTATCATAATTTGTCAAGGAAGCTTTATACATATATTACAACATTGGAGAACACTGACCACCACATTTCCTGTTTTAAATCGCATTATTTGGGAATAAAATTTCCTTGAAATGGATGCGTAATCGCTTTTTTTTTACTAGAGAGGATGGCAATAAATCCGTATGTTAGAACATATTCTGAGCAGGATGTTAATTGAAATATTTACGTTATCCAGCATGCATCCTTTTGTAAATTGTATGCTATTTTACAATACTGTACTCTGATAAAAAAAAAAACTGAAAGAAAAAGTGAGCGAGTGATCAAATGGCAAGATTTGGCACGCATAGACGCCAAGGTTCTTAGAATTATAGGAAGTTAAAGGAGTACAATAAAACGTGCGTGACTTGAATTGCAAATAAATGGCTGATGACTGACGCAGTTCGTGATTTACCGCGCAACAGTTGACGGTAATTCTTCGTGAGTAAGATGGGCTCTAACTATAACTAGTATGCACTTAAACATACATAATATAGTCGGTGTGCTCTTTACCAGCAACACAGTCCATCGTGTCCCGTCGAATTAGACCATAGCTTGGGTTCTAAGTCCACGAAATTCCTGTGGTGGAATTACTCAGAGGTTAATTTTTAAAACCGATCATGAATATATGAAGCATCATTTTGTATTACAATTATTAGCTCATTCCCCAGGAACAATAATATTTCTCCGGACTCGAAAGTCAACGTATAAGCTTACAATAAAATATGTTTAGTGAATATTATTCCAAATGAGAGGGCTTTCGAAAGTGCTCACTTTACCGTGAACGACCTATACAAAACAATTTCACTTTTCCACTTGACTGACGTTTGAATGAAAATATCAGGCCCATGGCGATGTACGTTTGTACGTGTGACGGGGAAATACAAAACGAAGAGAAAATTAGATCTTGAGCAGGGCTTTCAATAGTGCTCAATCGACCTTGAACTGTCCATATGAGAGGATGTCTTTAGAAGCGACACCACAACACGTGTTATCCCGGAGAGCAAAGGGGGGGAAAAAAACTTTCTTGGTACGAGCCCATTCGCCGCGTCATTGTGTAGGTTATTCACCGCCCGTCGATGCTTCGCGGCGATTATTCCCCAGCTGGTCAAGGTCGCGCCTTCTTTTATTCTCCCTCACCCGGTTACACGTCGTCTGTCGGGTGCTGACACGATGAAAGGACCGCGGAGGAAAACGGAAGGCCATGTTACTAGGAACCGGCGTCTGAGGAGCAGGAGGAATCGAAAGGGGGCCTCCCCCCCCCCCCTTCCTCGAGAGATGAAGCGGCCCGTGCCGACGGTGACCTTGAGGGAAATTTTTCGCCAGATCCGCCAGCACGTGGGGTCTATTTATAGCCGAGGGCAGCCACGCACGTGGAGGACCTGTGATGTCGTCACCGCCCCGGCGACTGGTTCGCCCACCCGGAGCCACTGGCGATCCGCACGTCCACAAAGCCAGTAAGATAAAGAAACGAAGCCCAATGCTGTTTTGGTTGGCCCTTGTTCCCTTTTTTGTTCGGGCTATTAGCTAGATTTTTGTGCAAACATTGCAAACTCTCAAAACAATTATTTCACTTTTCAGACAGACGTTTTAGGGCCGGTTTCTCCTTCGTGATTCGAAAATCGATGTGAGGTTGCATCTAAGATCGACACAGAAAACTAGTTCAGAGCTGGACTGGAGATCGAGATTAAGTACATTGGAGTTTGGAAATCTCGATCCGCGATCAGCAGCCATCGTCGACAAATGTAGTTTGAAAATGCGCCAGCAGATAGCACTACGTTCGGTTGTTTTCTAGGTAAATTAAAACTACATTATACGTACTTGAATATTATTCAGTAAAATTTGTACAACAATAATTCACATAAAACGGATAAAAGATCGCACATCTAGTTCTATCTAGTATGAAATATACTCCTACTTCCATGACGTATATTACGAATCAATAGCAAAATTTGACTCATACGTACATCGATCTCTCACTTTGGAAACAAGATCGTGGAAACGGAAATCCAGAATCATGAAATTTCGTTGGTGCAACACTTTTACATTGGAACCAAGATCAAGCTGGATCCTGGTTCGGAACTAGGATCATTTTATCTCGGATTGTTGGTGCAACCGGCTCTTAGTTATTGCTAATAACTATTTGATAAAAATGTCATAGTTAAATGTGGTATTTACTAATGGTAACATGGAACTAAATACGTGTTTAACAATTAATGGTAAAGAATACATATGTTCGTTACTCTGTTAACTACGCGATCCTGAAGTCGTGGGTTCGATCTCGAACGTTTACACTTAAAGGCGTTTCCCGCCTTCCGCTTTAAATCCAGACAAACGCCGAAGTATTAATTTTTTTAATGTTCTTTCCAAAATCCCCATGCTTTTAAATAAGGTATTTTATTTCTGTTTACGCATAAAGATAATGAATATTTTCTAACTTTTTTCCACGTGTTTTAATTTTTTTTCTTTGCCCGAATACGCAGACATTATGAATCTGATACGTAATCACACACTAACATCGCAAGCGTAAAAAAATATTTTTGTCTTCTTCCTTAAGTATATCTCTCATAAATGTCTTCTTACGTCGTTAATATGCATTGTTGTCAATTCTATTTGATAACTGGGAGTTTCTTTTGCATATGACTGAGCCAGTCATCCGCAAGGCAAACTGTCAGAATTTTGTCGGAAAAAAAAAACACAGCGGCGTATTCCGGAAAATGGATTACGAGTATTTCAGACGGGAAAGTTCTTATAAGAACTGGCTGAAAGTAATTCAAAGTATAATAAAATTTGTGTTTATGGTTCTTTGCGTAGCTATTATCCCCGGATAAACACTTCGCGATTTTAATTTATTTTTAATTTGTGCTTGTAAAATGGTACGTTACATTCGAAAATAATTTGACAACACTTAAAAATATTGACTTTTTAACCGTCTTTGAAAAAGTCTACTTTAGTATAAGAGATTGCAACATGAGTGGAACAGCCAAAATATCTTTGGTGAAACGACAGCAGTAATGGACATGTTTGTGTTTATGAAATAGCACATGGAAGTAGAGATGACCATTCTGTCCCTTTACCAAGATAACTCTCCTTATACAGCCCCTACAAGCAGTGAAATTTTGGAGAGTTTCAAATTTTTTCATGAGTATTTTCGACATAAGTTCGCCAAAGTAATAATATTGCGCTCTCGGTCTAGACGATTTTTTTCCCATCCTCTAACTGCATGACGTCCTAGTGCTCGCTTAGGTCTACAGAAATGATGTCATTTCTGGTTAACACGTTATCATCATATCGTTGAAACACATATTAGAATATTTCTTTTAAAAGCAATTAGGGTACTGTTTCGTGTAAACTTCAGGTAGTTTGGAGCTATATCTTGATGTAGGCGAAATGCTGAATGGCAGTAATGGATTTTCAATGGTTTCGAATCTGAGGTGGCTGCATAGCTATAGTAATAAATATAATGAATATGATAATATCCTTTATAGGAGACCACGCACTTACGTTAGAAAAACACAATCTAGAATTGTAAGATAAGAATGTAAACAAAAACACCAAGAAATTTCACACGTTGGAGCAGTCACTCGTCAGAACCAACACAGAACCATCATTCGTTCGAAACACAGAGAGCCGAACTGTCACTGCAGAGAAACACAGACATCAGAACGGTCACACAAAATCATCAGAGACGCTAGAACAATAGCACGCGATTTAGAGCAACATGTTGCAAAGTCCTCACACGACCGAAATGTACCATCTCGGACGATATTGCAACAGAATCACAGACGTCAAAACTACCGCACAGCCGAAACACGCGATTTGCAACTACATAGTGCAGAATCACATTTGTTGTAAACGTCACACGGCCGACATCCACGCCTTAGAACGATCATGAAGCCGAACCACAGTTGTTAGAACGATCGTATAATAGAAACGCGTGCTTTAGAACTATCATATACTAGAAACACACATCTACGAACTGTTTTAGATTTGAGTCACGTAAAACAGAGCAAGGTGTTAGGCACTAAGAGTCTTCTGTATTGTGTGGTTCTGTGGTATGTCGTTTTAGTCTGTATGTTTCGATTGGATATTCACGGTAAAGTGAGCACTATTTAAAGCCATCTCATTTGGAATTTTATTTTAGCCTTAGACGTTAACTTCTGAGAGCGGTGTAACGCACACGCTGTGTTAAATACTTGCACGGCAATATTTATTTTAAAATGCGGTTAAAGTAAAAAAAATGGCTGAAAGGAAAAGTGTTCACTTTAACGTGAACAGTCTATGTGTTTTGACAGTACCTCTCCGTATATTGAGTGCACGCTTAGGCCTGGGCTTTCGAAGCGGTACTAACAAGTGCCCGTTATCGAAAATCAGAACACGACAGAGGGTAAGAAAGGACGAAACAGGAGGAGAAACCCCGAGAAAAAAAAAACCCGCTGCCAACGGCACGTGCAGGAATACGGGGCTCGAACCCAGGAAGCCGCGGCGGGAGAGCGAAGTATCCACTTGCCACGCGAGAAACCACAGTGGGGGGCCTGCTGCGGAACTCGAGGGCGATCGCAGAGAACTCGGAGAGTACACAAGCTCGAACAGCCTCTCACGAAACGCGACATGTCGGTGCGCCGTCCGCCAGATCGGAGCCTGTCGCACGATCCTCATTCACATCTTGCGCTTTATCGAGAGCCGAATTACGTCGTGGAAATAATAGGCAAGGTGGAAGATTTCATGTCGCGAAATGTAAAGGCTGTTCACGATAAAGTGAGCACTTCTCAAATCACCCTTAGAAAAAAATCACTGTCTCTACCTGCATATATTTCAAAGTGATCCCTGAGTGACATGTCCCGTCGCAAAGTTGGTAACGATGAATGGTAAGTAATTCCGTATCTTAACGTCGAATAAAAGTGTCAGTGTCTAATGACTTAAATTATTTCTTTAGCTTTCTGTTAATTTTTTAATGCATTGAAGTGTAAAACCGAGCAGATTTATTAGATATTTACTTTTCAAATAATTTCACAGTTCCACTTGACAGACGCACGAATAAAGTGATGAGGTCCACAACAATGTTAATCTTACATAAAGTGGAAGAACACACGACGTACATATACAAGCTGATTTTAAGCAGGGCTTTTAAAAGTTCTCATTTTACCGTGAATAGCCTATACCCAGTTGTCACCTGCTTACAGGCAATTCAAGATTAACTGCGAACCTTTGAAACCAACATTTGAAAAATGTTGCTGCCCTTACCTCCATACGTTCTAACGGCCGCACTGACTGGCATACGCCCAGTTAAGTTGGCAACAACGAATAGAGAGTAGTTGTGTTCATTAACGCTGAATTAAATGTGTTAGGTTAACATTCGCGAATACTGAAATATTATAATTATTATTATTATATATATATATTTAATTCACAGAAGTATAGAAATTTTTAAAATATCTACTTATCTGTTGATTTCAAAGTTTCGCTTAGCTCTTGGTAACAACCTACTCAAACTGAAAAAATAATATGATTGTAGTAACCATATAAGATGTTATAATAGGAGCAGCCATCTGATGGGTTGTAGGTAACATATAACTGTTGTTAACATAGAGAATAATACGTACTAACAGAAATGTTTGTTGTATTCTTGTCTGTGATTATATTTGATATTGTACATATGGTTGCTACTACAGAACAAGTAGTACTTCCAACAAAAGAACCTCCACATTTTTTAGACTGTTCCCACATCAACTACGATTGTAATAACATAGCAGAATATTCTGTTGCTGCTACACTCAAACACGATTACAGAATTGTTTGGTACTAGCAACAGAACATTCCGTTATGTTATTACGATTATTATTGTTTTGAAACAATCGAGATATTGAAGTTGTACTGTTGGAGATACTATCTGTTTTGTAGTATGATTGCGGTACTGTGCTGTAGCCACCATACGTGCAATAGCAAATGCAACGTTGTTCTAGGCCTAGGCACTTTATTCATGCGTCGGTCAAGTGAAACTGAGAAAATATTACCAATGTAAATATGTTATATATTTTTGCTGATTTTTATCTTCTGTAAATAAAAAATAAAAAACGAAAGCAAAATAAATAATTTTAAAATCTAGAAATGTCTACGTAACACTATAATCACAACTTTAAAATATGAAGGTACTTTCTCTTCGTTGTTACCAACCTCACAATTCGCATGCCACTTAGTAAGTCCGTTAAAATACATGCAGTTAGGGGCAGTGACATATTCAAACGTTCATTTCGAAAGTTCATAGTGAACTGTGGACAGTTTATATTTATGTTAATGATATTTATATGTTACATACAACCTATTTTAACTGTCTATATGTCCTACAACCATATTTTTTCTCAGTGCGCCCCAGCCGGCAAGCCTCACAGCCAATCCAGACACAAGGCGGCACGTTCAAAAGCTTCGCGTGGCCAATCAACCCACGTCCAAGGAACCGACACGTCATTCCGCAATCTGTGTACTTACCCGCTCTGTGCCTCTTGCCGAGGCGGTCGCGATTCGCCTGGAGAGTCCAGCGGTCGTAGACCGCCCCGTCGAAGCGATCCTGCCGCGGCCACGCGAACGTGGTGAATGGCAATACGCGGTCTTGAAAACACGCTCGCGTCTTCGTCCTCCGAATCCTTCCCTTCCTTGCCCCCCATCCTCCCTCCACTCACTCGTGTGACGTCGCCGGAAACTAGTGCTGGGTGCCATGCACCTTCAGCTTCGGCTAAAATTATTATAATAAAAGGAACGAACTTGTTAGGAGAATTTCTCCACTTGTTTGGAACTAACTTCCTGCATCGACACAGCTCTGCAATTTCTTCCGCTTGCTTCTGGCGCCAATGAGGCTTATACTGCTTTCACCCTTTCTTCGGTCGCGATGTAAACAGAGCTCTGTTGCTCCGCCCAGGGTTGCCAACTTTTTCAAAAAGAAATTCTCTATTTAAACAGACAAAAACTAACAGAAAATCGTTAAATTTTAATTTGAAGTATATTTCAAATTAAATATAGGCAAAATAAATTTAATAATGGTTTTGGCACCTTGAAAACATATTTATTATTACTCATTATAAGTTCATTAGTACCTTATATTTAAATACCACTTTAAAATTTCTTCTGAAGTACTTTAAATACGTTTTCGCTAGACTTATGTACAAACAGTGCTCTTAAGCTGTATGATAAATGAATACTTCCAAGTACATTTTAGCGTGGAGGTTTCCTAAACTTCGCTTGCGACGGAGCCAAACAACATCGTCCCCAGCAATAGCTACTTTAACAAAACACGTAATATGCATCTCAAGAAACTACCATGCTCCCTCCACGTAGGTATATTATAAATTCTGTGGAGTTAGACAATCCTGAAGATACAAAAGCGTGATAATCTGATGACAGGGAAAAATATCACTAGATCGGCCACCAGAGTTTTATTGGAATAACTAACTTTTCGACTCGTCGCAAATACTGGGTTTGGCCACCAGACCTTAAAAATAACCAGATCTGGTGAGAAAATCACCGAGTTGGCAGTCTCCACCGCGAACAAAAAAATTATTGGTATCTGCCGAAACTATATTATATGTAGCTGCAAATACTTTCCCATAAAAAATAGACCTCGCGATACTAGCGTGGGTTTCAAGAGTGTTTATTTACCATTATAGCCGCATTCTGATAGGAACTCGACGCCTAGGCTATAATAATTATATATATATATATATATATATATATATATATATATATATATATATATATATATATATATATATATATATCTTTTTACGAAGATCCTATCCATTACCTGGTTCAGTGCCAAACCGTTTCTCAAATTATGTATCCTTCTGAGACAACGTTGCTTTACGCAGTGAGGTGGCATTTACCAATAGTTATCGCGTACACCGCTGCTCGCCGGGCCGAGTAGTAGGCCTAGGTAAGTAAGTGAGTGAGTGAAGAGATTTGGGCGCTTCATAACAGCGACGTTTTGAGAGCCGATGAGGGTGATGAGGTGAGTATGGAGCAGCACCGGGACGAAAGGGCGGGGGAAACGGGAGATCGTCGAGAAAACCCGCCGACCAACGGCATCGTCCAGCACGATTCCCACATGCGAGAAACCAGGAATGTCCCGGCCGGGAATTGAACCCGGTTCGCCTTGGTGGTAGGCGAGCAGTCTAACCGCTCAGCCACCGCGGCCCCAAATAGATATGTAGATAGACAAAATGGTATACCCGTTCTCTTATTGGTTGCACGAGGCTCTGAGGACGGGCCTTGGGTCCGATTGGCTACCGTGCCCTGTGAAATTTTTCATTTTTGGCTGAGCTTCCGACTGGCGAGTAGATTACCGGGTGCTGATTGGCGAACGTCGTTCTTACATATTGCAGGCCAGTGACGCCATTTTTGTGTGTACGTGTGTGGCTGAAGTTCTTAAGAGCGTGATGGACCCGTGCGTCCAAGGTCAAGAAGCGAGGGAGCGATACGGGCGACACTAACACGCACTTCTACCGCCTCATCGCCCCTACGAGCAAGGCGTGCAGTGTTTCCGTCGTGACGCTGTACTGTGCAAATTAGATCCGTGACAGTGAGGTTTTATTACATGCCATGAAAGACCACAGATTAAACTACGCCCGTATTTTTTGTACTATTCTATTGCCATTTAAGGAAACTGCTTCGACAAGCTTTAAAAATGCAACATTTGACCATTTTCACTCATTGTTTTCTCAAATAATACACTTAATATGACAAAAGTAAAAAATAGGGGCTTTTTTTCTGACAAGGTCGTATTTGAAGAACATTTATCTTCCGAGATACGCGTATTCGCGTAAACAACTATTTCACAACAAACGCGGGGGTCCATCCCACTCTTAAGAAGGATTTCCCCGACATACTGGATTATTGGGTTTTGTATCTTTCTAGTATTACATTTTTAAAGAAGGGAATTCCGAAAGTATCACTATACCTACCTATAGTCTATTCACTGTTACTTCACGGTTTTTGAATCGAACTTTTGAAAAAAATATACCCTATGTATTGTAAGGAGTTCCCTTACAGTGGTTCCTCACTTATCATCTCACTCATTCTTCATTTTATCTTACTTGTTTCATCATAAATTAACATATCCTTAAAATGCCCATCAATGTATGTTTTCAATTTAAAACATGATTTTATTAAGGCTATGTCAGGAATGGAACTTTGTTGTAAGATGTTTATGTGAAACTGCAGAGTTTATCCACACTCTACCGTGTGTTTTTAACTAAATGTTTGATTTATTTGCAACGTACAAAAAAGCTGATGAATTCCTATTAAATTTCTCATACACTTCGTGTCGACATGGAGAACAATTTTATGACCGTATAAAATGCCGATCTCACGAATGGTTGCTAAGTGGAGCTTTTGTCTTTGAGTTGGTTTGGAACATTTTGAGTAGAACTGTTTTACTGGAGAAGTAGAAAGTTATTACGTTCTGGAGATGATGGCTGCACGACTGGATGAGGTAGTTTCCACGACGGAGAAGGAGAGCCAGAAACTGATTAAAAGGATTATGTCTCATCGGCCTGGAGTTCCGTTCCACTGCCGAGAACGGCTTCTACTTAGATGGCGACGAGATGGACCGGTGAGTCCGCCTGAATCATATTCAGAACTGCTCTGGTTCCCTGCGCTTCGAAGGCATCGAGAACTTCTAGTCTACTAGTCGTCGCAAATTAATGTAAGATTGCAACATTCTATTTTGCATGATGTATCAGCTTAAAGCCAAGAATGTGTTTCAAAGTACAGTAGCAAGCTAATCAGATACCTTGAGGCTAGAGAATTGGGTCAAGATATCGTGAATCTAAAAAGGACTGAGCTATGACTGGTCGGACACTTGCATATTTAATTTATTAGCAATTTCCAAGAAACAGTGCAAGATTATTAGAATGACAATTGTACATGATTTCACAGTCATGTATACCGACAAAAACTGTTTCTGGAAAATAGTAATTGTTTTTTTCAAGCCATTAAAACTAAACTCATTTCATTTATTTTACACAACTGGCAGTAGTTATAATCATCGCTTTGCTCGTTTAATCATTGAATATTATTTTAATATCAAACCTGTCATTTTTCGATATAAATAGTTTGTTTGGTCTTATTAAAAATGGTAGAATATTCTAATTGTCTGATGTTCTTTGTATGTAGAGTGCTTAGTTGAGAAGTACTAGTTCTTCAGAATAATACAATTTAAAGGCCGCTAGTTTTAAAGGGGTTGTTTAATATGAGTCCTTATCATTAATTATTTTTGCTTGAAAACGTTACTGATTTTAATATTCTCCATCTATTAATCTGTAAAGGCGCCCATAACATATTTAAATTGCTATAATTTAATTTAGTTGTACATTCACATTTGTGTTATGTTTTCACACTAACATTTTACATCACAATAATTGTTTTATTTCATCACCCCTGACTCTCCACTACAGTATAGAGTTTTTTTTTTATTTGTTATCTAAATATTTCATTTATCATAAGCGTTTTATACTTATATTTTTGGTTGAATTTTAATTTCATTTATATGTTACCTGTAAATTATAATATTTCGTTTATGATTAGCATAAATAAAAATAGTTTCACTTGACCGACACATGACTAAAGTGACGAGGCCCGTCTCAGTGTTAATTTTACATAAGGCGGAAGAATACACAACGTGAGTACAAGCAGATCTTAAGCAGGACTTTCAAAAGTGCTCATTTTACCGTGAACAGCGTATAACAATACGCGCAAGGCATAATGCTTGCGAGTGTTGCGTGAGTGACCAGTTATACGAACCCGGAAATGTGATCCGAATCTAGTGACGTCCGCATCTAAAATAAGGCGGTGTGGATCTAATAGCCAGTGACCAGCTTACAACTGAACATAAGGCAACGCAAACTATAAACGTGGCATACACATCTATACGCCACACAACAGATTCGAACCCAAAACATACACAGTAAAATATTGCTTTTTAGTTTTACAAAAAAAAAAAAATGGTTTGGAAATCAGCTGCAGAGATAATTTTTGTATAGGCTGTTCACCGTAAAATGAGCACTTTTGAAAACCCTGCTTAAGATCTACTTGTATGCACGTTGTGTATTCTTCCGCCTTATGTAAGATTAACTTTGTCATGGGCCTCATCATTTTATTCATGCGTCGGTCAGGTGAAACAGTGAAATTATTAGAAAAGTCAATAAAAAGCAAATCTGCTAATTTTTACTCTTCGATGCATCAAAAGATACAGAAAGTCAGAGAAATAATTTATCAGAAATGGTTGCCTGACAATTTTTATTCGATGTTAAAATACTGAACTACTTCCCATTTATCGTTACCAACTTTACTGGGCGTATGTCACTCTGTGCGCCAGTTAAAACATATGCAGGTAGGGGTTAGTGACATTTTCTAAGGTTGATTTCAAAATTGCTCACTTTATCGTGAACAGCTTTAACACAAGTGAATTAGGTTAAGTCCAAAGCACATTAATGTGAAGTGTAAAATCTACTGTTGAATTTTAATAAGCTAGTGCTGTAAACTTCAGGTTTGTTATACTCGTGGAGATGCATAGGCCTATTCAATTTCATAAGAAAGTGAACAATGTGTAGTGAAAATATAATATTTCCCTCGTAGTATTACAAGAACAGTTGTGGCAATTTTTTTTTTTCCAAAGAATTGAAGTGAAGAGATTTGGGCGGTTCTTAACAGCGAGGTCTTGAGAGCCGATGAGGTTGTTTGAAGTGAATTTGGTGCGGCGCCGGAATTGGGGGGGGGGGGGCGGGTAAAACGGGAGATCCCCGAGAGGACCCGCCGAACAACGGCATCGTCCGGCACGATTCCCATTTGCGAAAGTCCAGTGACCCGGTCGGGGATTGAGTCCGGTTCGCCTTGGTGAGAGGCGAGAGAGCTAATCGCTCAGCCACCTTGACCCCTGAAAAAAAAATTGGTTGTAAAAGTATAAAATATTGTTTTTACGGTGTACGTGGGTTGGCACGCCAGCAAACTACGTCACGGAATGGTTTATCACGAGTGTACGGGAACACGCTAAGGAAAATCACATAGTAGCTACAACTTCAGCAATGTTACCCAAGAGCGAAATAATACACGTTTGAGTCGGCCTTGTCACACCGCACCCGGTTTGCAGTTGTGACAGGCCGGCGAGAAATCCAGGCAAAAAAAAAAAAAAAAAAAAGGTTACCGACCGCAACCTCTAGACGGATGAGCGCGAGGCACAAAAAGAACAATAACAAATCAGGAACAGGTTGAGCCTGTCAGGAATCTGCACACGAAGGCTGAAAAAAGAAAAGGAACTAAAGATGCTAAGCTTCCTACGGACCGACACAATACTCCATTCCATAACCTTACTCAGCTTAGCTACTGCCTCTGGTGTAAACGTAGGGAATGTTAGCGTAAATAAGAATGACAGTTCACAGAAAATTGAGGTAGGTATAGACTGTTCCCGAAAAAATTTAACACTTTTGAAACCCCTGCTTAAGATCTATTTGTATACACGTTTTTCGTTCTTCCGCCTTATGTAAAATTAACATTTCCATGGGCCTCATCACTTTGTCCATGCGTCGGTTAAGGGAAACTGTTAAATTATTATAAAACTAGATACTTTACAAATATACTTGATTTAACACTTCGATGCATTAAAAAAAAAAAAACAGAAATCAAGAGAAATAATTTAAGTTATCACAAATGTTTACCTAATATTTTTTATTCGACATTAATATATGGAACTATTTTCCCCTCTATCGTTACCAACGTTACTGTGCATATGTCACTCATTGTACCCGTTAAAATACATGCAGGTAGGGTCAGTGACTTTCTTCAAAGGTTGATTAAAAAAGTTCTCACTTTATCGTGAACAGCCTTTAGTTAGGCTTAACGTCTCGTCGACAGCGAGGTCATTAGATACGGAAAGGAAAATTAAGAGTGGGGTAGACACCCCCCTCCGCCCCCTTCACAGGGATATAGATGTTAATGGCGCTGGGAAAAGAGGAGAAAGAAAAACCAAATACCTAGTTTACTCAGCCGTATTTTTTCATTTAACTAACGAACATGTTTCATTCCAGCACTGAACTTAAAAGTCCGATTAATTACAGTTGCAGAGTATGCCTGGGATTTTTAGCGAATCACAAGGATTTGCGCGTCATCCGGCAGTAGTGTATGTTAGTCTTGATCTGTACACCTCACAATAGCTAATTATTCCTCAGTCATGACAGCCCCGTTTACAAGTTGCCTGCATATTGGAAAGATGAATGAATATAACTTTCATAGCAGTGACTTAAATTTTTGGGTAGCTATCCCCGTAGTTGACTTGCTGACACGTCTGGCGAAGAAAAAAAAAACAAATAAAGTAATATGTTTTGTTAACCATGTTGCAGGCGAATTTTCTACTGCCATAAGCGAAGTATGAGTAAAATTTACTCCTCCCTAAAATATTTGAAATCAAGACAAGAATAACGTTAGTGAGGATACGATAATTACTGTAACGCCTTACTTGATATTACCTACAATAGTGTAGATCTTACGTATGTAGAACCCCATAACTGTAAAATAGGGAATATTTAGGTCTTCAATTTCCTCGGCTAGTTCCTACTGTGTTATGATTCGAGTCATATAACCCTTTAATTTATCTAACACCTCTCTTAATAATATTCTCTATTCACTGGTAAAGTTAATTATCACCAATTAATGACTCAACCAGGATCATCACATATGACATTACCACAGAACATACAAATGCTAACTACTTCAAAAATACTGAAAGACAAACAATGGCAGCTTTGTTTATGCTACAGTTTCATGAAAAATAAATGCAAAGTTGATATCACCGACAAAATTAAGTTTATATGCCCAGAATATTAAACACCACAACTAAGAACATAAGAAACAACTAATAACCGACCAAGTTTATAGGCCGACACCAGCTAGTAATTTAACGTTAATTATTTGGCTTTACTTGAATGTTAAGTCGTTGGTGTCAAAAACCGCACACTACTTTGACTTATCTGATTTCTGTTCGAAAAACGAAATTGGTGAGGACCGCTCCCTGGAGTTGAACTCGGAAAGATCTCCACAGATGACTTATCCACCTGGGGTCGAACTCGAATAGTGTTAGGTAGCCATCTGTGATAACTTATATATATATATATATATATATATATATATATATATATATATATATATATATATATATATATATATATTCGCTTTTTTTTTGTAATACATCGAGTTGTAAAAAACTTCCAGAATATTGTAAAATATATAATTTTTTAAAAATAATTTCACAGTGTCACCTGATCGACGCATAAATAAAGGGACGAGGCTCACGGCAACGTTAATTTTACATAAGGTGGACGAATACACAAAAGTGCTAATTTTATAGTGAACAGCCTATATTCTACAAGACTGTCTGTTGCTAAAATAACCTACATGTCTTTCTGTTTACGACACTTAAGCCACAATGAAAAATGAACCACGGATACGAATGACCTCTTCCACAGAATCGGAGGGCCACGGTGGTGTAGTGGTTAGACCACTCGCCTCTCATCTAGGTGAACCGGGTTCTGTTCCCGGCGGGACCGCTCGCAGATTTGCGCATGTGGGAATCGTGCCGGACGATGCTGCTGGTCGGTGGGGTTTCCTCGGAGTACTCCCGACTCCTACGCCCTTGCATTCCGGTGCTGCTCCATACTCACCTCGCTTCACCTTCATCGGCTCTCAAGACATCGATTTTAAGAGAAGAGCAGGCTAACCGCTTATTACCGCGGCCTGCTCTACAACGGCGGCAAAGTAGTTCGATGTCTTAATGTGGAATTAGATTGTTGGGTAAACATTTGTGAGTACTGAAATTATTTTTAACTCTCTGTTTTATTGCATACAAATGTAAGAATGAGCAAATTTTCACACACACATATATATATATATATATATATATATATATATATAATATATATATTATACACACACACACACACACACACTTCACCTGACCGACGCATGAATAAAGTGATCAGGCCCATGACAATGTTAATCTTACATGTGGTGGAAGAATACAGACTGTGCGTATAAGTAGATCTTACGCAGAACTTTCAGAAGTGATCAGTTTACCGTGAACAGACTATACCCAGACGCCGTAAAAATGGTTTCTAGTAAACTTCCTAAACTTTAATGGAATATTTTAACCTAAACACAGTATGGGAATAGTACCACACATCAAGCTGCAAATATAGGGATATTTAACGTGCTACTATACAAAGTTGGGGAATTCCCTAGGCATTTTACTGTTCCGGGAGTGAATTTAGAAACGTTGGTAAAATTATTTACCTTACGTACTTTCTCACTATTCGTAGACACTGATTTGGTAAATTAGCGAATAATTTCTTAGAGTAGAGGCACTAATGTTTAAACGCCACACAGGCAGGAAGCCAAATTTGAAAAATCAAATTAGCACGTGATGTTGAATCTCACACCACCATGACAGTAACATGTTGTTACAACAGACGTTAAACTTTTACCTAGTGGCAGGATAACTTTCAGACTCGTTTGAGGACAAGCTTAACGGAGCTTATTCGAAATATTTTTTCTATCAGGTATATGAAATCAAATTTTATGCGACCATGACAATATTAGACTATTACAACAGATGTAACTCCGACAGGAAATGTTTCGAAGTAACTCGAGAATAAGTTACACCTTAAATACCGTTACATTTTAGCTAGTTCTTTTTTATTGGATTAGAGTTCATTTAACACGCACTGGAGATTCCGAAACCAATACAAAACCGCGAGTAAACAAGTACTCACTCCCGTGCTATAGTTCATTTACAGTTATTTCAACCTTTCCTGAAGTCCTGCTAAAGTTCTACTTGCAGGATATTCCTCCGCCTCACGCAAAAAAAAATGCTCTACTGAATCTAGAAAATTACACCAAAGCGATAGCGCACCGCATTCGTGCGCACTCAGTGAAATAATGTTTCGCGTAAGAGCTATTTCTTACTAGGCTTTAACAACACATCTATTTCCTCCCGGTTTTAACTCATATTAAATGTATAATAATTAGTATAATTTATAGGTAAAATAAAAATTACAATTATATTTAGTAAAAATTAAACAATTACATTTAATAAAAGCATAAAATGCTTGTGATACATCGCATAATTGGGAAACAACTAAACACGTTATACGAGGCGTGATTTTTCAAAGGCTTGAATCACAATGTGTGAAGAAACTGTGAATAGACTATACTTTGGCAGCAGATGACGAACAATGACTGATTCTCGAGTAAAGGCTGTTCACGATAAAGTGAGCACTTTTGAAGTCAACCTTATAAAAAAGTCACTACCCCCAACCTGCATATATTTTAACGGGCGCACTGAGTGACATGTGCCCAGTAAAAGTTGGTAGTGATTGATGGAAAGTAGTTCCATATCTTAACGTTGAATAGGAAGTGTTAAGTAACCATTTGTCACAACTTAAATTATTTTTTTCGCTTTATGGTTTTTTAATGTATCGAAGTGCAAAAATTAACCGATTTGTAACATATTTTCTTTTCTAATGATTCCACCGTTTCACTTGACCGACGCATGAATGCAGTGATAACGCCCATGATAATGTTAATTTTACATAAGGCGGAAGAGAACACAACGTGCATACAAGTAGATCTTAAGCAGGGGTTTCAAAAGTGCTCATTTTACCGCGAACAGCCAATACACAGACGACTTGTTTTAATTTTGCCAAAGTTTCCTAGTCTAGTCCATATGAAGACCAGACACAAATGGGACTTCTGTAATTTGCTTTGGGGTACCTGACCCATGGAGGCGTTACCTATAACTGTAGTGTCTAGCCCGTCCGTATTTATACCACCATTATAGGAGTCGTAAGTTATTTATCGAGAACCGAATAGTCAGGACAGGGGACGAAATTTTTCTGCATTCTAATGGCCACCATTTTACAATCCAATCGTAAATAATTCGTTTAAAAAACTAGCCGAGAGATTTACGAGGTTGAATCTTCATTACTATTGTGAAAAGCGCATTGTGCTACTAAAAGTTCAATAAAATAAATGTTTTAAATATTATAATTAAGAAAGGCAATAAATACGTTTCTCGAACCAACTGTATATCCGAGGAATTTTTTTGGTGTATATTTCTCTTCATCATTATTGCATAAGGTAAATTGTTTTGAGAGATTCCACCAAAGTAGAAGTCAATGTAAATACTAAGCCTTGTGTCAGTAGTTAATTTTAAAAAATACGGCAGCAGATGTGTATGCCTAAAGTTTTGCTTGAGATATCTTCCAACGACAGGGTTTGCTTACTTGGCTTCAAACATCTGTTTTACAACTGAAAGAATAAATAAACTCACAGCAAGGTCTCATGGTCTGGATGACTCGTTCGCCATCGAGATGATTGATGAGCCGAAACGAGGTGATGGCCACTCGTCAGATTCAGAGGAACACAAACGGTGAGGCCAAATATAGATATTTCAACGAAGCGCTTTAGCTCTTCGGCCTTGCCACGATTCGGCCCTCCAAGGGCGAGCGACCGAGATATGCCCGATCAGCGTGGTAAACCACAAGCTATAATCTGTTCACGGTAAAGTGAGCATTTTTTAGACCCTAGTTACTTATCCTATAACAGACTTTTTTTAACATGTTAGTAATAATCATAGAGTGTATATTTCACTGCTCTCAGAAATTAACGTCTAAGCCTGAAATAAAATGTATTCATGGACTATTATTCCAAATCAGAGGGCTTTCAAAATGTGCCCACTTTACCGTGAATAGCTTATAAAGAAGCATGCGTCCAACGCGCAAACAACCTGCTGCTTGTGTTTAGCGCTACATTCATGCCATTCCGCCGCGCCGGTACGCGGTAGCTGGAGACCTGCAAAATTCGCTTAATTATTTAGCGCCAGGCTGAACTCCAAGTTACTGTGCATTTTATCAAATTCTACCAATAGGCTTGTGGCATGTCTGACACGCCTCGCGGGAATCTTAAGTGAATAACGTAGCTTCAGCGGTGGACTTGTCAATCTTCTTTAACGAAGTCAAACAGGTATAGACTGTTCACAATAAAGTGAGCACTTTAGAACTCAACCTTAGGAAAAAGTCACTGCCCCTACCTGCAATGTTTTAACGAATGCCCTGGGTGACATGCGCCCAGTAAAGTTGGTAACGATGGATGGGAAGTAGTTCCGTATCTTAACGTCGAACAGAAGAAGATTAATCGCAGGGTAAAAATGAGAAGATTTGTAAAATATTAACTTTTATAATCATTTCCTAGTTTTACTTGACCGACGCATGAATAAAATGATGAGGCCCATGACAATGTTAATCATACATGAGGCGGAAGAATACGCAACGTTCATATAAGTATATCTTAAGCAGGGCTTTCAAAAGTGCTGATTTAACCGTGCAAAGCCTTTATTCGTTCGTACTCTGTACAGATTTCCAGGCCCTGAAGACAAGATAGAAATTATTCGCTTATAGGAATTCACCGCAGCATAAACATCAATTTTGCTGGCCGCTGTATACCCAATTACTAAAGACGTGCATAATTTGCGTTATTATTTTGGAAAGAGATAAATCTCATTGCATTCCTAGGGCCACTTGTTTTTCGGGAAAAGATTCCACTACTAGTTGTATTGGAAAACACGTTATTTCAGAAACAATTTCGTGGTTGGATGATTTGAACTATCACGAGTTTGAGCTGTGTGCCAGGCAATCACGGAAGTTCATTGCCGGAGTAACTTAGTTCTGGCAGACCCAGTCAAATGGAGAATGTATCCTCACACAGAAACCCGCCAATAGCCAAAGGATACCTGCTTGTGTGTTGACGTCTATCCTGCACACAAATCTCTTCGCGAACAACGGGTGGCCCTAACTATACCTATTTGAACACGACCCGTGATTTCATTGGTCGATGGCTTCTATACGAGGTCATGTGTATGTTTGACTATGGTACAGGCAGTTGGTCACAACACCGTTGAACTATTAATATTGGTTTAAAAAAAATTATTCCACATAGTGCCACAAATACTCTCAGCCATTGACAGACATCAGTATAGTCCAGAAAACTTTGGAGGTCAGTCTGCTGCAGAAAATTTTCAGGTCTCAGCCAATTATCATCGTCCTGTTGGGCCTCACTACAACGGACAATAGAGTTTACTCGCGGTATATTCACACTTTAATAACCTTTGAAAAATCACCCCATGTATAACGTGTTTGGTTGTTCCCTGCACATGTCATGTACAGAGCCTCGAGTATTTCGCGAATTCGTTCGGTACCGAGGTAGACTGCAATCACTTGTTCTTTTCTACTACTACTACTACGGTGATTGGACCGTAGTTCTTTAGCCACGCCCCGCTTAACTGTGCGCCAGTAATAATCAGGAAGCAGTAGTGCCAGTGAATGTTGAAGAGGTCTGTACAAAGGCCTCACGTGATCGCAGCAACAAATAAGCAGATGATAGTGTCTCAAAGTCTAACCTGTTGCCACATCGATCCGCGAAATAATCGGGGTGCTAGTCATGTATCACACTCGTTTTATACGTGTTAACATAAAGGTATCTTATCTTCGGATAAATTTAACTTTGACTTATATTTTATGTATAAATTATAATATCTCATTTATAATTAATTCGAATTAAAGCAGGAGGAAAATAAGCATGTTGGTAATGCCTAGTAGAATAGTTATCCTGCAAAATATTATTAAAGTGAGTGCTCACGAATGCGGTGCGTTGTCCTCTTGGTGTAATGTTCTGGACTCGGTTAAACTTTGTTTGCATGGGGCGGAGAAATATCCTGGAAGTGTAACTTAATCAGGGCTTCCTAAAAGTTGGAAGTAACTACAATGGAATTCAAACTGTGCTGCACATCATTTATTACTGGCCCGACTTTCAGCAGTTATAATGAAAATTGGTCAATGCCCCATTGAAATGTCCTTTCCTATAAGCTGTTCATAGAAAACGAGCATGCCTTGCTTAACATCTACTTGTAAAGACGTTGTGTATTCATCCGCCTTATGTAAAATTAACATTGCCATGGTCATCATCACTTTATTCATGCGTTGGTCAAAAGAAGCTTTGAAATTATTAAGAAAGTAAATACTTTATAAATCTGCTCATTTTTACACTTCGATGGATTCAAAATACAGAAAGACAAAGAAATAATTTTTAACAAGCACAAATAGTTTCCTAGAACTTTTTATTTGACGTTTAGATATCGTACTACCTTCCATCCATCGTTACCAACTTTACTGGGCGAATTTCACTCAGTACGCTCATTAAAATATATGTATACAGGGGCAGTAGTTCCCCCCCCCCCCAAAGGTTCATTTCTAAAGTACTCTTTTTATTGTGAACAGCCTTTAATTAACATAGCATACAATCCACCGTGACAATATTTTATACTTTTGAATCCTACTGACGTGCTATTAGCCTACGTCACAATATTATTCGTCGGCGAGGTAGTATTGCGTCGCCAATGAATATCTTCAAGGAATTTAGACTTCGTAATTTTGCGGCTAACTACATGTAACTCTGTTGAAATTATACAACTTAATATTACCCGACCAACACTCGAAAGTGTTGTACAGTCGATAAAAGTGAGAAACGAAGGTAATTTTCCCTGACATTACTATTAAAAAAAATCTCTGATATGTTTGTATGGACAGTAGTTATCTGAACTAACAATGGGCAGAAGTGGCACAGATCAAAGGAGACCATTGCTGTCCCTGAAGTGTGACGCAGAATGCGTCGGTGGGGGAAGAGAGGGCCAAAGACAACATTCACCAGTCACCCGGGGCGAAAATAAAAATTGTACCTGCCTGGGATCGAGCCTAAGGCCGTGTCTCGACTCGAAAGTGTGCTCACTCTCACTCGCCACTCTCACTCTGGCACACTCTGGCTCACTTTAGCGAATTGAGACTTGTGCCCTCTGTAAGCCTTCGGCATTATTTCTCTGACAGAAATGTTAATAAATAGCTATCAGTAAGATATTACTGGCTTTTCACTTCCTTCGAATGAATGTACAGTATTTAATGAAATAGTAACTTATTTTAATTTGTTACATTTTTCATGATTAAAAACGTAATTGTCATTGGAAAATCACAGTATTTAATAATATGCACATAGTTAACCTAAATGTAATGCGAACATAGTAACCTCGTTATGTATGTTCCACATCAAATGGAATATTGTTATTACACATTTCAAAATCGCAATGAATCTGTTAAGCCGATAAAATATTTGTAACACTGCTTTAGAAACAACAAAATACATCTGGATATTTAAGGTTAGACTTGAAAACAAAATGGCTGCCAGAGAGGGAGCGAGAGTGAGCACCGGCTCTCTCCTCGGAGTTGGGACAGCAAGAGAGGACTCTCTGTGACGTCAAGAGTGAGCGAGAGAGTACTTTCTCGGCGGATTGGTACATGGCCTTAGTCGCAGACGTGAGGCACCTGAACGTTTACCACACACTAAAGTGATGGGAGGAAGACGGCAAAGTTATACGGATAAGGACAAAGCCACGGAGTGTTTAAAACTCCTAACATATGGCGAAATTCTGTAGCGAAATCATTACTTCCGAAAGGCTAGCCGTGTGTAACGCCTCAAATAGTTACTATTTATTACTGTCTTAGTTATCTCAGTATATTTTTGCAATGCTTATGTTAACGTAATGTTTATTCGTATTTGTTTGTGGCGGATATACTTTATTTACTCCAGCTCTATCTCATATTGTTAATTGCAAATGGTTTTAACACCAGATAACGTATTTCTATGTAATTATGTTTGAAAGTCTTTCTGTTTTCTGCCACAAAGTTATTTTTATGTGGGCCGCTTTGCTATGGTAACGCCAAACGTAATGTGTAAAATATGTTGTAGATATCTCGCGACTGGCGCGATATTTAAAGGCGTCGTTTAAGAATACAGTTTTTTTTTAGGCTTTTAGCCATCTTGGTTTTCCCGTCAGGCAGGCGATGACCTAGTGGGTCGTCGGCCTGAGAGATATTTTATTTTTCTGGTTAATTGGCCGAGTCCCGTACAGAAATGCAGACTGCCGATAAGGCAAAGACACGCAGCATCTGAAGAGGAATTATTTAAGTATGCATGCGCTACCTACGCGGATTATTGTTAGAGCCAAATTTGAGCTGCCGCGATCACGTTTGGCGCGGCAACGACTCAGTGACGTAGCTAAGGCCCGAAAGTCTAGTGAGGGAAGACTAAGGCCCATGACCAGCGGCACTAGCTAAAGAAGATCTCGAGTTGCTGAGGTAATCAAGATTTATGTTAAGTTAAGTATGGTGAATTATTGACACAGGGGCTACGTCCGTAAATAATAAATAATTTTTGAGGAATTAATCCGGCTTACGTTACGCCATATTGGATGATCTTTTTTTTTTTTTTTTAAAGTAGCTGTACCTATATGCCTACAGAACCCCTGAACTGAGTTCTAATGTTCTCCCAACTGAAATGGTGCGATAAAATTATTTATTGATTTCATTTACATATTTTGAAATAATTTTAAGAAACTAAAGAGACTTAATTACTTATTTAATTGCAGATAAGAAATACGCACGGGAGGGCTATACTCATAGTTACAGCCACACAGTAAAGAAAATTTTGAAAACAAAAAAGAACCTATACCTAGTATTTGGTATTTGCACAGATATTCTTTTAATTCATCATTTTCCGACGAAAATATTTATTTTCCAGTTAAATTACATTTATTTCCACTCAAATGTCTGTGAGTATTCTTTTGATCAGTAGCTAGTGTTAGTTTTTATTTGTGTCTTCCTAGTGTCTATTGTATATAGTTGGTAGTCTACGGAAATTGGCAGTTGCAAGTGTTCCTGAGCTACAAATATCTTTGGTGAGATACAGGTCTGTGGTAACAATCAATTTGGGGTCCATCTGGCGTGTATTACGTTACGTATTCTGTCTACTATACTCTTCACGTGAAACGTGTACATATGCGCCAGTAGAGGGAATATCATTTTACTGGCTGTTGCAGTTTTCTTTTCCCTGCGTATTTACTTCACTTGTCCACGGAGAACTCCAGTAGTGCCAACAAACGTACGTTAATGGTCCGGTCAATACATTTTCAAAAAAGCCGAACCCTGAGAAAGAAATTCACGAGGTTATAAATAATATTTGGTGGCTATTTGCACTCATGAGGTACGTTCCTAAAAATCTGTTACATAGTTACATAACTGCATTTCGTCAATAAATTCGAATGTTAAGTTTACGTATGCTTCATTTTCAGTCACAGTGCCCTGTATGTAGGGCATTTCACAGCACGTACCTACACGTCAGCAAACAGTGTTCAGTAAGGCAATTTTCTCACGTAGTGGCAGGTGTCATTCGCTTCCAAGACTATAGGATGTATATAATACATTCGCGGTTATTTCCAACTTTTCTGAAGCCCTGATAAAGTTCTACATCCAGGATATTCCTCCACCCCATGTAAACAACGATTAACTAAATCTAGAAAATTACTCCAGAAAGTGCTGCATTCGTGCGCACTCGGTGTAATAATATTTTGCATAAGAACTATTTCAATATACGTATTATCTCCCGGTTTTTATTCGCGTTAATTACAAATATAATGTTGTAATTTAAATATAATATGTAAAAGTTCAATTTGACCAAAAATAGGACACATATATTAACATATGTACAAAACTCTTGTGATAAATGGCATATTTAAGAAATAACCAAACACTTTGAACTTGGGGTAATTATTCAAAGGTTTGTTTTAAAAAGTGTGAACAAACCGCAAATATACTGTATAAATATGGACAAATTTTGGGGGCGGTTCCTCTCACCAAAACAAGAAAAGTATATCATATAAACATATACCCTCAAATACTTCGTTTTTGAGTTATTATTGAAAGGACATTTTACAATAACATGATACCTGTTTTAAAATGTCAGGTAACAGGATGTGTTCAAAATGTCCTTAACTGTGACAAGATACTCATAGAAAACTTCCAATATATTCTCCTCTTGCTCCTACACACGCATGAACTCGTCGTATCGTGCACTGTCGCACCCTTCAAAGACTCCCACGCAGTTTCGAATGGTTTGCAGGCTTCCACGACACGTTAACGAAGCGTCTCTGCATTCGGAATTTCCGTTCGTATAAACTAATTCTTTTACTTTTCCTCACGGGTAAAAATCTAAAGGATTGAGGTCAGGCGAATGCGTAGGCCATTTTTGTAGGTCATGGAACTACCTATATCTTAGTCATAGTAGATATCGGCCTAATGAGAAATGTAAACCAATTATAGCTGTAGACAAGTATCTATACCAAGACATCGCCATCTAGGACCGGCTTCCAATGATAATTCAAAAACGAAGCATTTCTGGATGTATGTTTGTATGACACTTTTACCTTGTTGTAGTGAAAGTAACCCGCCCCCAACGTTCGTCCAAGTATTTTTATACAGACCATTCCGCGGTCTCATTAAGGAGAATGGTGCACGCGAACCGTATATTGACATAATTTTGTCATAACTGATTTAACAGCGGATTTTTTTCCCAATTTTAGCTCGACAAGATGTAAATAACGATTCTGAGCAGCTTCTTGCATTGTTACAAATTCACTGTGTTCGTTATTCTAGGAGCACTGATTGAGAATAACAAAACAAAAAAATTTTCTTTTCTTCCACCAGTACTCCGAGAATAATGACGGCAGTGAATATCCACCAACGTAAAGAGGTGTTGAAAATTGTCTTTTCGAGCCCAAAATTTCTACAAACCCTTTGGAAAATGACATATCGAAAATCGGGTAAATATTCTGCTTTCATGTACCATTCCCCTTAACAGCTGCTGCCGGTAGCAACCGGCAAAAATGTATTTTTTAACTGTCCCCAAGTATATGCCAGTGCCTTACATGGATAACAGGCTGCTCACGGTAAATTGAGCACTTCTGAAAGCCGTGCAGGAGATTTACTTAATACGCAACCTGTGCATTATTCCATCATATGCAAAATTAACATTGCTATGGGCCTGATCACTTTATCCACGCTCCGGTCAAGTAAAACTGTGGAATTATTATAAATGTAAATATTTTAAAAATTTGCTGATTTACACTTACGTGCATTATAAAAAAAAAAAAAAAAAAAAAAAAAGCAAAATACATAAATTTCAGTATTCACATATGTTTAGGTAACACTTTGATTTGACGTTGAAACATGGAAATATTTACCCCCTTCGTTAAAGGCTATTCACGACAAACTGATCACTTTTGAAATTAACCTTAGAAAAAAAGTCACTTCCCTTACCTGCATACATTTTAACTGGCGCACTGGGCGACATGCGCCCGGTATAAAGTTGGTAACGATGTATGGGAAGTAGTTCCGTATCTTAACGTTGAACAAAATATGCTCGGTAACCATTTGTTATAACTTAAATTACTTATTTTGCTTTCTCTTGTTTTTTATTAATGAATAGGAGAATAAATTAACAGATTTGTAAAATATTTATTTTTATAATTATTTCACAGTTTCACTTGACCGACGCATACATGAAGTTATGAGGGCCATGAAAATCTTAATCTCGTACGTTAAGGCGGAAGAATACACAACGTACATACAAGTAGATCTTAATCAGGGCTTTCAAAAGTGCTCATTATACCGTGAATAGTCTATACCAACGTTACTGAGTGCACGCCAGCCAGTATGCCCCTTAAAATATATGCAGGTAGGGGCAGTGATATTTTTCAAATGTTGGTTTCAAAAGTGCTCGAATGGCTGTGAACAGCCTATAGGTACTTGTATAGTTCCATACAATAACTGTTTGTTTGCTGCAACATTAAAAATATCAATTTGTCTGTGAATGTAAAAGGTCATGTTAGCTGGGGGTACCGTCAGGTGCCTATGGGGAGATTATGCTGAGGACTTTTTTTGATCTCGGGAGGTGGAGGGTCGAAGGTGAGGATGTGGCATGGGCGAAGGGAAAAATTGGGTGTATCTGTGTTGGGGACATGGCTGTTTGTTTTGCGTGAATACGTCTACGTTGACGCGCTCGGACGCCTTGATACATATTTTACGTTCCCGGCACCGCTTCACTCTATCATAAGGGTTTTTTTTATGTGTATCGCTGGATTGCTTTTGAGATGCTCTTTCCAACCGTAAACGATTTCCGTATTTCTACTTGGCTTTTTGACGAGTATAGGCAGAAATTGTGTTAAGTTCTCTTAATTTTTTTTACATTAAACTCATAAAATTTCACCATAACGACGCCACACAAATGTGTTTGTACACTGAATCGATTGATCTTGACGAGAGCTGTCGATTGAATCTTAAAAGAGCGTCGTAGCTTCTCCTAGTCAAAACTTATACTACGCGGAATTTATGAGACGCGGCGAAACGAACTTAAAATCCCCCCCCCCCCTCACTGTATCTTTTTTCTCTCCGCGCGCGATGCTTCGTAGTCCTCACTCAAGGAAGCATATGCTTTGATCCTTTGGCAATCGAGGGGTGTAATTGAATTTTGAATATCGACGGTAGATTCGGAGCTGAAATGCCAAACGGTATCCCCCGATTTTTTTAATCATCGGATTTTATGAATTACCTCCCACTATGGTCGCAAATTTGAAAGACGTATTCACCTCAAAAAACTACGACGTCCGCCATGTTTCCTACGAGAGGACTTGGCAGCACAAGCCACTCAGCCACCGCGGCTTACACGTGGCTTCAGTTAACTTAAAACTTGTCCAGAAAGGGCTATCCTACCTTGGTAGCCAACTTTTCAAAAAGTTACAACACCTTCAATAAATCTGCTTCTCTAACCAAAAACTCTTTTAAAAAAAAGTTGAAATAATTTCTTTCTAAACTAACATTTTATAGTGTAGATGATAATCTAAACTACAAAAACATGCCTTTGTACGCATTTCTTGTTCCGGTTTTTCTCGATTCCTTTTTTTTTTTTTTTTTTCAGGAAAACGACGACGCCCCACAGCATGTTGGAGGATTGGTCAAATTACGAGGTAATGATGTGATGCGTGTATGTGTAGTCTGGCATATATATGTGTGCGTGTTTACTATATCCAGTGTATAAACTTCGTACACTGTAATTTGACTTGTCCAATATCTTTGTACAGCTATGTATTGAAAAAAAGATCTTACGGATGCAATGAAAAAAAAAAAAAATCGGCCCCACCGGAGTACCAGCAGTTACGGACTGGTCGACCACGTGTCCGGCTATCGACGAGGAGGCCCCCGTCCAAACTCGGCCGCGAGCGTGGCGCGTGGTTTTTCGCACCGCAAGGGGGGGGGGGGGGGGACCGCTCGCGCAAAAATGTCATCGTCTCGCGCGCGTACGGCTAGGCCGGGGAGGGAAACTGAGGACCAAGTTGAATACTCTTAGTGAGCGAGTTTCGGAAAAGGGGGGGGGGGGGGGACGTTGGAAGAAGGAAGGGGTTACGGGGCGTTGTTTTCCTTCTCCCTTCCCCACCCACCTCTGACAAACTCCTCGTATCTTTGTAAGGACTCGGTTCAGTGCCCCTTCTCCACCTTACTTATATTTAGCCCCCGGCGCGTGCTGTCTTGCTTTGGTTCTTGCTTCCTCCTTGGCGGGCGGGAGATAATCTCGAGTAGTAGGTCAGTTCGCTCGCCAGCGGCAGCTGTTTGAGCCCGTCGGAAATAGACGGCGCGCGGTATATATGGGGCAGAAAGGGGAGTGCACGCCGCGGGAAAACATACAAAACAAAGTGTGTTTAAGAACAACCGCGTGACTATACGTCCACTCATGATTATCTCCACCTTTTCTGAAGCCTTGCTAAAGTTCTGCTTTCGTGATATCCCTCCGCTTCGTGCAAACAAAGCTTAAACAGGTCTGGAAAATTACGCCACAGTGACAACGCGCCGCATTTCTGAGCATTCGATTTACATGAGAACTATTTCTTAAAGTGAGCACTTTTGTAACCAACCTTAGAGAAAAGTCACTGCTCCTAATTGCATATATTTTAACATGCTAACTGAGTGACATACGCTCAGTAAAGTAGGCATAGATGCGGAGAAAGTAGTTCCAAGCCTTCGAGTCGAATAGAAAGTGTTACGCAGCCATTTGTGATAACTTTATTTATTTATTTCGCTTTCTGATTATTTTAATGCATGTAAGTGTAAAAATGAGTATATTTGTAAAATATTTTATTTTCTAATAATGTCAGTGTTTTGATTTGACCGACGCGTGAATGAAGGGTCGAGGCCCGTGGCAATACTAATTTTACACATGGTTCAAGAATACACATTGTGCATACAAGTAGAGCTTATGCAAGGCTTTCAGAAGTTCCCAATTTACCGTGAACAGCCTATACTAGGCGTCAACAACACGATTATTTTCTCTCCGTTTTAATTCATAATAATAAACATTAATACTATTATAATTTATATTTAATATAGTATAAGCAAAAGCTCAATTCAACCAAACATAAGATAGGTACTTAGGTGTTGACAGGCCTATAAAACGCTTGCGATGCGTGACGTATCTAGGAAACAGCCAGAAAAGGGTCGAAGGTAGATTCAACAAGTGTAGAAAGACTCCGTGGAGATTGTAGCAAAGAGTCGTATGTCCGGAGCGTCCCTCGCTTTGCGATTCCGGATGCGCGGATCCGCGAGCACATACGGACTCGTTTCAGTAATCCGTCCTCACACTCCGACCTCCGATGAGGCACCGCGCTAGTTTACTGGGCCGACGCGAGAGTGGGTTGGCCATGGTCAGTGCGAGCAGGCCGCAAGGGTCAACTGTTACAACTGAACGGCTGTCAGAGCGAACTCTGCGGCAGCCACGTGTCCGCCGCCACTGTGGGCTATTCATGGTTAAGTGGCCACTTTCGGAAGCCCTCTCATTTGGAATAATAGTCAATAAATATATTTGGGTTTAGCCTTAGACTTTAACTTCCGAGTGTCGTGGAATATACACACTGTACTTATTACACACATGGCAATATTTATTTTAAAAGGTGGTTAAAGGGTAAAAAATGGCTGAAATAAAAAAGTAACTAGGAGCTCAAAAGTGCTCGCTTTGCCGTGAACAACCTATACCAGGCTACAACACGAACTAAAGACTATCATTGTGGAAATCTCCTCTCCTTGTAGAGCAATGTTCCCCTTGGAAAACCTGTTTTATCTTTACATCAGAGTTACTCCCCAACATTAAGTGCTTATGAATAACTATAAATCTTAAAATACGCTGCAATATCACTTTTGATTGATCTTGAGTTAGGTTAAGGCATGATGGAAACAGTTTTTGCCACGGTCATTAAATTAGTAAACGTGTGTTTCCAAGGGCAAGAAACAATTTGGTCAGTAATTTTCTTATAAAATATTCGTGCTGGAAATTATTTTTTAACAAGTTTTTTGTTGCTAAAAATGTTACACGGAAGAATCTTATACTCCTTATTCGAGTGGCAAGAACTTGGGACAGAGTTTTTTTTTCACGTAGGCCTATTATTTTGCTAAGATATCGGCGTCTAAAAAAATAAGTGCTGCGTTTTCAACTGCCCAGTATGTGATGACAACTTTTAGCAGTTAGTTTCTCAGTTTAAGTTACCGACATACTGCACAACCAAATAAAAAGCAATTGCGACTACCTGCATGCGGCGCTATTTCACCTTCTCCGAAACTACTAATGTGATGCGAATTAATTTGTGTCTCCGTTTGTGGATTTTAAATACTGATAAAAGGAGCACCCCCCCCCCCCCAAAAAAAATAAATTATTTTGTTTTAGATTTTATGCTTGTGACACGTAACAACGAAAACTTAGGACGTTTCTGAATTCTCAAAAATTGCATACTTGTGCGAACTTGTCGCCGGAAGTTCCGTCCCCATGTGTATAATAGCGCTGTTCAAATTCCCAGTATAATTCACACAGGAAGTATACTAGCTAAGTATTTGAAATTGTACACTTGCTGGGCATACTTGCGTACTTCGACAGTCACCATATTGTATTTCAGGTGTGAAAATTAAGTTGTATGTTTCGTGGTTATAAAGCTCGCAAGTTTTAAAAGTTAATAAGTATTACAAAATGTCGTTCTTTTGTATGCGTAAATAATTGTCTGTTTGGTAAACGTGCTTCCAATTATGAATAAAGTTCTGAGCGTTTTTTTAGACATCTGTAGCATATTTCCCAGGTGTATGCTTACAAAAATAATATTACATTTGCAATCCGCATTTTCAAGTTATTACAAACCCCGTTGGATTGTATTTATCTTTCTTTTGTTATCAATGTGTACATTTCAAACATATGGTAAGGTACCGTACATCGAGGGACGAGGAAAGAATGCCAGTTTCTGCGTAATACCCATTTACATACGATAAATAAATGCAACAGATCCCATAGTAACTGTTATAATTTGTTTGAAATCTTCCAATGACGTGATAAAGCAATATCCCAAGGCTATTGGTGTGTTATGAATACTTGTGAAATCGAGACAAGCTGAACAGATAAACATAAGATCAGGATGCCGAGGTACAAGACTTTATATATTTCTGAAATTTGTTTTTCTTTCGTACACTTTATATTCAAAGTGTACAATGACCAAACACAGATATTATATTGACATATTTGTTTGTATTAGTTTTCGTTCAAAACAACACAGGCCTGTTATCTTGCTACTCTGCCAAGCAACCAGTGTACGACAATATTACTGCGTCACCTTTCATTTCCATCCTGCAAATAATACACGTTCACTAATGCTCCTATTAATTCCTCATTCCCAGCTAAAGCCATGTTTCAGCACTTAAACTAGTAAGATGTAAATGTACAAAACCATGGCAAAAATAAATAAATGTTTATAAGCTTATGTGCGTCTAATTGTCTTAATGCGTAGCCATAGAAGTTGTACCGTACATATAACACCACATTGCACCAAATTTTCCTGCTGGCACATAGATTCTTATATATTTCCACCAGAAAGTGCGACCAATCTAACATGAATAGCTGATGATATGTCCGAGTAATTTTAACTAATACGCTACCAGTACACATCACTGCTAGTATGCAAATGTATATACTTAACAAGTATAGACTGAGAAATCAGAAACTTCCTTAATATAGATCTGTTTCTTAATGGTTTGATTTTGATCTGACGAAATGAAGTCTTCAACTTTGTTTGAGATATGAGGCAAGGTCAACAGTTATGGGCCAAGGACTGAAGTTGCTAGAGCCGTTCCGCTATCGGGAGTGGTACAGGTAGTGCACCTATCTATCTTGGTAAGAGATGAAGTGAGTGAGTGGAATGTGTAGAAAACGACACCTACTAACGGGACCGGGTTTCGAACTGCAAAACCACAGTGAGGACGGACTGCTCTTCCAACGCATAACACGGGCTCTTCTAACGCATAACACGGGCTCTTCCAACGCATAACACGGGCTCTTCTAACGCATAACACGGGTGGACAATGCCAGTCATCGATGTCGGAGAGCTACTTCGGGCAAGGTACTCGCCTCAGAGTTGCTTTATTCCCACCCACGTTCATAAACTCCCTCGATGATCAATCGGAAGGTACGTGCAAAACTCGCGTTATTTGTTAGCATTGAGCTAAAATCCACAGTACTATATATATATATATTTATATTCTCGAGCCGGCGTTGTATCTCCATTGGCTGTTGCCTAGAAGCCAAGTCACTCCCTTCCCTGCGTGAACTGCACGTGATTGGGTCACGCGATTGCGAAGTGTTAATTAATTGGCACAGAGCTACCCCGGGCGTGTCAAATAAAGAATGCTCCAATGACAAACATTTCGCAAAGTAAAAGTGTTTTAAGTTTAAGATGTATGCTGACAGTATGATTTATAAATGGTCTGTGCAAAGCCTCATTTATCCGGAATTTTGTAAGACAGCGCTACGAGAAATAATACAACCGGTTTCTTTGAAATTTGACGATGAAGTTGTACTGTGGTAGGCCATATTAATTTATATGTTTTAAGTGTGTAAGTATTTTATTTTCTGAATGGCGCATATACAAACATTTTAGATTTTAGTGCTTTATCTGCGAAACTATGGAACAGATTTAAATTTAACTATGTATATTGTATCTATGACAATCATCGAATGTGTTAATAAATAAAATTTTGTTCTCCATATATGAAGATCTTCACATGAACAATAGAGGTTTAATGCCATATCTGGAGGAACATCAACTAATTCATATCAACATTTCACGCAAGTATTGTTACAGTAGGGTATGTTAATTAACATGTGTTAAGTGCGGCAGGCTCCTTGTAATGGGGGTTTATATAAACAATTTAGAATAATTCATTATATATATTAATAGTTTCAACAAAATTCAACCAGATTTTATACGCAAACAGTATTAATTAGAAGTATCATTTATGCATACAGAGATCCTCTTTTACCTTTTTTTATGCAAAGTAGTGTCAGGTGAATAAATTGAACAGTTTGCTATATTTCCGGAATAATTCAACTAATTTCCACCAAATTTTGCACACCTCCAGAAGGCCATGTAAAGTTACATGATTTAAATGGGGACAGACAATGATTTTCAAAATGGTGGCCATATAAATATTTTGATATGTTCGACATATATTAAACAATTTCACAATTACAATCAAACTCTTTAAGCTGATAGCATCTATTAGAAACATCGTGTACAGAGTCGCTTTTTAAAGAATTTTGTAAGATAGCCCCGTTTAAGATAATAAAGTTTTAATGCCGTATGTCGAAGACCAATCAAACTATTCCTACCAAATTTTTTTCAGAAGTAGTGTTATAGCAAGCCATATAAAACTTATTTGTTTTTACTGACTCAGACACTTATTTTTTAAATGATACACTTGTAAATATTTCAGTATAGTGAACCCTATCATTCAAAACATTAGACTAATCACATGCTAAGTAGATATTGCGAGTCCTAACTCCGTGATGAAGTTAATTGCAAATAAGCTTAATTTTGCTAGTTTTTCTGAATTTGAACCCCGGGTAAGTCTTTCTTGTATTTTAACTGTCTTGGTACTGTTTCACATGTATCTGGTTTCATCTCTAATGATATTGCTGTCAATGAGAAGTCAACGCCTATTTCCCATCTAAGCTTTTAAGAAATTCAATAAAATTTATTTGCACCCATGCAGAGGGAAGTAGGTTCATTAGTTCTTAGTAAATTCTTGTCTTTTTACTACGAGCCTTGCAAATTTGGAGAAAAAAGTGTCCTAATTGCATACAATAACAACTTTACTCTGACGCCGCAACAGATAACATTGGAGGTATTGTATTGTGACAAGCTCCAAAGGATATCTCAAATAAAACTCTTTATTATGATAAATTAATAGCCCTCTTACCGAATATAGTAAAAATCAGTCTTTCTGTCACCATGCCTTGTTTTCCTCCACTCCTTTTCAGTAATAGGTTTAGTTAAAAGAAGTCAGGAACAAACACTCTAAATTCGAATCAGTGGAAAACCACGCATTCGCAGTGAAAATGGTTCCACTTAGAATCAGTGAAAAACCAACTCTTGATTGTTTCAGTGGAAAAATTACACTGATTGAATTAGTGATGTGAAACTATTTCACTGATTCTAAGTGGAGCCATTTTCCCTGTGAATCTGTGGTTTTCTACTGATTCGAATTTAGAGTGCAGTTTACATACACACTAAGCTTATCAAATAGCTAACAAGTTCTGTACGCAACAATTTTTATAGGTGTAGAGAAAAACATCAACTATTTAGTTTCACTGAACAAATTTTTGCAAAGTGACTAGTGTAATGATAAACTTATATAAAGCAAATAATTAAAGATTCTTTGTAAATTCTAGACTACTTATCGATAAAGAACTTTTTTTTTTTTAAGTTCTTCGTGAAATAAATGCAATATTGCGGGATTTTACAGGCAATATAATTTCTGGATATTTATTGGTTGTGTGCGTTGTTAAAAGTAAATAGCCATCATTAATGAGTAGGGTTCCCCGAATTTCGCAAAAAGATTTCCGCACATGCTAAATTACTAGACACCTGAAAAAATTCGCGAGTTCAATGACCTGCAGGCTAGACGCTACAGTCTTATGTACTAATATGCCGACATAAACTGCACATTGGTTGTCTGCTGTCACAGTGGAAGGAGAGGATTGGGTCACTGTTCCCAGGCGGTGTCAAATACCGTGAGGACCAATGGCTAAGGTTATACAGACAAACGTGTTTTGAATTCTAGCTTGTCCCGACGTGAATCCGCGAACTCTTCAGGTCTCTATAAATTTCTATACCCTACGGAAGTACCAGCAGTTCTCTTTTGCTGATTGGCGACGTGTCTTTGTTAGAAGAGATATTCTCATTTGTCTTGTAACTCCAATACTGTACGTCTCTGATTAGCGGGCAAACACCTAAGACGCGAAACACCTAGATTATCCAAGCAGGAAAGTGATGCTGAGCTAAACTGTTACGTAATACAATTGGTCGTGAAATCTTTTCGCGAATTTCGGGTCTCCCTATTTATGAGTAAACCTAACACATGCCCAGTAGTTAGCTTCTCATGATTCTTCGACACTAATACGCATAAATACTTTCAAAATCATAATGGAAACATTTATATAGGCGAGTGTTACGTTGAGCTTGCACAAACCAGCTGTCAAGCCATACTCTGTTATCATGGTGACTCAGTTATGAAACATTTTGTCGATTAAACATCGAAGTCAAGCATTTCGCTCGTAATAAAATTGGGTGTCTCTTTTTTTTTTTTATTAAAATAAGTGAGGAAATATGTTAGAAATGGTTTCTGCATTAAATATGACGACTGTCAGGTCTTTTGCGTTTGGTACTGCAATTTTTTTGTGCAATATAAATGGAACTGTGGACATTCTTTATGCCCAGTTTTATACATACTTAAATTACAGAATAACAGTAACCTATTTAGTTAATCAAATTTTTACTACCCTACTTGAATAGTTTTTTAAAGCAACGTTTGGCTATTAAAATATGAAATTTTATGTGATTCGTAAAGTTTCAATAACATGATAAACATCCTTTTAAAATCAAAGTTGTAGTCTTTTAGAGTTTGATACTTCACCCCTATCATATTAGTTGTGGATACACCAACACATTTTTACGAACCGTAAACAAATTTCACTTTATTGTTTTTATGTTTCCATAACGATGAACTTGTTTTATTGTTTTTCGATTGGTATTTTTTCATACATAATGTTGTATTATAATAATAAATATGAATTTAAAATTAATTTTCTGCAGCATTCACTCTTTCGCTAACCACTGGTAAAATAAATTTTATCTAGGACGTAAAACGCATGCTGTAATTTCATATATGATATACTGTACATACATGATCTGCCAAATTATTTTGTATTGTCAACATTCCAGCAACGCTAATGCATGCCTGTCATCCACCCACATCGGCGGGAAAGTGTATATATATATATATATATATATATATATATATATATATATATATATATATATATATATATATATATATATATATATATATATAGCAAAGGGAATAAACATTCCGACAATTCAATCATTTGGTTTTAGCAAAGTGCATTTGCGTTAGAATACGTTGATTCTTTGTAAAAGTTATTGGTTGTGCAAAAAGTAATATAAATGAGGCAAGCTATTTTCAACGGTACTTATAACATGAGCAGCAAGCATAATATGAAGATCAATCAGCACCCGTGACACACATTGGCTGTAACGAATAGACGGAAAGTTATAGGAGCATATATTAAAAGAAAAAAATGTTAAATCTGCCTAGAACTGAAAAATAAGTAACCAAATATACACAAAACCTCCCTTATTGTAGCCATATGATTCACAGAGTAGCACTCACTGCCCCCCACGTATTTCCATATAGAGGAATAGTAATCGAGAAAAGGTCCCGCATCGGCATCTCCATAAAGCCATCGAAAATAAATAACTTACATTTAAAAATAAAGAAATATAAATTAGGCACACTTTAAAGATAATTTTGACAAACTTTCGTATACTAGGATACACTTTGTTGTTATTATATTGTTGTTAGCCTGGAACTCGTTCCAGCTCGTATATTGTAACGAGGAAGTTGGTAAGGTACTTGACAAGTTAGCCGGCTAAGCCAGTTCCGTGTTTAGTTTGAGAGCCAGAGAGGATGAAATTGAGAAGGATGCCGAGCAATGCTGAAATGCAACGCCAAAGAAAACGAGACACTCGCGAGAAAATGCGACCAACAGAAGCATCTTCGAACACTATATTCACGTGCCAAAATCCTAGAGTAACCCCGTCGGGAGTTGGACCAAGATCGCCTGACTGAGAGACGAGAGCCCTTGCCACTATGTCAACCTCTAATCCACACTGTAGAAAATTTCCTAGTTAACTTCCCAAACTCTAATGGAAGTTTTTAACCTATAAATTGTATGCTAATAGTACCATATATATCGCTGAGAATATACGAGTGTCTAGCACCGCTACAATGCATAATTTGTAACTTCCCTATGTATTTGACTGCTTCCTGAGCAAATGTAGGAACGCTACCATAAATGCATGGGAAAAAACCTTACCATCCACTCTTTCTCACTATATGTATACACCGGTGTGGTATATTTGCGAACAATTTCTTAGAGTGCACGTTCGACTCGGAAAACACAACACTCATCTACTTGTGTGTAAAATATGCTTAAATATTTCATCACACATTCATCAATCTACGCTTCAGTAAATTCATCGCAAGTAGTGGAAAACATTTTCTGTGTTCAGTAGTTTGATCAGTTACGGCTCGAAAATGTGTCCCTAAATATTTGTTCTTAGAGTGGAGGCACGTCAACAACCCAGTACTGCGAACAATCGCGCGAGCGATATGTCTCGGGACCCCTCAGCCCAAGCCTACCTCCTCGGGCCCGCCTAACCGACACGCCTGGTCCTTGAGAGCAGGTAGTACCACACCTACTGCGGCAGGCCACTGCCAGCCATTCCCTCCCTTCCCCCCCGGGCACCAGCGGCGAGACGAGCAAAAAATCACGTAGCGAGTAGGCTGCAGCAAGAGACGGGCCTCAAACTGGGCAAACCATACCTACAGTTTTAGTTCAATTTCTTAAAATTCGCTGCTGTGGCAATACTTTTTAAGGCATAGTTTTACTCAGATAACTGTCACTGATTCCACTATTATTTTTGTTTCGAGTATTTCTTTTCCAATCAACTTAAATAATGCACAAAGTTACGTAACTTAATCATTAAAAAAAAATATATTTAACACCTATAGAATGGAAAAGTAAGACCATAGCTCGGACAACTCAAGTTTTTACTTATACGTAAAACAAATTTCGTCGCCGTATCGTTAATAGCTCCAAAAATAATCACTATTGCAAAACCACTGTGTGTTTCTTACTCGATATGGTACTATATACCTAGGGCCACCTGTTTTTTTTTTTTTTTTGCGAAAATGTTTACTCAGAAGCTAGACTTCAATATCCTACGTGCACACTTGCAGTCTTCATTTGACTATTGGCTGCTTGTCTTTGTGTGAGGACAGTCTGTTTACGAGTGAGCCAATCAGAATTAAGTTTCTTCGGTACTGACCGTCCGTGATTCGCGGCCAGGCAGATGAGACCTGTAACTATTCAAATGATCAAATTACGAACGTGGTTCTGAACTGAAATGCATTGGAACACAACTTGTCCTGAAATATTTTCCCAAAAAACAGGTGCCCCTAGCTATACCACATTCGTGATTGAATTATTTTAATCGTAATCAGCCAATGAGCTCAGTAATAGAGTAACATACTTGTGATTGGCCCAGCTATGTAAGAAAAGTGCTCTTACAAAGAAGATCAGTAACAAATTAAAAAGTGCATAAGTGCATTTATAATGTTGAAGTGTGCACTGTAAGATTTCCTTGGCGGGAAAAAAAAATAGCAGCCTTAGTTTCGAACATATTTTGGACCAACGTATGCCATGAATGTGTTGTCACAGAGTACTTGATAAAACGGAGGTGAAATAGCCGTTTATTCCGCGAGTCCCAGCCACAGACTCCACCAAAATGGCGCCACTAGCTATCACAATATCAGATCGCCGTTCGCCAATTGGCGCATGGTAACTTAATCGCGAGCTGGTAGTCTAACCAATAGGGAACGTTTCGCAGGACGCTGCAGCTAATAGTTACCTGAGAAATTCGCGGATTCGTTTCGGGACAAGCGGGAAATCATAAACCTGTACGTATGTGTCACTTTTGCAATTGGTCCACGCTTTATTTGACACCTCCTCGAGTACTCAGAGCCAATAAGAAACTAAAAAACAAAATGCAAGCCCAATCAACGCCATCCACCTTGACAGCGAACGACCAATGTAACACTGATATCTGATTGTTTGAACATAACACTGTGAATTCTAACCTACAAGTCACTGAATTCGAGAAATTTTCAAGTTTCTACCAATTATACACAAGATCCGTTCCCAAAGATAAGTAGGTAAGTAGTTGGGCTTAACGTCTCGTCGACAGCTATGTCATTAGAGACACGGCAAATTTCTCAGAGAAGAGTGATTGGGGAAGGAATGGGAAGTAATCGGCCATGGCCTTTGTTAAGAAACCGTCCTAGCATTCGCCTGAAGTGATTTCGGGAAACCACAGAAGTCCAAAATCAGGATGGCCGGACCGGGAATCGAACCCGGGTCTTCCCGAATGCGAGTCCAGAGCGCTAACACTGCAACACATCGCTCGGTCGTTCCCAAAGCCTATCGCAGCCAATCAGAGAACGGCTACGCCCACACCAACGAAATTTCTTCTCTGTGTATTTATTTACTGTGTGGTGATATTGGTGAAGAGCGGTGGCTCAGTGGTTAGCCTGCTCGCCTCACACCAAGGCGAACCGGGTTCAATCCCCGGCCGGGTCACTCCCAAATTTTCGCGAGTGGTAATCGTGCCAGTTTTCTCGGGGAACTACAGTTTCCCCCGCCTTTTCATTCCGGCGTTACTCCCTTCTCACTTCATTTCAACCTTATCGGCTCTCTAAACCTCGTTGTTAAGAGCCGCTCAAATATCTCAACTCAACTCAACCCTATCATTTCGCGTTATAAAAAATCACCACGCTTTATATATATATAGGAAAAATTTGCGAGTTCAATGACCTGTAGCTAAACTCCACAGTCCGGTGTATACTCGAGCCTGAAATGTTTGTTCATTGGCTGCTGCTCCAGAGGGTAGACAGCGTTTCTTCACACCTGGCAGTGTGACAATCGCTACTTGTTTCTTTACAAATCTGGTATTGGCTCAGAGTCGTCCAGGGCGTGTCTAATAAACAGCGATCAAATTGTAAAGTCAACTTCAGTGTACACGTGTTTGACATCCTGAAATGAACTCGCGAAATTTTCCTATCCCTATTAATAACATTTTTATTTCAATTCTAATTATTTAACTTATGCTAGTGAGTCAGTTTTATTATATATATTAGCATAGCACCGATTATTTCACAGATTAATGTGGCAGCAGGCTAGACTCGACAGTCCTCTACACACTCGAGATACTATCGTTCGCTTATTGGTTGCTGCGTTCACGTGAGGCCTCTGTACAACACTCACTCGCACTACTGGTTCCGGATTATTACTGGCTCACAGTTAAGCAGGGCGTGGCTAAAGAACTGCAGTACAATCACAGTAGTAGCAGACAAAAACAAGTGTTTGAAGTCTACCTCGGTACCGAACGAATTCGCGAAATACTCGGGGCTCTAACAAACAGTAAAACTATTTTTAACACTGGTTTATGCATAGACTTTAAAAATAATACAAGTTATGCCTAGGAGGCCTCACTAGTTCTCATATGCAGGCATTTGTTAGAGACCCGGGAATTTTGCGGATTCATTTGGGAACAGGTTAGATTCCACAATATTTTGTGTACTGGAGCCTCAGTAAATTGTCCATCGGCTGATGCCGCAGTTTTATAGCAGACCAGGTACAGCGTGTATTCGGTCCTCGTTTCCTTGTAGGTCTGTTATTGGTTCAAATTCGTCCAAGCCGTGTCTTACAAATTGCGATCCAATCGAGAACGAAAGTCAAATGTAAATCTGTTTGAAGTCTAGCTTGTCCTTAAATGAAATCGAGAAATTTCTGGGTATCTAGCAATAGTGTATATTCTAATTTGAAAGAAAGAAAGAAAGAAAAAAAAACTGTAAAAAAATTTGTAATGTAAATATTTTTAAAGGGCAGAAATTAAAGTGGATATTTCGTTACCCATTCATATATTTAGTTACTGAAACGTAAATGCGGCTGTTGAAAAGTGTGGAATGTCAGCAAAAATAGCTGTAAGCAGCCGTCTGCTTACGTTAATTATCCTTCAGCAAAACAGTGTTATAAACTATAACTAGAGACCCGAAAAATTCGCGAGTTCAATGACCTATAGGCTAGACTTCACAGTCTTATATACTCTCATACAGATATCAACTGCTTTTTGGTTGATTGTTGTGGTAGTAAAAGGCGGTGGTTGGGCGCACAATTTATTGCATGTTTAGTTATTAGCTAATTTATCTCCAGGAGGTGTCAAACAACCCCTCGACCAATTACAAACGTATGAACGTACATGTGTGTTAATTCCAACATGCCTAGAAATGAACCCGCGAAATTGTCGGGTCTCTAACTACAACGAGAGTGCTGCATATTTTCTAAACATATTTCTATAACAAAAGTTTATAATTCTGAGCAAGCAGAATACTCGCGAAGTTTGTTTACGTTGATTTCCATCGTCGTCGCTATGCTTACCTATGAACGGACCTGACCTTGAGGCGTCTACTATATTTCTACCAGGCAGGGCCCTTAATAGTGCGCGATACACACGTTTATGTCAAAAACGTTAGTTGAAGTTAACAATTTGTTTGCAAAACAACAGGGGAAAAGTAATAAATAGCGATCTGAAAAATTCGCGAGTTGAATGACCTGCAGACGACTCTACAGTGGTACGTACAAATATGCATATATTAACCGCACATTGGTTGTCTGCTGTCACCGTGTAAGGCGACGATTGGGCCAGCATTCTCCAGGAGGTGTCAAACACCGCGTGGACTAATGGCTAAAGTTATATAAACACACGTGTTTTGAATTCTAGCTTGTCTCAAAACGAATCTGCGAATTCTTCATGCTTCTAGTAACAAAATGCAATCCTGGAAAAAAGATTTTGCCAAATTGATACATGTGTTCTGCACAATATCTTCACCATAATGACGCAAGAAAAAAATTGACAGAAATACGTTACATGCTGGGTTTTTTTTTTTTTTTTTTTTTTTAATGTATAAAAAGAGTTATGTAGGGTTATACTTTCTCGGTTTTCGAACATTGGTTTCCCAAAAAAAAAAAAAACTTGTGGAATGCTGTCGACGTTTATAGCATCCGTTCGTGTCCCAATCGCTCTTAAAACGCGTCTAGCTCCTGACTGCCAAGCTACCGCGGTTCGATGCTCGTCTTTGGCAGGCGCGGGCCAACAATATGAGATGCAAGACGGACTCACTTTGGCTGTGTCCTTCGACGTCGGGGTCGTAGACGCACGTTTCCGCTAGCTCTCGAGGCGTAGAAGCGTCTCTCCTCGGGGTCTCGGGAACAACACAGCTTGCCCCACTCGCGCTAGCGTGGGCTTCGCGCAGGTGTTATATACCTCCTTTGCGAATTCCCCTCCTTCCGTCCGCAACCATCTACCCCCCTCCTACCAACAGCGTCGCGGTGGCGCCGCCCGCTTATTCTCACATCGCCGACGGCGGCGTCGACATGGGGCATCCCAGGGCCGCCCCTCCCCCACCACTCCCCCCACCATCCATCACTCGTATCGGCCACCGCACCACGTGCGCCGAAGGCCGGAGGCAGAGAGAGAGACAGCAAATTGACACGCGCGGATCGAAACCACGGGGTTATTAGCAGACGATAAACACGGAAACCGAAAATAAAGAGATGAAAAAGAAAATACCGGGCAACAAAAACAAGTGTGATTGTTTCCTATTTTCGGAGACGGTCTCTCACAGACAGCAGCGTCCGAAAGATGGACCAAACCACGGAGCAGGCAGTTCAGTGTAAAGTGCCCACTATTTCAGGCCGTGCTTAAAATTTCCTTTCAGCTTATGTGTAACTTTTTGCCAGTTGTAAATATATAATTACAATTTGACTAATAAACACAGTATAAAGACTATTCACGATAAAGTGAGCACTTTTGAAATCAACCTTAGAAAAATGTTACTGCTCCTACCTGCATATACGCACTGGGTGGCATGCGCCCAGTAAAGTTGGTAACGGTGGAGGGAAAGTAGTTCCACATCTTAACGTCGAATAAAACGTGTCAGGTAACAGTTTGTGTTAACTTATATTATTTATTTCGCTTTCTGTTTTTATATGCATGAAAGTGTAAAAATAAACACATTTGAAAAATATTTACTCTTCTAATAATTTCACAGTTTCACTCGACGAACGCATGAACAAAGTGGTGAGGCCCATGGCAATGATAATTTTGTATAAGGCGGAAGAATACACAATGTGCATAAAATTAGATCTCAAGCAGGGCTCTAAAAAGTGCTCAGTTGACCGTGAACAACCTATATATATATATTATAGTTCTCAGAAGTTAACGCGGGCCGCGGTGGTAGACTTAGACTACTCGTCTCGAACCTGAGCGTACCGGGTTCGATTCCCGGCGGGGTCGCACTCGAATTTCCTCATGAGGAAATCGTGCCGGTCGTTGCAGCTGGCCGGCGGATTTTCTCGGGAATCTCCCGTTTTCCCAGCCCTTGCATTCTGACACTGCTCCATGCTCATCTCACTTGACCCTCGTAGACTTTCAGGAGCCCGATGTTAAGAGCCTCCCAAATCTCTCCACTCCCACTTCAACAATAAAGCTAGAACAAAACAAAAGTGTTACAAGTCTACCCTGCCACCGAAAGACTTCGCTTAATATTTGCGGCTCTTACTATAATTTGTTATAAATAGAAAAAAACCAAGGTTAAACGTGCCTAGTATTATCAAATAATTAATCTCTACGTTATGGTTAGAGACAGCCGAATTTCGCGAAAAGATTTCAAGACCAGTTGCATTTCATAACACTGTAGCTCAGATTCACTTTCGTAATTGGACGGTTCCCATATAACGCGTCTTAGGTGTCTGTAAGCGAATCACAGATCTACACTATAGGAGTTATTAAATTATGATTGGTCAGTCAAGTAAGAAAATGGGTGTCCCTAGTTATGGTTATCGTTTTCTGCAGAACGAACCGCAGTTCCTTAGCACCTTGCGGACACTATCCATACACTAGCATTCAGGAGAAGCTAGAGTGATATGTAGTGGAAAGATTTGGCAGGCTCTTAACACCGAGGTCTTGAGAAGGAATGTATGAAAGGCAGGGGGGAGACGGGAAAACTCGCCGACCGGCGGTATCGTCCGACACGATTCCCACATGCGAAAATCCGGGGATCGACCCCGCTGGTAATCGAGCCTGGTAAGGCGAGTAGTCTAACCACTACATCACCGCGGCCCCTAGGAGACACTGGAAGCCATACACCTGTATATACCTTTACGGTATCGCTAGAGACCCGGAAATTCTGCGATTTCGTTTTAGGACAAGCTAGACTTCAAACACGTTTACATTTACAGTACACAGGGTACTACACTGTGTTCTACAGATTTACTTATTTACCGCCCGTCACCCAATGGAGTGCCGAGTTGGTGGAGCTCCACACATTATAGCCTTAGATGTGCAACATGGTTTACAATCTATCGTGTCTATGTGAGCTAACTTGCAATCATATTTTTTTTTTTACTTAAGAAATTCACTTTTTAATGGACTGTGCCTTTATTACAGAATACTGACAAATATTAAAACAGTAACTCTCTAACCGTGAGTGTTTTCACTTCAAAAAACTGGAATTTAAAAAAATTTTCTCTTCTGTACCCTAAGCCACATTCGAGGTTGGTCCTAAAAGTGTTTATAGGCTGTTCGCGGTAAACCGAGCACTTTGCTGAAGATCTACGTACATGAGCACTGTGTATTTTTCCATCATAATTAAAATTAACATTGTCATGTGCCTGAGCACTTTACATTGTCAAGCTTTGGCCAAGTAAAACTGTGAAATTATTAGAAAAGTGAATACTTAACAAATTTGCCAGTTCTTACGCTTAGATGCTGAAAGAAATCATTTCAGTTTACCTGACACGTTTAATTCTACGTTAATATACGGAACTACTTTCTCTCCATAGTTACCAACTTTACTGGATGTATGCAACTTAGTGCGACCCGTTAAAATATATGATGGTAGTAGCAGTGATATTTTTCAAAGGTTGATTACAAAACTGCTCGCTTTAACATGAACAGCCTTTAGTATACGTGCTTTATGATGTCTGCAGTGTTTATCCCGCACAACTGAAAGCATTGATTCGGATCTAATTTCCTGCTCTATTTTGTACCTCCGCTATATGTAAATCAACGTTGCAATGAAACCGATCACTTTATTCATGCGTCTATTCGTAAAGTGGAAACGTGACATTATTAGGAACATCGAGGTGTTTCTAATAATACTCCAACATTGAGATCTCCGATTGGCTGGCGCTAGAAGACTAGTAAACACGTGATTCAACAACCGTTGAATTCTCTGTGGTGGTTTCCAAAAAAATAGAAGAATTTAACCAACTTTTCGTGACTAAAGTCAAGTTTCCGGTTCTCGTTTCAACTCTCAAGGATTTTTTGGCCTTGAAAACTGTTAAAGACGAGGTGTTTTCAGAGTCGGTTTTAGCTACTCCATTCTCTACACAGAATCTTCAGAGTTGCCGTTATACACGCGTCGTACTTTTATCTTTGATAGCGTGAGATAAAAATAAAGGGTCACTGCCTGAAGTCACGTCCAGTCGGGTCGTCGCCGGGAAGACTGCACGCCAGTCGAGCTACTTGCGCGTAGAGGCGATGTGGTAAGCGGTCGAGTCAGTAAGAGAAGACCTTATAGGCTAGGGACACCCGAATTTCGCGAAAAGATTTCACGACCAGTTGTATTCCGTAACACTTTAGCTCAGATACACTTCAATGATTGGATGATCTAGGTGTTACGCCTTTTAGAAGTCTGCCCGTGCATCAGAGACGTACAGTAGCGGAGTAACATTATTCTGATTGGCCAGTCAAGTAAGACAATGTCTCGTCACAGGCACACGCCACCAGTAAGCAAAATAATACTTCTGGTATGAATATAGGGTATTGAAATATAGCATGAACGGAAATCTTACGCGAAATTCGGGTGTCCCTACTTATAGCTAGGGCCACCTGTTTTTGGCGAAAAGATTTTAGGACAACCAGTAGTCCAAAATACTACCACTCAGATACGCTTTTGTAATTGGCTGAGTTTAACTGTCAAGCGTTGTAAATGCCTGCCAGCGAATCACGGACACTCAGTGTTGCCGTTACCTAATTCTGATTGACCCAGTCAGGTAATGAACTGTCTACAGACAAAGACACATGGCCAGTGACCAATGATAACTGCATGTGGGCGATGGGACATTGGAGTCTAGCCTTAGCGCGAATCTTTTCGGGAAAAACAGGTGGCCCTACTTATAGCTCACGTGTTCCGAGATCTCTCAACACTTTGAGGTCAGCACACATTTACAAGACAACCAAGACAGGTTAGAAGTGAGTTACTTATATCCACCACTGCAGGAACACCAGTTCTATTGGTCTCTGTGTTCCCACTCAGTACCGTTCTACTGGCCAACATGACAATGGACAGGCTTTCTGTGATCTACAACGTTCATTATTGGCTGGTCATCAGTCACTAAGCCGCTGAGTTTATTTTGTCCCAATAAAATGTCTTTATTTGTATAAGACGTTTTACAATCGCACCTGTCCTTTTGCAGAAACGTGATAAAAATATGTTTGCTGTCAGGGAAGTCGACAAATCGTTCCGATAGTTTAAAACTATTTTTGAGTTTATACTTGATTGATTGGTTACGTTAAAAATTTTTACGATTTTTTAGAGATATAGAAGAATTATTTAATAGAATAAAAACCGTAATTCTAATTAAAATTTTCTCATAGTATCACTTTTTATAAAACATATATAAATTTTTTATATTATAAATTAATCAAATTATAGATCTTTTAGAACTTTGGGATATTGGATATGAAATTATAAAAACAGCAACTTCCATTGATAAAGAATTGGACATTGTTCATTTCAAAATTGTTTTAAAAATCAATAAAAATTATATAAGATCAGATACATTTTCTAATTTTAAAGAAAATGTTTATGATTTGTTTTGCTTTGCTGGCTGGGATTATGTACTCAATAATGGTTATGGTTCTTTATTTTTAGACTTTGAAAGTCTTGTTGGTGTTTTACTTTTGTTGAATAAATTTATAAACTCTATTAATTTGTATCTTCTCACTTGTTTTTAGCTTAAATTTGCTTGTTTTTGATAGTTTATTTATTTAATTTCAGATTTTGATTTTTTATTTTTTTCTTACACTTTCATTACAAATAGCAAGAAACAGTTAATGCTACTTTTCTTGCACTTTTGGTGTAAATTGCTTGTTTTTATGGCATCGAAATTTCTGCATGCCCCTTTAGCGAAATATTGCTAAATTTGTGTGATTTTAGGCTTCAATTGCTTGTTTCTCCGATTGGAGAAAAAATCGCTTCTGCTGCTGTTGCTTCAACTATGTTTACAAAAAGAAAATTAGGTTGGGTAATTAAAATGTTTTATATTACTTTCGATATTCTCTATGAGGAATTGAAAGATTTAGGTATAGATAAATTTTTAACAAATGATTAAACTGAAAGGAAAAAAACTGAAAGAAGGCAAAAGTTTCAAATTAACCTTACCATTGTCAACAGTTAAAAATATGGCCAAAGAAAAAACTGGCAGTGGTTTACATCGTGGAGGAATTACACCAATTATATTTTCTATTTAGGTGCACTTGGTTTAGCTGGAGGAGCTAGTGCAATTTATAATTCCGTTGAATAAACTATAAAGAAAAATTAAAAAAGAATTAGAAGAATAAAAAAGACATAATTTTGCAATAGAAAACAAGGCTGGAAGCGGATTAAAAAGAGGAAGGCCAAAAAAAAATTGAATATGTACGGACTATCTAATATCGATATTGAAAAATATGTCAAATTAATAAATATGAAATATTTTATAAATGTTTATATGATTGATGAATTACCGGAAAATATGCACAAAAATGAATGTGCTGTAGTAAATTTCGACATTTCATCTAATCCAGGAACTCATCGGGTTTGCTATTTTAACGAAAACAACAATGTTTACTATTTTGACTCATTTGGAGGCAATATTATTTCGAATTTTAGTTAATTATTTCAAAGGTATAAATGTATATTACAATGGTGATTGAATTCAGAATTTTAATTCAGTTATTTGTGGAAATCTATGTTTAATCGTATTACATCTTTTTTGGAGAGGATTTAAGTTTAATTATATAATTTCTATGTTATTAAATGACAGATATACTTGGAAAACCACTAACTAAATCTTTAAATAAATTTTTTTCACACTAGTGCTTATGCTTTAAAAACATATGTAGATTCACAATGCCATTAAGGTGTTTGTGCTTTACAAAGTAATCTAAGCGCTTGTTTTGATTATACAAAATCTTATGTTTCTTTTTTAGTGCATTGCATTGTTAATATAGATGATCCTAGAGACGATAATGATGCAGTCAATAAAAGATTTCTTAATAAACGAATAGGTGATTATGCTTTAAAAAAATATATAAATTTACAATTCAGTAACACTATTGCTGATTATATGAAACGAATAAATAATGCAAAGCAGGCACTAAAAAAGGAAGTAGATTCAAAATACAATGCTATTGTTTCAGATTATGCCTTAAAAAAAGGACGTAGATTCGAAATACAGTACCGTGGTTTCTGATTTAAAAACTCACGTAGAATCAAAATATAATATCAGTGTTTCCACTTTACAAGACCATATAAGCAAAGTTTTTGTTGATACAACATAGTATGTTTTTCTTCAAAAGCGTAGAATCAATAATATGGCTGATCTTGTAAATGGAAAAGATGCTGTCAATAAAAGATATTTCGATAAAGAAATAGCTGTTAAATTGCAAAATTTAAACTAATCAGTTTTGAATTATTGTGATACACTTGTTAACTTTAAAATTGAAAAATGTAAGGAAGAAAAATCACTTTTTTTTTTTGCCTGCAAAGTGGAATAAACGTAATAATACTTCTCACTTAAACAATAAAAAATATTCTTTACTTTTTTGATTGATTATAATGTTTGTAAAATAATTACGGTTAATCCCAATTTACCCGACGATACTGTGACTGTTATTAAAGGATCTCAAAAAATATATTACAGTAAACCTTTTGATGTTAACATAGGTGATATTTTAACTTTTAAAATAAAAATAACTAAAATATCTGAATACAATTATGGTTTGATGACTACAATAGGAATACTAAAAACATATAAAGATTAAAATATTCTTTCATCTACTTCGACAACCTCTGCGCGATATTCCAGCAACAGGAGAAACCATATCTGCACAGTTTTCCTTGTCGGCGGCGACAGCGAACTCTCGCCGCAATATGACACATGTTATCACAACACAACCGCATCTCTATCTTTACTCACGCTGCTGAGAACACACTGCAGATTGCAGCTCTTGGAGAGTTTTAATCAGCTCATTCCTCGCCCTGTCACGTGGCTCAAGCGGCAGATTGCTTGGTTTGAAATGCGAAGGTTAGGGGTTCGATTCACTGGTCTGAGCAGATGATTTAATACTGTGGATATGTGGGCTCCATATTCGCAATATTAGATTATCACCAATCCATTCAAAATTTGAGCCAAAAATTCGTTCTGCTCCTATTGTGTAGATACTATGCAATAGGAACAGAGCACAAAAACCCCATCTCTTCATCGTAAAAAAGTTGAAAATATGGTGAGGAATTTTGCTATTTTTTAAATAATATGTGAAATGAGTGTTGAACCAACGACAAACGAATGACAAAAATAACGGCGAACAAGCGATGAATGAACGATGAACAAACGATGAACAAGCATTCATTGAACGTTTTTTATATTTGTTAAACTAGCGTTAAAACTTGTTTTTATTTTGCATTTTGGAAAAGATAAATACATAACAATATTTCAATTTACAAAACATCTGTTTTATTAATTCAAGAGTTATGAAAGTTATCAAAACCCAACCATTTAACATAAATTTTACTATCTTTAGGTTTTAATACATTTTCAACCAAATATTAATTCGGATAGTCAGTTTTCATAATTTCTGATTCATCAAAACTGCCTTTTATTTCGTCACTATTGGCATCTTTCAGAATGTATGTAGGTACATCATTATTTAAAACCTCAACAATAGTAAACAATTATGTTGTCCAATTAGCTGTGTAACCCTTTTCAAAGGTTTGTTTATTCTTACTCACGTGGACGATATCGCCAAATTTGCATTTTGGTTTAGTAAACACATTCACAAAATCTTGTTGTCTTAAATTTTGCGCAGCATAGGCTGCTTCAGCTGTCACTTTATAAATTTTTATTAACTTCAATTGTTTCATTCCAATAGTACTATGCTTTGTATTGTTGTATTCTTTCACTAAATCATCTAATATATTTACCCATTTGTAAATGCCATTGGAAGCAAATTTCTTCCACATTTTACTATTCATATTACGATTGTATCATTCCACACAACTGGCTTTTAGTTCACTGAATGTAGAATAATGATTAATGTTATATTTTTGCATAAGTTATTTGAATATTTATTTTAAAATCCTAAGCCAGTGTCGTTTTGAATATTAAATGGTTTTCTTTTGACTAATATAGATTCTAAAGCAATTGCTACATTCCTGGCTGTTTTATATTTAATTGGTATAGCAAATACATATTTTGAAAAACATAAATAATTGTCATAATATATTTGTATCCATTATTTATGTGTGATATGCCTTTTAGATTTTCAGTATCCATCTCAACAAAATCGATTTGCAATAAATCATAAATACTATACGAAATTACTTTTCTTTTGAGGAATTTTTTTCGTCTAGGTTTGTACAATTCATTTATTATGCCCTCTCTTACACTGATATATATATTTTTTTTTTAGAAATATTGATTTTTTTTAGAGTTACATATTGAGCATATACTTTTCTGATCTAATCGCCCATTTTTAGTATTTTCAGTTTTTATATTATTATTTCTAGTAACTTTCTTACAATTAAATTCACAAGAGAGCGAAAGGGAGGGAGAGAGAGAGAGAGAGAGTTAAAATATAAAATCTTTTATTTGATTTCGCTACTTTCCATTATCCATTTTTCTACTCATATCTATTGTGATAAAATCATAGTCTTCGTCTCAGCATTTTACACAGATCTCTTTACTTTTTTCATAAGACATATCATTACTGACAAAATCTGTATAAATATGTCTTAGGTTCATGTCATCTTGTCTAGATATACATGGGAAGTTTGTGTTTTCTCTAACAAGTGGTTTTGGTATTTTCGAATATGTTTGTGCTAAATAAAATACATGAATGATTTAATGCCGACCTCTAGTAAAGTACTCGCAGATGAAATTTTGATCATCTAAAATTACATTATCAATTAAAATTAGAAATTCATCTTCACATTGATCTAAAAGGGCAATTGCCTCAGTATTATTAATAAAGATTGCCATTTTTCTTTAACTTTAAATTTTTTTAATGCCTCCTCAAAATCATTTTACGTCATAGTATATTTGGCTTGGTTCAAACTTTTTTGAGCAAACATACAGTTTATTAAAATTTAACCATCCTAACTTATAAATAAAATTGGTCATTAAATTGGTTTTCCCATAATTGGTCAGGCCTACAATCACCCCTGTAATATCATCAGGTAATAATTCGCCATTATTTTCATTCTTAGAGTTTTCTTCAGAAATCAAACACCAGCACCCCAATTAATTTTGCACAGCATATGTGGTTTGGCTGCTGCTTTTTCATTTAATAACAATAATTTTTAGTATTAAATGGATAATAAAGTATTCAAGTTAACAAATAATATTTCTCTACTAAAGAAGAAACTTCATATTGGAATCGTCCATAGTGAAAAATCAATTGCATTAGTTAGTTTTAATACAACATTTTTGACTCCAAATATAGAAAATAAAATTATAACGACAATTCAGTCCTGTTGTTGATAAAAATGAAGTTACAATCGTTCCCAGAGGTCAAAATAATATTGAATCATTGAAACAAATTATAAATTCAATTGGTCCATTTTCAACAAACAACATTATATTAACAGCAGATAATGTGAAAAATAGAATATCTATTAAATCTAAGTTGGTCATCAAATTTGAAGATCGACTATCTGATATTCTTGGTATTGAAAGAAATATTCTTATTGAGAAAGACAAAATTGTTGCAGGCACTAAATTACTTCATTTTAACCCATTTAAAACAATAAATGTTCATTGTAATTTAGCATATGGCATGTTTATAAAATATGATGAACCTGAAAATTCAGATACTGATATAATTGCTAGCTTCCACCAAAAACTATGTTTGGCTTTAAAGATTATATTAGCTATGAGCTCCCATATACAAATTTTTATAGAATCAATAACGAATGCTTTAATCACATTGTTTTAGAAATTAAAGACGAAAATGGCAAACTGATTGATTTTGATGGTTCTGATCTTGACACACATAGTTTTGGAGATTAAAGAAGTTTAAAATATTATACTATTTTATTAGAAAAATGAATTAAAATTATATGTTTTGATATCCATGTGGCACTGTATCGATTTTATTTTCTAGTACAATTCTGTTTTTATCACAAGGGCTTAATGCAATTTTATTAACTTTTACAGTATATATTTCATGCTTTTCGCTTCTTATTAGATTCATTGTTCTATATTGCATTTTATTTTTAAACAAAGAGTTCTTATAGTCTTCAATTTTTATTTGCTTGTTAACAACACTTTTCTTTACTGCTTTCGATTTTTCATTTTCTCTATCGTCAACCTTATAAGAATACATTTTTGATCGTAAACCAACAAATTCTTTCATTATTTCACCATTATATTTACCTTTCACTTTTCCTAAAACTTTTTTTATTTATTTGAGGCATGTTGTAAATATTGTCATTTGGATAATCACATATATCAAATTTTTCTATCATCATCATCATATCTTCGTAAAAATATTCAGATTTTATGTTATAAATATACAAAATGGTATCTTGATAACATAATTCAATGTTGTCACCATATTTTGGTTTTATTATGTTATAATGAAAATCATACATCAATCCTTTCGATATGTCTAAAATTGACATACCCACATAAATAGACCTATTAAATTTTACATTTATTTTATTCACATGGAATGCCACAAGATTCTCATTAAATATAGTACTTCTTTTGAAATTTAGTTTTGCTGCTAATTTTTCACATTTTTCTGCATCTGATATAATTTTTATATCAACTCTGTTTCTTTAATTTTTCTTCGTTTTACCAAATTAGAATTATTCATCAGTTTATAAAAATATTTTTCAAAGTCATTTTTAGCATTAGTTCTGATCTCTGTATTCAAATCTATATATTTCTTCAGCCAACCGGACTGATTAAATGTGAATATTCTATGTATTTTAGTAAATTTTAAACCATTATTTAGACACTGTTTCAAATAACGATAGTGAATTACATACTTTTCTTTATTATGTAATGTTGTTAATAATTTAGATTGATTTGTTTATGGAACTACCTTATTTTCTGGACAAAATAGTAGATCGTTATGTAAATTATGCAGTTATTGTGGGATTCTAAATCAACTTCTAATATATAACCATACACAGAAACATCCTCCAAATCTAATATTTTTTACTCTAGTAATCTAGATCATTAAATGAATAATAAACCCAATCGAAACTATCATATACTAAGTATTGTGACATTCCCCAACCATATAAATTTTTATCATCGAGATATGCTTAATAGCTGGACTCCTGATTTGGATTAAAATATTCTAAATATTTGTTATTAGCTTTAACATATCGCTTACAACATTGTGATATTCCACCTCTAATTTCTTTTTCAATCACATTAAAATCATATCATAGTTATGTAATAATTCTAGTGGTTGATAAGTCATTTTTAACATTGCATCTCAAGATAATCCTGGTGCAGTAAAAAACATTGCAGGGTCAGAGTAATATGCATTTAAACACGTATTTCTGAAATTTTCTAATATATGCTAGTAGTAATACGTAACTTTAAAAATATAAATCGTGATATTCACCAACATTAAAAATATTAAATTGGTTCCATACATGTTTCGCATGCTCAAAATCAGCTTCAGTTATGTAAGAATCATTTAATTTATTGTGAAATTCACTTTTTGATGGAAGTTCTGTTTCTTCAAATTTCTTCCAGCTATCCATATAATCGTATATAGAAAAATTATATATATATATATAAAGATTCTTCTGTGCGTGTGTATGTCACTGAACTCCTCCTAAACGGCTGGACCGATTTTGATGAAATTTTTTGTGTGTGTTCAAGTGGATTCGAGAATGGTTTAGATTCACAATTCGGTCCACTACAAAATGTTTATTTAATAAATTTTTTATTTATAAGTTATTGTTGATCTTGGACCGTTTTACATTGTATCCGGCAGACATTGCTGCGATCGCGATGTCGAATATCCAAAAATATAAAAATTTTCATCAAAACGGTCCAGATTGTTACAACTTATTAAAAAAAGTTTGAAATTTTCGGATTTAAGATATATGTACAGGACAACGTCTGTTGGGTCCGCTAGTTATATATATATATGTAATCACCACTAGTAGTAACAGTAGTAACGCCAAAAAGTAGTGTTTTCACTGTGTACGAAATACTCTACGGGAAAAATAAAATCGTAGTGAAAACAATGCGCAACACCTGTATCTTCATTAAATTACCACCACTGGAATATGAAAAGACCGCAAACAATACCTACGACATGCGGCACGTATTTTTTTGGCTGCGTATTAATTGAAACGACAGGAGTGCATTTCGAAAACGTGTCTAGTTATGCCTCACGCCAGCTGTTTCTCACAAACAAGCTCCGACCATCGGTATAACTAGAAAACATTTCCATTTTAAAAATGACGCGTATAATAATGGAATTTGCTGGAGTGACTTTCAGGAAGCCTTCCTTGAGGATACTACGATAGGCACATGATACCAAACACTTGCGTTGTCCAACCGCACTTCGGCATTGCAGTATCATATGTTAATCTCGTCACTGTTATCAGCAATTTCAGTATTCTTAACTGGCATGTGCCGGAATAGTTATCTTCGTCTCCAAGCCTCGATTAGATAACTTTTATCATACGCCACAGTCACTAAACTAACCTTGAGGAAGGTTATTCGAGCAGACTTTAAGAACTTTATTTTCAGCTGGAAAATTGACACATATATTTGACACGTTCTGAAATCCTTTGTTATTAAATTCGAGAAAAAAAAAATATTCTCTGTGAAACATATACACTTCATAATCCATTTTGTCTTTAGTAGTAAATATTCGTTTCTCAAAAATAAATATAGTTGATAGAGAAGACTGTTCGCTAATGCATTTTGGCTGCCTGTAGAGATTTGGAAGAAATGTGTGTGAAACTGAAATCTGGTAACTCCAAACTTTTATATGTTTAAAAAAAAAATTAATGCACATCTTTTGAATTCAGCAGTTTCTAATAATATTTGTCACAAAGCCTTAATGAAGTTGCGTTAGATCTTAACAAGGGGGTTTATCTAGCAACACAATGTACAGCTAACACTCTTGGTACATCTGTAGTATTTTCCTTAAAATCCATGATGGCGTATTATGCATTTTTATGCTTATTTCATTTTATGAAAGAATTAGATAGAAAGTGAGGACATTTTTTTTAAAGAAGTTTTGCAGAATAAATCGAGAACTAAACTCTCGTCATGACACGATTAACGAAGCACCAACAATACGATAGTACGGCTGCGTTTCCTGAGCGGCTAGACTGTTCGCCCCCCATCAAGGTGAACTAGGTTCAATATCCGGCCCGGTCACCCTCATATTTTTGCACGTGGTAATCATGACGGGAAATGCAGATGGCCGGTGGGTTTTCCCGGGGATCTCCCGTCCCCCCCCCCCCTTACCCGCCCTTGGATTCCGGAACTGCTCCATTCTCATCCTATTTCACCTTCATCGGCTCTCAAGACCACAGCGATAAGATGCGCTCAAATCTCTCAACTAGTCTCAACCCAGCAAGATCGACGAAAATAATAATTACCGTTTTCCAATGACAGAACATGATTAAATTGGAAATTTAAGTGAATTGTATCCGTTATCAAATATAAGTCTCTAAAAAATCTTCAGGCACTCTTAAATGGTGCCTCAGTCATAGACATCGTCCTATACACTTATATACGGAAACTTACTTACATATTATAATATGTGTGTCAAGTTGATGTGTAGAACGCCTGGAGATCATGCGTGTCTGATAAGTTGCATAGGAAACAGGCGCGCGATGTTGCGTATGTATGTTAACTTAGTATCTCGTTGCTTACGACCTATGAAACTTGTGCTACACGCATGTCCCATATGTTTGCTGTCGTCAGTACCAATGTTTTGTTGATTAAAATTTTTTACAAACTTTTATGTTTAAACGACTGCTACTGCCTTTAGTGATTCCTAGCTCTTTGCCTCTCTTTTCTGTGTTTTTAGTTTGTTGGTTTTTCTATGTTTCGTTTTATTTACTTATATATTTGACATTGTGCTAAGTTGATTACAATTTTAATTGTGTGTCTATATATAAAGTAAAAAATGTATATAGTATTAGTTAAAACATAAATTAAGAAAATAATTTCGTGAGAGCCAAGCCCTGCAGAAACGTTTTAAGAGATCTACAGTCATGGTTTTATCGAAGGCGAAAACTTTAAAGATTATATAGGGAAGAAATGCTTTTGGAGAAAGGGGATGTGACTGAATTTATGGTGGGATTTGACAAGCATCCTGCGTAAAGAAACTTTTTTTTTTTTTTACTTTTAAGACGCATTGATTGATGCGTCCAAATGTGCTACCATGCAAAAGATACTTCGTAGCAGTGCGTTTTCAAACGCATGTTGTAAAAAGCCATTACTGGCTGAATTAGCAGTTACTTTCTTGCGGAAAATAATACACTTAACGAAACTGTATTATACATTAAAACGGTATATTTCACACAGACATTACTTTAAAGACCTTCAGCGTGGCTAATAATGGAGTTCGGGTACTTTCGTACCATCCGAATGCTTTCGAAACATGTATTTAAAAGCCAAAATCACTGGAGTTCATTGCAGATTTTTTCGCAGGTATTATAATAGGGTGATAGCTTAAGGCTCCTGCCTACACGTCGCCTGAACTCCGTCGCAGAGTGTTTGAAATACACGTTTTCCGACGAAACTATTAAACGTGCGTCCAAAGTTCGGATATACGAAACAAACACACTCTTCATACGAGGGCTGTTGAGTGCTTTCAAGGCGTCACGTGAATTAGAACCACCATTTTTTAGTACTCCAAAATGGCTAAAAACGGCTTTTCGAAGCGCTGTATCTCAAAATATACGCGACAGATATATGTAAACTACCCAACGGAGCTGCATTGATCCTTCCTGCAGACTTTCCACCAATAAAATAGTAGGGTCATCGCTGAAAGTCCCATAGGTATACGAAGTGCGAAAACACTGCACGCCAGTTCAAAGCTTTGCGCTTAGTGGCGATGGCGCACTTGATGCGCGTAGCAGTGTCACCCTTATCGTACCCGCTCTCCAGTTAGCGGATGCCTTAAAGTTTCCATGGTAACACAGTAAATAAGTACACAGAGAAGTTGAGGTGAGAGATTTGGGTGGCTCTTAACAACGAGGTCTTGAGAATCGATGAGGGTGAAACGAGGGGCTAATGGAACAGCGCCGGAATGTAAGGGGCGGGGTAAATGGGAGATCCCCGAGAAAACCCGCTAACCAGTGGAACCGTCCAGCACGTTTCCCACTTGCGAAAATTCGGGAGTGGCCCGCCCCAGGGATTGAACCCGGTTCTCTTTGTTGGGAGGCGTGTAGCCCAACTGCTCAGCCACCGCGGCCCCCTACACAGAGAGGAAACTGCGTGTGGGTTCCTTTGATGTGGACATACCAAGTCTCTGATTGTCTGGTTGACGATCTGGGAAGCGACCTTGTACCTGCTGCTACTGCATGCTGCGCAACGTTACCTATTGCCTCGTGTTGATATCCTAAAAATAACAGTTCAATATGAATTTATGTATAACGAACAATACCAGAGAACTAACGATCACATACATCACACTTGAAGATGAGCTAGCTGCGCTGTTTATCGCGACATGGTTAGATAAGTGTCTGTGAAAACTGACGCTAACTTATCCTTCAATTTAGTTTCTGAATTCGTGAATGAAACTTAGTCTCATACATAATTCTCACATTGAATTAATTCCTCACTAAATTTGCATGTTTCTCTGTGGCTGAATACTAAATATTCCCTTCTGGTGCTACATTCAATCACCTAAAAATTGTAAGTAATTAATTTCGTAAATTGATTTTATACTTTCACGCAATAATTTACGACAACGGCAGGATTATGTAACTAGCACGATACTGCCTTTTCATTAAGTTGAATATGGTGATTTATAAACCGGTAGTAAAATTATTTTAATCCAACACATCGTAATGACACAAGCTGTTTCCTCGAAATAGTTACTATGATAGGTTTGCAATGGTTTCAGATCCCCGTACAGTTCGAGAAATTTTACCCTAGGAAATATTTAACTGGTTTAGAAATATTTCGTGTACAGCTTGATGAATAGTGGCAACTTGAAAGATCAGAAATGTTTTTTTTTTTAATAACTGCAATAAACGAATTAAAATACCTTAAAATCAAACCTAAAACGAAAAAAAAAAACGTTAAACCAAAACATATTCAAATAAATAATATACATTTAATGGGCACAAACTCTTTGTTATAGAATATTCACGGTAATGTGAGCACTTTTGAAAGCCCTCTCATTTGTAGTGATAGTCGATAAATATACTTTATTTTAGCCTTAGACATAAACTTCAGAGCGGGGTGGAATATACACATTGTGGTTATTATTTACATGGCAATCTTTATTTTAAAAATTGGTTAAAGGATAAGAAATGGCTGAAAGTAAAAAGTAACAAGGCCTCAAAAATGCTCACTTTACCATGAACAGCCTATAGCATCTTTTGCGCCTTTAAATGTGCATACTAGTGTATTTTAACATTACAATTTCTGTTGCCAATGGCTGAAAAAGTAAAATGAATAGGTACAATATATAAAGAAAGTATTCCAAGGAGTTCAAGACAATTGATAATTTGAAAGACAAAATGGTCGCTAATATGAAGATTATGTGACATCATATACCAGTCAACCAAAACTGAAGTAGTTCTGAAATTGTATCGAGCGAATATGCTTTTGCACACAACTCAAACTTCCTGTGTTTCAACTTGTTTACTTTCTGCAATACTAAAAACAAACTAGCGTGCTCTAGTAACCCGCCAGGTAATGACTCAAGCGATATCTACAGAACAAAAACATTTTCAATGTTTTGTTCGTAGACGTGATTGCGAGCGAGAATTATGCCTTTCAAAATGTAATAAGGAGCAAATAACTTTCACAGCTGATAGTTTTATGCAACAGAAAGAGACATTTTTCAAAATCGACATTATAATGAGAGGCGAAATTTGATAAGGAACTGGTTCAATAACAGGTTCAGGCCGTGAACATTGCGTTCTTTCCCCAAAAATACGATTACTGAAAATAATATACACCATTGCTCGCTTGTCTAAGGTATCAGAAAGTCTATGAGTATAATATTAACATGTACATGCAAAGACATACTAGGACCAACTGTTGAGTTATTTACTATAACTATCCAACAAATATCCCTAAATGTATTTTCAAATGACGGCCGCAATAATAAAAAAAAATTGTTTTCTGTTACACAGAATGCAATATGTTAATTATTTTTATAGTGTATTGAAGTCATATTAATAACTAACGTAAATTTCATATTTATCTGGCGATGTTTATATAAATTCACTTTAAATAGAAAACCCAGGAAATCTTTAGTCATACTCGGTAAAGCCTTACAATGTTCAGAATACTCGTTGATATAATAAGCCCAGGACGAAATATCCTATTAGTTATTTTGCATATCTCAACCATATACATGAAGGTTTATCCACAACAGTGTGTTTATTTTTAAGTACTTAATTTTTTTTTTTTTTACTGTGTGTCCCTACACGTAACAACTGCTTTTGGTAGTGTTGGCAAACTTTCAAGCCCAGGTCTCTAGCCTAACAACTTCACGAATCCATTGATTGTATGAAAGTGTCTACGACAAAGGATAAACTCAATCTGAATGTAATAATTATTTATCTCGAATTGGTGGTGTCAGCCGCTGTTAAGCTCTTTTTTTTTTTTTTTTTTTTTTTTTTTTTTTCGCCAACGCTTTCATATAAACTGTTTTCAAATCTATTATGTACAATTTATATAACTGCGATTAGGAGCCTATCTAAAGCGAGCGCGTGATACAAATGACTGTATTTTTTTCAGTTACCTTGTTTGATAAAAAAATAACTGACCTGATAAAAATCTGTTAATTTGAACATCTGTGAGCGGTCTTCAGGCATTTTATTGACACCTGGTTTATTCGAAATTTCATGACAGAGTTTCTATTTGCAATGCTGTGCATGTCGCAGACACTAAATGTGTGAAACGTGTTCCTGACCAAGCGCCCATTTAAATAAAAATAAAAATAAACGTGTAAACGTGAAAACAGACGGGTTGGAACATAATCGTAAATCAGCTGTAATGTTCGGGAAACCTGCTAAGCGTTATAGCCATAAACAGCTCTGTCAAATTTTTGCTTAACGAGATACATTTTAATGTTTACCGTTTTAATGAACTGGAGCCATTACCGTCCATTGACAACAACACAAAGTGAACAGTATGCAAATGCACAAACAAGATGCATTAAACTTAACATGCAATGAAATCAGAGTAGAATGATTATACCCATTCTGGAACAAGGGGACGGGGGACCGGAGACGGGCGGCCGCCATCTTGAAATTTCCCTTTTTCACCCAAAAATATATTTTTTCTTCTCAAAATCGACTAAATTAAAAAAAAATCCCTTTTCCGTTAAAAATTTTCCTTTTTTCCCATTTGCAAAAAAAAAAAAAAAAAAAAAAAACGAGCCCCCTGAAAATTGCCTTTCAGCATCAGAGCAGGAGAGTAGGATTCGTGACTTTGAGCCAGGGCAAGCGGATCGGTGAGGGCCAGTGGACATGGCCGCGGCGACCATCTTGCTTTTATAGGCATAAGGTATGTCAAATCGATACAAGAGATCCAGTATGGGAGACGGGTCTAACCATTAGCCAACTTGGTTCTGTCAGCCCTCTTAGCCGCCATATTGGGTGAAGGTGATTTTGACATTGATCCCATGAGCTTGAATGACCTTGAAACCTAAAACTTCCCAAAAATCAATTTAAAATTTTAAAAAATACTTAACAATCCAAAATATATATAAAAATATTTATAAAAAATTATTTAAAATAATTATTTTAAAGAATAACAAAATTAAAAATTTAATTGTTTGGGCTTAGAGGTGACGAGGGACTGGAACCGACCAGCCACCATTTTATGATGTCACCCAACCACCATGTTGGATCCAGGTGACCTTGACCATGACCTATGACCTTGCCCTATAACCATGACCTTGGATGAACTTCAAATTGAAAAAAAAAACTGGAGAAAAGATTGAATAAATTCGTAAAAGTCAGCGAGCATATTATGTTACTGACTACTACTATATTGGATGCAAGTGAACTTGACCCTGACCCCCTGACATTGAATAACCTTAGAAACTAAAAAAAAATCATTGAAAAACTTTATAGCAAAATTATTAAAACATTATTTAAAAATTGTTTAAAATAATTTTAAAAACTTTTAATTTCTGGGGGTTTCCCCTCACTCCTCGCCTATACTCATTCCGCCATCTTGATTTTTTCGTTTGTCATCTGTTTATAGTTTGCTGGAGGCTACTATCTTGGTTTTTTCATCAGTCATTTGTTTATACATTGTATAAGGTCACCATCTTGGATTTCGTATGTTCTCAACATCTAGGTGGTGCTACATCACTAGCAGCATCTACTGCAACCAGTGCAGCACGATCATCTTCAGATTGTACAGTACCATCGAATTCTTCAGCTGCGATGTCTACGAAATCTTCAATGGGGCCATTGAAATTTTTGGCTCAGGTACCTAGAATACCATTGCCGGCGTTACCTGTTTTTTTTTTTTTTTTAGCTCCAGCACGTACATCTCCAACAGGTATGTCCGAGGCTTTGCCTGAACCACTACGTCGTCATCATTGCCACTTTTGTGATAAGACATTTGCTTTCGGCCGCATGTGCGACGCCATTAAAGCTTTCATTGTGCCAAGGATCCTCCTTGTTGAATGTCATATTTGTGTGACAGGTGCGGTAGACAGTTCAGCTGTAGCGACAGTTTACTTACACATGCAAATACCTGTAAATGTGAATTGAATTTCCCTTCAGTACCTCCGTACCACGTTTGCTGCAAGCAGGTCTCTTGTGAGTTCGGTATAGTGTAGTTGCCTACTTAAGCTACCCTGCACAGCGTGTCGGTGTAATAAATGTCAGGATTTTTTTCGCACAAAGACAACACGAGTGTGAATAGCGAGATATATAAAAGGCTATAACCTAAAACAAAGTTGCATATATTGAGATACGTAGACCATAGTATGAATATTGTAAATTTTTGAGGACATTAGCGACTGTAATAAATTAATTGAATAAAAGAATGCCTGTTAGTAAAATTTTGTTTTATTTCAAGTTTCTTTACAAAATTCTCCGAATACAATTAACATTTAAAAGGCACAGAAATAAAATAAATTTAATTGCAAAGTATTGCATTAAGTACCATTGTAGTATATGGAAATACAATTAATACTTTTTTAATTGAACAACTTAAAAATTTTAATAAAAAATAAATATTTAATGAATTATGCATGTAGGTATACTGTTGATCGGAATTTTTTTTAAAATAGGAATGAAAAATTAAGGATATTCCTATGCCTATAAATATGAGTGTTTACCGCTTGCATGGCAGTGAAATAGAAAATATAATCCAATATGGAGGGTGCTGACAGTACCAACTATACGTTGAAAAAATGTAAACAAACATGGCTGCCGCTTGGTGGTTGAATTAATACACTTGTGCCACCTAGGTAATGAAAACATATCAAATTCATGATAGCGGCCTCCAGCAATGCATAAACAAATGAAAAACGAGAAAATCAAGATGATGGCCTCCAGCAATGTATGAAATAAATGGTAAACAAAAAACATATATGGCAGAATGAGTATAGGCGAGGGGTGAGGGGAGACCTCCGGAAATTTTTGTTTTCTTTTAATTATTTTTAAAATCATTTTTAAGTAATTTGTTAATAATTAAATGTGTTATTTGATTTTTTTTATTTTTGGGATCAAGGTCATTCAAGATCATGGGGTCAATATCAACGTCACCTGCACCTAATATGGCGGTAGTAGTCAGTAAGATAATATATTTGCTTACTTCTACGAATTTATTCAATTTTTTTCTCCAGTTTTTGTTTTCTTGGTCACCCTTGGTCTTGGTTATCGGGTCAAGGTCATGGGTCACAGTAAAGGTCACCTATGTCCAACATGGTGGTTGTGTGACATAATAACACAGTGACTGGTTGGTTTCAGTACCTCGTCGCCTCTAGCCCTGAATAATTAAAATTTTAATTTAATTATTTTTAAAATAATTTTTAGAATATGTTTTATAAATATTTGGAAGTTTTGGATTTTTTTGGGGATTTTTATGAACTTTTTGGGTTTTTTAGGAGTTTTTGGGAATTTTTGGGTTTACGGTCATTCAAGGTTATGGGGCAAGATCAAGGTCACCTAAAACCAATATGGCGGTGAAGATCGCTGACTGAACCAAGATGGCTGATGGTTAAGTCTGACTCCGATCCTGGATCCCTTGTATCGATTTGACATACCTATGCCTATAAAACCAAGATGGCCGCCACGGCCATCTCCGCTGGTCCTCACCGGTCCGCTTGCCCTGGCTCGGGGTCAAGAATTCTCCTCTCATGCTCTGATGCTGAAAGGCAATTTTTAGTGGGCTATTTTTTCAAATAGAATAAAAGAAAAATTTTAGAGAAAGAGGAAAATTTTTAGGGAAATTTAGTCGATTTTGAGGATAAAAAGGGAAATTTTAAAGGAAAAAGAAATTCCAAGATGCCGGCCGGCCGGCCGACTCCGTTCCCCCGTCCCCTTGTCCAAGAATCGGTATAATAATTCTAATAATCACCTTTCTCACCAACATTTATCTGTTTTTGAAAATGTCGCTTCATTTAAGGAAATCGAGAATAGCTCAACATAAACTGTATTGTTATATAATCTAATCATACTCATGCTTGTAACTTGCATAAATGTTATTATAAAATAAAAGTAATGTACGTACATACATGTCCAATTTCCTGATCTTTTTTCACTACTATATAACATAATACGACTGTAACTGACATGATTAAAGTTTTTTACTATAACGCTCTACATAATACAGCAAATAACTCTTTCACATTGATTCAGATAAACTGTGAAATAAGTGGTATACCACGGATTAGACAAGTACACAGGGACGAAATAGTGTGGCAGTTCCTGCGATGTGGGCTTACTAATTCTCTGATTGTCCGCACGAGATTGTGGTAACAGGCCTTGCGGCTGATCGGGTAATGCATGCTGAGAAAATATCCCGCTTGGCTGGGCCGTCTGCTGGCGAGTAGGCTACCAGACGCTGGTTGTCGAACGGCCTTAAAACATTCTTCTGGTCAATTGGGCCATTTTGATGGCGAGTGCTGCTGGAGTTCACGGTATAAGAGGCTGTTCACGCCTGTTTTCTTAAGTACATGCGGTTCACGATAAACGGATCACTTTGGAAAGCCCTGCTTTAGAATAATTGAACACACATTGTGTATTCTTCCCCCATTTGTATAATCAACATTGCCATGGGCCTCATCACTTTATTCATGCGTCGGTCAAGAAAAACTGTGAGATTATTAAAAAAAAAATATATATTTTACAAATTTGCTGATTCTTGACACTCGCATGCATTAAAACTTACAAAGTCAAATTTATCATTCCAGTATTCTCAAATGTTTACTTAGCATTTTCAATTAATCACTAAGACGCGGAACTTCTTTCCCCCCTTTGTTACCACTTTACTGGGCGCATGACAGTCTGTCTGTCAGTTAATATATAATGCTGGCAGGAGTAGCGACATTTTTCAAAGGTTGATTTCAAAAGTGCTCACTTTACCTTCAACAATCTTTATTCCGTGGGTGCTATTAAGAGAACCCTCCAATTACTAGAGATGTCCAAATTGGCGTTATTATTTAAGGTCAGGCTGAACTGCAAGTTACTGAGCGTTTGACTGACTTCAGTCGTTGGACGGATATATGTCTGGCACGCCTCGGAGAACTCTTGAGGCAGTAATATTAGCTCAGCGGCGAAGTGGCCAATCTCTTTTAAGAAGACCAAGCATGTAGGAGACGTTGATTAAAATGCAGCGGCCAATGAAACCACAGATTGTGCTCACTTGTTCATAAGGCCGTGGAGTCTATCCTCTCGCTGAAAAATAACTCGAATTTGGCACGTCTCTGCCAAATACATTCCACACTCGTAACGTCCTTGTAAGCCGCTCGTCTCACGCCGCGAGTGTCCTCGTATTGCACCGAATTTCCACCAACACAGTCTTCTGCTGCGAGGTGCTTAGAAATAGAAATAGCTAACTTAGAAATAGCTAACTTAGAGACACATAACTTAGCAAAACATGAGGTAAAATTTTCTAAGTTATGTGGTTCTAGCTTGTGAACTTTCTAAGTTATGTGTTACTTACTTATGATATTTCTAAGTTGTGTTTCTAAGTTGTGATTTTCTAAGTTACGACATCTATAAGTTAGGAATTTCTAAGTTACGACAGTTCTAACTTGTGTGGATTTTTTCAAGAATTCTAAGTTATAACTGTTCGAAGTTGTGATTTTCTAATTTATGTGTGGTTCCCTTCTGCTGCCACGACCGTCAGTATTTGACACTTCTTCTGACTCTTGTATCCGTCTACTAGACTACTGCACCAACTGGCAATTTCTCGCACTAAACATTCCTCTGAAGTTAACTGCGTTCTGGACTCTGGATTGTCTTTGATAAGCGGATACGACTTCAACATTCTTGTCAACGTTCTCCAGAAAAATCGGCGGAGAACTCAGCCTTAAACAGTCTTACCGAAGTTCTCCATGATTAAGTTAAAATAGCCAGCTAACCTCTTGTGGCCCACTGGGACCTCTCCTTCGAAGTTCAAGCCTTTGATATAATTTCTTCACAGTAAAAAGTATAAATCATTACACTTTATTGCTTTATTGATTTTATACAATTTATCATTAGCCATTGATGATGAAATTATCATCGATTCATAACTTATTTTCCACGTATATATTACAAAGTAAGTAAAGAAACTTAAATAAGGCCTGGGAGCTCGGTGGAAGGTCATTTTTAATGATAGCGATAATTATCCCATGATGGTTTAGTGTTATTTGCTCTTAACTACCTCATAACAGTGATTTCCAAGGTAGAAATTAGTTCTGTTTACTATAACATTAAATCTGTTAAAATGTCATGGCTCCCTTGGGAAGCCTCACTGGGGTTTTTACTAGGAAACTCGCCCCTCCCTATTTTTTAAATATAAAATTCCTATATTATAAAAATACTTACATAGTATTAAAATTGCTAAAGAAAATAGATTAAAACTATAAACTTCAAAATTAGAATAATAAACAATCGTTTTAAAAACTATTTTAAAACGGTGGTGATTCATCCAATTATTTCAGATAACATTAGCGTCAAACAGGCTATAAGGATCCGAATAGGCTGGCACTAGCAAACGCAAGCAAAACGTATCTATATATTATTATATAAGCACTTAAATAAGCATATTCATGAAAAAATGGAGTAAAACGTGAAACTTATTGCAGTTTTAAGAGGAGGATGGACTGAAATATTTTTGTGAAATAGTTGTTTACGCGAATACGCATATCTCGGTAAATAAAGGTTCTGCAAATACAACGTTTTGTCAGAAAAGATTTAAAAAATTATCTATGCTCATATTTTTTTACTTTTGTCATATTAAGTGTATTCTTGCAAGAAAAAATTCGTGAAAATGGTCAAATAGCGCATTTTTAAAGCTTGCGTATGCAGTTTCCTGAAGCGGCAAGAGAGAAGAACAAACATACGGGCTTAGTTTAATCTATGGGCTTTCATGGCGTGTAATAAAGTCCCACTGTTACGGATCTAATTTAGACAGTACAGCGATACGGCGTAGGAGCTATGAGACACTACGCGTGCATGTTAGTGTCGCCCGTATAGCTCCCTCGCTTCTTGACCTTAGACGCGCAGGTACATCCCACTTTTAACCAAAAGCGAACCAACTCTCTTCGTGTCGTAACAAACATTTCTAATATAAAATTTTTTCGTAATATCCAATTATAGAATATTAACACAAATAAATAAGTTTGAAATGTCAGAAAAGAAAACATCCCATGCCGCCCTGTTCTCTCTTCCAATTTGGGTTTTCACTTTTCCGTGTCGGCATAGCCAGCAAGCGTGGTGCTGCGAGACCCTAAAATTTTGACTGATGCATAGGAATATCATAACTGTATATATCTCTGTACCGCCAAATTATTGTATGTGTGTATTGTAACCTATCCTCAGAATATACCTCTGCACATTTTATAAAGACTGATACGCATTTTTTTACAATCTTTTCTTTCCGTTTACATTATTCCAAATTATTCATTTCATACTTAAAAATAAGATTGTCAATTTATCGCTTATTTTAAAATGAAATAGGAATATGAATTTCGTACCAAACTAATTCTTATCCTTTCGTTATACATGTTATTTTATCTCTATATTTCACAGTTTCGAATAGACGCGAGACACGTTGGAATTTTAAAATACAATATTTAAAGAAAGGGGAAGGGCTTGGACGTTTGTTGGATATAAATACAATCGACTCCTTATTATTCAGGGTGTCACTGCGTAATCACCAGCTGGCGGAAAACACGTAGAGTCATGAGGGCGTTAGGGCGTTGGACAGCATGTCTAACCCTTTCCAACAAGGCTGCAAACAACCTAAACAGGCTCATCATATGCTCATACGTCTGCGGGAGGTGAAGAGTGTCCAGTAAGCGAGTGATGACGTCAACTTGTTACTTCACGTTAATAAAAAAAAGTTTTAAAACAAATATATTACTTTGTAACCTTCAGTAATACTTAGAGATAGGAAAATTTCGCGAGTTCATTTCAGGACGAGGTAGACGTTCAACACGTGTACACTGAAGTTGAGTTTGCAATTGGATCGTAGTTTATTAGACACTTCCCCTGGACGACTCTGAGCCAATAGCAGACTTGTAAGGAAACAAGTAGCCAATCTCATACGACCAGGTGTGGGGTAACACAGGCTACCCTCTGGGCAGCAGCCAATGAACAAACAACTGAGGCTCGATTATAAACAGTATTGTGGAGTCGAGCCTAAGGGTCATCGAACTCGCGAAATTTTCCTATCCCTAGTAATACTATATTTCTTTTGCGTTCACGAAACGCAGAGCCTTGATCACCTTTGTGACAGAGCACTGTAAAAGCAAAGGCGTCTCAATAAATTTGGACGGTTTAAAATGAACCACCTATGATACACAATTTTCTTAGTAATGAGCGAAACGGCATTAAACTGATATCATTATCGTGAGTGCAGTAATTGTTTTTAATCCCACGTGAAACGGTAGGTTACATTTTATAAAATAACTTTTGTGGCCTTGTAAATTGAATAGGTGCAAGACAGATGATGAAAAACATTTATGATGGTAGCTCCATATGGAATAAGCATGGGCCACTTTATTATTACGCAAGTAACAAACGCCATAAAAACATTGCACATCACACTTACCATGGGCTATGTTTCATTTGTCTGAAGCCATGTTATCATCCCCAGTTATTTCGAAGTAAAATAATAAATTATTATGGACTATTAGAGACATGCAAAATTCGCGTTTTTATTTACAATCAGGCTGAACTTCACAGTACTGTATAGACCGAAGCCTGCATCGTTTTTCCATTGGCTGCTGCGTATATGTGAAGCCGCGCACTTTCTAACTAAACCGCACGTGATTGGGGCACTCAATAGTGAAATGTTCATTTATTGGTGCAGAGTTATGCAGGGTGTGAGTACGACGATCACCACATTCAAAAATGGGTTTACAAATAACAAACGCATTACACTTCACACTTGTGGCAATTAGTTCAATGTAATTGCGTAACGTATTTATATCCCATTCGCTAGAAAGGTTTAACTTCTTGAATACATTACTGTAAATTTGCTTTCGTTTTTTTTTGTTCACGCTTTTATGAAGCGGAATCATCAACAAAGGTGTCCATGTAGTCCAGAAGAAAAAAGTTTATTTATTCGGGAATGCTATAAATGGCTTACTCAATTTATCGTCCTTTTTAATATATTTCATTGCGTTGGTTCCTTGCACATAAGAAACTATTTTAAGTATAATGTTTTTTTTTATATTTCCATTCTTGGTACCACGCAAAGCATTGCGTTTTTTAAACAACCAAGCCATGATGGTATATATACCACTGCTGATACAATCTGATTTGCGAATAAACAGTCTGTACGAGACAGTTGCCAGTCTGCCAGGTCATAACTTCATGCCGCGGGAAATATCAACAATTCACTAGCCAGTCGAGACTCTGTTTTGCACACTCTTCGGTATGGGCTGTTTACGGTTAACTACTTTTGAAGACAACCTTCGAAAAATGTAACTGCATCTAACCTGCAAGTATTTTAACGTGTAGGTAGACTGGAATGCACCCAGTATTGTTGGTAACGATGAGAGGAAGTAGTTTAATATTGTAACGTTGAATTAAAAGTGTTAGTTAAGCATTTGTGAGTAAAATATAAATATTTTTTGTAGCGTATGCAAATGTAAGAATAAGCGAATTTGTAAATTATTTACTTTCCTAACAATTTCACAGTTTAATTTGATTGACGCAAGAATAAATTGGTCAGGCCTATAGCAATATTAATTTTACGTATGGGGGGGATAATACATTATGTGCATACAAGATCTCAGGCAGGAATTTTAAAAATTTGCTCATTTTATCGTGATAATTGCGCTAAAACAAATATGTACTAATCCTCGTAGAGTTAGTATACTGTATTCACGCATTTCGCTATAACAATTTTGTTTGATTGATTCACAGTACATTGAATTTGGGTAAAGTTTGAACTATCGGCTCTTGTGTGCAAACGTACCTTTATACATGTTTATCCTCTGAACTCCAGATACACACTTTATGATATGATTTATTATATAAAATGAGGCAGAAAAGATACACATCGCTGGCCATTAAGACTACGAGAGCAAGAAGGACATATCACCCCTCAGTTGGGGAATGCGTAGCGCAGCTGTATGGCAAATTGTTCGGCCTAGTGGCCCAGCATGTGTGATAATGGCGACACTGGTGTAATCCATTCACAGTTACTGCAGACTTTGCTGAAGCCCTGCTAAAGTTCTACTTCCAGGATATTCCTCCGCTTCGTACAAGCCAAGCTTAACTTTTACATGAGCCGCTCCTCGCTATGCGACAGTCCAGTGCACACTACACCAAATTCTATACGTAATTCCGTGATTAAAATTAAACTTGTAGCACTAGATCCATGCGAACAGCAATTACTAGGGGCGCCTCTTTTTCGTGAAAAGATTTCAGGGCAAAGTGTGTTCCAAAACACTTCAGTTCAGAACCACTTGGGTGATTGGATCATTTCAATTGTTACGCGTCTTGTCTGGCTGCCCGCTTATCACCGGATGGTCAGTAGTGAGAAAAACTTAATTCTGATTTGCTCACTATGTAACAGACTTTCTTCATACAAAGGCAAGAGTCCAATAGCTAGAGACCTGCAAAATTCGCGTTATTATTTAAGGTCAGGCTGAACTGCAAGTTACTGTGCGTTTGACTGACTTCAGTCATTGGACGGAAGTATGTCTGGCGCCTGTTTGGGAACTCTTAAGGCAGTAATATTAGTTCAGCAGTGAAGTGGCCAATCTCTTTTAAGAATATCAAGCATGTAGGGGACGTAGATTAAAATGCAGCCGCCAATGAAACCACGGATAGTGTTCACTTGTTTATAACGCAGTGGAGTCTGTACTCTCACCGAAAAACGCGAATTTTTCATGTCTCTACACCGATAGCCAAATGAAGACTGCAAGTGTACGCATAGGGTATTGAAGTCTAATCTCCGCGTAAATGTTTTCGCGAAAAAAAGATGGCCGTAGCAACTACGATGGTAGAAGCGATAATTGCGTAATGTGACGGAGAAACCCGCGCAATTTTTTATCGCAGATGTATGCACTTGCGCATGCGCAGTATGCCAATAGCGCTGCCACTTCTGCTTCGATAGGAAAAAGAAATTCGTTACAGATGTCTCTGGACAGTCGGGGCCATGCCTATTGGGCATGTGCGTGTGAAAGAAAGCTATATTCACTTGTCCGCCAACTATCCTAAGTTAGTTTAAATGTCATAAACATGCATTCAAATATTATTGTAGATTAGTTTAAACTGCAAAAACACGTATTAACCCACAATTGAAGGTTTTTTTTTAGGAAGTCCTGTTGGGATTGGAAATTATGTTGAAAAATGATGCGTAATGACATGCATGCCTAGTAATGACGACCGTCAATAAACAGGTTAACTGTGAGTACGGCCCAGTTGATTCACAGACACTCATTTTTCGTTGTCGCCATGTCTTTATAAACAACAAACATGTCTGATGGCAGCAGCGCATTAAACTGTCATAAAACGAAGCAAACATTTTCTCACCTCTCTCCCTTCTCAGTTCAATAATTCTGTAGTTTTTAATAGTTGCAAGCAATTCGCCGTATTTTCAACTAAAGCAGCCAGCTTCATAAATATAATTATCCTCTTTTATACGCGGAAACTTGAAGGTAGACTGCGATCAGCTGATCGTGTTTCGTCACAGAGCTGCATGTTTTAAATTACGTCGCAGTTGAAGCACTTCCGTAAGTACGCCATTAAGTACAGATTGGCTTTTACCCGCGGCTTCGCGCGCGTGTTTATATAGATAAATAATGGATTTCTGTGACACCAAGCCTCGTCGCGTTACATAATCGTGGTGAATCTAAATCTCTCATAAGCACGACCGGAACGCCTAATTTTAATTGGAGCTTATGTGAGGGCACACCTGGTAACTGAAGAGAATTCAGGAACTCTACAGGATATGTATTGCTCTGTTCTGTGTCCATTTCTTGTGCATCTTTTAAAATGTCATAATTAATTTTGTTAGCGATGTAATGTAGCATATGTCATTCCCTAGCCCACCAACTAACTCTGTGCAGAAAAAAATACGAAGATTTGTTGCTCTGCTGTGACGTTGTAATGTAATTCCGTCTGTGTACTTTTTCAAATTGCAAAAAATAAAATTACTGAAAGAATTAGGTATTTTCCCGGTTTAAAGGTAGTCTGTGCCACTCTCCGGCCCTCCAACTATCTCTGTGCAAAAAATCACGTCGATCCGTTGCTCCGTTTTGACGTGAAATAAGGACAAATAGAAACACACTTTCCCATTTATACAGTAGTAAGGACGTACCAGCAGTGTGTACCTGACAGAAGGGGGTGGGAAATAGATCAAAAAATCCACTAGTTGATAAAGGATGGTTTTATCAATTTCAAACAACTGAAAGGTGACTTACATGACTAAAGTTGCCCTAACTTGACGTCAAAAGGAAAGGGGGAACATTCTTTATTGCAGCCGAACTAGCTCGAACACGAAATCTAAACCTTCAATTAGATTTACAAGAAGAGATGAAGGTATTCTTTGGTAAAGGAATAGATATTGAGATTTTTGGGAAAAGTGGCAGTTTACTGAGGTCGTGTCATTTGTCTAGAGACCCGAGAATTTCGCGGGTTCATTTCTAAACAAGTTGGAATTAACACACATGTACGTTCATGTTACGTTTGCAACTGGTCGACGTGTTGTTTGACACGTCCTGGAGATAAATGAGCCAATAATAAACATGCAATAAATTATGCGCCCAACCACCGCCTTTTACCACCACAACAATCAACCAATAAACAGTTGATATCGGTATGAAAGTATATTATAAGACCGCGAAGACTAGCCTACGGGTCATTGAACTCGCGAATTTCTCGGGTCTCTGTCTTTGTCCTCGGCCTGATTGGCCTTATGCCCCTGTCACACTGTCAAATTTTCGCCTTCAACTATATTTGACAAAAAAATATGAAGACAAATACGGCCATCAAATTTTACCTTCCAACGAACTTTATCAAATAATCTTGAATTTGTTTGAAAATGTGTCACACTGTGGAATTTTTTTACTGAAAAATCTAATTTGAATTATTTTTAGTGAGATGTTGCTTACGTCCCCCCCCCCCCCCCCAGAAATGTAAGGAAAGCTGCCACTTATTTTCACTTCTTTACTAAATTCTAATTTTATTTATCAGATATGTTATTGCACTATGAAATTTATTGCTTCTAAGTTCGTATTATTATGTGCAATATTCACTTAAAATAGCATTCAAGTCCACACAGATGCTACATCATTTAATTACTTTCATTGCCTACTTTGTTTCTAGCAATAGTTCGTTATTTTAAAATTTCTTGACGTCCGTTTTTTGTTGTGCTCAATTCTGTTTGGCTGAGCCGTCAAACATTTAAGAAATGTTGGAACCAGTCCAATATTCAAATGTTTGATGGGAACTCAGGCCATCCAACTTTCTCAGACAAGTATGGCGGCGTTTCTGACGTTTCGGTGACGTCATAACTGTCCAACTTTATTTGACCAAAATTATCGGAAGCAGTTTGACGGAAAAATTCGAGAGTGTGACAGGGGCTTTAGGGAAAGGAGTGAAGCAGAACAGGAATCGGCATAGGAGACAGGAAAGGGAGATTCCAAGCCTGGACCAGTCTTCGGCAACAACGGTCATCACAGTTAAGGTACACGTCTTGAGATCGACCAATAATGTGCGACGAGAAATAAGTTTTCATTTTTTTGCGAATATGAGTTTTACAGAGTAAAGAGTAATCTAAGTTAATTTTGTGTTACACCAAGGAAAATAAAATTTGATGATTTCTCTCTTAGTAAAACGACCTAATAATTAGATACCCGGGAAATTCACTAGTTCAATGACCTGTGGGCTAGATTTCACGGTCTTATATACTCTCATTCAGGCATCAACTGTTTATTGGTTGATTGTTGTGGTAGTAAAAGGCGGTGGTTGGGCGCACAATTTATTGCATGTTTGTTATTAGCTCACTTATCTCCAGAAGGTGTCAAACAACACGTCGACCAATTACAAACGTAACATGAACGTACATGTGTGTTAATTCCAACTTGTCTATAAATGAACCCGCGAAATTCTCAGGGGTCTACTAATAATACAAAAAAAAAAAAAATTTGTCCTTCCTTTCGTCTGAAGGCATATTTATATGACTTGTATATAATAATATGAATAACCATATACTTATTGAATTTCGTGCAGAAAAAGGCGATTTGGGTACATAAGTAAATATTGGTGGTTTCTCTGAGACGTATTACTCTCTTAAGTAGTGTACTGCAGGTATAATCCAATCTCGGTTACTGCAGACTTTTCTGAAGCCCTGCTAAAGTTCTACTTCCAGGATATTCCTCCGCCTCGTGCAAACTAAGCTTAACTAAGTCTTGAAGAATTACACCAGAGGGACAACGCACCGCATTCGTGCGCACTCTGTGGAACAGTATTTTGTATAAGAACTATTTCTCACTAGGCGGCGTTACCAACATACCTATTTTCTCCCTGGTTTTTATTCAAATTATTCATAAATAAAGCATTATAATTTATAGTTAAAATATGAATAACATTTCAATTTAACAGAGAAAAAGTAACTGTTATGAACACAAGTATAAAACGCTTGTGATATATCGCATATGTTGGAAATAACTGTACACGTCATACATGGGGAGATTTTTCAAATGTTCTAATTCGAAAAAGTCTAAGAAACTGTGAATAGAATATATTTCGTATCGAAGAGAAAAAAAAAGTGGCATTTGCTGTTTTTTTTTTTCAGGGTGATTAATGGTTGATTTGTAGAATACAGCTTTCAGCATTCACATGCCTACCATGCTACATACGTCCTCTCTTCATTCAATCCAAAAAACAACAAGAAAACAAACGATAAGAATATTTATCGTAAGTGAAGTGGCGCACTTGCTGTAAGGACTGCGTGAAAGTCCAAGATAAACCGCGCGTTCATTGTAACAAACTTTTTTTTTTTTTTTTTTTTTTTTTTTTTTTTTTTTTTTTTTTTTTTTTTCCAGCACGTGTAGCAGGTTGACCTTGCTGCAGTGACTTGATACATACTGCACCTGGAACTGGTCGCACGGCGCATCGTCGAAATGCGGAGGGGGTTCGTCTGCGATCGAATACGCGCTACAATCTAGGAAATTGTTTGTAAACGTGCCGTACCAGTGTATACGTACAGTGACAAAGCGCGAAAGGTAAAATATTTCCCCCCATGCACGCATGGCATATGCTCCTGTAGTTGTTCAGGAAAAAGTCAAATTCGTAGGGAAGTCCCCAACTTTGTGCCCAGTAGCAATGTTAAACATGCCCGTATTTTCAGCCTGACACGTGGTACTATTTTCACACACTGAATAAGTAAAAAACATCCATTACAGTTCAGGAAGTTTACCAGAATTTTTTTTACAGTGTGCGTTTGTGGGTTTCGCGATGCGCGTAACAATTCTTAAGATTGTCGCCTACATAGAGCTTTAACTGTGTTGCAACAAGTTTATGATACAAGTCTTTTTACGAAACTATTAAACGTGCTTACAAATGTTTTCCTTTCGAAAAGAAAATATACAAGCAAGGTGTCACTCGTGCTATAAATATTATTTTGGAGCCTTCTAAATTGGTATTTTTTAAAAAAACTTGTTTTTCATACTGTCGTATATTTAAAACATACTTAGCTACTAGTTTTCATTAATAAAATTGCAGATTCAGCTCTTAAAGTCTTATATAGGCTATTCACGGTAAAGTGAGTACTTTTGAAAGCCCTCTCATTTGCAATAATAGTTAATTAATATATTTTGTTGTAGTCTTATACATTAATTATCGAGTGTTATGTAATATATAAATTGTGTGTATTACTTACATGACAATATTTAATTCAAAATGTGGTTAAAGGACAATAAATCGTTGAAAGGAAAAAAATAACTAGCGCCTCAAAAGTGCTCACTTTACCGTGAACAGCCTATAGGTACAGGTACACGCAACACGACGAGAACACTGCACGCCAGTTCAAAGCCTTGCGCTTAGCGGCGATGACGCACAACCATTGCGGTGTCCGCCAGACTAGAGGCTGTTCACGGTAAAGTGAGCACTTTTGAAGACCCTTATAAATTTTTCCTTTCATCAAATTTCCATCTCCCTGTAGCTTTTTGATAAAAATATTGCAATGTGACCAGTAAACACCGTGTATACATTTCATCACCCTCTAAATATAATGCCTGGGGCTGAAATAAGATATATTTGTTGGTGGTTAACGCCTGTGGGGAGGGCCTTAAATAGTGCTCACTTTACCGTGAACAGCCTATACCCACATAAATCTACCTGGCCGATAGATGCCTGAACCGTGTCGCGACCTGGAATCGAATCGGGAACTTCAAGTTTGGGAGGCTATTGACGGTGACAAACGTCCCAAGAGCGAATCTTTCCTAGGAAAAATAATTGGAATTAAAAGCTGCCATATTGCAATTGTAAGTAATGCCAGTTACCTTACAGACCTGCAAAATTCGCAGGTCTGACACGTTAAACTTAAAACACATGTACCTCTCCATTATGTTTGTCATTGGACCAGACTTTATTTGATATGCCCTGTGTAGCTCTGCGCCAATAAATGAACACTTAACAAATGTGTGCCCCAATCACAAGCAGTTCAGTCAGAAGGGGCGTGACTTCACATCTGTGCAGAAACCAGTTGAGAAACGAAGCCTGCTTTAATACATACAGTATCGTGAAGTTTAGCTTGGTGTCAAATAATATCGCGAATTTTGCAGGTCCCTACCTATTAGGGTCATGTTAGTTTTAAGACTAACAGGTAAGTAGGGAGTTACATCTCGCCGACAGAGAAGTCAATAGTGACGGAGTATCAGAAATTGGGAGGGAATCTATCATGACCTACAGTAAGTAACATTGTCAGCTTTCAGCTGAAGTGATTTCGGGCAGGGATGGGCCGATGCCGATACCGATTAACCGGCCGATACTATGACCATTGGCATCGGTGATATCTGAACGTTATTTGCAGATTATTATTCACCGATTAATAGCACTAATTTATTTAACATAATGTTCGGGGAACTTATGGGAAACCGAAATCAGGATGGCCGAGACGGGAATCGAACCCAAGCCTTCCTGAATGTGAGTCCGAAAGTTTTCCACTGCACCACCTCACTTGGTTTTAAAACCAACAGTTTTGAAATACGTGGCTGACATTAGTGGCCGAGCCCGCATACGACTACGTTGTAGTGGAGATATTTGGGCAGCTCTTAAGAGGATGGCGTGAAACTTTTCTGTGAAATAGTTGTTTACGCGAATAAGCGTATCTCGGTAAATAAATGTTCTCAAAATACGACTTTTTATCAGAAAAGATAAAAATTCAATTATCTAAGCCCTTATATCTTTACTTTTGTCATATTAAGTGTATTCTTGGTGAAAAAAAAAATCGTGAAAATGGTCAAATATTGCATTTGTAAGCGGTTATCTTAAGCGGCAAGGAAAAATACGAACATACAAGCGTAGTTTAATCTGTGGGCTTCCATCGCGTGTAATAAAACCCCAATGTTACAGATCTAATTTGCACAGTACAGCGTTACGGCGGAAACACTGCACGCCATGCGCGTAGGAGAGATGAGGCACTTGGCGTTCGTGTTAGTGTCGCCCGTATCGCTCCCTCGCTTCTTGACCTTGAACACGTGGCTGCATCCCACTCTTAACCTGCAGGTCTTGAGAGCCGACGAGGATGAAGCGACGTATGGAGCGGCGCCGGAATGCAAGGGTGGAGGTGGGACCAGAGATCCCCGAGAAAGCCCACCGACCAGCGGCATCGTCCAGTAAGATCCGCACGTGCGAAAATCCGGAAGCGGCCCTGCCGGGAATCGAGCCCGGTTCGCCTAGGTGGGAGGCGAGTAGTCTGATCGCTACACCACCGCGGCCCCTACATGAAGATGGAGTTGGCGTTACAAAATCGGCTGTTTCAATATCTGAAAAGACATAGACAAGTTCGTTAAAGAAATTCATAATATTTTTAAGCATAAGAGTTTGTATAATATAGAGGAAATTGAAGACAATTTACAACGTTTTTAGTTTAAAATTAAATGACTTGTATTTATCTTTATATTAAATTTTTAAATGTGTTATTGTTAATAACTGTACTGATTACTAGCTAGGTTATATATAGGCTACTGTTTCTTTCTCAAATTGAGTTATACACATAGTAGTAGTGAAAGCATGCTCTGTTAACTATTATTAATTAAAAATTTGATATATTTTAAAACCTGTTATTATTAGAAACAGTGTTTTTTTGCGAAAAGATTTCAATACCAGTTGTACTCCAAAACACTTTTGTTCATATGCCCTTTCGTGGTTGGCTGATTTTAAATGTCACGTGCCTCAAGTGTCTGTCCGCGAATCATGGACGTTCCGTATCGGAGTACTTTATTACGATTGGCCGAGTCAAATGAGAATATGTCTTCTCACGTAGACACGCGGCCAATAACCAAAGGAAGTTGTGGTTGTGGACGTAGGATATTGAAGTCTAGCATAGCCATAAATATTTTCGCGAAATACACCTGTTCCAGTTATTATCCATTGTAAATTGTTGCAACAAACCGTACATTCAGTCAACACATGATCAATATCTGAATCTACTGGTTGCCTGTATAAATAAAGAAATAAATAAATAAATTTTTTACGTGTTGCAGTAACGTTCTTGTGGCGAGGAGAAATAAAAGCGACTACGATCGCGCGCTTGCACGTGCCGTTTATGTCGGGCATAATCCCCCCACCGGCCCCATATCACTGAACCCATTGCCATCCGCCTGTCATTTTCCGGGTCGCCTGCGCCAAGTAAACAACGCACGCGGCTCGTGGAAGTGCTATGATGTGTTGGGGGGGGGGGGGGTTAGGGCAGGCACGAGGAAGGGTCAACACGATGTTTGTGCGGCAGGTCATCGCCCTCGCGAGCGCAGTGCCGAAGTTCGCGCCCACGGAGACTCGGCCCGCCCCCGCAACTTAACCCCCTCCCTCCTCTTTCCCTTTGCAATAAAACTCCCCTACGTCGTCGAAACTAAGTCTCATCTCCCGTCCTCCCGGAAGCATCTTCCGAGCCGACGGGTCCGATTATCGATTGTGCCGCCTCTTCCACGGGGCGCCGACCCGTGAGATCGTCGACCCTTTGAGAACCACGCGAAATTGGGATACATTTTTTTTCACGCTGACCCCTCCCCCCTTCCCGCCTCCCGCCTCATTAACATTTGACTTACTTGCTTACACATCACAGAGTCCTAAAATAATTAAAGGCTGTTCACTGTAAACTACGCTAGAAACGCAAGTAGGATAGAGAGAAGAGATTTGGGCCTCTCTTAACAGCGAGGTCGTGAGAGCCGTAATGAAGGGACGGGGGAAACGGGAGATCCCCTGAGAAAATCCCGCCTACCAACGACATCGTCCGGTACGATTCCCACTTGCGAAAATCCGGAGTGACCCGGCCGTGTATTGAACCCGGTTCGCCTTGGTGGGAGGCGAGCACGTAATATAGACTATTCACGGTTTCTTCGCACTTTTCAAAACAAACTTTTGAAAAATCGCCCAATTTGTGGAGTGTTTAATTGTTTCCAAAACATGGCATTAATCTCAAGCATCTTATGCTGCTGTTAACATACAAGTGCCTCGTTTATGATATTTGGAAATTTAACTTATAATATTTATAAATTATATTATTACACGTATAAATAATGTGAATAAAAACAGGGGATAAAATATGTATGTTTGTAATGGCTAGTAAGAAATCGTTCTTATGCAAAATATTATGTAACCGATTGCGAAAGTATTCGGTGAGTTGTCCCTCCGGTGTAATTTTCTAGACTGAGGCCGTGTCTGAATGGACAAATTCGTTATTTTGAAAATTCGTGAGTTGGTAGGTATCAATTCGCGGCAACGCATTTTTATATTTACACTGAAAAAATATTTTTATCTAACTTTAATGCTTAAAACGGACGTAATATTTCTACAATCATCGTTAAGGATAGAAACATTTTGCGAGTTCAATGACCTTTAAACTCGACTCCACAATACTGTGTATATTCGAGCCTCAGTTGTTTGTTCATTGGCTGGTCGTATGGGATTGGCTACTTGTTTCCTTACAAGTCTGCTATTGGCTCAGAGTCGTCCAGGGGAAGTGTCTAATAAACTACGATCCAATTGCAAACTCAACATCAGTGTACACGTGTTGAACGTCTACCTTGTCCTGAAATGAACTCGCGAAATTTTCCTATCTATGATCATCACTGGAATGCTACGAATACGTTAACAAATAAGAAAATAATAAATTTTACAATAACGACTTTTAAAAAATTTTGTTGCTTAATATATAGACAAAGCATAGCTCTTGCTTGCTTTTTATAACGTGCCTTGTGTATTTTATGAACAGTTATTTGTTTTAAAAATAATTTTATTTACTCATTCGAGCATGTGTTTTGAAAGTAAAAACAAACATGGCGCTGATTTTGTCATTTTGTATTTTTCCTAACATCCTCTAGATACAAAACACGAAATACTAAATAGCCAAATACGTCACAATTTTTGTTTACAAAATCGGGTAACGTGACGATTGTGTCAAAAAAAAATCTGCCAATTCGGACACGGCCTGAGTACAGCTTTGTTTGCATGAGGCGAAGGAATAGTTTGAAAGTAGAAGTTTAGTTGGGCTTCAGAAAAGTTGGAAATAACCGTGAATGGACTACACGCAAGAAATGCAAATACGCAAAACGCCGAAAGCACGGGATTCGAAGATGCAGTTTATAAACCTCGCGGGACGCACGAAAGCAACGCAAAAGTTTGTTGACTCTTAACTTCTTCCGTTTTTACGCCTTCTGTGTTAGCAGTGATCGATTGCAAAATAGTTTTACACTCGTACAAAAGACTATGGTTTTCAATTATTATTATTTTATTTGTTCGTACAGAGAATTTATGCCAACATTTATGCGTTAAATCGTAAACAAAGAGTATGACGTAGTAAAATATTTTTTGTATCGCTATTTTGCTGAGAAAATTAAGTAGTGTTCTCGAAATTCAAGTATTTAAAATCTATTCGTGTAACTTAACAAACCTCAAAATGTAAAACTAAAATATAATTACTGCACAAATACGTTGGAATAAAGGCCAGAAAACATTCAAAAGCATTGTAGAAATCATTTTTGTACATGGGGTTAGGAGTATACAGGAGATGGCATGTTGTGACGTCGGTGGAACCGCTGGAGATAGGCGGTCCCAGCCGCCATCTTGACAGTAGCCCAGAACATTGTTTTTACATTAGAATGACGTTGCGAGAAGGGTCACTTTCGTAGCATTTCGTGCTGAACAAAGAGGATGACGAATAAATAAATATATATTATTGGCTTGTGTTAGTTGTGCAATCAAATAATTTCCTCACAAAAACTATCAATTGTGTGTGTGTGATACCGCGGCCCAGAATTCGGTTATGGGCGACATTTAGCACGTGTTTTATATATAGTGCTCATATATCAGGATTTGTGGAAAACTATTGTTTGAATAAATTATTAAAAAGTATAACAAGCATGCTACCGTTGTTGTGTAAAGTATTGCAGGTTGCGTATCAGTAATGAGTGCAACAAAACAGCGACCAGCAGCCTAGCTGAATTTCTGGAAGGCAAAGTGTTCTTGAGCCAAGAATAAATAACTATTTGCTGGCATTTTTATTTAAATTCCTAACACTGGCAAGACCCGAGAGATTTGTTTCCAGTATGACTTCATCTCCTTATGCATATTTGTCAATATAGAAAATGGTTTCTGGTAGATAAATTCAAATCCGATTTTAGTTATTCCTACATTTACATTACATTAGTTCTCTGTTATGATACAGTTTTATATGTATTTATCTCTTATTGTAGGGTACAGTTTTTTTTATTGCATCTGCAGTATTGGATAGGGTTAAGTTACCTGAGGTAGGCCTACATAAGTAAAACACAGAAATTAGAATTTTCTACTGCATTGTCTGCACTGGCTAATCAAGTATTTTAGCAAATTTTCAAAAGAAGGAAAGGGGGAGGGGGACAGGAGAAATTTCTGGATAATTTTATTCCCTATATCTACAAAAATTGCGTTTCATCTTTCGCCAAAAGGGCAATTTACTAACAAGGGCTTAGTCAGTAGCCACAATTTTAATTCAGCCCAAAATGCTAAAAGAATTTCACATTGCTATGGAAAACTACTAAAGGATATTATTTCTATAAATACACGTTTAGGGATAATAAAGGAACCACCCTATGGTTTGGTTAAAATGTATGAAAACTTATTCACCAGCTTTTTAGTCTACTTTCGGTAGTTTAATTATATTAGGATACATTGTCGAACTACAATGTTTGAAAGATGCATGCACCGCAATTATATCGACAGAAAGTGCACATGCACTAACCACTGCCAAAGTGGTCCACAAACACACTTGTGATAAAATGTCTTTCTTGCTATAGGCTGTTCAATGTAAAGTGAGCACTTTTTAAGGTCCTTCTAACAGGCATTAACCACTAATAAAAATATCTTAAGGCAGCTTCAGACGTTAACTTTTGGCAGTGGTGGAACGTATATACTGTATGTATTGATCACAAGGATATGTATATATTAAAAATGGCGAAAAGGTAGAAAGAGGCTAAAAGGAAAAATTTTGCAGGGCCTTAAAAAGTGCTCACTTTACCGTGAATAAACGAAACCTACCAACTTGGGCCATTATTATTTTTAGTGTGAAATTCTCCTCTACACACATAAAAAAATTATCAGTTTTAATATCTCAGAACTACACTGTGGAAACTTGACAAATGAACACCCCTCTATATAGCTATATAGCAGTAGTTCATTCAGCTGAACCTGCAATGTTGCTTGCAGCAGTAACCGTCAGTGCTGTGGCGGCGCTTTGGCCTGCATTATGACATTTTATTTACAAATAACTCAACATTCACATTATGCAGTTTAACTGCATTTATTAAAATGGGAACAAAGAATTGGAAAACTTCATTTTTTTAACTCTAAAAATAATGCTGTCACCCTGGTATTTTCTGTCATTTGAACAAACCAAAAATAAGATGAGAGGTGTATATTTCATTTACTGTGAGACGAGATGTATATTTACTTTAATGTGAGACTTGCTGTAGGCCTATGTATTCTGTCAGAGCACATCACATTTAAAAACATTACACTATTTTCCAGTTTTTGTGTTAGTTTTTGGCCATTAATCAAAAAGTTGTTAATGATACTGCGAGGTTTAGGAGTCACTTAACAGCTGAGAATTTCAGTATTGAGGGTGAAGTGAGGTGGATGCGGAGCAGTAATGAAATATAATGGTGGCTTTTTAACAAAACGTCGAGATTAATTATGAAACGTCGACTTACTGTATACTTAAACCTTCCTCAAGAAATTCTCTAAGTGACAGTGAAATCCGTATCAAAATCCATCAAGTAGTTTAGAAGCTTTAGCCAAATACAGAGACACACGCGGCCGGGCGACTTTGTTTTATACTATGTATAGATATAGATATGAACAAAACAGAGAGAAAATAGATGTGTTGGTTGTACCTAGTAAGAAATAGTTCTAATGCAAAATATTAAACTGAGTTTGCACAAATGTGGTGCGTTGTCCCTTGGTGTAATTCTGTAGAGTTAGATAAGTTTTGTTTGCAAACTGCAAATAGAACTTAGATATAGCTTCGGAAAAGTTGGAAGTAACCATGAACGGTACGATAGTGGTAAACCAGTTACCAAATATATTTTTGTAACACTACAAATAAATGAGAGCAATTTTCAGAAAACCTTAGTGCGTTATGCGTAAAACAAATAAAGGCTGTTCACGATAAAACGAGCACTTTTGAAATCAACCTTAGAAAAATGTCACTGCTCCTAACTGGCATATCTTTTAACGGGCTCACTGAGTAACATTCGCTCAGTAAAGTTGATCACGGTGGATGGAAAGTTGTTCCATAACGTCGAATAAATAGTGTAACGTAGCCATTTGTGATAAATTAAATTATTTCATTCGCTTTCTGTTTTTTGATTCATCATTTGGTTAATTTTCTTTTGTTTAGCTAGGAATTGTAATTGTTTATCAGTATTTGACGTTCTGGCTGTGTTAGTATGTTTATCTGTCGTGCATTGGTTTTTCTGAAGACGCAGTTGAGGTTGCGTAAGTTAGTGAACAGATTTGGATTGAGAGCCGAAGTTGAAGTTGCGTCAGAAATCGAAGATAAGGACCATGGCGGGGAGAAGTGGTTGGGACGGGGTTCACACAGTTTCCGAAGGGATTCTGTACCACGCCATGCCCTTATTTGGTTGGGTTTTTGGCACCTTGGTGTGTGGAGAGAGGGTAGGGGGTTAAGTGCGTGGCGATTTTAGCCAGGAGCGCATATTGCCCACTAACAGATGATGGTCTGTTTTGGAAGAAGACACTTTGAGCGTTGCAAATTTTACCCACACCGGCAAGCACCCGTATCCGTGTTCTTCTTCTTTTTTTTACTTCGATTTTCGGCCAAATGTTATTGTCTATTAAATTATTTCCGCCGATGTGGGAAGTCACTAGGGTCCCAGGAGTGAAATAACACCCCGCTGTCTCTCAAACTTAAAAGTAGCTTATTTTAGTGAAATTTAAATTTTCTTTGTAATTTGTCAATAAAATATAGTATTTCATTTAAATAAATATTAAAGAAAACAAAGAGAAAATGGGTGTGTTAGTAATGCATATACGGAAATAGTTCTTATTCAAAATCGCTCCATTTATGACGTGTTTAATGGTTTCCTAAATATTTCATATATTACAAGAGTTTTATACTTGTATTAATATAAAATAACTATTTTAGTGCTAGTGACTCTAGGACTACTGACATTAGGTCTACTGCCAGTTTGAGAAGGTCGAAATTTAAGGCCAGTGACATAACTTTAGGGTTGACTTTAGTGCTAGTGACATCATGGCTAGTAACTGTAGGGCTACTTCAAGGATAGTGATTGTAGGACTATTGCCAGTTTTGAGAGGGATGCAATTTAAGGCTAATGGATTTATGGACAGTGACTAGGACTAGTAACTTTAAAGCTGCTGACGTTAGCGATAGTTACATTACGGTTACTGCCAGTTTTGAGACGGCAGTAATTTAAGACATTACGATTAATGCCACGACCCCTTTTAGATCAATGACTAAATTTTCTCACTTTACACGAACACATTCCTTATAAGAAGAGACCGGAAAAATTCGCAGATTCAGTGACTTGTATGACAGACTCAACATTCGTTTGTACGTTCGAGTGGTCATCAACTGCTCATTGGTTCCTTGCTGACCCAGGGGCATGCTCTAATTGGACCTGAATTTTGTTGCCTTCTTGTTATTGGCTCAGAGTCCCCTAAGAAGTGTCTTATATGTCGGAGCAGTGATATTTCGCGAAACGCTTTAGAGACAAGATACAGTTCAAAGTACGGTGGGACCATCCAGCGTTTTATCCAGCTGGCGATATATGCAGCTCATCTGGGGCCGCTGATCGTACAGCTAAAGACGAAGTTGGAACGTAGCTTGCAGGCACACCATTAAAGGCACGCTTCATCTTGATCTCTGCAGGAAAAAAAAAAAAATTAACAGAATTAATTTATCTGATAACCGAAAGGTAAAAGGGATCTGCATTATACAAAGTGGAATATACTTAGGTATATTTACGAGCATGCACGATAATTCCCTACAGAATTTTTTGGAAGAGCTGGTCATAAAAAAATGCTTACCAGTCAGAATGCTAAGAAGGTCAGGAGAGAGAAGACGATCCGTCACCTGCCGCATCAGACGAAGAACTGAGACGATGTGCGAATCTGTCTGCCTTATATACCCTCAGAGTCTGAGATGACACATGAGCAACAGCCAATCATGTACGAGCAATGTCACGTGAGCGTCATGTGACATACTTAAAATGATATACAACGAATGAACAATGACACGTGACCGCCATGTGACATACACTTAAAAAATGTTGTACGCATAGATACTGGGACTAACGACAGCAAAACCAGTTCACCTGTAAGGTGAACAGTAGGGACAATACACCCTTGTGGTGTGTTGTGATTGTAATTTAATTGTTTGTTTTCAGACACACAGAAAAAACGAAGACACGATACTTACACACGCACCTATACACATACACGCACCTACACATACACGCACCTACACATACATAAAAAAATCTTATATGCATACATGCTGGGACCAACGACAGTAAAACCAGTTCACCTGTAAGGTGAATTGTAGGGTAAATACACCCTTGTGGTGTGTTGTGATTGTAAATTAATTGTTTGTTTTCATACACTCAGAAAAAACGAAGATACGATACTTACACACACACACACACACCTATGCACATACACGCACCTACACACATACAAACATCTACACACATACACGCACCAAACACATACATGCGCCTACAAACATACACGCACCTACACACATACACGCACCTACACATGCATGCACCTACACACATACACACACCTACACACACATCTACACATCTAGACAAAGAGCCGAAATATTTCAAGTTGCTGACATACGCCTGTTGTCGGATAGACCCCTCAAAAGACTCACCCCTAAATGACTCCTAATTGACCCCAACATAACCCCTAATGATCCCAAAATGACCCTTAATGTCCGCAACATGACCCCTCCCTAAATGCCCCTAATGACCCATAAATGATCCTAATAGCCCCTAATTGACCCAACATGACCCCTAACAACCCCAACATGGCCCCTAATGACCACAACATGCCATATAATGACCAAAACGTGACCCTAATAACCCCAACATGGTCCCTACGACCCCTTTATGACACCTAATGACTCATAAATGACCCCTAACGACCCCTAAATGACCACTAAATGACCCCTGATGACCCTTAATGAACCCAACATGACCCCTAATGACTCAAAATCACCTCTAATGCCCCTAAATGATTCTTACTGACATCTAATGATTTATAATGACCCTCTAAGTGTGGTGCCTTCAGTGATGATTGGTGAATGATTGGTGAAGATTGGTGATGATTTGTGAATGACTAGTGATGATTGATTGAAAAGTGGTGAGAGATAAATGTAAACAAATATGTAGAGTGAGAGACAAGATGGTATGAAAGAGAGAAACGAAACAACAAAAAATGGAAGACTCGAGGAAAACCTATGGAGTGATATAGAGAAAGAAAGAAGTGGATGAGTGGAAGCTATGGAATGAAAGACAAGAGAGATGGGTAGAAAGAGATGGAATGAGAGAAAGAAAAAGAGACAAGAGAGGCAAGAGGTGGAATGAGTGAAAGAGAGAGAAACGGAAGAGAGGGAGGAAGGGATGGAATGAGAGAAAGAAAGAGAGGAAGAAAGAGAGACAAGAAAGATATGGAGTTAAAGAGATGGAATGAGAGAAAGAAAGAAATAAAAGACATGGAATGAGAGAAAGAGAGAGAGAGACGAAAGAGATGGTCTGGAAATGTAGTTGAGAGAACTTTTGCTATAATATATGTACTATTTTGAAAAAATATAAGAAAAAATTATTTAAATTGAAAAATACATTTTTTAATCGAATAAAAATACAGATTTACTATTAGACATACCCTATGCATATAAAACCAATATGGCTAACAGAAACATACATATATACTTGAAGAAAATAAGTGGACGTAACTGACGAGCACCTTCGGATATGTTCGGCAAACCCGAGTCGAAGGCTTCCGAGCACCCCCTGAGTCGAGCCGAAGATTGCCGAGCTCGTCCGAGACGAGCTGAAGACCACCAGCCGCACAAGCCGCATAGCTCCCATTTAAAATCCATTATGTCAAAACTTTCTATATTACTCTACTGGTTTGAAGTAGCAAGTGCGTACAGGTTTTTCCTGTCGGATTTATCCCGAGGTCCGAGGCGTAACCCGATACCTCCACGTGCAGAACTGGTCCGCTGTCAGCAGCAAGCACAGATCGCTATCAACTACCGCGCAGAAAAAGACCAAAGTTCTCTGACGTCTACTACCCACCCTTCCACAATTTGGCACGCGCGTGGCCGAGCGGGTGTCCTTGACGTCTACGTACGGAATCATTTTCTGTTCAATCGTTGTTCGCGCCAATACGCGTATCTCGGTAAATAAATATTCTGGAAATACGACTATTTGACTGAAAATATAAAAAGCCATTATCTATGTACCTGCCTTTTTTACGTTCATCATGTTAAGTGTAGGAACGTAGTTTAATCTGCGGGCGCGTATAACAAAGTTCCAAGAATAGATATCTAATTCGCACAATACAGCATTTTGACGGAAACACTGCACGCCTTGCGCGTAGGAGTGATGATGTGCTATAGGCCGTTCACGGTAAAGTGAGCACTTTCGAGGCCCTAGTTACTTTTTTCTTTCAGCCACATTTTATACTTTAACCACATTTCTAAATAAATATTGCCTTGTAAGTAATGAACAGTGTGTGTATATACCACCGCACTTGAAATTTAACGTCTAAGGCTCAAATAAAAAAACACATTTTTTGACCATTATTCCAAATGAGAGGGCTTTCAAAAGTGCTCACTTTACCGTGAACAGCCTATAGGGGTGCGTGTTAGCGTCGCCCGTATCGCTCCCTAGCTTCTTGACCTTTAACGCGCAGCTATATAGTCCCCTTAAGAGGAATGGTGCACTAACGACTTATATTTATCGGTAGAGACCTGGAGATTTCGAGAATTTAGTGACCTGTAGGTTAGAATTCACAGTCTTATATTCAAACAATCAGATATTTATGTCACACCTGTTGTTCGTTGTCAAGGCGGACGGCGTTGATTGGGCATGCGTTTTGTTTTAAGTTTGGTATTGTCTCAGCGTTCTCGAGGATACGTAAAATAAAGCTTGGGCCAGTTGCAAAACTGACACATAGTGCACTTTATGATTCCTAGCTTGTCCCGAAATGAATTCGCAAATAATTTTTCCGGTCTCTATTTATCGACTTACTAGTTTTCCAGTGTGCGTATCGAAATCGTTAGCATGTTTAGATGTATACAGAATGTGTCTAAATTCCCATTACACAATGTAAGTGCTTGTAGTGGGGACCAAGACGGTTACGTTTTGCATTGGAACGGAAATGTACAGTATCCCCGCGACAAACAAAACACGTGTTAAACTCTCCCAGGTCTGCAACACACTGTAAGTTGTTTTTCTTCAGGGTCCACTTACAAGAAGGGCTCGATGTGATGACCAGCGACGTCTACACAAACACGGTACCTACGTGCCATGTTCTGGTACACACAATCACCAATATCTAGAAGTCCAATATCCGCCGCAGCCATAATCCGCGCCAGCAGGCCTTTCTCTGATTCCACAAGGGTCTCGTAAATCAAGCCCTTCGTGTGGCCCCACAGGAAGTAGTCTAGCGGAGTCTCGTCATCTCTATCAACGTTTTGGCCAACTGTGGGTAGGTCTAGGTGGCCCGATTGCTTGGCCTGCACGTTCGTCCGACTTGACAAGCAGCTCCCTCCCACTCTTAAGAGCCGCCCGAATTTCTCCGCTCCACTCCACTCTGCCCTTAAGTGTGACTTGCGAAAGACTCCGGACGCAAGTCCCGCCACCAGGGCGAAGTAGGGAGACAACAGTTTTACGACACGGAAGCCTTTCGCGTCAGGGGAATCCCCGACGTACTCGTGTAAGAGGCTCGGTGGGCGCAACGCCATTCTCCGGAGCATCGCTGCAAGGCGCGAAGAAAAAATATCTGGGATTTTCCGACGCCGGGGAGTGAACCCGGATCTGCCAGCCGCGTGCGATGGCTTGCCTTGTTCACGCGCGGGCTGAATTTTGATACAGGCTGTTCACGGTAAACTGAGAACTTTTGAAAGCCCTACTAAAAATATATAGGCTGTTCACGGTAAAGTGAGCACTTTTTAAAACCCTTGTAAATTTTTCCTTCCGTCCAATTTCCATCTTCCTTCTGCTTTTTACTGTAAACATTGCAATGTGACCAATAAATACCCTGCATACATTTCACCACCATCAAAACGTATTGCCTGAGGCTGCAATAAGATATATTTATTAGCAGTTAATGCCGGTTTGGAGGGCCTTAAAAAGTGCTCACTTTATCGTAAACAGCCTATACTTGTAATCACGTTGTGTATTCTTCCGCCTTATGTAAGATTAACATTGCCATCAACATGTCGGAACCCCCGTTCGCCAATCAGCGCCTGGTAACTTTAAGCCTAGTACACACGGGCATCTTTATTGAACAAGAAATTGAAAATAAAGGCGAACAAAAAATTGAACACAAAAGAGCCTACAAGCTAGTATCGCCGGAATTGTGTGATCCATACACACGACACTAGCTGGTGAGCAAGCAAGTGGATGGTGGTCAACTATGTATGATTTGGAAGCAGTTTTGGGGTTGTAGGGGTAATTTGTACGTACATTATCAATAGCATCTGCAATAAAAAAGAATAAAATATTTAGTCCAATCAGACATATTTCAAACACTAAATGTATATAAATGTAGAAAATGTAAGATCACTCACAGAAAAAAGACAAACCTCTCCATTTTTTTTTAATTCATACAATTATTTATTTACTATAGTGGGACTATTAAACAATTTAAAGTATTAAAAACATTAACATATCTTCTTGTTGCCAGCATCAACAAAATATATATTCTGTTTACATTCTACTCCTACAAGAAAGATGGTGTAAAATAGGATCTTCCCTATATGGCACTATTGTCCATTTTATGTAAGTGGCGTAAATTTCGGCAGTTCTAGAAAAGTAGCACTGCCACAGTGTATCCATCCACCGCAGCTGTTTTGTCACTGAAGAAAAATACGTTTGTAAACAAATGTTTTGAGTCCAATGCACACTTGCATTTTCATCTTTTCTCGTGTTCCCTGTCATGTCAGGCGCTTAAAGGCTGACGTTAGCTAACTTCCGTCCAGTAATTAATGTAGGATATTATAGCTAGGTTGGCATTCCAACCTGTTTTAGTTTTTAATTACAAAGTTGAATTTGTCGGGGTTCTGTTTATTTTATTTCGAGGGAAAAAGGAAAAGGATTTTGGGGGGGGGGGGCTTTAGATTAACGTATTTCATGAGACGGGATTATTGTGATGTCGTTATGAGTGTGTGGCATTTTGAGTTGCATATTGTTTTGATGGAGCAGTGGAAAATTTCCCTCGTATGGAAATAACATTTAAATTATTTAACTTCGAAAATTATAACTTTAATGAAAACACATAACGCGATACATACGTCACTGTTCACATTCGTACAGATTCAGCAATATATACACGCACACACTTTGACCGAAGTTAACCTTACACTCGAATCCACTATGTAGACAAACAAATATTATTCGCTCACTACAAAAGTCTGTAAAGTGCAGCTTTTTTCAGGCCATGTGCACTTTAATAATTATATTAACGGTTTACAAATACATTTACAAAACACGCAAACTTACTGTTTGTAATATTTGCAACCTTTTGCACACGTGTTTTTCTATGGCAATCCTTGCGAGTTTACTTCACTAAAATCACGTTTGTTCGTTACTAGCATTAAATAGTTTATTTGCAAAATCTTTCAGTAAAATCAACACTGCGCACGTTTCCTAATACAAACAAACTTAAACTTATATACGGAAATTGTATTCGTGTCACTTCATTGTGGAAGGCGGTTAGGAAAATGGCGGAACAAGCAGTTTAACGACGTACCGAGTAATATTACATTCCACAAAAAAAAAAAAAATGCACTACAACGGTACCTACAACCAACTATGTTCGAAAAAAAGCAAATAATTAACTACCGGTTAAAATTTTTGACGACACCAATAAGATATTCGTATGATAAACACGATAAGAAAAAATCACACACACAACAGCCTTCACCGGGCTGGAAACATAAACATGGCTAGCCATTGGCTGGAAACGTTCACTGTTCGATGTGTGGACATACTCTGTCATAAATGCTAAACATGTTTTTAAAGTCTAGTTACTAATAGCCAAGAAAATGTAATATTGCTTTATAAACTTAATTTAAACGATAAATGCTGTAAGTATAATTAAGATTTTAAATTACAACTTTTAGTGCTGAGTACTATTTTCTTCCATTTACATCATCAAAATAGCCAACCTAACAACACGGATCCTGCAGCAGTTCATCAGCTCATACAATACTGTACGAACGAGAGAATTTATTGTTTACATAATGTGTAGGTTGGTCACATTGTCTGTCAGATATCACCCCGCTTATATGAAATTGACAATAGCTAGTATACAAGCTCTTGTGTTCTAGTAACTAGCATACTCGGCGACTGTTCACACGATGCAAGTCAGGCTGTACAATAATGTGCTCACTTTCTTGTACAAGAAAGATGCCCGCGTGTACGAGCGAGTAACCCAGCCAATTAGAGAACTTTTCGCAGCGCGCAGTAGCCAATCCGACACAAGGCCCGCTCCCAGAGTCTCGCTCAGCCAATCAGAGAACAGGTGCGAGCACATCAAAGGAACCGCCACACCATTTCGTCTCTATGTACTTATGTACTCTGTGGTACAGTTCCGAGCAACTAATATGTTTTGGTTGCACATTTATATGTGCATGAAAAGGTTAAAATAACCGTGACCGACGATGAATGCACCTGTTATAATACATTCACGATTACTTCACAGTTTTCTGAAGCCCTGATAAAGTTCTACTTTCAGGATATTCCTCCGCCTAATGCAAACTAAGCTTAGCTAATTATGGAAAGTTACACCAAAGGACAACGCACTGAATTCGTGCTCACCCAGTTGTGATGATATTTTGCATTAAAACTACTTCATACTAGGTGCTACATACACACATGTTTTCTCGCTGTTTGTATTCATAATTATTATAAATGGAATATTTAATTTGTAAATAAAATACTTGTAAAACTTAAATTTTACTTAAAATGAGATACTTTCATGTTAACAGAAGTATAAAACGCTTGTGATACATGGAACATTTACGAAATAACCAAACACGTCATACATGGGGTGATTTTTCGAAGGTTTGATTACAAAGTAGAAAGATACCCCGAAGATACTATATTACTTTGAAGCCACCACGCATCTGAATGCTCAGCCTTTTGGTCGCAGGGGAAACATTTGCAGAAGGTTAAAATACCTTTTTGAACCTCAGCTGTCGTTCCATAATTTTTTAATGCATTGTCAAAATCGCCAGCTGATAGACGTGGATTTATTTCGTTAATCCCACGTTCCCGTCCGCCTTTCAGTGGACTCGCCAGTCCACTTTGGCTCAGACAAATTGTTTTTGAGTTCTCGAACCCCGCCCAGTCTGCAATATTTCGGCCAGTAGAAGGACCTTCTAAGCCTCATTATCACAGGGGATGATAAAAGATTACACATGCGAACAAACATCGGCGAAGAACTCGCTCATGTTTACTGCATCATATCTTGTCTGTCAAATTTGGAGATATTCGGGACTCGTTTCCAGCGAAGCGAACGGAACAGAATCGTGGGAATAGAATTAGCTGGTTTTACGGCCCGAAGGCCGGCAACCTTCCGTCCTCTCACACTGCAATTGTATTCTGATGAGTATGACAGTGCACGGCACTTTCTCATCTTCTCTCTCTGGAACATTCACTTTTCTTTGTGCCTTTACTCGGTATTCTACCGGTTTCTCGGAAAAACCTGCCCTCCTCGCCAATCGAGATATTCTCACTCCTAATTTAGAAGCCTTTACCCGAATACCCCCTATTGGGTCATCAGAAATTTTGTTCTTCTTGCCTCTTACCGTATTCCTCCAAGCTTCTACAAATTTTAATGGCAAACTCATTCGATATCTTGTGAAGAGCTTTATCCATAATTTCATTTTCTGGTATTAAGTGAATGCCCTTAGCTTCAGTGATCTTTTATAACCATTGCATTATGTCTTCAGTCTTGAGACATTCCATGGTCACATGTTGTGCAGTATCGCTCACTCCACATACATCATATAAGGAGATTGTGTTAATCACAGATTTTGAAGCTTCGTTTTGAAGTTTCCATGGCTTGTATAGAGCTACATGTTATAATAATTGGTAGTTATCCATTTACAGTCCATTCTTGCCTTGATGTTCGGCAGCAGCTAATAAGTAATTCTTCTGCATTTAGAAGAATTCCAATCCTCTTGCCATTTCTGGAGAACTTCGCCCATGATCTCTTCCTTAGCTTCCTTTGAAAGTCTTAATGTTTGTGCTTCTCCATTGTAATACCTCGGTATTTTACCAATATATCAACGGGCAATATGCCCGCAAACACTGGGGGTAATACACTAGGTGCTGTTTTATATTCTCGAGTAACAGTTAGCAATTACACTTTTTGAGCGCTGGTGAGCTTCATCTTGTGCCATGACAGTTCAGTTGTGTGGTATCACATCGCAGTTCCATATGTAATTATTGACTCAAATACTGCTTTATAGATTGTCCTTAATGTGCTATAATTGAGTCCCCAACTAGTGTTCTCGATTCTTTTGAGTTTATGGAACACAGCCCCAGTTTTCCATGACACATACTATGTATGTTTAAGGAAGCTCATCTTATCATCCATGATAACTCCCAGGTACTTAAACTCATGTACATTCCCAACTGGGTACCCGCCAAAGTGCAAGGTCGGTGGTCAATGCAACTTCCCTTTGAGTAGCATTGTCTTGATCTTCTCTGTAGAGAACTTCAGATTCACTTTAGTTGACTAAGCCCATATCTTGTCGATCACTTCCACTGCTTTCTCTTCAAGAATTCGTCTTGAGTCTCCAGTGATCAACACCAAACAATCATCTGCATAGCCAAAGACTGTGCAACCGGGCCGGAGACCCAGCTCCAAGAATCCATCGAAGAGTATGTTCCATAAGACCAGCCCTAGGACCGATCCCTGGGGACATCCCTACGTTAGCCTTTTCTTCACCTGTACTGTTTTGGCTGAGTACATACTCCATCTCTCAGAGAAGAAATCCAGAATCAGCTTATAGATGTTCGTTGCATATCTCTTGGGTTTAAGATTATCATCACTTCTGGCTACCAGGCATTGTCGAACGTTCCTGGTATATCCAAGAACACTCCCATAATATACTTATCTGTATATTCTCTTATTGTTATCATAACATCATACCGAATGAAGTCTTTTCCCATTCCTTTTTAAAGCCATAATGTATCTCACATTTTGTGCCTTCAACTCCTAAAGTCATTATTAGTCTTCTGTTTATTAAATTCTTGAAGACTTTGCCCACCACAGGAATCAACGTCAATGGCCGACACGGTTTAGGGGTCTTGGGATCCTTGTTATAGTTTTTGTACAATATCTTTAGACATTCTTGTTTTCAACAGACAGAAAATAGGTTCTGAGATAGTCATTATATAACTCCAACAGATTGTTCTTTATTGAGGAGAAACACCTCTTCAGTATTTCTGCATTGAGACCATCCTTTCCAGGTGCTTTTCTGTTCTTCATTTTTCATTTGTTAGACCACTGCTGTTAATTCTTCCAGGTCGAATTCTGGTGCGTTCTCAGTGTCCATAATTATAGCCATGGACTATCTCCTTCGAACATGCCCCTCGCCCCCAACACCCCTTCCTTCATACAGGACTCATCAGGCAAAAAAGTGCGGAGCAGTAAATCCATAGATCTTCGCAGATCTGTTATTTTACCATTCTCTTTAATACATGGTGGGGAAGTAGCCCTTTTTACTTTATTAGCAGCCAGCTTATACACCTGGCCGAATAGATCCTCATTTCCATCCTGCATGACCTATTCTTCCCATGACTTGGTCTTCTTCCACCGAACCAAATTAAAGCATGCTTGTTTCTTTTGCTTATACATGCGATAGAATTGCTTATGCTCTTCTCCCCGTAGTCTGTGAAGTTTCCTACTCTCCCTTCGCAAGTATTTTCTCTCTGTCTCCAGATTCCTGTCCCACCATGACAGGTGGTAACCCATGCATAGACTTCTGAAGGTTATTTTCACATGTATCCTGGTGATAGCTGCGACTCTTGTCTCCACATGCTCTTGTTGCAGCTCAAGACATCTTCTTAGCATATTCAACAGAGCCCGATCAAAAGCCAGCTAATCAGCTGTTCTGTGGATATATCTGATTTCCCTCTCCATATTTGAAGGTCTGGCACTCCTTCCAGCACCATATATTTAATATACAATTAGTCTATGGTCACTAGAACTTTCATCTAGTACTTTCCAATTTCCAACATGGTCCTTAGACTTACTGTTAATGACAGTTATGTCTATATATGTATCCATTTTTTATGCCTGTGAGATATAAGTGGGTAATTCCCCTTCTTCATTAGCCACATCAATATTATTCATCAGTATAAACTGACTGTCAGTCACTGGCCTCATCAGTCACATGAGAGTGTCAGAGTTCTGATTTGGCATTTACATCCGCATCCATTATTAATGTCTTGTTTCGGAGTGTTCCAGCCGTTATCTCCCTTCTATCTAGGTGCATTTGCATATCATCAATAAACTTAAAGTAAGAAGATACTAACCAATATTCTGTTATGCCTTTAATTACTTGCATGCAAACATTATGTATGTTAGAAACACTAGACAGCATGACCACATCCATATTGATGTTGGCCCTTAATACTCTAGCCTGGGGATATATACCACTGGTGAACACTGTGCCTCGCAATCTCATAGAATTCTCAAATGGCACGTAAGACTCTAAGTTCTGCTTCACAATAATTATTTTCAACTCTGCAGCAACCATTGTTGACCATTGCATATTGAGCTGCCCACGTCTGAGAATTAGATTACAGACCATAATCTATTCTGATGAGTTCCACAGACAAGGCTTTTTGGTATGTTGGGTATTCCCTCGAGTTCACTCTGTGCTCATGTGACTGTCATTCCCTTTGACAGTTTGCATATATGTCTTTGAAGTCCTTGTCAGACGTATTGGTACATTTATCAAATTCATGTCCCTTCTTCCCCCATTTTGAGCAATTTGAGTCCACTTCTCTACACTTTTTCGTTGCGTGTCCCCATTGGTGACATTTATATAAGCAAGAAACAGATACATAATCTCGCACCCGACAGCTCTCGTTGACCACACATATTCTCTCTTTTACAACCATAGAATTCCGCACTTTAGGGCCATATTCCAGTAGAACAATGACCCTGTCCATGTCCCTCTTACCAGTTCGATGGCTGACCGCAACCACCTTTACAAAGCTTTCTAAATTATAATTTCAAACCTCTGCAATCTCCTGTGCGAAAGTATTGCCTGAAAATTATCTCAGATAAATCCCAATTATCTTCTGTTCATGGTACATAATACACCACTACTTTAGGGCCCCTTCTCTAGGGATCCTCAGGTTTCAGATAAGTTCTTTGATTTTGCCTAATTATTAATTTTCTCCAGGGTTTGCCCATCCCCTACTTCGATCAGTATTCTTCAATTTCTTATGCCTCTTGTATTTCGTATTTGGAGGCCATCATTCTAAGTATCAAAATCCTTCTTTACCTTATCTTTCGTTTCTAGGCTGGATGCCCCCAATTTTCAGGGTACGCCAAAACCACCTTATTTGCAGTTTCGACTTTATTCCTTCACCACTTTCAGCCTGCACATAACTCCGCATGCCAAGTACTTCTTTGTCTGTAGACCTTAAGGTTAAAGTAAAGCAACTGCCTATGGAGCACTGCACCCGACTATACGACGTGAAAAACTCATAAAAAAGTAGTACAGACACCATAAAAATTGTCAGAAAAGTGCGATTTATGTTGTATAAGAAAGAAGAATGTATATATTTTGCAACATTATAAAATACTTTCCTATAATATACCTTTTAAATGTAAAATAATCGAGTAACAAGTCTGTATTTTTAATTAAATTTAAGCACATTTCTATTCTGGATGTTTCGTAAAGCAGAGTTTGCAAGAAAATCTTCGTCATGGAATATCGTCATAATGTTTACTATGATTATGCGTAAGAACATTGTAATAATAACGTAGGAAATAATATTAATAATTTATTTTATGTGTGTCTTTTTGTCACAAACATTTATGGCTGAAACGGACGTAAATAAAGTAAATTATAAAATTGATATGTTACATTATTACTATTATTTTATTACACATGATCACAGTAAATATTATGACGATATTTCTTGAAAAAGATTTTCTTGTAAATTCTGCTTTCCGAAGCTGCCAAAGCTGAAATGCGCTTAAATTTTGTTAAAAATGCGGGCTCTGTCGATCGATTAATTTTTTTAAATTTTAGAAATATACTTTTAGTAAAATATTTTATAATGTTTCAAAATATATACATTCTTCTTCAATATGCAGCATAAATTTCACATTTCTGACAATTCTTATGGTCTCTATGCTAATTTATTATGAGTTATTCACATTGTGCAGTCAGGTGCAGTGCTCCATAGGCACTCAGGGTTCCAGAATTTTCCTGCTCAGCCTGTTCTAACATTCCGATCAATATGCAATTTTATAAGTAGCTATTCGACTAGTTCCTGCAGTTGATAAAGCGGAAAGACCAGCCAATTGGCTCGTGTGCTATTTATCTTGGAATTTTTGCTGAGCAGCCATTCCATCATACTAGAGACTCCGTAGCCGCTTTGTGTGTTCTGTCCACACTTTTTTTTTTTTTTCATTTCACTGGATATAATTGCTTTCAACCAGTAAATCACTCCCAGTGCCTGTTTCCATTTCATGTTGCCCAAAACGCAACTTCTCCTTGGTTGTGTAGCCTTCAAGGCCCTTTGAAGGCTCAGGAACAGGGACCACCTATGATCTTGTTGTTCCTCTTCTCCGGTTACTTCAGGCACCACAACTGCTGTATTATTTTCAGGAGAAATCCTTGTAGTAATCTTTTCTGTCTACTTTCCCGCCCAACAGTTGTGAATTCCTGTACCTTCTGCTTGGCGGTCCGTAAATCATAACCGGAATCTTCTTCATCCGACGAGCCTTCAGATTCTTCTCTTCTTGTTTGTGAAGAGATCACTTCCATGTACTCTGCTTTGTCTTTGCTTTCACATCCTTGTGCTATTATCTCTCCGCCTTCCTCTTCCTCATCATGTAGCTCCATGAGCCAGGTGTACACCACACTCCTTTCCACTCCGCTTACGGCATACCATATTTGTTGGTGACATTTGGTTTCCTTCGGAGACATCTAAAATTGCTCCAAGTTGAATACCTTATCCATGAGCCGATTGAACGCGGCTGTGACTACAGACTTAGGGATATTTCCTTGTCCAAAGAGTCCGTTAAGTTCTCTGCGCCTTTCCTTTAAAGGCTGAGGTTTCACATTCAAAGTAATATAATCCATTACGGAAACTTTTACTCACTTAAACTGGCTTGATTTGGGCGCCATTCACACCCCCGCGTCTCTGCAAGTCCTGTACAACTGACGACACGGTTATCTGCAACAGTTTAAAAACACTATAGTTCAAATAATACACAAATTTACATACACATACATCCACATGTCCACTCCGTCCTTCTACAATCATGGGCGAGGACCCATCCTCACAGGCCAGGGGCTCAAAGCCCAAGGCCAGCACTGTTCTTCTTTACTCCCTATTAGCCGTCTGCGAGGAACCTCTAGGAGAATTATGGCCACGCACAGACTCCCTGGCACGAGTCCTGTGGACTGAGCACCTCACAGCCCGTTCCCCACCCGGCCGCGCAGAGGCGGCGAGCATAGTGCCGCACTACCTTTTTCTTGCAGGCTTAAAGCTCACAATCCAAAGGCAGATTTCCTTCTTAACATTCTACCCTCATCTCATATCCAAATCTCAGGGTTAGGCTCCCTTAAGGTGCCACTTCTCAAGGGGGTTTAGCTCGGAGAGGCACCGTTCCAAGCAGTACCCCGAGAAAAAAAACTAACAAACCGAAGTGCACATATCTAGCCAGCTCTTAACATTGAAGTCTTGGGAGCCGATAAGGGTGTAACGTAGTGAGTATGGGGCAGCGTCGGAATGTAAGGGCGGGGGAATGGAAGATCCCCGAGAAAACCCGCAGACCAGTGGTATCGTCCGGCACTATTACCACATGCGAAAATCCAGGAGCGACATCGCCGGTAAACGAACCCAGGTCGCCTAGGGGAGGGAAGTATTCTAACCACTTAACCCACCGCAGTACCCCAGCTAACCGATCCAGAAAACGTTCACAGGCATCCAAACTGTGCGTACTTTAGAGCATTAATTTTTTCTTGTCCGCGCGTTTTTTTTTTTTATTAAATAATTTCAAAGTTATTTGAATTACGCTATTCGAGACGAGTAATTTGACACAACATGCGGGGTATAGGAAGTTCACAGTTATTTGAACACTTTTGAAAACAATCTTTGAAAAACTTCACTGCCTCTATCTGCCATATATTTCAATGGCCGCTCTGAACGGCAGCGGCCAGTAAAGTTGGTAACGGAGGAGGGAGACATTTCTGTGTATCAGAGGTAAAGTGCACTTATGAAACCGAGGTGTTGAAATTGTCCTGTTGTATTTTCCGCGCTATTTCCGGGTTGCAAAACACTATATACTAACTACACGGAATAGTAAGCGATTTAACCAGTAGGAAAGGGCACTATTTGCCATCATGGTATCGAGGTAAACTGCACTCCTGCGAATCTTCACCCTTTACCTCCGATGGACAAATTTGTGAAAATTGAAATTATTTATTTTGATTTCTACTTTATTTTTTAATCCATGTAAGTGTAAGAATTAGCAACTTTGTAAAATATTTTCTTTTCTGTTACTTTCGCAGTTTCACTTTACTGACGCTTGAATAAAGTGATAGTCCTTGGCAATATTAGTTCTATAGTACATATTGTGGATAAATGCACAATGTGCACACGAAAAGGCCTGTATTTTAAGCAGGGCTTTCAGTACTTCTCATTTTACCGTGAACTTCGTATACCTACACATAGACTACAAATACTTAAGCTTGAAAATTTTCAATGAAATACACAAGAATCGTTTAAAGCTCGCCAACGTCTCTATGGGACGAGGGAGCAAGATGAATTATCGCGGACTTATAAGTGGGATGTGGAAGCAAGAGTATCTTAGTTTTATTTTCACCATTTTTGGGAGATTTCAAATTGGGAACTAGATGTAAATTGGCTTCAACACACAACTCCTAACCTCAGAATTTTAGAGTTCTTTCCTCTTCTATCATTGTATGTCTGGCACTACATCAGCATGTGTCTGTCACAGTGCTTATCTGCCCGGAATTATTCTATTAAAACTAGTTCTCTCTGATAAGATCGCTCCATTGTACATTCTTTAAAAGCTGTTCACGATAAAGTGAGCACTTTTGAAATCAACCTTAGAAAAAAGTCGCTGCCCCTATCTCGAATGAACAATGACGAAGGGCCATTGTCCGCACTGGCGAACCGTTTCCGCCATAGCGAAAATTCGGTCACAGAATACTCAGGAATACAGAAGTTAAATAGCCGCTCGTAACCGCGAACTACAACCGCACACGTTGGCAGAATGACGTCACTGGGTCAGAAACACGTAGGAACACCATTCGCAAATCAGCGCCTGGTATCTTCCTCGCCAGCGGGTTGTCCGTGCATCCAATAGGCAATTTTTCGCCGCACGCGGTAGCCAATCAGACACGAGGCATGCCCGTTCTCATGGACTGGCGCAGCCACCCAGCGAGAACGGTACGCCCGCATAAAAGGAACCGTGTCGCTATTTTCGCTTCTGTATACTTACATATTCTGTGTTGCGTTCTTCTGAAGCTCGCTTTTACGTTCAACTATTCATATCACACTGAGAAAAAGATTTGTTGAATCAAACAAGATTTGTTTGGTGCAATCAAATTATTTGGTTGTATAGGGGTAGTAAGATATTTTGTTGCTGAAACCAAATTATTTTGTTGTTCTCATTTGGTTACCCCAAACTGTAAGATTTGTTTGGTGCAGCTGAAGATTTGTTTCGCTACACGTAGTCTACAATAAAAAATTTGGGCCGATATGGAAAAACTTTACAAGTTCGACTGAGTTCCGAACCTAGTTCACATGCGTCCGAGCGGAACGCCTTAGAAATATGAGCTAATGTGACAACTGGTGACGCTGGAAAGCTTTTAAATATATATATTACAAATGTTGGGAAACTTGTGCAAACAAATATTTAAATTTTTACAGCTTTACTTGTCAGTTTCTTGTTGCAATGTTTTATTAATGTGTTTATACGATTGTTAAGCATCAATAGATGCACTAACAAATACGTTTACTAGCATAATTGTCACAAGAAAATACAAACAACTCTCGAGCTGTATTTTCGAACGAAGGCAGTCAAATAAGTGGCCAAACAAATATATACAGTTGATTAAACAAAATTTTTATTTGACAGTCTTTTATTTTTTCCTCAGAGATTTTGTTTATTCAAACATATGTTTTGCTAGACGAACAAAAGTAATTTTGTTACGTTTCAAGGTACGTTTCCTCAACACTGTATTATGTTAGGGGAACTAAATATATATTTGGCCCTATACAAACCAATATTTTGTTCCATTTACTCTCGGTGTTAGCGTTTTCAGTTTTCCTTTAGTACAATGTGTTAAATTAAATATAACTGGAGGCAATGACATTTCGCGAAAATATTTCGAGACAAGATACAGTTCAAAGCACTGCGGGCTCGTCCAGCTGAAGCATGTTCTGCTCTGTGTTTGCTCACGAATCACGAAGGTAAAGTGTCGGAGCTACGGAATACTGAGTGGCTCGGTCAATTGCGGAAACGACACCAGCAGCCAATGGAGTTATAACAACAGCTAAGGTGTATGTATTGTATCGAAGTCTACCGTGTACTCCGATTTATTCGCAAAAAATCAGTGGCCCAAATTACAACCGTCTCTCTATGACAATATTTGAATTTTAACACATAATAGATAAAATCCGCGTTATCAAAAATTTCGGAAATTCATAACACTCAGAACAATTAATGGAAAATTAAACTTAGTAATTAACAAAACTTTACTGGTTTCTAAGTTTAGATGGGATTGATGTGAAGTCCGTTTTGTTCATTTGGGGAAAATCCTTTCAACCGAGGTGTAAACTCCAGAAGAGAAAACAACAATCGATGCCAACAGCTAATGTTCATTGTACGTGGCACTGTGCTTTTCAAAGCGAAGGTAGTTCTCCGTCCATTATTCGTCTGTTAGAACTGCCATGTCATACTACGTAGCTATATTCTCAGCTGTCACATACTCAGTCATAGGAGTATAAGTGATCAAACAATTCAGTGTCACGTCCTTTGTCAACAGAGTATTCTCTACTTGCTACAAAACCACAACTTTTTTCAACCTAATGCCATTTAAAAACATTTTTCAGCGAAATCAGTTGAAAATTGTACATAGTGGCCTGACCAGCGATCTAAATATTTTATCGATGGTCTATGGAATGGTTTTTCCACTTATCCTATAATTCTTTTACTAGTTAAACATACTTCTTAAAGACAATTTACCAGAATTCTTGCATTTATGATAAAACATGTTCACACCGTTTGTCAGATAACTTAATTTTTAGTTCACTGATAGCTTCCATTAACTAATAATGCAAAAAATAGGCAAACTTATATTTTCAGCTCCACTTTAATGAATGAACTACTTTATGGGGAAGAAAAATTTAACCAAACATCTTAAAGTGGATATTCAAATTAACGTTTCTGTAGTACTGGACATTTGGTTGACATATAAAATTACGACCTAATTTCTAGATACATGTTCAGAATCCTTTTAAATGCTGATGTCAGTGCCAGCCACTTAGTTTTACTATACCCTGTCATTTACTTATAGTAGGTGGACACAAATATATACAAAACGACTTCATCTCAACTCATATATTGTCGATGTACTGTAAGAGAACGGCTTTGCAGTTACGCCGCCAATTTTGATTGGTAAACGATCAAACAATCATAAGAAAACTGCAATGCATTATGAACAATATGCGCATCATATCCCATGCCGAATAGTTCACCACCAAACAGCAATTCAGTTTCATAAAAGAGTTGCTCATTCATTTTCGTGTTGCGCCTCCGAAATTACTATATGAGTAGAGACCTGAGAGATTCGCGGATTCATTTCGGGATATGCTAGAAATCATAAACGTTTACGTATGTGTAACTTTTGCTACTTGTCCACGATTTATTTGACACCTCCTCGAGATCTCTGAGGCAATAACAAAATTACAGCAAAGCGCATGCCCAATCAACGCCATCCACTCTGACAGCAAGCAATCAATGATACATTGATATCTATCTGATTGTTTGAACATAAGACAGTGAATCCTAGCATACAAGTCACAAAGTACGTGAAATTTTCAGGTCTGTGTGTATGAGTGGTCACCGCAATATCCAATAATCTTACTTTTGGTATCCTTCTTCATACACAGTGACGGATCTCATGCAGCCGATCGTATTTCCCGTCTACCTCATCGCTGGCAACGAACCGCGGACAACCTCGGAGACTGCTTTAAAAGATGTTAAACCACTCGTATACTTCCGATACGTACCCGTCCAAATGAGTTTATACAGAGTGTACTAGAATTAATCAATTAAACTGTGATTTCAAGCTCGTATTGCCGGACATTCCTGCATCCATCCCTCATGTGGTGTCACCTTAAAAACTTGCTTGCCGTACACTTTCACTTGTATATACATAGTGCATTACCTGTGTTGGATCATTTTCGGGTGATAAATAATAGTTACCATGACATAAATCGGCCGTCGTATTTTTTTTTTCATAGGTTGCATATCGTTACCTTTCTGTGTGTTGTAGAATACCTTAAATACATCCTGGCTGTTCCGCTTGTTTCATTTACGTGTTCCGTGTCGGACGTTAAAGTGAGCACTTCTAAGATCAACCTTTTCAAATAATCACTGACTGTAATTACATAAATGCTACTGTACACAGGTTCTCAGTTAAGTAAGTAGTGAATTAGTAAAAATAGCCCAAAGAATCGGCCTTGTGTTGTGAGTGTAATGTTTAAATTTATGGTCACAGCGTTCGTTATTGGCCGGTCATCAACCAATGAAGAGCCGAGCTAATATTGACCCAATCAAATGTCCTTTATCGTATAAAAGGATTTACAACCAATCGTATCCCTGTGAGTGGCTATAAAAAAGAAATTCTAACGTTAACAACATCATTGTTACTGCGCTGTCGTGTTCTTGTGAGGCCGTGTTAAACACTAGCCGAACAACGACTGCAAATCCACGCGAGTTTTGTTCTGAACGACAAAGATATTTTCAAATTATCTTTGTTCAAGCTACGCTGTAGCATAGTCTACAAAGTGTTAAAATGGTTGTAGACCTGTATAAGTACGATGCAGGGACGCCAGAGCTTAAAAGTCTGCCAGTTGTGTCGGATAACAGCTTTCTGCTATGGCGCGAAATGCAGAAATACCGGTTGTACGGCTCCGAGATGGCAACAACTACGCACGACTTATACGTTATCGTGAATAATGGACTGTTTCCATTTTTAGTCAACACGGTGCTTACGAGCGATTTTTTTTTTTTAATTTTTTTTTTAACATCATTGTAATGGCATTCGTCGAGCGAGTGATATTTTGCAAAAAAAATATAAGTACACGTTAGACTTCAATACTATAAGTACCCAACTGCAGTTAGTCTACTGCCACTGGGTGCTGTTTGCTTGAGAAGTATTACATATTTGGCCGGGCCACTCAGAACTCGGCAACAATGGCACGACTCCCACGTGATTCGTGTGCAGGCAATTAACACGTGTCTAAAAGTAATTCAGCCAATCAATATAGGTAGACGGCCATACAGTGTTTTGAAATATAACTTATCTTAAGATCTTTTCGCGAAATTTCACTACCCCTAGACATTCGAAACTGTCATGAACATTTGATCGAATTTGTAAATATGAATGGTTTTGAAAATAATTGTTTAAAACATAGCTGTGTGCTTCCGTTCACATACTATACAAAGGAAATAATTGCGCTGATTTTTTTGGTTGTGTTACGTACTAGCTAAGAGAGAAAAATTTTTTATCAAATTTACAACAAAACTCTTGCAAAATGTTATGAAAAGACGTTTGGACCCAGTGTACACTTTTAGTGGTCAGGCATTGGTCTCCTGTACTGTTGATCCCAAACCAAGCTAGGAATAAGCAAAATTTAAATTGAATTAATATGTTCGAAAGTTACGTAAAGGTTTTTTCATAAACATGTGAACATAACTATTTATAAAAATTTGGACTATTGTATTTTTTTCTATGCGGCGTATTATATCAATGATTATTTAAAAAAACTATTGTTTTTTGGACAATGCTTTTTGACAATAATTCTTTTGCACAAGAATAAGATATGAAACATAAAGGAAATCATATGAAAATATTAATTTACTTCATAACCATTTGAAATATCGAAAAGAAATAAAGAACAGATTTTAAACAGAAATTAACTCTATGATCTCTGAAAGTTTTATAAAATCGATTCAGCCGTTTCGGAGCCTATTACGAAAAAACATCCAGAGAGACAGAGAAAAATTTTAAAAACAGTTATTTATGCTTTAACATCGTTTAGATAACATAATACGCTTAGATGTTGGTATCAATTTTGAAATAACAAACAGCCAATTCAATTTTATTTATCATTATAGATTATTGCAATTGTCCTGTTTTTTTAACACATGCCCTAGCGCTTACCTAGTGGCGAACATTTTTGGTTGCTAGACTTTTAACATTGGTCTTCCCAATTGTAATGGAATTAACCTTAGCCACACACAGATGCTTTGTATATTTATATATAAATACTAAGACAGTGTCTACTTGAGTCTGAGTACAGTTAACCGAATTATACCTATCTGTTATCAAATTTTTTTTTAAAGAGCTACTTATTAGCTACAGAAAATACGTTCATTTGTTTGCGGATGTTTGCGACACACATGCAATTTTCCTTATTTGCAGAATGACTGCACAAATTTCGCGTAGAAAATTTTTCGACGTTTGGCTTGCTAATGCAAAATAATCAAGAACACATGCTTTTTTTCTACAGTTTATATTGCAAGAACTTGGCGACCCATCGTTTTTGGATGACATTATAAGGAATTTAAAAGCTACTATCAGAAGCGTTTCTCATAAAAAAAAAAATCGAACAAAGCAAGGTCGAAGTCGGGAAGACATAGAGTCCGCTTCCTAAACCCAAATTCTGAGTGTTTAGAAGAAAACGTATCGTTACCTGATATTGTCGCCAAAATTTCACTACCTGGGACGTGGTCGGGCGCGGTCGGAAGACCACGGAAAGACTTTGAGAGTTCAAGCACCAAAACAATAAGACGGCGAATCCAGCATCTCCTTGAAACATCAAGTCAGGATGAGATATCGATGGCCACCTTCGCAAGTCAGGAAAAAGAGATCCCGCGGCAATAGTAAAAGAGCTTTGTCTATATTCGCCTAGAAGAGGCACAAATATAAGGAAATCGGGGAAGTGTTCAGAGACCTCAAAACCAGCGGGACTATCGGAGGACCAAGTTCTCGCATTAATGGTTGATGCGAATCTCTCTACAAACCAATACAACGTAATACGCCAGTAGTCAAATGATATTAACAAGAAAATGTATCCACCACCTTATTACAGAGTGAAAACGACAAAACAATCATGCTACCCAGGGGACATTAATGTCACTGAGGCCCATGCTGAAATTAAGTTGCAATCTATTATGGATCACACTATTACACAATTGAGCAAAGAGCAAGAAGAGGTCCCGAAGACTGTAGCTGACATGAAAAGTCTTGATATTTTTGTAAAATGGGGTTGTGATGGAACGGAACAAAATAAGTGCAAGTAAACATTTTCATAAAAAAATTGCAGTGACGAACGTTTATTCATCATATCGAAGGTGCCCATTCAAATGTACACAGAAAATTACCAAAGCGAAAAAATAATTATGTGGCAAAACGCTTCGCCTTCTTCAACCAGATATTCTCGTCCCATTAAATTCGTGTTTTTTCAAGGAAACCGTGGATGTTATAATGATCGAAATTTATAAAATGGACACAAGCAGCGTCACTATCGCCCACTAAAATTACTGTAAATGACATTGAAGTCTTGGCAAAGCCAATATTGATATTCTGCATGATCGATGGCAAAATTTGTAATGCCGTAGCATCATGCACGTCCACACAGACTTACTATTTATGTGGTGCGAAGCCTTGTGACATGAATGATGAAAGGTGACTCTTAGAAAGTCCGGTAAATAGTGACCTTCTTTCTCTGGGCCTGTCCACCTCTTCATTCTTGGTTTCGAATTTTTGAATGCATATTGCGCATCCCATATCGACTTGATTTAAAACAGTGGAAGGCTCAGGGAGATAATAACAAAAAAAAAAGTAACTGAAAAAAATAGTGCGATAAAGTTCAGGTGTGAGTTAGGCATATTGGCATATATGCCTAAACAACAAACAGGAAATACTAATGACGGGAACACAATTCGAAAGTTCTTTGGAAATTCTGAAAAGTCAACTGAAATCACTGGTGTCAGTGTTGAGCTTATTAAAGCTTCCATGTCATATTAGAGTGTATAAATAGCGGGTTTCCGATTGATATCAACAAGTTTCAAAAATACGCCAAGGAAACAAGAGAATTGTTCATCAAGGAGTAACCATGGTACCCAATGCCTGTAAGCGTACATGAAATACTTTTTCACGGAAAAGATATAATTGCTTCTTGTGTTCTTCCAATCGGCCAACTTTCGGAAGAAGCACGAAAGGCTAGAAATAAACACGACAGGAAATCCAGGGAATTATTCACTAGAAAGACATCAAGAATGGATACATATGCAGATTTAATGAATAGGTTACTCATAACTTGAGACCCACTCATTGCAAGTTTACGTGCTCCTTCAAAAACTATTCGTAGCAAAATTACTCCAGTCGTAAGCGAGCTTTTAGAGATGAGAACTCCCACCATTGCACGTGAAAGAGTTATATCAGAAGAATCTGATAGGGATTATGATGAGTCTGAAAGCAATTTAGAAGAATATATTAGTGATTACAACTGATCTCATTAGTTTATAGTAATCTGAATTATCTATTGTCTTGTTTGTATGTTAGGATATGTATTTGTCTTCTAAGTTTGTATATTATATTGTATTCGGTTTTTTTTTTGTATTTTTAGTTTATTAATTATCTAACATACTTATTGAACCTCAATGATGTAAAATTCAATGTATAAAATGGGCATGCGTTGCAATATATGTCTGAAACCTTGACAGTGTTATCAAATTCCATCCAATACATTTTACTTCGTATCAGACGTGTATGGTTTGAGCTCAAGACTTTTGTCTCTCTAGATTACGAAAATATCACACTGTGCGCTCGGTAGAGTAATTGAACGGCATTGAGTAATCAAGGACGAAATTAATTATACAGATAATATGAACCAAAAAGGAAAGCGGCCACATGTACGAGCTAAAACTTTACGTGTGTGCACACCTTACTGCAAGTTGAGTTCAAAAAATGTTTCGGCCGTACCTTATTTCAAGTTCTGAAATCGAGATTCATCTTGTTATTCACTTTAATGTAATTACATATTATTTAATCGTGTGTTGTTGCTGTTTTTTTCTCGACTTTCAGGGTAATTTGGTAATATTTTATTTGCCATTTATTTATGAGATCAGTTTAATTATTTTCATTTAAAAAGTGCCAATTAATTTTTCCTTCTGGGAAAAAACGAGTAAAAAAAAAAACGATCCAAGCGCATTCATTCGATCCGTGGGAAAATGTTTACCGAAACTTGTCGAAATACTGCCAACACAACCACGGAGTAAATACGTACGCGGAGACTAAATGGTGTGGTTGTTCCTTTGATGTGGACATACCCTTTCTCTGATTGGCTACCGCGTGCTGCCAAGGGTTGGCTATTGGCCGGGCTGCCGGCCAGTGAATAAGTTACCCAGGCGCTGATTGGCGAAGGGCGTCCCGACACGTCGCTAGCTTGTGGCGCCATTTTAACTGGCGTGTGCGGCTGGAACTTCGCGGTACAAGTAGCTCTTTCACCTTTGTAAAGCTGTTCACGATAAAGTGAACACTTTAGAAATGAACCTCAGAACAATGTCACTGTCCCTGCGTGCATATATTTTAATGGGCGCACTGAGGGACATTCGCCCAGTAAAGTTTGCCACGGTGGCTGAGCGCTTAGCACGCTCGCCTCCTGCCAAGGCGGACCGGGTTCAATACCCGGCCAGGTCACCGGATTTTGTGGGAATCGTGCCGGACGATGCCGTTGGTCGGCGGGTTTTCTCGGAGATCTCCCGTTTCCCCCACCTCTTCATTCCGGTGCAGTTCCATATTCATTTTAATCACCCTCATCGACTCTCAATACCTCGCTGTTAAGAGACACCCAAATCTCTTCACTCACTCACCCCAGTAAAGTTGGTAACAATGGAAGGAAAAGTTCCATATATTAACATCGAATAAAAAGTGTTAGGCAACCATTTGTGATAACTTAAAGTTATTTCTTTCGCTTTGTACTTTTTTAATGTATCGAAGTGTAAAAACGAGCAGATTTGCGAAATATTTACATTTTTAATGATTTCACAGTTTCACTTGGTCGACGCACGAATAAAGTGATGATGTACATGGCAGTGTTTATTTTACTTAAGGTGGAAGAATACACAACGTCCGTACAAGTAGATCTTAAGCAGGGCTTTCATAAGTGTTCATTTTACCGTGAACTCAGTTATTTATTGTAAAAATATATTTCCTGGTATAAGTGTATGGGGCTTTTGTATTAGTATTTGGTCCAAAGAAACTATGTCTGGTTTTCGGGCACTGAGTTTTCGAACAACCTGTATACATAACTCGGAGTGTTAACACGCGGCGGACGGGAATGCTAACGTTTTTGGCACGCCAAGAAAATTGCTGCTTAGGATCGATAAGCAGAGAAACTCTCTCACACTGTAGAAGAAAAAAAAAGCTCCGATAAACTTCCTAAACTGTAATGGAAGTGTTAAACCTATACACTGTATGGTAATAACACCACACATCAAGCTGAAGATATAGGAATGTTTAGCAGCACTACTATACAAAGTGGGGAATTTCCTTACGAATTTGACTGTTTCCTGAGCAAATGTAGGAACGCTACAATGAATTTATAGGGGGAAGCATTACCATTCATGCTTTCTCACTAAGCATATACACTTGTATGGTGAATTTCCGAATAATTTCTTAGAGTGCAGGATGACACAAGTCGCACATAGCTACAGAACGCATGTTTAAATTCGAGAGGTCGTGTGTTCGAACCCAGCCGTCTGCCTTGGGTATTCTGATTGGTTTTGGCTTTGAAAATGAAATGAATATTCATATATTTCTATCTGCCTGCAAGGCGGCTCTACATCACAGAGTAAATAAGTACACATTCGAGGCAGATCTCTTCGATTTGGGCGTGCCCACACTCTGACTGCGCGAAGCTCTGGAAATGGTCCTTGTGGCTGATTGGCTACTGCATGCTGCCAACATCGAGGAGAACTGTCGAGAGCCGTTTTCAGCCAAATAAATGATAGTCTAAGCATGTTAAGACTTGTCGTGCACGTTTGTTCTCCCACGTAGTTCAATGCCTGAGATGATTTTTACAGGACCATCGCTCTATTCATAGGAAAGTAGAAGTGCGAATTAAAGTAAAACTAGCCTACTTTTATACACTAGAAAATGTGTACGTATGTTTAGAAAAAATGATTACTAATTGCTTTGATGATTCCTCTCTATTTAATGTACTTAATTAGAACAATTTGTTAAATTCTTACTCGAGAAAAATTTGACACCGACAATTATCCTTCCGGTAGGCAGGCATCAAAATAAATTCTCAAAGTGTAAAATTTTTCCTTACTGGAGAAAAACATGCAATACCCAAAAATTAAAAATATATTGGAAAACATACAACAAGACTGTGTTAAGATATTATAACCAGTTTTTATTTGAAACTCCAACCCAATTCTCTAAAGACCTCGCTGTTAATAGCTGCCCATATCCCTTCACCCTCCAACCCAAGTATAACGAAGTTTATGGGATGGGCTTATCACGTGAGTTCCAGGTGAAAAAATCTAAACAAAAAAGTAACTTTTCATCACAGAGTAGTAACGCCGATCCAAAAACAAGTTTGAAAGAAAGTAAAATTATTAAGTAGATTTCGTAAGAAAACAATTCCATTACCGGCACAATTGCAAGCAATAAGTGTCAGAAGAATTTAACCAACATTAGAATTAAAACAAAAGTTTTTGTTTGCCCTTGGAGAATGAATGGGAACTCAATATTTGCAAGCCAGTTGTGTAAGTAATGAGGCATATAAATATATGTTATCCGAGAGCTATTTTCCCGAATATGAGCTAACTAGCAGTTCGGAACTAACTGCTACATCGAAATACTTCCTTTCTATCATCTGGCAATAATTTTAGTTGCCAAAAAAATTGTTTCCTGTAGTCTCAACTTTTATTACGCATATATGCATCATAGCGTTTCCAACCTTTCCTCATTATATGCCCTTTCGGTAAGAAATTAGTTAATAAATAGGGGCTACATATCAATGCACCCCAGGAACTTGATTTCTTCAGTATCATATACAAGTTAACTGAATTGTAATAATTAGCTTACGGGTCCTAGAGCACTTTCATTAAACAAACATAACAATCACACTTCATAACAATCCTTATATGTATTAGCCAGTGATGCATTACAATTTACGAACCAAAAAGTAAGGATATAGCTGTTCGAACTATCTTCAATATGTTCGGGAACCTCTGAGATCAGTGATTCTCCAGCAACCTCATGATGAATAATTCAGATTCAATAACGTGATCGCATATTAATGATTTCATGACACTGTTGTAAAGGGATCATACGGAGCGACTTGCAGATGGAGAATTTGGATATCTGAACGATGTCTAAGGCTTTGCCGTAAGCCTGCAGGCAACTCATTTAAATATTACTTTCTTCCAGAGCTGCAGCAATAATGTTGCTGTCTATTTTTGTACGAGGCGATGCAGAGGGAATTTAAATGTGTCTGAAATTTTGCGAATTGCTATGAACTTGCTAATCTTGTTAATTTTACAACTAAAATAATTTAACATATCATTTTTTCTCCCTCTTGTGTTTCTCGTCCGACGTGAAGAGTGTAAATGTCAGCCAGTCTTCACAATGGTACGCATCAGCTACGTATCTCGCAGGTTTTTGTGGTTCGTTGTTCTTTGAATAGTTTTGAAAATCCTGCTATGGCCATTCCTTGAATTACTGCGAGTCCTTCTGCCTCTTGTAAACGTTAATACTGTCTTGGGGCTGAATGGCCCTCAACTATAGAGACCTGAACAATTCTCAGTTTCAGTTAGGGGTGCAGGTAGATTTAAAACACTTTTACATTGGTATTGCTATCGCACAATTGGTGCCCGATTTATTCGACAACTCCCGAAAGCCCCTGTAGCAATGATAAACACGCAATAAGTTAGAGACCTGCAGAATTCGCGTTATTATTTGGCTGCAGACTATACTCCAAGATTTTGTATATTGTTTCGACTGATACCACTGGCAGACAACTTGTGTGGTTCGCCCCGAGGACACTTTGAGTCGATAATAAACGCAAAAATGTGGAGCAACCAAAGTCCAGTAGAGCGGTCACACAGGTAAATGACGCCGTATAGCTGTCAGTAACCAATGCTATCACGAAATGCACTCCAGATAATAGAAGGAAGTGAAGAATAGCGTGTTACAAAATAATAACGCTAATTTTGCACGTCTGAGAAAAAGTTTGGTTAAATCAAACGAATTTTGTATGGCGTAACCAAATTAATTATTTGGCAGTAAATTTTTTTGTAGTTGAAAGCAAATTATTATTGCGTTGTCCTTGTTTGGTTGATCCAAACAAATATTTGGTTGGTGCAACTGAATATTTTTTTTGGCTCTACGCAAATAAAAAATTTTCTCTTGATATAAAAAAAATTGATAGCCCAACTGAGATGCGAACCTAGGTGAGTGTTAGTGTCGCCCGTATCGCTCCCTCGCTTCTTCGCCTTGAACGCGCAGCTACATACTCCTCTTAACAACGTACACTCTAAACTCGGATCAGTGATATCAATCAGTGAAATACATTCACTGAATGTCAGTTGATAAGCTACTGTCGAATGGCAAATCAAGCTAATGGACCGGGAACCAGTGACTTATGCTAGTGATACACTCGACATTAAGTGGAAATCACAAATAAACAAGAGAAATTCAGACATAATATCGTGGGTCTAATACTATAATACTATTCGAAGTAATGAGCGATTTTATTTTTCGTTCCTATACTGTGTAAAATTTACATAATATTAATACACCGAACAACATTTTTTTTGTGCATTCAAGTGTAAGATGAAAGTCAACACTCCAAACACAAAACTTAGATATATTCAATGACCTGCTAATAGTGTTGCTTTCTTTCTCATCTACTTTGGAAACTGGCTACCAGGGGTCTCAAATTCGAGTTATTGTTAGAGACATCTAAAATGCACGTTATCATTTGAAAACAGAATACACTTCAAACGCATGTGCGTTTGTATTGCTCTTGTTATTGGACCACAGTTGATTTTACACGTTCTGGGCGGCCTTGAACCGATCAAAAACAAGTAACGACAAGATAGTCCAATCACGTACCACCTAGTCAAGGAGAACAACGTTTCCTTATTTTTGCAGACGCCAATGAACAGATGGTTCAGATCCGAATGTATATAGGGCAGTGAAGTCTAGCGTGCTACTAGATAATAACGCGAATTTTGCTGGTCTCTAGTCATGGTTAATTACTTGTGGCATTTAAAATTTCGTTAGTCGAACAATGTGCTGGGGTAGATAACTCGCATTTCGTAATTTTTGATCTGTCTAGTTATAGCATTGGAGCCACGATATTAACAAGTTATCTGTCACTGATTATCAGTACCTCAATTATCATTGGTTTTTTTCACTGGTTTGGCATCATTACCACTGTTTCGGGTTTAAAGTGCACAGTCCTGCGCACTTTCCCACGCCGCTCGATCCGTCCACCCATTGTGCGGGAAGCACAGACGTCCCGCCCGCTGCGACCATGAGTGCCTCTTGCAGTCTGCAGCGCCAGAGGCGGTGTCCCTGTCCCACGGTGAATGGGTCAACAACGCAAGTAGCGGCGGAGGATATGGCGAAGGGGCGGGGGGGGAGGGGGAGGGGAGTAATGAAGGTCTTGGGCTTCGGTTCGTCGCCGGTCGGAGGGTACGAGGTCGCTCTCACGACGTCGACGAGACGGGCCGGCAAAACAAGGAGAGAGTCTGGTCTAGCTCCCTCAAGACGTCTGCTATTACTCCCCCCCCCCCCCCTAGCAGACAAAGAGTCGACCATGGCTCCGCTTCCCTTCCCACAAGCCACGCCCCGACCGTCGGATGCAGCCACGCACCGCAGACGTTCTCCTTTCTCGACGGCGATGCATCTGTGACCTCGCCCTCCCCGCGACATGTGCAGCCGAGGGTACTGTCGCGTCCACGCGTGGGTTGTAAGGACCTCCCCCTCCCCCCCCCCCCCACCACGCTACAATTACGATAACTCCCACGTTAACCCCGTACTTACATAGGTGTCTCACAGTAAACTCAGCATTTTTGAAACACTTTGAGAACTAAGCTCGAGTGTGGCGATGTCGCTGGCCAGCATTTTTTTCTCGAGGATTAACCGTTTCCCTGGCCCTTCCATTCCGGCACTGCTCCATACTCACCTCGCTTCGCCCTCGTCGGCTCTCAAGACACCAGTGTTAAGAACAGTCCAGACGTCTCCACTCCACTGCACACAGTATGTGCGTAGAGGTATAGGCTGTTCACGGTAAACTGAGCACTTCTGAGGCCCTAGTTACTTTTGACTTTCAGCCATTTTTTTTAAATTATTTTATCACCTTTTAAAATAAATATTGTCGTGTCAGTAATAAACACAGTGTGTATCTATATTCCACCACTCTCGGAAGTTAACGTCTAAGGTTAAAATAAAATATATTTGGTGACTATTATTCCAAATGAGAGTACTTTCAAAAGTGCTCACTTTACCGTGAATAGCCTGTACTCGAATTCTGCAATTCCTTCCAGTGGCAGGCTAGATTTCGAACATTTATAATAAAATTCCTTTTACGATTGAAGCAAACTGGTTTCGACATGATCTGGCCAGTTCTTTAGCAGGTAATAAATAAGAAGAAGTAATTTAACCGTATAACATACAACTATTCGAATAAAACTGAACCATCGCACCATGGCAGCAGACAAAGATTAAAAAGTTGTAGCACAAGAAGGTTAGGGACGGAGAAGTCTAGGCTGAAATAGGCTGTTCACAGTAAAGTGGGCACTGTTGAAATCAACCTTTGAAACAACGTGTATTTGAACATGTTTAACAACATGCACTTGCATGTATTTTAACGGGCGCAATGGCTGGCGTGCGCCCAGTAAAGTTGGCAACGACCGAGAGAAAGTAGTTTTATGCCTTAGCGTCGAATTAAAAGTGCCAGGTAAACATGCGTGAACACTGGAATTATTACTTTTAATTTCTGCTTTTTAATGCACATAAGTGTAAACATTAGCATATTTGTAAAAATTATAATTTTCTAGTAAATTTCACAGATTCCCTCTACACCCTAAGAAATTATTTGTAAATTTACCAAATCAGTGTACGCGTCCAGTGACAAAGAACGAACTATAAATTATTTTACCATACACGCAAGTTCTTACGATTGCTCAGGAAAGATTTCAATGCGTAGGGAAGTTACCAACTTTGTATAGTAGCATTGCTAAACATTACCATATTTTCAGACTGACATGTAATATTATTTCCATATACTGTATAGGTTAAAAACTTCCATTACAGTATAGGAAGTTTACCAGAAATGTTTTTACAGTGTAGTCCAACGCACGAATAAAGTGATCGGGCCCATGGCAATGTTTATTTTACATATGGCGGAAGAATACGCGATGTGTATGGATGTAGATTTAAAGCAGGGCTCTCAAATGTTCTCATTTCACCGCGAGCAGCCTACAAACACTTTTAAACACTGAAATGATTCATTTCGCTTTCCGTTTTTTTTTATGAGTGTAATAAACAGTAAATTTGTAAAATTTGTAATCTGTTTTCTAACAATTTCACAGTTTCACTTCATCGACGCACAAATAAAGTGATAAGGCCCTTGGAAATGTTCTTTTTATGGCGGTAGACTACATAATGTGCACACAAGTAAATCTTAAATATTTAATTTTTTTCGTTTATTTTGGTGCTTCAGTTGAAAAAAAGGCTATATTGTGTACATTACGCATGTGTAGGTAAATTTTGGTTTATAGGCCTACTGCACACTGCGACACTCATTGACCAATGATTAGGATAGGAAAATTTCGCGAGTTCAATGAGCTGTAGGTTAGACCCCACAGTCCTATGTACACTGGAACCTCAGACCTGTGTTAATTGGCTGCTGCCCCAGAGAGTAGCCAGTGTTAGTCCACACCTGGCAGTATGGCACTCGCTACTTGTTTCCTTGCAAGTCTGCTATTGGATAAGAGTCGTCCCGGTCTTATCTAATGACCTGTGATCCAATTGCAAAGGCGACTTCAACGTACACGTTTTGGACGTCTATCTTGTCCTGAAATGAATTCGCGAAATTTTCCTGTCCCTACCAATGAGTTTACCTGTGGGTAAATTATTCTCAAACCGCCTTACTGGTCTGAGTTATAATTGGTTCATATTACTGTAGACGAACACACGGCCTACAGCTCATTGGCTGTGACAACGAAACACGTCTTGTGTCGACTGAAGTACAGCACGCATCATAAAATATTTTGCTTGCTACACTTGAAACAGTTTATTAAAGTGGGTCCGAATGATAAAAAAAAAGGGGGGGGGAACGATACGGAGGGTGGCGGTTGAAGCTAACTTTGCCATCTCCCTCCCCCTAGCAAAGTTCTTAGACCCAGCACTACGGCCCGACTCGCAACGACACATTCACCTCCGGGCTTGAAAGACTGGTCGCGAGTACAAGTACCCACGTACGAGGTGGCTACTGTAACTGCCCCGCTACACCGCGACCCGGATCCCCCCCCCCCCTCCTCACTGTAGTTAACGCGACGGAAGTTGCCGCTGGCCGATGGATTTTCTCTGGGTACACCACTGCATTCCGGTTCCGCTCCTCCGCATCTGCCTTCCGTTCTGACGGGCACCTGCGAGTCACATTTCGAATGCTCCACATAATGCGATGTATTTTACCACACCCCCTCCCCCTCCCCATGCTACCGTAATGTCTGTGGGTAGGGATAGGAGAAATTCGCGTCTTCATTTCAGGACACGATATATTTCAAATGCGTGTACACTGAAGTCACGTTTGCAATTGGATCAGAGTTTATTAGACACGCCCTGGACGACTCCGCGCCAACAGCGGACTTGCAAGAGATGAAGAAGCGAATCCCGTAATGTCAAATGTGGGGTAACTCTGGGGCAACAGCCAATGAACAAACATTTGATGTTCGACTGTACGAAAGATTGTGGAGTCTAGCATACAGGTCATTGAACTCGCGAAATTTTCCTATCCCTATCTATGCGATTTAAGTACGCTCTAAATTTGAATTAGTGAGAAATTCACTATTATCAGTCAGTCAACAGTATCTGACCGATTCAATAGTTACTTAAGTGAATTTAACTGATGTATCAGTTTTAAAAAATCCCAGATTTCCTTCACTTATTAAGTGACATTTTTCACTGATTCATTAGTATTTTTTTTTTTTTTTTTTTTTTGCTGTTTTTCAAGTGGTTTGTTTTTTGACTGATGGATCAGTTAAACAGCGTGTAAAAATGGCCGTCAAACAACGTTTATAAATGGCCGTTAAACAACGTGTATCAAGTGAGAAAACAACGAATAAACTAATAAAACCAATACAAAATGCATCTGAAATGTGTTTCGTCTTTCAAAACACCATTTTACGAGGTAATGTGAACATTCACCCTTTCATTCCGTTTTTATGTCTTTCATTTCGTTTCCATTTAATAATTACAGAGCTCTGTTTGAAGATTTAAACTGCATATAATGTGGTGAAGAGAGTTCACTCATATATACTACTCGTTTTAACAATCCTAACGCTCCCAATTAAACCAAAACGAAAAGTAAGGGCATATAATTTAAATATTCAAGTTTTCGACAAATGTACAACGTATATTTTCCTCTAGATTTTTCAACTTGACTTCGTAATTCAGTTTTTAAGGTAAGAGCTTAAAAGCGAAGTGGTAAGGGTGTGCGAGTTCAATCCCGCCCACCTGCGGAAGGTTTTTTTTTTTTTTTTTTTTTACTTCTTTAATTACGGTAAATTGCGCAGTATAAATAGTAAACTGTCGTAAATATATTTATTTCGCGTAACTATTTGGCTAAATTCATTTTTAATTCGCCACTGCAGTCGGCCGTCACTTATCCATAAGTGAAATTGCTTCATGTCACTAATTTCATCACTGAAATTTTTTCACTCAAACAATCTTTGATTTTCCACAGATTCTAAGTGGAACTTTTTTTCACTGATTCAGTAGTTGAAAATACTTAAAAATATTAAGTAACGACATGTCATTTCAATAGAAGAACTTCATGCATTCAATTATAGTCAGATCGCATTATTTTTATTGCTTCAGACTTCGCCGAGACAAACAATCTTAAGACACATCATAAATAGAGACCCTGTTCAGTACCAATGTAGAAAGTAAACAAGCATCTATTAATTTCAAATTATCATATTAATCATTTCGTCAGGTTTTGTACAGTCGAGTTCGTTCCACTGGCCGCATAGGACATAATGTCAATAACAGTAAATATTATATATAAGATCAGTGTAGCTTCTCGTGATCTGGGGCAAATTTTTCACATTTGTTTCTGTCTAAATCTAGCTTTGTAAATATAACACTTATTATTATTTTCTTTCGCCAAAACTAGTCACAGTCTTAGCACACTAGTTGAATGACTGGAGAGGTTAATGTTGAATTCCTGCGAAAGCATTCATTAGTCTGTAATCATTCAGCAAGATGGAATGCAAGTCACACTTTTATTTTGCGCTAGAGTGTGTCCAAACAATCTTGGCGTAATCTTCTCCCATCACTAGGGATAGGAAACATTCACGAATTCAATGATCTGTCAGCTAGACTCCACATGTGTTTACTCAAGCCTCAAATGTTTGTTCATTGGCTGCTGCCCCAGAGAGTAACGAATTTTACTTCACACCTGGCAGTGTGACACTCGCTACTTGTTTCCTTGCATGTCTGTTATTGGCTCACAGTCGACCAGGGCGTGTCTAATAAATTGCGATCAAAATGCAAAATCAACTTCAGTGTACACGTGTTTGACGTCTATCTTGTCCTGAAATGAACTCGCGAAATGTTCCTATCCCTACCCATCACTCGTGGGTGCAAATCGCAGTTTGCTTCATTCTCAAACTTGGGGTCTAGTTGGATTATCTCTGCTGCCTATAGCATGATCACAAAATGAGATAAGATAAAATACGGACCACAGAAGGATAATATGTTTTCTTATAAAGACTGTGGGACGTGTTTTATCGCAAATAGTATATTATTGTCAAATACACCAACCACAGAGTAACTAAGTATACAGAAACCAGATGGCGTGGCGATTATTTCGGTGGGAATGGGCCATGCGTCTGACTGGCTACTGGATACTGGAGAAGGTTCCCCATTGGCTGTCATGCCGGCTGGCAAGCATGTTACCAGGCGCTGATTGGCTAACGCAATCTCAATATTTTGCTGGCCAGTGACGCCATTTTGAGGGCGTGTGCCGCTGGGGACTTTGAGAGATTTGGGCGGCTCTTAACGAGGTCTCGAGAGGCGTTGAGGGTGACATTGAGTGAGAATGGAGAAGCGCCGGAATGCAAAGCAGGGAAAAACGGAAGATCGCCGAGAAAACCCGCCGACCAGCGGCATCGTCCCCCACGATTCCCACTTGCGAAAATCTGGGAGTGACCCGGCCGGGGATAGAGCCCGGTTCACCTTGGCGGGAGGCGAGCAGTCTAACCACTCAGCCACCGCGTCCCCTTTGCCGAATAAGGAGCTTTTTCGCCTCTGTATTCCTTAAGTACTTTGTGCCTTAACTGAAACACTTAAAGATTAATTTGTAAGGTAATGTTGAAGAACACTATATCACGTGCTTGTGCCATGGTGTGTTTATATATATATATATATATATATATGCTTACGCCGCTTTTTACTGTAGGCCTACGAGTTTAAGGCGTAAGGAAAATACGTCACTCTGGTAAAATACTTCCTCGCAAAGATGGGAGTAAAATATTTTATTTAGCCTTTTCTTTTCTTGGTTATTCTAAATTGGCAAGCGGAAACTTTCAGGCCTCCGGCCAACCGTTTCAGCGTAAAATTTATGTCCCACGCGCTCTCACGAAATAATATTCGCATTTGAAAAACGGCAACCTGTGGGCGATAACTAGGGACAGGTGTATTTCGCGAAAATATTTATGGCCTGCTAACCTTCAATATTCTACGTTCACAGCCACTACTTCCTTTGGTTATTGGCTGCGTGTCTACGTGAGAAGACATGTTCTCATTCGACTGGGCCAATCGTAATAAAGAACTCCGATACTGAACGTCCACGATTCGCGGGCAGACACTTAAGGCCCGTGTCATTTTAAATCGTCCAACCACGAAAGGGCATATGAACAAAAGTGTTTTGTAGTAGAACTGGTCTTGAAACCTTTTTTGCGAAAAACAACTGTCCCTATAGCGATAACAGATTGCAGCTACCGAAACGTCGTGACTTACTGCTCCCGTATTTGATTTTTTTTTTTTTTTTTTCACATCCCCTGTGCATTTTTCATTGATCGCCGTCATCATCTTGTTTTTTTGACGTTACACCATACTTCTGCTGTAAAATCTGTTGACTGGAGCACAGAGTAGTTGAAGTATACAGAAACGAAATAGTTTGGAGGGTCTTTTGCCGTGGGCGTACATCGCTCTTTGATTGGCTGCTGCAGGCTGCGGAAGGTTCAGTATTGACCGGTCTGCTGGCTGGCGAGTAGGTTGCAAGGCGCTCGTTGGCGAACGGAGTTCTAACATTTCTCTGGTCCGTGATGCCATTTTACTAGCGTGTGCAACTAGAGTTCGCGGTATAATAATAATAATAGAGTAAGTAGGGACACCCAAATTTTGCTAAAATATTTCACGACCGGTTGTGTTTCATAATAGTTATGGGTCCTACGTACTGAAACGTTTTATGTGAAATATTTGTTTGCGCCTAAACGCGTGTCTCGGTAAATAAATGTTCTGGAAATACGACTTTTTGCCAGAAAGGATACAAAAACTATTGTCTATGTCACTATATTTTTACTTTTGTCATATTAAGTGTATTAATGGAGAAAAAAAGTCGTAAAAGTGGTCAAATATCGCATTTTTAAAGCTTGCCCATGAAGTTTATTTAAGCGGTAAGAGAAAAGTACGACCATACGCAGGTAGTTTGATCTGTGTACTTTCATTGCGTGTAACGAAACCCAACAGTTACAGATCTAGTTTACACAGTAATGCGTTAGGACGGAAACACTGCACGCTTTGCGCGTAGGAGCGATGAGGCGCTAGGCGTGCGTGTTAGTGTCGCCAGTATCGCTCCCTCGCTTCTTTGAGAGCCACTTTCGTAGTTGGATGATCTAGATGTTAACACCTCTTAGGTGTCTGCCCGCCAATCACATACGTGCAGTATCGAAGTTACCTAATTCTGATTGGAGATTCAAGGAAGAAAAGGTCTTGTCACAAATTCTCGTGTCCAATAAGCAAAATAAAACAGCTGATATGCCCGTAGGGTATTGAAATATAGTATGCCCGGGAATATTTTCGCGTAATTCGGGTGTCCCTGAGTATGAGAACTTGTTTCGCTTTTGCATTATTTTTCAATCATCCTGTCACACGAGTGTATTAATTTTTTTTTTAACGAGATTTTCGTCTGAAATTGTGTCGTGATTTTTTTTACATGCATGCTGGTACACTTTCTCCCTTGTACGTGCACTGAGACGAATTTAAATACAGTAACAAATCCTTGAACCGAATACTTTGTTTCTATTGTTGATCCAGTTTAAAGGATGGCTGGATTAATTCAAATGTGCTACAGAATGGAATGCTGTGCAGTGAGATGGCACGTAAAGCAACAACATACAAAACAAAATTAACAAACTGAAGAAAAATTTTTATAGATATTTCTATTTCGTATTTTTGAAACTTGATCAAATTCATGACGATTTAGGGTGTCAATTTCACACCTCGCATACCACACTCTGGGTAAAGTTGATTGTCTTTTTTCGCATTCCATAACAGCACAATTCCTTCGAAAGTTGTTGAGTGAGGTGATTTTTGTATTAGTTATAAGCCTACGTGTTTTTCCAGTCTTCTAAAGCTCTTCATTCTGCTTCATTTTTAATCCACAAAAGGTCTGAGTTATTTTATTCTCAGCCATCGTATTTTTTTTTTACCATCAGACCACTGTGCGATGGCCCGGATCATATTCGTATGCCTCCAGACATGTTTCATTATCCTTCCGAAATATAATCTGTTTGACATCTCTTTGTACAACTTCTTGAAAGCCTTCTACTTCATAACCATTTAATCCGGTATCATATCTTCGTTTATTAGAAGTCTTTTTCCCTCAGTGCATTGGCCAAGGTGGAATCTTTATATATTTTACAGAAGCAGTAAAGTTACAAAATATGAAACTCATAGGTCTATTGCACGAATTTTATAATTAGCAGTAACATTCGTTCTTGTCCTTCTTTTTCAACTTTTAGTTCTTCAACCTCCAAAAAAACTTACATCCAAAATATTTTCCTTGAAAGATCATTTGACTGAGGAATTACAGTTTGGTCAATGAACTGGATCACCAAAATTATATTGGATGACAGGCATACAGTAGGCTGTTCACGCTAAAGTGAGCACTATTGAGACCTTAGTTAATTTTTCTTTCAACCATTTGTTTCCTTTAACCACCTTTTTAAATAAATATTGTTTTAAAAGTAAGACAACAGTGTGTTTATTCCACCAAACTCGGAATTTAAAGTCTAATGCTAAAGTAGAATATATTTATTGACTGTTCCAAATGAAAGGGCTCTCAAAAGTGCTCACTTTACCGTGAATAGTCTATACACGAATTTAATCTTTGTATCATTACTTCATCATTGCAGACGTAGAGAAGATAAATACACAGAAGCGAAACTGCGTGACAGTCCCTTTGATGTGGAAATACTCATTATCTGATTGGCCGCGCCGAGTCTTTGGGAACGGGCAGTGTAGGTATAGTCCACCCACGGTTACTTCCAACTTTTCTGAAGTCCTGCTTAAGTTCTACTTCAAGGATATTTCTCCGCCCCATGCAAACAAAGTTTAACCGAGTCTAAAAAATCACGCTAGAGGGACAGCGCACGGCATTCGAGCGCACTCAGTTCAATAATATTTTTCTTAAGAACTCTTGCAATAGGCATTAACAAAATACTTATATTCTTTCTGTTTTTATTCATATTAATTATAAATGAAGTATTATAATTTATAATTATAGATAGAATAGGCAGTAAGAAGAGACGTACAAAATTCGCGTCATTATTTAAGTACAGACTGAACTGCAAGTTACTGTGACTTTGACTGACTTCAGTCATTGGACGGAAATATACCTGGCACGCATTGGAGAACTCTTAAGAGGAGTGTAAAGTGAAACATTTTTTTGCGAAATCGTTTTTTGCGAGTATCCGCGTATCTCGGCATGACTCTGTATTGTTACTTTTAACATATTAAGTACATTCATGGAGAAAAAAATTCGTGAAAATGGTAAAATTTCGCATTTTTGAAGCTTGCTTATGCAGTTTCCTTAAACGGCAAGAGAAAAGTACGAACATAAGGACGTCGTTTAATCTGTGGGATTTCGTCGCGTGCAATAAAACGCTACCGTTACAGATCTGAATTGCACAGTACAGGGCCACGATGAAAACACTGTACGCCTTGCACCTAGGAACGATACGGCACTAGGCGTGAGTGTTCGTGTCGCCCGTATTGCTCCCACGCTTCTTGACACCTTGGACGCACATGTTCACACTCCTTATAAGGTCATGGGTGCCTTTTTATTCGCCCTTTTAGAATGTAATTTTATACGCTGAAAACACTTTGTGGATAATGAAATCCAACCATACTTTTGCCATATGTGGATTCAACTTTGTGCCTGAATTTTTTTGTAACAGTAGACAGTACAGTAATATTAAAAATTTAACTCCAACAGCAGGAATGTTTTTCCACAATGCTTTTCTTATGAGGCAATCGTGGGGTCACTACATCAAGAATTTATTTACAGCAAATGAAGACAGGATTTCTCAAAATGTAATCATAGAATCATGCAAAATATAATTGAGCATACGCATTGTTTTTTTTTTGTTTTTTTTTTTTTTTTATCATTTGGACAAGAAGTTTAGTGGAAACATCAACTAGCATTCTGTTTGACGCATCCCCCAAGGCAATTTCAGCCATCTTCTACTAGAGAAGCTAATTCTGGTAGTTCCGCTCTTCTGCAAGGGAGCGCAGTTGGTGCAGTGCGGCTCAGCGTCTGAAGAAAAAGGCTCTAGGTCGTGTGCTGCCAAGGGCCAGTTATTTGAAAGGAGGGAAGAACAGTCAAAAACTACAAGGTGCTGGGGGGAGGGGGAGATGACTGGCAGGGTCAAAAATAAAGAGGAAGCCGGTGTGCTGCCTGTAAAACTGTAAAATACGTTCCACACTCTGGTTGAGCCACATCTCACTACAACTCGATTCGAAAGTATTTCCAGGCTGTAATTAAAATTTATGTAATTGCCAGTACATTTTGTTGAACGTGGCTGTTAGGAAAATAAATAATGATGCATTAGATACAATCCGTCGCTTTCAGAGGAACGAGATGATAATGCTACAATTGGGCCCGTGCCAATGAAACGCTATATGTTATACACACGAATTGTTTTTGTAAATCCTAAAGCTTTTATGCCGTTTATATACAACACTAAAGAATATGAGTGTGTTTTATACCATTTTTTTTTTTATTGTCGAAGGATATCAAGTATTCGGCCTACCAAGATTACCATTGGACCTTGTTCATAGATGCGTCGAGAACAATTAACCATGTAAGACCTAGCAAATATTTTGGTTTGCTCTTGATAGCTGCATGTAATAATTTGTTGAACCGAAAAAGAGCTACCGCACAAATTTTAAAAGAACAGATCGTGTAAAAAAAATGAAACGTGTAATATAAAACATTATCCAGCTCCAAGCGTAGACTGAAAAAAAGTGTCTTGATCCCTTTTGTATTTCACTTGGAAAAAATAAACTGCAATAAAATTTTAATTTCCTCCATATTTGCATAATTGTTTTTTTAGGCCTATACTTACTTCATTTGCATTATACAGACAAGAAATGTTTCCTGTGTTACTGCTACATCGACACAAGTTTTCGCTTTGCAGTTTGAATACGTATTCTCTCGCTTCTTCCAAATTACGGTAATTTTGTCGTGTTTAATTTATTCTTGTCTTGTTTAATTTAATCAGTGAGAACAAATTTATGGCCCACCCATGGTAAGTGGAACACTTTTAAAATTAAACTTTTAAAACATATCCTTTGCCTGTAGTTACATGTATTTGTATACATGTGGTTGCATGTTGTTACATGTAACCACGAACTGTGGTGGCGATAAGATTCATGCAGTATTTTTCGTCTAAAAGTTGGAGACCATGTGGTGAAATAACTCTATACTTTGTCAGCTTACACTTGCTCAGCTGACAAACCAGCTGAGACAGAAACCATACGTTAGCGAAACGAACTATGCTAACACCTTCTTGGAACTGTAGAAAGGTGGCTTAGTAGTTACGATAGGAGAAAATCTATGGCTGGCGCGGGAAAGCAATTTCCACTTGCCAGGACACGCTCACTACAAGCTACACCAAAAGCAGAGCCGGGAAAGAAATGTTCCCTCAGGCCTGAAATTCGCGCCCACTTTCACCAACCTCAGTCTTGAACAGTTGATGGGAACGGAAGGACGCGTCAGTGGTATCAGTTCTGCTACTTGGTATTTCGTGTGTACTGAAGAGACACTTGAAGAACAATTATTTTGAAGATATTTACTCACTGATGTTATATTTGTTAAAAAGGGTGTATTTGTAGTTTACATGCTGGTGACATGGGGTGGTAGCCTATTATTTGTAAGGTAAAATTAGGTAACTTGTATTTCAAGTAAATACATGTTCACTTGTCAAACACTCCCAAAAATACTCGTAATCAGACAAATTTTTTTGTATTTGAATAGTCCGTGGCACAGGTATGTCACATTTAGGAATTAACATAGTGATAAAACGTTGAAATTTTGTCACAGAAACTTGTTTTTAATATATCAGGCAGTGTTAACTACTTGTCGCAAATTAATATAAAGGATCTTAGCCGGAACTTTGGATTACCAGTGAATTTATTTATAATTCAGGTAGACAAATCATCCACTCTCTCATAGGTCTAAGAATCGGTTAGTAAAGATAATACGCCAGGTGTCCTTACTAGCAGATGTGTGTGTACAAATTCCGGGAAATATTTTGCAACGGCTCAAAAACTTTTAGAACACATATTGACAATCACAGACAGGGGGGAGATCTCAGAAGCCTTTCTTTTATTTGGAAACAATGCTAATTCGTCGATTGGACTTTCTATTGGAGACTTTTGCTGACATTACAGACACACCATTTTGGTACTTCTCAGTCACGTAGTTGTTATTTCAAGTGTGGGTGCTTTCATTTGCTTCCACGAAGTACAAATAAGTTATTGTAACTGTCAGACAGAAAGTATGGATATGTGTGCAAGCTTGATACTCACCATCACCATGTAAAGCAAAGGTACAGATAAAGACTAGAAAAACATACTGAAAGGTTATGCGGTTTAAAATCGAAATAAATTCTTAGTTCCCATGAATACCTTGTGCTTTCGCTTACATTTTTCCAGTTTTATCAGTACCAAAGCAAAGCATTAATAAAGGCCATTCACGGTAAAGTGAGCTCTTTCAGAAGCCCTCTCATCTGGAATAATAGCCAAAAAGTATGCTTTACTTTAGCCGTAGTAGTCAACTTCCGAGTGCGGTGGAATATACACTATATGTTTATTAATACTTACATGGCAATATTTATTTTAAAATGTGTTCAGATGATAAAATGACTCAAAGGAAAAAGTAACCAGGCCTACAGTGAACAGTTTATAACCTTGCCATGAAGACTTCACTCACTTATATCAGAATAGGAAGACAATGTTTATATCAACGTATGATAAACCTACGTGGCATAAGAATTTAAAGCCTTTTTTAACACAGAACTTTAATTGCCAGGCTTGGTACTTCAGAATATACAAAAAAAGTACATAATTTAAATCAAAATGTTGCTATCCGGCTCGCTGTTCATTTACCGGAATCTAAGAAATGGTTATCTGCAATCATTATAGATTGTTTTCTTGATTAACGAAATATATATCAATTTCAGTAAATTCTTGTCGCGGAAATAAATAGCGAGCTCTAATAGGTTGCTCATGAAATGCTTAGGCGTGTCTAACGTCTTCGCAAACTCCTGATTACACCCTAACTGTAACATATAAACGCTCTCGAAATTACTATATAGTATGTTAATGTACTTTGCGCTAGCGTTCATATTTAATTTTAAACTAAATATTTTTCAATACATAATTGAATTATGTAAGTTTACAAGATTTAATTGCTTTTTTTGACTGTATTAAAAAAATTATATGCGTACAATTATACTATGCTCAGTTATATCTGTGCAATATATATATATATATATATATATGTATATATATATATATATATATATATATATATATATATATATATATATATATATATATATAAACACAGTGCGTTGTGATGATTTTAATTCTCCGTATATGTATGCCTGGAAGTTGTTTAAACACAAAAAAAAAATGGGCTGTGTGAATAGAGTATGTGTTTCACTGATTAGTTGTTAACACAATAAATAAATTAGCCTTAAAATAATTAAAAAAATAAATTGATCTGAATTACTGAATTCAAAACTGCAGAAACAATTAAGAAAATTTTACGCGCAAAATTTTACGTGCAAATGGATCAATTCAGAATGCAGACGCGTGAGTATGCAGAAACAGGTTCCTTTCTGGCTGACGAGCAGTGTGTGTCACACAGAGCCGAACCGTTAATACATCCAACAAGCAGGTAGAGAGTCTTCCCCCTTCACCCTGTTGTTCGTCTTCCCTATTCTCTTCCTCCACCCCGTCCCGCGTTTTGGTTACATTTGTCTTGTCTTCCCACCCTGGGCTAAACCAAGATCCTGGACGACACCCTAGCGGCCTCTACCGAAACATTTTTCTCGAACCCAACACGCTACGTGTTGCTGGTTTGAGAAACTACTTCCACTGCCCCATGATTGCTCAGTGTGAAGAACTCGAACTTTTGGCCTTGAGGAAGTAATATTAGTTCAGCGGCGAAGTGGCCAAACACTTTTAAGAAGACTAAGCATGTAGGTGACGTTGATTAAAATGCAGCGGCCAACGAAACCTCGGATTGCGCTCGCTTGCTCATAACGCAGTGGAGTCTATCCTCTAACCAAAAAATAACGCGAATTTTGCACGTCTCTGCCTATAAGTGATAGTTCAATGTAACTAAAAGTAAAGTACTTTCATGTAAACACAATTAGAAAACGCTTGTAATACGAGACACATTTAGGAAACAATCAAAAACGTCGTATATGTAGTGCTAAAGGTTTGAGTGAAAAAGTCTGAAGAAACTGCGATAGAGTACATCTGGCTACTGTAGGCCGCGAAAGGTTCCCTATTGATGTTGGCGATCGGCGTTCCGAAATGTTGCTGGCCAGTGACGCTAATTTTCTTTTGTGTGTGGCTGGAGTCCGCAGTATGAGTACTCTGTGTACTTTAGTAATCAATTACTTTGGAATACAGGGGCCACGGTGGCTGAGCGGTTAGCCTGCTCGCCTCCCACCAAGGCGATCCGGGTTCATTCCCGGCTGGATCACTCTGGATTTTCGCTTGCGGGAATCGTGCTCGACGATGCCGTTGGTCAGCGGGGCTTCTCGGGGATCTCACGTTTCCCCCGGTCTTTCATTCCGGCGCTGCTCCATGCTCACCTCAATCACCCTCATCGGCTCTCAAGATCTCGGTGTTAAGAGCCGTTAAGAGCCGCCCAAATCTCTTCACTTCACTTTGGAATACAGAGTAATAAAGACTGTTCACGATAAAGAGAGCACTTGGAAAAAAATGCCACTGCTCCTACATGCATATATATTAAAGGACACACTGAGTGACATGCGTCCAGTTAAGTTTGGTAACAATGGATGGGAAGTAGTTTTGTATCTCAAAGTCGAATGAAAATTGTTAGGTAACCATTTCTGATAGCTAAAATTATTTCTTTGGCTTTCTGATTTTTAATGCATTAAAGTGTAAAAATGAGCAGATTTGTTAAATATTTACTTTTATAATAATTTCACCGTTCCAGTTGACCTACGCATGAATATAGCGATGAGACCCATAACAATGTTAATATCTTACATGCGGCGGAAGAATACACAACGTTCTTGTAAGTAGATCTTAAGCAGGGCTTTCAAAAGTGCTCATTTTCCCGTGAACAGCCTATAGGTAAATATTGACATCGAAATCGCCATAAACCACGGTGATTTAAATGTTTAAGGCACGCTGTTACTGTCTTTACAACGCTAAATCTCCTTTCCCTATCATGGTATTTTTCTACGCTCAGTTTTCTATACTCTACTAACGGTTTCGTCACACTTTTCTAATCAAACCATTGAAAAATCACCCCACGTATGACGTGTTTGGTTGTTTCCTAGATATATCACGCATTACAAGCATTTTATACGTGTGTTAACATTAAAGTATTTAATTTGTATTTAAATTGAACTTTTACTTAAATTCTATTTATATAATATAATATTTTATTTAAAATGAAAAAAAATAATAAAAACAAGGAGAAATTAGGTGTAGTGGAGACTCCTAACAAAAATTATTATTTTGCAAAATAATGTTACATTGAGTGCGCACGAATCCGGCATGTTGTCCTTTTGGTGTAATTTTCTGTACTTTTTAAAGCTCTGTTTGCATGAAGCGGAGGAATATCCTGGAAGTAGAACTTTGGCAGAGCTTCAGAAAAGTTGGGAATATAGTCTGAACGACCGAGTTAGTCCAGACGTTATGCTGGCAACAACTTTTTTCCCGCGCAGGTTCAGAAAAAAAAAAATGTTTTGAAATATTAGTGCGGGCTAACACGCGAAAGACTATTTCAAGAACAACCATTTAGTCATGTCGGGCGGCACTTACTGGGCGAAAAAAAAAAAAAAAAAAAAAAAACTATTCAGATTTATGAGTTAGGTAAGTTCCGGTTTGCGCCGCCCTTGAGTTTTATAACTTCCTTCTGATTTAGTTGGCGTTTTTTACGTGTGTTTTGGCGATGTTTTGACCTTGCCATTTCGCTTGTCTCCAATATAGACGCCACGGTCATCAACACACTCGATCAAAAGTCACTTGTTCATTGGATGCTGCTACAGACACAACTCGCTTTCCTGTTTATCCCGGTTACTCGTGATGGCGCTACAAGAAAGCTGAATGTTTGCTATCGGTTCTTAATCCAACATAGCGTGTTCTTATGCGCGAGGCTCCAAAAACATCCCTGAAACCAACATATGCTTGTATGCCTTCTACACTGGTGCTGAATACTGTCTCTATTTACTATGTGTAGGGACACCCGAATTTCGCGAAGATGTTTCCGTGCATACTAGATTGCAATACCCTGCGGACGCACAAGCAGTTTTCTCTAGCTTAGTGCCGGCGTGTCTTTGTGAGGAGACATATTCTTACTTGACTGGCCAATCATAATTAGGTAACTCCGATTCGTACGTCTGTGATTTGCAGGCAGGCACCTAAAACGCGTAACATCTGGATTTATGCAATCAGGAAAGTGATTCTGAGCTAAAGTTTTATGTAATTCGATTGGTCGTGAAATCTTTTCGCGAAATTCGGGTGTCCCTAACGATGTGCCTTGAGACTGTTTATCGCTCCAAGAAACTGATATTTATCAGTGAGTTTTCGGTGAACTTCGAGGCAATAAAAAGAATGCGATCTAAATATGATTAAACGCATTGAGTTCTTCTGTCGAAATGCTGTTACTAAATATTTCAAGTAATTAAATCCCATACAACATAGAAATTACGGTACACTTCAGCTAGACTTCAATCATTTTCCTGTCGAATTCATGGGCACGAATGAGTTTTTGATCTGAAGACACTATAAATAAAATTACATTTTTTTCTCAATGTGAAAACAAACCACTTTTAAATGTACAGTACATACATTTGTGCGCGCACGTTTGTGTCTGCTACATATGCATGTAAAAAGACATCTATGCATCAGTAAGTCTGACTCAGTAAAGCCCCCCCCCCCCTTCCCCTTCCTTCTTAACACATGTGCGTAACTACACTCAAGGTCCGTTATTCTGCTGGAGCTATGGATTTTAGAGCGGTGACCTATATTTTTTATTAGTGAAAAGTATGCAGTAAAGTTCAGTACATGACACTTGAACTTGTTTCGAGTGTTTCCGATTAGTACATTTTACAATAAGTCTTCGTACCTCGTATCAAGTGCATTTCATTTTAGGAGATTAGTACATGCGACGAACGTAAAGTAGTTTCGTAAAAAAAAAAAAAAAAAAGCGTTTCAAATACTCCACAACGCAGTCCAGGCTCCGGGTGCATAGACTTATTAATATCGTATTAAAAGTGTTAACATTAAATTTGTGGACACTGAACTTATTTCATTTTCTGTTTTTGTTTTCTCTCTCGTAAGAGTAGAAATTTGCCTATCCATAGCATATATTAGCTTTTCTATAGACTGTTCACGGTAAAATGAGAAATCTTGAAAGCCCTGCTTAAGATCTAATTTTATACACGTTGTGTATTCCCCGCCTTCTGTAAAATTAACATTACAATGGGCCTCGTTACTTTATTCAAGCGTTGGTTAAATGAAACCCTCAAATTATGAAACTAAATACTTTATAAATTTGCCTATTTTTACACTTCGTTGCATTAAAAAAAAAAACAGAAAGCGAAAGAAATAATTTGAAGTTATCATAAATGGTTACATTGCATTTTTTCTTCGACGTTAGGATATAGAACATCCATAGTTACCAACTTTACTGGGTGAGTGTCACGCAGTGCGCCCATTAAAATATAAGCGTTGCCAACACACCTATTTTCTCTCTGCTTTTGTTCGTATTAATTATAAATGAAATATTATATTTTATGGGAAAACTACAAGGAAAAGTTCAATAAAAACAATAATAAGATTCACGGTAAAATGAGCACTTTTGAAAGCCCTGCCAAAGATCTTCTTGTATGCACGTTGTGTATTCTTCGGCCTTATGTAAAATTAACATTGCCATGGGCCTCATAACTTTAATCATGCATCGGTCAAGTGAAACTGTGAAATTATTAGAAAAGTAAACAATTCACAAATCTGCTAATTTTAACACACTGATGCATTGAAAAAACAGAAAGCGAAATAATTAATTTAAAATATCACAAATGGTTACCTGACACTTTTTATTCGACGTTAAGATATGGAAATATTTTCCATCCATCGTTACCAGCATTACCGGGGGGAGAGGGGGGGAGGGAGCGCATGCCACTCAGTGCGTCCGTTAAAATATATGCAGGCAGGGGCAGTGATTTTTTTCTGAGGTTGATTTCCAAAGTGCTCACTTTAGCCATTACACTTCGTAAACTTGCCTATTCTGCACGTAGAGCATCAAACTAACTGCTGTTGAAAGTCCCACATATAGGACACAGTAACTGAAAAGCAGTTTCATTTACGCCAAGCAATTTTTTTTTCTTTCTAAAAGTCCATTTCGAAGGTTTTCTATTGGCCCCCTTCCAACGGTGCAAAAAATCGAGAGTCATAGTCCACTCATTGTTGCTTCCAACTTATCCGAAGCCCTGCTAAAGTTCTACTTCCAGGATGTTCCTCCGCCTCATGCTAGCATAGCTATGAGTATAGGAAATTACACCAAAGGGACAGCGCACTACATTCGTGCGCAATCAGTTTAATAATATTTAGCATGAGCACTGTTACTTACTAGACATTACTGGCGACCAAAGAAATTCGCGAGTTCAACGACTTATAGGCTATACTTCCCAGTCTTATTTACTCTAATACAGATATCAACTGTTTATTGTTTGAATGTTGTGGCAGTAAAAAGGCGGTGGTTGGGCGCACAATTTATTGCATATTTGTTATTAGCTCATTTATCTCCAGGAGATGTCAAACAACATGTCGACCAATTAAAAACGTAACATGAACGTACATGTGTGTTAATTCCAACATGTCTAGGAATGAACCCGTGAAATTCTCGGGTCTCTATACATAGTATAGTTAAGAGACAACCAGGCACGTTATACATGGGGTTATTTCTCAAAGGCTTCGTTCCGATAGTGTGAATAAACCGTGAATAGAAAATAGTAGTCCTTCAAACCAGTTCTAAAACTCTTGCTCGTTATTTTTTTCAAGCACTAATAGCTACAAATTCTACTTTCTCCCTGACAGACGAGAACCCCGAAGAACCGAAGAAGAAATTAAGAAGATACCGAAAAATGTGGTTTTTTTTCCCGCAGCTTAACGGCAACAGTCACTTCTATTTTTTGTAATAAATTAACAGATACGTATCAGTTCCTTAAAAAATCACTGACTTAACAGAATGGAGTTTCACGAGGAAAGAACCTAACAGCAACGTAACGTAACGTGACAGTATTCTGACCGGCTTTAACATTAAGTCAAGCCAACATGACATCGTAAATCTACTGCAATAACCAGTTTGCTAAGCGGTAAAATGTGTTCCCATCCATAAGTAGCGGACGGGAGTCAAGACGACTTTTATTGACCTTGGGTTCTTGTGCATATTTTACGACCTAGGAGCGTAATTACTACGTTTGTGAGGTTGGCAATATTATTTATAAACACTAATAATTTGGGGGGAAGTTATTAGTTGTTACTGATGTCTGAGGTAGTGATACCACCAACTTTTTTGTAGTGATGAGGATATAAGAAGTGGTAAAGAAAAAAAAGTGGAATGAGATTTCCTGTAAACTTTTATCCTAGGAACAAATCTCTGAACATTAATATCGTTGTGATATCAAACAATATTTTTTACAACTAGTGAGTGTCACTTTCATTTTTCTTTCTCTTGTCGGGGCCACTGTGGCTGAGCGATTAGCACGGTTCGCACCAAGGCGAACCGGGTTCAATCACCGGCCGGCTCACCGGATTTTCGCAGGTGAGAATCGTGCCTGACGATGCCGTTGGTCGGCGGGTTTTCTAGGGGATCTCCCGTTTCCCCCGCCCCTTCATTCCGGCGTCGCTCTATATCCACTTCAATCACCCTCATCGGCTCTGAAGACCTCGATGTTAAGAGCAGCCCAAATCTCTTCACTTCGCTCACTTATCTTGTCCTGCCAAACAGCAGTGGGTTACAAGGATATTACGTGTGATATTAGGCAATGTAACTTGCGTTAGAACACTAATTGGTATACGGAGCAAGTAACCCAATATCTTGGATACACGGTATGTATGATCCGATGTACGCATCCCCATCATGTTGACGTAAATAGTAAATAAGCTCCCTTGTTACAACGAAGAGTACAGTGGTAGCAATAGCATGGCCTAGTGAGTAGGCAACCCTTCTCGCCCCGGAGGAATTCAACGGGAAGTCCCCGCCGAATGCGTGAAGAGAGAGTGGCGGTATGTAACAGCGAGGTCTTGAGAGCCGATGAGGGTGATTGAGGCGAGTAAGGAATTGCACCGGAATGAAAGGGCGGAGCAAACGGGAGAACCCCGAGGCGAACCGGGTTCAATTCCAAGTATTTTGCTCAATTCTATGCATATCAAGTCTAACAGTGTGAACTCAGCTATAGTTACTTGCCAGGATACACACAACAAGTAGAAACACACACTCGCCACACATAATTACCTACATACACCCAGATTAACCTGCAATCACTGTATATGTCTGAAAATTAAATATATATCACAAGATAGATAGTTTGATAATTGTTACCGATTAATTTGTATTGCTCATTACTATATAATCTAGTTCAAGCCAGAAACCAAGTAACACACCACTAACCATTATATTTACACTAAGTTTACATTGATAGGTTAGCTAGATATAGGAAAATCACCAAGTTATTTTACTAACCAAAGTCTTTTCGTCACTTTCACTAGCATTTATCTAGTAATTTAATAAATACAAAGGACAAAAATATAAAAAAACACAATTAAATCACAAAAAATCTAAAAATAAATATCATAAGAAATCCAAAAATCAATTTAAAAAATCATTAAAATACATTTACTAACACAAGATGCTAGTTGGGAAAGTTTGCCGCTGATGGACACTGTCTTTGGAGATAAAATTTTAACTTCCAAACAAAACTCTCCCTCATCCCCCCTCTTTCCCCCTTTCCCCTTTTTTCCCCAACACCGGCAACACTCGGAGTCGTGGGTTGCAGTATTTTGCGGCCTTTTTTCCGCGGATTCGGCCTGGTGTGAGACTGTTAGGGGTGGCATAGGCAGTTCCTGTCATGAATTTAATTAACTGACAGGTTTTTATTTCACTTTTTTCCAAATTTTATCCCAGATTTTTTACACATTCACACTTTACATCTCTAGATTTTTGATTTATCCATTTTCATTCCCCTCTGTTCATATTAATTCCATGGTAGGTGCAGAGATCAGTATGATCTAAGCATATCGACCCGCATTTTCCAAGGTTAAAAATTGTTAGGGGAGCGGGCCCCCTTAATTTAAACGGTTAAGCGGTAAGCGCCTGTCTGTTCGTATGACTCGCTAATCTAGAGAACCACTAAGCGGATTTCAATGAGATTTTTCTTTTTATGATCTTAATTTATAGAGGAAGGTTTGCGTGTGTTTAAAATTGCCGTAGTGCCTACAGGAGCTGAGCATTAACGGTATTAGTGAATCAAGTCTGGAAAAAATGAGCTATTTTTCTGCTTTCTAAGCATGCTTTACCAAAACTACAGGGCCGATTGTTATAATTCTTTCATTGATAGCAAGCTACAGTATTCCATATAGCTATAGACATATATCAAGTGGGGCCACAGATGCCCATTGGGTAGAAATATATCAATTGGGGCCGCAGTGACCCAGTAGCTAGAGCGATCCCAAGTGCGTGGCTAGAAGGATTCCAATTTTCAAATTTAATCAATGCCCAACGAAGCGGGCGAGGGTACAGCTAGTATAATTTAAATTTTAAGTTATTTGAACAATGAAAAAGAATGATTTTTCTTAGTTACGACGTTATTTTGAATGTGAATTTTGATTATTTTTTTAACGTTGAAAACTAGCGCTTACCTAGTGGCGAAAAATTTTCTTGCCAAATTAAAAGCATTGATCTTCCTATCCTGAGTGGAATAAACCTTAGTATAGGTTATTCACGGTAAAGTGAGCACTTTTTAAAGCTCTATCATTTGGAATAATAGTCAATAAATATATTTAATTTTGGCATTAGACGTTAACTTCCGAGCGCGGAGGAATATACACACTGTTTATTTCTTACGTGGAGATGTTTTTTTTCAAGTGATGGTTAAAGATTAAAAGATGGCTGAAAGTAAAAAGTAACTAGTGCCTCAAAAGTGCTCACTTTACAGTGAACATCCTATACAATGCCGGCCATAAGCATCCTTCATTTGCAACGTCTCCTCGATTGTAGACACGCAGGGACCGAACGAGTTAAATAAGTATCTATGTCTTCGATGTGTCTTGGGAATCCGCATGGGCTGAACAACATACATACTTTACTTCAATGAATGCATTTTTTAAGCTTAACTTATTAACTTTTTTTTTTGAGAACATTAATTCTACATAATTCCCATCTCCATTCTGCGGGGCTTTGCAGTAACAATTACACGGATAATATCTGTTTCAGTTTTGCGAAAGACTTGCTTCGAGACGCTTTCCTGTGTTGTATGAGTTTGTTTTTTTTTACGTTTTTTTAAACTTATATTTTTTTTATAATAGCTTTAATCACGGTCTGTTCGTGGCATAATAGTTGTATAAAAATGTATGTAGCCTACTTGTAGTAATTTTTTTAAGTTAATTTACCAACCCGACTGTTTCTTTAATACATAGATCAGCACACTCAACTCCTTTTTTAATCTCGTCATGCTTGTCAGAGATCGCAGAGTTTCGAGAATAACCGGATGGTGATACGAGAAACATCTTAAACGCTGTTCACAATAAAGTGAGCACTTTTGAAATCAACATTAGAAAAAGTCACTGCCCCTGCTTGCATATATTTTAACGGGCGCACTGAGTGGCATGTGCTCAGTAAAGTTGCTAACGATGGATGGAAAGAAGTTCCATATTTTAACGTCGAATAAAAAAAATGTTAGGTAACCATTTGTGATAACTTAAATTATTTCTTTCGCTTCCGGTTATCTTTAGGCATAGAAGTGTAAAAATGAGCAGATTTTTATTTACTCTCGGATGTGCCTGTGTTGGTATGCAACCGGGTGGGCAGTACATTACTTCAGACAGTCACCTGATGGCACGCGACGTCTACCCTACCTCGAGCCCCATTCACGCGCCTTTTTGTCTCCGAGTAACATGGTTGAGTACACGTTTGCGGAATACACAGACATGATACTTGTTAATGGCATAGCTGAAGGTAATGGAAGAACAAGCTCGTCGGCTGTATGAAGAGCGTTAACCCCAACGTGCGACACCATCGCATACCCTTTTCGCCACAGTTACGCAACGGCTCCGAGAACAAGGTACCTTCACCACCGACAGGAACGACTGTAGTGCTCCAAAGAGACGCCGCACTCTCGAATTGGAAGAGGCAGTACTGCATCACGTTGAACAGAGACCGTCAGCGAGTACGCGAACAGTGGTGCATGCATTGGGTGTTGCTCCCAGCATAGTCTGGGAGGTTCTGCATGAGCAACAACTACATCTTTACCACCTCCAGAGGTCTTTGGGTCCAGCCGATTCTGCACCACGTGTTGACTTCTGCACTTGGTTCCTGGACCACTGCATCTACAAGGCCGTTCCCACGTCGCGTTCTGTTCACTGACGAATGTAAATTCACTAGTAACAGTGTTCTCGATTCTCGAAACAGCCATGTCTGGACATACGAAAAACCCTAATACCACGCATGTTCAGGGATTCCAACACAGATTCTTTAGAAATGTGTGGGCAGGTATTCTGGACGGTCATGTGCAAACTACCAGATGTGAAATTGTTGTAGAACGGAAACGGTATGTTTCCGGACGTGGGTTCCTATTCAAAAGATCATCTACTCAGTTCCCTCTACAGGCCCTAGGGATTTGTAAGGAGAATTTCCGAGCATCCTGTGTAGCCAGATAGCCCATATCTCAAAATATATAAAACATTTGCCATAATACAAGTTGTAATATAAATAAATATTTGACAAACAGAATTCAATTACTAATTTTTAAATAAATCTTAGATAGTTCAAAAGGAGAATAAAGGTATTATTTACCGCAATAATTAAAATAATTAATGCAAATAGACATTTAATAATAATATTTGCAATAGTTGTAATTGACTTAAAATATGAAAATCAGTTTTGAAAATTAAAAACAGTGCTGCCTTTTTAAGACGGCCCAATTGGTGTGTGGATTGGCATGAATTGCTAATTGCGGTGCTGTTTGCGGTGTTAACTGATGGAAAGATTACGATATTGATCGAAAGAGTAATGGAAAAACTAGTCTTTAATTTTAACCGTTTTTAGAATTTCTTTCTGGGTGCAAGGTTATCCAAGGACATGACCACGGGTTCAATGTCACAGATGTGAGGTCAAGGTGAAGGTCATCCAGATCTAACATGATGGTCGGAGTTATCAGTGCCTCCTAGGTGTTGAAAATGTAAACTTATGACAAAAGAAAAACCAATATGGTGGGTGGAGTGCATTCGACAGAATGAGCAAAGGTGGGGAGGATAAGGGAAGGGAATGTTAATACAATGTGATTTATTGGGGGAAGGTCAGTCGTCTGCTGGACAGGGTGCTATGGGAAACCTCTCGAAATGTAAGTTTCTAAAAATAATTTTTAAAAATTTCGATTAATATTTTTATTAATAATTTAATAAATTCTTAGAAAATTTTTGATATTTTTGACGAATTTTTGGGTCCAAGAACTAAAGTCACCAGGTTAAGGTCAAAGGTCAAGATCACCAGGATCCAATATGGCGGTAGTAGTAAAAATTATTCAATTTTTACCATTTTTTTCGAGTTTTTGTTTTCAAGGTCACCCAAGGTCATTATTATAGAGTCAAGGTCACTGGAATCTAACATGTCGGACAAGATGGCTGACAGAACCAAGATGTCTGATGGTCAGGTCTGACTCCGGATGCTGTACCCTGTGCATCGATTTGGCATGCCCTATGCCTATGCAATCAATATTGCCGCCACTGTTCTGCCCTCGAGAAGTGAGCCTCCCTAATCCTTCCGATGGATTTAAAAGTGCCTTTTTGGGGCTCGTATTTGCAACTGAGTGGATCGGTACTTTTTGAGGGGGAAAAGGAAATTTTTGAGTGGAAAAAAGGAAATTTTGAGGGAAAATGACCACCAGGAGACCAGAATGACAGAGTGTGAACAGCTCCGAGCTCCAGTCCTAGGTACCGATGATTCCGACTTCCCCAAACCTTACTACTGGCGTTTAAGGGTACTTGCTAGTAAAAATTTAGGCAGTGATGGTAAGTGTCTACAGAAATACATGTCATTCCCGCACTATAATTGTTTTCCGTGTCTTTTTTTTTAAATAATGAAATTGAAAGACGTGCCTGTGACTCCATAGTCGAATTTTTATAAAACAAGCAGAAAATGATATCAAAGTTAAGTGAAAAAAGGCAGAAAATCGAAAACTTTCGCAGAGTTTACACACTTCATCCCGTAAGTTTTTTATGTTTAGGAGACTATCTGAGCATAGATAGGAGTGTATAGTGCCAACTAGGAAATTAGTTGGAGGTGGAGTGATGGTGTGGGGCTGTTTCACGGCCTTCGGTGTAGGACCGCTGGTGTTTGTCCGTGGTAGCATGAACACTGAGGCCTACTGTAACATTCCGGATAATGAAATGCTCCCAACATTGTGGCGTTTTTACGGAACGTACCCGTGTTACTTTCAGGATGACAAAACCAGGTGCCATTTTTCAAAGGCTACTATGTAGTGGTACGCCGACAACAATGTTCGCCGATTGGACTGGCCCGCCCAGAGCCCCGACCTCAACCCTATAGAACATCTTTGGGACGAATTGGATCGCCGGGTGAGGGCTCGTCAGGCGCGGCCAAAATCCATTGCTGAACTCATGGAATGGTTGCAAGAGGAATGGCGACGAATCCCCGTGGATGTCCTGCAAACACTCGTAGAGAGCACGCCAGACAGGGTAACTGCTGTTATAGCTGCAAGAGGTTGCACTACGAGATTCTAATGGGGTGACAACCACCGAGCAAACATTGTGGACAGGTGCACAATTACTTTTTTGTTGATAGTGTATTATTATGTTAAAATATTTCGTGTTTAATTCTTTTTGGATAGTGCTTATAAAATGTGGCCTAATTGTAGTTTTCAAATCTTCGATAGAAGAGTTTTATACTCTCAAATACGGAACATCTAGTGGTTCAGCTGAATAAGAAAATTTTAATTGCAGGTTATTCTTGCCAACTTCCGTAATTGAAGGCTAACTATATCAATTGTTTGTACAATGTTCGTTGTGTAGTTTAAATAGCAACATCTAGAAGATTAATATCAATTATTGCTATTAATTTATTTTCAAGTGCTGATGTAACAGTTGCCACGATGTCATGAATGAGCAACGAACAATTCAATCATAACTTACCATTAAATTATAATTTTTTTGTATAAAAAAGTATTTAATTTTGTTTACTTGAATTCATAGTTGTATACTTTTTTCCCCCTTATCTTTGCGGGAATGTATCATATTGCAATAAACATTGTTACAGGGTAGTGAAATGTGCATTTTTATGCATTTATGTTTTGATATGTTTTTAAAATGTTTTTTTTAAAACAATTTTATGGACTTCCTTTTCATTGAATTACTTTAAGAGTAGTGTATAAATTAGTTCACAGCTAAATAAGGGACTACTATCACCAAAATAGATTCCTTATCACCAAATTAAGAAGCAATAACAAGGGTTTGGTATTTTCATCATAATTTTGTAAAATATAGAAATTAATACAAACTATTTATGACAAATTTTAGGTAATATTTAAGAGTAAACTACAATACAGGAAGATTTCTTCTTAGTGTTTCGACGCATGGTAAATTTGATTAAATGTGCGGAATATCACCAAATTACGCTCATAGGATGTTCGTATGTAGCAGTTGTGTAACGTAATAATTTATTCTAAAAGTATAAGCATTACACATAAAATCAAATATCGAGAAGAATCCAACTACATACTATACTATTTTTATTCCACTAAATCTCAGATAGCTAAAAAATATAAATAATTGGACAGACTACTAAAAACAGTAATAATTTTCATGCCTCTATATTACAAATATATGTCAGTACATTACAATGGGTAAATAGATAATTTTTCCGTTTTACCAGTAAGCATTTCGATTAAATTTTAAAACTGTAATGTTTTTACTCATCCATTAGCCAAGACTTACTGCATATAAGTTACTTTTGAAATGTAAGAATTTTCATTAAGTTATTGTTAGTGAAAACTCAGAAGATTCCACCATTATCCTGGTTGAATAAGTGCAATATGACATCGAAAGAAATGTGAACATTTCGGCAATTTTTATTCGTAGCATTTTGAATATACACGCTTTTCTGTGGTAGGCTTATCGAGAAATGACCTAAAAACTAACTAAACATAACATTACCAATGTTCTAACCAAGACTCGAACTTACGATATGTACATTTACAGGCAAGAATGTTAAATCCTATGCCACAGTACAGACGCCAGAATTTCAGCATCGGGAGGAGGGAGGGGCCCTTGTGATTATTACAATATATGTTAATGTGTGATGTACAATTAACTTTTGGATAACTAATAAATAGCAATATCCGTTACGAAGAAAAATTAGTTTGGGTATAAAATTTAGCAAACTATACTCAATGACACCGATGCTTAGTAAGACTAACAAGATGTTTGAACTTATTACTGGCCTTGTACGCAAAAATATTCCCCGCAAATAATACACGCCTTTTTTTTAAAGCCAAAGTGTAACAATGCAACTTTTTTTTTCGGAATTTTTCTAATTTTCTGATAATCTGTTAGCACCATACTGTCATTAAATTTTCGGACATCGTGATATTTCACACTATAAAAAAATTGTACGGCTGCATTGTCCCTAGTCTTGATCAATTGCCATTAACATTTTGAAAAAAAAATTACTTAATAGTGTAACGTCTGATTATTTAACACGCGCGGTTTGCATTTCAACACACTTCGAGTTAACATGCAAATCTATCATAAGAGTACATGCACGTTTGTTTTGTAAACAAATATTATGATTGTCCTATGTTTCACATGAAATATTGTTAATTCATAATTTTACTTTCTTAATTCTACGTAATATTGAAGTACACGCAGCAGCTGAAATGTTAATTTTCCATATGTGAATTGTTGTAATTTTGTTTTTTATCACGTTGCAAGTAACTTGTTTATTGTGTGCAAGTTGGCAAAATTAGGCCCACCTTTTTGAATCGTCATGGTATTGGAAAGCACCCTGGGTTAAGCCCTATGTACTCTGTATTAATCTGAATATTTAACCGCTGCCGATAATGAGTGGTGACGGAATGTTCCATACTCCATCTTGAATTAAGTGGGTTACAACGGTAACAGGCCAGTGAGGCCTTAGTTTCACGCTAAAAGTATAAATTAAATGTTTTAAGGTTAATTAGACTCAAAAAAGTATATTACAATTTGAGTGATAAGCCAACGGTATACGGTACTACCGTCAGAACAGGTCTACATATAAAATAAGTGTGAGAAACTCTACAATTATATAAGATATGATCCCACCATAATGTACAGTCACAGTTACGAGTACGTGAGACTGTTTAATAGACTTTTAAAGTAAGCGGCATCATTTCACGACACTTTTCAGTGGTCACAAAGTGCCTGAGATTCAAATAAGTATCTGATTGCTCTACCAACATAAACTGTGCTAGCCAGAAGCATTTGAAATATGTGATTATACAGGCACGTAATTTATTGTAACGGCCAAGTGTGAGAACATTAGCGACTTTTATTTTGAATTGAATTAAATCTACTCTGCAAAACTTATGTGTGTGCAACATTCAAGATGTCTAGATAATAGTTTTTTTTTTTTACTTTCAAATACTCTATTCACTTAATTGACATTTGTAGCAAGCATAATGAGATATCTTTATAGATCTAGTCCAGCTGCTGCGTGCATATCTCTTGCCTTTTTAATACTACCAAGGAATTAAACTTTTCAGGCAATTTATTTCTATGATATTTTTCCACATGAAATTATTGCTTAAAAATTGGAAGCCTGCCATTGCTTTAAATAAATTCATAGTTGGTTCCTATGTCGTCCGGTGTGTTATGTAGTGTTGTATAGCTATGCAGGGGGCTGCACAGAACCGGACTGTGAGCAAGGCTATCCAGGTAATTGAAATTCTGTTGGTGTGGAATACCAGCAATTTCGACGATGGTTTGCGGTATGCAAAATAACTGCCAGTTGGCCAAAGTTTGATGTTAATTTTATTGCTGTGGATTTCTCCCAGGTCGTTGCACTTTAATTATGCAGTTCTGCACGTATACATTACATTTGACTAGAAAACCATAGCTGGGTTCACCCGTTTTCTTACAGAGGCTAATACTCATACGTGGGGCATACGTAAACTATATCTCTCTCCAAGTTTTCCCCCACACAGGTATTATTACAATAGTGTCCGAGGAATGGTGAAGTTAGGTTGGAAAGTTTTTTAATTAACCCTATTTACTTGTTCCTTTCAGCAATTTCTTGTCCTTTAACCAACTTTTTTAAGTAAATACTGCAATATAAGTAATAAACACAGTGTGTGTATTCCACCGCACTCGGAAGCGTCTAAGGCTAAAATAAAATATATTTATTTACTATTATTCCAAACAAGATAAGAGGGCTTTCAAAAGTGCTCACTTTACCGTGAATAATCTATACTAACAGCGAACCGTCCCCGCTGGACGCAGCAGTAGAATAATTCAGCGCACATCCAAGACTGGGGCACTTTCTTTCTCCCTTACCCCCTCCACGCCGAGAACGCTCCGTTTCGGCTCCGCCCACCAGACCCCTTGACCACGTGCACGGCAGAGCGCTGACCTGAAAAATTTTACTAGGAAGTCCCGTTAAGATACTAAAACTGTTTTCTACCATTTTATTAATTACATAATTTTTTTGTGATATGAAACAGTAACCTTAAAAAAAAGTGTAACAAGGGAGGAAAACTATTTTTCAAAAAAAGAGTTAAACAAGTAAGAAAAACGTTTTAATGTAATTCAACTTCAAGTGTTAAAACTATTCTGATTAAATTGTTTCCAACTTAACTGGGATACCAGTGTGTACTGTAAAGTAGGCGCAGGAAAGTTATTTTTCAAATGTTGATTTCAGAAGTGCTTACTTCATCATGAACAGCCTTTAATACAATGTACTCTATTGCCGCCTAACCATGAATTAACTTAACTGTGTTCACACGCTGGAATAATTGCGTACTACTACATGTTATATTCAGAAATGCATCTGCATTTGTCTCATTTTTTTTTTCTCTCACTGCCGAGAATAAACATCTGAAGGACTCGCATGCTTGCGACGCAATTGATGCGATTTTCCCAGACGATCAGCAACACCGACGAAGACAGATCACTTTGCACGACGTCTCAAGGCCGGTACGGCCGTACAGTCTGCGCGCGATGGAACTATCCTAGGCGAATGTGAAAACCCGTCCAATATCGTTACGTCCCCGCACTTTCCACGTCCGATGAAGGAATCAAGGGATGGCCTTGTCTGTGGATGTGCATGATAAAATGACGAAGACTGTCCTCCACGTTGTGACACCCAAAACACTGGAAACCTAACCTGTCACAATTAAAATGAAACTATTGTATAAGAGCATGTTAATACTTAGCTTGAAAGTTTAACTTCATTAAAGGCTGTTCACGATAAAGTGAGCACTTTAGAAATGAACCTTAGAAAAATGTCACTGCCCCTGTATGCCTATATTTTAATGGGCGCACTGAAGTGACATTCGTCCAGTTAAGTTGGCAACGATGAATGGAAAGTATTCCATACATTAACGCCGAATAAAAAGTGCCAGATAACCATTTGTGATAACTTACAATTGTCTCTTTCACTTTCTGTTCTTTTAATGCATCGAAGTGTAAAAATGAGAAGATTTGTAAAGCATTTACTTTCTTAATAATTTCACAGTTTCATTTGACCGACGCATGAATAAAGCGATGAGGCCCATGACAATGTTAATTTTACATAAGGCAGAAGAATACACAACATGTATACAAGCAGATCATAAGCAGTGCTTTCAAAAGTGCTCATTTTACAGCGAACAGCCTACAACTGTTCTTTGTCTACAAACTTCCACATTTTACATGCATTAAATTTAAAAAAAACCGGCCTTAACATGTTCTATGTTTTAGGTGCCACACTATGGCGATAGACGAAAATGCAGCTCCGATGGCGTCATAGCATGACGTCTACTGTTATTCTTAACTCCATGTGAAGAATCTTTAAGTTGTTCTTCGCGTTCTTTATTTTGATTTATTGGAGCGATTTTACAATTTTCCACGTTGTTGGCTTTACTTACCCTAAAAATACCAACATGGAACACAAGCTATTGCATCTACCGAAAAGCGAGGTTTCTTTGTACTTGCTGGGGTAACGTTGAATCACTCAAATGTTTTGTTTCGGTGCCGTTTCGCAAATAAACAGAGGGATGTAGGTAGCTATTTTAGATGTTTTATGGTTGGAATGGTGGCGTTTCGCTCAGTGGGAGAAAAATCAACTACTGGCGTTTTGCCGATGACACTACCCTTCTGGCCAGCAGTGAGGATGAGCTAGCCGATCTGCTTGATAGAGTGGTAAATGTAAGTTTTCGAATGTGGATTGGAGATTAACATAAACAAATCAAAACTTATGATCATTAATCGCAAATCACAGTCCCAACTCACTGGTCGGTTAAATAGAATGGAAGAAGTAAAGCATTTTGTGTACCTAGGTTCGAACATCTGCAACACGGGGGCATGTGATGAAGAAATTCGAAGAAGCATCATTTTGGGAAAAGTGGGCATGAGTAAACTGCTGAAAATCTGGCAGAACAGAGCTATCGCGAATAACACTAAGATCCGCCTTGCGCAAACGGATGTGAAACATGGACCAATAAGGCTGCTGATTATAATCGCATAGGCGACTTTGAAATGTGGTGTTGGCGCAGAATATTAAGAGTGCCATGCACTGTAAAAATAACCAATGCTTCCGTTACTGCACAGCTAAACGTATCTAAGCGGTTTCTTCCCGTGTTAAGGAGAGGATCCTTAAGTTATTTGGACATTTAGTGAGGAGGAACAATGACAGTCTGGAGAAAACTATCGTAGACAGCAAAATGGAAGGTAAAAGACCTCGCGGAAGAGCTCCAATCAAGTGGTTGGATCAGGTGTCCAAGATCACCGGCTTGCCATTTCAGCGCACCGTAAGGCAAGCAGGTAACCGGCCAGGATGGCATTCTTTCATTCAGAAATCTACAAGAAATCGAGATTGATGATGTCACGACGTTCGGGAATGAGCAATACGACTGATGGTTATGATGTTATCTGCCCTGCCTGGTAATCTCTCCTACCCCTGCACTAAATGGCACCGAAACTAACATTTTCAGATGTGCAAAATTACCCCGACAGGTTCAACATAACCCCATCTTACTGTTTGTGTCCTTTTACTTTATTTATTTATTTTAAGATTTATGTGTGCGAATATTTTATTGGTTTAATATCAAGGTGGCCCGCCTGGTTGAAGGAATTTTGCACGTCTGAGGCCTAAAAGCATGGGAGCACTAGGGGCGACCAAGACATGCACAACAACTCTCTCGTCGCCTCTATGCTCAAAGCACTGAACTGGTGTGCAGTCTTGCCGTCGATAACGCTCCTCTATGAGACTTTCAGCCGAGATCCTACCATTTTATGATCTAATAATAAAAAATGAAGGTTCGATACATGTCCCTATTCCTTTTTTAATGTTTATTACCGGTATGTTCATATAGACCTTTCACGGTGAAGTGGGCACTTTTGAAGCCCTAGTTGCTTTTTTCTTTCAACCAATTTATATCCTTCCTCCACTTGTTAGTGTAAACCCTGCCATGAGAGTAATAAACATAGTGTATACATTCACCATACCCAAAACCAAAAGTCCGAGGCCACAATGAAATGTATTTATTGGCTATTATGTCTTATGAAACAGCTTCAAAAAGTGCTCACTTTAACGTGAACGGCCTATGCCTAAAAATGGCCGTATACCCGAAGGGAATTAAACAGTTTTAACAAAGCATCTTGCCCTTTCTACGCCGTGATCAATTCTGTTTGCCACGAGACTATACTCGCATCCTCCACGTGCAGAATACGTCGAGTTCCTTTTTCTTCTGCCATTTTTTTTTTTTGCCGTCACCTTATTTTGCTTTTGTTTTCACTATATACATTTCTCATGTCTGATTGCCTCAATGTCTCAGCTCATTCTTTAGACTACGTTAAGAGTATAATAATGTACATACATTTGTGAATAAAAGGAATAAAAAAATAGATACAAGTCTGCGGGATAACCACGTGCATGTGAGAAGAACTAAGTGACGGTTGTTTGCCACGCGCGGCTGAAAGGATCAAGGCCAACAAGCTGTAGCGTGCGACTTGCAAAGAGGATTGCGATGTAACTAACCTTTCGATGGATGCCACACGTGTCGTAGGGGACTGGAGAGGGAAAAGGATATCTTGTCTGCAACTACCGAACATGAGACGGGCGGGAAATGCCGACCTCCCTTAACGGCGTATTGCTCGACCATGCGGTTAATTAAACAATTCTGCGACCAATCTTAAAAAAAAAAAAAAAAAAAAATATTCCCTGCTCCTAGCTGTATATAGATTAATATAAACATCGACATTTATATCTGTAATGAATCAGCTAGCGTATTATAAAAAAAAAAATAATTGGATATTTTAACATCGTATTAAAAATGCAGTATTTAAATTTTATGGCCGTTTAAATTAATTTATGCGTACTGTACGGAAAGTAAATTAAGTATGGAGCAGAGTCCATATGCCAGCTGCGCAGCGCGCCTTTTAATGTTTTCCGACTATAAACTGCGTTTCTTCCTAAACAACGGTCAGAAACGCACGACTTATATTGACGTTAGCACACTGTTTAGTTAAATAAGTGGTTTGAAATGCTAGAGTGCTCTTTTTCAGTAAGTTGTTACAGAAATACGATATTATCGAGTTACGAGAAATGATTTTTTTTTTCTTTCCGCAGAATTTCATATCTGTTGTAAAACCAAATGCAAACAAAATGCACATAAATGCAACACGTGAATTTTACTATGGTTTTGGCAGTACTTGAGCTAAAACTTTCATGGAAATACTTTCTCTCCGTCGTTACCAACTTTACAGAGCGCATGTCAATCAATGTACACGTTAAAATATATGCAGGTATGGCCAGTGACATTTTTCAAAGGTTGATTTCAAAAGTGCTCACTTTACCGGGAACAGCCCTTACACTCTCTTTCCCGTGATTGGTTCCTGGCAACTTCACGTCCTCTTGCGCTGGCTTCCAAGTGCCTTAAAGAAGGCGACGAATGGAGTGAAGGCCCAAATATTGCGTTTCGTATACCCACCGTCCCAAATGTATGCACTGAGGAGTATAACCACGGAGCTTTCAGATTAATTAGAACTATCCTGCACCGCTTATGTTCGTAAGATATTCCTTTACTATGACTGTATTCCTCGAAATTTCTTCTATAGTGGTCACTATTTCTATAGCTTAACAGTAAATGTCATAAACATCATTTTCACCTGTTTTTTGCGTTGATATTTTTTCCGTTCCTTTGCACTGAATGATACACTACTTAAGCCTGTGAAACTGCCGAGTTTTTCCATCAAACAGCTTCCAATAAATTTGGTCAAATAAAGTTGGACAGTTATGACGTCATAGAAACGCCATAAACGCCGCCATTTTTGTTTGTAAAAGTTGGATGGATTCAGTTTCCATTCAACATTTGAAAATTGGATTAGTTCTAATATTTCTTTGATGTTTGATGGTCTCAGCCAACCAGAATCGTGCACGACAAAAGTGGACGTCAAGTAACTTAGAAATAACCTACAATTGCTGGAAACTAAGTAGGTAGTGAAGATAATTAGTTTATGCAGAAGCTGTCTGGGCATGAATTCTATTTAAAGTGAATATTGCGCATAATATTACTAAATCAGAGGCATTGAATGTCATTGTACAGGAAAAATCTCTGATAAATAAAATTTGAATTTGTTAAAGAAGCGAAAATAAATTACAACATCCCTTACATTTATTCCTGCATAGAGAAACAAAAGCAATATCTCACTCTGAAAATAATTTTTAAATAATAATTCAAATTAGATTCTCCCAGTAAAAATATTTGTCAGTATAACACATTTTTAAACACATTCAACATTATTTTATAAAAATTATTGAAAGTAAAAGTTTGATGGCCATATTGTATCTTCAAATTCTATTGTCAAATAAAGTTGGAAGCAAAATTTGACAGCGTGACAGGGGCTTTAGCCCGCTCTCCTTCGCGCGAGAAAATACACAAATCATCACCGCTATTTTTCCTTCTTTCATTATTGCAACCATAGGCTGATAAGTGTCATGCTTGTTCCCGCTGCGCAATGCTTCCTCAAACAGTTTACTAGATAACCCTTAGTGTTCCCAGAATATCTATTTGCTGAGATACGCGTAACCCCGCAAACAACGGATTATTATAGAAAACAAATTGGACTACTAACCCGCAATGCTGCCTGTTTATAATCTTCCAGCCATAAGTCAACACGGTTTAGAGGAGACGGAAGCCACGATTTCCAGCCGCCCTACCCAGTGTATTCTATCAGCCTGAAGATTGGATTAGGGCAGATTCCCACCCGCCATCTTGGATTTATAAATTTTTCACCAAAGCTTCTATTTCAGAAGGTGTATTGAAATTTCCCGCACGACATATCCTAAACAACACAGAACTGCCACAGTTTCGCTACATCTATTAATTTTTGGCTGGTAACTGTCGCGGCGAAACGCGAGATTATCCTGCAAACGATTATAAACGCGACTATATCAACAGTAATCAAGAAATACTGACCTAAGATAATGCACTATGCAATGCTCTGTGCTCTGTAGTTCCAAAAATCATGATACTAAACTGTATTTCAAGGGCCTTGCAAAAATTCTATAAATCCAAGATGGTAGGTGAGAATATGCCTTAAGTGAATGAGGTGGGGTGTAAAAGCGACAAAATGTATTGGTGGCGGAAAGGGATCTAGCAAACACAAGACTGTCGGCTGGTTGTCAATACTGCTAGCAAGTGTCGGCAAACTATGAGACGACGTATAATATTGAATTGCCCACTGTCTTATTTTATTTTACAACCTGTGATGGATATCATAAAAATTATATCAACCTGTTAACTCCAAGCTGCAAGAACCAAACAGTGAGAGGACATCAGTCCAGTGAATTTGCATATAACTAGTGAGCATCAGAAATATATCGGCACGGTTCTGTTTTAAATACGAGACCGGTAATCAATATAGATTGTTCACGGTAAAATGAGCACTTTCGAAAGCTCTGCTTAAGATGTAGTTGTAAGTACACTGTGTATCCTTTCGCCGTATGTAAAATCAACATTACCGTGGACCTGACCACTTTATTCGTGCGCCAGTAAAGAGAAACTAAAATTTTTATAAAAGTAAATATTTTACAAATTTTCTAAATGGTATATTTTATGCATTTGAAAAATAAGAAATAAAAATAAATAATTGTGGTATTAACACATGTTTACCAAACACTTTTAATTCAACGTTGAGACATGGCACTACTTTTTCCTCCGTCGTTACCAACTTTACTGGGCGAATGCCACTACGTGTGCCCGTTAAAAAAACACGCAGGTAGGGACAGTGACATTTTTCAAGGGTTGATCTCAAAAGTGCTCACTTTATCGTGAACAGCCTACCAACCTGGTAGCGACTTGCCAAAATGTGTTAGGTCAGCTGTTATTGGGCCATGAGTTCGCCTGCAATATCTATTTGCTGGCGAAGTGTCCCGAGAAAACTCGAAGGTCAGGTTCCCCGTTAGCGACAAGTCCGCAATGGGATAGGACAGGGAATCAAACATAGGCAAGCAAAGAACGCCACAAGCGAGGTATTAGATGTCAGACAGCTGTTACAACCATTGCTCAGGCGCCTGCTGTGTATTCTTTGAAGAAAATGAAATTTGAACTTCGATATAAAACTTGAATGTTTCGTAAATTGAAAGGCGTTACTGATGATGTTCGTGAACTTGGTCATGTTCAATTAGTATATAATTCACAAAAAATGTTTGATTGTGGTTTAATGTTAGTAGTATTCATTAAGTCATTTTGGTTTTCCAAGCGACACATGATGCGCTAGTATTACTGAGTCGTGTAGTGTCCACTATTTTAAGTTGTATATTTAACATTGTAAGATAAGATATATAAATCATATCAAAGTCTAAGTTCACGTTCATGACGCCCTCTCTACGGCGCACATAGGGTCGTAAATAACGGGCGAGAATGGTTTGATTCAGTGTTGCGTGACATTGTATAAGGACGTACCCTGTCAAATTAGACTATACAAATATTAACTATTGTGAGCACTAACATAACGCTGAGTTTAAAATTGCAAATTTTCTTAAATCCTTTAAACTTAATATGAACATATTTTCGGGGGTAGAAAAACCCAAGTTTTGTTTATTGGTTGAATTTAGGTATAACAGCTTCTATGAAAAGGTGCAGTTTTGGTATAGGCTGTTCACGGTAAAATGAGCACTTTTGGAAGCCCTGCTTACTGCTTCATATCTACTTGTATGCACGTTGTATATTCTTCCGACATATGTAAAATTAAAATTAATTTATCGTGAACAGCCTTTAGACACTTTAGCAGGAGGTGCCCTATTTAGGATAGTTTACACACCCTAACTCTATAACCTTAGCACTCTAATGGAGTAGAACAAAGCTTGCCCTAGTACAAGGCTAGCGCGAAAACTTAAAAGGCTGTCGAAGCCTCATCCTGCTGCTAATATTCCCGTGTGAATGCCGATGATGTGTTTGCTGTGCGGACTTAAGGACAAGCAAAATTAATCAAGAAATTGTCATCTTTAGGGTAGAAGCAGAGCCTTTCAGTGGAGACCTGCATACAAATGTACATACATAAATACAACATGCAAACCCCATTAAAATGTGCTAACAAAATTGCCAGGAAAGTAAGATTTATGTCGCATTTTACATGTGATAAAGGTGGAAAGTTTTCTGTTGGCTGTTGTCTCGCCCAGGTAGGTGAAATGGATATATCTCACCATTATGATGTCACCTCGTAACGGGGTGATCTCAGGAGAAGCACAATGGAGAATTGCCCTCGCCTAGAAGATTATCTTGCTCTGGGGTACTTAATAATTTTCCGACCACAACTGACAACCTGGTATCGTAATCCTAACCTTCCCTTCCCGCGCTCCTGAGACCACGACATCCCATCAATTACCACCAAATCTATTCACATTTTGTTAAGTAATCTGCTATAAGTGGAATTTAGCTGGATGCAGGCTTTCACATTTACTTTACTTATCATTGCACCTGAATTAAAAAATATATCACCGTAAATGGGGACGACTTTGTGACAGGAATTTTTTAAACTCTTATTTACATTTCCTTCCATTTCAAAAAGGCTATTTGTAATGTTCAGTGGTTCATTTGACACCATAGAATATCTAAAACATTCCAATAAAATAAGGGGACATTTAAATGTAATTTTTGTGTCACAAAGTCACCCCACCCAACTTGGTGACTCCTGCTTACGGTAGTGCAACAGATTATATAATTTTTAGTGCTTCCCTGCGCAGTCTCCCTATGTGAAAGGAGAAAAGTACAGAATTCTTTTTGATGACAGCTATGTTTATTTCGCATTTAAAATCGTAGCATTTTTCCATAGGGTTAAACTTGCTCAGAATGTCCGATACAAATTACGGTTATATTTTTACTGTTTGCTCTTGTAATTACTAGGACTGGTTTGGAAAAGGTGGGGGGGGGGGGGGATGAATAACAATTAAGAAATAATGTTAATACTTCACATTTTAGCTGAGGCCTATATCAAAATATGAGCCCAACACTATATTATATAATACAAGCTGACCCGTGCAACTTCGTTCGCATGATATTTTTGTAAAGTTACTAAAATAAAGCCCACCATAGTTTCATTACTGTTTTATGTTTAAAATAATAATATTACTTCTTTCAGGTTTAATGGAGTTATTAAATTATGCCCTGCCATCGCTTCATACATGTTTTATGTCAGCATGATAATTAGGAATTTGAATTGATCCAGCTATTTTTTATTGGGTTCTCTAGCCACTGAACTACTGCGGCCCCCTTTTTTGTGCTCTAGCCACTGAGATACTGCGGCACCACTATTGGGTGCTCTAGCCCCTAACCAGCTGCAGCCCCACTATTGGGTTCGCTAGCCACTGAGCTACTTTGGCCCCACTATTTGGTGCTCTAGCCCCTGACCAGCTGTGGTCCCACTATTGGGTGCTCTAGCCACTGGGCTACTGTGGCCCCACTATTGTGTTCTCTACTCACTGAGCTACCACATCCCCACTATTGGGTGCTCTAGCCCCTGACCAGCTGCGGCCCCACTATTGGGTTCTTTAGCCACTGAGCTACTGCGGCCCCACTATTGGGTGCTCTAGCCCCTGAACAACTGCGACCCCACTATTGGGTACACTAGCCACTGAAGTACTGCGGCCTCACTATTTGGTGTTCTAGCCCCTGACCAGCTGCGGCCCCACTATTGGGTGCTCTATCCACTGAGCTACTACGGCCCCACTATTGGGTGCTCTAACCCCTGACCAGATGCGGCCCCACTATTGGGTTCTCTAGCCCCTGATCTTCTGTGGCACCCGTATTAGGTTCTCTAGCCACTTAGCTTCTGCGGCCCCCTTATTGGGTGCTCTAGCCACTGAGCTACTGCGGCCCCACTTTATTATATATATATATATATATATATATATATATATATATATATATATATATATATATCCACTGTGTCACTGCTGCCCCATTTTAAATAACTCTAGCCACTGGGCCACTACGGCGTTTTTTAAGGAAAGGTTTACAGCCCATTGACAAAAACGAAAGGGAAAATGACGGATTTTTTTAACAAAGTTTTTTTCTATGCAGTATAACTAAGTACCTATTTATATCCCTGATCATCATTTATTTTCCGGAACCGTTTGAGATATCACGGTGAAACAAAGACTAAGTTGGTCTGGAGGTTATTATCTATAAACTGTATAAATTTGATGTCAACGTTAAGTGGTTTTTGAGTTTTTGAGACACGAAAAAAATTAACATTAGATACGACTTAGTTATCAATTATAATTAAAATGAAAAACTCGAAAATCACAGACAGACACTTGTATTTTATTTAGTAGTATAGATAGTATTTCTCCATTTACCACCAGCATAAAAGAGACCTCTTTGGAACACCAGCACACCTCGCAGCAGATAGTTTCTCTATGCCAAGCTCTCACCCAATAAATGTGGTTTTGTTCTTAACCTAGGTAAAATTAGCCTTACCCTAACTAACACTGGAACACACATACATGAACACCGCACTGATGTTCGGAGCACATACGCGCTGCACTCATTTTTGCAGTCCACCAGCCTCTTTTTCCTTATTACTGCTGTGTAAATTTGAGTGATGTGATTATCGAAAATCACAGTACTTCTGGGTGTGTGAAGTGACCCTTAACTCTCTCACATTATGATGGGAAGTTGGGGTCTTGCAAGTGGGGAGAAGGAAGGTTAACTCATTGTACTAGGTGTTCAGGAATGTTTGCAGAGTAGTGACGGGCGCCAGAGCATGAGAGACTCATCCAGGGTGTGCGTAGTTCGACCATGTGGCTCTCCTGAGATCACATCGCAATGAGGTGACATCGACTTAATGATGCAAAATCCGATTGTGCCTACCTTACGAGAGTGTTGGCTCTCTCATATGCCTCTAGGTATTACATGAGATTGTTAGATGGCCATCTCACATGCCAGAACACAATAAGTTAGACATCTGTAGGACGTGCATTGAAGCATTGAGTAAGAGACCCACAACAGTTACACAATTGTGAAGCAGCTAGCAGTGAAATAAAAGCACACAGTTTACGATGCACTAAATTTTACTCACTGGTTTCCCTCCGAGAAGACCATTACATTGGCCTAGTGGCTATGGCGTGCTAGCAGCCTACACAAACACAAAATAAACGTGGCCAGTGAAAAGAATTAAGGTGTTAAAGGCTGTTCACGATAAAGTGAGCACTTTTGAAATTAATCTTAGAAAAAAATTCTGTCTCTGCCTCCATATGCTTCAACGGGCGCACTGAGTGACTTGCACCCGGCAAAGTTGGTAACGATGGATGGAAAGTTGTTCCATATCTTAACGTCGAATAAAAAGTGTTAGGTAACCATTTGTGATAACTTAAATTATTTATTTTGTTTTCTGTTATTTTTAATTCACCATATGTGTAAAAATTAGCATATGTATAAAATGTTTAGATTTCTAATAAGTTCAGAGTTTCACTTGACCGGCGTATGGATAAAGTGATGAGGCCTATGGTAATATTAATTTTACATAAGGCGGAGGAATACACAATGTGCATACAAGTAGATCTTAAGCAGGGGTTCAAAAGTGTTAATTTTACCATGAACAGCTTATTTACTTCCAGCGCGATTTGAACTGATGGGATAGAGAGTGGCATGGACCCCAGGCTAACAGAAAAAAATTAAGTTCAAGACGATGTTAACAATATTGGTACACTAAATGATAAGCACAAAGATGCTGAATTGCCCATGGGGCTCTACACGTGTCCACTTTCGGTAAGTGCTCAGAACCAACTTAAAAATGATGACTGAGTCCACCAGGATCCCGATTCGAAAGCGTGAAAGTTGCACTCAAAAGTATAATTGGCACTTTTGCAAGGAAAATTGATGCACACAAACACAACTGCATTACACTAGATGACATAATAACACTTTTAAATTAATTTACATAAGCAGATTATGCATAGAAAGAAAATGTATTGACACAAAATAACATAACCAAAATAATTTGACTGAACATTGGTGCTTTCTTTCCAAATCCATTGAATTTTGGTATAGGTAGTTTACAATTGTAACATTTAAACACAATTTTGAAAAAATCACTTGCACCCCCATTTTTGTATATTATAGGGCGGTAGTGGCTGGTTCATGGTGGACGAGTACATTCTCACCACGGGAGGAATGTGGATAGCCATACCCGAATGAACTTTAAACAAGGCGAATTTATTGGGGATTACAAATAAACTCGGCCCCCCTTTGCTTTTTAGAATCCCCATATTTTATAGGTAGTTGGCACACTCACACAACACACGCAAGGGGACTTGACATAAATTGAAGGAGGGCACACAAAGGGTTTCCAGAGCTCTGTAACTACTGTGACCCTATCACTGCATTAATTTCCCTGGCTGTATTTGTACTGGATATGTCTCTTATCATTATTAGTCGACTCCAATTATCACACCCTCAAAACATGTCTCTTAAAGGCATGAAAGTGAGACTACATACCATGATGCTTCTCGTGGCAGGAGAATTTACTAGTCATTTAACACTCGTGTACGTGGATGCATGGGTATTAAGAGGGCCTGTCCCCTTACACACATATAGGGATCGAGAATAAACAACATACCATTCAGTTCACAGACATATTTATACCGATGAAATTACATCTCCCCCTAGGAGAGCAATTTACATAAACAAAAGGTGGCGAAGGCTGGCCAATGCAATAACATTGATAAATGTCTCACGACACAACAAATTACAGTAGAATTAAACTTCCCTGGGCGATGCAATTCCCTAGGGAAGGAAGGGTGGTGTACCATGCGGATACATGAGAAAAAGTTTCAGAGAAGTTAAAAGTCTATTGCAGATTAAATGTCCATACCAAAATGCTGAATGCCACCCGGTGCGAGGCGGGAACTGAGGGAGCTTGTGACACAAGCACCACCCTCATCCGATGCTCCTTGCTAACTACTCTTACCGTCGTACATGCGGATGGGCCTTGACTGACCCACGTGTGAGAATGGCACTATTTTCTGTTACATCCTAGATCACTCTACCTTGCATCATTCTACCAAGAAAAAGATCATATTTAAATTAACACAAATAACCCTGCAACACAACACTGGTGAATGAAATGGACATAACACTGGATGCTTGATTAAACATATTATGATACGTTAAGAGTGCACAAAATAAAACAGACAAACTCAACAAGTAATAAAGTCTTTTAATAATAAAACACAACAAGGTCTCTGGCATAGCCCCTGCGCTCATAAGTCTTATTATTGCAGGTCTATTTCCATATTATTCCGCCTCGTGGAGCCTCTGTATTACCAAGACAACCATTGGCTGCTCTGCACCGGCATGCCCATGTACTGCGCTGTGCTGCATCAATTCCGATCCCTCCGGCGACCGGATGAACTCTCTGTCTGTCGGTAGAGCACACAGCCCTACTGTAGTGACATTGCAGGTCTCGGCTGGACAAACTGTCTTAGGGGTGAGGGCCAGTGGAACACATTTAAAATGCCCTCCCCCTCCCTTTTTTGAGACAGTTTGTAGGCCGACTGATGCTACTGACAGCAGTTGCAGCTGCAGGCCGGTCTTCTTGATCACAGGTGGTACCGCTGTTCCTGTGGCCCTGCCACACAATGTGTTGCCGGTGATGGTTACCCCTTCCTGGTAGGCAACTCCGGATCCGTGTACTGATGACACTCCTTTGGCGGGTGAGCCCGTCGGCGTGAACACCGAAGGTGAAGAATGCTCCCCGACTCACTGCCATCATTGTCTCCTTCCTCGCTCCTGCTGTCTTCCGGCTGATTACGCTGTCACCGGGTGTGACCCGACTGAACAGCCTCTGAAAACATACTTTCACCTGCATTATCCACTTGCACCTGCAATGGTTCCTCCTCCTGCTTATCCTGCTTATCCACTTACTCTCACCCTTGCACTTCAGTGAGTGCATCAACCCTGTTGTGCACCTCACCCACTATGCTTTCCGTTCGAGATGTTACAACCTCTCTGTGGGGCGTAATGATGTCGGGCATCTCCTGCACACTCCCCTCCTCCACATCTGCTCATGCTCGAAGTGCGGATGCAATCTCTTGCTCTCTCCTTCTCTCCTGGAGCTCGTCGACAGCTGTTCCGTCCTGCACCACCTCTGGTGGTATCCCGGTGTGGCCGCGCACGGATGGGTCCTACGCGGGTTCTCCCCCCTGAAATGCTGCCACACCTGGTGTTACCTTGTGTTTGTTTATCGAGCATTCGTCATTGTGGGGTTGGACACACCGGGACCGTCTTCGTCGTCGATGGCACCCGGTTTTAGCCGGATGTCGTCCCAATGTACCTGCAAATTCCCCCTCCCCATGCGAATGGTGGTGTAAGTAGTGAGTCTGTAAGTTTGTAGCATGTGATGCAGCTCACTCCAATGTGATGCTGACGCTGCAAAAAAATATTTATTCGCAGTAGATAGGGGATGTGTTCGCATGTATAACTCCTGCCCCTTATGCCGTTTAGGTAGCAGTCTGTTAGTGACAGGTAGCCATCTTGCTGCATAGCGATCCTACTGCTGTCTGATCTCACATATGCACCTCTGATGCTGCCGTGCTCGGAAGTTCACTGCTATCTTCTCGCTGTGGGCATTTTGCTTCCTCTGCTAGGCGCAGATTGTGGCCTAGTAACACCTCAGCGGGCATTTTCCCCATTGTTGAGTTTACTCTCCTCCAGATTGTGTACAAAATAGCAGGAATATGCTCCTCCTAAGTGGCATGTTGCACGCCCACGTGGAGTCGTAATTGTAATATGATCTCCTGGTTCCTGGGCTCTGTGGGGTCCGTTCTTGGGTGAAACACAGCTATTGTAACATGGTCGTATTCCCATTTTATGCACAATTCTCTCCTATTCTGGGCAGTAAATTGCATGACATTGTCCGTTAAGAGATTCTGCAAGAATTCCCAATGCGGGAAAAACTCTTCCTCCAACACTCTTGCTACATTTCTGGCCCTAGCTCCACTGGTAGGATACACCTCTGTCCATCGCAAAAACTTGTCGGTTACTACAACAAGAAATATTTTTCCTCCACTCGTCCATGGATACAAATCCATCAGGTCTATGCACACCATCTAGAATGGCTTCCTTGGCATGTGCGGCTTTTCTTGCTTTCTTCCATCGGAATGACAGGCCTTGTACACATTGCACTTCTGGCATTGTTGTACAAATCGTTTTGCAATTCTGCTAAGGTCTGGCTAGAAAAAATGGTCGCACATGTTCCTGACCATCTGCGCTCGACGCTTGGGTGTGCAGCCATGCTGCCTCAGGGCGAATATGAGAAAAATTGATCCCTCGCACATGTGGGGACATACACCCTCTATTTGCCAAGTTGTTGGGTAAAACAAGTCTCTTGGCTGACATTCACGACTCGCCAACATTCTACTTCTCGTTTCTGCACATTGACTAACTTTTCCTTGCATGAACACTCAATCCTATTGCTCCTGGATGACCTCCCAGTGTAATTTTCTAATTATGCCCTCATTTTGGCGACTGTTATCTGCTGTATGTACACCTCAGATACTGGGTCCCATGAACTTGGCGGTAAAATGTCCTCCCATTCTGCTTCGTCCCGGATGATTACCTCATTGTTGGTATTACCCGACAATGCATCCGCCAGTTCACTCTCCTTGCCGGGCACGTGTTCTACGACGAAATCGTAGGCCTGCAGGTGTAACGCCCATCACGTCAATTTGCTCCTTGCCTCCCGCATACTATGCAGCCATACTAGGCACCGGTTGTCAGTCTGTAGCATAAATCTTTGATATACCAGCTATGTGCTGTAATTTTTCACCGCCGAAATGACTGCCAGGCATTCCCTTTCATTGATGTCATAACACCTCTCAGTTGGCCATCGCTTCGCGTTTGCAAAGTCTATGACGTGTTTCTCCCCGCTTTTGCTAACCTGGTACAATACTGCACCTATCCTCTCTTGGCTTGCATAAATTTGGAGGTACAAATGCTTGCTCGTGTCGTAGCCTGCTAGTATTGGGCATGATCTGAAGTCACGCTTATTGTCAACAAACACTTTCTCTGCTTCGTTCGTCCACTGAAACCTTTTCTGTGGTGAGAACAGTTCCATCAAGGGGGCTGTGATTATCGCGAACTTGAGGATGTGCTCTCGCAGCCAATTGATAAGCCCGAAATACTTCCACAGCTGCTTGCGTGTCCTAGGTTGCAGATAGTTGTCAATGAGCTTTACTTGTTCCGGAATCGGCCTGTTCCCTTCCTGGTCGATCACGTGGCCTAAAAAGTCTATGCTAGTTTTACCCACATTGCATTTTTCGACTGAGCACGTGTGGCAGTTTATCACTAGCCTCTCCGGGACTACAGCTAAATGATGTATGCCTTCCTCCCAACAGTTAGACCAAATAATTACATCATCGAAATACGCCAGCTTATACTCTCCAATAATGCCATCCAGTACATGTACCATCATTGCCTGGGACATCATGGGTGCGCATTTCAATCCGAATGGCATAGCACAAAATTTAAATCGCCGACCGTCTGGGATCGTAAATGCGGTCTTCGGCCAATCCTCAAGCTTTACCAGTACAAGCCAATAGACACTCTTATGGTCCAGAGATGTCCAAACTTTAGCCTGTCCCAATGCACTTAACACATCTTTTTCGCTGATGTATGGTGGGAGTGCACTACATGTTACCTGGTTCAATGGCCCAAAATCCACACAGAATCGCCAGGTTTCGCCCTTTTTGGATGCAATGGCGATGGCTGAATTAAATAGGCTATCCGTAGGATCTATCACCCCACCATCAAGCATCTCCTGAATCTGTGTTTTAATAATCAGCTTCTGATGCAGTAAATAACCTCGTGGGCTGGTGTGTATCGGCTTATCCTCTACAAGCAGAATCGCATGCTCAGTGGCTTCAGCTCTTTTCAAGGCATAATTCTTGCCAAATATATCATGGTGTTCGTCAAGGATGCGCTAAAACATAACCTGGTGCTCGAGCAGGACCAGTTTGTCAAACTCCCCTAGCTTCCTTTCAGGTAGGTTACACGTCTACAGCAGTCCAAGTTATACACAGTTGCATCGTCCTCTTGCACCGAAATGAATTCGCCTTGCAGCCGGCTCTACGATTGTGTTTTGTTCCATAAACAATGGAATCCCTAAAATAGCTTCCTCACAGATGTCCAGTGTAACAATGATGGTTGTACTTATCTCTATGTCACGAACTTGAACTGTCACTACTGCCTGTCCTACGGCCGTACTACTATGCTCGTCTATAGCCAACCGGATTACATGATCTGTAGGAATCACATCCTGCTTGAGTACAAAGTGTGGTCGTATGAAATTATGTGTGGCTGCAGTATCAATTAAGGTGTGGCACAACTGACTATTGATGGAAACTAAAATGCGAAAAAATTGTGCGTGGCTGCTAATTTTTTTGTATTAAAATTTGTTGTGAGGTTAGTTATGAGTCTGTTGTCCGAGTTCTAGTGGGTGGGATGTCGGAAGTGTCCAGCCCTTCACCCGTGCAACCCATTTCCCTGCTGTTACAAACTGCTGCTTCTTTAATCCTGTCCATGTGCGGATTATTCGGACACTTGTTGTGCCAGTGGTATTGTTGGTTCGGGCAGTACCTGCAGGAATATCGTGAGGGATAGTTGCGATTCCACTCCGCTTCTGATCCTGTTTATATAATTTCTCATGCAACTGCCCTCTATACATTTTTTCATGTGGTTGTCCATTATACAATTTTTCATGCAACTGTCCACTATAACTACGTAATTGTTGTGGAAAATGTTGTGACATAGTGTGGTGATGAGGTTTGTTTACATGATCTTTCATTTGCTTATACTGCCATTTTATTGCACCAGCATCACGGCGTGGTGTCTCATGTGTTCTTTAGAAAATAATTGCATCATGCATTAAATCTTCTAATCTGCCATTTAGCAGAGGTATTAAAGTTGCCCTAAATTCAGGTCATGCTGTTTCTGCAATTATTCGAGCACTTCTTGCTTTCACAAACGTGGATGGAAGTATTTAATGAGATGATTTTTACATGTGAAAAAGGCTGTAAGTGACTCGCCCAATTGTTGACCTTCCAGAGTCAGCCTGCTCTGGACCTGCAAAGAGGTAAAGACCCCTCTAAATCTGCACTGGAACGAGCGACGAAACTCCTCCCACTGGAGTTCGTAATGATTGAGAGATGTCCACCAAGAGCACGCATCTCCGTGGAGTTGTGCTCTGACATAGCTGGCCCATTCACCTCTGCTTAACCCCGTACGTGGTAAGGTGGGATACGGAATCTTCTAAAAATGCCGCCGGATAATCCGTCGCTTTCCTGACGAATGTGGGCATAGTCTGAAATTTGGATGGTGTTTTGCCATGATCGGCCTTGGTGGATGTTGAGGTAGGTTAGACTCCACGGTTCCATTTCGTATCACACTTTCTGTTCTTGCTGTTTGCTGTGAATTGTCCCCATGCAGTTTGTCATGTGTGGGTGGATGGGCAGGAAATTTTGAATGTTCTGTGGCAATGTGGGTAGTATTTATGGGTAAACAGGCGTGTCAAACATTGGTGGTAATGGTGGGAAAATGGTGTGAGTGGTTGGAATGGGTATGGTACTTGAGTTGAAGTAGCTTCGGGGGAGGGGTTGGAGGGATTTGATTACATCATTCACGTGCATGACGGGAGAGCACAGCACCTCATCTCTGCACTGCATACCTCCCCTCCTCTGCTGCCACTCCTCTCCTCTGACTTGCGATACTCCAGTCAACACATTGTTTCTGTCCCGTGTCGCTATTACTTGTGAAAGGTTACAATTTACGTTCACTGCCACATATTGTCCCACTGTCCCAATAATTCTAACGCCTGATCACATGGGGTGTCAGCGGAATTGGTTTCTGTTCTGTTTACGTCCTGCATTTACTTTGTTGATGTCGCATAACACAATAAGCAAACGAATGTAGGTTGCACTGCTGATTTTTGTTCTGTGTCACAGAAACATTCCTGATGATACTTCATATTACACTGCATGCAATGTAGTACAATGTCACTCTGACCATTACATAACAAGTTGTCACAATACCTTGTAAATGTGTAATTTGGAAATTGTTCGGCCTCAAATTTCTCCTGTGTTGGGAAATTCTGTCTGTTCTGTGTTATGTCACCGCAACTGTCTCTTACTATCCGCGGATGTCACCGATATAGTTTTTCACAAGGCTGGTCTTGCGGCAGCATTGGCAAATTTCACTACTCCCATTCATTGATTAGGCACTTCCCATCATAGGGCGCATACAGTCCGGACACCACAATGCCGGCATGCTCTCAGTAATACTGCAAGCCATACTCTGTACACATAGCCATGTTTGCAGTAGACGTGTGTGTACCGATGCGTATGAGTGGGGTTGGGTGAAGAGGGGCCGCCCTCCTCTCTCGTGTCGTGGCTGGCCTGCTCGTCCCACGGTGCAAGGGTTATCAACCCGACGCTCAACTGATGTACGGCATGTGCGATGTGTCAGCTGGCTGTTGGCAGCAGAGTGTGCAGGGGGTTGGGGGAGGGTAACCTCCACCCCATCACTTCACCTTATCACTGCTTCCCTCTGCTCCTCACTCCAAGCGGCATGGCATGGCTTCCAGTGTGGCATCCTTTTCTGATTGTTGACACGCTTCCAAGCATCTGAGCGGCATCCCACAAGCATCCCAATGCTGCCTTCTACTCTTGCCAATTACTTCCTGTCATCCTCTTGCCGTTTCGGGCAGGAAAAAAACAGTAAAAATTCAATGACCAGGAAAAAACTTGCGAAAAATTTCGAAAATTTTTGGTGGGAAAAATTTTGGTGGGAGATTTGGCCACACGGAGGGGCACCAATTCGATGCCGCTAGGAGTGTTGGAATGGTGTAGGATTTGGTTTTGGGAGAAGTGAAGGTGATATCTAGGATGTGGTTTTACCCTCTAGGCACCGGACGCCGTCAAGGCGACGTCAATGTGATTGTTGACTCTGCTGATCTCGGGGTTGCGGGCTGTCCACCCAGACCCAATCTCCTCGCCGATGTTGCTGATGACCTCTGCCCTGTTGATTGTTACTCCAGATGAATGATCCTGTAGATGTTTACTAAACGGTAGCCAGTGGGTCGACAACATACCATGATGCTTCTCGTGAAGAGAAAATTGACTAGTCATTTAACACTCGTGTACATGGATTGTTAAGGCCAACGACACACCCATAATATACAGAACAATGCTTAAACTGACACTTGCAAAATAAATTAATGACTTAAGACTTGGTATGAGTGGGTATTAGGAGGGCCTGTTCCCTTACATGCATATGGTGATAGCTAATAAACTATGTATTGTTCAGTTCAGTTTATATTGATGAAATTACATCTCCCCCTAGGAGAGCACTTTACACAAACGAAAGGTGACGAAGACTGGCCACTGTGGTTACACAGATAAATGTCTTATGACACAATAAATTACAGTAGAGTTGAACTTCCCCGGGCGATGCGATTCCCGTGGGAAGGGAGGGTGGTGTACCAGGAGGGTACATGAGAAAAAGTTTCAGAGAAGTTAAAAGTTTATTGCAGATTAAATATTCATACAAAATGCTGAATGCCGACTGGCGTGCGCTGGAACTGCCGAAGCTTGTGACACATGCACCACCGTCGTTCGATGTTACTTGCTGACTACTCTTCCCACCTGATACATAGGTGGGCCTCAGCTGACCCACAGCCAGAGCGGCACTACCTTCTGTTACATCCTAGGTCACTCTACCTTGCAGCATGCTACCAAGTAAAATATCGTATTAAAATTTACACAAATATCCCTGCAACACAACACTGGTGAATGAAATGGACATAACACTGGATGTGTGATGAAACAAATTATGATACGTTAACAGTACACAAAAGAAACAGCCAAACTCAACAAGTAATAAAGCTTTTCAATAATAAAACACAACAAAGTTTCTGGCATAGCTCCTGGGCTTATAAGTCTTATTATTTCCATGTGTATTTCCATATTATTCCGCCTCGTGGAGACTCTGTGTTACCATGGCAACCACCGACTCTTCTGCACAGACATGTCCCTTGCACTGCGCCGCGCTGCATCGATTCTGATCGCTCCGGCAACCGGACGCACTCTCTGCCCGTCGGTAGAGCTCACAATCCTGCTGTAGTGACATTGCAGGTCTCGGCCGGAAAATCGGTCTGAAGGGTGAGGGCCCGTTGCACACATCATTAGGTCCAAGAATTTCCTTCTTATCAATAAATATCTCCATGCTCCGCATTCCTGAAGCAGAAATCCTGTCAACTATGTGGTGTGTTTTTTCAAATGTTTGCAAAGACGTTAACTATAAAGAAAAATGTGCCAATTCGGTAATATTTTGTTAAGTTATGTAGAGCCGGAAAATGCTATTTTCAGAATGTTTTCTCCGTTTTCCTGTTAAGTCACTAATTGTTACAAATAAGTAAGTACCCATAGTGAAGTTTACTTCAGCACAGTGAAGTTTATAAATGTGTTTTATTATTGCGTTTTCGGACACTATTGTGATATCATACATTTCTTTAGGTATTTTTTACATTCATTCTCCTGTTTTAAGATTGAAGTGTTTCTTCTACTCAGAATAGGTACAGTTTCACATAAGTGCCGCAATGTTAACTACTAAAATGTATTTGATGGTTTCCAATATTATAACAAGTAGCTAGTATTAATATGCACAGTACTTTGACCACAGAGAAGTTTTTCTGTGTAATGAGTTACACTACTAGTTCTATTTATGACTCAGAATATACGTTATATTATTTTTCTACATAGAAAAAGTCTTTTTTGTTGGACAGTTGGATGAGTTCCGTAAAATCTGTAGCCACCATCAGTGACGGTTCTGTTTTTTGTACCTCGGCGTCGAGGTAGTGGTGTCATTTTGTATTTGTGTTGTTAGATCGTTCTTGTGATCGTGAGTTAAATGGACCTTCGATTTTTGGCTACTTTGTCTTGTGAAGATTTTGTTGTCTTTTTTGTGTTTCTTTTCGAATTGTTGATGTTGGCCGTGAGCGCTGACATTGGCCATTACAACATATTTAAAATAAAACAAAGGAGTGAAAAAAATGTAAGCGATTTTTTTTCTAGTTACTAAATGATCATGATGATGTGAAATTTTTTTTCTGTGTAAAATTTTGCGGTCGAAATATTTTTAGAGTCATACAAAATGAAAGTAACGGTCACAACTTTGTCGGACTATATATTCGTTTTAGATGTCAGTGAGGATTTGGAATTAGAAAATTTCAAAGCGTTCTGCGAAGTTGAGTCGGGATTTCCTGCACCAGAAATAATGATATCTTTCAATGGAATGCCTCTTTTAGACGACAAAAAGTCATTGAAAGACTATGGTGTTAAGGACGGTGATGTAGTTATTTTACAGCACATGCAAAGTTCAAGTTCCAACACGAGTTTACCATCGTCTAGTACAGGTAAATATCGGCTGTACTTTGAGGTTAGCGTTTGTTGTATTTTGCAGTGTGCCCATGGTATACCTCGCTTCCTGAAATTTGAGGTTTATAGGAAGATATTTTTGTATGATTGTCGTTTGCCAAATGTCTCGCTTGTGTGATGTTAATTTTTCTGTGTAGTGACGAAGCGAACATGACATGTTTACGCCTGGGAAGTCATAGATTTTGTGAAGGCATTGATAAGGTGCCCCGTGGGACAGTGATGAGGAAAGTGGAAGCACTGATACTTGACAGGAGGGTAGTGGAATGGATAGGGGACTTTCTCAGGGGGCGAAGGCAGAGGGTGAAAGTGGGGGAGGCAATATCGGAGGAGAGTAGGTTACGTCAGGGGTACCACAGGGAAGCGTGCTGAGTCCTTTGTTATTTGCAATAATTATAAATGACATGGGTTTGGGGATTAGGGGAAAAATAATATTGTTTGCAGACGATTGTGTTGTATATGCTGAAGTGGGAGAAGGTGGCGGAAATTTGCAGGCGGACATTGACAAGATATGGTTGTTGACCAGGAAAAATAAAATGAAGATAAATGTAAGAAAAATTAAGGTAGTGAGGTTCACAAGGAAGAAGTTGATAAGCAGGGGCATGTACAGATTGGAGGGACAAGAGATAGAAGAAGCAGCAGAATATAAGCATCCAGGGATTGTACTGCAGGGAGACCTCAGATGGAAAAACAGGTAGAGAGGGTGGTTGCAAAGGGAAGAAGGGCTCTGGGTATGCTGGGAAGGGTGCTGAAGGGAGTCAGTTGTGATGTGAAGGAGAAGGCGTATGGCACAATGGTACAGCCAATGTTAGAATATGCTGCGGCAGTACGGGACCCGTATGTAGAGGTGGATGTGCAAGAACTGGATAAGGTGCAGAGAAAGGCAGCAAGATGGGTGAAGGGTAGGTGGAGAAGGCAGGGGCAGGATGATGAGGAAGAAGGGAACTACAGGCCATCAGTGATGATGAAAGAAATGGGGTATGGAGCTCATTGAAGGACAGGAGGAAAGTTGAACGGCTAGTTGAACGGCTAGTCAGGATTTACAGAGTGGTGAATGAAGATGGAGGATGGGGAGGGCTACACTGCAAGCTAAGTAAGGGAGTATTTAGAGGAAGAGGAAACAACAATTTGAAGCTTCAGAGGGTGTGGAGGAGAACGGAGCTGGGTAGGCAGTCCATGCCTGTTATTAGACAAATGTAAAGGTATTTAAGTAGTTTGGATGTTATTTTAGTGGTTCTTTGATTTAAATGTAATGTTGGATAAGATGCGCACAACAAATAAGCTTAATGATTTGTTATTCTAAGAGAAGGCGTAATTATTTTTTAGGTTCACTGAAATTGCCAAGTTTAAAAAAGGTGTTACCATAAAATTTTTGAAGGCACAAGATACCAAATAATTTAGACCAAAGTGTTTTAACTGGACAAATTTTTGGTTATTCATGAAGTATTGGGAACAGTGCATTTAAATGAAGTTTGATGCATTTATTGCATTTACCCAAACATTTGCTGTACCTGTTTATTGGTATGATGTCACATGCAGTTGTAAGAATTGTAAACATTCTATATAGGTAATATTTTTATAACTAAATGTTAGAATATAATTATGTTTGGTAACAATAAGCCCTGTACTAACCATATCAGAACAACTATTTTGATTGAATAAGTTTCTAAACCTAAACACAAGATTTTTTATTATATTGTAAAATAGGTACGTAATGGCTCTTGAATTTTCAATGTAGGTACAAAACTGATAACTTATTGTTGTTTTTGATGAATCATGGGGTGTAGTTCAACTTGCTTTAAAAAATTACTTTCAGTATAGTATTTAAATTTCAAATGCGGTGGTGTAGTGGTAAAGACTACTCGCCCTTTACCTAAGCAAACCTGGTTCAATTTCCAGCGGGGTCCCCCCATGATTTTCGCATGTGTGGGGGTCTTAGAGGATGTCATTGGTCTGCGCGTTTTCTCGAGAATCCTCGAGAATCTCCCGTTTCCCTTGCCATTGTATTCTACCACTGCTCCGTACTCACCTCACTTCACTATCATCGGCTCTCGACACCTCGATGTTAAGCGCTGTCCAAATATCTCCACTCTAATAATTCTGCAAATTATTTATAGTTATTACATTTTTTATGTTCCTTTCATTGGATATATATGTTTCTCAGAAGCACAGTTTTTTTATGGTGTCTCAGTGTTCTTTATTAAACTATGAAATAGAAATTCTTCTTTTTTGTATACAGTGTATAATAATGGAAAAAGTTTTCCCAAGAGCTGTGAGTGCTATTTGTAAGCAGGCATCATGTTTCCACAGGCACGGGATTGCCTACGTTGGACTTCAGTGAGATCCAGGTGCCGACAGCAAACCAGCCAGCAGCCGTCCCAGGAGCACGTGCGGCCGAGGAGGATCCCAAGCTCATCAGGGACATGTTCCTGGCAAACCCTGACCAGCTGTCATTGCTCAAGCAGAACAACCCTCGCCTGGCTGATGCCTTGCTGTCCGGAAATCTGGGTAATCTTGCGTTTTTTGCCAGATGTGTGGCAGCACTCTAATCTTACTGACCTCTGTTTTTGAAACTAATTAGGTATGTGTGTGTATGGAGTTACTATAATTCTAGTGGGATTTCGTATGGGTTCCATGTCATTTTTATCTATTTCTTTGTGGCAGTGAGGTTACTTGTGGAATATTTTTTTTGTATAAGGATTTTTCTTTCATGCAAGTTTTATGCCACAGGAAGTGTTTCGTATCTCAAGTAATTTTTCCGGTAGTATACGTATTTATTGTGAACTCCTGGGACTCTCATTTTGGACATCGTGAAGGGACAGTCCATTGTAAATTTGTTTGTCAAATTTACTTATAATTTTGAAAATCACTGCCTTTCGTAAGGACAGGGAGGTGTTTAGAGGCACTGCTAGTAACTAAATGAGTATGAGTAGGGATGGGACATCGAGAGGAAAACATTGGTGAGGGCATCAGACAGTAGGTAAAGATTGATTGCTTGAATCCGTCGGACAGTAAACAGTGATGGTTTGAATCCATCGGTTATGAACTATCGATGGTTTCTAACATCCATGTTGTTTACAGTATTAATACGTCGGTTACAATTTTTAGCAATTATTTAAAGCACATATTAAGGCCAGAAAAAAAACTGACAAATACCATTCATGCTTTGTAATAAATTCCTAACAGCTTTCTTTCTCTCCCCCTACCACTCTCTCCTCCCCCCACTTTTATGGTACCGTACTAATTTATTTCATGCGAAAGGAAAGTCAACCTGGCAGTTCATATTTTCGAGAAAAGTGGCGGGAATATGTAGGCCTACTTGTATAGAGGGTATCAAGTGCCTTTGCAGATACGACTGCCTGCAGTAAAATAAAATGTAATGTTTATGAAAAAGTAAGGTTTCTAGCTGACACCGAGTTAAATGTTTTTCCTGTAAATTAAATAACTTACTCAAACAAATATCTGTTTTTTGGTGTGTATAAGCCGTACCAGAAGTTTTTTTTTTAATGAAAAATTTGGAATATTTAATATTTCAAGGAAATGCAGCACTGAATTTTTGTAATCCTGTAAATATTGTTAAATTACGAATCCGTACAAACATAATAAATTCCAACTTAATTTTTCCCTTACAAAACATTTGTGACAGAAAATATTTATTATGTTGCATTGTTTACAAATATACGTTGTGCAATTACTATTCCACAGATTGTAACGTGACTTGAGAAAGAAAACACTGCAACATGTTACACAAAATGGCATTGTATCAGTGTGCACTTGTAGTGCCACGGCAGGCATGTGGACTATGTATGATATTTTTCTCTTGCACAGCAGAGAAATTATATTCTCGTGTACAGTATCTATGGCAGAGCTCCAACATGTTTACTTTTTACACGTGCGGGATGGTTATTTTGTTTATGAATGTGAGTGAACAAATAATTTGCAAGAATGGAAAAAGTTTTGTTTTTTTTTATCTCTTCTTCTCTTCCTTTCTTTAAGTTAAAACATAAAAATGTACTGTATCCTGACAAATTTCTAAATATGTTTGGGGGGGGGGGGGGGGGTTTAATGCCAACATCTTGTACATAAGCTGCACCCCACTTTTTGTAGTCATTTGTTTTGCAAAAATGTGCATCCTATACATGTCTAAATATGGTAATTCAGTTCCACTGCGTAAAATCATGCAAATACCTTATAAAATATTGTAACAAGGCATGATATGGTGTGTTTGTGCACAATTTCCAAAGGCAATAGTGTCGTAAAAATGCTGGTGAAATGAAAGATTATGAAAAACAGGGAAATGTGGTGAAAGATAAATGTAATAATAAAATAAAATAGATTTGTAATAAAATTGTGGTGACAAAAAAAGTTTAAAATCTCTGTAGTAAACACACAAAAAGTTACAAAAATTAACTATCGTAGCAGACTAAAAAGTGATTTAGCTTCCTCCGTTAAAGTAAAAAAAAATTTTTATATATAATACACACACACAAACAACCACAGCACTCAGGTTTTACTGAAACAATCATTGTAATTGTCATCCCGTTATATCCTTTATGACAGCCATTTTTGTGGATATGGTGCTGCATTCCGGAGACGTCAAAAACATGAATTGTTTTATCTAGTGCGTCAGAGAATCTGAATTTATTTTTTTTCAAGTATTTTATTTTAACATAATATAGATTAAATGTCAAACTACAAACTACTGGCAGTGGTATAAATATTAACTTTGAAATAAAAAATTATTTATCTGCATTTGATATTCAGGCTGCAACATCAAAATGTAAATAACAGAATGGAAAAAGTACTTTTGGTGGGCAAGTCCACTGTCCAGCCAGGCAGCCATCTAAAAATTAACCCATACTATATCAAAATAGTTTATTATTACTCTGATAGATATCTGCTGTTGACCAAATACATGATATGGCATTTGTGTAGACTCAAGAGCTGGTATCCACCACTTTCTCACCAGTCAGAGCTAGGCATTCACATACTATCGATACATCGGTGTTGAACCATCAATGTTTCAATACTATCGTATACATAATTACAGATGGCCGATAGTATCATATAGTTCACCATCTATACAAAAAATATATAAAAGGACAGGAATTCAAGTACTCACAATGTAGTACTTGTCGATAGGCAAACACACAAAAGTAAGACACATTTTTTCGTGGTTGAGCTTGCAACGATTTGCTGGCTAAGCCAGCTTCATCAGGCTGCGTCCTACTTTTGTGTGTGTGCCTATTGACAAGTAATAGACTGTAAGTACTGGGATTCCTGTCCTTTTATATATTTTTAGTAGCCTAGCGGCCTATTTGCAATCTAATCTATACAAAAACATCTTGTTTTGATACTATCTGCCATTGATGGACGTCCCTAAGCGTGGGTAAACTAGAAGAGACCCTAAATGTTAGAATAGCATTTATTAGTGCTTTTATATTCGAACTATGCAACCTTCTCCGTTTTAAGCATTCAGATGAGTATGCTTATCCGAGGAGGTAATATTCTTAATGAAATTTGCAGACTTTCAAATCAATGAGAGATTTTAATTTGAGGCAAGGCCTCTCTGTAATTAAGAGGGGGAGGGCGTGTTGTACTCTTAATCCAAAAGTGAAAGTTGAAACTTCAGAACCCAAACTTACAATCCTTCCCACTGCCACGAAAAAATGCAAAACACTAGCAGTGTTCACAGAGATTATGGGTGACACTTTTAGAAGTGGCTGGAATCAAAGTTTATCAATCTTGGAGGACGACTGAGTGACACTCACTGTGGACGCTGGCTGGAACAGCAGCCCCGTTAAACAAATGCACTAACGCCATGAGGTCACCACGGCTCAGCACAGCTCAGCCACTGTTGTAATCTCGTCAACCGTAGCCCCAAGGTCGTGAAGAAATCCTATCAGCTCCTCGTTCTTTGAGGAGTAAATAAATCCCACTTCGGCCATCGATGACAACATGAAACAAAGTGAAAGTAAAGCTGAAGTTAGTGGAGAAGAGTTGTGCATATAATTATTTGTGCCATGCGCAAATAATTTTTTGCATGGTGTACAGTGAACATCTTTAATTTCTATAATACTGATGATAGTAGTGTTCAATATAAAGCTGGGTAAGCAATTAATACCACACAATTTAACCATTAATCTTACGAAGCACAAGTCTTCACCTACAAACAAGATTCAAGCTTTTCCTTAAAAGCACAAATTAAAGATAAAGTAGTGAGAGGCGGTCATAAGAACTCAAACCATAGTCCTCACTATATAAAAACACAAACAATTTTAAAAGATTAAAAAAGACCACATTGACTACTTTTATTTAACCGAACTCAAATCGTTGTACGATGGGCTATGAGTGTTACTTTCATGAAATAAACCAAACCACAAAAAACCAGGGCTGCTAACAAACACATAAAAAAAACTTACACATAGTAAAACACAATGCATTAAAACGAGATGGAAAATGCAGCAGTGAAGCGGCTTATGTTACTGCCAAACCTAATTTTGAACGGCGACCAAAATGTAATTTAGAAAAACCAAACTCCACGACAGCACACCCCAGAGTAAACACTCAATTCCACAATTAATAAAACGCCCAATCTAAAACCATTAAAAAAATAAACCACAGACATGTACACTCATGACTCGTCATAAGTTAACGCCCCCAGAGGAAGTGCTCTACATGATAGACGTGCAGAGGGGAAGTAGACAGCCGGCACTCGTCGCCGCTAAGTCCAAATTGCACATGCTTGGAGAGGAGGAAGAAGGGCAACCAAGGAGCAATGGGTACAGAGAGGTAACGGGAGGGAGAGGCCAAGCACGCACACGAGCTTGCAGATGGCACCACATAGTAGAAAGCACAAGCTAGTGGTGCACGTGTAAGCTCTTGCTGAATAAATATATTAGGGATGTCACTCCAGCTTATCTGTTTTACTATATCTGCAATTTTTGCCTGTATAAAATATTATTACATGAAGACTCTCTACCTGCCAATAATATCACGATGTATACATATAGTGTTATTGTTCATGTTTATATTAAACTTCCAAGTTTGGCATTATTCTGTGTTAGGAGCGTGTTGTTGTTCGTGCCTCACTTTTGGTCCAGTGATTTATGCTACCTTGTGAACTGTTGGAATTAAAATTTCCTTACAGAGACTTTCTAACATTAATAGAAAATGTTTGTTATAGTCTGTTTCATATAACTTCAATAAAATTTTGACAGTTCTTGAAAATAAGTGCGCCACGGTGTATCCATCTGCCACAGCTGTTCTGTCGGTTAAGAAAACAATCTTTTTCAACAAACTACGAATCTAATGACAAGAATTGAAAGACTGAAAACTTCTGTCCAGTAATTAGGCTACTATAGCTGGCTGCCATTCCCAATTATTTTATTTTTGTTATCACATAATATACCGGTTAGGGTTCTATTTTATTTTATTGGTGGGATGGGGAATTATAGTTTTAAGTCTTTCAGTAGATGATTTTTTTGTTGTTCTTCTTATAAGAAAGTGGCGATTGGAACGTGCATTGTTTTGATGATGCATTGGAAAATTTTGTTTGTATGGAAATAGCAATCAATTTACTATACACTAACTCAAAAGTTTTAACTTCATCGAAAGAACTAAATGTGATAAATGTGTAGCTATTCGTACCGATGTGAGAAATGCTCAATAGATAAATATCATTGTATTTTTATATAATGAACTACACTAAAATGGTGCTTATTTAGGCCACATACATTTGAAAACCTCCCTCAAGAACAAAACGTAATAAATACATCACAGGTAATACCGATGTGCGAACTGCATATTGTAAACAAGTTAAGGAAATATAACTTCTATGTTAATACATTACAGTTTCAATCAAATAAAAGTCTAAATACATTTCAAATATTCAAACAACAATTTAAGAAAACATTATTTACGAAACACACACACTTACTGTTTACTTCGTAATTCCTAAACACGTACCGATCTTTGGATGATTAATCACGTGTCGCTACTGATACAAAATAATTTATTTGCTGACTTTTGCAACTAACAAAACACTTGAACTATTTCTTGAAACCAACAAATTACACCTCACAACGTAAATAATTTTTCGCTCGCGCTTCGCGATGACCACAGAAAATGGCGGACTACAGCACACAACAAACCATTTTACAAAGCGGCAGACACGTGTCGATAATTCATTTCACTGAGGAGACTGTTCTAAAAAGGCACCTACGACGAATTACACTTAATGAAATATGTAAATACAAAATTAATTAACTGCATATATAATATTCCAACATCACCAGCAAGGAATTCTCGCATCTTGATAAATTATGATGGAAGAGAGACAATGGCAACAACGGAGATTGGTGGAAACCTTTCACATATCCGTGATGTTCGCATGCTCTACCATAATATTTTTAAGCCCTTACTCAATAACTCAAAAAAAAATTGCTTATTAGTCTATGGGCGTAATTTTAACCATAAATGTTGTGACTATCATTAATTTTCCACATTATAATTTTAAATTCCAAGTACTATTTTCTTTTACATTCATCTCCAATAGCACCAACATAACACCATTAGCTAGCACAGTACTTTGGAAATGGGGGCGTTTACTGTGTACATGCAGTGTAGTTTGGTCACGTCTGTCAAATTTTATTGAAATTATATGAAACAGAGTATACAGGCAGGTTATGGGGTAATGGTCTTTTTCTCAGTGTATGTTATCATGACATGACTGACAATAGAACAAACCTTAAACCTAGTAGTACTGTGGCATGGAATTAATGACAATGCTGGATTTTCACACTAAGTTAAATAAATAGTGTTTTATTTTGCTGCCATCGCTAAAGCATTTTGATCTAACCAGAATTTAGCAGAATTTTTGATGAAGTAAGGTAAAAATTGACAAAAATGCTCTGAAATTAGCCCCAAAAATTGACGACATTTGGCAAAAAAAAATTTTACAAACTGGTCTGTCATGCTACAAGCAGTTCATATTTTAACACAAACCCTCGTACCATACTGGTACACAACTTTTTCCCAATGCATTCAACTGTTATTGCACATCTTCCTCTTCATTTACCCATTTCATATGATTTGCATACACCAGTGCCTTTATGCCACCTTTCTCAATCTCTCTTGCTACTTCAATCATCGTTTTATCCATTTTGCTGCCACAAACAATAATGGTGATAGTGCAGAGCTGCCACGAGCCCTGGAGCTGAAATCCTGTTTCCTGTATATAAAAATCCCGTAAAATCCTGGAATCATTGGGCCAAATCCCTTGGAATAAAAAAATATTGCAAATGAGAGAAAAAAAGTGAATATGAAAGACGTTTACAGATTTAATATAGTATTTGGTGTGGATCAGATAAACCATGGTAATTCTCTTCTCCACTCACACTTATACTTTCGTTTATACAACAATGTATCTGCGTTAATTTTCGTTTCCTCACCATTTGTGAAATCAATGCCAAACGCAAAAAACAGTCACCAAATTTGGATTGCATACGTAAAAACGGCATTTCGCAGCTAAGGTTCTTTTCAGTAATGACCTTGGCCTTTGCATGTGATCATAAAGCCAGGAACAGAAATATGTAGATAACTGTATACCCGTGCCAGTGAATAATTAGTAAAATATTTTGGACGTACATTATTGAAGCAGTGGCGTATGTCCAAAAAATTATTTCACTTAATTATTCACCTCCGTTGTGAGAATCTTTCAAACAAGTTCATCAGTGAAACTGACACACATCGCTGTGGGGTGCTTGTGTTGCATGTACGCAGCAGCCACTTTGTGAGTAGGGGGGAAAAACCACTTTCAATCAGGGTTAGGATTTGTCTAGATTTTTAAAATTCCTTAAAAACTGGTAACATCCGTTAAAACTGCAGGCCTGTGATAGTGCACTTCCCTGCATTAATCCTTTCTTCTGCTAATACCAAGCTTTCATCTCACTTCCCATTATTATAAAGTTTGCACTGTCCGTCAGTATGTATATGTGAAATAACTGATATTGTATTTGAACTTAAGCACAGACTTCATTCAGCTTTGAAGTTTTGTGCAACTAATTACGGTAATTATTCTGCATCTTTTTCTTGCAGATGAGTTTGCTGCAGTGCTGAAGGAACAGATGGAGGCAAAAGCAGAGAGAGAGAGGCAGAGGATTCGCATGATGAATGCCCATCCATTTGATGTTGAAGCTCAGCGCCTGATAGCAGAGGAGATTCGACAAAAGAACATTGAAGCCAACATGGAGGCTGCCATGGAATTCAACCCAGAGTCCTTCGGCACTGTAGTTATGCTGTACATTAACTGTCATGTCAATGGCTTCCCAGTCAAAGCATTTATTGACACAGGTACTGCATTGCTTTAGATAAACTGCTACTGATATTCATCTCCTAATTTTACTTTAAAAGTTTGGTAATAATTGAAATATATCAACTTTCTATATGAATTAATGAGTATCAGCATTAAAATGTAAAAATAATATTTTAAAGTAATTTTTTTTATAACTTAATTCAGTTTTTTTACATATCATTTTGGCCATATACAGGAACTTCTTTTCAAATGTTTACTCTAATAATACAGGGCTGCCACCAGCCCTGAAGCTGAAATCCTGGTTCCTGTATATAAAAATTCTTTAAAATCCTGAAATAATTGGGTCAAATCCTGTAAAATCCTTGCAATTAAAAAAATTGCAAATTACAGAAAGTGGATATGAAAGACATTTACATATTTAATATATTGATTTTGAATGAAGAAACCATGGTAATTCGTTTCTCCACTCACACTTATACTTCTGGTTATATGACTGTATCTGCGATAATTTTAGTTTCCTGACCATTGTGATATCAATGCCAAATGCAAATGTCACCAAATCGGATTGCATGCATATAAATGGCAATTTGCGGCAGAGGTTCTTTTCCATAATGGCCTTGGCCTTTGCGTGTGACTAATCGTACAGCCAGGAACAGAAATATATAGATAACTGTATACCCGCACCAGTGAATAATTAAGCAAAATATTTTGGACATACGCTATTGAAGCAATGACATATATCCAAAATATTTCGCTTAATTATTGACCTCTGTTGTAAGCATCTTTAAAAGAAATATATTGGTGAAACTGACACACATCACTTGGGGCCCTAGTGTGTCGCATGTATGCAGCAGCCATTTTGAGCAAAGTGCTGCCTTTATGTAGAAAGAAATAAGGAAAGGGGAAAAAATTAAAGTTTGTGGTTGGATTTTTCTAGTGTATGAAACGTCTGTCAATACAAATCAAATACGTTAAAACGGCAGGCCTGCTGTAATATGTTAAATGAGAACTTTCCATAGTAGGCATACGTATAATTATCTGGTTATGTAAAAGATAATGTGAGATGTTTATACTACATACCTATTTCTTTTATTACTCAGTGGTATTGAATCTATTCTTCCTATGCTTCCCCATAATGAAAAAAAATCTTTGATTCTGTTGCAAAAGTCCGTATTTCGGTGTGTATAGGCCACACATTTTTACCAAAAAGATTAACTACAAAAAGTGTTGTGTGACCGAATGTCGAGATATTGCATTAAAAAAAATGTTACCCCCAAAAATCCGTATTAAGTGATTATTTATATCAATATACATTGTAAACTCTAACCATCTAACTCTTTGACTGAAAGTCCGTGTCCACAGAGCATTTTCTCTGGTCCCGACACAAAAGCCCAATGTAAGCAATGCTGATATACTTTTACAGCATCGAGCAAACAAAGATTTCTGTGGCATCGCCGAAAATTACATGCTCCAATCATTAGCCAGCAAATTATTAACAAAAAAATTATAAGTACAAACAGTACTCACCAACGCATACAAGTCTGTATGCAGTACATTATGTACACAGTAATACAAATAGATAACAAAAATAAAATAAAATTTTAAAACTTTTTTTTTTCCTTACGTCTCACTGCTCTGCATTTGATTATATTTATGTTAATTTACCACTTCCAAAATAACCTCTTCTGATTTAATCGCGAACTCATTCTTTGTACCAAAAAAGAAAATAAATAATGATACACATTGTATATTTACATAGCACGAAATACAAAATAAAACACTGAAAAAATGTGGGAATACAGTACACATGTATATGAAATATGTACTTCAGAAATTTATTAGGTGTTTAGCAAACAATATTGCAATGTTTTCGGTGGCAGCCATGTTGATAACGATGAGCTAGAAGCAGTGTTGCCATATTTTTGAGATATTGAGTCACTATTGGATGTTGCCAACAACACTCAGAAATTTTTGCTTTAACATTTTTTGCATAAATATTATGAATAAATTATGTATAAAATTGTAACTCTAATAAATATTCCTGGGAAGTTAGAAAAAGCCAATGAAAAATTAAGGTAACCCTATTCACTGTACTTTATGAATCACAATATTCAAAACGTACATGAGAAAATAATTTCGCTGCTGTACAAGAGAAAGATATCTTATGTAGTTTGCATGTCCGCCGCAAGTGCAGATTGTTACACGCCATTTAGTGTAACATGTTGCCATGGTTGTGCTTTCTCAAGTCATGCTACGATCTGTGGAATAGTAATAGCGTGATGAACATTCGTAAACAGTACACATAATACAAATTTTCTGTCACAAATGTTTTGTAGAGGAGAAATTAAGTCTGAATTTATTTTGTTTGCACGCTATCGTGGTTTAGCAATATTTGCAGGAATAGAAAAGTTTGGTGCTGCCTTATACACGCCAAAAAACTGTAATTCAAATCCCATGCAATTGTGTGCATGACTACAAAGAGGTCAAACTAGGGTAACTGGAACCTTGTGAAATTTCAAACATGTATTATTATGTTGGTATGTAGTACTCAGGTGAGTGTATTTTGAGGAATCACAGTGAATAAATAATGCCTTATTATCATAAATATTCCTTGCTGAGAAATTTCAGTGTCACAGGTTGGTTTATTAGAAAATTTCATTAAGTAAATAGTTGAGAAGTATTTGTCTTTTCCAAATATTTTGGTATGTGAGCTTAAGTAATTTTGGTCTTTTAGTAAACTGGAAAAATTGTAATTCATGCAGAGCTAGTTGTAAGAAGAATTAAGTTTAAAAATATAACATTAGTTTAAGTTTTTCAACTTTTGTTGTGACAAAATTAAATTACTTTTTTTTTACTTACTGTTTATTAGATTATCCTTTGTAATTTTTGTAGTGTAGTGATTAAAGAATGTGAGATGAGGTGCAACTTTATTTATATTGTCAAAATGTGAACTGTAAATTTTGGAAGGTGAAAACTACTATGTTGAGTTGAGTGACATTAATTGCTTTATGCATGATTTGATGAAATGCATTAATTCAGTAGTAGCAAAATGAGAATTTTTAATGTACAACTTGACAAAATCCAGAGTCTAAACTAAGCATATGGTGGCCATCCATAAATTTGCATAAGTCATTCTACTTGATAGTGAACCATTTTGTGATTTCTGATTGGTGATCATATAGTCATAAGCTAATGTGAAATGGCAGATACAAAATTATATGGTGAATAATGATAGAACCAAAATAACACCGATATATGTTTTGAAATAAGACATAAAACCAAAATAGGTAAGACGCAAAATATAACTAAAGTAGCAAAATTACTATATTCTATCAGTAAAATTGTAATTATTTGTTCTAAGAAATTGTATTCTATAAGGTTACTGGTGTAAAGAAAACATTAATTTGCTCACAGATTATTTAAACAACTAATTTTAGCAGCATTTTTATTTTGGCACGTTTATTAAAGGTTTACACATGCATTTCCATTATCCACAAAGCAAAACTGTCGTGAAGTACATAATTATGGGAGCAAAAAGTACTTTTGGCAAGGAATTTTTCTTGTTGGAAATAATGCAAAGTATTGTTAACACCAAAGGAAGTTAAATTTTCTTGAGTCAGCTCTCTAATTGTATAAAATAGTCTCTTAATTTTTTTTTTATTTATTGGCTTTTATGAAAATAAAAAATATTTTCTGTCAGATTGACTCGTACAAAAATATTTACATCATATATAGTAGTTTTTGAAAATCAGAGGATTCTCAATTTTTTTCGTATTAAAGCTTGAAATTTGGATTAAAACTTATGTTCAGATAAACATGATGTGTAGAGTTTAGGGTTGTACAGTTACTATTGCCTGACATTACCAGATACAGTAGTATGAAGATGAGCTGCCTCTTGCAGGTGCCCAGACCACCATAATGTCAGCTGCATGTGCGGAGCGCTGCCACATAATGCGGTTAGTGGACACTCGCTGGGCGGGGATTGCAAAGGGTGTTGGCGTCCAGAAGATACTCGGCAGAATCCACATGGTGCAGATACAGATTGAAAATGACTACCTCACTACGTCGTTTTCCATCTTGGAGCAGCAGCCGATGGATATGCTGCTGGGACTCGACATGCTGAAGAGGCACCAGGTAGGCCAGCCTTTAGATTTCATGTTTATCAACATATAAATGGACATTGTTCATTAGTGAAAATTGTATGATTTTGGCCCATTTGGAAAACTTATATTCATCAATATACCTTGAGGTATTGCCATGAAAGTCTGTAAAAAGGAAAAAGGATAAAAAACTTTATAACCAGGAAGTAATATTACGCATCTACAGATAGACATCAAATGAAATAAACATCATAGCTGCCAACTTGTACGATTTTCATACTTTGTCCAAATTTTTGCAGTTTGTACAATTTTATGAATTATATAAATTTTCAGACAATTTTTTTTTGTTTGTTTACTTTGGTTGAATCATATAAGAAGAAGCGATTCATTGTAATATTTGAGTATTGTTTAGTTTGTGGTGGTGGCTGCCCCCTACTCTGCATTTGTTCTTGGTTACTTTTTTTCCTTCCTGCCATGATGTTTTAGTCAGTATCAGGCATGACGATACGCTGCATGTGTGCTAACGTGCTTTCGTGATTTTGGGTAATATTGTTAGTATCAGTATTTTGAGGCTGTTGAATGAAGAGACTTTGAATTTGCGGTATCGGTTGTTTGTACTACAGTGTCTGTAGACTCTGCTGCCAGGTTGAGCCACACAAAACATGACGTATGTCTCCAAGGTGATTCTTGGTATTTACCAGATATTGAGATGACCTTTGCGGCACGTGCAGGCATCAGTCTTCTGTGGAAATTACCTGGCGCTGCGGTCATCTGCAGAGTGTCTTGTGTCAGGGGACGAAGACCTCATGCTGTATCAGGGCTGGTGTTGGCTGCGTCGCCCTGGAAGAGAGCTACCCCAAAGGGCTCTCTACCTCAACTAGGTGGGTTCCTACCTGTGTGGTATGATGTTTCTGGGAGTCTACGGAGATGCCATCTGGCGACTCAGTTTCTGGGACTACAGGGGTGACCTCTTGCGTTGTTCCTCCAGTATCGACGGCGTGAGGAAAGCACTCTGAAGGGCTCTCGACCCCAGCTACACAGGTTCCTTCCCCAGGGGAAGAATGTTTCTGGGAGAAGCTAGTGAGGCCATCCATCTTTGCTATGGTGATGGTGGGCATGTCGTTTGCTAGGGACACGGCCTGGGTTGCCAGCGGATGGAGTAACAATGCATGCCCCTCGACCTCCTTGGCACTCGTACCATCCTCTCTGTGACTGCACTACCTGTAGCTGCATTGACTTTTGTTTTCACTTCCTCGGTGACCGCGTCGTCCGGGAGGGATGCAATTGCAGCTTCCGACTGTCGTGATGACTCTGGCTGTAATCTCACTTCATCAGCAGTTTGGGGCTGGGTTTCCCTTATGGAATGTTGCGCCCCGGTGGTTACCCTGATGTCCTCCGATGCAGGGGGTTGAGGAGCTGGTGCTGCCTATGGAGAATGTGGCTATTCTATCTCTCTCTCCTCTGCTATAGGTTCGGGTCGCTCAGGAATCGTGCTCGGTGGAATGTGTCCTTGAATCGGCACGTGGTCCAGGTGGCTTTGCCAACTGATTTCTGATGTTCTCGGGTGTCTTCCATCCAGTAAACGTTATCTCAGCATCCGACGATACAGTAGGGGCCTTCCCACTTAGCCGCGAGACTAGCACTAAACTGTCCGCTAGCCTTACTAATGCCCAGTTGCACCAATGTGGTTCGAAACTTGATCCGAGATCGGATGTAAAATTTTCACAGAAAACTGTTGCACCCTCTTCTAACATCTTTGGTTGGAACTCGAATGATGCAACCAAAGATGTTAGGAGAAGGTGCAACAGTTTTCTGTGAAAATCTTACATCCAATCTAGGATTGAGTTTCGAACAACGATGATGCAATTGGGCATTAATGGATGACTCCTGAGAAGTACAGTGTTGCCCATGGCGAAACCTCGTACTCATGTCTGGGTTGAGGTTACTTCTTCGTGATGTACCTTTCTGGTTCCTTCTGTGGTCCATAGTCCCAACGGACCACTTCTGGCATCCGTGGTCCTGGCTAACCTTGCTTGTCAGGTGTCTTTGGGCCCCGGGAATTTCCGTGGGCTCACTTTCCCACTGCCAATCCCCAGGGCAGCGATGTGACTGGCCTGGGAGAAGTTGGCTGGGACTTAGTCGATGGCTTCATTTGTATTGCTTATCCCGTTGTTATGGTCACCTTCCACACTTAGTCGGAGGCACTTCTTATCTCCTGGTTCCTCTGCTTAGTGGGCTTGGCCTGGAGGTGGTATGGTGGAGTATTCAGTTTTTACCGATACCGATATTGCCAATAACCGATACAGATATATTGGAATAGGAAAGAAAATTTGAGTAGCAATACTTTTGGCTCAATTTACATGCAAATTTATTATTGCAACTTACAAACATTGGAATTACTGTTAAAACCAACAGAAATTGTAATATTTATTGTGGTATTAAAATGTTTTTAATATTTGACAATTTAGTTACATACGGGACTGAGGTGGCAGCGGAATTAATAAGAATCTCAAAGTTTTTTACAGTATAACTATTACTGATGCAACAATACAGGCCAGTGTGCTTAAAAATTCAATGTCATAAATTTATTTAACGAGCTTAGTGTGCCACCCAACAGTGCAAACCAATAACGTGGTGGCACATTACACATAACGTAAAGAACAAGCGACATGCAGTAAACATAAAATATAACAACAAAGGTACTAACTACGACATGATTTGACAAAACAAAAACAAGACAGATAAAACTAAAACAACACAAAACTCACAAAAACGAAATAAAAATAATGAATATAATATGTACTACGAAAGAAACTTCAATTTTAATTATAATGTTACCATATAATCTTGTCCATATAAATCAATGGCGAACCAATTACTGGTGAAAGACTGCGCAGCAAAAATATTTTCTCGCACAGTAGCTGCTCTTGCGTGAACCCTAGGTTGACCAGCTCCCCAAAGCCATCGGATGGCAGCACAGTGGTGGAGGGGTCCCGGGGCACAGAGGACCTGCCTGGCCCCGCTGGAATGGCTGGTTATTTTAATATTCCGGGCATAGATTGGAATTCCAATCATACCCAAAATGTAGCTTATTATTCCATCAAGCCAGAAAGGTAAAATTCTTCTACAGTTAACAAGTTTATTAAATCTTGACCAATTAAATTTTACCAAACTCTTTTCAGAATCGTTAGATTTATTTTTTTCAAACTTTTTTTATTAAAATAGAACAAGCAATAGATTCTTTAGTTGACTAAGAAAATTATCATCCTGCACCCCATTGTCACTGTAAGATTGAATTCAAAGATCATATAGTAGTTGCAACTTGTCTTCGATAAGAAATTATAAGAATGGTGACTTTTACTCACTGTATACAGCTTTCAATTTATTTGATGGTCAAATGGTCAAGTTTTTAACTATAAATTCACAATTTTTAATAAATCAGTATATACCTATGAAGAAAATTGTTAAAAATAAATATCCAATTTGGTTTAATGTGGAATTTATCAGATTAATAAAAAAGAAGGAACATTTCTTTAGGTTATATAAGAAAAACAAAACAGAGGAAAATTATCATATTTTTTCACAATATAGATGATCAGTCAAAGAAAATATTAAAATTGAAAAGCTTAAGTGGCAAGCTAGTATTAGTAATGAGTTGAAAAAGAATCCGTCCAAATTTTGGAACTATGTAAAAGTAATGAAGAAAGGATATAGTGAAAAAATTAATTTGTCGAATTCTGGCATAGTACATGAACCTGAAATCCTTGCAAATTTGTTTGCCAAACATTTTTCTGAAGTATATGTCAACAAAACCCAGATCAAAATTCTGCAAAGCAATACTCCAAATATTTATTTACAGCTTTCAACTCCTACCATTACGCAAAGTATGGTCCTCTGGACTATCAAAAGTCTCAAAAGCAGTAAAGCAAATGGAATTGACTGTATTCCCAATTTTATATTAAAGGTTGCTCTGAAATTTTTACTCCTATATTAACACACATCTTTAATTTTAGTTTATCTAGTAACATTTATCCGAGTCTTTGGAAACAAGCTATTATTGTGCCTATTTTTTTAAAAATGAAAGAAACAAGACTTGAATAATTATAGACTGATATCTTTACTATGTTGTTTTTTCGAAGATATTTGATAAAATTATCTATAGGTACCTTAATTTTTATACAAAAAACTTAATTACAAATTGCCAACATGGTTTTCAGGTAGCTAAAACAACTACAAAACATCTCTTAAATTTTATTAATGAACTTTATGGTAACATTACAAATATAAATCAAATTGATGTTGTGTATTTTGATCTGCAAAAATCCTTTGATACGTGTCAGCATTCAATTATAGTGGATAAATTATTAGCATTTGGGTGAGATAAACCCTTTGTAAATTGGTTTATTAACTATCTTGATCAAAGAAAATTTGTAGTAAAAGTAGAAAATGTTTTGTCCTGTTTCTTCAGGAGTACCTCAAGGAGGAACTCTTTCTCCTTTACTGTTCAACATATTTATTAATGACATTATAACTGTGTAAGGCATTCAAAGGCGCTATTGTTTGCTGATGATCTCAAGATATTAAAAATGATTAAAGATATAAATTATTGTGAAAATTACAAAATTATATCACTGCAATTTTGACTTGGTGTAAGGATAATGCCATGTCTTTTAACTTAAACAAAATTGTACAAATTTCATTCACTAGAAAAACAAACCCTATTAAATTTGAATATGTCAATGATTTAGTGATTAAGAAGATTGATTTTATACATGATTTAGGTGTCATACTAGATTCTAAGTTGAATTTTCATCACCATGTTGATTATATAATAAGTAATACTAATAGGACATTAGGTTTAATTAAATTTATAACTCATTCAGCTTCTTCCTCTGATTCTTTATTATGTTTGTACCATGCATTAGTTAGATGAAAACTTGAATATTGTTCTGTTATCTGGAATTCTATTACAGCTACAGACTCCATTATGATTCAAAATGTTAAGAAAAGATTATTTAAAATAATGTATATCAGATATTCTTTAAATAAACAAAATTTCAACAATGAAATTGAACTATCAGTACATAACTCGCAATCACTTACGTTACGATGAGAAATCTTAGATGCCTTATTTTTAGTCAATGGTTTTTTATCATATATAAATTGTTCAACTATTATTAATTCTGTAGGTCTTAGGATACCAAGGTATAGGCATAGAAATATGAATACCTTGGTAGCTGAAACATTAAAAAAAGATACTGTTAATAGATGCGTTGACCATTATAATAAAAATTTCTATAACTATGGTCCCTTTATTAGTGAAAAGATATCATTTGTTGAGCTTTCCAAACATTTTAGTAATAAGTAATCATGAGTAGATTTTAAATATCATAAGTTATTAGAGTATTATTTTATTTTAATGTGTTTTGTGTGTGTTTGGTGATGGTAGTTTTGCCTGTTTTGGTTTTCTGTTTACTATTTGTTAACATAGGTTGTCTTTGTAATGTCTCTGTCATGTGATTTATATGTAGTGTCACGCAGTTATTGGTTTTGTCTGTTGGGTGGCCCATTTAGCTAATTAATTAATTAAAATTAATTATTATTATAGAGCTGTCGTTTGTTTAAAGGAAATGGGGATTTGAATATCATTACTTCAGAAAATCCTGACGTAATCCATATATTACTACCTAGAAAATGTAAGCTTTGTTTTCGTAAAAGTTTTATTAGCAAACAAACCAGTGTGAAGTCAAATGATGTGGATACCTGTAGTGGAGTACTTCATAAAGGTGATTAATGTTTTAAGTCTTGTGTAGAAAGGTATGCTCTGTTTTATTGTAGTGTATTGTGGACCTGGGCAGTAATATCTTGCGCATTGGCACAACGGGAACAGAAACAAGATTTTTGTCGGAGCGAGAGCTGCCAGAGTGTGCCAGACTGTCCATCCTCACAGAGGAGGATGCAGTGCATCAGTCGGTGCGGGAGGCAGATGAGCGGAACATATCCCGTGCCCTCCAGCAGAGCAACAGAAATACAGCGGGGCCAAGCAGGTCCTCTGTGCCCCGGGACCCCTCCACCACTGTGCTGCCATCCGATGGCTTTGGGGAGGGAGAGGTCAAGGAGCTGGTCAACCTAGGGTTCACGCGTGAGCAGGTACTGTGCCAGAAAATATTTTCGTTGTGTAGTCTTTCGCCAGTAGTTGGTTCGCCATTGATTTATATGGACAAGATTTTATGGTTTTATTGTTAGCTCACGTTCACATTTAAAAGTAACTTAAATTTTGTTATGTTACCATTTACTGTATAATGTTTTGGTTAATGTAATTTAGGGCTGAGCCGATACAGGTTTTTTCCGATACATATATAACCAATTTTTTTTTATTACCGATGTTGCCGATATCCGACACAGATATATTGGAATAGGAAAGAAAATTTAAGGAGAAATGTTTGAAGTTTGTCAATGAATTTTTTAAGCGCACTGGCTCGTATGGGTGCATAAGTAATAGTTATACTGTACAAAACTTTGAGCTACTTATTAAATGATAATATAACATTTGTTTCTCTGCTTAAGATATTATAAAATAGATACATGATATGTCACTATAAAAAAATCGTTCTCACAATTTTTAAAAACAAAATCATTGACATATTTCAGTTAATTCCGCTGCCCTCTGAGTCCCGTATTTAACTAAATTGTCAAATATTACCGACGTTTTAATACCACACTCGTCAACAGCAACACTTTTGGCACAATTTACATGCAACTTTATGATAAAGGTAACTACACAATAAACATTACAAGTTCTGTTTCCATTGTTTGCAAATATCGTAATGTGATGTACTCCGCTGGTGACCGAAGAATGAAAAATCCTATACAGTGCAGTGGAGATTGGTAATAATAAACACGAGAATCACTAAATATTTCCCATTTATAATTTCAGCGTACATTTCACGTAAACAAACAATGTCTGGATCAGAGATAATACAATACGGGAAGACTGGTAAATCAGAGTTATTGAAAAGTTACTTAAGCTTTTCATGACTTGTGCTGCTATATAGTATTTCATATGGTGAGAGTTGTGTTAGCCAACATGTAACGTTAATGGTGTTTCATATGGTAAAGGTTGCATATAAATTTTAAAAATGATACGTAACTTTGACTCAAGTATTTTCGATAATAAATTTGTTGAAAGTTACTTGATCTACTAAAACACTTAAATTTTGTATGTACACATTTTTTTGCTTTTGTGTCATGAAAGCAAATCAAAAAATATAAAATGGCGGGATGTTCTCTGCTTGCTTAGTTTGAGTCTACAAAGCACTTATTTTTGTGTAGCTTATTAAAAAAATTTGAGTACGCCAGAAATTACTGCAGTTGATTCCTCAGCATTAAATGGCTATTTGTCATACTGTTTTAAGATTTTAACACGAAACAATGTTATATGACGCGAATTGGCCGCTAGGCCACTGATTACATTTCAAAAAAGTAGACAGAATCCTTAAGTACTCACAGGGTAGTACTCGTAGATACACACACAAACAAAAGTTAAACGAACACAATTTCCGTGTGGAAAACGTGATCTGACTTTTGTTTTGTGTGTTTATCTACGAGTACTGCCTTGTAAGTACATACTTGTACATTCTGTCTACCTTTTATAATGTAATCATCCTCATAACACTTTCAGTAAAAATTAACAAGAGTGCTGCCAGTAAAATTGACTCAATTGAAAGCTTATACTGTATATCATAATTAGTGATAGGACAATTTGATTATTGATTCCTAGATACCACAGATTATTTCCTGAATTGAAGAATCAATGAGTTCCAATTTTTTGCATTCAAAAGTTTGATTCAATTCTGTAAAATTATTTTTCTTACTGGGTAGCATATTTGGCAAATCTTGTGATGCTTGTAAACGCCATGCAAATAGCTTGTGTGCGTTTGCAGTTGTCTTCAGTCAGGCATAACTACAGGCATGTTTTTGTGGTAAATCGCGATAAAACGAAACAACCCCAAAATGCAAGTTAAAATGCAAAATAACACGAAATACAGACAAATGTGCGATATCTCAAGAACTTTGCTTTCTCTGCAAGAAATGAACTCTTCTCCCATGTTATATACACTAATTTACTTCAGCATTATATAAAAAAAGGTCTAAAGTTGTGGGAGTTCTAGGCAATATCAAGATATACTTGAGATGAAAAAATTCTCGATTTCATCTCAAGATAATTTTTAAATCTCTGAAATCATACATCTACATGCAACACATGCACTTAATTACATTAAGTTTTTTTCTTGCATAACAAAATATAAACACATATTTCAAAGCTAACACAAGTCGTAAAATTTGCACTTCGAAATATGGTACAGTAGTTTGACAACAAACTGCCTCCAAGCGCTAGTAGCATTGGAGCAAAGTGAACACAATCATGCGAGAGAAGTGAATACTTGCAACTAGAATGTGTGCAGTAATCTATGGCTGCAGAACAGAATCAAATGTTTGCTTACATTGACACTTATGTGTAAAATTTTGTGAAACGAAAGTGCGATATCTAAATTGATACATTATTATAAAACGCTGCCAGCCGCAACAAAATCGAAAGTTAAAAAGTCATGCTGAAAAATTTACAAAAAAAATATACATATGTACGACTTGCTGTAATGTTTACCGTATATACATGAAATTATATTGTTTTGGGAAATGTGCAGTGTTCTTGAAATCACACGATGTTGACACATTCGTTTTACCTAGCAGGGTCATTTCTGCATGACAAAACTATAAATTTCTTCCACAGAGTACTGAGTGAAATGGATAATGGCACCAGATTTGCTAATTCAACTAAGAAAAATTATTTTCTCTCGCTCTCGTTATTTTAGTCCCTGCTATAAGTGGTGTGAAATGTAGAACTGTACAACTATACAAAATGTTGCAATGTATTTAATAGTGATGGGACGATTGAAGGTTTTTATTGATTCCGATTCGCAATTTGATTCCACAATTTTTGTTTAGATTCTCGATTCTGGTCTCATTTCAAATATTAAAAAATGTTAAATAAATTGTGATATTTTGTATGCAGCCAAATATGCAGATTAGCCCATCAGGCCTTGCAAAGAGAGTTAGAAGCCGTAAATAATCAATCAAACACACAAGCCAACAGTGACATATTTGAAACTACAAAAATGATTGAACCACTATTTGGCCCTATGATAATTCTAAGTGGCGAATTTCCACTCTTATTTGAGGCTCGGAGGCAAGAACCTGCCATTACTTGCATAGTTCACACAGCCGCAAGAAAGGTATAAAAATTTTGCATACATCTTAAACCCAACATTACGTGTAGGCTAGTGTCAGTTACACCAGACTTCGTCCCCTTATGGAAGCCAACCAGACCAGAACCCTATCGGCACAGAGTAAACTCAGAAACATCCACTTAATTTCTGGCTGGGCTGTGTATAGGCATACTTAGGTTGTTTTTCCTTACTTAACCCGTGACAACTGGCAATACAACTTTTGACTGCTTTTACGATAGGCTGAACAAGACTCCCTGGGAGGGAGATATTCGTGATTAAGCTTACCCTGGGGTTTGATTCCCCTCCTCCAATTGAGGTCTTTCCAGCTAAACGTCACCCCAACTTTTCTAGCTGAGTAATGTCCACGGCCCCACCAGGCAACCGATTTAGTCAATCTGTAGACACTCCGGAGAGAACCAGAGTTGTAAACCAATATGAGGGTATCAGCGCTTACCCATTTGATGGTGTCACCTCGTGGAGGTAGAAATCCAGAGTAGCAGGTAAGGGAATAAGTGAGTAAATCCTTCTTATTTCCTTGCAGTGCCCACAAAGTTCCGAGTAACAGCCCCAGTAGTAAAGAAATGGTGTTTATTTTATTTTGTTTGGTTTAGTCGTATAGTAATTACAATGGCTTTGGCAGTAAAAATTTTTTGTTCATGGCAATACTTCCGTGGAATTATTAGCATGTACTTTCCACGAAGTGCAAATGTTTTGACATCAAAATCATGTGGTATAATCATAACCTTATCAAATAAGCAGAGTTTGGCCATAACACACAGCAACATTTTTCATAAATATATTGATGCATGCCAACATGCCGCCCCATCTTCAAGTACCCAGAGCTCAGGGGGAAACTTAAACAGTGGCAAAAATGGTTTCACTAGTTGAGCAAGCAGACGCCTTGTATTGGACAGCTGACTACTTGACTGTAATTAATGCAATTAATTATGGAATTCTACGTCCTCCCGGAATCCAGCATGCAAGCGCCACCCCGACGAATATTTAAAAATTTTCTGAAAATCCTCTACACTTCATTTAACCTCTGAAGAACATCCGAGCAACCTTAGAGATGGCAGCACCCCCATGGCCTTGTGACGTCACGGCCCATCAACCTCAGCCAGAGGCGCGTAAAATTGTCATTGCCTCCAACTGGGGCGATAAGAAAATGAGTGGCGCTCCAGTGCCCCGATAAACGTACCCCTCTGTTGGAAGGCTATGCTACCCCCCACACCCCGGAGAAGTGCTGATGAAGGGAATCTTGAGTATAAACAGAGGCCCTGCAGCATGCTCCAGCAGAAGTGCCGTGCTCACCGGCCGAAGAGGTTTACAAGCTCTCTCCCTGGTCTGCAGAAGACTCTCTCCTCTCCTCGCCTGAAACATGGCTCAACCCTGAGCTTGGAAGAACAGCTCCACACTCCTGAAGTCTACTCATGTCTTCACCTTCCACCGGACTGAGCAAGACTGCACGTCCACCAGCTCAAGAAAGGCTCATCCACTAGAGCCCAGCTGACCCTGAGAACAGTATCATTTCTCCAGAGGTAATCTGCTTCTTTACCGACAACCCTTTACCCCAGGCAACTTCCTTTAACTCCAGCGCTAACAGGTCGTCGCAATTCTGGAAAAATCCCCATCCCGCTATAAATTGCATGGTATAGAATTCTTGCATTACTTTGGTAATTAATATTTTAATCCCCCAGGCTTGCCTTCGCCTGCTTTATCAGTACAGAGAATTTATATCTAATATTGTCGTCTAGCTAATTTTATAATTTCTTTTGTAAATTAGCCGGGAATTTACTCTTTCCTTTAAACAAAATAAATCTTATGTAGACCTGACGCCTTTGACTACCATTATTTTATTATTAATTCCCCGTCATAATCAAGTAATTGTTTTAATTTTCTCTGGTAAGTTAATTCAGTAATGTCCATACTTTACTGCTATCTGCACTTCAGGGCCTAGGGTGTGCCTGCAGAAGCTAGGTCCTCAGAATGAAGCATAGGATTAGACTTATGTACAGCAGCAAGAAAGGTGGTATACCTTGTTGTCTGCACCGTAGAGAGCGTTGGGCACTTGCCAGAGTGTTTACAGCGAACCAATTAAATTCCACCCATACAGCCGATAAACAGAACCCCACCTCCACGGCCTGAGTCGCCCCTGCTGTCACCTACCCAAGAGTCCTGGTACGACCACTTGTTGAGAGTCTGCTGGCCAGTGTATGATCCCGAGGGAGACCAGATGCGCTGGGAAAATATGTCGCCCCCTGTAAACAGAGTAGCCCCTTGTCAGGTACCCCCGATCAAGTCCCAACACACTCTAGTCTCGTCAAATTGATGTCAGGGAAACTGATTCGTATCCGTCACCCATCAGAGGTAGAACTTCTGAACTATTGTATCGTCAAGTTGGTTTCCGGTAAGACGATATGGATTCGACTCCTGTCTCACATAAACCCCAAACCCCGCATAGTAACATCATCTGCAGATCATGTCCCTACATGCTGTCCGACCAGTTCGTGACAGTTCACCCCCACTAGCCAGGTCATCCACCCCACCCACATCTCCGACTAGTCATTGCTCACCGTACTCACCCCGGACAACTGGCATCCTGCCTTTTGGCAATCTTGTTAGTGAGGAGGACAGATATCTCTGGGCAGGAATCACTATCGATCCACCTCACTCTGGGGTTTGACTCCCCTCTTTTCTGCCGTGTCAGAAAGGGTGGTCACCGCCCTAACCTCTCTCTCCCACACAAGGGAGAGGCACATTTCAACTGGCACCCATCATGGGGCGAAACGTTTCAGGTAGCTTAGACTTGGGAGCGAGGATCTAGCTAGTCCCCCCCCCCCACCCTTTTTTTGTATCGAGGTTGTTTTTGTTTCCTCCGCTCCTGCTGGTTTACGATTTCGGGGAGTCGTAATAAACACCCTGTGGCGCACAACATTTTTTCTTATTACTATGTCATACTTCGAAGTGAGTCTGACGGAAGCACGTGGTGTGATAGCTGACGCTAACACCGCCGGAGCAAGCAACAGGCATTGCCCCATCCCTTCATGTCCAGGCACAGGCCTGAACCACATCACGTGTAGTTATTGCCATTGTGAATACCACTACACATGTCTTGGGTGGGAAGACACACCCAGGTATACAGACTGTTTAGAATACCAGTGTGATTTGTGTAGACAAGAGGAAGTATGGGTCTGTCAATGGCCCAATTGTGAAGGACAGGGGCTTTATTTCGTCCATTGCATTCTGTATAAATGCCACTTCCACCACATATGTATTGGCTGGGCAGACGAGTGGATACGTAACCCAGTCCAGGTGTATCAATGCAACGTTTGCCACAGGGAGCAAACATACAAACCCCGCAACTCTAACTACAGGCTTAGCCCGTCTATTCCTGGGCTATCCTGTGAATTATCGCTCCCCGATTTTAACGGGAAAGTATTACTCAAACCCCGAAAAGTTCCTTGCAGAATGCGAGCATGAACTACGGGACCATGTGATCCCGCGTAAGCAGGGCTCTCAATCATCTCACCGGGCCCTAACATCTCTCCCCTACACGAGGGAGAGGTGTGCGTCAATATTTATATATATATTGTACGCAGTTAAAAGTAGCAAATTGATTTATTTCTTGTGCTGTGTAAACTTTCCTCAACTTTCCCAATTTTAAAATGTCACAACAACAAAACTGAACTTGGGAGAATGAATGCATATTCCGTACAATAAATACTCCTTTTTTCAGATTAATCGTTTACAGCAAAACTATTTTTAAAATGACCAGAAGTAGATATCAAGTAAATGGCAGAACACTTGGACCGAAATCATCAGAATAAATATGAGTAGCTACATTCTTGCGACGTGAATTTTTATGAGAACGTTTTGTTTTTAGGTTAGATACGTATGACATATATGTATCAAAACTAGTCAACTAATCTATACTTGACATACATGGTGCCGCACGTGCGGATACACATTGCATACGTTTTATTTCAGCGGAACTTGCAATACACGTTCGCTTGATTAATTATTATTTTCTCACTGTGTGGATGCAAATATTTTACTCCTATTTACATATATAAAACAAAACATTTTAAAATAAAGTAGCGATTTTCAATATTGCAGAACACAAAAATCAACAATTGAATCTTGTAAATTTTTGCTTGTTTTGCCGACTGTATACTCAACATTTTCAAAGAACCCGTATTCTATTTCTGTACGCATGTTATCAACTGCTCAAAGTTGACAGATCTTGAGTGTAGTGTAGTTAAAATTATTACATCTTGGGTGCTATTGTACGATGGAAATTAAAATGCTGGCATTCATATTACATATGGATCTATGACTTTTGTTTGTAAACAAGGTGTCTGCAATGGTATTAAAAAAATTTCTGATATTGCCTTTAATCTGTTTATCCATTTGATGATGTAGAAATCTGTCAAAATTGATAAAATCCGTAAAAATGGCAGCTCTGAGCTTTAGTATGTCTCACATTTACTTAACAGAAACATTTAGTTTTAATTACCGTCAGGAATTGAACAAATACTGATGTTGAAGGCCGGAAATGAAAAATATAAACGTTATATGCAGGAAATGGAACCATTAAGCTGTATGCAGAAATGGGGGATCATGACGTAATGGTGTTATCTGTGGGAATGTTATAACTAGGTTCTACAGTATTAAGGTAGCTGTAATTATGGTAATATAATTATCATAATTGTTGATGATCATTTTTCATATACAGTATACTATTTTCTATTATTAGATACAGTAGCCGCAGGTTTTGCTATATAATAATACATTATTTTTTATGTTTTACAGTGTTTCCCCCCCCCCTTCCATTTTCTCACAAATTTGTATGGAGATGTTGGATTGTTTGTGTGTGTTTTTTGTGCATACATCATCACACATCTCCTAAAGCATACAGGGCTGGAGAACATCCTTGAACCAGAAGACAGGTGCAAGGTTTACTACATATATGTCTGATATTCATATAACCAATGCATTGTGCTAGCTTGTAATAAGTCATAACTGTATTGTGACCTTCTGATTAATTGTACATGTAGGAAAGAAATGTTTATTGTGAAAGCTGTCATGACAATGTTCGTAATCAAAATTATTCCATTATACAAACAGGCTGAAATTAATGTACATACTGCAATTCCATTTGTGAGTAAAAGAACCAAGCTCCTTTGTGTGTGCGCATGTATGTATGTGTTTATAATTATTGTTGTTGTTTTTGTTGTTGCTATCATCGTATCATTATCCACCATCATACAATCATCCATTATCATTCATCATATTACCATTCATCATATCATCATCCATCATATTATCATTCATCATATCATATCATTCATACCATCATCCATAATTATATCATCCATCCACCCATCAATCAATTAATCAAGCAATACATCCATCAATCAATTAATTATTAATCAACCATTCATCCATCAATCAAACATCCATCAACCTTCCATCATCCATCCAGCCATCCATCCATCATTCATTAATCATCCATCATTAGTGGGGGTTTATGGTTATACAAAAGAAAACCAACAACAGTCTCATAAGTTGAGAAAATGAAATATTGCCTTTGAATAAATTTGCATTGATACTTTTATTGCTTGACAATGTTGCAATCAAAGAAAATCCATATCGCTTGTTTCACCTTTACTAAAAAAAAAAAATACTTCGGTTTTAAGGGGAGGAAAACCATAAAATATTTATTTTATTAATTACTTCTACAAGAATTAAAGTGTGTGGAAATCTTTGAAATTAAATATTTCAAATTGTTTTTAGGGGTGTACAGAAATGGAATTTTGGTATTGGGAAAAATTAAGGTGGACAAATCAAAATTCCTGTGGGAATTGGGGAAAAATATTTAAGTTTAGGTAAAGAAGTTTGTGGGTTGCTTGGCGTAGTGAATATAACATTCTATTATGACTTACTCTATGAAAGCAATAAATGAACAATAATAATGACTGAATGTGCTAAACTAAAAATAATGATGATAAACTTACCTAGTACTCTTTTTCTCAGCAAATATACTTCAGAAATACTAGATTCTTTATCCACATCTAAAAAATAAGTGGACTTAAATGAAGAGAGGGAAACATTGAAAAAAAACTCCATGAAGGACAAACTAAATGAAAAACAGTAATCTTATGCAGAATTTAACTTACATTTCAAATTCAACTTTTAAGTAATTAGGTATTTCAGAAATAATGTTGAAAACAAGCAGTTAGGTGTTCTGGCAAATAATTTTATTGTTTAAAAAAAAAAACACATCCACAGTGCTTTTGAATACTTATCAAACTTGAAATTGTTCAACTCAGTACATCATTCAGCAAGTAAATTTTGTATTGAAATACATTAGAAATTAAATTTTCTGACTTTGGCTTTGGAATACATAATATTTATATTTTAGTATTTATATTTCACAGTGATGTGTTCAGAAGCAGCAGAATGGCATCATGGGATTTTTCAGTGTTTGCAATTTTTATAATTCAATATTTGAAGGTGTTTTCTGACTTTGATTTTCTCTTTCTACAGGTAATCGCAGAGTTGAGGAGGTTTAAAGGAGACAAAACACAAGCCACAGCAGCATTATTTGCAAAGTCCCTCAAGTTCTGATTTGTTTCTTCCATCAGGCAGTATATCCAGCTGTAAGTTTTAAAACTAAATTCTTTACTAGTACAGTAGTTCTATTCTTTGTGTCTTTTCTTACTGATTTATCTTGATGACTTACAGAACAGTACCTTATCCCAGTTTTTCTTCCCTGCCCAGTACTCCCTTCAATAAATGGGACACTCACTTTATCTGCATTATAAATATGATAGGAAATAGGCTGCTAGGCTACTAATTAAGGATGTCAAAAAATAAGTTTTTTTCGATTCCAACTGCAATACCTTTCACTCGATTCGGATACCATAAATTAGGATATAGTGATTATCAACTTGTGCCTACAGTCAATGTATCCTTACTAAATTTTGTAGACAATTACAGGAACAACTTTCTGGTCTGCTAAGTGAAGATAATTTCCTATATTTATGTAACATTCAGAATTATTTAATTAGACCTAACAAGTTCATGTAAGTAATTTTGATAAATATATGATTTATTTGAAATGAATATAGACACAGTATTATACAAAACAGTTAAACAAAAGTTCTCAACTTCTAAATGCAAAATTTTAAGTTCAACTTGTGAAGCTAACCAATATGTACACAAATATTGATGCTATTTAGTAATGAAACTGAAATACAAGTAACCTTCCATTTAACATTGCTAAATGAAAATGCTCCTACCAGACATTTCTAAGTTGCAGGGACACTGGATGACTTGCTGCTACACACATCTTTGCCCAAAAGATCATCTGGAACATCATTATTGACAATTTTCTTGTACTTGCTGTGTTTACTTAAGTGTTTTCTCAATTTACTACTTGTGCGACTAACTCCACCTCATGAGATTTTTGCCGAGCACAAACTGCAAAATGCGTAATTTGCATCATTTACATCAACTGAAAAATAATTCCACACATAGATAAACATATTCACATCTAAGTAAATAAAATCCTCAGTACATTGAAAACTTTAACACTACCCAATTTTAGAAAAAAAGAGATGGATATTTTTGGTAAAGGTAAACACGAAAAAAAATTGCTTTCAATCTCAACTACCTCAAAAACAGGAAATATGTATTGTACAAAAAAATGTATCTGTTCTTTATCTAATATACCGTTAAATAATAAGTAAAGAAAATAAAAATCCAAAAAATAATACCAGTAATCCTGGAATTAACTAGGATCCTGGTCCAGGATCCTTATGCTCCCACTACTAATAATTATCATGCGACTAAAAACCAATGCATGTTCCGCATTAGCGACCTGGGACTCTAGCAGCTTGCCACTAGAGAGGATTCGTATCTATAAACCACTCTGGTTGCAGACTGATGCCGACTTCCAGTGCAACGCAGACTTCCAGTGCGCGGCTTATCAACTAACACTGATCGCAACACTTAAGCTCCTTTCACACAGTCCGGGTTGTTGCCAGTGTCCTGCACTAGTCGCAAGCTTTAGTTGCCCACTGGCTTCGATGGATAGACGCAGAAAAGCTATTGTGCTCGCTTTATTAAGGTTGAAGTAAAGCATCTGCTTATGGAGCACTGCACCCGACTATACGGAACTCATTTAAAAAATAGTAGTACAGACACCATAAAATTGTCAGAAAAGTGTGATTTATGCTGTATATGAAAGAAGAATGTATATATTTTGTAACATTATAAAATAGTTTACCAAAATATACTTTTTAAATGTAAAAAGATTTAATCAATTAAAATAGTCTGTACTTTTAACAAAATTTAAGGACATTTTCATTCTGGAGGCTATGGAAAGCAGAATTTCCAAGAAAATCTTTGTCAAGAAAGATCGTCATAATATTTTCTGTGATCATATGTAATAAAATCATAGTAATAATATATCATATCAATTATATAATCAACTTTATTTATGGCAGTTTCAGCCATAAATGTTTGTGACAAATGGACGCACATAAAAATAATTATAACAATTATTTCCTACAATATTTTTAAAATTTCCTTACACACAATCATAGTGTAATACAGAGTTAACTGAATTCTTGTCTATGACATGCTTTGCAATAATATAGTGATATAGCTTCTGCAAACTAAATAAATTTAAAAAATTTAATTTGTCAAAGAGGTTTGTTTTCAAATGTTGAAATTAGCAATTTCTAAGGGGTAGTATATGAGAGTTGATCGAATGTTACACAGGCAGGTCAAGGATTTTCTTGTGGGACGGGTATAGGTTTTGGAAGAAAAAAAAAAGGTGTAGTGAATACACCAAATCACTGCCATACATGATTTTTCCCAGAATAATCTAAAAATTCAAATAACAGCAAATATTTACAGCATACACATCTATTGTCGTTGTCGTAAACATTTCACTGGAATACTGTATTTTAATACAATTTAATTGCATATTTACTTGGAGCAACAATTTCACACCACACTTATTTTGTTTATAACAGTTAGAATAAATTAACATACAAATTCTGTTAGTGATGATAGAGGTGTCCCAGCTCTGAGCTTATAAAAATCAGATTGCTATATGCCCTCAGTTACCATAACTGCGGTCTTGCACCAGAAAGCAATTGTTTTGTAGTATTGTTGCTACGGAAGTGTTTTATTGTCCAACACTTGCTACAGAGCGCAATATAAAGTGCAAGTTTTGCCTTTACATAGTGAAGATCAAATCAAAATATTATTCCTTCTAGAGGAAGATACGCGCCCTCTGCTCCCCAACCCTTCTAATCAAAATCCGCCACTAATGTAACAAGAGTCACAATTGTGGAGACATTATATAAGATGCCAACCATTGCATGTATCACTACATATGATGAATTTATGTATTCGTAGTACTAGTAAAAATATGAGGGTTGGTTTGTGAATGAACAACTTTGCTGTAATAGGGTAACTTACATGTTTATAAATGCTGTAACTTTTCATGTTTATTGACTTATTTTTAAAAGTGAATACCTCTATGTTATCAAAATGATGTTAAAGTGTAACAAATGTGACTTATAAATGTTTATAACAAATAATGTAAATTGTACTGCTGATAGTGTTATATCAGATATTACAAATTTAAATGTATATTTTGTGACGACAAGCACCAAGTCTCTCAAGTATAGAATTATATTGATGCGTACAAAAAGAACACGTTTATTTATATACATGCTCAATATAAAATCAGGCAAATGCACAAAATTAATGCTTGTAATAAGCATACACAGAGGGTTAACTAATTTGAAACCTACTAAATTCTTTTTTTTTCTCTCGCTATCACTCAAGCTTTTGAAGTCTTCCATCAGTTCTAGACACACACACACACACACTCTCTCTCTCTCTCTCTCTCTCTCTCTCTCTCTCTCTCTATATATATATATATATATATATATATATATATATATATATATATATATATATATATATATATATATATATATATATATATTTAAAATCTTGTTGGGACTTGTCCCAGATTTGTGGCGTATCTTGTACCAAGTGAATAATAATTTCTGTATCTATTTAGTTTTCTTTCAACATGTTTAAACACATGTGAAAGCTGTGTAGACTTCACACAGTATCACTACATACACTTCAGACTTGGCTAGTAACGAACCTCAACAGCACAACAAGAGAGAACCTGGACGACTGATCGGCCTGGTCATGTGAATGCAGCTAGTGTTTCCTGTGGCCCACTATACAGCTGTCCGGGCGAACACCCGTCCTGGGCCCGTGCGAATGTAGTGGGGACTTTCGGCCATTTCTACTGCCCGTGTCTGGATGGTGTGAGAGACCCATGTCTTGCTGAATATTGCTTGTTTATCTGGGTGACGGTAGATTGCCCATCTAGGTGATTGCCCGGACTGTGTGAAATGGGCCCTAAGCGCAACATAGTGCTATCTCCAACACTATCCGCATGTGCAGCGGTGGTCTTTCATCCGTGACTACCAGTTTGTTTTTAGTGTTTCGTCTACGCTGACATTTACATGTTTAGATATTGTGCGTTAGATTTCCACGTGCGTTTGTAGTGTTCTTGCAACAGTATACACGTAGTATCTACTGAATCATATTGGAAAGTGCACAAAAAAGAAAATTAGTGCAGTTTTCCCATTAAAGCCACCCCACACAGCACTTAGAATGATGTTGAAGTGAAGTGATGTAGCCAAATACTGATAATAGCCACCTGCCACATGGCAGCCATCAAGATAAAAACGACTCGTTTTACCGCAAATTTTGATTAACCGACTATCTGTTCCCTGCATTATCGTGTATAATCGAGGTTCTACTGTATTATCTTAATTCTTTCATAGTCAAACCATCATTGAATGGTTAATTCCATACAACACATGCGAGTTCGGTACAAGTTCAGCCTATTTGGGAATCCAAAGACGTTTTGCTGTTCTACATAACCTCAAAGAATCATGTAAAGGTAGACGAAGATTTATAACAATTAACCATTTGATTCTCGATTCTTCGATACCTGTAATAATCAAGGGTATTGAGGTATCGAGGAATCGACTTTGACATCCCTACTACTAATAGTTATCTCAAAAGTTGGGAGTGGAGTGGAGAGATTTGGCCAGCTCTTAACGTTGAGGTGTTGAGAGCCAATGATGGTGAACAAGGCGAGTATGAAGTAGTGCCGAATGCAAAGACAGAGGAAATGGGAGACCCCCGAGAAAGCCAATAGACTAACATCACCTTCGAGCACAATTCCAACGTGCAAAAATCCAGGAGCAACCTGCCGAGAATTGAACCTGGTTTGCCCTCGTAGGAGACCGAGTAGTCTGGCCACTACACCACCATGGCCCCTTCAAAATTTAGGAAGGCATAAGCTCAAGTATTTGCAGATATAAACACACTATAATAGTCCCACAACAATTTTTCCACTTGCCTTGTGATCACAATGTTTTGCTGCTAAAGGCTGTTACGATAAAGTGAGCACTTTTGAAATCAACCTTGGAAAAAAGTCACTGTTCCTACCCGCATAAATAAATTAAACAGGCGCACTGCGTGAAATGCGCCCAATAAAGATGGTAACGTTGGAGGGAAAGTAATTCGATACCTGTTAACATCAAATGAAATGTGTTAGGCAACCATTTGTATTAACTGAAATTATATCTTTCGCTTTCTGTTTTTTTATGCAGCGAAATGTAAAAATGAGCAGATTTGTAAGATATTTACTTTTCTAATAATTTCACAGTTTCACTCGACTGACGCATGAATAAAGTGATAATGCCCATGGCATTGTTAATTTTAAATAAGATGGAAGAATACGCAACAGGTATACAAGTAGATCTTAAGCAGGGCTTTGAAAAGTGCTCATTTTACCGTGAACAGCCTATAGACCAAAATGTGCCAGAGTCTGGCGGGTACTGCGGTGACCCTAGAACCAGGGGTTGGTGATACCGATGGGGACGTGCTCTCCTCGGTGGCACGCAGACACAATCGGATGCGTGTTCCCTGGTGTCTTCGTTGAGGCGGAAAATAACTATGGGCAGGGAGCTGGGAGGTGAGTCCTCACCAGCTGATGGGCGGTCTGAGCTCGTTCCCAGCGGTTATCATTGCAGAGTGCAGAAGAAGCTAGTGTGCAGCTCCCATTAGCTATGAAGGTGGTGGCTCCCTTTCTCTCCCGCCACCTGGTTCCACTCCTCTAGGTGTAAGGCATAGGTTAGGGACTAGAACCAGCCTCGCTAGAGGGAAACAGGCGATGATAGCCAGTAACTAGGTGTTCTGCACAACTGCAGCAGAGCTAACAGAGCCGTACCCATTTACCACAACTAGTGACTCAGCTGCGCTGTTTTAGGAGAGGGGGGTTTTCTCTGAGGTGTCCGACAAACGACAGTGGGTGTGGTTCCAAAGGTAGTCAGACTCCCAAGACCAGACTAGTACTTCCTCTGGCAACAGTTCAGCACCGTAGATGGAGTACAGACTGGGCTGGTTGACTAGCTTCCCTGTGAATTGTCTTTCTAATGGTTATGGCTCTACCTTACTGTACACTGGGTGCATAGTTCGAGTGGCCATTAAGCGTGGGTGTGTTGTGACGTGTGCGTGTCCCAGGGAAGGAGGCCTGCGGTCCTACACTAGGGTCGGAAACTGGTTTAGACAAGGTACGTAGTATCCTGCTCCACTCTGACAGGCGGGTGTCTACAGAGGAACAACATAGTCATCCCTAGAAATGTATACTTAGAGGTTAGAGAGAATACATATTTATTCAGTGAGGAATAAACACTGTTGCCCATACTACCTCCTAACTATCTACAAGCTGACCAGAAGTAACCTATGTAAGCCAGGTGAAGGGGACCTGGGTCTAACCTGGACAATGCAGATGTGGCTAGGTAGCTATAAAAACAACTGACCCTTACTAACTCTAATACCGTTGTCCAGAAGAGGAGTGGGGTTGCAGTTACCAGAAGGGTAAGCAAGGCAAAGAGGGTGTCGAAGACTTCAGGGGTTGCTGGTGAAGAGCGTCTGGAAGGTCTGGAAGATATTGAAGAGTTGGCTTATATTCCACCGGCCCGCCCTCATCTGAGAGTGCGGGCGGTATAATGAGCTCCTCCTCTGGATGGCGCTAAGTAGGGGTGCCATCCTTCAGAGCACTCTGGAACTAGGCAATCTTGGAATACGGTCTCGGCCACTTGGCCAGTGGCTCATTCACTTTGGAGGGTTGGCGTGAATTCTGACCTCGGGAGAACAGTACAAGCTGATGTGTCTGTAATAGCCCCCAGGACAATGGGCATATCCTTTAGGCACTCTGGTAACTGGTAGTTCAAGTTCAAACCCTGCCTGGGGTGACGTGGAGGGATGCCCTGATGAGGTAAAGTATTTTAGCTATGGTCAGAAAGTGTCACACATCAATTGCTCCCCCTCTGTTGCAACGTAGACTGATCTGGGTGTGAAAAAAAATTTTGTTCTTTGGGTGATATAAAACTGTCACTGCCAAGATGGTTGGTTTGGTATCTGTAGCACTCCCTTTTCTATGTGCTGGGCTCTGGGATGTGGTGAACCGCACCATGCAAGTCACTTTCACTTGCAGTCATAGTAGTGCTGTCTCTCTCTATGTAGGGTGGGTAACTGGCCAGGCGGACAATCGGCTAATGGCTTCATATGTGTCCCCTCCTGGGGTGGACATGTTTCACGAGATAATGGCCCAGTGTCAGGTGTATGCTAGCATCCTTCTTGCTTATAACTGTGCAGTTGTATAAAAGTCAGTTGAAGGCTGTGGTTACGTAAATACAGGAATCAGTTGACAATTTTAAACCTTTGGGAAAGAGAATTATTTACAAGCAGCACACAAAAAAAACCGAACACTTGAGTATTTTCAGAAAGCTCCACTCATGAGGGGTGTGTGGTGTCTAGTTTCTACCTGCCATTGCGCTGAGGATTAGGAAAAGTGCCTCTGCATTGTAGTCTTCATATACATAGTGTCGTATGGCAAGTAGCAGTTCCGTGTGACAGGTTTGCTAAGGGAGTGCCAGCACTAGGCCTTCGGTTGCTTAGGCTGGTGGTAACTATCTAATATATACAGCAAACACGAGTACACTTAATTGATTTAAAGCTAATAAATTTCATATGTACCAGCCATTTAATTAGAAAAAAAAAATGGCACCCTCAAAAGACATGTAAAGAAACACAAAAAAATATTTACAACAATATTTTCAGAAAATATTTACAAATTTTCCTTTCCTCTTTTGGTGAGAGTTCTGGGCTCACATCAGGCATGGGCCTGGTCACATCTTCTTTAAGTGGAAGTCTTTGTTTCGAGTTAGAAGAAGTCATTTTACACCAGTTTTAGTGGGATGTGTGTGCATTGTCTATGTTCACTGGCACTTTGGAGTGTCCTATGATGTCACAAAAACTCTACAGGTGGCAATTAGCCATGGGGTGATTTAGTGTAGTAACACATTCTCACTGGCGCTGTTTGGAAGCTTCTTTAAACTTTATATTAGGAATGGGCAGATACTACATTTTCTCAATTCTCAATACCAATTTTGATACCAAAACATTCTCACAATACTAAATTAAAACTGTCATGAACACAAAACAACTTGGCCATGAAAAGTGCTTATTTTACTAGTCTCATTAACACGCACTGAAACAATATAAAAACCCACATTATGCTGGAAACAAATGATAGATGACCTGTAACCCAAACATCCTTAACCAATGATAAACCAACACAGTCTCCTTCTATTCTATAGAATCACATTTCCAGAGTAAAATCTGTAATCAGATTTTGAGGAAAATGATAGCACAGTACACACTTATTTTGTGATTTTTAAATTTTATTTTGCGACTTCAAAAAATTTATTCTAACGATAAATAAATATTGTAATTATCTCATTGACCTGTCATGGTCTAACCCAATAGGCATCACTCATGCCTATTGGCGCTCATTAGCAACTCAACTGCTTTTATTGTACCTGAAATATATACCATAAAATTAATTAAATAAAAATTTTGGTGCAGTATATAATTGTGCTATGTAATGGATGTACAGTAACTACTCAAGTTGCTCACTCGCTCCTATCAGTGCTTTCTTGCAACTCTCAACCTGTTTTTATTGTATGCCAATTATGTATCATAGAAATAAGTCTTGTCAAAAATCATAATTGTGGTATGCATGGGTTGCCTAAATCTCCTCTAGGTGCTCATAGCTGTGTGAATATTATGCTATGAATAAAATATGGTATATTATTGTACTTTTGTACTAAAATCATGATATACTTTTCAAAATTATTGGACACATTCTGAAAGGTATGGTACACTTCTCAAAATTCTTGTGCATATTCCAAACGTTATGTTATGCTTGTACCGTAATTATGGCATGAGAAAGTGGTTGTTGAAATTAAATACTTTTTGATATTCTCATGCACACTCGATACTACAAAGTATCGAGGATCCCATTCCTACTACTTTATATTACAAGTAGCATTTAGCTAGCAGTTGTTGCACTGACGTGCATATACTGTCTTATCTTTCATTGCTATTATGGTAATTATGACAGCAGTCGATGGCTGTATGAAATTGTTTGTCCATACTGTACGTAACTTTACTGACACAGCATTTATGGCTGTTTCAAGACTTGGCTCTATTGTTCGATGGAGCACTTCACTATTCTTGCACTACCTATGGTTCAGTCCAGGCTTTTGCTGCTGGGCCTCGCTGCCTCATGGCAGTGTGCTGAGGGTACAGCCAAGTGAAGCTTGATGGGTGCTGGGATCTTATCCCCAGCAGTGGCCAGCTAGAGGCCACCAGACACCAGGGAAGGATTGGGGGCCCTCTACTCTTGGAGAGGCGGCGGCAGGGTGACCGTCAGAGGTCGAGGCTCTTCGGGCTCTTCTGTCTCGTTAACGGGGCTGGGCTCTTCCTCCCCTACAGAAGGCTGAGTCTGGGTATTGGTCTCTGCGCCTCCTGGAACAGTGGCCTTGTGGTCGTCCACGTCGTCTAGACTGGACGTGGTTTGAGCTACCATCTGAGGTAAGGGCTCCTGGGTTGCCCTGACATCGTCAACACTGGTGGGCTCATCCTGTTCAGAATGACAAGCTCCGGTGACCCCGGCGCCGTCTGGCGTTGTGGTCCGAATGTCGACCGCGTCATCCTGGATTGGAGCGGTGGTGGTGGCCGGGCGAGGCTGGCGCTCTTTGGGCTTCTCTGCCTCAGCTGTGTGGCTGTTGGACTCATCCTCCTGTGCTGGCGGCTGGGTCCAGGCATCCGCCTTGGTACCTCCTGGCGCCTTGACCTGGTGGATGGCCATTTTGGATGGGCTGGACGTGGCTGTGGCTGCTCTCTGAAGTAGGTGCTCCGGGATCCGGTGACCTCTGCCCCGTCCGGTGGCGTGACCTGGGTGTCGGGCGCGTCTCGCTAGGCTGAAGCGGTTGTGGTGGCTGGGCGAGATCAAGGCTCTTTGAGCTCCTCTGCCTTGCTGGCAAAGCTGATGGGCTCATCCTCCCAAACGTAACGATGAGTTCGGGCATCGATCTTGGCATGTCCGACGTCGGGACCAGGGTGGCTGTCGGAGGTAGAGGATCTTGAGACTCCTCTGCCTCATCGGCTCGGCTGGGTACCTCCTCCTAGTCAAGAGGCGAGGCGGTGGTGATAGCTTTGGCATCGTGCAACATCATGGCCTCTTGGTGAACCTGGCCCTCCCGGGCTGGTGTCAGCTGGATGGCCGCTCGATGTAGAAGCTCTTGAGGTTCCTCTATCTTGACGGCGCTAGGGTCTCTTGCTGCTCATCGGGCTGGGTGGTGGGGGTCGTCGGCTTGGTCCAGCGGTCCCCATATTTGGTGCCACAAAAAACTCTCTGCTTCTTGACGCATGACGGGCTCGGGAACAGACATAACCTATATAATGATCAAGAATAGTTTTAGTGAGCAAGTGAGTCACACATAGGGTTAACAACTGCTGTTTTAGCTTTCTTGCATGCTGGGGCCTGACCAGTATGTAGTCTAGGTCATGTAGCCTGACAGCTGCTGGGCATGAAATCAGTTACTGGTTGGGCAACACATCGGGTGTGGTGACTCATGGACATGGCGTGACCTGTACCGCTGCTGGTCCGGCTGTACTGTTGTCCCGGTTGTGCAACCGGGTGACCCGAAGATGCTGCGGTGGTTGGAACTGCTGCCGAAGGCCTTGATCGGGCTGGAATTTTGGTTCCCCCTAAACCAGGGGCAGGCGATGCCTAGCGGGACCTCCTTCCCCGGCGGATAACTGTAACGACGGGATGAGGCTTCCCATGTGTCTTCTTTGGGGATGTGAACAGAGAGGGGTAGTGAGTTGGGGGCCTCTCCAGCTGATGGGTGGTATGAGCTCAGTCTCTGTAGCTGGGGTTATTGTGGCAGAATGCCTTAGTTGTTGAGGTGCAGCTCCAGGTAGATTTGTAGGTGGCCGTGACCTTTCTTTCCTGCAAATCCTTCTCACCCCTCTCAGTGTAAGGCATGGAGTGTGCTACTATTGGCCTCGCAAGAAGGTAGCAGGCAATAAATAGACCTTAACTAGAAGTGTTCGGCCACGGCCGATGCAGAGCCATAACTCTCTTGCCCTAAGCGGCCCGGTGGTTGGAGGGTAGGTTTTCTATGAGTCGCTCGACAACTGTGGGTGTGGGCCCAAAGGCGGTCAAGCCTCCAGAACCAATCAAATACCCCCCTCCTGCAACACAATGGTGCAGTGGACGGAGTACAAACCGGCGTGGCTGTCTATCCTCTTTTCGGGTTGTCTTTCTAGTGGTGGTGGCTCTGCCTTTCAGTACACCAGGGGCACTGAACGAGTGGCCATCTAGCTGTGTGTTGGTTCAACGTGCGAGTTCCTGAGGGGGGCTCGCAATCCTACAGTGGTAAAATCAATAGGCAAAACCCTGTCTCTTGCTCCACCCTGATGGGCGTGGTGTTTACGTGGGGCCACACAATCACCTAAGGAAAGTCAATATAAGAGAGAACTCGTGTATTATTTCTGCGAGAAATAGACACGATGGCCTGTACTACCTCTTATCTACCTTGAACGGATTGGAAGTTTAAACTATGCAATGCCAGGTGAAGGGGACTTGGTTCTGAACTGGAAGGCAGATTCGACTAGGTAGCTGATAACTTTCCTTTTCTACTCTTTCTCCGTGTCCTGGAGGGACTTAGGGGGCCCACGTCCTGAGGAGTTGTGGGTATGTTGTTTTCAAGTGATGACTTCTTCAAGGAGTGCAGGGGGAGATCGTCTGGAAGACGTTGGTGTTAGAAGTGAAGAGATTCAGTGTTGTCTGGAAGACGAAGAGCAGTCGGACAGCTCCAGCACACGAGGTGGGGTGGAGCGGACTGTGTTCTCTGAGAAGAGCTGACAAACAACTGACATTTTGGGCCATGCACTGGTATATATATTTGCCGGTCTGCCCTTGTCCGAGCTGGGGGGTGTGGGCGGTCAAGTCGCCTGCTATGAGGCGAAGCCAAGGGTTGTCTGCTGGTGACTCGAGCATGGCAGGTGGCGTTATCCCTCGGTGCGCTCTAGTACTCCTTGGCTGTAGAGGGTGGTTTCTGCCACTCGGCCGCTGGCTCACTCATTCTACTGAGGGGTGGTTGGCGTGGCTCTCAGACTGCAGCAAACTGATGTGTCTATTACTCCCCGCGACAAGGGACTTAACCTGTAGGTTTTCATGTATTATACTAGTTCAGACCCTGCCTGGTGTGCCAAGGAGATACACACTGATGAGTCAAAGTTGTGGTTGCATCTATCCAGTGTGTGTCACGCCTCAAACTGTATGACACAATTTTGTTGTTTTCCATGATTAAAATTTTTTTAAATATTTATGTATGTATACTTTTTAAACTTCCACAATTATTTAATTGTAAATATTAAGAATTTTCATTATAATCCTCTTCCAGTACACGTGATTGTTTTATACTGTATTTTAAATAAGGTGGTGGTATAGAATAGTTGTTAACTACTACATTAAGCATAAAAATGAAACAAAAAAATTAATATTCTGATTACTAATTTTTCTTTGTAGGTTCGTGGTGTATGCAAACATGCCAACCATAGTTGGACGAGCTCTTCACCGTTTTATGCTTCAGGAAGTCTAGGAAAATAATTTTTTCACTTCCGTACTGATTTTTTAATGTTGCTGTAAGCTTCTGTTATTTTCAAGCAGGATTTTATGGCAGAGAACCTTTAATTATCATGTATTGGAGGTATGCGATAATGTAATATCTGGTAACTTATACTGTTAATTTATTTATTGTGTTGTAGGAAGTTCTGCATCTTGCCTATGTGATTACAGTTCTTGGTTTTCAGAAAAAAATATTAATAAGATAATGGACAAGCATTTACATATTTTTGCTGTATTTAGCCATTCATGCATTAATTTGTTCATGCATTCATTCATTCATTCATTCATTCAATTTTCGGAGGATTCTGCATTTAGCCACAATACCATTTCCCTCTAGAAATTTGGTAGCTCCATGATTCTTTTAACCAGTATTTTACGCAAAAAAAATTGTGTATTTTAGAATTTTTGCTTGCCCATTTGAAATCCTTGACACTTACATGCGCTTTTAATATCTGAAGGTATTGATTGGCTGTGCACTCTGAGGTAAGGAGGCTAGATTGGTAATTGTTCATGTCCAGCCTTTGGCATGGCTCAATTTATATTCACATCAGTAGTAGGGTGGTTTTTCAGGACACTGTAATCATGACTTTCTGAGCATAACCATGCTGTGTAAAACAGTAACTTATTCTCAGAACAACCAATATTGGCCAATAAGAATGTGATAAATGATTATGTACATGCTACATCTCACATGTATTTACCTTGAGCATGTGCTATTTTTACACAATTTCACTGTCCCAGTGTAACTATCTTGTTTAGTACATGACTATGTTGTGAATTTAAACAGCTTTCATGTAAATGGGAATGGTGTTAATTTTTGATATGCTTTAATAAAATTTGTATATCAGCTGTGTTGTTACTTGTTGATGGTAACAAGAATTTGGCATTTTCTGTACGGTTTTAAGAATTTTCTCACACTGCTTTGATGTTATTATAGTAAGTTGTATTAAATGGATTGGCAGAGCACATGTGGAGTGAAACTTATGCTAACCGTGATAATACTAATGTGGAAAATTTTCCTTCAATCAAGTATATGGGAAAGACATTTAACAGCCAACTAGTGTGTGCTACTTTTAAAGGATAACACCAGAGTAGTTCATAAAATCTTCACTTTAATTTTTGGATTGATGTACTGTTACAGAAACTGTTAGGACAGTGTGATACAATTACAGTATTTGTAAATCTATATTATTGAATTTATCTCGGAGCTCAAAACATATTAATGTTTCAGAACACAGCATCATAATTATGGCTTACTAGACATAATATAACTTCTTAAAAAGTATAAATCTATTTTTATTTACTTAAGTACATCTATTTTTACATGTTAACAGATGAGTAAGAGATATTCTCATAAAACCACAAACAAATCGATGTTGAAAAATTACTAGCACATGTTCTAAAAAACCATTTGTTAATTTACCTAAATTACGATTGTTAAAAATACAAAAATATTGATAAAGTGTAGAAAAAAGTCCAACAACATAACTATTACATAATGAGTACATAAAAGTAAAAAATACAACTAGGGTCAACTAATATATTACTGTACTGTTACAAAATAATTTTTTTACAAGCATGATTGAAGTTTTGAAACAATGCATTTATACTTAAATTTATTATCACAGTAAATTCAAAAACTGCAAGACACTAATTCATATTACTGTATAGATTAAATAAAAATATACACTAGTAGATAAAAATAATATTGAAGTAAAACATTTTAAAATTCATGTGTACTTATGCTTGCATAGAAGTTAAAGCATTTTAAAGACTGATTCTCGGACAATAAGTGAGTCGTGTTCTCTGGTAATTTATTCAATGTACATTTTGGGGTAGGAAATTTTATAATTCGTATTATGGTTATCCATATGTACTAATAAAGAAAATATAGTTATCCATAAATTACATACATATCAGTATTATGGTAATTGTTCAGAATTTAAATTTATAAGAAGAGAGAGTGGTAAACCAATTGAAATTACAGTATTTGTGTATTTTTAATTAAAAGTAATTGTTTGCATAGTTGGTCATTAAAATGTAATGATAAAGTTTTTGACATAAAGAAATAATATGATTTATTATATAAATATAAATTAAATGGATTTATAAATTTTGAAAATGCAGTTATCTGTGTATTTAATAATTCACAGTAAGGTCTCTGTTTTGAAAAAGAACTGATCAATTGTTTTTTAAATTAGATATTTTAACACACAATGCTACCATTTAGTAAATTTATTTTGTCCTGTTTTTGTTTTGTGTTTCAATGCTATGAAATAAGAGCCATGCAGAAGCCACTGATTTACCTACCTCCTGTCCTCCCGTAGTAGTTATTAACATATTGCATCTTCAAGGAATAAGTACGCTGTAATTTTCTGAGCAGTGAAACATTACTATCAAGAGTCAAATATGAACAGCTTGACAGTGTTTATGTTTACATAGTTTGGAAGTAATAAAAGTTTGCTTAAAGAATATAAACTACATGGGGTCACCATTAGTGTTCAGTAATTGCAAACCAATAGAAGCATCATGTATTGAAGACTTACCATAGGACGGTCATCCAAAATTTTCATGGGGCATACTGTACCAAAGTACTGTACAGGTGTATATATACCTCTGTAAGTTGGAGGGAGATGATGATATATTTGGGTGCCAAATATGCCTGCAGAAGAAAGCATCATGTCACCTCAAGAAATCTTACTATCCTCATGACAAGAAATGATTTTGATAGCTGCGGTTTAACCTTCATTGACAGCAGCCATAACCTTCTCCATCTTCATTCGAGCCTTTGACCTTAAACTGTAAGATTTGTTTGCTGCCAATGTATGGTGTTTACAAAGTTCCAGGTGAGAATTGCCCTCCTGTCTTCTGAAATTGTGGATCATAGCATGTTTTCTTTTACTGAAATGAATAGCCCCATCTTGGATGCTGCAACAGTCTCTCATATTCTGCCTCATGTATCCGTTCTGTGGTATTTTGAACTTTGTCATCAATAAATAGTAGTGAATTGTTTCTCTGTCTTTTGTTCATATGACACCCTTGTATATCTTGAGTCTCGTGCACATCCCAGTTGAATCCAATGAGCTAGTGGACTAGTAACACCAACAGGCTTATGACTCAGGCTAATGTTTTGACCTGATAATGCCAGCTGGGCATGATGAGCCGTTACAAAGTGGTTCACTAAATATTTTATTACTTTCAGGAAGTCACAGAATGTCGTCATGTAATTAATGCTAATGCCCCTAAACAGTATTTTGTATTAAAGTGCTACGTATTTTTTTACACATTAACAAAAATTTAAGAAATATTTAAATTGGTCACCATTGAATGTGCTCCATTAATGGGAGGAGATTTCATGTAGCATTATAGTCTCATTACTTGATAATATATTATACAGGAGTTGGTGTTGATGTATTCATTTCTAAACACAACAGAAATAAAATGGTGTATAGGTGTTTCATTATTCAGTAAAAACTTTGGTATTTTGGTCACAGAGAGTGGGTGTAATTATGAATGTAGGCAGCAGTTTAAAACTATTGTTTTCATTTGTAATATTAATTTTTGACATATCTCAGTAATGTTGATAGCTTGAAAAAAATGTATTAAATTGATAAGTTATTACTAAGGGTACGTTAAAGACATATAAATTCTTGGAATTAATACAAATTCATTGTTAAATGTGTAATTTAAGTGTAGTTACTTCGTGTAATGGTTTTTCAACAGAATGAAGATACAGTTTTGTTACTTAACACAACTATTTCTAAGGGAGGTGCAAAAGAGTATTATATTTTTTACTATACTAAAGGTGGGCAGTGCCTTTTTTTATATACCTAATAATCAGTCTAGAAAGTTAGTTGCATACTGTATATTGCTCATGTCAAAATTTTTACTTGAACTTTGCATTGGTTGAGGTCAAGTAGCAAGTATTTTGTACTTGCGTGGAAGAAGTATCACTTGTGCTCTGTTTCTCCATTACAACATACAGGATGCTAGCTACAGAAAGGGATTACAACAATAATAAAGTGAAATATTTGGTCCTCAGTCTGAAAAAGTTAAAAATATATGTAGTAGTTTGAGGTAAATGTTTTGGTTACTTAATAATAGGGACAACTTGATTTTCATTTTTAAGTTAACAATTATCAGTTCACTGTAAAGCAGGTACATATTTTCCCATTTTGTGGAATGGTAGCAAACACTATGATTTTTTTCATTTCTTTGCTGTAAAATTAACTAAACTTCATAAATGTTAAATTACTGTAGTTTATTCATAATTTATTATATACTTTAGTGATTAGAAAAATAAGTCCACATCTCCTTTTTCTCAATTGCTTACAAATACCATTTTTGAATTCTGAAATATGTTGACCTGAAAGTTCCCTGAAAGGTAAGTTTTATGAATATTAGTAATTGTGTCTGTTTTTGTAAAAGTATTTATTTGTCAATAAACATTGCAAGAATATAATAATTTAACATACACCTTTTTTGATGCTTGGTAAATGTGTTTGAGATTTTGTTTGCGCTTACTCTTCCCGTGCTGTGACTGATTATGGTTTTCACCCCATTTGTTTAGAACACTGCAGTAGACAGAGGTGGACTGTGAATGCTACCATTGGGATGTTTTCCTGTTTATGTAACAATGCAATGAAAAATAGTGACGAAGAGAGAACATTTTATTTTTTTATTTATTATTTTTCAGTCAAAATGCTGCACAAAAAATAATTAATGTAAAGACCTATTTTGTCTCAAGCCTAATATGACTTTTTTTTGGAAATATTTTCTAGTTCATTTTGTGTGTAAACTTTTCACAGCGATAACTAGGATCACTGTTGTGCCTAGGCATTTTTGAAACCTGAGTATCTTCAGCTGTTGTGTCTGCATGTCTCCCACTTCCTCCTTTTCTTCTTCCATTTTCTCCACACGTCCTCCATCTTTGTGCATGTGTTACATAGGTCAGGATACAGATTCATATTCCATTGTATGTATATTTTTTTCTGTCAGCTATTTGTTGTACAATATGTGATTAGTTGACCTCCAACTGGGGCATTGAATTGCCATGGTGCTTACTGTAAATAGAGAAACTTTGTAATCAGTGATCCTAGTTTAGTTTATGTGTTAAGTATTGGATTTAAATTAGGAATTTTTTATTGACAAGCATTTTAGCAGATTATATTTTATTGAGTTTATGTTTTGAAGGTAAGGAAAGATGTATGTCTTAAAAAGTAAGATTGCCGCTAGCTGTTTATAGTTTGGAATGTAATCATCTGTTAGATCAACTTATTGCTTGCCCATTTAATTATGTCAGTTTAAATAGAAATTGACAGTATAGTGCAAAGGGGTAAAAATGTTATTGAAATGTTCCTGCAAGATAATTTCATTAACATTTCTGCACAGGTATGCATAATTGCTGGTTTTTTATTTCATTTTATGAATTTTGTAATACGGTACTTTGTTTTATGTGGAAAGGAGGATAACTACAAATTTTCACATATGTTTGTAACCACAATAATTGTAGTTTAATCTCTTAGTTTTGAAATCTCATAACCTAACAAAATTGAGATTTTGATATCCAGTGGAATTTACTTTTTATATACTGTGTTAGTTGACTTCTTGATTAAGCAAATCTTCAGGAAAAGTTGTGTAGTTGCCTTTTCACTGATTTTTGCTATTTTAATGCCAGTGCAGTGTTGTGCATATCAGTATGGGCGAACCATCTGTTAACTGAAACTGCAGGTACAGCATATATACATTCCACCATCTCAGCAAGCTTTATTGCAACACAGCCTGCACTTGGCTTCTGTCGCAAACTCTCCTAATTTCCCACCTACCAGCAGCTTTCTTATGTTACACCATATCATTTATTTTATACTGAGTGAATCAGCTGCCGAAATTAATTCTTGTATCTTAAACAAGTGGGTCACCACCTAACATGAAATGTGGAATTTTGCTGCTCGACCAACAGGTTAACATGGTTTCCATTCATCTGGAAAACCGGGAACTGTCAAGGAATTTGAAAACTGGCAGGAAAATCAGGGAAACATCATGGAATTTCCAACAAGTTAGCTAAATGTTAGGGAATTCTGTGATATGTGTGCTATATTGGGCTGTTTTATCATCAATCGACAATCTTGCACTGCTACCAGAATCAAATTAAATTGATTTGATGATTGTGGACTAAATGCTTAGGTATTTTTCTTTGCAATTTATGTAGGGAGCAATTTTGTAAAATAAGAGAAGTATTTTGGTTTAAAAGTGTGTTAATAATGCAAAGGAAAAATGTTAGCAAAGGGTCAGGGGAAATAGATTATTTTGTCGGGAAATCGGGGAAATTCCAGGAAATTTTCCAATTAAAATAAGGCAAATTATTCATTGAGAGCTTTTGCAGAGACCATTTGTGTAATACACAAACATTAAGTAAAGGCTACTATAAAAGTATATTGAACACTACATATATAAAGGTATTAGTTTTTCGGTTCGACCAATTTCTAGAGCTCTTAATTCTTAAAAAATTTTAAACCTACAGCACATCAAAATTTTTGCAGGATTAAGGAATAAGTATGGGAAGCTAATCCACCCAGTATATAACGTATTTTTTTACATAGTGTTATATAATTTACAGTATTTATAGACACTATGTGTATATTCTCAGGGATATTTGGTTGTCATTTTACATGAAGATACTATTTTCATATTTTTTTACTCCTTGGAAGTAGTTTCTTGTTGAGAGAACTATGTTAGGCATGCATATGTATGTTATCAGTTGAAAATGTGTAAAACATATGACTGAATTGTGTAAAAGGAAGTACTTGCATTGTGTTTGTTTTGAGAATGATATAGCAGCTTTGCTTATAATTATTTGTGGATCAAAATTTGTTGTTTATTGAAGGAGCTATATGCGTATAAATTTCAATAAGCTTTATTAATATTGTGTCTGGTGGTATAGAAAAAAGATTTTCTACTTTTGCACATAGTGCATATATGTTTAGGTCCGTATACTGTCTGCAGTGTTTTATACTGTACAGCTTCATAAAAAAAAAAAAGTATTGTACATGTGAAGAAAGGGTGCTTATGGCACACTTCAGAAAATAATCAGTTAAATTTTTGTGTGTGTAGTTTAAAAATTGTATGTTTTACAGTTATATAACTTGAAGAGTTTTATGTTTCAGATTATGTAGAAATACTGATTATTTAATGAAAATATTTTCTTACCTGTTTAGAATTATCAGGGCTGGAACTTGGTCACTGTATTGTAGGAAAAGGCTCTAATTTTCCTAAAAGTCAGTTATGGTCCATAAGTCCCTAATCCCATTTATTTGAAACATTTGCTTAAATTTTCCATGTATCATCATGGAAATTGTACACATTTTATCCGTCCTTGTTATGCCAGTATATTCTCCGCCCTGCACAAGCAGTTTCATGGCCGCACACAGGATTGTGCTGTAGTACGTATAGGTCTCGTCAATGACTAGGTTGTGCCACCTGTGCTCCGTGGCACACAGACCCAGTGTTGCCAATTTAATGACTTTGTTGCTAGATGTAGCATTTTTTAAATATATTTTGGCAATATGATATGTCTTTTCTATCGGTTAAATAGGGAGTTAGCAATTTTATTTCTGTCACTTGTGGGAGTTTCCAATGCGAATTTCTCTATTGATAATACAGGAATCTGGTGAATTTTGCAGTATCTTTGGTTATTTTCTTTAAACCTGCATTGCAACACTGTACACAACTAAGCAAGGGTAAAGTGCATTGCTGTGCCACCATAGCCATTTTGTTTGTTTGGAGTCATGTGTTGTGTTGATAGTACTTGGTAGTAATTTAATGCAATGTTGCCCAGTTTCAGTTTATATCTTTGTTTTAGATTTTGTTTTTGTTAAAGTGACGAGAGTATGAATAAACTGTGTTCTCAATTATATGTTGACGCACTCCCTCCTTGCCGCTGGTTACCCACTTGAGGCGGGGGGTGCGACCCTCCCTCCGTCCGGGCCTGATGAGAGATTTGGCTGAGCTCTGCGGATCTGAGTGATGATTCCCTCTGGAGTGTGACTGTTTTGCCCTTCTGCAGTGATGATGATTCTAATGGGTATTTCGCCTGGTGTCAAGGATTTGCCCATGTTGGGGGACCTAATGGGGCACAGTCTGGTAGAAGGGATGGAGAGTGGAGGCTGTCAAGAAACGTGATGCCAGCTGTCACTAATTATAAGAAAATTAAATAATTAGAAAATACATTAATGGAGATGAGGGTGATAATGAAAAGGGGTGAATTTATTAGGATGCTGGGCAATGGCCTAGTCGACTTCACGGATGCTACCAGGGTGCTTGTAAAGAGCTGTCCTAGTTAGTTCGCGTGTTGGGACAAAATCAATTGCCAAGGTAACTACCTTGTTACGTACGAGTTTAAAGGGGATGAATATGTTAATGACTTTCCCTGCTGCGGTGCGAACCTGGCAAGTGGTAGGTGGAGTTTTCTTAATAGGTTCCGGTGGTGTGTCAGTTTCACTACTAGCTCAGGTACTGGTGGAATTAAGTAACTTATGTGCTCCAAGTACGCCCACAGCCAAGAGATACCTAACGCGTGTCCAAGTAAGAGTGGCAGTTTTCGTCGATTGCGGGGACCTCCTTAATCTGCAGGACAGGTCACACCGTGGGTTGAGGAGGAGGTAGCATAGGATAACTGGGGGGTCTGACTGAGGTTATATTGTTTTATTGAGCTAGCTCTCGTTGCAGTGCCCGTTGGGCCAGTGGTCTTGCCCTGCTATTGTGTCCACCTCCTTTCTTAGGTATCTGATCACTGACTGTAAAGCTAGTAATATAAATAATTTCCTTTAGTGGGCTTTTAAACACACTAAATGTTTAGGAAGGCATGCTCGTGACTTAGACGTTGGCACTCAAGTCCTCCTGGGTGTGTCTTGTATAGACACTACCAAGGTAATGAGTGTAATATCTGACTGACTAGATTTGAAGCGTTTTCTGTGGGTAGACTCGGGTGTACCAGACACGACTCCGGAATTCCCTGTCTTATTCAGACTAAAGCCTTGTGCAAGTTGGCGGAATCCTAAGTTGCTCAGTCCACTCGTGTTTGGTCGACTGGGATCGCTAGTTTAGAAATGAGCCACCAATAGCAAATTATTAAAACATCAATTAAATTAACGAAGTACGTGAGAGCGAATTAAATAACTACCTTACCAAAGGTTAAGTTTAGCACAGCCTATTTATTGCTGTTTCGTGAAAATAAAGGAGATATGTGGCTCTGTATAAAAATAGCTAAAATAATTATATAAATTATTTTTACTTTGATTTACGTCATGTGAAGACAAACCTGAATATTTAAAAACCAAGAGAAACTCCAAAATGCTATTTGCAATTTACAGCAAAATAATGAGGGATGATTTTGTCCAGAAGGGATGACATTATGGCCTGCTACCATAAAGTGCAAGGATTGACTCGGGGTAGCGGTGCAGGGGTAAGGACGTCATGATACTTTCAGATCTTGACCAGGGGTTTTCTCCATGGGTTGCAGGGTAGGCGTTGGCGTTTCTGGAGGAGCCATCTTCTGGCTGTTGGAGTTGGAGAGGAGAGCCTTTGCAAGCTCGGAGGGCCTTCTTCATCTTGGAGAGTCTTCTGCAGACCAGGAGAACCCTCCGTCCTTATACAGGTCGGACGAGCCGACGTAGAGTGGCGAGAGCACTTTCACTTCTCCTTATATATACCCAAAATTGCAGCTTGTAGCCTATCACAGGGGTGCGGGGGTTGCTAGCCTTCCATTGCAGGGGTTGGTTATGTCACGGTAGTGGGCTGCCCCACACATTTCTTGATCACCCTGACTAGAGGCTGCTGACACATTTACCACCACCTCTCGTGGCTCAGCGGCAATGACGTCCCAAGCCGCAGAGGTGCTGCTTTCCTGCAGTCTCTGTTGACTATCTTATCCTTCTCTGGCGTGTCCACGACTCGGCAGGTAAAACAAGCCTCTGTTTTGGGGGGTGGGAATAGCATGCCATTTTCTGGGTGGGTAGTACAATCTCATAAAATTATTTTTAATAATTCTTGTATGTAGTTGTCCAACGCGGGGAACCAACCCAGTACCCATGGAATTAATTGCCTGCTGGCGTGTGACTTACCCTGAATCACTCTCAACGCTTGATGAAGGGGCAAAGTCGAACAGTAGAGTATGCAGCCGCGCTGCACAGTAGTGACATGTACCAATGTATTTAGTTGACTAAATCCATATAATGTATGACAGGATAATTTTCCATATATTTTGTTTTACTTTGTAAATTGACTAGTAGCCCATATATTGACATGTCATACAAACAATGATAACAATCTTTGTTTCAGTATTTTATGCAACAGTTTGTACAATAAAAAGCAGTGGTTTTCATGTATAATTGTTTTGTTTTTTAGTTGATCACAAAAACTTGCATCTGTGATGAAATGGGGTCCCCTATTTAAGATTTTTGCTTTGTTCTACTACACAATAGTGTTACCTAATTTTCAAATTTTGGTTCCTAAAGTATCTAATTTTCATGGTCTTAACTGTTCCAGCCCTGAATTATTGCATGATGTACAAACTATAGCTTAGTTCAGATTTTGAGTGTTTAGGGTAAAGAATTAGACAGAGCCAAATTTCTCTTGCATCTTGGGAAAGGAGTCCTCACGTTCAAGTAGAAATGTGTGATGAATAAAAATATTAAATATGAAAGAATGCTTACTATACGTGCTATACAAAATACTTAAGGTGTATTTATGTACAGTTGGGTTAATCACATTTTTACTGGCTGATAATCTAGAAGTCAAGACAGGATTCTTTGTTGTCAAAGTATAAAATTCTAAAACCACCTTACCTATTGTTGATCTCAGACCACTTGAAAACTCTTGAAATGTTATAATGGCCTATACTATAGTTTCTGTACTTTTTTTTTCCTGTGGGGTGTAGCATACATCATGGATTCATAGATTAATCTTTTGTTGCTGTATGTTTCAGTAGGAGAAAAGTTGTTCATTCTCATACATAAGACTTGCCTGTACTGGTTGCTTAATGTATATACTGTATTTTATACTTTTTATGTGTTCTCTTGTTAAACAGTTGTTTAATAATGCTCAATGGTAGTGTATTTTATACTTGTAAATGAAACTGAATTTTTTGCATTGAAAGTGCAGTCCATTGCTGGGCCTATAATTGTTGGACTTGGAAAAATTTTGTGTGTGTATGTGTTTTGGTGTGATGTAGATTTTACTTTGCAGTAAGTTAGTTCCTGCGCAGTTCTTCGTGTTGTGGTGCAATAGATATTTATTTAAAAAAATAGTAGAGCTTTCATGTGTGTACCTATTTTTAAATACACTAAATGTTTGTAACAAAATGTTATAGACTGTAAGGTGTGTGTTATTTTCATAACATATAAGATGCTGTTTTTTGTAAATGCGAAAGATTTAAATTTAAGTGTGTGTGTGTTTGGAAAAGTATTGAAATTAATTGTTGAGGAGTTCTGAAAACATAATTTAGAAAAGGTAACTTAAAAAAATGATTCAACAATGGTTGGAGACTCACTAAAATGTAGAGTTATAAGCAATTTCAACGACGACTTCATTTCTTGGAGAAATGATGGCAACAAAATGTTAATAAAACACAATCAGTCAATTCGCTTAAAAGTTGTTATTGAGGTGTTTGAGTTGTGTCAAGATGGGTTTCAGTAACTGATGTGGCTCTAACTCAAAAACCAAGACAATGACTATCTTTTTCTCTCAAAATCCTATCCTCAGCTCTTATTTTTTTAAATGCGTATTTGTGAATCGTGTTTCTGAAATTTCAAGATGATGTGTATTTTAGCCTGTGGAAGATTTCCCCATCAAATATTCAAACTGCTTGTGACTTGACTGCTGTTGATGCAGCCAGGTAACTAGTTGATTATGCAAGAAGAGTTTTTGACATTGAAAAACGGTACCCTTACACAGACAAATATTTGTTGTGCGTTTTTACGTACACAAAACTTTTTAAAAACTAGTAAATACATAACCACCAGAAAATTAAAATTTGTGTAAATAAATAAGAAATTTGTTAGCAATAGAAATGGTAACTTTAAAGTTTACAGAAATTCCGAATGAGTCTTTTTTAGACTAGAGAAATGTCATTATTGTATATGTATGACACAAGTTAGTGGAGTTTAACATAATATTTTCTAAACATGATTTAAGTTTTCTTCTTGGGTAGAACAGAACATGGTGAAAAATGTTGGATGTTGGCAGTGTTATTGCTAGCCTTTCCATCTTTTCCATCAGTCCATTTAGGATATTTCAGCTCGACAGTTGCATTGGTCTTATAATCCCAGACATGTAGATAACATATTTTTTAAACATTGTGTTAGATGGGAAGGAAAATAAGTCATTTTTAGTGTGTTGTGTATGACATCATTAGAAAATGTGTTTGCAGAATATTACACAAGTCCCACATGGCTGCATTTGGTCCAAAACAGTGGGTTATGCTGAGATATGAGGAGGCATAGTCTTTGAATATGAGAAAAATTCTTAATTTTGGGTGACTTAATTAAACGAGGTCATCGATTATGAACAGTGTTGTGGTGAAACATCTTTATACCAGATGTTATTTAGCAGAAGTGACATAGCAAAAGCTTTTTACTAGGGAATGCAAATGCCAGGTGGTACAAGCCTATTCCCAGATTAGGGTGCTGGGAAGTGGCCCACCAATACATCTCCAAATCTAGACACACACTTGGCTTAAACATAAGATAACCCCTCTACTCCATTTCAAATATCCTGCCTCATCCTAGGTTCACTGTTTGCCAACCACTGCTCACCAGATTGCAATATGCCATTACTCGCCACCTGATGAAGCTGGCTCAGCCAACGAAACTTCACGCATCCGTTCATCAATGTGGAAAATATGTTTGTCCTAATTTTGTGTGTGTGTGTGCGCGCGCACGCATGCCTGCGTGTGTGTGTCCCCACGAGTAACGCCCTGCTAATACTTGTGTATTGGTTCTGCTTTTTTTTAATAATATAATCAGTAACCTAGCAGCCTATTCTCACCACATTTTAAATTAACAAGTGTTACTGATGAAGCCCTTGGCCTTTCCTTTTAGGATTTTGTCATAAATAATTTGTTTTATAAAATGCTTTAGGTCTTGATATTACTCTGTGCGAGAACTCTCCTTTTACAGAATATCTTTCAAACCATCAGGCCCTGCCTTCAGCTTTTTGACCCCTCGGGAACGAGCTCATGCCACCCACCAACTGTCCTGGCCTCACCTCTTAGTTCCCCCCAGACATCTATTTGGTCCCCTGATGAAGCTCTCCAGGGCTGTACATCCGGTCGTAGAGATCCTCCGCCTAGGCCTACCCTTAGACTGGGGCGTCGAGTGCATTGACGACGTAGACACAGCCTCACCAACCAGCACCAGTGGGCCGAAAGCCCACCAGCCGCGACCGAACATGTCTCCCTGCCGAGCCGCCCCCAGCAGATGCTGTTGCGACCAACTGGCCGGGTCAAGAGGCCCGCCGTTACACCAACGTAGACGAGCACCCCTCGACCAGCAGTGGGTACGGCAGCAGCTCAGTCAACTCCTCGTAATCGTAAACCAGCTCTAGCCCAGATAGACTTTGTGCTGAGCCGGCAGCCTACCCACCCGACGCTCAATAAAGGCGCCATAAATGCTAAGCGCCAGATCTTGCAGACCTCGCCACATTAGGGTCTGCAAACCCCTTTTACTTGTGTGTTGATCTAGTACAAACTAATAACTTATATTCAGGCATTGACGTGTTCTTTTTCCTAGACCGTCATGAGTCATTGAATTAATTTAAAAATAATACAACTAGCTAATTGTATTGGATATACCAATGTTAGGCAGCAAAATATGTGATCAAGTTTAAAGTTTCAAGGATTTGTAAATACAAATCCCTTTATTCAACTGCCTAAAAATAGAGCAAAAATAAAATGATAAGTCTTGAATTCGATACATTATGTCTAGCAGTTTTCACAATTCATTGTTAGTATAATTTACTATGAAAACCATACATGAACTATCAATATTGTACTTATGTTGGTGTATGCCGACTAAGTATAAATTGTAAACAGGCTTTATATTGGTGCGACATTATTTCGTCAGGACATGTCACAAACTTTGTTAGTGGGAGCAGTGCGGGATGTTGCAAATTTGCAAGTCACATAATAAATAATAATGTTGTACCAAAACACTTGCAGCATTATTATTTTATATATGAATAGCTGTAACTGAAACACTTCCTCAGAGTCAGAAAATTTTTCATTAAAATTCACAGATATACGACTAAAACTCGTGCCGGTATAGGCCTAGATGATTACAAACACATACATAGGCTGCCATTTTTATGTTTAGCCAACTACAAATAAATAGCAATACTCTCCCATTACGTCATATCACGCAACAAGAACAGTATACAGTATTTTACGAATTAGTTGTGTGATGTTAATTTAATTATAATTCTAAAAACATGTTCAGTAATTTAGTTTCAAAATCATGCGGAAACCAGTCTTTAGAAAGATCTGACAGTGAGTTTTCACGCACTTTTGTGGTATTTAACATTTGTAAACACTAAGAGTTTGCATTTGGTTTTCTGTACAACTTTGTCAGAACTACCTTGAACTATGTTTATTGATGCAAATAAAAAAAACTGACTGTAAATGCCTCCAAGATAATACTTATCAGTTGCGTAGATGAATCCACAGTCTTGTGAATGGTTGGTTTTTCTTTTTATTAATTCATTTATTTATTATTTAGGTACAGTGTCGTAGGTGTGGCACCTTTGTGTATTGTGTTTCTGAATTTTGTGGATTCTCGTATTTTGAGCTGTGTTATTTTTCTTAATTTTCTATTTTCGTGATATTTCTGGCTGTTGCCAAGACCAGTTGCATTCCATGCTGAAAATGTGTAGAGAAATGAGTGCATACCAATCTTTTTTCTGCTTTGCACTTGTGTCCATCACAGAATAACGAGCATACTGAAATGGTTAAGAAATTTAATTGTTCATAAGTGATATGAAGCCAGATAGAAAAGTAAGTCTGCTGTGGAATTTTTTGAACCAGGGGATAGATTCACCAATTGTCTACAAGTTAGTAACAAATTGTGGTCATCTTTAGAACATAATTTCTACAACTGATTTTCAGAGCTACGTTGTTATTCTGATACATCACCAGTCTGAGCAGCTGCTGCTGTTTCTTTTCAGGATTGCCAAAAACAACCTACGTAAATTTGTACCTCATATATATTTATTGGGTACATTTATTTGGAATTTCAGGGGCAACATCCTCACTTAAAAATCATCTTTTCTGTCATCATGCCAGCCAATATCAGGAATTTTTGAAGCAGTCAGCAGATTATTAAAAGAAAAGTGCTTCAACATTAACCATTCCTGCAGTAACATCTGGGAGTGATGCATATAAGTAAAGGACAGCAAACACTGCTAGGTTTTTTTTTTAAATACTGATGTACAGAAAAACATACAATAAAACTTATTTAATACATTTCCATGAAAGACGTTTTCCCAGTTGAGACGTTTGGTCCCGTCAGTTTTGGAAGAAAATTTTTTTTTTTTTTTTAATTTCCCTTATATAACATATTGTCAAGTGCGTGATTTCCCGTGTAGTACAGTCAACTTAAGTCATAAATATGAGAATTTGCTTATTAATGTGCACACAAAACTTTATTTTTGAAATGATAGGAACTACAAAAGCCGCAACATAACTCGTTAACAGGTAATGTTGCGTAAAAGCAACCATATATTATATGACGTGATGTTTGATGCAAGTCGGCGAGCAGTTACTGTCAGGATGGCCAATGTACAAACTTGAAACTTCACAAAAGAATCTATACGTCCCACCGCGTTGTCTTGATCAATTAATTTATGCACGTAACGTCTGTTAGCAGCAGAACTCACGTTATTTTTTCACGTTTATTTAGGTCTCGTTCTCAAAGGCGACATGTAGAAAATGTGTAAAATTGCTTGCATCTCCAAAGTCTGAGCAATGCACCCGAGTCAGAAACAAACCACAACTTGCATAAAGTAGTGCACTAAATTTTTTTTTCTCTCTTTTTCACGTCTTGAACATGCGATGTTCGTGATGTTTTCAAACTGATATTTTTTTTTGTGATTGGAAGTTCAATACTGTTATTAAGTACGGTTATTCTATTAGTGTTTTAGTTTGAATACATTAATGTTTGTGTTTTAACCGACTGGAATATGGTGGCAGTAACACAAAAAGCATTAACAATGAAAGAAAAACTGGCGATAATTCAGAAAGTTGATTCTAGTCCTTCAGCTACACGTTAGTATAGCCAAAGAACTTGGACTGCCAGCATCGACACTTAATTCTATCGTGCCTAAACGTGAAGATATTTTACGCGAAGCTGCAAACACATCTTCTACTTGTAAAAAACGCAAGTTGGAGAAGTATGAAGACATTGAAAAACTACTACTTGAGGGTTTAAGCAGCAACGAGCCAAGAACGTACCGTAGAATGGCTCCATTGTGAAGGAAAAAGCAGAACAAATTGCAGTTCATCTCTGTATCAATTTTCAAGCATCAGATGGATGGATAGATCGCTTTAAAAACAAGTATGGAGTTGTGTACAAATGTGTGTGTGGTGAATCTGCAAGTGTGGATAAAGAATCCACTGCTGCATGGATTCTTTATTGCCTACACTGATTTCAGAGTACAGCCCCAAAGACTTTTTAACATGCTACCAAACAGAACACTGACATTGAAAGGTGAAAATTGTCATGGAGTAAAGCTAAGCAAAGAGAGACTGACTGTTTTGGCTGGAGCCAATATGGATGGGCCAGAGAAGCTGCCGTTGCTCATCATTGACAAACCAAAGAAACCAAGATGTTTCAAAAATGATAAAACCTTGCCTTGACGGTATGTAAACAATAAGTCTGCTTGGATGATATGCAATATTTTTGAGCAGTATTTACACTCACTAGATGCCAAATTTAGATGCAGAAACAGGAAGGTTTTGATTTTTGTTGACCACTGCTCAGTTCATCCGAAAACTGTTGCAAATTTGCAGAACATTACCCTGCAGTTTTTGCCACGAAACTGTACATCAGTTCTGCAACCAATGGACCAGGGTATAATCAAGGTGCTCAAGCAAACGTTCAGAAAGCATCTTGTCTGCAAAATCGTCCAGAGGATGAAACCAGGCTGTAAGCCACATAAACTCAGCATTTTGGATGCTATGCATCTACTAGCAGCTTCTTGGAATTTCATTGAGTCAACCACCATCACAAACTGTTTTAAGAAGTAGGTTTCATTGAAAATGCAACACCATCTCCATCAGTAGTCCCTGCACATTCAGAAGATCCAAGTGCCATATCCAGCAGTGCTTGGATAACTCTCGAATCCTCAAGTGTATCGTGTAGTTTTGAAAGCTATGCGAGTGTTGATGACGATGTGCAAACATGTGCTAATCAGGACATAGAGGACCTATGTGCTGAACATGAAGAAAGTGAAGATGAATGTGATGTGGCTGTCTGTAAGCCAGCATGGTCGGACACAACGGAGAATGTGGACAGTCTGAATCATTTCTTAGCCTGTACACCAGATGTTGCTAGCCATATTTGGAGCAGCTTGTGGAACTTGGAAAATTATGTATTTTTGCAGGCTCAGAAAAAACTACAAACAGAAGAAAATTGATAACATTTTTGTAAAAAAAAAAAAAAAAAAAGAAAAGTTTTTGTTTTGAGAAGTTCTTTTTTGTTCCCTTAGATAAAATAAACATTTTCATTAAAAAACACTTTTTTTTTTTTCATGTTAACTGTTGTTTGTGATGCTGCAAGTAATAATCTAGCCTTGAATGCAACTTTCCCATTTTAAATGTTTTCCCAGCTAAGAGTTTGTGGAGTAAAGACCTTTAAAAAATGTCTTAATAGGGTTTTACTGTAGTTCTGATTAGGCCTGTTACAAAATGTCACACCTATTAGAAACCCTATTTTAGAGTGCTCCAACATAGCTACAAACAGATTTTTCAAAGCAAATCTCAATTTGTACACACGTCAGATACATACAAAAATACTCGTAGGGTCCTGCATTACAGCTTGCCACAGACTTTCTACTAATAGAATTATATTGCCACCTCTTAAAAACCCATAGCTACACACAGCATGATGAGAATGCTGCACGCCAGTTCAGAGCCTTGCACTTGGTGGCAGTGGTGCACTTCATGCATGTGGCAGTCTCATCCTTATTGCTTCTGGGCCTCGTGGAAAATAGCTCCAGGTATGTGGGCCTTAATGAGTTAAGTCAAGATTTTTGTTAAATTAAGAGTGCTTTCTCACAAATTTTTATTAGCCATGATGTATTGCATTTTTTTCTTTAAGCAATCAATGCAATTTCCAGGACAGTTCTCAGAGGAAGTATTTAAAAAATTTTTGTCTCATGCTGCAAATCTGTAAATATACATATTTTGATCATTACAAAAATAATAGTAGGGAATTTGTTTTTAAACAGCATAATACACAAATTTTTTGTTGTTAAATGCTATAAATTTATTTGGGTTGTGTTAATAATTTCATATTTTAAATTTTTGTGCTTCAAAAACAAAGCATGTATTTTGTACTTGTAAAGAGCTTCCAGAAGAAGTGCAACAAGACAGAATTGTTTAACGTTTCAAGTATCTGGCCCTGTCAGATCGCTCCAGTGACCGCTTGCAAGAATTGCAGTATGTGTTCACTTGGGCAGCTCGTCCTTTGACCACTTTATCTCGACGGCCTGTCCTGTTTTGGCAGACTCTTCACATGCTGTCGCTATCTTGCTCACAGCCAGTACTTCATGATCTTGCACCAGCATTTCTTTGGCTTTGCCTGCACACAGCAAAATAAACTACTGAACCACATTACTTAGAAAATTTTAATGTCAAATTGTAAACACAGGATGTTCACACAGGGAAGGCAGGGAAAGTCACCTGGATCAGGGAAAATGTAAATATTTGTTACTATGCAAAAATAGTTAGTTCATTGTGTAAATTTAAACAATTAATGTAAGTATGAGCATATGCATTTTAAGATTTCAATGGTTGAGTTTGTAAACAGGCAATAATTGGGGCCCCACATTTGTGGTAAAAAAAATGAGTTGATTTGGCATTTTGCAGTTTCACCATAAAAATATTTTCGTCAAATTTTAAAGGAAAAAAAATACACGTGTTATTGTTAGGACATTTTTTCTCTTCATTAATAAATGGAACCAGCATATATTTCCATGAAAACGTTTTAAAAAATCTTTAACAATAAGGATGAAATGATAATCTGACAAGTTCACTTCATGTAATGCACGTTGTCACAGTTGCATTCAGTTTTGTGCGATCAATCTTGTACTCTGTCAAGGTGTTTTGTATCCCTAAAACTGCCTAAGAATGCTCATTAGAATTTGAGGAGTTTTCTAATAATTTTATGCCACCCACATACAGCTTGTGCTCATCTGTAGGTAACATTGCAATTAGAACAGAAAAATACTCTGTCCCTTTTAGTCACTAGTTCTATCCCACAGAATCACCATATCTAGCCCCTCAACAGAGTATTTCAGTTTTTGTACGTACACAGTGTATTTTGAGAACGTGACTTCCTTATGCCAGTTTGCACCATTAACTGCCCTGAACAGAGAACCTAATATCTGGGTTCAAACACAATCTTCGGTTGGATCCAAGTTCCTATTTACAGCAAGAGTGTTGCACCAATGCGACTGGCAGAATTCCGATCACAGCTCTCTTGATCTCTGTTTAGAACTAGAATTGTGATGAAACCATGATTGGCTCTCATCTCATGACGTCGTGAGGTAAGTGTTTATTTTGAAGTTAGGCGACGATTAATGACTTTGTGTGGACATTATCTCATAAGACTAGGATGTTTTTACTATATAAACTGGTTTAATACACTGCAAAATTTTGTATAGTTGGAAACATGCACATACTTTTTTTCGTTATGTGTTCAATACCAATATTATCGAAGAAGGTTGTGGATGGTTAACTAGTTGTAGTAATGTTAAATCTGCTTTAAATAATATAGTTATACAAATTTGATTGAATAATCAAGTGTGTAGAATGTTTTATATTTCCAAAAAAAAAAATTGAGATTAGCGGTGTCTGTTGATGAATTTTAAAACTACATTTTATGCTGACAGCTGCTCTTCCACGAGCAAAAATTCTGACTTGAGATTCACTTTTAGATGTAGCTTGTGTGAAAAATTAGGACAGTTTCTGAATTGTGTAGGGAAAAATAACAAAAGTTTACTTTTCTCGCTTAGCAAAATGTTGTGGACAAGTGTAAAAAGAGATTGTAAATGTAACTGTATTAATACTGTGATTTGTTTACACGAGCATGCAGAAAATAACACAGCACACTATCGAGAGCATCACTTTTGAACGGAAATAATCAAAACCAAATATAGGTCCAAGACATTTTATATAACCGTATGATTCCAAAAATGCTGTGTATAATACATACACTTATATTTACAAAACTTAAATCAGTATTTGACATGTGCTGAGTCTCCCACCTCACAGACCATTCGCCTGGCCTAGCACAGAAGACCACACTACGAGCAATACACACAGTGCAATGTTTGTGTGAGTGATGCGCCTGTGCGCATAGTGCAATGAGGGTAAAGTGTAAGTTAGTGCACAGAGTGTCAGGTACAGGTAAGTGCAGCACCGGGCACATGGGTGCCAACAAAAATAGAGCCAAATTAAAAAGGGCTTAAGATTGGTACTGTGAAGGATTCCTAAGGAGATGCACAATAGCTTACACCATTGTATCAGCTTTATTTAAATAAAGCAGAGTTTTTGTATTTTTCACCTCATTTGTTTACATTGATCATGTCATTCATTGCAAGGGTGTTGTGTTTTATTTGTTAGTTTAAAATGTCTTGTTAAAATATGTTTCATTTTGAGCAGGTAAGCATTTATTTATGCAGGTGAGAGAGTAGTTGTTTTGTGGATGGCAGAAAATAGTACCTGCTTGGCGCGCTCCCCCATGCCCGGGCGGTGAAGGTGCCAAGCCGGCCAGTCAGAGTAGCATCTGAGACTCGCGAGGGCAAGGCTGCATCGTGCATGTCCGGCAGCATTCATGTTTGCAACTGACCACCTTAACTACAATAGACTTTAAATTACTTCGGAACCGTTTGCTTTAGTCACCGGAATGCCTGCCCTCTCCCTCTGTGGTTTTGCATCACCCAGGGGGACTTAAAACTACAGTAATTCTTATTGAACACGTGTGTGTCTTTTGTCTTTATCACCATGCTGGCAGGCTGAGCCCAGTGCAAGTGTAAGTTTTCTCAACTGAGAAGTTTGTGAAACACGATTTCGATGTGTTCTTATTTGTCTGACCGCAAGGATCTTTAGGGCACGGGCCCTCAGAATACCCGCCATTTTCTATGCAAGCGTTCAGTGTTTAATGTCTATTGTTATTATTGCAAGTTTGCCATATTTTTGGGCATGTGGACCAGCCGATAGGCCACCCGGCAGTGCCAGTAATTATCACGTAATAAGGTATAGCACCCACAGAGGGGTTGCCGAAGGGAAATTAGTAAAACTTATTAAGCATCAACAGGAAGGAATCAGCGGAGCAGTGTGGATTTCTAGGCCCTGGGTTGTCAGCCATACGGCCCGGAGACGGAAGAGTCAGCTCTACCAACATTGACACTGCTGGGACAGTGTCTGGTGCCGTGGGTAATCTGTACATATCCTAACCTCAAACTTTACCGCATGCCAATTTCCCTTCACCCGTCCATGGTCCAGCCACACAGCATCATATTACGTTTGAAAAGGAAAAATATTTTTTGTAAATATATTTTATTGTGTTTAGTGCTATCTAGTTACTACTTTGTAATTAGTGGAACTTAAGTTGTACTATGAATTAGGTTAAAAAATTAATGGTATCTGTACAATTACAGTTCTATAAAAGCTTTCTCAGAGCAGAACAATTTAGATTTTTGTCCAAATGTGTAGTTAAATCATTAATTTCAACTTAATGCATGTTTTGCTACCACCATTTTGCAGAAAACTCCGCTAGTTCAATGTATGAAGTTATCCAGTCAGCGTCCGCCATTTAAATAAAGCACAGTTTCAAGACACCTCTACAATGAACTTGGCGAAGATAATCTTATGTGCCATCTTAAGCAAGGTCTCTATGTTTATGAAATGTGGTTCAAAATCTCTTAACGTAATCAGCTACTATGGAATAGAAATATTCAGTCTTAATGTGCACAAAAATAAGACAGTCTTCATGAAATGTAAATATGCAGGTGATGCACCAAATACGATTGTCTTGATGAAGCTGGAGCTCAAGATATGTTTATGAATATTGCCCTAAGTTCATCTTGATCTCCAGTCATGCTCTGAACTCTTAATGGTGCAACAGTATTCTGTGACGATCTTAGATCAAGTTCGGACTTGATCTCGGATCAAGTGATGTACTTCAATGGTGCAACCGGCCATCAAACTGTAGGCATTGATACTTAACATTTTATGTGTGGCTAAGCAAGGGTGTCCGTGTGTGGAAGGATGGAGTGACGTTTGGATACAACCGAAAGTTAAATCCAATTTAAAATGTTTTACTGTCATACCACAGTATCATTTCCCTCCCTCACTTCTGCCAATTCCATTCTCTGTTGCATGGTTTTTGATACATCCTTTGCCTTCAGTGCTTCAAGGAATGTGTGGAAGTTGGCTGGATTTTATCCCATGAACATGGTCAAGCATCCACGTACTACTAGTGAGAACATTTTACTAACTGTTGTGACAGGCTCTCTCTCTCTCTCTCTCTCTCTCTCTCTCTCTCTCTCTCTCTCTCTCTCTCTGTGCGCGCGCGCTTACATACAAAGTGTAGACAGTGTCATGTTTAGTGGGGGGAGGCCACGCCCCCAACAAATTGCTTAAAGGGGATGAAAAATTGGGAGAATGCAAAGAAAACTAAATATAAGAGAAGAAGTAACAGCAAGTAGTCACCATTGTTCTAAAAAAAATAAAACACATTGTTGAAGTTGTATTTATTGAACTATGTTTTGTTTACAATAATTAAAATATTTTTTATGACAAGGGGGGGGGGGGTGAAATTTTATATTTTCTCCCTCCCCAATTTGCATGCTGTGCACGGCCCTAAGTGCAGACTGCTAGCACCTCGAAAGACAAAATTGAGGATTCGAGTAACAAATTATTGGTATTAGTGGGGTGTAACACGTTGAAAATTTTCTGTGTTGAGAGGGAGAGATTGTTTATTAAACAGTAAGTCATACTAAAATTCTTAATTTGATTGTGTATGTTAGTTAAATTATTAAAATAAAACTAGAAATATGTTATGAATAGAAAAACATCATCATTGTCTTGAAAATGTGTACCAGTTTCATTTCCTTTGAAAAATCACTCCATGTATGATGTGTTTAGTTATTTCCTAAATATGCCATGCATCACAAGTGTTTTATATATTTGTCGAAATGAAAGTATCATATTTTCATTCAATTGAAGTTTTACATGTATTTTATTTATAAATTCTAAAATTTCATTTATAATAAATATGAATAAAAACAGCGGGAAAATATGTGTGTTGGTAGTGACCAGCAAGAAATAGTTCTTATGCAAAACATGATTACAACTGAGAGCGCACTAATTCGGTGCGTTGTCCTTTGATGTGATTTTCTCGACTTGGTTAAGCTTGGTTTGCACGAGGCGGAGGAATATCCTGGAAGTAAAACTGTAGCAGTGTTTCAGAACAGTGTGAAGTAACCATAGTGGATTATATAAGGATCAATTAACAAATGTTCGCATTTAAGCCCAAAGTGATAGAATTGACTATAAACTGGAACATGTGAATTAAATAAATGGTATGAAACTACATAAAAATTTAGTTTTTCCACGGCCTGCTACATTTGCTTGGGATTATATAATTATAATATATAGAACAATTTGCTTGGCTTGGACAAAATCAATTAGTGCAGGATTTTGTTTTCAAAGAGTCCCACGATGTTTGTAAGAGAAAGGTGTTTCGGATTGAATTCAAAAACTGGCAATTTACTTAGCCGTTAATTTTTTTTTGCAGTAACTCGCACAAAACTTAACCTAAAAGTAGTAAGCCGCTTAATATTGGCCTACTTTCTCTAAATTTCTATACTACAGATTTTATACTTTTTTTTTTGGTTCATGTGGACCACAAGACTGAATTTTGCGAACTTAAATATTAACTTTTTTCTATCAGCTAACTTTAGTTAAATAAATAATGCGGACTTTTGTATTGTAGTACTTCAATACATTGAGGATAATTTGGTCAAAATGGTTTTGTAGGTGCTAGTACCCAACTTTTTCCATATAGTCTGGGAATTTAACAATTCCCTGCGTTAGCAAGGTCTGAAAGCACATTAACTGAATGCGATGTTTACAAACTTTTCCTTCGGGCCATTAAGCACATTAATAAAATTACTTGAAAATATGAGTGTAGGAGAAAGTAAATGAACTAGTTGCATCAAAAATATCTTGTTAAAGCTATGTTATAAATAATTTTTTAATAAAATAATTAACCTCACAGTTTACCTTGTAAGATATCGAGGAAATGCTCCATCTCGTAGAAGTAGCCCAGCTTGAAGCGCGAGGGGAATGAGAAGTAAATCGGGTTGAACTTAGCTCCTTCCAGACCAATTTGACTAGACAAGCCGGACATGGGTCTTTCGTCATCGCAGCGAAGCACTCCACGAGGACCGAACGCCTTTTGACAAACAAATATTTCATTATTCATATTCATCTGCCATCTAGCACTTCTAGTGAGCTTAAGTCATATCTTTTTACAGGCTGTTCACAATAAAGTGAGCACTTTAGAAATGAACCTTAGAAAAAGTCACTTCCCCTGTATGCGTATATTTTAATGGGCACACAGTGACATTAACCCAGTAAAGTTGGTAATGGTGGATGGAAAGTAATTCCATACCTTAACGTTGAATAAAAAGTGTTAGGTAACCATTTGTGATAATTTAAAATTATTTATTTCGCTTTCTGTTTTTTTAAGCATCGAAGTGAAAAATTAGCAGACTTGTTATTTACTTTATTGATAATTTCAATTTCATTTCAAAAGTGCTCATTTTACCATGAACAGCCTATACTTCTAATGTGGCAGCTTGTTTTCATGACAAACATGTGTTGGGGAAAAGCATTATGGTATTGTTTTAGGTATTGTCATTGCCAAGTTGTAAGCGCTGAAATCCCAAAATATTTGGCACTAATGATATAACTCTCAACTACATGTGTTACATTTCAAACAAATCAACTTCTACGTAACACGCTGGGCGCCATTTTCAATTCAATTCTCAGCTTCTGAAATTATTTTTTATTTTAAACTTTCTTCATCTCCAAACATTTCTATAAATCCTTACTTAATTTTTTTTTCAAAACAAAATACTCAATATTATTAGTTTATCTTCTTTCAATACTCACATAAACATATCACAGTAATTATATCAAATATTAAAATCCCCCATTATTTATTATTTCATGAAAACTTGTGAATCTCGTGCCCATGTCCATCATTGGAGGTGGTGAAAATTGTTCTAAAGAAAAAATTAATTCTTTGTTACATTTGCTTTACTTATGTTGTCTTCTGTCCTGCGATTGGCTGTTATCTGACAATGACATATCTTTCCTCCAATCACCAATGGCGAGACGAGAGACAACCAGGATTATTTTCTTTAGTACTTTTGTTTAATACACATATAATGCCGACTACCCTCTAGTAAAGAAATGAAATGAACTGAATACTGTCTAGAAACAAATGAAAAAATACTTACATATGGTCTCTATTTCAAATGAACTATTTAAACAACAAAAAGATTGTACTGTTAACGTGTATAATAAAATGTAATTTGGAATAATATTAAATGAAGTGACTACATAAGCAAGTAACTTACTCTTTAATTATATGTAATGAAAATGTTTATGATCAATGGTAAACATAATCCCTAAAAACTGCGATGTTACACCCTAAGTGTACAAAAGTTAAGAAGGCTACTATAATAAGAAAAACTAGGGCAAGTGGAAAGAAGACAGTTGCGATATCACCGCCCATATTTACGTAGGAGTGTAACTCACATCACGAGTGTCTCATTTTGCATCGTGTTCTTATGCTCGGGGAAGAGGGAGAGGTTAGGTTACGATTTTTGTGACAACGTGTGCGCTATACAATAAGACATGGCACAAAGACGGAGAGTTCGGCCCGCCTGGAAGCAGGTCATACACGGATCGAAGTCTCAGCAGTTCTGAATGTGCCACAAAGTGTGATTTCCAGGCTTTGTCGAATGTTTTGAAACACAGGTTACACTGCCACAATATCGATGTCTGGCCTTAACTGTGTGCAAAAAAAAAACTAATGCTCGAATTAAGTAGGACAAATCAACAGCTGTCAAGTCCCACCTCTACTTATGTGTACTGAATTTCGCTGATTGAAGTGGCAGATTCGACATTGGTGAGTTAGGCATTTTAATCTCTTTCGTAATATTAATGTTTTCTTTTACGTTCTGCATCTCGTATAATCCTATTTAATTAACCCAAAATTTCTTATCTGTTTTAGCATTGACAATTAATACGAGTATGAGCCGTTCCAAAAATTCGTCCCATACAAGTGTATTTTACCGGGAGTCTTACAAACAGCAAAATATGTGATTTAAGAACTACGGGAAAACCGCGTGGATAATTGAACATTTTTGAAAGAGCTATCTATAAAATAAAATTTTTGTAGTAACTTATGCTTACATTTTGGTGTAAATATTGATTAGAATGCCACAGTAGGTAATGTTAACAAAAAATTCGTATGAAAAATAATTACGTATTTCACAAATTTAACAACCAGGCACCTTTCTCAATTGACCCCCGCATGGCTTCTGCTCATTGTCAACCTGGCAATGTTATGACATAAGGATACAAAGTGTTAAAAAATAAGGGCTTACAAGAGAGAGTGCTTTGTGGTTCACGTACCTACTACACAACCGAAAAATACAAATAAGTTAGGTTATGAACAAACACGCTCACGATGGTAATGGTAATTTTTAAATTTTGATAAGTAATGAGTAAAATCTGCACACTCGGTGTAATGCATTTTTACAACAGCAACGCAGATGATAAAAGAAAAATTTGAAAGAAGTTCTGTTTGGTTAAAAAAAAGTATTGTTATTTGCCACCAATATGATACACGTGGGAAGTTTGAACTCGAGAATGTATTACGTGTAGGTTGTACATTTTGCAGAACAGGCTGGAAGGATTACAACGCTTGTGTAGTGATATGAACATATGTTCCTGTATGAGACAAGTTTGCTTGAGTGGTGGGATTGAAACTGCTGACTTAAAAGGACGAGAGGTTGCATACTTAAAAATACGTTATTGGCTGTTCACGGTAAAGTGAGCACACTTGAGACCCTAGTTACTTTTTTCTTTCGATCATTTTTTTTTTTTTTTTTTTTTTATCTTTTAACCACCTTTTTAAATAAATATTGCCATGTAAGTAATAAACAGTGTGCATATTCCACCGCATTCGGAAGTCAACATCTATATTTATTGACTATTATTCCAAATGAGAGGACTTGCAAAAGTGCTCACTTTACTGTCGCTAGCCTATAAGAGTATTTCGGTCATCCGAAACATATACGACAAAGTTGTAAAATACAAAAATCATTTGTAGAAGACTCGTAGCCGCTATTCCATCAGCCAAAGGAATTACCTAGGCTAAAAGTGATAAACGACTTATCAGTTACAAATCCGGAGCTAAGAAATTAGATATTGCGGAGTTGAATGTGTCATGTTTGATAAAATAAAATAAACACAAGTCGCCGTCATATAGTAACGTTAAATAATAAGTGCAGATAACGACACTCAACACCCGAAACTCGTCAATGATGAGTTTTGGAAGTGTTTTAAATGTATATAATAAATAAAACAGTGAAATAATTGAAGCTTAAGGACTACAAAATTTCCGCGCAGCAATGAACTCATTTTACGCAGCCTCACACAAAAACCAAAACGTGTTCCCTGCAAAACACTCCTTCAATGTTCGGAAGTGCACTCTCGTTGTGAGTCTGCTCTGATAACTTCTTTGGAAAATTGTCGGAGGAATAACCACATAACGATTCATCCAGACACGTATAGCGGGCCGTGGTGGTGTAGTAGTTGGACTACTCGTGTCCTACCAATGCGGACCGGGCTGTCGATTCCCGGCGGTGTCACCCGTTGACAGGCGGGGTTTCCTCCAAGGACTCCCCTCCTCTCCCAAAATTGAGTTTCGTTGCAGTTCCATCTTCACCCTAATCAGCGTTGAGCGCTCCAGACCTCCCGGAAACTCTCGGATCAACTCTAGGAACACACAAAAGGCTGTCTTTCATTTAGACATCTTATTGCCATCAGCCCGTGACAGAAAAAATAAATCAATGATATGCTGTATATCTTGCAACAAATATGCGTGTGGAAAATTATACTCGTTGAAAATACTGACTGAAATTATTTAGCACCTGCGTGAAAAACTGCTACATTTTAATTTACTATAACATTTTAAAATAGTTATTTATTTATTTATTTTTTTTGCAAATGTACATTTTGGATTTTGTAGTTTGTGCTGCGTCGAAAATCTTCATACTTTCTGAAGCAATGTTGGCTTTGCAAATAACATCGCAGTCTCTCTCTCGTAATGTCAACCCCTGACATAACAAACCATTCGGCTTCCACATGTCAGAATAGCTGAGGCGGAGGGATTCATTAGTAGAGCAACAACACCGGCGCTAGTTTCTTAGAAATGTAAAAAAGAAAAAAAACGGCCTTTCGTAAGTGAAACATAGTATAATATTTGTATAAGAATGCAAAACAATTCAATAAAAAATATAATTGACGCGCACACGATGCTCGCGCCTCTAAAGAAGCATCACCATGGGTAGGAACGACGATTATCTGGAGTTGGCTGCCCGATCCAGTGTGAAGGATGGATGTTGTGAGCGCTAACAAATGCTCATTTTACCGTGAATAGAGTGTATAACCTGCATGAAGTTCCCGACAACAAAGGACTGAAAGACACTAAATCCATGGAGGAACCTACCGCTAACACGGGAGTTAACCAGACACACAAGCCCCAAGCTATTTTCCAGTCATTGTGCTCGTTAAAATAAATGCAAATAGGAGCAGTGGCGTTTTTCAAGGAGGATCTCAAAAGTGCTCACTCAACCGTGAATGTGGTTTGAATGTAATGCACAATGCTGGATCCCTCAAGTAGATCCTTCTTTGACGAGTATGTACGTAGGATCCGGCCATAGACTAAACAGGCGGCAGCCAGATCTCGCTGGCTGCGCACAACCAACCTCCGTGTCCCAGCATTGAACTGCTTATCCGCCAATTCGACTAGTGAAAACGCGTGGGTTGGATTTGAGGTTAGAACACAGCATAGTAAACAAGTGCTTTGAGATGTTTGTATTCTTACTCTAACCACTTTGGTGTTATTTCCTAGACTTGATTAAGCTTTGTGTGCATGAGGCGGAGGAATATCCTGGAAGTAGAACTTTAGCAGGGCTTCAGAAAAGTTGGAAATAAACGCGAATAGACTATAAAGGTCCTCTGTCCTCACCGACGGTAAGAGACTCGCACACAATTTGCTGCTACAATAGATATCCAGAGTTGTCCCAACAAGCAGGTTTCGAAAATTTGCTATCAGGTAGCACTAAATGCTTTGCGCCATTTTGTTTTATATTTTTTTGTTTAGAGTCAAGAGATTTGGCTGGTATAAATTTGAGGTGTTGATTTAAAAGTAATTTTGTTTATAATACGATTTAATCTATTTTGGTTTTCTGTAAATTCGAATTCCTTTTTTATCCAGAATAAAATTTTTTGATGGGAATAAATGTTCCCTCAGTTTTGCATTTCCGAAATTCCTGTTTTTATTGAATAATTCAGGCCGTAATTGCAAGGCGCATATTTATTATTTACAATTAGTCCCGCTCGGCACTGTCACACGCCACATTCTCCTCGGTGTCCAGGTTTACAACTGTTTTTGTTTACTATTGCAAATTGCGCGCGGATTTCGCTGGTAAATTCTTCTTCCATGAGCGATGCGAGGCCAGGGGGGCAAGCGGGGACGTGGCTGATGACGTCACATGATCACGGACAGGGGTACGTGGCATTCGCAGCAGGGCCCTAGGGCGGCGTACCTCTCGATGCGTAGTGCGTGTACCCGACAGTGGGCACGCGCGGAGTTGTTGCGTACCTCGAGCCGCTGGTCGTATCCGTAGCAGGCGTTCCTGCTGAGGTCGGTCATACCGACTGTGCCGCTGGGGAAGGAGAAGATCATGGCGACGGTGTCGTGGTCGTTGATGTCGCGGATCTCCGGGATGTTGGAGCGGCCGAAGACAGCCACGCGGGTCGGGTACTCGCCGATCACCCAGCACAGCATGTCGATGTCGTGCACTGAGCAGTCGTGGTACACGCCGCCTGCGAACACGGACCACGTCTCTTATTACCCTCGCGGCGACATTTGCGAGAAAAAAAAACAACTATTCGCTGCCCACGGTAAAGTGATACGGTCTCAATGTTTTAAATTTAAAAGTTTACGAGGTCGTAGCTTTTGACGAGCATTCGCCATTTTACAATGTCAAGACAGTGTAAGCTGGTGTTGACTGGGCATGACTTTAATGTTGTAGTAACATAAATATTTTGTTCTTCGTGTTATTTTTAGCGGAATACAACATTTGATTGCGGCGACATTATAGATGCTTTGTTAACATTAACATTTGAACAGAATATTTGCAATAGAGTAATGTACGAATTTGTAAATGGTTAAGATTATTAACTTTGTCACCACATTATTAATTTTACTACAACACAAACGCTTTAAGAAATATACTTTTTTCTTTAAAGTTCGGTGTATCGACATTTATTGTTAGAGCTAGTGATTTTTCACGAAAAAATAAAGAGTATACGATAAACTAAAATACTAGAAGCACCAAACAGCAGTTTGTATATTGCCATTGGTTGCTGTCTGCTTGGGGAGGCGTTTTCATATTTGATCGGGCCACTCGGAATTCAGAATTTGGCAACATCGGCACGGCTCCTACGTGATTCGTGCACACAGTTAACCCAAGTGAAAAAGTAATTCGGCTCATCAAGATAGTTGAAAAAACCAATAGTGTTTTGAAATATAACTTGCGAATTCTTCTAGCGAGATTTCACTGCTCCTGTTTATTGTACTCACCAGACGCTGCGAGGTACGGAATCGATGGCAATGGGGCGTCGCGACTGGTTGTCTTGACGATGTGCACATGGCCAACCTCGCCACTTCGCACGCGGTCCCTCAGCTTGCTGTACGCAGGGTCGAACCGTCTGGGGGGGGGGGGGGGATAAACAAGCATAGTAACTCAAATACAATTCCACACAGTAGGGAAACAAATAGAGGCGTAGTAACTTAAATACGATTACTCAGAGTAGGAAATTTAATTAGAGTCATAGTAACTCAAATACGATTACTCAGAGTAGGTAAATAAATAGAGGCGAAGTAACTTAAATAGAATTCCACAGAGTAGGGAATTTAATTAGAGTCACAGTAACTCTAATACAATTCCACAGAGTAGGTAAATACATAGAGGCATAGTAACTCAGATACGATTACTCAGAGTAGGTAAATAAATAGAGGCGAAGTAACTCAAATGCAACTCCAGAGAGTAGGCAAATACATAGAGGCGTAGTAACTCAAATGCAGTTCAACAGAGTAGGTAAATACATGGAGGCGTAGTAACTCAAATACAAGTCCACAGAGTAGGTAACTACATAGAGGCGAAATGGCATGGCGGTTTCCTTGATGTGGGGTACTCATTCTCTGAATGGGCTGTGCGAGTCTCTCGGAACCTGTTAGACTTTCAGCGGTGATCCTATCATTTTAATGATGAAAAGTCTGTAACAAATTTCAATAGGCTACATGTTCCTATCGTAGTTTGACTCATTTCCGACTAGTATGTTTTAAGATACGGCCGTATGGGAAAGCCGTTTTCAACTTGTTGGGAGCTCCAAAATAATATTTACAGCATGCGTGGTAACTTTAAAATACCATTCCGCCCTCGTCTGCGGAATGATGTCATTTCGTAGGTAAACATACTAGGGGCACGGTTAATAGTTTCGTCAGAAAATCAGGATTTCAAACACTCTGCGACACTTTCTAAGCGCCAGGCGTGCGGAACCCTTCTGTGATAATACGATGCACTTACAATACATACGTGGGCTTCGAATAGCCTTGAATGTACGTGCTTGGTAAATGTGTCGCCTAAATTAACACTTCTTATTTTGCGTTCAATTCTTTGGCTTTATAGGTTGTGGGCATATCCCTTAACGGTGTTAACATTTGGCTGTCATTATTATTACAAATTTTTATTTTCCAATTACAGAGGCGGTATTTAGCAATCTAATATTAACAATGTTTTACCTACGTCTTTGGAAAAATAACGCAAAATTTCAATACACAGTATAAAATTTATGTTTAAAGACACTGCTAAAAAAATATTGAACTCTATACTAGTAGTCCATTTATGGTTACTTCCAATTTCTCTGAAGTTTTGCTTAAGTCCTACTTTCAGGCTATCCCTCCGCCTCATGCAAGCACAGTTTAACTAAGTCTAGCGAATTACCCCAAAGGGACAACGCACCGTATCTGCGCGCACTCAGTTTTATCACATTTCGCATGAGAACTGTTTCTTACGGGGACATTACCAACACACTTATCTCCTCTCTGTTTTAATTTGTATTCATTATAAATGAAATATTGTAATTTATAGATCAAATTGATCCAAAAATTCAATTTAACCAAAAATAAGATTCTTGATAGTATCGGAAGTATAAAAACTTGTGATACAAAACATGCATAGGAAACAACCAAACAAGTCATATATGGTGCGATTTTTCAAAGGTTCAATTTAAAGTGTTAGAGAGTGGGATGGACCTCCACGTTTTATTGTGAAATAGTTGTTTGCGCGAATACGCGTATTCTTGGATATAGCATATTCTTGGAGAAAAAAAAGTCGTGAAAATGATCAAATATCGCATTTTTGAAGCTTGCCTATGCAGTTTACTTCAGCGGCAAGAGAAAAGTACAAAGATACGGGCGTAGTTTAATCTGTGGGCCTTCATCACGTGTAATGAAACACCACTGTTACGATCTAATTTGCACAGAGCAGCGTCACGACGGAAACACTGCACGCCATGCGCGTAGGAGCGATGATGCACTAGGCGAGCGATGAGGCACTAGGCGAGCGATGAGGCAATAGGCGTGCGTGTTAGTGTCGCCCGTATCGCTCCTTCGCTTCTCGACCTTGGACGCGGTTGTCCATCCCACTCTTTAGGATACCGCGAATAGACTATACCTGGGGGCCACCTGTTTTTCGCGAAAAGATTTACTCGGAGACTAGACTTCAATATCCTATATGCACACTTGCAGTCTTTGTTTGACCATTGGCCACTCTTCGTGCGACGACCGCCTGCAACATGTGTGAGCCGATCAGAATTAATTTTCTCGGATACTGACCGTCCGTGATTCGCGGCCAGACGGATAAGACGCGCAAAAATTCAAATGATCCAATCACAAACGTGGCCCCCTGAACTAAAGTGTTTTGCAGGATAACTTGTACTGAAATCTTTTCACAAAAGAAAAAATAGGTTGTCTTTAACTATACCTAAGGTTACGTCTACTACAGGTTGGAAAAATCAATGTTAAAAGTTTGGCAATGGGAAAGTGTTCGCCACTAGGTATAGGCTATTCACGATGAAGTGTGCACTTTTTAAGGCCCTTATAAATTTTTCCTTTCATCCAATTTCCATCTTCCTGCTCCTTTTTAATATAAACATTGCAATGTGACCAATAAACACAGTGTATACATTTCCCCACCATCAAAATTTAATATCTGAGGCTGCAAAAAGATGTACTTGTTAACGGTTAATGCCTGTTGCGAGGACCTTAAAAAGTGCTCACTTTATCGTGAACAGCCTATAAACGCTAGTGTCGGCACTCGGCAATGTACCAGATTTCCTCTATTTTCTACTACTTAAAAAAAAGTATAATTGCAATAATCATACGTCAAATATAAAATAACTTCGCAAGTACGTAAAATCGTACTCTTTTATTATTCACATAGCTTAAAATTTGAATTAAAAGTTACCTTTTGGAGCACTACGCACCTGGTGGTGGAAATTTCCCCCATGCCAAACTCTCCCATGATTAGGGACTGGAAAAAATGAGTGTTTTGAACTACCTGTGTGCTAGACTCCACGCTAATTCGTATTATCGAGCATGAGCTTTCTATTCATTGGCTACTGCCTCAACTCAGCCATCTGGGCGTATCTAATAAACTGTGATCCAATTGCAAATACAGCAGAAATACATACGTGTTTGATGTCTAGCTTGTTGTGAAATGGATTCGCGAATTTATCCGGTCCCTACCCATAAGAAACTTGGTTTGGTTCCAACCTGAGTTGAATTAACCGTACTATCCATATAGGCTGTTCACGGTAAAATGAGCACTTTTGAAAGCCCTGCTTAAGATATACTTGTATGCACGTTATGTATTATTCCGCCTTATGTAAAATTAGCATTGCCATGGGCTTCATCACTTTATTCATGCGTCGGTCAAGTGAAACCGTGAAAATACTTTTAAAAAATTAATAATTTACAAATCTGCTAATTTCTACACTACGATGCATTAATAAAAACAGAAAGCGAAATAAATACTTTAAGTTATCTCAAATTGTTACCTAACACTTTTTATTCGACGTTACGATATGCAACTACTTTCCATCCATCGTTACCAACTTTACTGGGTGGCATTTCACTCACTGTGCCCGTTAAAATACATGCAGGTAGTGGCAGTGACTTTTTTCTAAGGATGATTTCAAAAGTGCTCACTTAATCGTGAATAGCCTTTAAGGTGATATTTCACTTTTTTTTTTTATTACCTGAAAGAGATTTCAAAAAGTTCCCCCTTAATGCAGTTATTAGTTGTCAACTCATAGTTTTTGGAAATATAACTCTCAAAAATCTTTATTTCCCGAATTCTGCAGCATACTAGGCTTTACTCATAATTTTTTTACAGTCAAATTGCATGTAATGCAATCTGTATAGTGTGCAGAACATACTGATTCAGTATGAGTGCGATTTATAATCAGATGAGGTAGTATTGGCACTTTGAATTTTGTTGAAAATAGGTGTCAGACTTTGCGTAAATATATTTTTGTTCATTCAAGCGAAGCTGTTAACATTCATTTAATAAATAGTTTAAACCATAAACTGTAGAGGAAAAGTTGTTTTTGTTCCTTTCGTAGCTTGTAACACAAATGCAGTATGCCACGCTTAGACTCTACAGTCAACACTTTGAACCTGCCTATAACTCTCGTGTCGGAATTTGAGTGTTATATTTTGAAAACTATAATGAGTTGGCAAGTAATAACTGCATTAAGGGGGCACTTTTCGAAACCTCTCTCGGATAACTGAATACAAAAAATTGGGTTTGGCTGTGTTTTTTTTTTTGGGGGGGGGGGGGGGGGAGCACGGCCATTTGTTTTGCGTGAATATGTCTATGTTGACGCGCTTGGATGTCTTGATGTATATTTTACGTTCCCGGCACCGCTTCACTCTATCATATAGGGTTTTATATGTATCACTGGATTGCTTTTGAGATGCACTTTCTAACCGTATACGATTTCTGTATTTCAATTTGGCTTTTTGACGAGTATAAGCCGAAATTGTGTTTCAGTTTTCTTAATTTTTTACATCAAACGCATACAATTTCACCATAACCGCGATCGATTGATCTCAACGAGAGTTGTCATCGATTGAAACTCAAACGAGCGTTGTAGTTTCTCCTAGTCAAAAGTTACTATGCGGAAATTATGAGACGCAGCGAAACGAACTCAAAATTGCGGCGTCCCCTGCCCCCTTCACACACGCGCGCGATGCTTCGCAGTCTTCACTCAACGTAAAATATTCTTTGATCCTTTGGCGATCGAGCGGTGTAATTGGATTTTGAATGTAGACGATAGATTCGGAGCTGCAATGCCAAACTGTAACCCCCGAATTTATCACCGGATTTTCTGGATTACCCTTCACTGCAGTAGCAAATTTAAAAGACGTATTCGCGTAAAAAAAAAAAAAAAAAAAAAAGTGAAATATCACGTTAACCGCGTACTTGCTAAGATAAGACTGACCTGTTAAAGGCGGTGAAGAGAGGCTTTCCGACCTTCCTGGCGCGTTCGTAGCACTTCCTGGAGTCCTCGAGGTTCTCTGCGACTGGCTTCTCGCAGAACACCGCCATGCCCTTGTCCAGCGCGCTCAGCACGATGTTCTCGTGCGTGTGCGTGGGCGACGCCACCACCACCGCGTCCACCCTGCAACACGACAATAGACTCTTCCTTTTTCGTGCTCCACCCACCGCGGCCACTCTGCAACACAATATACTCCTTGTTCGTGCTCCACCCACCGTTGTTCGTGCTCCACCCACCGTTGTTCGTGCTACACCCACCGTTACTACCAACTTGTCTGTGTCCCTAGTGACAAAATTCGTTGTTCTGTAATTTGTCATTTCGTAAGTTTCAATTCGGACGTTGTCGACAGTCACTTGTTAGTAGTCGCGGCAGCGCATTTTTACATTAACAGTGAAAGGAAAATTTATTTTTTCTCAAATTGTTTTACTGTATCTGACTTGATCATGTACATATTGTAATAACGCAGTACGGAAGACGAAAAAATTAATATATTTATATTTATAACCCATAATAGCATATACTAGTGAATGCACACACACAATAGGCACTGGTGGCATGGATTGGTTGCATTTTTTTACGCAAACACTACCTTTGTAATGATGATAAATGTTCTTTTAGATATATATATATATATATATATATATATATATATAGAGAGAGAGAGAGAGAGAGAGAGAGTGTGTGTGTGTGTGTGTGTGTGTGTGTGTGTGTTTGATTGTTTATATGTATCGCTAATCTGGGAACCTACAGGGCCGATTGTTATAATGCTTTCACTGTTAGAAAGCGAAATTCTTCCTGATTGACATAGGCTATGTGTAATTTTTAAAAAATTCCTTGAGAAATTCCAAAATTTGTAAAGCAAGTCGGAGAAAAATGAGCTACTTGACTGCTTTCTAAGCATGCTCTACGAAATCCATTAAAGATAGACTGAAACAATGTTATTAGAAAATGTCTCAAGTTGTCGCAATTAGTTGTAGAGGTCGCAAGTTGTCGCCGGTAGTCCAAGTAGTCGCAGGTAGTCACAGGTAATCACGGGTAGTCACGGGTGGACGCAGGATTTCACAAGTTGTCAAAGGTAGTTGCAAGTAGTCGCGGGTAGTCGCAGGTAGTCGCAGATAGTCACGGGTGTCGCAGGTAATCACGGGTAGTCGCAGGTAGTCATGGGTAGTCGCGGGTAGTCACCGAACATTTCATCTATTACATGGGCATATTTTTACTTCAAGATATAGACAAAATCGGCCTTAAAAGTATTTATTGTGAGTGGTAAACTTCATCTAGTCTATACTTGATGTAATATTAGCTAATTTTTCTAAGTTTAAGTTCGCCATGTTTCTTTTGGACTTCAATACATGGTTAGTTCTACCCTAAGTCTGCACAAAAAGTTAGTTCATACTAAAGCAAGATGATCCCCGGAGTAGCAATAATACGGAACTCTGAAAAAGAACAAATTTTGTCGGAGGATGATCTTTCCATAGTCCGAACTGAAAACTAATATGAATAAAGCCTCAATTGCTTATATTTGTGTATATATAATAATTTTGGTTAAAAGAAAGGCCTAAGAAAAGTTTGTAAACTGTCTGTCAATAGTTTGCCTATGAAGCTAAGATCACAAACATTAAAAAAAAAAAAAAAAAAAAAAAAACTGTGATCATGACCCTTTAATGGAAAGTTTTAAATGTGGAAGTCGTTATCTGACATTGATAACTGCGTGACACCGAGTTGCGTAAATAGGCGGACCTTTGTGTTTACGCGTTTTGATGGCACTATTTATTTTCCACAAAACAGGATTTTAGGTTTACCGAATTCTCTCTTCTATTAATCAGTGGGGAAAAAAATGCGTTAAAAAAACACACAAGAGGCCAAAGAACAGCCAATCGCAAAAATGTAGTGAAAACATAAATAGTTAAACCGATGTTACTGAGTTCTAGGATCCCAATATCGAAAACTTTAAAACATATATATATATATATATATATATATATTATAATATATATATATATATATATATATATATATAACTTGAGGCCACGGGTGACGGGCGCTAAAAATAGCCAAAGCTTACTTGGAATCCTTAAAAACTCTGGCAGAGTTCTTGCTAGCCAGGAACGTCGTGTCGTCGAGCTTCCAGAACTTCTTAATTTTTGCGTGTTTATCCTCTTCGTCGTCGACGACGTAGAGAACCTTAGCTCGCGGGTTCTGCGCCAGGTTTGACAAGTGAATCGTGCCTGCAATCAGTCGTACCAACAGTCTGCTTACAATGGTGGTGATGCAGTATCTCGAAAGTGCCTGCCTTACAAGTCACGAAAGTCACGAGCCGAGATACTCTGCACAGAACATGTCTAATGTTGCTGCAAGAAAAATAATTCTTTTGGAGCGTTTCTTTAAATGTTTATGTTGTAGTAAAATTAAAAATCTTGTGACACAGTTAATAATAATGTTAACCATTTGCAAAGTCTTATATTACTACAATGCAAATATACTGTCGAAGTGTTAATGTTAATAAAGCCTGGGTAAGTAATGTTAACGCAACCAAAAGTTGTATTACGCCAAAAATAACGGGAAGAAAAAATATGTTGTGTTACTGTGAGAATAAAGAAATGTCCAAGTGACACAAGTTTACACTAGTGAACGGCGATAATCTCGTAAAATGAAACCACTAAAAGCAAATTGAAAAGTGAAGAGATTTGGGCGGTTCTTAACAGCGAGGTCTTGAGAGCCGATGAGGGTGATTGAGGTGAGTATGGAGCAGCGCCGGAATTAAAGGGAGGGGAAACCGGAGATCCCCGAGAAAACCCGCCGACTAACGGCATCGTCCGGCGCGATTCCCACATGCGAAAATTCGGTGATCCGGTCGGGGACAGCCCGGTTCGCCTTGGTGGGAGGCGAGCGGGCTAACCGCTTGGCCATCGCGGCCCCTCAAATTGAAAAGCATAGTATGGGAACTGAACAAAAATTATTGTAGTAGTGACAATACTGTCGGCACAACATTAGACTTTTATCTGTGTGCAGGTCAGACGTTCAAGTAATTAGTTACCTACTGGAAGGAAGGAAAAAGTAGGAAAGTCTAGCAAAAGGATGTCCCTAAGAATAGTATTATATATATACAATTTATTTTTGCTGGAATCATTATTTCCTCAGACATATTCTTATAGGTTGTTCATGGTTAATTGAGAATTTTTGAAATCAACCTATGAGAAATGCCACTGCCCCTAACTGCATATATATGAACGGGCTCACTGACTGGAATGCGCCTAGTAAGGTTGGTAACGACGTAGAAAAGAGTATTAGGTAAACATTTGTGAATACTAAAATAGTTTATTTTGTTTTAAATTTTTTTAAAATATTCATAAGTGTAAGAAATATACATATTGGTAAAACATTTGCCTTTATGTTAATTTAGCAGTTTCACTTGACCGACGCATGCATAATGTGGTCAGACCAAAGGCAATGTTAATTTTACATATGTGGAAGAATACACTTCGTGTATATAAGTAGATCTTTAGCCGGGCTTTCAAAAGAGTTCATTTTACCGTGGGCAGCCTATATCGAAAATTAACTTCCACCTCAATTAGATCTTCGTCAGAGAACAACGCAGGAATCTGCCATATTTATTTTATCATTGCTAACAAATATTCTAAAAAAAAAAAAAGAGAGCTGTGTGTGGTTGCTACTGCCTGGTTTCTCTACAGCAGTTTTTGTTTTTCTCGTGTAATTCAGTACAGTTTTACGATGTGTTTATGGTTCACATAATCTTTAAGGGGATTCACAAGCTCACAGGAAATGCGCGTATAGGACACAGGACCGCGCAGAATATAGCTACTAGTAAAGAACTAATTAAAGGTCTCAATTGTGCTCAGTAATTGCGTCCAAACAGAGTCATTTCATCATAGATGTATTGTGGAGACATGAGTTAGCTTTTTTGATGGTTCGAAGAACTTTGAAAACCAAACCTCAACTTAAAAAAAAAAAAAAAAAAAAAAAAAAAAAATGAAAATGAAAATTCGCCGTGTCGCTCAAAACATATTCCGTTCTCGTTTTCCGTTGATAAAAATCATACGTGGGAGCGTGTATACCCAGTTTTGGAGTTTCAGTTCGCATGCGAGAATGTTTAACGCTTGAAAGTGGAAATTAGTGCTGTATCTCGTAATAGATGACCAAACTAGAAAGTGGGATACGGAATAATCAGTTATTAATAACACATAACCGGTAGAAACACTCGATTTCTGGGAAAATAGTTCCTCTAGTTGTAATTCAAAACTATTTGGAAATTGGATGCTTTGAACTGGTACGCACTCTAGGTGCCAGCCAGCGACTTACAGACTTAAGTCTGAAATAACCCAGTTTGATTGGTCCAGTCAAGTATAGGCCGTTCACGGTAAAGTGAGCACTCTTGACACCCTAGTTACTTTTTCCTTTCAGCTATATTTAATCCTTTAAACACTTTCTTTTTAAATAAATAAATAATTACATGTAAGGAATAAACACAGTGTGCATATTCCACCAGACTCGGAACTTAACGTCTAACGTTACAATAAATTATATTTATGGACTGTCGTTCCAAATGAAAGGGCGTTCAAAAGTACTCACGTTACCGTGAACAGCCTATACCAAAATGTATCGTCATGAAGGCACGCTGTCAATAACCTAAGTTAAGATAACCTAAGGCGTGTATAGGCCATTCACGGTAAAATGAGCACTTCTTTCCATCCATCGTTACCAACTTTACTGAGCGCATGTCACTCAGTGCGCCCGTTAAAATATATGAAGTTAGGATCAGTGAGTTTTTTCTAAGGTTGATTTCAAAAGTGCTCACCTTATCGTGAACAGCCTTTACGTGGCTTGTTGAAGTATAGCGTACATGAAACTGTCCCCGCGAAAATCATGTGTCCCCGAACGAAGAAACGTTACTGGCCACCTGCGGCTCGAGTGCCGACGGATCACTGCTGCGATCCAGGTTCGAACCTGGGCTTCTTCTAACCAAGATTCACACCAGCTCATGGATGGGTTATGAGTCCTCTCTCGGTCACTCCCGTTTCTACCATATTGGCACCATTGCATTTGACTATGGAATTATATCCAAATTTACGGCTTAGTTATAAGCTGTTAAGTTCATGCCAGGTGTATATCTCCACGTGGATTCACCAGCCATGATCAATTATTACACTATGACAAACAAATAGTGCTTGCGTGCTTGAGCTGTGCGTGTTTTAAATACAAACAAGTGAAGGCTTGAGGTTTTAGTCTTATATCGATCGCCAGTTAATTATTTGTGGGCAAACATATTCCTGCACAAAATCCAACTTTTCAATATAGTCCGACGCAATATTTAAGGATTGAGAGAATTTACTAAACTCCAGGCCTCATCTGTTAAAACTTAACACTTTTTCAAAAAAATCATCATATGTATAGTTTCATGAGCGTTGCTCACTTACCAGCACGACCTAGGCCAAAAATGGCGAAATTGAACACGCGATCTCCCGAAGCGCCGTCATCTCCCAATTTCATGTTCTCGAGGTAGCTGAAACAGATCAGAAATTCTGGGTTAGTAGAGATCGCAAAACAACAACATTAAGAAAAAGATGAAATTCTTAACTCGATAATGTCGAATCTGTTACTTCAATGAGTGAAATTCAACACCATTGGGAAAGTTCGTGAAATTCAGTACAAATAGGCAGAAATGGAAACCCAGTTGCCAAGAGCATCCTTTGTAAAACTACAAACATTTTTCTTGTAAAATCTGCAAAACATATATTTGTAATATTACAACTGATAGCATTGTATTAAAACTTACAGTATTCAGAAGGGTACATTAAATTATTTATTTTCTCCTAGAAAACAGATGTGTTGAATTAAGAGAATAACTAAGAAAAATTCTTCAAATTAAATTTTACGAAAAATCCACACCCCTTGTATTATTAGCCCTCAATACCAACTTGACATACGAACATAACACTTATTTTTATATAGTAAATATAGCTGCAAGTATCTACAAAATATTAAGGAAGTAATTTGATTAAAAAGAATACATTTATTTAATCTTAAGAGTTATGTTATTGTGTTGAGAGATTTGTACGAGGTCTTGAGAGCCGATGTAATATTCTGTGTAGCTAGGAAACATTAACAGTTAATGAGTAATACAGTCACGTCTTTTTGAAATTGTCGTTTTATTGTGATTATTTGAGTTGTTCTAAGTGTTTTGCGTTATTAAAACTTGCAATACATTAATTTTTGCACGCACAAACAGCTATATGAGGTTTTAAGTTGATGGATGTCCTCTATTTGACTGAAGCTCGTGGGAACGGGTCAGTAGAATACAAACATTTCTTGAGGTATATTACAAACACGGACCTTGTAGTTTTACAAGATAATTATTCATGCTATTACAAGCATTTGTAAAGTTACAAAAAAAATTCTCAGCAAAAATTACAAATTCTTTTTACAGTGTACGCATGAAATAATATGCGCCTAGTATGAGGGAGGGGGGCAAGAGAGGTGGTCACACCTCCACTATTCAGCCAGCAAGGACGTTCCCCTCTACCACCAAGGTTGATAAAACAATGTGGTTGGTAACTATTTCAGTTTGTAAGAAATCGTCATAATTTATTCTAAACTTGCTTGCCTTGTTCTTATCAACATCTATCTTGTAGCAATATTTCAGTAGAAATTATTATATATAAATATTTAAAACCTTGGCTTACGGTAAATGAGCTACATACGCGCACAATCGCATGCACTAATATACAAAATGTTGCAAAATTGCGTGTTCATCCGTCTACAGAATAAAAAAAAGAGTAAAAGCTTTTAATTACTGTTTTGAAGCATTTACTTACAACTATTTGAATAAAACCTAAGTATGTAATTCAAGTTAAATGTTTACAAATACAAATACAAATAAGTAAACCCCTAAGATTTCTGGCAATTAGTTATTTGATAAGTATTGACTGAGCGACTCAGTAAATACTGGTTTCCGGTTGAATAAAAAGAAAAAAATGACTGGGAGTGCTAAGCAAACACTTGAACTATTTTAAGGTAGCTAAATAGCATACTTGTGGATTTATATGTATAGGTATTTGAGACATGGCAAACTTTATACGTGTGAGAAACGTGAAAAGTTACAAAGAAAGACGAAGTATAAATCCGAGTAGGTCAAAAGTTTTGTTGCGTTTCGAAAGTGAAAGTGTAGATTACCTGTCCGATCATTTCCTAAATGGATCTGAAGAAACAAGAGGAGGTGCTCTTAGTTCACGTCAAAGGATGAAAATATTCCTTCGTTTTCTGAGCCACCCAGGATTCCAAACAGGTATCGCAGAAGATTGTGGAGTTCACTGCTCCACTGTATGCAAAACTGTGTATAGTGTAGCAGACTGCATTGTGGAAAAAGCACACCGTTGGGTAAGGTGTCCATCAGATTTAAATGCCATGCATGAAGCGAAAGAAGATAGCCACAGAAATTCCAAATACCCACAGTTATTGGAGCTTTGGACTGTAATCAAATACAAATAATAAAAAAAACACAGCTTATGGAGATGAATACGTAAACAGGAAAGGATTCCCCAGTATGAATGTGCAGGCAACCTGCAATGAACATGAAATGATAACAAGTGTAGATTTACAATGGCCTGGGAGCGTGCATGATTCCAGGATTTGGAAGCAGAGCACAATTTACAGTGCTATTTTCAGATTTAATGGCGACATTTGCATGTTGGGAGACAGCGGCTATGGAATTACGCCATGGTTACTTACACCATTCAAAAAACCCCCAATACAGAAACGAAGAACTAATTAATAAACTTCGTTCGAGGGAGAGGGTGATAATTGAAAGAGTATTCGGGCCAACTGAAACAGAGGTTTCCAAATTTAGGTAACATAGTAAGGGCACGTTTGGAAAATATACCCAGAATAATTATATGTTGTGCTGTTTTACACATCAGCAAATATTTAAGACAATTACGAATTTACCTTTCAAGGAGACATATTTCGGGAAGGAGTAGAAAATACGGGAGAAGATGAAAATGAGGATATTCGCCAAAAATGCATTAGGAAACGTAATGAATTATTGGCCAGCTTAATTACTTAATTGTTTACCGTTGTTTGAATCTCTTTGTAGAAACTGTTATATAGTCACATATATCTATTGATGTACATTTTAGAGTTATAAATATATTTAACAGTAAATAAAGATGCATTCTAATAGAAATAGTACCGCATTATTACACAAAAATGTGCTTATGCGTAACTGACGACGAGTGAAGAGAGTAGCTATGTGAATCTCTCTCGTTTGCTCCATACTCAGGTCACACACGTACACTCGCTCACAGGCTCCTCTTTCTCATACACGCATAGTAAAACATGTTTATTTTTATTTTGGGAAGTGGAGTGTTATATACTCATTTGTTTTAGGTCGTGATTTATGTTATTTTGTTTTTATTGTATATTATTCCAATTTGTAATTGATTTTTTCTCAAGCACATACAATTGTAAAGTGTACAAGAATACAACAATAGAGGTTTACACAAAATATTTAGTTGTAATGATACATAACAGTAATACTAAATATGCTGAGGAGTATACACAGAAATAGACTCATCTCGATTTTGTTGCTACAGTTGTAGGAATTCACTTAGTTCTGCAAACATCCCGCTCGTTGATACTGTACTGTCTGACGGATGACTTGTTTGGCCTTGAGCAGAGAGTCGTTAGATTAATAACTCCTCTCTTCTTGCTTGTAAATGGGCAAGGTTTAGTTGTTCTAATAACACAAGTCTATGCAGTTCTGCTGTTGATAATGCCTCGGTTTCTGCTGTCTCAAGTTTAAATTCGTTTTTTTTTTTTTTTTTGCTGGACATTTTCGTTTAGCTGGTCCCCCGCCTTCTAAATAGCTATACTCCCTTCTTTTGAATTATTGGGATGTACGTCAACACCAACTGCACAAGCTCATGGGATTTTCTGAAAAAAAAAACTGGATTGCGACTAGAATCCAGCATTTCTAAGGATTCTCTCTCCCAGTCGTGCAGCTTGATTTTATTGTCCCCTGTCATGTTTTTATCTCACTTTTTTTCACATCTGTCTTCATGTTATTTAGTAACTTTTTAACTGACCTACAGATACTGATGATTTTTCTGTACTCTTCACAAAGTCATCTTTCATTTCTTTCCAAGCTTTTTCTTTTTCCTGGACAATTCCTGGCGTCATCGCTTTGTTTAAGACCACAAAGCGGTCTTTTAATAATTTTGCAAATAGCATCCTCTTGCAGCCACCTTTCGCAATCACTTCGACTTCACTTGAAGACGTGTGAACTCACAGACAGTCGGATGACAGAGAACTGACTATCTGCTTTCAATGGTTAAACGGGGCGGACACGTCTACGTGCTCTCTCGTGACAAGTTACTGAAGGACGTTTTTACTTATCCGTATAACCAATTACTTATCAGTAGGGATAGGAAAATTTCGCGAATTCATTTCAGGACAATATAGACGTCCAAAACGTGTGGTTGAAGTCGTCTTTGCAATTGGATCACAGATCATTAGATAAGACCTGGACGACTCTGATCCAATAGCAGACTTGCAAGGAAACAAGTAGCGAGTGCCATACTGCCAGGTGTGGACTAACACTGGCTACTCTCTGGGGCAGCAGCCAATGAACACAGGTCTGAGGCTCGAGTGTACACAGGACTGTGGCGTCTAGCCTACAGGTCATTGAACTCGCGAAATTTTCCTATCCCTACTTATCAGTAAATACTTATTCCTCCCGTGGTTTTTCCAGTATTTACTTCTAAGCAAAGTATCTTGTTTATGCAATTGAAATCAAGTTATTACTTTTACTTACACGTTTATACTACTTTGCTGAAGTAATCACTAACAAGGCTTTGCTTGTTTTTATTCAATTGGCCCAATACTTCGGGGAAACATTCCTCACATCTGCAGGACGAAAAAAAATGGTATATGAACATAGGTCCGCAAACGCTTCGTTTCTCTACTACAGCTCGTATTACGTAACATACAGTGTATGGCCCGCGTGATGGATTATTTTACTGTGGAATGCCATCGCAGCTGTAATTTGTAGCCCCATACCACACCTGAGGAGCCCTGATTTGAATCCACTGGACTTTTATTTGTGGGACATTTGAAGGCACGTGTGTATGCAACCCCAGTGGACGATGTGGACATCATTCGTAACCGTATTGTGGTTGGTTCCGAAACAATCAGGAATTTTCCAGGCATTCATCAACGCACCCGGGTGTCCATGCAACGGCGGGTTGATGCATGTGTGTGTGTGCTGGTGGAAGGCATTTTGAACATTTCCTTTAGCGCCGACGATAAGCTTTCACACATGTGTAACTAATTCCTGTGCAGCTCCTACTGTTCTAGGTGTAGTGTCGTAGTGTGAGGTGTCGGGTATCATGCAAACGAACGCTGCGATGACATTCCACAGTAACATGATCCAGCCGGCGGGCCATACAATGCACGTTATATATTACGGGCTGTGGTAAAGAAACGAAGCGTTTGCGGACCTATGTTCATATTTTTCACCCTCCAGATATGAGGAATGTTTCTCCGAAGTATTGACATGAAATTTTGCAACTTCCTGAATAACTCACAGATGGCGTGGGAAAGAGAGGTATAGATGATGTAAATGAACATGGATAGTGACCAAAAGTTTAATATTTGCCTCCTGGAAACATGAAATAAGCACCTAAGCATGAGATAGCATAAAACTGCAAGGTAATACGGCTGTGCCAGTTAGGAGCGTCTTTTTCTTGTTTCGTTATTTATTAAAAATATGCAGTATCCGCGACTGTCACGGGAACACCTTTATTCAAACTCAGGTAACTTAACTTATAATCTGCTTTATTCGATATCCTATCTCGAAACGAAACTGGACGCGCTGGTCACACGTCGAACAGGATATGTCTCTACATCATGCAAACAATGTATAGAAGATTACACCAAAGGGACAACGCACCGTATTCGTGCGCACTCAGTGTAATAAGAACTATTTCTTGCTAAACATTACCAACTCATCTATTTTCTCGTTGTTTTCATTCATATCAATTACAAAAAATTAAATATTATAATTTATAGACGATGTTAAAAGTTCAATTGAACCAAAAATAAGGTACACTTATGTTAACAAAAGTATAAAACATTTCCTAATCAGCTATCAAAATTGCGAGCGCATAGAGCAAATAAGATTTTCAGCTGGTATTTTTTTAAGGTTATACATTTTCGAAGCACGTAACAGAATTTTTCGTGTTTGAAGTTATACGATATTATTAGGGATATGAAGAATTCGCGAGTTCAATGACATATAGGCTAGACTCCACAGTCCTGTCTATACGCGAGCCTCGAATGTTTGTTCATTGGCTGCTGCCCCAGAGAGTAGCCAGTGTTACTTCACACCTGGCAGTGTGACACTCGATACTTGTTTCCTTGCACGTCTGTTATTGGCTCAGAGTCGTACAGGGCGTGTCTCATAAACCGCGATCAAATTACAAAGTCATCTTCAGTGTACACGTGTTTGACGTCTATCTTGTCCTCAAATGAACTCGCGAAATGTTCCTATCCCTAGATATTATTTCAGATACATGTAGCCGCTAAGCTGTAATTGGTTGAAAGACTTCGGATATTTGGGAATCTTTCAAACAAATAAACAAATAGTAAAAATAGTGAAATACGACGACATCGTTCTGTAATCACTGACGAGTAAAATTATTGAAAATGGCCTGGGAAATCATCCCCATGTTAAGGGAAGCCTTTGCTACTATACACAAGAAGAAAAACAGCTATAGGCTGTTCACGGTAAAGTGTATAATTCTGAAACAAAACTTTTGAAAAAGAATCACTGCATATAACTTTGTATATGTGCATTGGTCAAGTGGAAATTTTTATGCTAACAATTGGTACGAACAGGTATTTTTCGCGAAAAGGTTTCAAGACCAGTTCTACTCCAAAAAGGCTTTTGTTCATATGCCCTTTCGTGGTTGGATGATTTTAAATGTCACGTGCCTCAAGTGTCTGCCCGCGAATCGTGGACGTTCAATATCGGAGTACGTTATTACGATTGGCCCAGTCGAATGAGAACATGTCTTCTCACGTAGACACGCAGCCAATAACTAAAGGAAGTAGTGGCTATGGACGTAGAATATTGAAGTCTAGCAGGCCATAAATATGTTTGCGAAATACACAAGGATACAAATAAATTGAAAGTAACTTCTACACACGGCTTTAAAAATGGCTAATTTTACCATGAACAGCCTATATACTATAACGCATATACATTCCTAACGATTCCACGGTTTCACTTACGGGCCGCGGTGGTGTAGAGGTCAGACTACTCGTCTCTCACTAGGCGAACCGGGTTCGATGCCTGGTGGCGTCGCTCCCGAATTTTTGTATTGGGAATCGTGTCGGACGATGCCGCTGGTCGGCGGGTTTTCTCGGGGATCTCCCGTTTCCCCCGCCATTGTTTTCTGGCGCTGCTCTCTTCGCCCTCATCGGCTCTCAAGACCTTGATGTTAGGAGCCACCCAAATCTCTCCACCCCACGGTTTCACGAAGCAAGTGATCAGATCAGGCCTACGGGAATGTCAATTTTACTTACATAAGGCAGAACGAGAGTAAGGGAAATTATGTCCTAATAAATGTTTTCCAAAGTACTTAATTAACACAGTAAAGGGTATATGAGTTGTCTGGTTGGTCAGTACCTCCCAATTAGAGTACGCAAGACTTGTGTATTTCACTGTGCTTATGATATAAAGTGTCAGATACACGATATGGCATGTATCTCGGCTCGTCCCACCGGGGACAGCTAATTACTGGCCTAATTTTCACAGTCGCCTGATAACAGCCGCAGAACTCTGGAGCGAACACGTGACTAACTTTCTGGCTTATCCGCTCATCGCGCGCTAAACAGTATAATGCCCGCTTGCTGATAGCGGAAGAACATTTGTAAAGCGACTTCGTGTGCTCGCGCCCCGCGGCTCGACGTATGGTCTCTTGCACAATGGCGTTACAGCTAACGAGAGCAGAGTATACACACTGCCCCTCCATAAATTTATAAAAGGTCGTCAGAATAGAGTAATTAGGCTCACGAACCGGACCCCACGGTCCTACGGATTTTCGACCTTCAGCTTTCTGTTCATTGGCTGCTGCTCCAGTATGTAGCTAATTACCTCAGACGAGATGGCACGGGATTCGGTGCTTGCTTGCTTGCCGGTCTATTATTGGTACAGAATTCACCTGGGCGTGTCCAATAAACTGTGATCAAATTGCAAACATTACAGAAATACACGTGTGATTGAAGTCTAGCTTGCCGTAAAATGAACTCGCGGCGAAATTTTCCATTCCCAAGTTATAATGTATTTCTGATAATACACATCTTCGCTTCTTGGTTACACTTTGCTCTTTATTATGCAGCAAGTAATTTAGGTTTTGATCGCACAAAAATTACAGTTTTAGAGAATCATAAATATCTCAAGAGGGCGTCTAAAGGCTTGCTCACTCTGGTATCTCTAGAAGGGAAGTTGCTTTAAAACTTTCAGATTCCCGACTTTTAAAGGAGGCGGAATACACGCAATTCTTTCCCAAAATTTACACCAAGTCGCTAGCTTCAGCTCTTCATATACACTTGTCAGAAAAGTATAGCTAGTGGTCCGATCTGTAGCGTTATTTTTGCATATATATAATATGTTTGATTTCCATCTACTAATTACTACCGTACGTTGACAAGACGGTAATTTGAACTATAATAACGGATAGTTAATAAAAAAATCTGATCTGGATTTGAATCTGTAAGTTGTGCCTCAAAATCTGGTTTTTTTTTTTCAACCTCGTCGGGAGAACTTCACTTACTGTACTTAGCTGTAAAACAAAATTATTTGTGAAATATAGTTTTCGGCGTACTTGATAGACACATTTTAAAATTTAGTAATTAGAGAGGTTTCATCTAAAATGTTATATGCAATTTTTGTTTCAAACTGTTCCACCATGACTTCTTATACACAGAAAGGTTAAAAAATGAAAGATGCTGTATTTTTTATTTCATTAATGCTAAGCGTGCAAATCGTTCTTCACCACAACACATTACATCGCAGTTTAGTTTCACATGACGCAAAACTATGAAATGTAACTATTTTTTCTTTTATGTTCACTTTTCTTGCCGCACTTCTTGTGTTGGTAATGCTAACGAATATTTAATCCTTATTCACACAGTGTTGCTTATCTCCGAAGTGCTTGTACACTTTTATTACAAAATCTTTATTCCGATCCGGTCTAGCGGTTTCCTTTCTGACACTGACAAAAGTGCATACAATCTTAATCTGCTGCAAGCTGGAGTTGCAAGGCTGGCGGAGAATCATTGCCGTTCGATGCAAGAAAGACGTTTCTTAGGTCTTTTATTTTTTTCTGTTCCCGAGTGCCTGTGCGTTTCTGCGTGCATGCGTGTCCCTGGCAACTGTGATGCTTAAAATTTCGTCAATATTCTTTACGAAATTGGGGGCCTCGGTGACTGAGCGGTTAGCCTGCCCACTTCCCACCAAGGCTAACCGTGCCCAAACCCAGGCCGGGTCACTTCGGATTCTCGCAGGTGGGAATAGGCGGATTTTCTCGGGGATCTCCTGTTTCCCCCGCCCTTGCATTCCAGCGCTGTTCCATATTCACTTCAATCGCCCTCATCGGCTCTCAATATCTCGATGTTAAGAGCTGTCCAAACCTCTTCACGCACTCACAAACTTACCGACCTGTCACAAATACGAAACGTGGCCACCGGACTATAGATCTGGTGGGATCACCAAGTTGGCTACTGTGCGACGCAGCGCCTTGGACGCTGAGTGGTGTGTTTCAAGAGAGCCGGCTCACGTGACGAGGAAACAATTGCGAGGTGAATGGTCGGCGACGGAAACGGAGTCCCAGGCGAGATAATCTGACGCCGCTTCCTCCACGACTTCGTCTGGGCCAGCACAACGCGGCGTGGGAGGATGCCGAGGCAGCGAGACGTATCGAGCAGTGTAGCCGAATGGCGGGGAAATTTTCCGTTTGACGGGAAATTTCCGTAGCTGGCGGGGAAAACGGGAAGAGATGAGAAAAAAAACGGGACACTTTGAACTAAATTTACGTATCGATTTTCATCATTATTTTGAATAGAGGCTGTTCACGTTAAAATAAGCACTTTTGAAAGCCCTGCTAATGATCTACTTGTATGTACGTTGTGTATTCCTCCGCCCTAATGTAAAATTATCACTGCCATGGCCTCATTATTTTATTCATGCCTCGGTCAAATGAAACTGTGAAATTATTAAGAAAGTAGATACTTTACAATTCTGTTCATTCTTACACTTCGATTAATTGAAAAAAAAAAAAAAAAAAAAAAATGAAGGGTTCACAAATGGTTGCTTAACAATTTTTATTCGACGTTTGATATGGAACTACTTTCCATCCATCTTTACCAACTTTACTGGGTGAATATCAGTCAGTGCGCCCATTAAAATATATGCATGCAGGGGCAGTGACTTTTTTCTAAGGTTCATTTCTAAAGTGCTCACTTTAACGTGAACAGCCTTTAGCTACAATTGATCCCCAGAGCATAATAACAGGATGTATATTTTAAATACATACGATTTTATCTCGAACATTTCTTGTCTTCTTGTCATTATTTTTCATTAGATTACTACATACACTTTCTATTGTGGTTTGGGAATAAAGTGGAGTAAATCAGTACAGAAAGACTAACAGTAAACTAAATTTGACGTACATTTTTTTCGAACAGTTGGATGAGAATTTTCGGTCAGCTTTGCGGGAATTTGCGCTCCGATGATTTGGCAGCACTAGTATCTAAACGGACCACGGTGTATCGTCTATTCGCGGTTTCTTCGCACTTTTTGAATCAAACCTATGAAAAATCACCCCATGTATTACGTGATTAGTTATTTTTTAAATATGTCGTGTATCACAAGCGTTTTTTTTACCTACGTTAACATAAAAGTGTATCAGTTTTCATTAAATTAAAGTTTTATGTATATTTCATTTATAAATTATAATATTTCACTTATAATAAATATGAATAAAAACAGTGAGAAAACATGTGTGTTGGTAGCGCCTAGGAATATATAGTTCTCGTGCAAAATATTATTACAACTGAGTGCGCACGAATTCAGTGCGCTGTCCTTTGGTGTAATGTTTTAGACGTAGTTAAGCTTAGTTTGCACGAGGCGGAGGAATATCCTGGAATTATAACTTCAGCAGGGCTTCAGAAAAGTGGAAGTAACCGCGAACGGATTATAGTGGGTTGGTTAGCGCGCTCGACTCCGGCCGAGGCGATCAAGGGTTCGATTCCCGACACGGGGCCACGCCCGATCACCGCGTGCGGGGGAACGTGGAGGACGTCCGCTCGGCGGGTTTCCTCGGGGTACTCCCACGTTCGAGCCTTTATATTTCGTCGCTGCTCCTCTGCGCTTCACTCGTGGTTGTCGAGTGCCTTCAGATCTCTCGAACTAAACCCATCTTCGGCGCGACTAGAAACCAAATTGGAATCCCTAGTCGTAAAAAAAATATATAATGCCCTCCCAACATTGCGATATGCAGTCACCGGAGGCTGGATTTATCGCAAACGAGATCTGTGATAGTAGAATATTATTAAAGGCGGTTCACGGTAAAGTGAGCACTTTTTAAACCAACCTTAGAAAAGTATCACTGCACTTATCAGAATTCGTTTTAACGGCTGCAGTGAGAGGTATGCGCCCAGTAAAGTTGGTAACGATGGAGAGAAAATAGTTCCATTTCCTAACGTTGAATTGAACGCGTTAGGTAAACATTTGTGACTGTTGAAATCATTACTTTGGGGGTTTTTCCAGTGAATTTTTGGGTGTAAGAATCTGCAAATTTGGGAAATATGAACTTTTATGATAATTTCACAGTTTCGCTCGAGTGGCGTATGAATAAAGTGTTAAGGCTCACGGTAATGTTAATATTACATATGGTGGAAAAATACGCATTGTTCGTGCAAGTATATCTTAAGCAAATCTTTTAAAAGTGCTCAGTTTATGGTGAACGGCCTTTACACGTAATGAAAGACAGTGGATTAAACTTCAGGTGTGACTTTGTACTTATATCATTTAAGTTATGGAAACTGCAAAGGAAAGCCCTCAAAGTGCTATTTTTCCAACCATTTAAATTATTTGTTCAACCTTTTTAATTATTTTTTTCTCTTTGAATATATTTATAGACTGTACACGGTAAAGCGAGCACTTTTGAGACCCTATTTACTTTTTTTTCCTTTCAGCCATTTTTTTCTATACTTTAACCACATTGCCATGCAAGTAATAAACATAGTGTGTATATGTTACCGTGCTCAGAAATTAACGTCTAAGGCTAAAATAAAATATATTTAGTTACAAGTATTTCAAATTAGAGGACTTTCAAATGTTCTCAATTTACCATGAATAGCATATAACAGGATAAATTTTAAAAGTGGTAACCGTATATAATTGTTTTATACCATTCGTGAGCAAAAACAAAATCGTATCCCCAGAACATTTATATACTGAGATACGGGAACACGCGTTAGCACTGATTTTACCGGAAATATCCTGTTAGGCGGTCCGCTGCTTTAGAGATCGGGGGGGAAGAGGCCCAATAGCGTCACTTCTCCCACCAGAGAGGCGCCCAAACAGCTCTCTGGTTACTATCGGCATCAAGTTAAGAATAAACAGAGCTCCCGCCCCCTCTCTACTAGTCTTTCCAACACTATTAACTAAGAGCATGTTTTCCAAACACTCGGTCTCCTGTAGCATTCTATTTAATTTAATTTAATTTAACGCATGCAATAATTTTCGAATTTTTACTTCTCTGTCGCAAGGGTTTTTACGTCTCTCTTGGCGGTTTTTCCCTTGCTCTTCATAGTTAAGACCAGCTCTTAGTACACTTAGGGAGGTAGTTATGGCCCCAAAGTGCAGGCCATGGCTGCCCAATCCCTCTTTGCCGCGATGCATGTCTCCTTGCAGGAATTCCTTCCTAGTACGCGTAAGGGGTTAGCCCTGAGAAGCAATAAAATCCTGCCCTACCTTTGGGACTTAACTTCGAATAACACTTAGAATAAGGTAGCTAAAAAAAAAAAAGTACCCTTCTTTAGCGCAAAGTGTGGCTCCGAAGCATGCTGTGTGTAGTCACTCGTTAGACCCAGCGGGCAAGGGATAAGTCTCCCTATGGTGCGTAGGGTCTCCCGGCGACGGGGCTGAAGCCATACTCACAGTGCGTATAGGTAGTCGCTCTCGTCTCCGACGCCCTTGGGCTGGGTGTAGGGAGACGGGTCCACAAACTTCTTGGTTGCCATGGCAGCGGTGCTGTTGTCGTCGGTTCTCCGGAAGCTCCCAAGTCGCGTCGTTCCTAGCGACACCACGGCTTGCTCGAGACAGAAGGCGCCGCCGATAACGGAGAGGACATTTATGTGAAGGCGGGTTATCCAAGGTCGCCTCCGGTGACGCAACACGTCGCGCGAGTATCGGCCAATCACCGGCCGGGAAGCTACGCAACACCCCGCCGATAGGCTACTACGTTGGCGCGCGCCGGGGATAGTATTTTTTTTTACGCTACGTAACGAACGACTTACGCAGAACAGAACCTTTTTGTCGTCTCGAGTCCATCGGCATCGTGTTCTATTTGTGTTTTCTTTACGCGCGGTGTCTATCGCAAACGCTGGGAATTTTCCATTTCCATGTGATGGTGTTGCATCATAATTACGTAAAAGGCGGGTGTTCGTATTTCTGGCGAGACTGACGCAAACAGCTGAAGAGTTTGTAAACGTTTCTTTTTCGAAATTTCCGTGCACGGAAAAATTTGCTCATGAAAAATCCAGGAACACAGCATGGCGAGTGACACCGCGTTTTCCGTTCTCGTTCTTATTCACGTCGTTCGACTATTAAAAGAGCGCTTTACATACGCAACTCGAATCTGAAGATATTTTCAAAACCAGCATACGTAGAAGTGCCACGTGTGCAAGATTAGAACCCAGCACTTCGTTGTCTGAAACGATGTTAGTTACAACAACCTGAAAGGTGTAAAAGGGCATTTTCCCAAAAAGGAGGCCCTTGCTGATCTATGTGATTTGTGAATCATTGACGCGTAAATACTATAATGAACTTATGAACATTTAGTATAAAACGCTTTGTCAGCACGTGTACACTAAAAATAATTGTAAAATTGATGTTTATTTGAGCCTTGATTAAGAATAAGTATATATTCTTGAGATTGGTTGGGTATGTAGGTGCTCCAGTACAATCATAACGTTTTGAGACGGTGCCAGCAGCAACCATCTTTTACACCAGTTTTAATAAGAAATAGACATTCTTACCAATAATTAGTTCCTCTGATTTATTAATAATCAAACAAACAAACTGAGAAATGCATTTTGTTTCTATACCTGGCGCGAGAATTCTGCTTGGACTTAGCTGGTTATAAAGACTCGGCAGTTTTCTCTTTTTTAAAGTTATTCTAAACATATTCGTGCAGACACAATTGTATGATGACTTTGATACTAAACGCGGAAAAAGCCTCTAGAATCCGGGACTAAGAGTTACCCTAAATCCCCGATTGGACTGGAAATGTAATAGTAGAGCAGGTGTTTATATAGGCTAGAGACAGTTTTGAGGAGACGAGTAGCTAAATATTTGTCGTGAGGCAGAACTAGAATTTCATAAGGCATTTTGACACACCATGCATCATGCATTATTAGTATTTTCATCTCGTGAGTCTGTGGCTGAGATACTCGCCAAGAGGTTCTACCTATATGAGTTTTTCGACCCAACCTCAATCTGCACTGTAAGAAATTTTCTGGTAAATTTCCTAAATTGCAATGGAGGTTTCTAACCTATACGCTGTGTGGAAATAATACCACGTGTCAGACTGCAAATATAGGAATGTTGAGCATCGCTACTATACAAGGCTGGGTCCTTCCCTACGCCTTTGTTCGCAAGTGGGAATCGTGCCGGACGATGCAGTTGGTCGGCGGGTTTCCTCAGGGATCTCCCGTTTCCCCCGCAATTTCATTCAGGCGCTGCTCCGAATTCACTTAATTCACCCTCGTCGGCTCTCAAGACCTCACTGTTAAGAGCCGCTCAAATCTCTTCACTCACCCTACGCATTTGACTGTTTCGTGAGCAATTGTAGGAAAGCTAGTTTACCATTCGCGTTTTCTCACTATTCTTCGTATTTATTAATATGGTAATGCTGAGTGTGATTTCGTCAGTGCTAACATTTCCTTCTAGTACTGAAGGGGAAAAAAAAAAAAAAAAAAATATTAACAGATGGAACTTTTTCCTATGTTCGATCCAATTTGATTTCATAGCCTATTCGGTCCTAATTGAAATTTAACTCTGAGCAAAATACATGTATGTGTATTTTATTAATTACTATACAGACAAAAATCATCATCAGGTTTAACAGTCGTCTTCAGAGCAGTGAAATTGCGTACACTGCTAATAACTAAGAACCTGCCAAATCCGTGGTATAATCTGCCATCACAACAGACGTCAACAGTTCTTATTACTCAAGGTCACGTCATCTCGTAGGTAAAGGTTATTGCAGTTATTTTGGCATCTAAGAAAAAAATATACGATATCTGGGTGCGTAATATTGGCTGGAAAAGGGGGCCTACATGTCCTGTGGAAATTTGGAGTTGATTTATAAAAAGAAACTTAAAAACAATTTGCTATTCCAGTGATGAAAAACCGTTTTAGAATCTGGACTGTCATTTGTGCCTGATGGTACCTCTTTTCCACTCTGACCTGTCACGAAGAAATGTATGGGCTGTGGAATACTCCAACCTCTCGTGGCATTTCCATCAGTTTCACATGGGAACTTCTGCCTGTGCCTCATCCTACATAGGAACCACAGTGCAGTTTGCAAGAACTGTGAGGGAGAACTTAGCTTAGTTGTCAGCATAATAGGGGCTTAATTCGCCTTTGAATGATTCGCCGAGTGAACATCACGTGCTTTTTTTAGGATGTTTCAAATAACCGTAGTCACTTTCTAAGCTTATCGAAGGAGTTTTCAGGACCAAGGGCTCCAAAGTGGCGATTTTCTACAGCCTAATAGTGGACGTCTATGTATACGGGAACAGTTACTTCCATATATATATATATATATATATATGTATTTGAAAACTGAAAATAGCCTGGTTGTCTGCTGTAACTGGTGACAGTCTGAATGTGTAATATAGCACAAAGGACTGAGGGATTTTCATAGACTGCTCAAAGTTTAATTTAATTTAAAAGCTATGTGTGCGCACACTATAGAAATGGTCTTTTATCACTTCTTGCTCTGAGGAAATATATATTTGTGGTGATAAAAAAAAAAGTGTCAGAGGCCACAAAAATTTTATGTCAATATATATTTTGTTGCAACAACAACAAATCTTTTATTTTAATATCTAGTGGCAACTTTTACGGTCACCAATAAATTCGGTGAGCTGTAAAGCAATAGCGTGTTAGACGCTGCTGCAATGCCACCCTGCTAGGAACAATATTGCGGGGCTCAGAGAAGTGTTTTGCATGTTGCCGGCTTTCGTAGGTTGGTAGTTTATAGTCTATTCGTGGTTTCTTCACACTTTTTGAATGAAACCTTTGAAAAATCACCCCATGTATTACGTGTTTAGTTATTTTCTAAACATGCCATGTATCACAACCGTTTTATTGCCTCTGTGAACATAAAAGTGTATTAGTTTTCGTTAAATTAAATTTCTAAGTATACTTTATTTATAAATTAGAATATTTCACTTATAATAAATAAGAGTAGAAAACAGTGAGAAAACATGTGTGTTGGTAGCGCCTAGTAAGAAATGGTTTTTATGCAAAATTTTATTATAACTGGGTGCGTACGAATTCGGTGCGTTGCCCTTTGGTGTAATTCAGTGGACTTAGTTAAGCTTTGTTTACACGAGGCGAAGGAATCTCCTGGAAGTAGAACTTTAGCAGAGCTTCAGAAAAGTGCGAAGTAACCGTGAACGAATTATATGTATGGTTTAACCGTCTCATCGACACGTAGAGTGAATATGAGGTGGAGGGATATCGTTGGCTGCGCACAACCAAATTCCGTGTTCCAACAGTGACTTTGCTTTCGTAATACGACTATCATAAACGACGTGTATAGGATTTGAGGTTAGAAAACTGCCCAGATAAACAAATGCTTTGAGATATTTGTGTACTTCCTCCGGCCAAATTTTAACGCTATTATATTGAATTCAATTTGGCAAAAATATGTTATTTATATAAAATTGTTTCTATTCTGAAAATTGAGATATAAACTAATAAGTTTATCACTGTCGAATTTGACTTTCACAGTTTTTTTTTTTTTCGGGATAGGCTAGTAATGGGTACATGCGCAGAAGAATGATCGGTCTACCTCGCCTTTAGTCTATGCATCGACAGCACTATCAGGTACGGAAGTGGATTTTATTACGGAATCATCCTAGCGTTCGGCTGCAGTGATTTCGGACAATCATGGAAAACTTAAACTGAAGTAATGATGGTCTAACCAGGAATCGAATCCGGGTCGTCTGGAATTGGAACCCAGTGACCAGTGTATTACCACTGCGCCACCGAGCTTAGAGCAATGGGCTTAGACTCGAGCACGCTCACGGCCCAGATCCAACAAGTTACCCACAAGGTCTGAACACTTCACCAAGCGAAAAGTTTATTGTCTGGAATTATTTATCTATATCTAGGTACACATATTACAAAACTAAGTCGCCTGGCCGCGTGTGTCTGTGTATTAGGCCAAGGATTCTAAACTACTTGATGGATTTTGATGCGGTTTTCGCCATCATTTAGAGAATTTCTTGAGGACGGTTTAGGTACATAATACATCAATATATAAAGAAAGGATGGTAGATAAATGTCGACGTTTTATAATCAAGTCGGAAAAAGACACTTTTCGGGCATTTACGTGGCTTACGCTGACTAAACATAAAGGATACTCCAGATTAATGTACTACAGAATTGTAGAGTTCAAAAAGGTCTACAAAAAGCCCGCGACATCATATGTTTATCTTTTAAGGATGACCCACAGTACCTATTTTTGTCTTTTAGGGGTTAATTTACAAATACATTGTGAACAACGCAGTATTAATCATATGTTAGTAACCTTAAGCATTAAGTGTATATACTTGCTGTAAATCTAAAAAGGCTATATTTGTAGATCACACCCGAGCGAGGCCGGGGCGGGTCGCTAGTTAAGAATATATCTCATGAATTCGTAACGTGATGTAAGGCAAATATGGTGTCGTAGTCAATCGCAAGACTAAGCAGCCAATTTGAGCGAGCATGCGCAGATATCCAGTTATAGTTGTGTATCCGCCGTGAAATATAATGTTGAGGAAAACCTTCCCCGGCCATATTGGATTCTTGGTTTTTCAAGTTTGTTTATGTTTTCAAAAAAGAAAATTCCGAAAGTACCCGTATACTTAACTAGATATTTAGAGAGACATGCAAAGTTCGCGTTATTTTTTGGCATCAAGCTAAAATTTACAGTACTGTATATACTCGAGTCATTGTCGTTTCTCAATTGGTTGCTACTTAGATGTGAAGTCACTCCGTTTCTGAGTAAACTGCGTGTGATTGGAGCACACAATGACAAAGTGGTCATTTATTGACGCAGAGTTACCCGAGGCGTGTCAAGTAAAGAATGGTCCAATGGCAAATGTAATTCAAAGGAAGAGTGTTTTTAATTTAAAATTTAATGCGAAATTTGTAGGTCTCGGGTTATTAACCTCACATAATAGTGCAGACGTAACGACTGAACTACCAACTCTTTTTTTTTTACATGGTTGATTATGCCACATTTTGGCAAAATTAGTTTTTTGACGTAATTATGAGTTCGTAGGTCTCTTGTCTTAGCCGTACTTCACGGTCAGTAGATAGTTGGGTATAGGAGTACTTTCGGATTTTTTTTGAAAGTAAAATAATCAAACTAGAAAAAACTGAGAATCCAATATTGCGGGAGATGGTTGCCCTTAATGTTATTGGCGTTATTGCCGCCAACTGAATATTTAGTAGCAAACGTTAAATACAGATAGACCTGTGTAGATCTGAAGTCGACGGTTTCATTATTCAGCATGCATTTGCTGTACGCCAAGTGTTGCTGTTTTATTTTATGTGAGTGAGATAAAAGCCTGATATCCGAGAGGAAATCTGTGCTCAGCGCAGCTTTCTGACTGAGCGAGGCACACTCTTACTTACTTCAGTCGTCCATCAAACTCGAACTTAAGAATTTTGTGAAGTATAGTCTAACAAAGTTGTAGTAACATTAACTAAAGGACCTGTATCCATAATGTGCATTTTTGAGTAGTGATAAACATAAAACAATCTTAATTATCTTGCATATTCTTAAACTTCTTTAAGACTGAGTTTTCAAACGGATACTCCATGAAAATTATTTAAATGACTTGAGAATACTTTGAAGATGATACGTATTGCTGATATTGCGATCAAGCTTATAGAGATGTATGGTTATTTACGTTGCAACAAGTAGTTCAAAATTTGCATTTATTTGCACTTAATACCTGACAGCTAGATGCAGTAAATGATGTTTGGATACCAAGACGTTTTAGCAATGGAAGGGAAATATCAGAGTACGTGGAACGCTGGTGTGATTGCCGATTATTGCTGTACAGCGACACGAAATGACCACAGGAGTAAACCAAGGAAAGTTCATTATTGCGGTTCCAGTTGTCCAGATAGTACTTTTCAATTTTTCGTTTGGGGTTGTTACTTGTGATTTTTTTTCTCACCCTAAAGTCAGAGGAAAATAGATGTAGAAAAGCAATAAATTTAGAGTTCTTTTATTTATTTCAAATTGTACAAATTGTGTGTGATGGAAAAATTAATTTTCAATTGCTCTTGCATAATCACGTGTCGGAATCATAATTTTATTGATTTTTAATACACAAATAAAATCAATCAATTACACAAGTGAAGTAATCTGTCTCATTAAAGGTAATGTTATGAAAATCCAGCGTAAGGTTCAGATCTAAACTATGCATAAATTGTTTTACACAGAACAGTCTAAAAATGACATACTGGCGTAGTTAGTGACTTTTTTTAAATGTAAATTATTTCTGCACGTGAGTTGATTTTTATTATTTGCGTATTCAGAAAATATTAAGACTGTGATTTTGATATTTGATTGCGCTAAATATATGAAACCGGTTTTCTTTATTTGCTAAAAATGTTACCACGCGTAGTGTTTACAAGCTGAACATAGCTTACCACAAATATAAAATAATACATTTTCCTTTATCCAGAACTCTTACATCAGTGAAGTTTAGACGTCATGATCATCAACTTACTTTGTAGAATTTTTCGCTAGTACGTTTTTAGTTTCACTGATTTCGACGAGCAATTCTCATTACTTGAGCTTCTATGTGAATTATACTGTATTAGTACTGGAATCATTTAAGCATTCCTAACGATAAATTTCGTGTAATTTTTCCATTATATTCACGTAATACGAGAAAATCGGGGAAATTCCTTAAGTTGATACTCATAATATCTGAAAATGAAATTTGCTGACCGTGCACGATTTCCAGACTGAACCGTTACAGTTCATATTTAATGTTTAAAACCGTTGCACTACAACTGTCGCTTGGTATTTAGTTTTCAAACCAACTTAAAACAACACGTTGACGCGTGCCCAGGAAAGAGTAATGTATTATTTACGAGGGCTAGTCGAGTCAAACTGTGGCTCTCGACTCCTTAGGCTGAGTGCAACGTAAATTCTGGTTACGTGACTTTAAAGAGAGGAGGCTGATGTAGTCATTTTTTAAGTTTTTTTTTGTTCGTGACGGCAGTATCACGAGACACATAGAGGTGACCTAGCGTTTCGTTGGTGCTCACCCGGTGTACAGGACAGGTCTTGTGGCCTGTTCGGCCGGGACGAAATCATGAGCTACTGTCATGGCCAGGCGAACGGGCTGGGCTGGCCCTTAATAAAGGCTGTTCACGATAAAGTCAGCACTTTTGAACTCAACCTTAGAAAAAATTCACTGCTTCTACCTGCATATATTTTAACGGGCGCACTGAGTGGCATGCGCCCAGTAAAGTTGGTAACGATAGAGGGAAAGTAGTTCCATATCTCAACGTCGAATAAAACGTGATAGGTAACCACTTGTGATAACATAAATTATTTCTTCCCTTTCTGTTTTTTATGCGTTGAAGTGTAAAAATTAGCAGATTTGTAAAACATTTTCTTCAGTGATTATTTCATAGTTTCACTTGACCGACGCATGCATAAAGTGATGAGGCCCATGGTAATGTTAATTTTAAATAAGGCGGAAGAATATACAACGTACATACAAGTAGATCTTAAGCAGGGCTTTCAAAATTGCTCAATTTACCCATGAACAACCTATAACTAGATTACCTGGGGTCTTGTTGACTCGCTGATGCCCAGTTGCACCATCGTGGTTCGAAACTCGATCCTAGATCGGATGTAAGATTTTCACAGAAAACTGTTGCACCCTCTTCTAACATCTTTGGTTGCACCATTCGTGGTTGATCTTACATCCGATCTGGGATCGAGTTTCGAAGCTCGATGGTGCAACTGGGTATGAGACTGCTTCTCCAGTTGACTGGCGGGCTGCTGGCTGCCGTTGGCTTCACCAGGACGTGAAGTGCTGCTGTTGTGGCTGATGCCCGGGAGGGACTGTTGGCTGTTGAACTGCTGGCTCCTGAACCACGGGTTGGCTAGCACTAGCGGAGGTTATTCTCCTCTTCTGATAGCCTCCACTAGGGGGTGTGGTATGCGAGTGGTTCTAACAAGTGGTGGAAAAAGAGGCTGTGGTAATTGTGAGGAGTGAGGCCCCTCAGGTGGATTGCAAAGTGCCGGTGTTGGAATGGGTTCGCAGCCCAAGCTAGCTTTGGAGGAGTAGGTTGCCCCTCTTAACTTCCTCCGGACACCGCCCACTCTGGTGTATGGCAAAGGAAAAAGGTGCAAATCACTACCTCGCCAAAGTGAAGCTGGCGACTACATTCCCTACAGTCTAAAAAAAGTATTGTACTTTTACAAGGAAAATCCTTGGAAACCCAGTTGCCAAGGAAATCCTTTGCAAAACTACAAAGAGTTTTCTTGCGAAATATGCAAAGCATTTCTTTGTAATATTACAAATGATAGCTTTGTATTGTAACTGACATTATTGAAAAGTGTACATAAAAATGCTTTTTTTTTCTTCCAGAAAACAAATGTGATGAATTAACAACAGAAAACAATTAAGAAATAATAATTATAATATAATTTACGAAAAAATATTACACCCCGCCGACACGGGGATCAGAACCCACAGCCCTTGTATTGTTAGTCAGCACCTTTAACAGCAATACCAACTTGATTTAAGACTTTAGCACTTATTTTTACTATAAATATAAGTTCACAATCATACAAAATTATATTGATCTTATACGGTTAAGAAGAATAGTTACATTTATTTCTAGTTAAGAGTTCGGTTGTTGAGTTACGAGATTTGGACGACTCTTAACAACGGGGTATGAAGAGCCGATTTAAGAGTTTTGTGTAGCTAGGAAACACTAACAAATAATGAATAATACGGTTGTCTTAAGTGTTTTACGTAATTCAGACTTGCAATACATATATTTTTGTACGCAGATACACTTTACATCGCCAATAGTTTTTGCACAAACAGCTATATACGGTTTTACGTTGTTGAGTATCTGCCATATTGCTGAAGTTCGTTGAAACGGGTCAGTATAGTACAAACATTTCCTAAGATCCATTACAAATACGGAAATTATAGTTTTACAAGAGAATTATTTGTGCTGTTACAAGCATTTGTAGAATTACAAAAAAATTCTCGGTAAAAATTACCAATTTTTTTTAGAGTTAACCGTGTACTTCTAAGGATCGCAGTCGTACAGGCGAGCGTTATACCCTGTGCTCATTTCGTCCAGCCCCGTGGAGAGTGGTGTACAGAGGGGCGGATTGGCTCAAGCTGCACGCCAGGACATAGGTGTGGAATCCACGTCAAAGCTAATTCCAGCTCCTTTCCAACCCCATAAAGAGCGGTGGAGGACCAAGGAATAGCCTGATTGGCTGATTAACCTGGTGGAGGAGTTTATAGTGGTCGGGGCTCTACTATGCTGTTCCGGGGGCACAGCAAGGGTGTCCGTCGAATGTGTCGGTATTTAGCTTTGTGTAGCTTGGGCTGCCGACTCCACTCTGACAGACTGAATACTACGTAAGGATAACACTCAGTGACATTCAGAAATTAGTACCTCGGAAGTTAATTTTGATCACGTGTTTTATTTAGAGAGAATAGAACACGGTGGCCCGTACTACCTCCTAGTCTAACCTTGATTGAAATGGAAGTTTTAAACTAGTCTCAGCCAGGTGAAGGCGACCTGGTTATAAACATGGAAGGAAGGCGATAATGCTGCTAGGTAAATACTGTACAACTCAGCCCTAACTATCTACCCTTTGTTGTCCTGAAGCGACAGGAGCTGATGACTACCAGAAGGGCAGTGGTGGGTATTGCCGTTACCGTTCGGTAAGGCAGGAGGGGTCTTTGAAGAGGATAGTCAAACGTTACCAAGGGGTGGTAAGGAAGGAGCTGTTCGACGTCTCTTCGGGAGCTGTTGGTCCAGTCTCCCAGAAGCAGGAGGGTCTGTCGATGGCGCAGAAGAGGTTTCTAGAGGGGTTGACGTCAATTGTATGCTTCTTCCGGCCCTGAAGAGAGCAGTGGAGGAAACATAGAGTTAAGTTTTCGATTCTTTTTTTTCCCTAACCTACCCTAAAGCCGATATTCCACAATACCTGCAGCCGTACTTGGTTCTTGTACAAGCTTCTAAAAGCTCTGGTGCACGAGTCGGCATACCAGCCACCATATTAGCCGCCATGGAAGATTCATATAACACGACAGCAGTTTGCGTACTAGCATTTGGGACCCGCGGTGGGTGCGCAGTGTGTGGTTTGTAGTGAATATGAACCCCATTCGTAGAACAGCTACCAGTTAGTAACTTGCGTAGGCCTATGAAAAAACTAGCTAGCACATCTTAATTTTGCTGTATTAATGTTCGCCTTTTAGATAAAATGATTGCTTACCATTATAGTTTCATTCATTTTCTTGAACAAGACGTGAAGTCACTAGAGTACGATGTATTATTTTAAATTTTGACGAAAATTACTTACCGGTTGCAAAATATAGTTTTTTTTACGTACCGGGATATTACCAGCATGTAAAATTCAATGATAAAAAATATAGGCCCGACAGAGTTTTGAACTCACTCCCAAAAGATAAACTTCTGTATCGAGCGCCGCAACTCACACTTTACTACCAGTTTCCAAGCGAGATCCCAACTTCATATACATTAGATACGATAAATAGTTAGAATTAATGTTTTCATAGAGTAGGCAATGTTTTAAGTATTTAGAACGATTTTAAACAGTAATTCAAAATTGCCATAGCAAATATTATTCGTCACTGTAGTATTTTAAATCTATATGAAAGAGTTTCAACCTCACAGATGTATAATCAAGATGGAGGCGTCCTTTTCTGTTTATTCATCAACTCGTTTCAAGTAGTAGCCCTGGGGAGCGCCCTACGTTCTGAAATGACGATATGATTGGCCCGGTACGAAAGCCGGTGTGGAACCTGCCACGAAAAATAGGACGTGTCCAGTTACCAAACCTGGTACGAAATCTTGCCGTACAAGACAGTAAATGCCATGACGGGTCCCATATAACTGCCGCTACAGTGGACCTTGCACAAGCTTTTACAGAATCTGGTATCGTGTAATATCGCCTTAATTCTAAGTGTTAAGTGTAGACCCGAGGTATGAACGGGAGCTCATCGCGTCTCAGGGCGAACCCCTTACGCCTATAATGGAAGGAAGTCATGCAAGGAGACATGCATCGATTGGGGCCATGACTACCTCCCTAAGTGTAACTATAGTTAACCTATAACTAATATGAGAACGGAAAAAACCGGCATAGACACCTAACTAAACCAAATCCGCATTTACACCTTTATTAATTACGCCTAAGGGCTCTTCGAAAATTCAGTACGTATGCAATGAAAGAAGTATTTTATATGTCTATGAGTTTAGTTACCTAGTGGTTTTAAATGTTATCACAAGCAATTTATTCTAATGCGTGGCATTGTTTATGATCATTTGCTATTTCTGAGTCAGGCAGGATGTTCTTAAATTATCCCGACAAACTTGGGCTGCAGGTTAGTTACGATAAAAGAAGATGAAATCATATCTACGTGTTTATGGTCTGAAGTGAATCCTAACGTCAGTACATATCTTTGTAGTAGGACCTGAAACACTAGTTTATTACAACTGAAGATGGAATGCTGAGTGCCCGGATAATATTGAAAGTTAATTGTGGCATGCAGGTTAACAATCCATCTTTTAAATCACAACTATGTTACAGCATCACGCAGATTTAAGTAGAAATATGGGTAGTAACTGAGATTATTTCCATGACATGATTTGACAGACAGTAAAATTTGACAGACATTAAAATTTGAAGACAAAATAAGGCTATCATGTTTTTCCTCCCAACAAATTTTATCAAATAATCTTGAATGTGTTTGAAAATGTGTCACACTGTCAAATTTTATTACTGTGAGAGTCTAATTTGGATTATTATTTAAAACTTATTTTCGTAGTGAGATAATACTTTTGTTATTCCATGTAGTCTATTGCAGGAAGAAATGTAGGGAATATATAATTTTTTACGCTTCTTTACTAAATTCAAATTATATTTATCAGAGATGTTTCCTCCACAGTGAAATTTAATGCCTTGAATTCGTAATATTATGTGCAATTTTCACATAAAATGTCATTCATTTCCAGACAGTTTCTACATCAATTAATTATCTTCATAATCTACTTCGTTTCCAGCAATTGTTCGTTATTTTAAAGATTCTTGACGTCAATTTTTGTCGTGGACTATTCTGATTGGATGAGACCGTCAAAACGTCAAAGAATTTTTAGAACCGGTCCAATATTTATAATGTTTGATGGAAACTGAAGTCATCCAACTTTCTCAAACAAGTATGGCGGCATTTATAAAGTTTTGTTAACATCGTAACTAACTATTTGACCAAACTTATTGGAAGCAGTTTGACGGAAAATTTTTTTTACAGATTGACAAGGGCTTTACACATTATACAAAAACTCAATGTTACATGTTAAATACTTTCTCCAATATTTGTAATAAATAAACTAGTGTTTCAGGTCCAACTTCTTTTTTCGTGAGTAACATGCAGTAGAGGTTTATCGGTCTAATTTATTAACACTATCGTTTGGTAGTAAAGTGACATAAAAATCTTTGCTTTAGTCGAAAATTTTCCGTCGGGTTTATAAATATATAATTGGTCTAATTAAGACCAACTACGGCCTGTTGTTATAGCTAAGCGATAAATTTGATCTTTTGATTGCGTCACCATCACTCGTCCATGAAAGATCTTGTCAACACTGATGACATAACTTGTGCCGTCCAGGCTACAGATTTCCTATACTTGAATGCACAGATACAGCAATTATCTTCCCGTATAAAATTACGAAATAACTTATGCATCCTGTACCTTTACTTGCCTTAATATCACGTTTAGAAACCCAGTCTTGTATCCGCATGGATTAACATAGGCGCTTTGTTATAAAAGTACCTTTTTTTCAAGCCGCTCTTGTTAATTCAAAGTTCCCAGCATAAGAAAGAATTGGACTTCAGGAACTATCAAGACCAAAGATACAAGTAAAGTACAGGTTTCTTATGTTGAGACACTTTGACTTAATTACCATCCTTCCTTTAAAATATTGCCGTTTACTTTTATTGTTTTCATTCTAAAACAAATGCCTCAAAAAAAAGTGATAAATCTGCAGCTTTGTCAGACAGCAGCAGTTTAAGAACTTTTCTTCTAAAATTTGTTCACCGTCTTCTTATTGTTGAATTTTTCTTGTTTGTTTCCGTTATCTATGTCTACATTAATTTTCTTTATATTTGATTGACTATTTTCGCCATTAGTTGATTTGTACTACATATTCATAACAGTAGAATTGGGAGAATTTTCTATATTTCCATGATAGTTAATACTAGTAAAAAAAAAAAAAATCTGTTGAAATTAAAATCTTCCTTTGATCTGCACCCCATTGACGGAATCCGTTTGGAGCATACCTTACGAATAGTACCCATTGCTTCGTCTTTAAAATACTTTTTTTAGATGTCTCGAATTTTACGCATAATTATGTTTTACGCCTTAAAATTTTAAGCTTGGATAGATCGGGATATTACTGTAGCATTTTTTTCTGTAGGGATGCTGTCAATGACAGTTGAATGACTTCTATTGTGCAAACATCTCGCAGTGAGAAGTGCTTCATGCCACATTCTAAATCGAATTTTTAATTCTACAACAATGCACTAACTTTGTTTACTAACGTGAGATTTAAACGTTCAGCTTTACCATTCATATGAGGAGAATAAGGGGGAGTATTAGCGAAGATTATTCCTTTTTTTTACTTCATTTTAATAATTCATTTTTTTCTCTCCATATCGCCACGAATTTTATACAATCTTTTCTCCCATTTGTTTCACCTTGTTCAACGTATTCCTGTAAAGCCATACATCACTTTCATTTTTAAGTAACGTCACCACACAAAAAAGGGCAAATTCATAGAGGAAATAATGTAGTATTGGTATCCATCCCTTGCCGGCGGACTTATTGGACCCCCAACATCTGTGTGGATAATTCCAAGCGGTCGGCTTCCACGAGTTCGTTCAGATGAAAAAGGTGTTCTTGTTAATTTTGCTTGTGTGCATACAGTACAACTGTCTGCAATTTTATGTAACTCAAGTTTTATCTAGTTTCAATCCAAATTAAATTTTTAAAATTTTTTTTTTGTAACTCTCACTTAAGTGCCCAAGTTTTCAATGCCACAAGACATATTTTCGGCAGAAAATAGTGACATGTCTGGTTTTAGCTTAACTTCGTAAAGTCAAGAGTCTTAATTTTTCTTCTCACTTAAAATTAAATTACCATTTTTTTTTTTTTTTTTTAACTTCACTTTTACTAAAAAAAAAGCTCGTATAAAAATTTCAAGAGAGCATGCAGCCACTTTAAAAACTATTATTATTATACAATCACCCTTTTTTTGCTGTTCCTATGTCCCTAGTCAATGGATTTAGATTAGGCCCTAGTAAGTGAATCATGGGTTCTCATGTGAGACGTTGCTCCTGAATCCAATATTCAAGTGGAATCATTAGTGTTACATCTTGAAGAGTTTGCTGTCAAAAACGTAATTAGTTTGGTTTTATTTTTAAGGAAACAATTCTCCTCATCGTAATTGTTGTTAGGATTTTTGCAAATTTTCTATCGAAAATTTTTATTATTGTTTTGGCAGTCTTTACTGCTTTTATTATCATTAAAAAAAAAAATTCTAGTGAAAATTAACTAAATGTTTATCACTTTGACACACAACATAAAGTATTTTTTCAACAGAAAAAGAGGTAATAGCTAGATTATTTTTTGAGTATTTTTAATGCATTTTCCTGATTACTGCATTTAATAAACTACTAATTAGCCTTGTCAGTGATTTGGCTTTATATGATTAGTAAGATTCCATGAACATATCAAGTTATCAAATGTGTGTGAAGTATAGTTGAAATTATATATATATATATATATATATATATATATATATATATATATATATATATATATATATATATATATATATATATATATATATATATATATAGACACACACACACTTAAAATTTCAATTGCCAAACATTTATTTTATAGATTTGCAAGTCATCATTAAATGAATCCTTAGTTTTTTATCATCAGACGAAACAATCACATGTTGTGCTTTGGCATATTTTTAAATCCAACTAGGTTTATACACATCGGTTTTTTTCAGAAAGTATCCTTACTCCTTCAGCTATGCTATTTAAATCATTAGCACCAAAAAATATGCATGTTTCAAACTTCCATACATTAAAATTGTTAGTGTATAGGCAATATTTCGTTTTCAATAATAGTCATTTTAAATACTAAATCAAAATGTTAACTATTAACAGTACATTATTTTGAAGCAATTGTAGTTTTAGTTGGTATTTCACGAAATACAAGATTCCTTTAAGAGTTTTATAAAGTTCTGTTCACTTTTCTAAAATACTTTCATCCAACAGATTTTTACCGCCGAACCACTCTCTTTGCTACTGTGTATAATAGGTAATTGAAATTAAAAGTTTTGAATGAAGGGCATAATTCTTTTAAAATAAGTTGGTTTTTAATTCGCATTGACCACAGACACAGTTTTTTTATATAGTAGTTGCTAAACAAAAACAAAGCTGTAGAATAGCATTGCCGAGCATAGTATTTTCTTATGCAGTTCTTGCAGATATCAAGTTACTGCTGAATGCTAAAACAGTATCAAAATAATTATAATTACATTCCTTCAACACAGCCTGCTTGTTTCGTGACCTCGTTCTAGACTCACTTGCATGCAGCGCCAATGCGAACTTGTGTACTTGCAAATTTCGTGCAGATTTGAATACTTGTAGCGTCCTACATGCTTGCATACTTGCTTCCCTCGTATGTACTTTTGTACTTGAAACCCCAAAGTGCATCTGTATTCCATTTGTTAGGAAAGGTATTTCCATTTTTCTGGGGGGGGGGGGGGGAAATGCATTTGCCCTAACATATAGATACAGAGTAGGTCTTTATAGCCTATTTATCTGAGCCACCTAGGCTGCTAGTAATCAACTTAAATATGGCTTTTCTAGGAAGTTTTTTTTTCTGGCTGTTGGCACAATGTAAGTTGTAGGTGATATCAGTTGACAGTGCGCCAACTACCTTCAAAAGAACTTAGGAAATGAGTAGATAACGCAAAAAGATAAATTGCAAGGAGAACGAATAGACGATTTGCTATCAATATGTTGCAACTTCTGCAACACAAATGGAACAGAACGAGGAAAAAACTGCTTGTTGATATAGCCACAGTGAAGGTTTAAGTGGACACGGTAGTATGAATTGAACGCCTACGTCCAATAAGAACACATTTGTGCCGCCACACAGGTGTTACAGTAAATATGTCGTGCTTAGGCGAGGAATAAAGCGAAATATACAAAGTTGAGGCCAAGCTGCGCTCGTGCGTAGCTTTGCAGCACAGGTGTTCACAAAAAAAAAAACAGGAGATTCTGCGTTAATTTTTGTTTACATTGAAACTCGCCCGTAACTACCTCTGCAATTCGTCGAGCCACATCAAATATAATGTAATAGGTTGGTTATAGAAGGACGTTTGAACGAGGACCATCGCCAGTATGACTTTAGCATAATGCAAGTATAATGTGTATTGTTCACGATCAATAGAGATGGTGTTATTGGTGGTTATAATGACGGTAATCGTGGGTCATAACGACTATAGGCTATTCACGGTAAAGTGAGCTTTTTTTAAAGCCCTTTCATTTCGAATAATAGTCAATAAATATATTTTATTCTAGCCTTAGACGTTAACTTCCGAGTGCGGTGTAATATATACACTGTGTTTATTACTTACATGTCAGTATTTATTTTAACATTTGGTTAAGGGGGTAGTTTCCTTAAATATAAAAAATTAGTTGAATAGCTGATAAATAGCTATTCAACTAATTTTTTTAACGGTTTAAAAAAAATAATTATGCCGGTTTTTTGTCAACTTTAACATGAACTGAGTACATGTTTTCTCATGAATTTATGTTTTCTGTAAACTGTGAAACTATGTTCTTTGTTGTACTTTAGGCATTATTTTAAAATTTCGTAGAAAATACTTTAAAAATTCGATATTTCCATGCCCATTGAATTGTAGGTTTTTCCACTTTTCTAAAAGTAGCAGTTGCAAAGTAATGGAAAAAGATTACAAAGAAACAAAGCTACAGTAACATGGGGAAAACCCTTTGCATTTCATAACACATTTGATCATCGAGCTCAAATGTCGTATAATGAGAATACGACTGACAATCTAATTACTGGCAAATAGTTCCTGAGAAGTGGCTCACCCTTGTCAGTGTGGCTCGCAGAGAACAGCTTGGGGGCTGAAGTGTGGTGGGTAGGGACCAAAGTGCCTAAAGGTAGGCCACCGGCGGGTTCAGAGCCAGCTAGCTTGCTTGTACGTAAAGTGATGGGGAAACTGCCACCTTCCTACCAGACAGTTCTTGGAACCAGCCAACGCTCCAAACATTCCCTGTGTTTTGAGCATTTGGTAAACGTTGTCTCCACACTTCGAATATTTCGAAAGCCACGGTACCTTGAAATAACTAAATAAACTTTTCAGATTTCCAAATGAATTGAACTATGCCTTTAGACAGGCTAAACTAATGATGGCATTTGGAGTAGTGTTTTTATCTGTATTATATGACAAAATCTTGTGTTTTCTTTTCACAAGATAATTCGAATAGTTGTAAGATGATTTTTAAGCATGTAAATAAAAAATATTGTAAAGCGATGTGCTGTTTAGCTATCATCTCAAACAAAACTGTTGGCACAGACATCTAAATACATGTTATAAAATTAATGAGTATGTTGTTTGTTTTTATTACTGTGCTGAATATCAAGTAAGAGGCAAAAGTAAGTTTAATAAGTCGTCTAGAGTAACTGATCTTTTTTTATTTTTTTTTACATTGACAGTATACAAAACGAAAAAACTAAAGAACTTCGGCCTAAAAAACTTTTCAAGTCAGAAAATGTGTGATAAAGTAGCCTATGTTAAGAAAATAGTTGCTAATGAAGAAAAACAGTTTGCGCATATTTCAGCAGACATTTCATTTTGTTTTCGAATGAAAGCACGTTTGTGAACTATGGGAAGTAATAATAATAATTAGTTTACGATCATTGTTACAAAAATAGTACAACAAAATTCAACGGATACGACCATTTCGACCACAGAGGAAAAAAACAAGTTATCGAGTCTGTGTCTACATACAGAGTCATTCAATGGTGAAGACATCAGGAAAGTCGAGTGCCTGCGCGATTTCACTATCGCGTAAATTAACCTTTCTCGTCTAAATGTGGACGTATTACACGTGACATGACCTGTAATACTAATTATGCATATTTTGCTAATGGCGAATTATTATTATTATTATAGATTTGTGATTTATGGGCGTAACACAAATCAGAGAATTGGAGAAGTAAATAGCCATGAGTCCTTTTGTTAGGAGCTCCCAGCATTAGCTTGGAGTGATTTCAGGGAACCATGTAAAACCAAAATCAAGAATGTCGGCCCGGTTATGTGACCGGGTTCTCACGATTACGAGTCCAGTGTTTTACCAATGTGCCACCTCGCTCGGTATTTCGCAAATTAAAAGTTATATCGTACGTATTCTCATATGTCATGTATCAGATGTTCCTGTTGTGTAAGCAGAAAAAGTGAGTGAGTTAAGAGATATGGGCGGCTCTTAACAGCGAGGCCTTGAGAGCCGGTGAGAGTGATTGAAGTAAGAATTGTATTCAACAGCTGTATTTTACGGGCGAGTTGGCGAAAAGAAAGAGCCATATCCGCCTACGAGAAGGAAATGCAGGCAACTGTACATCCTGAGGTGTCACACCTGGGAGCCAGTTCAGACGGTGTTTTAGAAAAAGATGGCATTGCGGAGGTGAAGCGCGTGCCTTCTGTAGAATGTCTACCTATTGGCGAAGCAGCAAAGTCTAAGAAATTCATTACTGATGAAAATAATGGGAAACTACAGTTTAAAAATTGGCACAAGTATCGGTACCAAATACAGGGGAAGCTCCACATAGCAGACAGCAACTTCTGTGATTTAGTAATCTATTGCGATAGTGGCTTATAAATAATCAGAGAACTAAGAGACGACGAATTCTGGAGAGAAAATATGTTCCTCAAGCTGCGTAGATTTTATATAGAATGCTTGTTACCGGAATTAGCAGACAGTCGAATAAGCAGAGGAATGCGTGTACATGAGCCATCGTACATACTGGAGGCACAAGAAAGAGCCAAAGGAAAGAAACAAGAAGGAAAGAAAAATGTTACAGAGTAAACCATTTTTATTAGGTCGCCTACTTATAAATGTAATTAATACCATACCCTGAAAAAAAAAATGGTATTTCTGTAATTAAAATTCACCTTAGTCATATGTTAAAATTATATTATCCATGATTAGTGTTTTGAAGGTAATATCTAATATATAAATATGTATTTTACATTTAAATTAAGGAACAATATTACTACATTGTTTGATATTCATGTTTTTTGAAATCGTGGTACACTTACGTGTATTTCGTATGAAGCAGTGTATTATGGCTTTGGATGTTAGTGAAATAAAACGTCTTATATCTTATGATATTACAAATAACAGGCAAGTTTTTTTTTAAATTATAACAACAAAGTGGAAGAAAACTTTTTCTTTGCAGTAGTGATGAGAAGTAGTGTGTGACCGAGAAAGAGGAAAAATTTTTATTTTGTTCACAACATTTTACAAATGGTACACAACTGGCTAAACGATTTTGGTAGCTCTGCTCTGTTTAATTTTTAGCCCCACTGTGCATAACAAGCATAAATGGAAGAGGCATAAAACCATTTTTAGAAACATAGACCTGTTTCTAATTTGCGAATTCGTTCTTCTAATCTGTTATATACATACAGATACACACGCGCACAAACACGCACACACACCAACTCAAACAAGAAACAAAGGGATCTGATTTGACACTAATTTAAACATTACTATTTTAACAAGACAGAGTCAACCCGCCTCACTATTCTCACAAAAAAAAATAGCACCAAATCATTAGATAATCGGAATGGTTTGATTTTGAACTTGGTATCTCGAAGGCTGGCACTTGAGCCTAACCAGTCTTGAGCACTGTGAAGGTGATTGCCCAGTGAGGTAGGCAATACTTCACGAATGGATTTCGCGAAAGCGGTTCACCTGAGAGTATTCCGACAAGACGACCTTGTTTGTTCGTTTACGACGTGCTGAGTCTTAAGTCATGTCAACAAATTGCTTACAGCTTACTGTTCACATTTCTGTGCAAAGACAGGGCGGCAACCCCTATTTTCATGATGATGAGGGATGATATCACCAACCCCAATTTCACAGGTGTAAGATCTCCGTGCTACAATTCACCGATATGTTGCTTAATCGTGAGTAGTTTCTGATATTTTTAACTCAATCACACTCACAGCCATGGTTTCTAGGGTTGCGTAGTTCCCTCAATAATCACCATAAAAAGTTTTGTTACGAAATGTAAATTATTTGAAGAATTTCTTGGATTTTTAATTTAATACTTCTTATTTTACCTTTATATTCAAAATGTTAAGAAATGGAGCACAACAAAATAACATTATTGCATTCTTAACATATAAAAGTCGATGTATTGCAATTAAAACCTTAAAAAATACTAAACGCGAAATGTTTCCAAACCCATTGGAACACGGCCTCACTCACCGATATAACCAATACGTTTAGTAAAGTAACAAATTATGATTTTAATTTTGGTTACCGCTTTCCAAATTAATTGTATTGCATGAACTACTTCTGGCAGTAGTCTTACAATATATATAGATAAGACTTCGCTGGAGGAAATGGGATTACCACGAGAGAACGCACCAAACAACGGCAAAATCCGCCAGGTGTTCCACATGCGGAAATCCGGCAGGCACTTGGATCGCCCTGGTAGAAGGCAAGCGATCCGAATACTACATTATGTGTCCCTACGAACGGAAAGTTAACGAGTTAACCAACATGTTATGAAGCTGTTGTAAAATAAAATTACTTATTTCCCGAATACATATTACAAATTACTTATTTCCCAATTACATACTATAATTTATATTATTAAAAAGTTTAGGTGGTATATATTCATAATTTAACATTTTTGTATATAATATTACATATATTCATAATTTAACATTTTTGTATATAATATTACATATATTCATAATTTAACATTTTTGTATATAATATTACATAATAATCAATCTTCATATTAGGTTATGAAATACAAATAATCCAGGTGGAGCAATAGTTCAATTTGAATTACAATATCTAATAGCTAGAAATAGGATAATTTCGTGAATTCATTTCGGGACAAGATAGACGTCAAACACATATACAGTGAAGTCACCTTCGCAATTGGATCACAGTTTATTAGACCCGCCCTGCACGTCTCTGAGTCAATAACAGACTTGCAAGTAAACACCTTGCGAATCCCATAACTGCTAGGTGTGAAGCAACAGCTACTGAACACACAGTTGAGGCTCAAGTATGCACAGGACTGAGGAGTCAAGCCTACAGGTCGTTGATCATTGAATTCGCGAAATTTGCCTATCCCTACTAACAGCTTTGAAGTATATGCAGAATGGCATGTTGATCATAATCAATTCTCCGTTCTGATCACACAACAAATATTACACATTTTAGCCAGTGTATAACACGTGAAAAGAATATAAACCACTTGCTGATTTTCTATAGGATAATTATTTTAATGCAGGAGATCCACGGAGCAAGCGTGTATGCTGAATAATGATCAAACGTAGATATCAATGTCAAACATCATGTTTCTTTTTCACTTTGTACTAGCTGCCATAAAATAACGTCGACTCAAATTTAATATAATATTTATGTTTTAAGTGTACCACAAATTAATATTTCGTTTGTGAGGTGTGCCGTAATTTCTTTAGACTTCCTTATTAAAAATTATTTCTTATGCCACAGTTCGGTAGGAAATAAATGCAGGCCCAAAGAATTCATGGGCAAGGCCCACATTTTCGTGTAGCTACAGTGGCTAATAACTGCTAGGGAGAGAGTTGGAACAAATTTGAAGGTCATCGACAACAAGATTTCGTCCAAGGGCAATCCTGTTGTGTGTGTCACTGCAGGAGGGTAAGCGCGTTCCTCCACTCCGCCGCCGATTTATCATCATTGAGGCTAAGCCTCTCAGCGCGGGGGAAGTACAGACCGAGGCCCTTGTCTTCCCAAGCGGTAGTCATTTGAATGGATCAGGGTTAGGGGCAGCTAACCCACCCCGCCCTGATCCCCCATAGTATAGGCACTTTAACCTGGCACGCGCGGCGCTCGCATGTCAGGAGTGTGGTTTTGTGACCCAGTATAGCCCCTGGGCCACGGTTGTTCCAATCTTTTTCCCCCTCATTTTTGCCTACAAAAATGAGGGGAAAGGCGGTGGAGTTCCGTTCCCTACTGGCACGGAATTTTGAAAATAAAAATGTAGGTCTTTAAAAGTTAGGTAAAATCTATTAAAAAGTTGGTTTTATTAATTTATAAAATATTCCCGTGAAGTTAAGCAAGATGTCAGGAAGAGGCAGAGGAAGCAGGGTCTTCTTCTGGCTATGACGTTAATAAATCGAGTTTTTTTTTTTTGTGTGTGTGAGTGTGTATGTTATTAAATGTTGATATATAAGTTTTTATTTGTGTGGGACAATGGGTTTCCTCCACTCCGCCACACTCCTCCCTCAGTATTTATCACATTTACTCATCCTTGGCCAGAGACAACCTGTTGTCTAACACAATAGACCCTGTTTCTTAGAGGCGAGGCACGTGCCCTTCCATGAATGGCGATTGTGCTTTGTTACTAATACGTGTCGCTGATGTCGCCATCTCTTGTCGATAAGCTGAAATAACAGGAGAACTTTCAAGCTTCGTCCCTGATGCCCGTCAACAGGTGCGCCACTTGCGAAATCTACCTGCCAGGTGCTAGGGAAAACAGCGCCTTAAAGGATGAGAAATGGCTGAAAGGAAAAAGTGACTAGGGCCACAAAAGTGCTCATTTTACTGTGAACAGCCTATAACTTTAATGCAGATATAATGGGTTATCCTATTAGGCGAGGATGACAGCAGTATTCGAGGATGAGGATGGTGTGGCATGTTCGTAGTGTGCTTGAGATGCGTTTGCAATATATTTATAGTCATTTTGTGGTGTGTTTGATGTAATTGTGTTTTATATTATCTACTCGAATGAACATGAGTTTTAATAAGTTTTAATGTAAAATAAATCGGCATAATTCTGTAGATGTAATTTACTAAATATCTGGGTTTAGCACATAGTTAGGCTTACCTAGTTTTTGATTGCGAAACCAGCTAACTTAGAAGTTTTAAAACAAATGTATTAATTTAAAACTTAATTTTTGTCGATGGGAAATATAAAAAGAGTATTTTGGCACATTCGTGTCTACATTTCGTACTCTTCTCACCATTTATTAAAACATTTTTTGAAGTTAGTTGCATATTACGAACACTTGGCGTACTTATTTCAGTGTGGCTGGCATCCAATGTGACCAAGGTCACAGCACAGAATAGTCAGTTATACAGAGGTGAGTAAGCTCGGCGGTTTCTTTGATGTGGTCGTACTCATTCTCTGATTGGCTACGCGACGCTCTGGGTTCGAGCCATTGTGTCTGACTGGTTACTGTGTGCTGCGAGAAATTCCCTGTTAACTGGCAAATGAGTCACCAGGCGCGCTGATTGGCGGACGGCTTCCCGACATGTTGTTGGCCATTGGTGCCATCTTGACGGCGCGTGCGGCTGGAGTTCACGATATAAGCGACTATTTCACCCGTTGAGTGAATGTCGGGTGGAGCGATATCTCACTGGCAGAACCAAACTCAGTGTCCCAAAATTGAACTGCTATGTTGCCAACATAAACGATGTGGATAGGATTTGAGGTTATAACACTGGTTACACAAACAGGCGGTTTGAAATTATATATATATATATATATATATATATATATATATAATATATATATAAAGTGAACACTTTTGAAATAAACTTTAGAAAAAAAAGTCACTATCCCTGCCTGCATATATTTTCACGGGCGCACTGAGTGACATGCGCACAGCAAAATTGGTAACGGTGGATGGAAAGTTGTTCCATATCTTAACGTCGACTAGAAAGTGTTAGGTAACCATTTGTGACAACTTAAATTATTTCTTTCGCTTTCTGTTTTTTTTTTTTAATGCATCGAAGTGTAAAAATTACCATATTTGTAAAATATTTACTTTAATAATAATTTAAGTTTCACCTGACCGACGCATAAATAAAGGGATGAGGCTCATGGCAGTGTTAATTTCACATAAGGCGGAATAATACCCAACGTGCAAACAAATAGATTTCAAACAGGGTTTTTCAATTGTGCTCATATTAACGTGAACAGCCTATACTTCATTTGACCATAAAATGTTAATGCAATTTGACTAAAGTAAATTTAACAAAAGCGAATAAAGATATATGGGCGGCGCTTAACAGCGAGGTCTTGAGAGCCGATGAGGGTGATCAGCGCCGGAATGAAGGGGTGAGGGAAACGGGAGATCCCCAAGAAAAATCCCCGACCAGCGGAATCGTCCGGCATGATTCCCGCATGCGAAAATCCGAGCCGAGGATTGAACCCGGTTCGCCTTGGTGGGAGGCGAGCAGACTAAACGTTCTGCCACCACTACCCATAAAATTGACAAAAGTAGATTATTAATATAAAAGTGCCTGTATTTTGGAAATATAAACAAACACGTTCATCACCATTAACCATGTGACTTTGACAGTTGTGTCGTTTCGGGTAGGTCACTGTTGGGTACATGCGCAGAAGACGAAGAATCGGCCTACCTCATCTTTAGTCTGTGGTTCCACCTCTGGATTATTTGAATAGATTTATCTGCGCTGTGGTCTCCGCGCTGCCGACTGTCTTGCATTTAGGCGAGCACCGACTTGAATTCGTTCTTGGTTTCCAGTTGAAGGGCTGCACTAGCCGCTACACTGCAAAAATTTTCTCTGGTAAACTTCCTAAACCGTAATGGCAGTTGTTAACCTATCAGCTGTGTGGGAATAACACCACACGTCAAGCTGCGGAGTAAGTATATTTAGCGCCGCTACTACACTAAGTTGGAAACCTCACCTACGCATTTGACTGTTTCCTGAGAAAATGTAGGAACATTACAACGAATGTATAGCGGGAAAAAATGATCATTCCTGCATTCTCCCCAAGGATATACACTGGTATGGTACATTTCCGAATAATTTCCTAGAGTGTAGTTACCTCAACAACTGCAAAGTGAATGTCAAATATTGATGAGAGCTCGCAATGACAAACAGCACGACTTGTTTCTTAAATTATTTTCGAAACAAATTTATATTTCAACCTTTTTCAAGATGGTGGCTGTGGATGGGTGTCAGATTGATTGCTGCTTGCATAATATACAGTATTTTTTATAATATTTCACCTGTTTTATTAAATAGATCCTACTAAGATTTAAAATCAGTTATCTAATTGTTTCAAGGACTTTAAATGTGGTAGACACATTAAAAAAAAAACAGGTTGTCTAAGGAGAATGTTAGCGCAGTCGCAAAAAAAAATTGAAATTTATTAAGTGTTTAAATTTTAAATTTTATCACGCCGTAACATTAAAGGTCAAGGGAATTACTAAAGTTCGATGTCAGCTGTCAGTGTCAAGGTCACCAAAGTGCACTATGGCCTCTGCATCATAACAGAACGCCTTTAGTCCCTCTGCCAGAACCCATATCCTCTTACGTTCAGGATTTAGTTTGGCTTTTCCCGTTGCTTATTTTCACTACATAATTGCCATGCATGTTCTCCAGTGATGTACTTAAATAATGGAACTAACAAGTGTATTATATACGTGTATAATATCTTAACTGTGAAAAAGTTCATCCGAATATGTATTTGTATTAAGTGCCCGTTTAACGGATTTATTTTGCAAGAAAGGCAGGAAACCACGTATGTCTCAGAAACCACAAACATACCGTTCGTTTGAAAGCCTGTTTACACACATATGAATCTAAAGGTCGTTTTATCTAGCTTCCCAACATTATTATGATCAATTAAAAACTTTACAGGGATTTTACTACCGTAATTTTCTACAATGCATTAGTTAACAAGTGAAATCGGCCCAAAAAAATGTTTACGGCCAAATTTAAAAGTAGACAAAATTAACTAATAAATTTTTTATTCTTTCATTATAAAAATTGTTACGTACATCTAAAATCATTTTAAATGCGAAATCTTGTCATTTTTAATGTACAATGTGTAGTTTTCAAAAACACAGTAAAACTCTATTAAGACGTGTTTTAAGGCACTGAAAAAATAATGCTTAATTAACCAGGAAAACTTCTTGAAAGGGTCAAATTGCACATGTGTGCATATAGACAAGGTGCAAAATTATGCAACTTATTAAGCAGGAAAAATTCTTAAATGGCAAATTTCTTAACAGGGTTTTACTGCAATTGTAAATTACGTTTCACCAAGCTTATTTTATTATTTCACAGTAGAGAAAATCCGCTGACTCTAGTAGATGCGTGAACTGTATGATTTCAGGTTTGTGAAGCAATATGACTGAACAGTTGATGTCTACACTCTACATCCGAATCAGTGATTTCAATCAGTAGAATTATTTTACTGAACCCTCAAGTTAATGAGATATCTGCTGGCGAAACGGTGGACTGCATTGAAGTTTTACTGCCAGGCCAGCGCAATTATCTAGGCGTCAGTATTAATCACTGTCTAATACAGCTAATTCTAGCAACTAAAATAATCAGTAAAATTTTACTGGTTCAAGTGGAGCAGTTTAAACACATCTTCAATAAAATTGACCGATTTGGCGCAGTTGAACTGTTTTGATTTTAGAGTGTACTTAGTGATGGTATTGTTACTCGTGAAAATATCTAGCGATGATAATCACCAGGGAACAGCGCGAGCGAAATTTTCAAATCACTGTTTTATCGAAAACGGTTCATTATACAACTATAGTCCGTCTCACGCTTAGATTGCACTACAGGGCTTATGGCGCTCTCTATTGCCAGATTGCTTCAGCTTTGTTACGTAACTGGCAAGCTGAGAAACAAATGGGCGTTGAAGGAAACGGCCTGATTAAGATAATTATTATCTGTTTACCTCCCTGCCATCTCGTAAAGGAATCCAATCCTGCGACGCAAAGCTAAGCGGCTCCTTTGAAACTGAAGCCTGTGAGAAACCGTATTATTGTGATTGCACGGCGCGCACGCAAAAAAAAAAAATGCATTTTTTTAAAGGCTGGATAAATATAACACATCAGGCAACAGCGCACGCAGGAACAAGGACAGCGTTAACGACAGAAACCATGTATTGGAAAGAGAGAGTGAATGTCCTTTACACCGCACACTGCAATCTATGAGCGAGACGCTCTATAACTAGAGACATGACATTTCATTTTTTTTTATTAATAAAAGAACCAAAATACGCTTTATTTCGTCGATAGAACATTTTTAACATATTTATGTTTTATTTACGTATCTAACGGTTATCCTTTTTAAATTCAGTAACTTCAGGCCTATGAACTCAGCCAAGAATTTCTTTTACTATATTGTCAATGATTTTGAAACCTACCAAACAACTTCCATACAAAAAATGTCTTATGTAGTTCTGAACGAATTTATGATCGTGGTCAACGAAAATCTTGTACCAAAATATCGGGTCAATATGCCAACCTAAGTTTACATGAAAAAAGCCATTTAAAAACTAAAGTAGGTTTTAATTGTACAGTTTCCAAATAACACACCCTCAAACATGAGCATTTTGAGTAGAAATAGGCGTCTACTGCGGGCTTGTTTCTGAGAAACTGTGTGCGTGTAGGTATATACAACTGATTCATTGCAGTAAATTATCAAAAGCACCAGGGGTTGTCTGAGGGCGTCGGGAGAGAACACGAGATACTGAATCTGTGGAAGACGATACTGAAATGTTCTCCGACTCGTTAGCCGTTCCGTTGCTATGTGAGTCATTGCCACTGTAACTGTGTAATATTTCCTTTGACGAAGCAATGCATGCCTCACACCATAACGGGGAAACTGGGAATATTTGTCGTCCGGGCGAGACACATCGTTCTTTGCTTTAAGCTTCTTACACAATAGAAAACTTTAGCATTTCCTTTCCTTTGACGAAACCACCAATACACAATACAATAAATTGTAGTCAAAGTCGAGACAATTGAAAGTCGGTTCTGCGAACTTTGTAGAAATATATATTCTGTTATATAAATCGTTATCATATTATCCAAGAATGCATTTTACGTATCCTCTTTTCAAAAATAGGCTTAATAATTATATTAAACGTTTATTTCAAAACAAAAACTAATTTGTTTGATTTATTAAAAAATACAAATTCATATATTTCTTCTTCATTTTATATATATATATATATATATATATATATATATATATATATATATATATATATATATATATATAATTTAGACGAGCTTGGTTTAATATATCGAAATGAAAATCGCCCTACAGTAAAATTACACTCGTTTCACATAAATATAGCTAGTGATTTTTCGTGAAAAAATATGAGTACGCAGTAGACTTCAATACTAGAAGAACCCTACAGTAGTTTGTCTACTGCCATTTGTTGCTGGCTGCTTGAGAAGGCTTGTTCAAATTTGACCGGGCCACTCAGAATTCTGCAACATTGGCATGGCTTCTACGTGATTCGTATGCAGACAGTTGACACGTCTCGAAAAAAAAAATCAGCCAATCAAGATAGGTACTCAGCCCTATAGTGCTTTGAAATATAACTTGTCTTGAAATGTTTACGCGAAATTTCACTACCCCTACACATAACCTATGTTTAGGGATAGGAAAATTTCGCGAGTTCAGTGACCTGTAGGCTAGACTCCTAGTCCTCTGCATACTGGAGCCTCAGCTGTGTGTTCATTGGCTGTTGCCCCGCACCTGGCAGCTATGGGGTTCGCAAAGGTGTTTACTTGCAAGTTTGCTATTGGCTAATAGGCGTGCAGGGCTGGTCTAATAAACTGTGATCCAATTGCGAAGGCGACTTCACTCAATGTGTGTTTGATGGCTATCTTGTCCCGAAATGATTTCGCGAGATTTTCCTATCCCTACCTATGTTAGATTCTCGACATAATGGCTGCTTGACTTTGACTTCAAATTTTCAACTTTTTGAAATAGTAAAGTCAAGAGTGCTTGACTTTACCTTTGGCAGTTCCATTGTGTCAAGTTCCATAAGAAACAACATGTTGGAAAGCATACGTAAAGTCAAATGTTAAAGTTTTCATTTGTGCAAGGGTCTTTAGCCAGTCGTTTGGGGGAAGCCAGCCCCTTATCTCCGGTATCGTGTTTTCGTGCGATAGCCTCAAGAAGCGGCCCTGATACTGATCCTGGCACACAATCATCATGACGATAGGGCAGGTCTTATCTGATGTGATGACAAACATCTGGAAGGAAACGGTTCCTCAAGTCCTCATGAAGCCAATGAGAATACAGCTTCCATGCCACAAAAACGTAAAGAAGTGGTGTGTGTGTGTATGTATATATATATATATATATATATATATATATATATATATATATATATATATATATATATATATATATAATGGAACTGAAATATTTTCTGTGAAATAGCTGTTTGCGCGAATATACGTAACTCGGTAAATAAATGTTCTGCAAATACGACTTTTTGTCAGAAAAGATGGAAAACCATTATCTATGATCTATGCCCCGTTTTTTTTTTTTTTTTTTTTTGTCATATTAGTGTATTTTTAGAGAAAAAAATCGTGAAAATGGTTAAATGTCGCATTTTTAAAGCTTGCCTATGCAGTTTCCTTAAGCGGCAAGAGAAAAGTACAAAGATATTTAAGGGCGTTGTTTAATCTGCGGGCTTTCATCGCGTCTAATAATCCCCACTGTTACAGATCTAATTTGCACAGTACAGCTTCACGGCGGAAACACTACACACCTTGCGCGTAGGAGCGATGAGGCACTTGGCGTGCGTGTTAGTGTCGTCCGTATCGCTCCCTCGCTTCTTGACCTTGGACCTATCGCTCCCTCGCTTCTTGACCTTGGACCGGGGGTCCATCCCACTCTTACGGGGATGTATAGTAAAACATTTTCAACGCTTCAAAGTCACGCCTGGTTATATGGATGAAAGTAAAAACTGGAGGCTCTAGATAGCAGTCTTTTATTTTCCCTGAAAAAGAAATCGTATTCCCAGACAATTTATTTACCGAGATATGTATATAATCAATTCACTGTTACTTCACACATTTCTGAAGCCATGCTAAAGTTTTACTTTCAGGATATTCCACCGCCTTGTGCAAACTAAGCTTAACCAAGTCTACAAAATTACCTCAAAGGACAACGCACCGAATTCTTGCGCACCTAGTCTCAATTGTAATGATATTTTGCATGATAACTATTTCTTACTAGGCGCTACCAACACACGTGTTTTATCAATGTTCATATTTATTATAAACGAAATATTATAATTTATAATTAGAATACAGGCAACACTTCAATTCAAAGAAAAATAAGATCCTTTCATGTTGACAGTGGTATAAAACGCTTGTGATATACGATATATTTAGGAAATAACTAAAACTTCATACATTGGGTGATTTTTCAAAGGGTTGATTAAAAATGTGCGAAGACACCGCGAATAGACTATATACAATTCCTTCTTCCCTTGTTGTAAAATCTACAGCACTGAGGTCGGTGTCTTATTGGAAACAGCCTACTTAAATGTGTTGAAATCGATAATATTGTCTTTCGATTGGCATGTTCTATATTAGTATATAAAAAAACGATAAAAATTTTACACGTATCCTGCACTATTAGAAATTCGAACACGAAATTTTAAAACCCATACACAAAGCCTTATTGAGCTCGACCACGAAGTTCGATATTTCAGGTACGTGGTCGCGGTGGCTGAGCGGTTAGCCTGCTCGCCTCCCGCCAAGGCGAACCGGGTTAAATCCCCGGCTGTGTCTCTCCTGGATTTTCGCATGTGGGAACCGTGCTGGACGATGCCGTTGGTCGGAGGGTTTTTCTCAGGTATCTCCCGTTTCCCCCGCCCCTTCATTCAGGCGCTGCTCCTTACTTTAATCTCCCTCATCGACTCTCAAGACCTCGCTGTTAAGAGCCGCCCAAATCACTTCACTCGCTCACTCTATTTCAGGTGTATCTTAAAAAAAATCACGGTGGAATTTCGACGGTCCCATTTCACGTTCCCTTCTAATTTTCGCACAATCAGTACTTACTTGTTCTTGTCGTGTGTATTTCAAGGGTCCTTGGCGGCCGTGATTGGTAAGACGAACCGCTCATTTCTCGATCCCAAACTTCGGAAACGAGTCGGGTGACCAAATGGTTTGTAACCATCTGTAACGATTGGCTTCCGTCGTAGTTGGCGTTTCTTGGCATTAACCGCGCGACGTTGGCAATGCCATCGTTCTGCATTTCATTCTCAATGAGAGTAAATGCTTTGACGCCCTGATGTTGAATGGTGTGAATGAGAAAAAAAAAGGGGGGGGGGGGGGCTGTCCACACAATAAAACATATTTAAGTAAACTTCCTAAACTATAATGGCATTTTTAACCTATTACACATAGTATGGAACACATATCAGGCATAATCGTGACATTACTATGCATTAACTATTTCCTGAGCAAATGTAGGAAAGCTGCGATTATGTACGTATGCGAAAAAAATTACCTTTTTTTTTTTTTTTTTTTTTTCTTCTTCCAGTACGCAAAGGTTATTGCGTTGCCACACCCGTCTCTAACAGACTAAGGAGCCCAAACTTATAACTTCGGTAGCAATTTTAGACCTTGATACAAATATTTCAAACGCTGGTGTTTCCGGTTCTTATTTTAACGCTGTACATTACAATTGGCTAAATACACAGCGACGACTAAATTTCAGAGTCAGTAATGTTGTTGTTGTTGTTGTTGTTGATGATGATCTTTTTGTTGACCGGAATTTACGTCGCATGGTTGTGTTGGAAGCTGAATACGACAGTAACTCGTTATAGTGAAGGTTGGATCACTTGTGTAGCCAAAACTGATGAACTAAAAGGGAACTTCAGATCGAAATTTGGTTAATCTTCAATACATACCCATTCAGTAGCGCCAGCTTTTAGAAATTAATCGACTGCGTTAAGTTCAAGGTTTTACGTTCTCTATAAGTATTCTTCAACTAGAATTATTTTTATAGTTACCAGCTATGTGTTTTCGCTTGGTAACAAGTAATCAGAGGTCACGAGTCGATAAGCCGCCATACAGCTATACACTTTATCTGGAACTGCTAATAAAACTCATAATATAAAGTCGCTGACAAGATGAAGATATACTGCGTTAAAAAAAAAATCATTCTGCGAGATCTCGCAGCGTTTTATTGGGTAAAAATGTTTGTTTTGTAGTTCAGTTCTCGCCAAGGGCGTACGCAAAGGGGTAGCTAAATGGGTTGCAGAGTCTCCCAACAAAGTTAAAATATAATTAAATATAAAAAATTGTAAAAATTAATTTAAAAAAAAACTGTACACTGAAAATTGAAATAAACAATTGTAGTAATTTTCCCTTGAGTGTGCACTCTAAATTAAAATTTATTTTACACTGGAAAACGGTGTGTTTTTCTTACTGTGTAAATTGTTCATCTTAGAAATCGAAGTTCAGTCCCTCCCAAAATAAAATCCTGTCTACGCAACTGGTTTTCACTACAGTTAAAACAGTTTGCTTTACACAGTTATCGACGCCCTCCTTTCGCGATTAGTCCACTTGCAAATAATTGACGGCACTGCTAAAGAAAGTGCAGGAGATACATAACTACCTGGCGCCAACTTTTCGATATCACGAGGTTGAATTCATACATGTTTGCGGTGAGGCGTTACATAAACTTGAATTTTTAGCACAAAGTTAAATATTTGTCACATAGTCAAAAACCATAGCTTGAAAAAAAAATAGAAAAGTAAGTACCATTCACGTATAAATTCTAATCCATATGCATTTTAAGTGTGCAGAGATATATCCTACCACATTGTAATTATGGAAGGCGGCCAGTCGTTTCGTAAAATAGCATTTAGTATAGTTCATACCGTATTTCCTAACTATATAAACTTCTTGAAGTGATTGTGCACTAGGTTAAATTAGTTCATATGCAATTTCAAACATACTTCGTTACAACGCATTTCCATTTAGTGACATTTCAATTGGGTTGGATTCCTTCACCACTCAGACACATAAACAATAACGCACCCTCGTTGGTGCATATCGTCGGTGAAGCCGCCATCTTGACACTGCTGTTGCGCCCTCTTTTAGCTTACCAGATTCGTACTTTCGCCTGTCGATTATGCTTCACGCCCGCCCCTTTCTCATATCATCTTACTAGACATTCGAAGAGCGTATCTATCGATTTTCATCGCATTTTTAAGGTTTTAATTTAATCGCCTCCATAAGAAACTACACCTGGCTTTTAAATGAGAGAGAATTATATCGATAACGCCTACCGAATAGGCCTGCCCTCTATAACAGCTGTGCGTTGGGTGGCCGTTCTCCAGGCGGAAAGCGTCATACTTGAATTCAACCGCGCGCATCAGCAGTTATATCCTACCCCATACCTCGCTGCGTGAGTACGGGACTCTTTGCCAGTGAACACACGCTTAGGCTTCGTTCACGATGGAAAGTCTTGTACGCAGTGGACGTGTACGTAAGGAATTCTCACGAAACGGTCCACAGTCATCGTGTCGTGTACGTAAGACCTTCAACCAAGAGAATTGTAGAAGGAAAAAAAATTAAGAATTAACCGTGATATATTTCATTTATGTGAAAATCTTATTTCTGAAGAAAGGTTCCGTTTTTATTTTAGTTGGCGAGTTTAAAAAATAAATCTAAATTATTTGATTTGTTAATAATTCCTAGTCGTTTGTGACTGGTTTAATATTTATTTACAACCACACGATTTTGTACGCGTTCTATGCAGACCTCTCGTGTGTACAGGCTATTCACGGTAAAGTGTGTACTTTTGAACGCCCTCTCATTTGGAATAATGGTCAATAAACATATTTTATTTTAGCCTTTGGCGTTAACTTCCGTGTGCGGTGGAATACACACACTGTGTTCATTACTTGTATGGCAATGTTTATTAGAAAAGATGGTAAAATGATAAGAAATGGCAGAAAGTGAAAAGTAACTAAGGCCTCAAAAGTACTAATTTTATCGTGAACAGCCTATACACGAAATTGATCGTGAACTGAGCTTTAGTCGTAGTCATCGAAATACCCTGACGACTCTCAATGACTCACTAGGATATCCTCACAATAACTGCATGCTGTGTGCAACGGTGGGTCGCATTTACTGCGACCATTAAATCTGTAGTTAACGTTTTAGTATTTCATTCACAAATTTAGTTTTTTTTTTTTTTTGTGTACTCCCTTACTTTTCTGTTGCTGAGATATTAATGCTATAAAAAGTGCATGCACTGGAATTATAAACACTCATACTGAGCGTTTCAAAACTGTTCAATAAGAGAGGTTTCTCTTTAGTACGATGCCATAATACGTTCTAGTTAAGACTTCTGATAAGACTCTATACTTTTCAGTAATTTTTTAAGATTATTTTGAATCATTTTTGTTTAAAGCTAATGGCGCAAGGACAACAAAAATATAAATTTCCTCTCCGAGAGTTTAATAGAAAGACGAACGTCTTAATGTGCCCTTCTAAGTTACTCATGATACTGTTTCACTATGCTATACTTTATTAATTCATTTAATAACAGGCTTACCTTAACTGGAAAACCACGATCTTTCCAACTAAAAGTCCAGAAAGTGAATGGTAATGGTTTATGCGACCAGCTGAACAGCCGCCAGTTCGTTACTCTTTGCTTTCATTTCTGGACTGGAGAATGGAACAACTCCGGTGCTCTATTTTCGCCTCGTAAGTTGGGCGTTTTGTTTACTTGATCCTATCGCACGATTTGACAGGATAACGAGTTTACATGTTTCCTACATCAGTTACAACGCGTAGATCTGGTTAGTATTTGCTGGGATATTAGATCGTCCGGTATGAAAAATGAACACTCGCGAAAAGAAAACGGACGTTTCCTACTTCTCCATGGCCATTACAGAAAAAAAAAAAATCCATCAGTATGAAAGAGTTTTAAATTATTTCACAAAGTTGGTCGAAATTGAGCCTGTTAGTGAAGTGAATGTTGCCTCTTAGTTATTACTCTTTCAAAATTGTTCGTTTTAGGCAACGACTATATAGGTTTTACGTAGTCTCGCCAGCCTTTATAACTAACAAGAAAATCGATAAGTCATCAACAAGCATTAAAAATACTAAAATTAAGAATGTATTTTTAATTGTGGTTGCGCATTTTAACTGAAACTGTTCATGTCGGATTTAATAAAGCTAGATGATGTAATAAATTTTGCTAATACCTATATCGCCCTAGACAAATTAATCCGTTTCATCTTCGAATCGATTATAACGTAATTTTCAACTTTGTTTAGTTATACTAGCATAGCGCATGGCATATGATTTTTGGGTTTTTATAAGCAAACTATATTCTGTCGGTAAAAACCGTACAAACGACCTCTATTTGCTACTGCATGTTAGAATATATTTGTTTACTTGTATTGTTTAGAATATTGTTAATTTGTATTGTTTACAATACCGTTGCTGTGATTTCTCAGAGTATTCCATAATACTCTACCCACCACCCTGATAAAAAATTATCCTTGGCTGTAATGTAAAAGTAACGAGACGTGTATCTGCTTCGAGTTCCCTTAGAATGTGATCTAAGGGAAAAAAACAGGAGAATATTATTTGCAGATGCTCACTTCACTAGTAAAAAAGCTTTTAAAGATTAATATACAACCTTTGTTTTATCCGATTCAAGTTAAAAAATTTAAGAATTTCATTATACAAACAGTCTTTCAAATTCTTGTCATTTGAAACTAACACATTTCTCTCGTTTTTAAATAATGCTTTCCCGGATTGTCTGAAACTGAGCAAGCAATAGATATTTATAGGAACAATGTTACAAAAATGCACGTAACATAAGTTAGCAATGTTATATCCTGTTGCTATCACATTACATAATCGGTTCTGTATTATTTCCTTGGAAATCACAAACAAAAACAAATTTTTCATTAGTTAAACATTTTTTACAAGTAGCAATCGTAGGCTACAAAACTGGAAAAGTTTCGTATATTGGCGTAACAAATAAATTCTGTCTCACCTGTCATCGAGCATCTTCTGAAGAGAGAGGTGCGCATGACCATTATTGCCGCAAAAATTGGAGACGTGAGCAAAGTTAAACAAGCATGGAAGCTGCAGTGATTGTAGAAGCATTTTGTAAGAGTGAAGAAATGTACAATCTTAGGTACACTAAACTCATAGCTGACGGAGACAGTTAAGAAGTTACTCGATTCATGGTCGTAAAGGAATACGACAGACGAGAAAATCGAATGCATAAACCACCTACTTCGTAATTTCTGCAAGAAGTTTAGAGATATTACGACAATCAATGACAAAACCCAGAATACAGTTCTGCTGAGAAAAAAAATTGGAAAACATACTGCGGTTCCGAGCTGCTGTCAATAAAGCCATCGACTACAGAAAAAAAAAAGAGACTACATTCTAGACGAAGGTGGCAAACTTGCGTAATGTACAAAATGTCGTTCGATACATGAGTAACGAGAGTAGAAATCTCATTCACAAGGTCAACAGCAATAGAGTGGAGCACTACAATGCTGCCGTAGCAAAAATTATCGGCGGGAAACGAATTAACTTCTCCGCAGGTCGGTCGTACAAAAGAAGATGCTCTGGAGTTGTTCTCCACAACACAGGAATGCCACTGTACAAGATACACAAACTAATGTACAAGAAAAGTCCAGGCATTTTCTGTAATAAAATGGAACTAAAAAGGAAAAGGAAAAATTAAGAAAGGAAAAAGCAAAATATGAGTCATTGCAGGACAAAATGTTTAATGTTGAAAAAGATTATGGTCCTAATGTTCAGATACCAGATCTCGACCATGAAACATTCAAACGAGAGAGTGATGAATTCATGGACAAGTTGCAGCTCACAGATAGTGAGAGACTGGCCGTGGAGAGAGTAACTGTCTTACAGAGAGAGTGGGGAACGGAGAGAACGATGGAGAAACATTCTAACTGCTTCTAACTTTTGGAAAAATATGCTGAATGCCGCCACACACTAGTTGTGCATCACTGTAAAGGCTCTACTTTATAACTTATAGAATATGAACCTCTCGCATATGGTAGAGAAAATGAGACCAGAGCTAATGCAGAACTGGAGAATAAATTGAGATTGAAAATAGAAGATTGGGGACTGTTCATTGATCCAGAGGTTCCATACTTTGGTGTTACGCCAGATGGATTAGTAGGGGAAGATGGAATAGTCGAAGTCAAGTGTCCTTTTCTGCTTCAGAAATGACACTTGATGAGGCCATTGCAAAGTAAACTATCTTATTTTGGAATGTTGGTAAAGATGGTAAAAATCTTGGTCTGAAAGAGAAACATCCATATCATTATCAGAAACAAGGTCAGCTCCACATTTCAAGGAGAAAATGCTGCCTTTTCTGTGTTTGGATGCCAATGGATATTGAAGTTGAGAGAATCGAAAGAGATGATCCTTTTTGGAAGGTTGAAATGTTTCCGAAGCTGGAGAGATTGTACAAAAACTGCTTGTTACCTGAACTGGTTGATCCCAGACACGCTACGTCCATGATAATCAGAGACCCAGATTACATTTCTTTTCTTTCACAGTAAAAAAAACTTTGTCATCATGTCATGTTCATACAGATTCATATGAGAAAAATATCAGTGGAATAGTTTTTTTTTTGTGTTCTTTATCATTACATGTACAGACTTCAGTTTTCTGATAGTTTCTTGATTTCAGTTTCGTGTATAAAACTTCAAATTAATGTACACGATGTTTTAAAACCTTTTTCAATTCACTAATTTTTTTTTGTTTCAAGGAAGTAGAAGTATAATATTTTAATAAATATTTTCTGGTACAACTTCACAACTTTCGTTTGTTATACTGAAAATCCAGCCATATTAAAATCGTTTAACATTTGTAACTGTAAAATAAAAATCTTAGGAATTTGTATACATGTGACTTTACAACATTGACAATGCAGTTGTGTAGTTCTGCATTTGGGCTATGTCTTAGCTTTGCAAACTATTTATCATTTTGAGGTGTAACTCCAAACGTTTGGTTTGCTGTATATTTGCAATATACATTACAAAGTAATAATAGGTGATTTCACGTAGTGGCGATTCTTTTCTATAGGCCTATGGAGAGTGATGTTAGTTAGGTGTATATTACCATGGGCTGCATTGTAAGTAATAAATTGTTGACTATATGCCCAACTTGTATCAAAATTAAATACGTAATTCTATTTTTTTTGGTATAAATGTAGACAACTAAAACTTAAATATTGGTTTTATGTTATTTGTTTCCAACTCTGTAAAATATGTTGTATCACAATATTGAAAGTTTACGATAATGTTATCTGTTATTACGATTATAAGTAAGAAATGAAAATGTGTTGCGATGCAATGAGTGTTTTATCTTGAAGTTTATGTACGACACAATCAATATTCGAATTATTTCTTTTCTACACATTCATAAAATTGAATTTCATATTGTTACAGTGAACTATCCAGTACTACACAGGGCAATTTCCATTTAGATGAGATCTAAAATTAGTGCAAATTGTGGTCTTTGGCAACAAATTACAAAATATAGGCCCGCTTTAATGAAATATGTTTATTCAGGACACAGAAAGTAGACATTCTATCTTCCAATTGGCTGTAAATAATTTTTATTATATTTAAATCATCGTAAATCGTAGTGCCATGTTTGTAGAAAGTATCATATATGCTTAAACACTCCCCTATTTATAAATATATTTCTTTAAGCATTGTAACAATGAATGCTTTTAACATTATAAACAGGAATGCCTAAATTTAAATTTATTTTCATTAAAATATATATGTTAAATGTAACATGTTATAACTGAGGCAATATCATTTCAGCATAGGTGAAGTGCACATAACATTTTTAAATAGAAAACCGCACACCGTATCAAGTGTTGTTTGAATAAATTGCATTTGATATAAAACTTCTGCCACAACATACGATAGTAACAATTTCACGGATATTGTACTAACTTACTATTTTTTTCATTTTTAATTGTTTTCTTCTATTTTCATTCCAGGAGTTTTCTGCAGCAGTATTAAGTTCCTAATTGTGATAAATGTTCGGGTTCAAACAAAACATTGTACAACTTAATATGCCATGTGGTTCCCAATCTTGTGTACAATTGCATTCACCACTTTCCTAAGTATGTTTTTGTAGAAACTGAATTAGACAATACTACTGGTGTTACTTTTGTCTTGCACAGCCTACTACATCCAATTGGATCTGATTTAGTTTTAAATTCATGCTTTTGAGTTGTTAAATAACTGTTGTTGATATTGATTCTTTCCACAGTAAACCCTTTGTTTAAAATGCGATTTCTTGCAAGTTTTATTAATTGAGGATCGTCAGCAAACACAAAAATGTTCCTATTATTGTCAAACGGTAAAGCGAAATACAAGGACAGAATAAACAATTGTGAAGGAATGTACAAGGAATGCAGTGGTGAAGGAATTAGAGTCGTAGAATAAACGGTTGTGGAATGGCGGTGGAATGAAGTGACGAGTATTACACAAAAAACTATGCGACACAGTAGCGTGAAAGCCGCGAAGACTTGGGTCGACTTGGGTCGGTGAGGTTGGGAAGGGGGGGGGGGATGTTCTAGTACTATGAACTTCCTCCTGTAAGCAATATCGCCCCTTCCCCACGTCCCAAAAGATAAGGTCTGCAGCGAAGATGCCAAGGCTTGTTTCGAAAACACACTATCTCCAGAAGCTACTGTAATAGTTAACATTAGTTTAAAAAAAAATCTAATAATTTGCGGGTAGACTCTTCATAGTACCAATATGTGATATATCACAAAAACAATTATTGAATGTATTCTTTAGAACAGCATAAAAGAGTCGCTAATACACTTACTACAAGAGATAGCTGAACACGATCTTTAGGCAGTGTCACAGGAATTGCCCATCATCAAAATTTTTATTACAAAATTTCACAACATTAAATTATATATATTTGAAATATGTAGTTCATTTATTTGCATCAAATACAACAAGATACTGTAACTCTCATTAAATTTGTACATTTAAAAACTCTGAAAACTTCCGATTAAAATTAATATTGTTTCTTATGGCTCACATATCATAGGTACTGCCCACTCTTAAGATTGTTCGGTGTGAGTATGCTTTTAAAATCTCTCGTTAATATTTGAAATTATATTTTAAAAAATCAAGTTTTTTATCTCACGTATTGAGACTGAAATTTCTAGCAACAAAAACAGCAGCTATGCAATTAAATAAATTTTACATGTGGTGGAATTATGGAGCAAAGGCACAACTAAATGAATGTCAGAAATGGTTGCAATAGACTTATAAATTGCCAGTGCGACATTTTTACTTTGACGACGCTAACAAACTGTGACTGGCTGTTCACATTTATCCACACCCATGGCTGCAAACATAACGGTTAATAAGAGTAACACTGAAGTTTAATTTGTCCGTGGATGTCTCAAGTCTTACATCGATTATACGTGCAAGCAAAACGGCGAAATATGGTCGTGGCATTCCTTTACCATGCACTGTATTTGCGTGTTTTGTCCCATAGAACTTCTAAATATTGCCAGAGAAGTGGAAACGGCGAAGTTTTTGGTTGCTCTGTATTTGTGTCCGCTGTTGTCCTACCAACAAGACATGCTAACTCTTGACTGTATGGTTGCGCAAACAGTAAACTGATCGATGGTGCTCCAATCGTATCAAAGCGATTCCGTGAATGTTGTTCGCTTACTTGGTCGCGAACGTTCGCGAGGTGCGTCAGGCAAAAATCAATTATTCAAACACGACTCAATGTTTTTAGAACACTTTTTTTATTATGTGGCTAGAGCACCAGCCTAAAATCCCTACGATACAATTCTGTAGTTTCTCACATGGTAAACGTGGCAGGCGTTGCTGAATTCCGTCGAATTTTCTCTTGGAACTCCCGATATCACGAATGTTTTATTTTTCCATGCCTGTGTAGTCGACGTCATTTTATTTGATCTCATATTTCATGCTCGATTCTATGCACTTAAAATTTACTCATTGCATTTTAAATATGTTATCACATAAATGGCAATAAAGCACTGTTAGGAAAGGTAATGTTCTTGGTTTTTGAGACAGAGGAACAAGGAGTGAATCAAATGTTTCGTTACTTTAAGAGCATAACATTGAACTGACGTGCAATCATTTAGTAGTTAACATAGGGACTCTTAGACGTGAACGACCCTACTGGTGGAGAGTCTGTAGCAGTCCTGTGTTACTGTACTTATATAATTTTATTGTATAGTCAGGTAATGTATTTTCTGATAAAACAATGCAGTTTGATAAATATGTCTGCTTGGTTGAAGGCTTTCAAACAAGGTCTGTAAAAAGTAATATGCATTTAAAAGTCATATTCTGGATGTACCCTCAAACGTGCACTACTTAAAAAAAATAAAGATTGCAGAAATATTCATAATTTTTTTAATAGTTTTTTTTCGCCACACTCTATTACAGTTTGCGCTCCAGGCAGTTTTGTTGTCAACTCCTCCTCTTCATTTTTTAAGTTACTATCTGAAGAAATTCTTGAAGGTGTTAAATGGTTAAAGCTGCAGTTATATGGCGAGTTCTGTACATAAAAACCTGATAGATAAATTCAAATAACCGATTGATGTTCATCGCATCCTAGCTGCTATAAATTTATAGAAAAACTAACTAGGTATTCTTGAAGTATATTGTCATTATTTTTCATTGGGTTCTCTTGATATCTTTAGGAACATAAATATAAGTATGTATTCGATATGAGTGTGAAAGACAACCTTCACCAAGAGGACCTTTGCTTCCTTCGCCTTCAGTTTCTGAAGACGAAGTCTGCTATGTCACAGTTCTCCCTCCCACCCTTGAAAAACTGATGCTAAGCCGATTAACGGAGGAGCAGGCGTGCGGATGGACGGATTAGTGGACGGATGGACGGAGGGTCAGATGGTCTGTTGGAGGGATGGTTGGATGGATGGAGAGATGAGTGGATGGGCGGAGGGAAGGATGGGTGAACGAACGGTTAGAGAGGCGAAAAGATGGAGGGATGGACGGACAGATGAACGAATGGTTGGATGGACGGATGGAAGGACGGATAGGTAGGTGGACGAACGGAAGGATGGACAGACAGATGAACGAATGGTTGGATGGGCGGATGGAAGGACAGATAGATAAGTGGACGAACGGAAGGTGGTAGGTATGTATGGAGGGATGGACGGGTGGAAGGATGGACGGAAGGACGAACAGAAGGGTGGAAGGATGGAATAACGGAGGGACGGATCCATGGATGGGTAATTTGGGTGGCGTTTTAATTGATGAGAACTTCAGAGCTGATGGGGTTAAAGTGAAATAGATACGGAACAGAAATGGAATGCAAAAGTGGGAGAAACATGAGCATCCGAACATACCTACCGGCCAATCGCAACTTCCACTCAACACGAGGAGAATGGAATGCAGTTCACTGTGGAAAGAGTAGATTGATCAGATCATTACACCACCATGGCTCTTCGTGAAAAGTACAAAACTTTGGTGCAGAGAAGTTAATTTTTGTCTGTGAACATTAAAACCTCCACTTTATTACTTTTAAAGTAGTAAAACTATGTTTCATATATAATATACATGGAATAACGATAATAGAGTAAATTTCATATATTATTTATTTGTACTTATATATACATAAAAGTAATCATACACATGATTAACACCAATAACTAGACGTGCTACAATAAAAAAGCACAAATTGCATACATTTAATAATTCTTTATCATTCTAAGGTTAACAAAACTTATAAAGAATATAATGTAATAATGTAAAGTATAAACTTTTTTTATATAACATGGAGACTACGATAAGATCAATTTTTCATACCGAGGGTACTACAAGGACTATTCCTTTGAACATCTCATTTAGTTCCCCTCTCCGCTGGCAATGCACATTTTCAGTACATAGCTTATTCTTCGATTAGTGTGTCTCTTACAGTGTTCAAACTTGCAGGAGTATTTAAATATAAGCATTGTCTGTGTTGGCACTATACTAGTGTAAGAATTTAGGCATAAAAATATTTATTTCATTACTATTCATCATCACAAATATGAAATTTCAAATATTTGTAATATAATTTGCCGCGTATTGTTATTGATGAAGCTCGTGGCACATTTGTCGACACACATGTCTTAACATCCACCTCCTCCAATTTTTGGCCATGGGAAGAGACAGCCCTTGCAAAGGTTTTATATATGCAGGTATTTGAACGCATGTCAAGTATTCTCAGGTTAGTAATCACATGAAGACTTTGCATTCTTCAACATCTAAGAAAAAATCTTATTTCCACGACTACCAGGCGGGAACATTGTTCTAATAATTTTACTCGGTGGTCGAGCTCGTTAAAGCTTGATGCTTATATCTCATGGCAAATGAACCAAATTAGTAATGGATTTGCGCCCATGGCACGATCGAAAATTCTAGCTTCTAACTGGCATAGAAGTAGATTGGAGTCCACTTTACAAAATAATTCCCTTCCCTTGGACCTTTATGTATGTAACCGCAAAATATAAAGTACAATACCACAATACAACTAAATGAATGTAACAGTCTGAAGTTTTAATTATTTACTAAATAGAAGAACTAAATACATCGTTCACTCTTTGGACCCCGTGTGTTAAGGTATGGAACTGATTTAAAAGTAAGAGAAGTGATTTAATTCAGTTATTATTTTTCTAATGTTAATCGCGGTCAAATGTATGCAAACAATGCGCTATTCGACATTTACTGAAATTCGCACACGCGTATGCTTGCACTCATTGAAATATTAACTTCTATTTGTTCAAGTTCAGTATACCGACACAAAAAGCAAAGAATACTAGATTGCTTAAATCAGTATAAATACGACAGAAATATGGGTTTTCATGTTGTAATTCTTCGTGCAGATGCACAGTTTGCTAGGAAATAGATGTTTTCGTACAGGGAAAACTTCGTAGTGGTTGTTTATACAATATACCAATAACTGAATTAAAGGTTTTTGTTATACCAGTTAGTGTGCACACTTTCCTCTGAATCATGAAAACTGAATCATTTGTTATTTAATTTCTACCACTCCTTTTCATTCCCACGATAATAGTTCTTATATTTTACTCTATAGGATGTACATGATTAATAGGGCGCTTTCGAAACCTCTGCTTAGGACCTACTTTTCTTTTCATTCCATATCCTTCCGCTATATGAAAGATTATCATTTCCATGGACCGTTTCACTTTATTCATGCGTCATCCGTGCATGTGAAACAGTACAACTTCTGGGATGCAACTGTGTTATTACTGTGCAAATTCGTGCTCCTGTACGCATAAAACAAGAAAACTGACTTCAGTAGCTATAAATATACATACTACACTCTCAATACAACGCCAAGTCTCATAACTATTCTTATTAATTCGTTAAAAGCTGTTCACAATAAAGTGAGTACTTTTGAAATCCACCTTAGAAAAGTCTCTGCCCCTACATGTTGGTAACGATGGATAGGAAGTAATTCCGTGTCTTAACGTCGAGTAAAAAGTTTTAGGCAACCATTTTTGATCATTCAAATTATTTCTTTATCTTTCTGTTTTTTTTAATGCATTGAAATGTAAAAATGAGCAGATTCGTAAAACATTTACTTTTCTAATAATTTCAGTTTCACTTGACCGACGCATAAATAAAGCCATGAGGCCCATGGCAATGTTAATATTACATAAGGCGGAATAATGCACAACGTGCATACAAGTAGATCTTATGCAGGGAATTAAAAAGTGATCATTTTTTCGTAAATAGCCTATACAAACTAGGATCCTGCATGCCAGCGTGTACTACTGTACAGGTTGAGGCCGAACATTGGGGACAAACTTTAGGATGTGATTCTTGAAAGTGAAACAAACAGAAAAATCCATATAACCATAGGTCCGGAAATGTACAGGAACACTGTAAAATATACACAAGCACTACAACTAGAGCAACTGGACATAGGTTGAAAACAGAACAAACATGGGATACATAAAACATGAGAAGCGAACTGGTAAGGATGGAATCGTCAGTACATAAATGGCGCCGGCAGATGGATTGGATAAGTAGGGCCTGTTGCATAGCTTGCCCCGGCACCCGACCTTAATCCCCTTGACTTCTACAATTGGGAGCACTTGAAATATGTCGTGTGTGCTGACCCGGTGCCTAATCTGCAGATACTTGTAAAACACGTCGCTGAAGCCTTTGTCCCTCTTTGGGTGCAAGCGGAAAAGCTGGAACGGATGCAGCAGTCCATGATGACAAGTATAGGTACCACTATTACCATGTTGTACATTTTACAGTGTTTCTGTACATTTCCAGACGTATGTTGCTATGGATGTTTGTTCGTATCTCTTTCTTGAATCGCCTCTTGAAGTTTGAACTCCTTTGTTCGTCCTCACCCTGTTTAAGAGTTATGAGCAGTGACTTTTATTCAAAGGTTTATTTTGGTAATGCTCCATTTACAGTGAACAGCAGCCTGCATGCATTTTTATTCCAATAGGTTACTAACTTTTTTTTGCAGCAGCCAGAAAATTAATTACAATGGTTCTGTCAGCAACATTATACCATCAGTTTATCAATATTTTAAAAAAATTAATATAACTTCTACTTCTTAACATTTTGTTTTCTTAATGAATTTTATAACTTTCATTTGATTCACACAAGAAGTGCCACAAAAGCACACAATTTTCGTTGCTTGGTATAATTCTTGAAATTACAATAACCAATGGCATGAAAAAATCACACAAAATTTAGTATGAGTGAATTTATAGTATCTGTTTACAATATGCTTGAGTGGTTGCATTTAGTTACGACATACATTTACTTATTGTTTAATTGCACGAAGATAATTACGTATGTTATTATAATGCTGATCAGTGGTAGCAAAATACGGTTGTTCATGGTAAAACATCGGTGCACGAAGAATTCGAGTTTGTGAATTTTCGTTTGCTCGAGAAATCGGTGAACAAGTTCCGATGCTTCCTTCTCTCTACTGATGCGTACGGCCATCTTTGCTAGCTGAACTCTCAGGTGACTTCTCTCAACCTCGACGGCGTTGCAATGATGCACCACCAGAAATATTCGAAACAAGTTTGCGAGAGTTGCATCTGTACCCATAATGACCAGTAGCTGACGGGTTGTCAGACTGCCTTCGGTCCAAAGTGAAATGACTTCAACAAAATGATCAGTGATCAAAACAATAAGTAACAACATATTTAGCAAAACCTGCGTCTGGAACTTGGAATTAATCATGTCAGCTATTTCGGAAAGCTTGTCAAAAATCCGTATAAACTGCAGCAACTTAAAGCATAAATGTACATCTTGGAAGTTGTTCAACACGACAGACACCTGCTGTACGAGATAACACAGTCTTTGCTTCAGAAGATATTGTAGAGTGGTCAGTTCCAACAGGGTTGTCCAGCGAAATATGTGGTAGATGTATGAAGACAACACACCAAAGATGAGATAATTTCTGTTAGCTTGCACACAGACTAGGCAAGAAAGAAGGTATGGGATGAAAGCGATGGAAAGTAGGCAAGCAACTTGCATCAACAGCTTGAGGAATGTTTTTCTATACAGCACCCGTCTCTCCCTAATAAATTTCTCGTCGATTTCGCAGAACTTGCCGAGAACAGCATCACTCCGCCTCCAGCGATACATCAGAGCTATTATGACGAAAATGATGTCATTTACATACCTGGTGGTTTTACGCAGAAAAATTATTGCCGGGCCACGATAATAGCTTGTCCTGAATGAGAACGGAGTCAATGTGTATTTGGTCGTCATCAGGCCGATAAACAGTAAGACAGAGTAGAGTAACCACACCCGAGAAAGTTGGTACTTGTCACGGAGCTGCTCGCTTACCGTCGTGACTGGAGCCACGCCTACCAACTTAGCCAGGTAACACAAGGGCCTGAGAGCCATGTGCAGAGAGTCGATAGGAGCCAGGAATTTCATCGTGCACTCAGCCGACACCAGAGCCACAATGCTAACGGAGGAGCAGTCGATGCAGGGAAAACTGCTGCGCATCGATTTGCATCACAAATTCATGAAGGGAATGTGAAAGGTTTTTGTTCTTGTAACGTCGTGCTGACCACGCCGTTTTCGACAATAATCCAATATTCGTTGAATGCCATCTTCTGTGCCTTTTTATGGGTCTTCTGGAAACTGCTGGTCATATCTGCAATAGTTGTAAGAAGTGAGGAGATAAATTTCCTGCTCTTCGAGCCTGGGTTTGGCAGTCCCAAGCTACGATACTGCGCTAGTTCAAAGTGTGTGGCGTCTGAAGATTTGTGTTAGGCAATCCAGTCATTTCAGTGAACAGTTGTTCATTACTGTGAGCCAAAGTAGTGTATACTGACGTTATTGTACTGTTTACAGTGAGGGCCTCTGAGTTATATTCCAAATAAACTCTAGTCTCTTGATAGCTTAGAACCTTGTATTATGACTCCCAATAAATGGATGCTCGGCTGTGCATTCAATGCTTTTACCTTCTGCTAGCACTTTATCCAGATCCTATGAATACACCTAGCCAAACAAATGCATTAGGATATGGTAGCATGCCATAATCTTTCGGTTATGTACAAATTCACAGACTGTGCTACACATTATACATATGGGTATCAGAGTGAAGTCGGCGAGAATGAATTTCCAAAGTGGCCTATTCTTACCTGAATGTTGCAGACAACTGTCAATATCTACTGTTCCTTCGTCTCGCTGTGCTAATGGCATAGAATAATAAAGCCACTAATACACTTTGATTTACCTTGAGCAGTAAACAGTGTACATTTAGTTCACAGCGAAAGGTCAGTTGCTTTAGCACAGACAACCGAAGTTAACTTTGTTTCGGATGTAAAATATATATTTTTAAGTCAGTTATCTTTAAACAAACTGAATGTGATATCGTCTAGAACTACAACAGTCTACTTCCTTAGCATGAACACATGAAGTGAATGTTGTTCGTGTCAAGTTGATGTAGACTCTGTACTGCTCTCTCGACTTTTTACAATTTTAAGAAAGCGCCGGGACATGCGTAAATCATGGATAATTTTTTTTTACACAGATAGTTTATTGCCTATGATTTTCTAGCAGTCTTGCGAACTCCTGAGAACTGTTTACTGCACGAATATAAAATTACATATCTTTAGTTTGTTTGTAAATAAAAATATAATATGTATAATTTATTTTTAACTCCAGTGGGTTATACCAGCCATCTTGTAATTATAATCAATATTAGGGCTAACATTCACGCATACATCATATTCCCCTAGGTGTGTTACAATGGTTGGGAGATGATTCTCTTTGAAATATCAGGTAAAAATCACAGGTTCGACTTGCGTCCTAGAATTATTATTAAGGGTATTATTCAGTCTCGGAAATAAGAGAAAACAGCCAGCAGTTAGTTAAAAAATATATATATATATATCGCAAACTATTATAGAGGAAGGAAAAGTTCACAAAATGTATCAGTAAATGAAGGTCATCAACCTCTGAAAAGGCAAATGTAAATAACATCCACGGTCAGAAACCAATAGGGGTTGCTACCATCACATCGTAGAAAATTGAGTCATTCTGAGCATTTGCTAAAATTATAAGGCTTTACCCATTATATACAAATATACAAAAATGCTGCCTTGTAAAACTCGAAGCCTTCTCGTTAGGAAGAAAACCGCCCCCCCCCCCCCCCCCCCACACACAAATAAGGGCGAGTGGCTTATGTTCTTGGGTTTCGTTTTACTTATTCGAGGTTACATGTGTTTTCCTTTAATTATAGTTAGTTACATAATACTACATTACTATATTTATTAAGCTGTTAAAGACACTACGTGTGCTCGAAATTATGCACATTATTAAGAAAAAAAAAAACATGGGCGTTGCTTACAGGTTCTGTTGTAAGGAATATATGAGGGAAAACTACCAAACACATGGTCGATTCAACTTTTCATCCGAGTAATTGCTTTTCAAAACTACTGGCCATCCTACGGCGAATAAATTGTAGATGCCAAGATGCTGCATATGTAGCAAAGGCTATTCACGTTTAATTGAACACTTATGAAATCAACATTTTAAAAAATGCCACTGCCCTTACCTGCATATATTTTAACGGACATGCGCCCAGTAAAATTGGTAGCAGCGGAGTGAAAGTACTTCCATGTCTTAATGTTGGATTAGAAGATTTAGGTAAACATTTATGACTATCGAAATTGATTTACTTTGCTTATCTGTTTTTAATGCATATAATAATTTATAATACTTTCAGAGTTTCAACGGACCGACGCATGAATAAAGTTATCAGAACCGTCGTAATGTTAATTTTACATATGTTGGAAGAATACACAATGTGCACACAATAGGTCTTAAGCAGGGCTTTCAAAAGTCCTCAGTTTACCGTCAACAGCTTTTACACTGTCCCGAGTGTGCGTCGTGCTACGGGAAATGTCCAGACTGTGCAACACAGACATCAACACAGCCTTGCAGAATTATTTCAATGGACGATCTCACCTTTATAAGTACTTCGCGGTTGGCGCGAATATGATCGAATCAGTGGCGTAACAACTAGGGGGAGGGGCAGTATGCACATTACCCCTCCCTAAATTTAGTAAAGGGCGCCAGAATGAGAGTAAATGGCCACCCAAACGGGTTTTTGTTCACCGAGATGTGTTGGTATACTGTATACGTTCTCTAATTAATCGTTGTCGTATATTTATGATATTTATATAATCTTTGCTTCTTTGGCTACAGGCTCCTCTCTATCTTTTATGCAGCATGTAATTCAGGTTTTGGTCGCACCATAACGCAATTTGCAAACGAAGCGCTTATGTCTTGAGAGGGCGCCTAAATGCGCACTGCCTCCTGAACTGGAGATGCTTCGCCGCTGTTCAAATGCTTCCACAATGCTCTGCCGAAGCATTTCAACACTGGTAACAGGACTGTTGTGAACCAACGCTTTTACATGACCCAATATACAGAAACCATTGATATTTACGTCAGACAATTGGGCGGGTCATGTAATTGGTCTTCAGCTTTCGATCCTCTATCCGGGACACGTAGCATCCTCGTATAGTCTATTCGCGGTTTCTTCACACTTCTTGAATTAAGCCTTTTGTAAAATACCCAATGTATAACGTGTTTCGTTGTTTCCTAAACATGCCATATGTTACAAGCGTTTTATACTTCTATTAACATAAGTTTGTTAAATTGAAATTTTACTTCTATCAAGTCTATAAATTATAATTTTTTTATTTATAATTAATACGAAGCAAAACAGAGGGGAAATAGGCATGTTGGTAATGCCTAGTAACAAATAGTTCTTATTGAAAATATGATTACACTGAGTTCACACGAATGCGGTGCGTTCTCCCTTTGGTGTAATTTTCTAAGCTTGGGTAAGTTTTGTTTGTATGGTGCGAAGGAATATCCTAGAAGTATATATTTAGCAGGCTTTCAGAAAAGTTGAAAGTAGCCGTGAATGAACTCTATATATATATATATATATATATATATATATATATATATATATATATACATATACATATTGCGTCACTGAAGTGGACCGGTGTACCATCTTGCACGGACCATGCTGCCTGCCTCTAACTAGGCGGAGTGACTCATTTTCCAAGAAATTCCTATAGATCTACCCATTTAACCTTTCGGGTAACCGAACAGGACATGTTAACACGTTCACCACAGTTCTACCTTTGATATTCAGCGCAAACCGTAGTTGACTTTGTGACTGAACTGCTGCATGGCGGTTCTCATCTGCCCACTCGTGTGCATTGTGAAAATTAATGGCAGAATCCGTGGCGAAGGGTCACCTGGGTTCTGCTGCAACCAAGTACAGGGTATCATCGGATAGCGGGCATTGGTGAAAGCCTGAACTCTGTGAACGTAGTAGGGTTACAGCATGTTTTCTTTGAGGGTCCTCCCCACAAACTGGCACAGCGAACCCCCTCTGTTCTTGCTATGCCTACTGGTGCTGCCTTCAGAGTGGTTCTTCACGTTGATGTAGTAAGCGTTCCTCAACGTCGATGGGCGCCGGTCAAAACCACCCAGTTTCCTTTAGACACTCTCAAATACGTTCGACTGTCTTCCCGTTCTGGTGTCCTCGATTCAGAAGTGTTTCCCCGTACATGTTGTATGTCTGGCCGCCGCGGGATTACAGTTAGCGTGCCCAGAGATCAGGAACATGTCCGTCTTTTGTGAATGTGTGTTTATATATATACTTTTACACACATGTATGTGTATATATAAATAAATGCATGTATTTATGCATATGAATGTATGTGTGTTTGCGTGTATGTATGCATGTATACGTACATAAATACACAAGTCTAACAAAGATATTAAATTTCAATATATGTTCATAAATGATAAAACCTTAAAGTAGTATATGTTCTCTCCCTTTCTTCATCACTCGTGTTTGTTCAAGAGCTGCTATCACCGCTAACGATGAATGAAGTTAAATCGAAATTTCTTTCATAAAGTACGTTTACTCGTAAATAATTTGGTTTCCCTTATTACCACACTGTAATATAATTTCCGACCTTTAAATTAGGAAAATTTGTTAACACACAGACAGAAAATTTATTTAATTTCTCACTGCTCGGATCAGTTCCAGCAACTTAGAAATTGTACACCATGTTAAAATCAAAGCAAATTATATTGCAAAAGCATATTAAATAACATAGTTGCTTCGCTTATGAGTAAATAATATCAAGTCTTTCGTGGACACAAATAATTATTTTTTTCAAATGCAGGTCTATATTATTTATATATTACTACGTAAATTCACACGCTGCAGGACGTGGCAGTATGTAAAAGGGAGACTACTTTAATTTATTTAATTTGTTTCACTGAAATAAGTTATACCAAACCCATGACCAAATTAGGTCTACTTCCTCTTTCCGAAAAATCTTAAGCAAATTGAAACTGGATTTGTTTAAATCTAGATTTTGATAAAGCAGCTGTTCAGCTACTGTTTGAAAATTCATAAATGAGAATATTTTCATTCTAAAAAATAGCATAAAACCAACATGGAAGTCAATATTTGAGTACTACACCGAGACTATCTAAATTAGATAGGCAAACTTCGGCAGCAGGTTAATCACAAAGAAAAGGCGAAAACATGTGCACAACCTATGATCTAATGTGAATCGTTAGGATGGCACACATCTTTGAAGTTGGACCTGAAGCATTATTTTATTACAAATATTGGAGGAAATATTCAAGTATTTTCTCCTTAATATTTGGGAATTAAACGATGTAGTAATAACCTGTTCAGTATTGAATCATTTCTTCAGTATTTGTAATAAATTAGTGTTTCAGGTCCAACTTGCAAAATGTGTACCACACTTACGATTCACTTTAGACCATAGGTTGCATATATTGTTTTCATTTTCTTTTTTCGTGATTTACCTATGTCAAAGTTCGTCATTCTAGTTTAGATACATCCTGTATCGTGGTTTTGATAAAATAAAACATAATATCATTCTTACATAACTTTAGTAACTCAAGGTTGGGCAAAATAATTTACTCAGTGAGTGTTTATTATTAAAATTTATTCCACAATGATAACAATATTCGCAGTACGAGAACAATTAGTTTACAAGAATATCAGTAATAAATGTAATACTTTTTAGGAACCTCAGGTGTGTAATAATATGTGCACACCTTAATTCGCAACAAAAATACTCTCGCTGAAAACAAAGTGAGATCATTAAAAATACTGAACATTAATACTTTCATTTTGTTCAATCATCAATGATTTTATTCAGCGTTACTACTTCAATGCTAGAAATAATATTTGTTCACATAATCCAGAACATCAAAAAGTCAGCAAATTATCATAGGCCACAAAAATTTGTTCACAAACATGTTTTTGCTTTATGAAGGTTCTTACAGTTTTCATATTTGAAATGTTTAGTAGTATATTTGTTATGACATAAACTTGCTTTATATTTCTATGTTACGTTCATCAACTGAAACATGCTGAAAATGATATGTATCATTATCGCTCCAAAGTAATTACTATATGATTATCACACGATAAATACTGTTATCTGTTGTACTGCATACAAACAATCGTCACGTGAACAAAATTTTAACATAACACGTAACTTTACTCAAATCTTGTATATCTTTCAAAATTGAGGTAATCTCTCATAATTTTATGTAGATTTTTATATTCATATTTCTTAAAAATAGGCAATTACCTACGAAAACATCATTTGTATATCTGTATTTCAACAAAATACTCTAACCAATACATTTTTATTCACATTTAATATGTTTTCAGTCTTAAGTACTGGAAATACTAATGCTATGCAATCGCGTAGAAATACTTCACAAGTTGGTTAGATAATTTTTTTTCTGTCATTAACTACACGAGTGCTTTTCTGATTAAACAGATTTATAAACATTCATGAAATTATCTATCCTGAAAATTGTGTATGAACATGCCACTTGAAGAGAAATTACTTAACTGACACTGACTTATGCATAAGAAATATTAATGTTTCGGAATGTTTAAGAACTCAGTTTTTAAATCACATAAAATATGATCAAATATATGTGAGTGTAATCATTAGTAGAAATATTACTGAAACGTATTTTAATCGAAGACATTTTACCTAATCCTCATCATAGATATTTTATAACAATGTATACTTTTCTGAAGACATTGAAAAATTGTTAATGCATTTGTTTGGTAGATAGTCCGAAGTTATTTCCAGCGTGATACAACTTATGTATTTAGTTAATTGTACAATTATCAATTTAAAATGAATTTTCTTTTCAACATCATGTTGTGGCAGTTCAGACTTATAGTAACAAGGGTGAACACAAATAATACAGTACCTTACTATACGTTACATTCTATGATTCGTGGATCGAAACTGAAACTAAGAAAAAAAAATCTTTACATATACTAACGTACAAATGATTTGGCACCGCAATTGATGACGTGTGTCAACTCTTGTACATTTTCAGTTCTTTGGTATTTCGCCATCTTCCCAAGTAATGTTCACAAATGTTCCTGTCTTGGCGGATGTTTCACAAGCTGCTGCAATCTTGCTCACGGCCATGGTTTCGTAGTCTTTGATCTTGAGTTCAGTTTCTTTTCCTGAAATGTTGTAATTTAAAAAAAAAATAGTTATTTTTAACACTCGTCAAAAGAAGTAGTAAAAATATAAAACAGAAAGCATTCGTCTTAAAATCTGGAATCATCAAAATCCAAATTCATTATTTATATAGACAAGGCCAATCCCTACTTATCCAGTGTGGCTTCTAAAGCATTGAACATCAACATATGGTAACCCATTTTGTAATCCTTGTCTGGTCGAAATACCGTCTCTAGCGTACATGTTTTGGACCTGTGTTATTCGATTACCGTGAATTTTACTAAACGTGCTCAAAAACCAAGCGAGAATCGCAAGACAGAATTTACTCTTTTAGTCCATAGACTAATGATTATGTTTCCTGTGTACAACTGACCTTGACAGATATCCAAGAAGTGCTCCATTTCTCTTTCGTACGCTTCCTTGTATCGAGAGGGAAACGTGAAGTATATAGGGTGCTGTACTTCCCCGCTCGTGCCTTGTTGGGCAGTGACGCCTGCCATAGGCCTCTCTCCGCCCGCCATTACTATGCCGCGGGAGCCAAACACCTGAACAACAACAAGACACTTCCAGTTGTAAACATTAAAGGAATTTACTGATTGTTTCATTGTATGGTTTAGCAAATTTAAAAATCCCCAACTTCTGATACATGAATTACTTTCAGAGAAAGGCATGGCTTACAAAATAAATTAACACTAAATAAATTCAATGCACCCTAAAGTCACCAGAAAGTCAAGCCCAGTCAAGTTTTATGTAAAGATGTCTCTTAAGTCAATTAGCTTCGTTTTTAAGAACAGTGTCCGAAAGGACGCACTGCACTCATGGCAGTTCCATTGTCCAGGTACTATATGAAACCAAGTTTTAAATATGTCCACGTATTTATAAATCAGAAAATAAGTTTTATTCTGTGTGTTGGTATTTTTTCCCTTCCTTTTTACATCCTGAAGTTCACTCTTTATAGGCTTGAGGTGGAATAATCACTATTTGTTGTGTGAGAAACACCTTCAATAAGGAATTCGCAGACACCGAAATGTAATCAAGTCACTTGTTTTATTCATATTAAAATTATAATCGTTAGGCCCATTAAAAAAAAAGTCACAGCAGCACTCGAGTTTCGGAACCAAGCGCACACGCTGCAGATAATTTTGTGTTTCTCGTTGTTCGTTATCAGGAAGAGAAGTTCCTGCTCGCTACCATTCAACTTGGTTTTTGGCCTACCACAAATCTCGCAGACTTCCAAAGAGGCACAATTATTTAAGTGTGCCTGGTTGGAGCTCCAGAAACAAAGACAGCGAACAGTGTTGGTGATGCTAGGAGCATTGTATCAACTGTTATGACAGCCTACACAAAACATGGAAATATCATCTTTGAAACGTAATAATGGACAAAACTCAAAACTCGCCGATATAGGTAGAAGGGTGTTTAAGTGAACAGTGACCACAAAGCACAAGTCATGTGTAACACTGATAACTTCCCAGATGGACACACATCGCCAAGACTCCGTTATCGACAGAAACTATCCTGAGGGAACTGCATGCTGATAACATTTATGGCAAAGTGTCTATTAAAAACAATTGGTGAAACCGAGTAATGCTTTGAAGCGATGTCAATGGTGACAGGAGCACCGACACTGGACACAATAGCAGTGGTGACAGGCCTCCTGATCTGACGAATTTGCAGTTGCATTATTTCAGAAAACAGCAAGTGTTTATGTCTGGAGAATACACGCGCCCGCAGAAGCCTGTCATGTTGACTGCCTCCCCCTACTGTTGAGCATCTGTGATGATGCAGGGCCCGATATTTTAGCATGGTCAGAGACAACTTGTAGTCCTGCATGGGAAGATCATTGCACAGCACATTTTTCAACGTTTTGAGTCGTCATCTCTGCCTTATAATCCAGACTGTGTTCCCTGGCGAACTACCTATGCTCCAAAACGACAATGCTCATTCACGCTGCTCGACCTATCCAAGCATGTCTCATTGAGCACCTGCAATGAAATGTAACATCTTATTTTCCCCCTCAGTCTCCTGATGAAACATTGTATGGAGTATTTTCGAGGCCAAAGTGCATGCTAGATCTCCCACTAAAACCAAACTTTCTCAACTTGAGACCTTCCTTCACGTGGAATGGATGCGTATTACTTTCAACGCCTTGCATAACCTCTATTTGTCAGTATGACGTTGTATGCAAGCTGTAATTCTGGCCAAGGGTGACCCAACCCCCTGCTTATAAAGATTTTACGTCGTATTACAGGTAGTTATGTAAATTTTTTCACTACCTGTTCGTGTACGTGCTATTTCGTGGTGATAGAAGGATGACATATAAATTAGCCAACAACCCCCCCGAATACTTTATGTAAAAAAAAACACACTTAAAATATATTTTTTTTAAATTCCCAAGCTTCAACCACTGAAACGTCATTTCTGACACCATCGTATTCAGCATCTTCACATAAATCGTATTTTTCTGACAATTTCAGTAGCATGTGTACTACTTTATAATGAGTTCTGCAAATTGTACAGCCTTGTGCAGCACTCCATTGGAAGTCCAAACTCGTTCTTCCTTAAGGCCCCTGCCTACCTGCCAAGCCTGCAGCTACGGAGTTTACATTGGGAATTTATGTTCAATAAACTCCTTCTAAGTGCACCACTTTTAAGAAAATTGTTTCAAACAAAAAAAATATCCAGCGATGCTTTTTCAGAAAAAACTAAGCATACACATTTGCAAGATTTCTTATCATGCCAGTATTCTGTAAGAAATGTCACGTAGAATAATTGTTGTGGTTTGAAAATGTTATCTTTAAAATTGATCCTCTAAGAAGGTATTTCATTAAAACTGATTCCCCATTTGAACCCCGTGGGTGCAGACTTGGTGGGCAGAGCCCTTAAATTATGAACTAATGTACGTAAATACAATATGACTGGTATAGCCTATTCACAGTTTGTTCAAACTTTTTCAAACAAACCTTTAAAAAATCATCCCATGTATGACGTGTTTGGTTTCTTCATAAATATGTCATGTATCACAAGCGTTACTTGCTTGCGTTAACATAAAAGTACCTTATTTTTGGTTACACTGAACTTTTACTTATATTTTGTTTTTAAATTATAATAAGTCATTTATAATTAATACGAATGAAAACAACAGAAAAATAGGCGTGTTAGTAATGCCCAGTAACAAATAGTTTATATGGAAAATATTGTTGCACAGAGTGCGCACGAATGGGGTGCGTTGTCCCAATGGCGTAATTTCCTAGACTTGGCTTAGCTTTGCATAACTGTAGCAAGTCTTCACAAAAGTTGTAAATGATCGTGAATGGACTATATCTCCCAGTGATTGCGCTGGCGACCTACCTCAATGCGCTGGTCGTAACCGAAGTTGGAGTTGCGCGTGAGGTTGATGATGCCCAGGGTGCCGCTGGGGAAGTGGGCTATGACGGCGACGGTGTCGTAGTCGTTGACGTCGCCTATCTCCGCGACGTTCGCCTGCCCCATGGAGGCCACGCGGCACGGGAACTCGCCCACCAGCCAGCACATCATGTCGATGTCGTGGACCAGGCTGTCTTGGAATATGCCGCCTGGAGGGCGAAAAACACATTTTTTTTAGTTACATAACCTTCGCATCTATGCTATGCAAGTGTAGTATGGAATGGAGTGGAAACATTTCGGCGCCTCTTGACCCTGATACAGACGGACGTATTTTGTGGACAAGAAAATGATCACCAAGTGGTGAACGATAAGGTGAACACCATCTTGTATTCAAGTCCCATGTACATCTGTACACACAGTGGTAGTACTTGAATATTGCAGCATACCAGTCACTTATGTCCACAACACAAAAAGATTTTACAAACCAAACAAATCACTAATGTAGAGCTAAATTCGTGCTCTACTCTAAAATTAACAATATGAGCATCAATAAATGTACGGGAACTACATAAACGTATACAACGCAAATGCATACCAAAATTTGCACAAGAAGGTGAACGAAAGATAGAACCGCCTCTAAACGATGCCACTTGCAAACAAGTTAGCCAGTCACACGATGCAAGTTAACTTGAACTAGAAGTTGTGCACCTTTTTGTGCAATGAAGTGAACAGTGTATAACGACCGGGCGCACATTGGGCCGCGGAGGTTGTCACGCCATGCAGAGTAGTTTAGGTGCACTCCACACGGATGTGCATGCACACTGAAGCGTAGTATTTGCAATCAATGTAGATCCAGTTTGTCATTTCTTAATCAAATTAAAATGTATAAAGGGAAAAGTTTGGCTACTTAATGATACCCACAAAAGAAAAAAAAGACATTTTGGCGCAGTGAACGTATAGAGTGAGCGAAAAAATTAGGGCAGCTCTTAACAGTGAAGTCTTGAGAGCCAATGTAGTGAGGTGAGTATGGAGCAGCACCGGAATGCAAGGGGGGAGGGGGCTGAAGATCCTCGAGAAGGCCTACCTATCAGTGGCACCGTACAGCACGATCCCCACGCGCGAAGCTCTGGGAGCGACCCTGCCGGAAATTGAACACGGTTCGTCTTAGTGAGAGGCGAGTGCTCTAGCCACTACGGCAACCGCGGCCTCCACGAAGTGCAGTACAGTCTACTATCACGTTGGGCCTATTTTCAGTGGCGCAAGAACAGTGGACTATAAGGCTACATTGTATACCTCTGCATTTTGTGGGTGAGGCATGACATAGCATTGGCCCCCTCTCTCCCCCCTCCCTTTTTCTAATGCCTAACTCAGCTCCAGAAAAAACACCTGTTAGTTCATTAATAAATTGTGCAATGATAAAGTAAAATTATTAAAGCAGAATTTGATGACGTGCTGCGACAGAAAATTTTTGTATCCTTTTAACACGTGAATAAAGGAAAGAAAACAGAATAAATAAAACTAAATCATAAAATTTGATCATTAGAATTAAAATTGTTTTCAGACGAGAAATCTTTCGAATACCTTTAACTTTTTTCTACCAGTTTCCAATCGTATTTTATGTGGTCTGCAGTTCCTTTGACGCTTGTCTTACCATGTAACCTTCCCTCCACCCAACACCCTAATATAAAAATATTACAGCGCCGCTGCCTAATTTTGAGTATTTAATTTTTGTACCGCACAGCGGTTGAAGTATGTCTGGGAGAACAGTGCTCATACAGACAAATCAAGATTGACACCGCTCATTTGAGGCGATGAAAAAGAAACTAAAGAACTATCAATGGACAAAATTATTACACAGGAAATATAAAAGATACCTATTTAGGTGAAACTATTAGACATTTAAATTAGTATAAGCTTGGATTTCAACTGGTGGACACACAGGCATTGTTGTTTATCTGCACAGTACACGGAGCGAAAGAGAGGACACAGAGAGCAGAGGGAAAGAGAAAGGAACATAGAGAAAGAGAGAGGAGAGAGAGGGAGGGTAGCACTTAACAAATGAGGTCTTCAGCGCCTATGGGGGCGAAGTGACTTTAAAGATGGAGCAGAGACGGAATGCAATGACTGGGAGGGAAGGCAACGAAGAACTCCTAGAAACCCACCTGCCAACGGCAGCGTCCAGCAAGTGATTTTATTGAGAGCCTTTGGAGAGGCATGGCGAATGTGAGTTCAATATAAAAACAACTCTCATTTAACTAGTGTAATATTAGATTGGTTTAGGTTTGGTATGGTCAAACTATACAAACACCCATCCACTTACTATCCTGGGTTAATTTAGGTGGTCTTGAATGCCGTGTTGAAAAATGGATGGAAACGCGTATGCACAGTAATGATGAGAGTAATGATTTGGCCGAGTCGGGCATAATGTATTTTAAATGAGAGCTATGTGCCTGCGGCCGAGGCTGGCGGTCTCCGGCTCGACTCGGAGGAGCTCAGCAATCTTCGACTCGACTCAGGTGGTGCTTGGAAGCCTTTGAATCAGGATTGTCGAACATGCCCGAAGGTTCTCAGCAGTTACACTCACTAATTATTCAAACAAATGCCTGTATCTGGCAACCATATTGGTTTTAAGCATTGGGTATGTCAAATCGTAAAAAAAAAAAAATTGTAATTTTTATTTATATTTTTTAAGCTATTGTTTTCAGGATTTTCTCCTAGGATGCGCTGATGAAGGGAAATGATGACATCACATAGCTTGCTCGTAATTAGCTGTTAGTCACGTGACATCTCGGGTTCTGCGGGAAAGTAAGGCGGACAGATTCACGCGTCGCATCAGTTCTTCGTCTGATCCTCAGTAGCAACTTTTGTTGGCCCAACGTTGGCCTAAGGTCTGTCACGCGGAGCAACGTTGGCCCAACGTGCACTTTTACGTTGATTGCCAACTGAAATATGATGCCCAACCTACATTATTACGCCAATGAAAACTTATGGTTTTCTGCATGCTTTCCTAAATTCTCAGATTCTCGTTTACCCCTGTGAGACAATCGGGCAAATGGCCCCACTGGAAATCAAATATGGTCCTCCTGCTCTGGGAGGTGAGCAGTCTGGCCACTACATTACCGCGAATCCTTGCATGGGAAAGTCTCAGCCTCCCCCCCCCCCCCTACATACACACAGACAAAAATTATTTTTAGTGAAATAACATGAAAAGCTCTTTTTTCCTACTTAGTACTTGGTATGAGACAATGACAAGGTGTCTACTATTCTACAAATAAAAAAACAATTTTGAAACTATTTGTACAATAAAGAGAGGCCTTATTCTAATTTTGGTCATCATATACTCCATTTAATTTTCTTACAATCTCCCTATCCAGAATATCCAAAAACAGTATTTCAATTCTGAATTAAAATGTCGCAATTTGAAAATAAGAAATGCGTGCTTTATAGAATGTTTTTATAAAAGAATTTGTCACTCTAAATATTGCAGTATATTATTCACCTGATATTTTGATATAGTCGATAGATGCTAGCATACAATCTTTACTGGTTATTTTGACAATTTGGACATGCCCCACTTCTCCGCCATGCACTCGTTGCCTCACGTTGCTGAAGGATGGGTCAAAACGTCTGGAAAAAAAATTACACAGTTCATTACGTATAGAAGTAATTATGAGGCAAACTATAAATTTATTAGGGCTCTGGCATATATTCATTTTACTGAAACGCCTACGAACGTTATGTTATTGTATCACAAACTCCTCGAGGAAGTTAAAAAAAATACGATACATAATTCAGCCATAAACGTCGTTAACAGTTAAAATAATAATCTTTGTAATTTCAACAATCTCGTCCATACACATAACTTACAGACCAAGAGAACAACTGCCATTTCATAGAATATCACTTCATCCATCCAACCAAAGCGACTCACGTTGAATTACTTTTTTACACATGCAATGAAAAAAAAAAAAAAAAGACACATTTATCACAACTTTGTTACTTGACTAGTTAGGTTAAACGTACGTGTATGAACTTTGTGTGATAATCGCAAGAATTTTTCGCTGGAAGAAAAAACTAACTCTCTACCGAGAGATTTCACATGTCGCCAATTTAGCCAACTGCCTAGTTTTTACCGTCCCGAGATTACATTAAAATTCTAATTTAATTGATTTTAAAACATGAAAATTACATTTTAACTATGGATCATGAATTCGAACACCATTTGTAATTATATAAGCGCTTAAAATCTGATAGAATCGAAACAAGTTTAAGTTTAGTTCTTTGTAAAAAAAAAAACACGACGAAGTTAGAACTTACGTATCGTATTTTGCGTTAAGACAGGCAGCCGAAAGAAAAATAATTTTAATATGTAACAATGAACTATGTTTATATCAGTGCTACATAGAAATGTAAATATTTAAATAAGAGGCATTTACTTTAAAAAGTGCGTACCGAAAATCAATTTAATAACAATACATGTTATTACATGTTTTTAATTAATTTTTATTATGAATATATTTTATAATTTATATACAGTATAAGCGAAAGCTTCATTTAATCAAACATGGAATACTTTAACATTAAAAAAAGTATCAAATGTTTGTTGTGTAAGATTTATTTAAAACACTGGCAGACATGTAAAACCTGAGCTGATTTTTCAAAGGTGTTTTCAAAACGTGAGAAGATGCTATTAATGGACTACAATCTTGACACTGGCTGGCAGAGTTTGCAAGTCCTAAGTCAGATCGGTGCTACTATGCTTTCTTCTTTTATCTCGACGTAAAACCTTCCGCAACGTGTGAAAACCAAGATTTTCATGGTCTAAATGACTTATATCGATGCGTAAACCATGCGAAAATATAACATATAAAAGAGAAAATCAACTACATGTGAATTATGAATATTACTTTGTGGCGTGCAATGCAAAAAGAAATGTTTCTGTTTCCATAGTGTGTAAATATTACACGTTGAATAAATGTCGAGGCGTTGAACTACTTTCTCTGCTGAAAACATCATTGCATGCAATCATTGTATACGATGAAATATATATGCAGTTGGGGGCAACTACTTATTTCAGATGTTGATTTAAGTGCTAAATTATCAGTGAATTTTCTATACCAACACACACACACACACAGACATACACACACGTGTAAATATATATAAATATAATTTAACAACATTAACTTTGTGGTGACGGAATCAAACAAAATCTTTATGTAAAAACCAGTGGTATTTTGTGTACAGGTTAAGAACGCTAATCAATGTGCTGTTTTGGTGCTAGGCAGCAATCTCAAACTCCGAAATTGTCGAAAATCAATGTAACAAATTCCGTATGAATAGTTGTCGCAGGTAAAGTTCAAAACAGAAAGTTCATAGATTTTTTAAAACCTCGTAACATAAATTGATTTTCCATTCTAATGAGCTAATTATTCCAGACAGTTTCTGGTATCCTTGCAGTCACGTAATTAAAAAAAAAAAAAAAAAAAAAAAAAAGCCGATTTTCCGAGTTTTAAAATGTTGGTTTAGCAATTAGAAGTGAAAAAAAGTAAAGAGAAATGTTTGAGCAAGACCTTCTAACATAATATGCACAAACAGCTTCTGCAAACATTCTAGTTCAAAATGTTGGCACTGTAGTGTCGAGTATGTTTTTGATACGTGCTTCTTTGACAGAAGGTCACTTCCGTTCTGGGTATGTTAAGAAACTCTTGAAATTTTCCACTTAGTTCTGCACTAATATTCTCTTTTTTCCACTGCGAAAGTTTTAGTATATGTGCTTGCAAATAGTTAACCGCTGTTGTTAGATAGGAAACGTAGTTAACAAACACTGAGAAATGCTTATATGCGTAAGCAGCCCTCTAATTTTCAAATTCTTAAAGGTGGCCTTTGTGGTTGTATTAGGTCTATATTTGTATTAAAATGATTTCCTTAACCGCTTACTGCATTATCTTTATCTATTGCCCTAACAGTTTCTTGAACTCAGTTATATGTAGTTGACCAATTTAGCGATTAACTTATATATATATACACCTCACAAAAAGTTTGGAATATTGTGATGGTAGTTTGGGTGGTAGGCCTGGGACTAGCTGAAAACAGTAGTGTATAATAGTCCACAACCTCTAGAAACACTTCCAGATCTCATAAGTGCTTATGAGATGCATATGGAATGGGACCCTCGTCTGGAAGATCACTTCAATACATTGTTTACAAGAATCCCACAGCGTGTTAGGGACATGTACAATGCACATGGAGGTTATACACGGTACTAAGCTGCAGCGGAAAGAAGAAGACCCTCTCTAATCAGAGACACCCTTAAGTTAATTTTGTTGTTCTTCCGTGTTTGTCTGTGATATTAAGAATTTTTTTGTAAAAAAAAAAAACTTTCATGTAATGTTTTGTAACGGTAACTTTGATACAGGCTGTTCACGGTCAAATGAACACTTTTGAAATCATTGATTAAGATCTACTTGTTTGCACTTTGTGTATTCTTCCAACTTATGTAAAATTAACATTTCCAAGGGCCTCATCACTTTATTCATGCGTCGGCCAAGTGAAACTGTGAAATTATTATAAAAGAAAATATTTTTCAAATTTACTCATTTTTAAACTCCGAAAGAAACATAAAGCGAAATACATAATATTAGTTATCACAAATGATTACCTAACACTTTTTATTCGGCGTTTAGATATGGCACTACTTCCAATCCATCGTGTCCATCTATACTAGGCGAATGTCACTCAGTGCGCCTGTTCAAATGTATGCAGGTCTGAGCAGTGGCATTATTTCTAAAGTGTTCACTTTATCGTGAACAGCCTTTAACGTCTAATTCCTATGCTTACTTTAAGTATACGCCATAGGTTTGTATATTCTGTATGTACATACATTCGAAATTTTTTGTGAGATGTTTTACATTTTTCATTTTTAAAATTTTAAAGAATCTCAGCATATCGACTGTTCACCTGTTGAAAGCTGTGAAGAGCGGTTTGCCAACTCGCCGAGCCTCTTCGTAGCAGCGCTTGGCACTCTCCAAATCCTGTGATACTGGTTTCTCACAGAACACGAATTTACCTTTGCCGAGCGCGCTTCGCACTAACTGCTCGTGTGTGACTGTGGGAGTCGATATCACCACACCATCCAGTCTGAAACATTACATACCCACGTTACAGAATTTCGAACACCTGCAATAAAAATTATCTAGAATTCTCAACTCATCTCTATATTGGGGGAGGGGGGGGGGGGGGGGGGAGGGAACCTAATTTCCTCCCAATATTTTTTTAATTAATTTTTTAAAGGATCCCAATTTATTCCCCGATCCCGCCTTACGCATTATACTGCGCGTCAGATATCTGCGAGATTAAGAAACGTCACAAGGAAGGTGTTGTATCACTGACGATTACTGGAACGTATTACACAGTGCGCAAAGGTAGGGTGGGTTTACTAAGCGGTTTAGAGGCTGCCACGTTGTGTAAAGAATAACAGAGAACACTGACCACGGTTAACATGTCTTACCCATACACCTCGAGATTATCATAGCCATTCGCTTGTGCATACAAGGTTACACAACTATCATTGCTGTGTTCAATACCAACACTACTCATTTGCGTCATAACAGCTTTCTCGAACTTATTGACACGCTCGCACAGTACATTTCGTGATTATTGTTTCAACATATCTGTTGTGGAGACAATAGTCTCATTCCGTATCCGTTTTTCCATATTCTTTACATTAAATACCAAAGCTTTTCCATTTGCTGTCGTGACATGTTCATTCATAGTTACATCAAACTTTTCAGAAGCCATGCTTAAATTCTACTTGAAGGCTATTCCTCCCCATTCGTGCGCACTCATTTCAATCATATTTTACATTAGAATGTTTCTTACTAGGTATGACCAACATGCCTGTTTTCTTTCTGTTTTATTTAAATTAATTATATATCATAATTTATAGATAAAATATAAATAAAAGTTCAATTTAACCAAAGAAATATGTATAATTATATATTTACTCACGTATAAAACGATTGTGATACATAGTATATTTAGGAGACAGCCAATTATGTCATACATAAGGCGATTTTTAAAAGGTTTTATAAAAAAATTGTAATGACACTAGCTAACAATTACAGTTCCTGAGGTAACATTTTGAAACAAGCTTTTCGAAAACCAATTTTTCACAACTGCTATTTGGTCTGTCGTGATAATTTTTCTCGTTACCTACTAGCATTTCCATATAGCCACGGCATTAAAAACGAAGTCATTTTCGATTTCTGCATTGAGTAAAATCAACCATTGTCCTTTTGTAATCGGTGCAAACAAACACCTTTTAAAATGTCGCTCCAGAAATTTCTTGGTTCGCAAAATGAATAAATTATTTATTTAAGCTATGCATATTATTTTGAGGGTTTCATTTATTTATCGTTTAAAGCTACAAAGTATACAACGCTTTCCTGGCGAATATCTGATATTTTATTTCAGGCAGTAATTCAGTTTCTGCCGTTTAAAACTAAGTTTTCTCAAAATTATTTTTAAGATAGCATTTTGAAGAGGAATTGTTGGTTTGTTCCTTGCATTCAGCCTTTGTTTCCAAGAAGTTCCTTTCACCGTTAACGAAATGAGATACATATTTTAAAACACTGAGCAACTGTTATTACTGTAAACATAAATTCATCGAACTGTGAAAATCAATTCCCGTTCGCAGTTCCAAGCTTACTGAAGGAGTTAGTATTTTTCGATATGTTAATAGACAGCATTCCATTTTTGTCTTGTACTCTGATATGTCGGATTCCTCCATACCTTCCTCCACAAGATTAGAAACTGCATAATAGCAATTCATGCTCGCACATATATGGCACACAATACAATCTCACATGAGTATATATGTTCGCTTAGTGCCTTACTTTGTCGTCTTATCTAACTGATAACGTCGTCTTTGTCTTCTACTTAAAGTTATGCCACTTAACAAAACAATTAACCGATTGTATTTGCATCTTTATTAACCTACGGCAGTACCTCAATGACGTCCTGAAAAGGCCGCCATTTGTCACTATATTTTGCTAATGGATGGAACTTATGTAAAAGTAATTTAACAGCGAAACTAAGCATTCCAATTTGATTTTCTCAATACAGTAATGCTTTCAGAGTATAGCTGATTCACAGTTATTAAACCGTTTGGAAATGAACTATTTTAGAAGAAGTATTTTTACTCGTAGCCACACATATTTTGGCCTCAGGTAGTTAGGGTATCGACAGTTGTCTGCAGCAAATTACGAAGTGTTTTATGTCATGATGTCTTTACAAAATAGATAACTAGGGAATCAAGACAAGCTAGACTTCAAATATGTGTATATCTCTGTTGTGTTTGCAGTTGGATCACAGTTTATTAGACACGCCCAGTCGATCTCTGAGCCAATAATAGACGTGCAAGGAAACAAGCCCCGAATCTCGTGCCACCTGGTCTTTGGTTAAACTGGCTAGACACTGAAGCAGTAGCCAATGGACAGCTGAGGCTCGGAAATTATAGCGTACAGGTGGTTTAAAATGGGAAATCTTCCTTTCCCTGGAGATAACCAAAATAGGCTTCTCATGATAAACATGTTAACATAAAAATTGGCGTAGGAGTAACATATTTATGTTTCTGTCAATGTTGCAATGTATGTTGATTATCGCATGGGAACTTGTCATTAGATCCATGACGCGGAAGGATGCGAAAAGGGGAAAAAAGAAGAGAGTGGGAGGAATTTGAGTGGCGCGTAATGCAGAAGTAAGGTGGATTCGAAAGTAGCACCGGGCCTGACTTACAATATGAAGCATTCATTGAAAAGTAGTGCGTACACGAACAAGATTGTCACTAAAGTACCATTTATGTCACATGTGAAAGTTGAATTCGTATATTTTTGTAACACCGTAAAATATTTTGGTACAACTGACATATTTAAATGTTTTAAGAAATATATTATTCAGCGTTTCTTTTAATCAGAATTTAACCCTATTTAATTTTGGACACTTCAGAAACCCCGGGGAGTGCGGTGTCCCTCTAGAAAATACACCGGCTAACGAAAAGTTCCACCATATTCAAAAATCCGAATATGACCTCGCCAGGTATCGAGCCTATTTGGTCGTTGTGCTGAATTGGATTGGAGAGGTGTAGGCGACTCTTAACATCGGGTTCTTGTCTTCAGAGTCGACGAGGATAAAGCGAGGTGAGTGTGGAGCAGTGCCGCAATTCATGGTCGGGGGGGGGGGGGGGGGGGGGGGAGATTCCCGAGGAAACCCGTCGACCAGCGGCATCGGCCTGCGCGGCTCCCACGTGTGAAAATTCGGGGGCCACTCCGCTGGGAATTGAGGCCCGGGTTGCCTTGATGAAAGGCGAGCGTCCTAGCCGCTGCGACACTCACTCCCCCCCCCCCCCCAACCGCCGCGACGCACACCTACAGCACACCCCTTCGTGCCTGTAAGATAAATAATATGAGCACTGCAGCCCTGCAACTTTTCGGAAGTCCTCAATAACCGAAAACAGCTTAAGTAAAATTATTTATTTAAGTTTCACTATATATGCTTAAAGTAATTTCAGTTTTCGCCAAAAATAATTTTTAGCCTACTGGACAGTTAATGAATCGCAAAAATAACTTGCAGTTACTTTGCTCTCAGTTAAGTGAGTTATGTGATATTTCGATATTTTACTTACTCTGGGTCACTGAACACCTTGTCAGCTTCGCTAGTTTTGATGCACTTTGTATTTTCAAGCCGCCAGTACTTCTTGCATGCGGTCATCCTATCTTCTATGTCATCTATGATGTAGAGTAGTTTCGCTCTCGGATTAAATGACAAGTTCCGTAAGTGTAGTGTTCCTGAAACACGCCCAATCTTGAGAATTACAGGAAGATTTACAATCCATAGAGTACTGCATACTTTATCTTAATGTCTGTCTATACAAGGTAGTAGTATGATAATGGCGGATCTGGGGCAAGGGATTAGGGAATCGGATTCGTATTCGCCCGGCAGCCATCTTGTTACGTCACCCGACCGCCATATTTTCCCCCTTCTTTCCCTCAAAAGCGACCAAAGGGCCAAAAAAATTACCCTTTCCCCTAAAAATTTCCCTTCTTTCACTAAAATTTCCTTATTTTTCCCAGAGCAGGTGAAAGGGATCAGTGACTCCAGGATCAGGGATCAGCGACTCCGGTCACAGGGATCGGTGACTCCGAGCCAGACACTTGACCGGGACCAGTGACCCAGAGGTCAGGAAAGCATGACCTATTACCTTTGTCCTTAACTTTTAACCCAAAAAAATCCAAAATATAAAAAAAATCCTAAAAAAAATCCCAAAAAATGTATTACTAAAAATTATTTTAAAAAAACTTAAATTTACTACAGGTCACTCCTAGCCCATATTCATTACCCCATCTTGGTAGGCGACCACCATCTTGGCTTACATCACCCATCTGCCATACCGGAAGCTAATTGCCATGACCTTGACCCCATTATCTAGAATGACCTTGAAAATAAAAACTCGAAAAAATGCATAAAAGTCTGCAAGCATAATACACTACAGACTACTATGGCTTTGTTAGATGCAATCTACGTCAACCTTGACCCCATGACCGTGAATGACCTTGAATATAAAAAAACTCGAGAAAAATGCACAAAAGTCAGCAAGCATAGGGGAAAGTAGCCGAATGTGTACCACCTCCTAAATCGTACCACCGCCATATTTCAGGAAATATGAATACCACTGCGCTCATGTGGGTACAAGATGAACCTGTTGTAGTTCCCGGCCAGTCCAAAGGATAACATAAGTGTGGAACCACGTTTAGCGATGTTATTGGGGTTTATGATTATTTGCACTTCTGTCTGTAGTTTCTAAACCTCAGTAGTAAGCCTGTACGAAATTGAAAAGTAAGTATTATTGTTTAAATATATTTATTATTGTAAAGACAACTCTTCTTCACATTTTGAACTAATTTATATCTGACGACAAACAATTTGAGGTTATGTTTCATATGTATGTTTTGTTTGATGACCAATTGCCTAAGTCGTACCACGTCGTAGTTTCGCAAATCGTACCGGTACGATTTAGGATACTTCTACAAGGCAAGTTACAAAGAAACCGGTTTATTGCTGACTGTATGTGTAAACACTTTGAACAATCCAAATAACATTTTGCAGTTTTATGCAATGATCTCATTTTATTACAAACTTCAGTATAGGTTCCACATTAAATCTGTGCATTGTTTACGAGAAATGTTTCTTAATTGTCGTACATCAACATCCGAGGACAATGGGTTTCAGTTGAATATGCCTTACATTTTGCCAAGTTCCACATTTACCATGTGCAAAAGTATTTAATAGTCACCTTAAATAAAAGATAACTAAAACACCTGTCCGTTGTGTGTTACAGGATGACGAAAAGGAAATATGGAGCTTGGACTGAAATGGAGATAGCAATGGCTCTTTCGTCGTATGAATGCTGTCGACAATACAACATTCCAAAGGCAAATTTGTAAAGGCACTTAGACAGGAATAATATTGTAGCTAACTAATCCGTAGAAGCCATAGGCCGTACCACCACCCTTCCACCCGGAGTACAGCAACAACTCGTTCATCATATTTTAATATTAGAAGAACTTCTGTTTGGGGTAACAATCACTGATGTCAGGAAGTTAGCATTCCAAATTGCAGAGCGCAATGAAATACCACACAGCTTCAACAGATTGACAGAAATGGCAGGGAAGAAATGGTTTATTGACTTTAAAGCCCGTCATAAGGAATTAGCGCTACGTGAGCCCGAGTCCACTTCCATGACACGTGCAAAGGGGCTCAAAAAGAAGTATGTGTTAAGATTTTTTGTTATCCTGGAAAGAGTTATAGATGAAAACAAATTTGATACTACTCGTGTGTTCAATGTGGATGAGACGGGTTTCAGCACTGTACAAAAAAGATGCCAGAAAGTGTTGGCTATGAAAGGAAAGTGTCAGGTGGGAGCTATTGCAAGTGGGGAAAGAGGTTTCAATACAACAATAGCGTGTTGTACTAGTGCGTCGGGGAAGTATGTTCCACCTATGATAATCTTTAAACGTATGAGAATGGTATATGAGCTGCAGGTTGGTGCTCCTCCTGGAGGTATTATTGACATATCGGAAACAGTGTACATTAACAATGATCTTTTTGTAAAATGGTTACAACGTTTTATTGCTGTCATCAAACCAAACTTCGACAACAAGGTTATCTTAATTTTAGATGGTCATTCGACACATACCTCTTCGCATCAAAGTCTTTTTCTGCATCTGCGATGTGTTCGGGTACTCCAGAGCTAATAGTAGCTACGGCAGTGCCATCGAATTCTTTGGGAGTGGTACCCTCAGTGTCATCGACTTCTTCAGGCATGATGTGAAGAGCACCAGCGACTTCTTCGGGTGGGCAACCCACAGCAGTGCAACCATCAGCATCGCGACCACAGATAACAGTGTCAAGACTTCGATGCATGTACTGTGATGAAGCCTTTGCGACTAGCAGCAATGTTAGACGATACGAAAAGCATCAATGTAAGGTGAACCCGCTCCTCATGGCATATAAGTGTGAGAAGTGTCTTCGCCTGTTTTCTCGTACTGACAAACTCGACCAACATTCGAAAATATGTACAGGATTTGATCCTCTACCAGCACAAAAAAAAGACGTATTGTCACTGTCGCAAACCTGTGATGGACTTACAAGTACTGCTTTGTGCAATGGCGATGTAAACATGTGATCGCTACCTTCTGCAGTAAGTGAGGATGTGCATGTGGATGGTTCGGACAATTCGCTGTCGCTAACGGGTCGATCGTGCCGCTACTGTGGTAAGATGTAAGTATAAATAGCAATGTGCGTAGGCATAAGAATAGTGGCAAATGTACGAAGAAGACACAATGATGGTCATATTAGACTATTAGCTGTTGCAGATGTGGGCGTAAGTTCATGTGTTATGGAGTAAAAGATGTTCCAGACAGTGTACGACTTGAAATACATGACCTTCAGAGAGAACAATGTTATGAGTCGTTTGACGAACATGCCCAACTATGTAAAACTCGTGTTCGGGAACCTTTTCATGTTCTAGGCTAACATAGTGTTAATCGATTTCTTCTGAAGAAATCTGCATTCAGGGGTATGCTAAAAGATTACATTGCTCCGAATCTGACAGTTTCGTCGAAAAATGTTTTTTTCGTTCCTGACAAGTATGAAACAAAATTTAATAAACCAACTTACAGAAGAGATTGAAAAACATCGGCCTCTAAAATATAATATATGGTTAGAATACAATTTTACAAAACTGGAACTGTTGGACGAAGGTATCAACAAGAGGGCATTCAAGACTTATAATGTACAACTCTATAATGTATACGACACAAAAAAGAATGTAGAAGATAATATAGAAAAGGTATGTTGTGAGGAAGATGAAATGATGATGAATGGTTTGGGCTGGACATTCGATTCGGTAAATTATCTGGAGCTGAGAACGAGTGCATGCCAACCTCTTACGAAATAATGTGATTACCTCCTCTTGCCTTTGAAGAAATCTTTGTAAAGAATTTTTTAATGTAAAATTTTGTAAATAAAAATGATTTATTTTAAATTTGTTGTGTATCATTTTTTTTTAATAAAAAAATCATTTTGCTTATATAAAAATGATTTCAAATTAAAAAAATACTTGCATTTAAGAATAAAACTAATAAACAATTAAATGTGGCAGTTTACGTGCTTTGCAGGAATGGCCAATGTCACCATTCGGTACAGGCCTATAGAAGTGGCATAATCGACACTACATATGTGCTAAGAAAAGAATCCAATATGGAGGGAGTCGAAATAAAGTGAGTAATTGATGGAGCGAATGATAGTAATTAGCACAACCTATACTTTAAACACATACACAAATACGGCTGACACCTGGCCATACATATGTGATGTAAACATATTAAATCAAATATGGTTGTCGCTCGAAGGTGAGACACAAACTATAAAACAAATGACAATAAAAAATATGGAGGACTGCATCTAGCAAAATGGCTGCCTCCCAAAATGGCAGCATCCAGTAACATATATAAACAGATTATGTACGAATAACAAATAACTATGGCTGCCTCCAGTAACATATACACATATGATGAACCAAAAAAAAAAAAAAAATATGGCAGTCGGACGAAGGCGAGAGAGACAGTAACATATGAACAAATATGGCTGCCTCCAGTAGCATGTAAACAAATGATAAACCAAAAATAAAATGATGGCGGAACGATTATAGGTGGGAGGAGTGGAGGCGAGAGAGTCAGTCGTCTGCTGGGGATGGAACGAATGTAACTAAGGGCAGTGTTGGGGGTAACTTTGGAAATGTAAGTTTTTAAAAATTAATTTTTAATCATTAAAAAAAAATATTTTTTTTAACATTTTTGGGTTTTGGAGGATTTTTTTAAAGAATTTTTCGTATTCAAGGTCATTGAAGGTCATGGGGCCACAATGAAGGTAGTTTGTATCTAATATGGTGGCAGTAGTCTGTAATGTATTATGCCTGTTGAATTTATGTATTTTTCTCAAGGTTTTTGTTTTTAATGTCATTCAAAGTCATCGTGTTATGCTTGAGGAAGTTTGCATCTAACATGGCGGTAGTTGTCTCTAATCTATTATGCTTGATGACTTTTATGCATTTTTCTCGAGTTTTTTATATTCAAGGTCATGGTGTCAAGTTTGAGGTAGTCTGCATTTAACATGGCATTAGTACTCTGTAATGTACTATGCTTGCAGACTTTTAATCATATTTCTCGAGTTTTTTATATTCAAGGTCATGGGGTCAAGGTCATGGTCATTGGCTTTCGATATGGCATATGGGTAATGTTTACCAAGATTGTGGACGCATATCAAGATGGTGGTCACCTACCAATATGGCGTAATGAGAATGGGCTAGGATTGACCTCTAGTAAATTTAAGTATTTTTAAAATAATTTTTAATGAATTTTAATAATACATTTTGATAATCTTTTAATAATTTTTAATAATAAATTTTTGGGATTTCCTGTGATTTTTTTTCGGAATTTCTCCAATATTTGGATTTTTTGGGTTAAAGGTCAAAGTCAAAGGTAATGTCCTGCTTTCCTGACCCCTGGGTCACTGATCCCGGTCTCCTGTCTGGCTCAGAGTCACTGATCCCTGACCCTGGAGTCAATGATCCCTGTCACCTGCTCTGGGAAAAAAGGCAAATGTTTAGTGGAAAAGGGAAATTTTAGAGGAAATGGATATTTTTTGTCTTTTGGTCAATTCTGTGGGAAAAAACGGAAATTTTGAGAGGAAAAAAGGGAAAAAATATGACGGTTGGGTCCGAGTCCGATTCCCCAATCCCTTGCCCCAGATCCGCCATAAGCATACTACTCAAGGTGATTTATAGAAAATTTTGAAACGAGGTGGGATCATAAGATGCCGCACCACTGACGAGAATATAGCTAATTACTATTAGGCTACTGTAATTCCAGAATTTTAATGATTTTTAAAATTGAAGTCGTTGGCTGCAATACTTCCTGAGCAACATGCCTACGAAAGACTAATGTCTTTGCGATTGGAACGTAATGAAACGGATCCCTGTATTAATTTTCCAACACAAAGGAAAGATCCACATTCATTTGCCTACCCACTAGGATTCTTCACATATATGATTGCGGCTAATTCAGCATTTTTTTAAATGAATCTCTGAAGGAAGTTCCACCTCCTAACTGCATAAATTTTAACGGGCACGTTGACTGAAGTGGCCCCATTAAAGATGTGAGCCAAGAGCGCATATTGTCTATGCATAAGCTAATTACGTATACTGCCTTAAAATGAACATAGGCACGTACGTAATCTTCCTTACCTGCTCGACCAAGTCCAAACAGTGCTAGATTTACAGGCTTCTGCTGACCCTTAGAATCTGCTTTCAAGACGAAATCGTCGTTGTATCTGTAACAAGCAAAACACAAATGCAAATTCAGAATTAAATAAGGAATTGTTGATTTTTACTTTAAGTCACATGGCGTTAAAGGCTCTTCACAGTAAATTGTGTATTTTTAAGGTCCTGCTTAAGCCCTACTTGTATGCACAGTGTGTATTATTTTACATTTGGGAAATTAACATCGTCATGGTACTGATAACTTTGTTCATGCGTCGGTCAAGCGAAACTATAAAATTATTAAAAGAGTTAATAATTTTTAATTTTCCTCATTCTTACACCACCTTTGCGTGAGTTAAGAAAAAAAAACAGAAAGCAAACGAAATCATTGCAGTATTAACAGATTTTTACTTAAGAGTTTTGATTCAAAGTTGAAAAGTAAAATTACTTATCTTCCGTCGTTACCAACTTTGCTGGACGCATGCCAGCCAGTGTGCCTTTTGAGATATACACTTTGTAGCGGCAGTGAAATTTTTAAAAGTTTGATTTCAAAAGTTCTAAATTAATCGTGAACAGCATGTACCAACCATATTCATAGCTACCAAAAGATGGAGGTTTCAGTCCAAGGCGATAACACATACTGCACTGCAAAGTGTGTTGGTGTTTGATAACAGCTGTAAACTCATGTTGCGTGTGGCATTAAACAATTACCACCGCAGATATAAAACAGAAATAAAAAGACAGCTTTTGAATGTACTGTCTATTCGTGCGCAAGTGACAAAGAATCGTTGGGTTGTGCACCATAGAGCTACTTGCAGAAACACTTGAGAAACGTCATCTTCTGATTTGAAGTGGGTTCCGATCCATTTGTTTACCGACTCGATGCTCATAATTTATGGGTAGACACTTGAAAAATTCACGAGTTCAATGACCTGCAGGCTAGACTTTAAAGTCTTTGTACAAATATGCCGATGTCAACTGTGCATTGGTTGTCTACTGTCACAGTGAACGGCGGTGATTGGGCCACCGTTCTCCAGGAGGTGTCAAACATCGTGTACACCAATGGGCAAAGTTATATAAACACACGTGTTTTGAATTCTAGCTTGTTCCAAAATGAATCCGCGAATTCTTCAGGTCTCTATTTATAGGTCATGCGTGTAACTTAGTATTATTTTGACAATTTGTATGCGCATCACGTATGCAATTTTCAATTTCACGCTGTGCGTAAAATATTGCACAAAATCTTGGTATTTAAGCTAGAGGGCATACTCCGACTTTAGTACAAATCAACCATGCACATGGCCCTATGAGTGATGCTAAGCACTGAACTACAGCCGCCACTAGTTCGGCCTCCTCGTCGCGTGACATTCCGTAGATACAGACAGCCCTTCCACGCATTTCGGTCCCTCCTAATCCGGGACATTCTCTTTTACTTTTAGCACTTAAAACCTAAATTAGGTTAGGACACAAATTGTGCCCGACCTGCAAAAAGAGCTTTATGCCCAGGAGAGTCTGGAGTGTAGCACGAAAGAAAACTAAGAGTCACTTTTATATCAGAATGGCCATGCGGAAACCAATACACGAAGCGTTATTCCCGTCTCCGTAAATAAGTAATGCACGTGATATTTGTTTGTCCACTGTGCATTTACGAACGGTAAGACTATATTCAGGTTCAATATATTTGTGTTTCTTAGGAAGTGGGGCTATACTAGAAGGGCTACTCAGTAGATGCACTTCAGCCGGAGTAGTGTAGATTTGGAAGCCACTGCATGGTTTCAATAACAGAGGAGTGTGAATAAGTAATACAGGGACCGGCATAAGTATTCGAATAATGGTACTTGACACATTCGTATATGTTTACGAAACGTAACATTTAATGATTGGTGAAGATCTATGCACATTAACCCCCAGTGTGTGGAAATATATGAATAATATGCTTTCAGTGCATTATTATTCTTCTTCGGCTTCCTTCCAGGGTCAAGATGAGACGTAAAAAGGAGACAACAGTGGAAGAGAAGAACATCATTATTAATATGCATAAGTAGAACAAAACTCTTGTGGAAATTGCCAGTGCTGTCGATAGAAATCGTACCACAGTGTATTAACATCATCCTGTGCTTCAAACAGAGGAATACTGTGGTAAATAGACCTCTAAGTGGCGACGTCCTAAACTTACCACAGGAAATAAGAGGCAAAAAATTTGTTAAACAGTATCCAAAATAGCCTACATCTGAAATTAAAGGATACTTAGAAGAATAAGGATGCAGAGTGGTTCATACCAAAATCAATGGAACGGTTGATAAATAGCACTGGTTACAATGCTTGTCTCCCCAAGAGGAAACCATACATCAGCAGTGTAAATAAAAAAATGTCTTTAATTCTTAAAACAATACGTAGCAAAGCCGACAGAATTCTGTTACTGTGTTCTGTAGTCAAACAAGATTAAATCCTACTTATAAAGGGGTTCATGGTAAAGTGAGCACTTTTTGAGGCCCTAGTTACTCTTTCCTTTCAGCCATTTTTTTTTTAAATCTTTTGGTCATATTTTAAAATAAAAATAGACATGTAGATAATAAACAGTATGTGTACTCCATCGTACTCGGAAGTTGATTTCTAAGGCGGAAATAAAATATATTTATTGACTATTATTAGGGGTAGTGAAATTTCGCGAAAATATTTCACGACAAGTTATATTTCTAAACACTGTAGGGTCGTTTACGTATCTTAATTGGCTGAGTTACTTTTTGACACGTGTTAACTGTCTGCTTGCGAATCACGTAAGAGCCGTGCCGATGTTGCGAATTCTCAGTGGCCCGGTCAAATATGAAAACACCTTCTCAAGCAGACACCTACCAATGGCAATAGACAAAGTGTTGTGGAATGCTTACAGTAATAAAGCATTCCATGTACTCATTTTTTTTTTCTCGCGAAAAATCATTAGCTCAAACTATTATTCCAAATTAAAAGGCTTTCAAAAGTGCTCACTTCGCAGTGAATAGCCTGTACTTGTAAATATACACATCCCCTACCTTTTTCGAATCCCGAGTATAGCATATTTGGTAACACAGAGTTACAACATACTGTTACACGTTGCTGGCCTACCTAGTTTCTCTTGTCCCATCCTGGATCCCAGAACGAAGTAGGGGGTGGAGGCCATCCTACTAACCTGAGAAGCGGGCGGCGATTTACAAAGGCACGTCACCGCATTCTGTCGCGATAAGCCTATATCGACTCGCGCGCTCCTGACCCTCCAGCGGATGGAATTTCTGGGGTTATATTTGAAAGGACGTTCTAGTCATTGCTCTAGCCTCTCCCAGCGAAACTCGGGGTGCGGAGAACCTTCTAGATCGGGCCGTGTGCGAGGACAGCGAAGCGACGAGCCAGCAGAGTGTCGAGCGGCGGCGAGAGTGATCAGCAGGAGTGAAGTATGTGGACTGCGAGCACCGGTACAGTAGAGAGTGAGATTGGCAAGCGGGGTCACATTAATCCCTTCAGTCGCCACGTCCACAATCGTGGACATGTTGCATGTCAAAGGTATTTATTTCCAGTGCTGTACACAACGCGGAATCAGTATCCAATAGCTCGAGAGATTTCTAATGGGTAACCTGATTTGTGAAAGGCACCACGCCTCTCGTTCATGAATAGCTGATGGTAACGTCTATGATAACGCAGTATGCTGTTCACTGATGCACTAGACACAAGTACAGTGCGCACCAAAATATTACACCATTTCAACACTTTGGCTGACCATTTAATGCGTGACCGAATGGGGTAAACTGGGCTCGTGAAAACACTGGGAATGATGGCAATAAACAGATGGAATATGTGCACATAACAAGTGAATTGTGTGACTAATCAATATAGATGTAGACAGTGATGAGGACCTGTGGCGTGTGGTGAACTGCTGCAAGGTAAGCTGGTGCTTGCTCACGACTGTACATGTTCGGTGCACGCAGCAGGAGCCAGTAACCACCGTGCAGTCTAGGGAAACTGAATGCATTCCGACCACTCACAAGCGAGCAGCGAGGGACCCATTACACGCACCCTGTGGCGTCAGCTGCCGAATTACGTTTTAGTGGAGGTAGTGAAAACTAGCAAGCAACAGCGTACAGCACAGAGCTAACGCCAGCTTACCTTGCAACAGTCCATCACACGCCATTGATAAGAACTTTAATTAGAAATGAGATAGACATAAAATATTGCGCTCTCTGAGAACAAGAGTGAGAGTGAAGGCAACTAGTTTATTCCTATAAATAATAATAGTTGTGTGAATAAATAAAAATTAGATTTTGTTCATTAATTTTTATTTACACCTCCATACCACGCGAACTCTTATACCCTCCTCTGGAGTCGTGTAACAATATAGGTACATGAGTTTGAAATTAAATTAAATTAAATTAAATGAAAGGTTGACCGATGTAAACTAAAAACTGCTACGCGAGTTTATAATATATATATATATTAACGCAGAGTTATCGCAAAGTTAACATATCCACCGACATGTTAACTTCGATGTGAATAAGCGCCGCCAGGTTAAAGCTGTTCACGACAAACTGGGCAGTTTTGAATCCGTGCTTAAGAATTACTTATATGCACATTGTGTATTGTTCCACCGTATGTAGCATTAACTTCGCCATGAGCCTGATGCGCCCTGATCACTTTATCCATGCGTCGGTCAAGGACATCGTAGAATAATTTTATAAAATGAACATTTCACAAATCTGCTGACTCTTACATTTATATTGATTTTAAAAAAACCAGAATGCAAAATAAACTATTTCAATATTTATGAAAGTTTACCTAAAACTTTTAATTCGACCCTCAAGACATGGTAGTACTTTCAGTCCATCATTACCAACCGAAGTAGGCGTACGACCCTCAAGGTGCCAGTTATTAAATAAGTGCTCAGTTGATAGTGAACAGCATATAGGCTGTAGATTTAGCGGGGCCATGGTGGCTGAGCGGTTAGCCTGCTCGCATCCCACCAAGACGAACCGGGTTCAATCCCCGGCCGGGGGATTTTTCACAAGTGGGAATCGTTCCGGACGATGCCGTTGGTCGGCGGGTTTCCTCGGGGATCTCCCGTTTCCCCCCGCCCTTTCGTTCCGGCGCCGCTCCATACTCACCTCACTTCACCCTCATCGGCTCTCAAGACCTCGCTCTTAAGAGCCGCCCAAATCCCTTCACTTCGCTTCACTATACATATTTGGTCATGAACCGGTCAAGTTGGCAACACTGTCCGCTGGAGATACAATGGCGTTGCGCAACCCAGCACACACGTCTAATCAGGAACGATTTAACCAAGGTCCGTGTCCACGGCTGTCGCGCGTGTAGCCTTCAAACAAACACCGAGTGTCTGTCAAGTGCAAAACTACTCTTGTATGCTGGCCGCGGGATCGGGTGACAAAGAAAGTGAAACGAAGGTCACCGCGTCCAGGCCAGTCGCTCTTTCTTCTGTTTCCCAAACGGTTGGAGCCAGCGTTATTCGCGTCTACACATACCGTGCTGACATGTGTTATCCTGCAAGGAAGCTCGCAATGAAATGCTAAAAGCGAAAGAAAATCAGTGGATCCCCCCCCCCCCCCATTTTTAGTCTTTTTTTTTTTAATGGCACGCTCTTTAATAAAAAATATACTAAAATTGGCGACCTTACGAGCGGCCGTTAGCATAAGTCCGTGTGTGTGCATTACATAACATAACAATAACATATCACAACTCATAATTTTCGACGATGACGAGCGTATGTAGTCAAAATGGCCGCCATTAACATTCTCTGCGTGAAGTGCTGTATTTCAGGAACCATCGAACATATTTGATATAAATTTGTTGCACTCGTAATTCACAACGTCAGCACTGAATTCGAGAAGATGTATCTCCATTAGTTGGACGATGGCGTCAACTGGCGGGGGAGGATGGGGTGGGAGGAAACGTCTTACATTATGTCTCGAGAAAATTTTCAACCGATTCCAAAAACATTTTCACAAAGTAGTGATACGGTAAGTCATACTTATATATATATATATATATATATATATATATATATATATATATATATAGTATATATATATATATATATATATATATATATATATATATATATATAAGTAAGTCATACTTATATATATATATATATATATATATTAGTATGACTTACCGTGTGTGTGTATATATATATATATATATATATATATATATATTAGTATGACTTACCGCATCACTATATATATATATATATATATATATATATATATATATAATTTTGAGGATCCGGGTTATACAGTATTCCAAAATGGTGGCCGTATAAATGTTTAATTTAGCATATAATTGATACCAAACAGTTAAGACTTACTTAGTATGCTCGGAGTGCCTAAATGTATGCACCAAAAATTCATTTAATTAGTACTTTCCTTTATTTTGTACGATATCACTCCTTCCAGTTAAAATCCTTCCAATTTCGTATTTCCGAAACTCCCTATTAAACTCTGAACAAATTTGACCTTCTAAAAGTACTGTTAGACAGCATGAGCTGAGTATTTATAAAGGAAACAATTTTCGAAATGACTGCATTGTTACAACTGTTCGAAACACAGCATATAGAACCCAACTTTACAAACCAGAAGTTCTTATTGTGTGCGCTAAATACATTAATTGTTGAATGTAGTCACCATAATTTCAAACTTAAGTTCCATACCTTCATCCGCTCAACTTTTCATCGAATTCTCACTAAATAATTCATTCAGACGGTGCTCAGGAAGGCCACCTAAAATGTGTATATAATAGTATAGTTTCTTATTTTCAAAGCAGTTTTTTTTTTTTTTTTTTTTTTCCATGCCTCTGGTATCATTAAAACAATTCAACTCGAACTTGGTGCTGTATGCACTAAATTCACTTAGTATCACCAATCCGCCAATTTTGATAAATATCGGCACCAAAATGTCGACTACGCTTTCTTTCAGCTATATAAATAACATCTATAATACAAGATAGAGTATTGGTGGCACAAAATAAATACTCTTTTCCTACCTCCCTCCTTTTCGAACAAATTTTTCCGCCGCTATATTTTATCATCTTATCTCAACAGCTCAGACAACACACCTACAATATGAACGAAGCTTCTAGAAATAGAGTTATTATTACGACGAACAAGAATTTATCTAAGTCTTTATCTTATCTTGACCATACTCTTAATAGTCTACCTGTTAATGCATAATTGCCTCCGAATTCATACAGATAGTATAGTGATAAAGTTTTATGGAAATATTTCCATAAGTCAGGCCATGAAAGAGCGATTAGAAGGGGGGGGGGGGGGTAAGATTCGTGAGCAGTGACAATTCCAAACACAATTTGTCCGAAAGTTTAAAAAAACACCGCGTTTGTGAACATACGTAGTTTACAAACAGGACTACATATACATGTAGGCTGTTCACAGTAAAATGAGTAATTTTGAAAGCCCTGCTTAAGATATACCTGTATGCACGTTGTGTAATCTTCCACCTTATGTAAAGTTAACATTTGCATGAGTCTCGTCACTTTATTCATGTGTCAGTCTAGTGAAAATGTGACATTATTAGAAAATAAAATATTTTACAAATCTGTTTATTTTTACACTTCGATGCATTTAAAAAACAGAAAGCGAAATAAATAATTTATGTTAACACAAATGGTTACCTAACACTTTTTATTCGACTTTAAGATATGGAACTACTTTCACTCCATCGTTACCAACTTTACTGGGCGCATGTTACCCAGTGCGCCCGTTAAAATATATGTAGGTAGGAGCAGTGACTTTATTTCCTAGATTGATTTTAAAAAATGCTCAATTTATCGTGAACAGCCTTTAGCAAGAAATACTTTCGGTATGAAAGCTAAACTACCTAGAAAAATTAGGTATTTTTTCTGCTGCGCAAAAAATTATGCGCGGAAGCCTGAACAGACACAAGTTATCTAGATATTCCAAAGACCAGTTACGTATTTCAATTCCAATAACCTGCTGTCTTTTGGTGTTTTAATTTAACGGATGATTACTTAAGCCCAGTGCTACCACTCCTAGTTCATTAGTTGAAAGCACCTGTTCGAGGATGATAATGGACTGGTGCCGGTCTGTTCAAGTCTGGGTGCCTTTAACCCACAGACACGCCAATAGGGAACATTATCCACACGTTCCTCATAATTCCAATGCACTGATATTCCGAACTTCTGCGAATTTCGTCTTGTTCACGTTTTCTTCTTCATCGTGAAAAGGTATTTCGGACCCTTGCAATTTAATGTCGGATACATTCGTTCAGTTGCGGCACGCTGCAAATGAGTAAAATGATGACTTGTTTTGCGAATTACAGGAAGTCAGTATAAGTTATCGACGCCTTTAGAGACTAAAGCTATTGGCCGCTGCCCACGCCGGCATTACCAGAGCAGTCCCAATAGTGGAAATATTTCCTTTCTGTGTAACCTGCGACTAGGTATATGTAAGTACTTGTCACACCAGAACAAATATGTTTTCGTTGCAACACCAATGATATGCCAGATACCTTTAGTGTAGACAGAAGCCAAAATTCACTAAGCCTAGCCTACAAAGAAGTTGTCCAACGGAACGCAAGGAGGAAAAAAAATCTTCTTTCTTATAGGGTTGTTCTGTGTACTTTTTTACAGTCCCATGCCCTCTTTAACACTCGGCGTTCTAACATACGGTATATCAAGATTATTCCAGGTATGCGCAGGACCACCCATTAGTTATGATAGGTGTTAAAAAAAACATACTTAACTTCCCTCGTTCACCGGAACTGGAATGTTACTTTCATTCCACCAGAGAAAGATAAAATCCAATGTTTTTAAAGGAACCATCTCCATCTCCATTAAATTTATACTGGGCCTTGGATACATGCATGTTAAATCAAAGTGTATACACAAATGTGAAAGTAATGGGACCTAAGAATACTTGAATTTAAGTCTATCAGCGAATTAACGGAAGAATTTTTACATTTTTGTGAGTATTACATGAGCCACTAGTTTCAAGCTTTTGTCACATTATTAATCGTGGGATGTGTGCGCGCTGTTGTAACAAGACTTTGTCTCTGTAGGCAATGGCCACGCTTATGTTTACTACTTTCAACCGCGATTAAGACAATACAACCGAAAAGACTCCTGAGTCAATGATGTATCCGCAGCAAAAACAAGGACCGAATCGCTTGCGTCCAGACTCAAGGAAACTTGTTTCCTGCCTGGTGGCAGCAGCTGACCAAGGAACAAACGACGTCTCTGACTTTGTAGCGATCTTGAATTCTGTTATACGCGTCGATGAACTCGCGTACTTTTCTATCTCGAGTCACGACAACACGTCCACAAGACGCTTTTCTTTACCATTTCGCATTAGAAAATCCGCAAAGTTTAAGCTGAAATCACGAAGAAAATGCGCATGTGCGTGATCATTTACATGACGTGTAAAACTATGTCTTGGTCCATCTTGCCTTTTTTTTTTTTTTTTTTTTTTTTTTACTTTCACGCAAATTTGATCGTTTTCGCTTGTTTCACATAATGTATTTTATATGTTCCCTATACTACGCAACAGGTAAAATGAACACTTTTGAAAGTCTTGCTTACAATATACTTGTATGCCCGTTGTGTATTCTTCCACCTTATGTAAAATTAAGATTGCCACGGTCCACATCACTTTATTCATACGTCGGTCAAGAGAACAGGTAAAATTATTAGGAAAGTAAATATTTTACGAACCTGCTATTTTTACACTTTAGCACATAAAAAAAAAACACAGAAAAACAATAAATGACTTAAGTTATCACAAATGGTTGCCTAACACTTTTTATTCGACGTTAAGATATGGAAGTACTTTCCATCCATCGTTACCAACTTTACCGGGCGAATGTCACTCGGCATGTCCATTAAAATATGTGCAGGCAGAGGCAGTGACTTTTTTCTAAGGTTCATTTCAAAAGTGCTCACTTTAACGTGAACAGCCTTTAGTGTGTCTGAATGACGGTTATAAGCAGCTTCACCACCAGTCATTACTAATCTCGTGGAGGAATGGTGGAGGAAGAGGAAATCTTCGCAAAAACAGAAGTATAGAATTGAATTCTTCATACTAAGTGACGAAAAATACTGGTTACTAGTGGTACGAGAGTTTCACGAATTCATTTAGCGACAGCGTAAGACATCTCAGCCGTTTGCATACTGGGGACATAACTGCTTTTTCATTAGATGCTCTTATGGTGCGGAGTTTTTTTTATTTAGCTCTGCTGCACGTGGAACGATCATCAAGGGTGGATCTATTGGAAAAAAAGAGTGGGAGGAAGTCCAAAGGGGAGTTGAGCTGAGAGAATTGAGAAGCTCATAACATCGAGGTCTTGAGAGCCGATGAGGGCGGAATGAGGTGCAAATGGACCAGCGCCGGAATGCAAGGGTGAGGTAAACGGGAGATCCCCGAGAAAACCCGCCGACCAGCGGCATCGTCCGGCACGATTCCCACTTGCGAAAATCCGCGAGTGCCCCGGCCGCGGATTGAACACGGTTCGCCTTGGTGGGAGACGAGCAGACTAATCGCTCACTCACCGCGGCCTCCAGAAACACGTGGCTGGGGGGGGGGGGGATTAATTTTAGTGACAGACAAGCCTGAAAACATTAGGCACTTTTTTTTGCGAGAGGGCTATACTTACACACGCTCTGTAGGATTGGCATCTTATTATTATAAGTATTTAAAGGCGGAGCTAACTCACAACTTTCCGTCGCATCCGTCAGCCGTCCGTCCGGTGGTCACGTGATCTTCAACCAATCGCAGGGCAACTTTTTATTTATACCCGTCAATCCCTCAAGTATTTTTCAAACTTTAACTTTCGATGGACCGACGGATAAGCCACCGCCTTCTGACGACATTCCGTAGGCGCGAATACGCACTTTGAAATAAAATGCAAATCGGTGGATGGATCTGTGTACATTGTCTTTGGTGGTAAATTCAGGAATTTCCACTGTAAACAATAATTTAGAATAATGTTTTATCACGTAAAATCCCCAAAATAATTTTTCTCTTGAAAATATATTTCCAACCAATATATAACTCCAACTAAAGAAAGATCGCGATGTTAATTTGTCAAAGTTAAATTTTGCCGTACACCTGAGGGACCGACTCGTGTGCAACCCAGTCAGAAGTTTTCTGACCGACTAAAAATGAAGAAATATATGACAGTAACTTAAGTATACACAGGACTTCAAATTATGTATATTCGACTAGAAAATGAATACGTGAATTCATTCAGGTATGCGTATTAATAACGGCACGAATAATTAATATCAATGTATTCTGATTGGTAGGCTTTAGGCGCACTGATGTACGTTACTCTCAATCCAGTACAAAATAACAGGGTGTTTAAAATTACCTTTAGTTTTAAGCCAATAAAATTCAATACCAAGAAGGCCGCATATCGTCGATCGCATTGGGAAAGAAATATTTTACAAATGACGCTGTTAATGAACATATTACCTCTTAACCCGCGTTTACACCGGCAGTTAACAACAAATGTTTATACCTTGTGTTACCAACACGTTGTTAGTAACAGATGTTGGCAAGAAATGTTGGCAACAGGGCACCAGTTTGACATTTACTTTTGTTAATAACATTGTGGCCGCATAACCTCAGTTGGCGGCAAGATGTCAAGTGTGGAGGAAGTTTACTCGCGGCGGCAGGGTGGAGGGGGGACGTTACTAACATCGCAGAGGCGAGCTAACACGTTTTGCTAACAAATGTTATAAACATTCTTTGATATTTACCGACTTCCAGCGGGGTAACGTAATTCTTGTTACTAACATGGTATTTATGTTGCTAACACAGCTTGTTGGCAACAAATACAAAAGCGTTTTCAAAGTGTTACTAACAATTGTTAGCAACACGTGTTACTAACTCCGGTGTAAACGCGGCTTTAGTTAAAGTTCAGGAATGAGTAGGAAGTTAAGTACATATCCTGAGTTGCACAAGTGTCTGCCTTAAATGAACTAAAGCCATTGTCTCACAGTCAAATTTCCCCGTCAAACCACTTCTAATAAGTTTGGTCAAATAAAGTTGGACAGTTATGACGTAATCGTAAAATCATAAACGCCACCATATTTTTCTGGGAACGGTAGATTGTTTCAGTTTCCATTAAACATTTGAATATTGAACCGGTTATAACATTTAGTTGATGTATGGTGTCAGCCAATCACAATCGTGCACAACAAAAATGGACGTCAAGAAACTTTAAAATAACGAACAATTGCTGGAAACGAAGTAGGTAATGAAGATAATTATTTATGTAGAAGCTGTCTGGGAATGAATGATATTTTAAGTGAATATTGCACTTAATACTACGAACTCATAGGCATTAAATATCACTGAGCAGGAAACATCACTGATAAATAAAATTTGAATTTAGTAAAGAAGCGAAAATAAATTGCAACATTCACAATATATCACTACGAATATAATTTTAAAATGATAATTCAAATTAAATTCTCCCAGTAAAAAAATTACCAGAGTGGCACATATTCAAATACATTCGAGATTATTTGATAATATTTGTCGGAAGAAAAAATTTGATGACCGTATTTTGTCTCCAAATTTTATTGTCAAATTTAGTTGAAGGCGAAAATTTGACAGTGTGACAGGGGCTTAAGCGGGAAAAAGTTAATTAGAACCAACAATCAATGTTATGTAGAAGTGATTGTGAAGACGAGAAGGAGACACACATAGACAACCAGCATCAAGGTATCTGATTGCATGTTACATGCAAAAAAAAATACTATGCCATCCAGGTAGATAGGATTCGTGCTTTGCCACATTTGTTATTCGTTTCGTTCCATATAACTACTATGTCATCAAATATACTAAAACAGTTTTTCCTATAATAATATAGCACATGCACAGTTACCTACAAGAAATTTGTGTCCAGACTAACAAAGCAATTAAAAAATGGAATCTTATTTTCAAATTATTATATTTAACGAACGTGCTCGGTTAATGCTGGGAACTGGCGGGCAGATTATTTACTATACCAACCTACATATAAAAACGTAGTCACATTTATTACCCGGAACTTACAGCATTTTCGATTTGAAAATGCATGTTGACATCAAATATAAACATTAGTGTTTAAAATGTTGTGAACTGAACGAAAAATTTCTGTACTCTGCTTATTTTATTTTCTGATTACAAAAAGGAAAATATTTTACGAAAATTTCCGGCATTTACGAAACACTGGCAATGCTGCGGTTTGTAGTGACACGCGCGCGCGTGAAACCTCTTTCTAGCAGTTTCGCGTCTGAGGTGAGGTGATTCTGCTCCTCGGCAGCTCGGAGACGGCGCGGTAAACTACAAGACAAAAAAATAGTCTGGGAAGGACTTACTTTTGGAAAACGTAATCCGTGTGATGGGGCTGCGGAGACGGCATCTGGTACGGCGAGGGGTCCTTGAACTTGAGGGTTGCCATGGTTAAGTCTCCTCACAACAGCTGGCGCTCCACGCAGACGACGAACAAGCAAGGCAGCTGGCAAGAGCGCGACTCGGCCGCGAGTAGCGCGCGAAGGGGAACTTTATTGAGGCGGGGAACCATGACCTTGGTCGTCGGAGATTGGCGGCACTGCGGCGCGCTGTAAATACACCCGGCCACCTGCTTCCTTGGTAGCGCAATGCAAATGCAGCCACGCTGCCCGGCCGAGTCGGCGTTTCAAGATCCGAGCTGGCGAACATCTGCGTGCGGTTACTCTGAGCAAAAAGAAATTAACATCATTTATTAAGAGGATGGTGTACCAGGAGCTTGAACTGCGTTGAAGAGTGTTTAAAATACACTTTTTTTTTTCTACGAAACTCCTTTACGTACGTCGTGTGTACTAATCCACGTAAATAATATAAGTAGGCCTACATACATACACTTTAGGCGAGGTACGAAGGCTTCACATTCATGAAAGCACGCACATTACGAACGCCATTTCCGTGCTCTCCAAGATAACTAAAAACTACCTTTTCACACTGCGTTATCGCTAACTGTACCGATCGTAAACATTCCAAACCAGTATAGGGAAGGGCACTGAACTTGGCGACATACTTTCCACCAATAAAATTATATGGCCACAGCGTAAAGTTCAGGTATCAAAACGAAAAAAACTCGTTTTGGCTAGGCAAATATTCGTGAAGAATTGTACGATTTTCAGTTTACAGCCATACCTTTATGTTACAGATTTTTTTTGTAATGTACGCGTACACTAGTAAAATAAAAATTACATTATTTTAGCTATTCAATTTTCATTTTAGTATCGACTACAGTAAGGTGATGTGTACGGCAGTTCCTTCTTGAATACCTACCGCAACTTAATTGAATCAAAAATGGTTGTTGAATATACTCTTATAGTCCATTCTCGATTGCTTCCAACTTTCCTGAAGTTCTGCTAAAGTTCTACTTACAGTATATTCCTCCGCCTTATCTAAACAAAGCTTAACAAGGCGATTGCACTAAAGGGTGACTTACCGTATTCACGCGCACTCGGATTAACAATATTTTGCATGGAAACAATTTATTACTAGGCGTTACCAACACACACATTTTCTCTATGTTTTTATTCATATTAATTATAAATGAAAAACTATAATTTATAGATAAAATGTAAGCAGAAGTTTAATTTAACAAAAAATAAGTTAATTTTATGTTAACACATGTATAAAATAGTTGTGATACACGAGAAACCAAAAATGTCATACATGGGATGATTATTCCAAGGTTTTGATTCAAAACGTGTGAAGATACCAGGAATATATTAAAGTTAAATTTAACGCTATTTACCAAGCCTACAGCCACAGGGTTACATACATTTGTACATAAATACATATGTATGCAGGCCTACAAACATACGTGGGATTAAGGCATAATGGTTCTACCACCCTATTAGACATCAGGAGTGACGCCTATGTTACCAATTTGACGACTATATCTTCAACAGATCGGAAATTACAGCCAACTATGCTTATGCTCATAAGTAGGCTTAGGACGTACTTGCCCTGTGGTCCTTTTCGTCGTCGGGGTGATGTCTATGTTATGAATTTGTTGGCTACATATTAAACAGTTCGGAAATTGCAGCCATGTATGCTTATACGAGGGCTTAAGGCATAATTGACTTTACCTACCTATTTATCGTCAGTGGCGATGTCTATGTTATGAATTTGGTACCTATATCTTAAATGGTTGAAATGGTAGCCAACTATGCTTATATGAGGGATTAAGGCATAATTGACTTTGCCAACCTGTTTGACATCAGGAGTGATGCCTATGTTATGAATTTGGCAACTATATATTAAACGGTTCGGAGATGGTGGTTAACTATGCTTATAAGGGGCCTTAAGGCAGCCTTAACCCTACCACCTTGATACTATGCTCTAGCTGGCACGAATGGTAATTTGGTGGTGGGAGTCCAATATGGCGGGGTACAAAGTTAAGGTGGCGAGGTGATTGACGTGTGTGCAGTTAGCATAAGTGTGATTAGTATGTGTACAATTAGCATATATGTGTGTGTGACTTTTATAGGTGTCCTTAGCGTATGCGAAATCGGCATAGGTCGTAGAATATTTAAAGCTTCATTTTAATAGTCAGAGATGCTGTTTAAGATGTGTCTGTGAAGATTTTTTTGTGCAAAGTTGCAGTTTTTATCACAGTAAGTAAACTCATATTTTGACCACTATTGATCACATGTATTCACTTTATTCCACACCACGTTAACATAAAACAGTGGTAACAGAAATTATTTTGTAATAAGTGTATGTGAGTATATAAGGACAACGTTATTGTTCATGTAAATTTTTTATGTATAGAATGGTGTCCCTCCAACTTTATGAACATATATCTACGCCAATGCTAGTCGAACACGAGCCAGACTACGATAGTAGCCTTTAGTGAGCTTTGCTACATACATTTCTTCAGTAAAATGTTAGGGTTACGCACTGAAAGTCCCGTAGGTACACACAGCACTACGAGAACACTACACGCCAGTTCAGAGCCTTGCGCTTAGAGGCGATGGCACTCTTGTAACGCGTGAAAGTGTAACCCTTATAGCTCCAGCGCTTCTCGGTCAAGAAAGGACAAAGACGATGCAGGAAGGCGGGACCCTTAACTCTTAACATGTATTTTCACGAGCCTTGTCGTCGTTGTAGATTGTTCAGTATGTTTTGTACGGAAATTGCAATTTGTCACTTATCTGACTTATCCAGGAAAAAAAAAGTGGATATTTGTGTATTTTGTAATTAATTTTCATGCTGCGACAGATTCAACGTGCTTGGTTCATCTTCCGTGACGACACACGAAATGCAATGATACAAATGTGTAATATCTATTCTTCAAACATCCTATATATGTATTTAATTCCGACAGTTACTACAGGGGTTGCTATTTAAAAAAAAAAAATGTTCAAACGAAAATCTCTGAAGGAATTTGAGACATTCAATGGATCGAAAGAAAAAATAGCAGCGACTTTGACATCCGAGTGACGTCACGCGGCATTAAAGGAATTGAATTCAATAAATGTGAAGGGCACTCACTCGCAGCGCGCACGCGCTAGCAGCTGGGTTACAAGGAAACACGGGAGGACGGAACAGTGCAAAGAGAACTCGTCGCCATCAGTCAGGCGAAAAGTAACACTTTCCAAGACCTCGCGCCCCAATCAAAACAAATGTTTTCTTTTATTTGCTTTTATTGATTCAACAAACGGCCAAGGCCGAAAAGAGCCAGGAAGCCTTTCGTACGTGTCGGGTTGGCAGCAAGGCAAGGTTATAAAAATAAAAAAAACGCGTCGGGTTTTGAAATCGTTGTTTGCGCGTATTCGCGTATCTCGGTAAATTTATGTTCTATAAATACGACTTTTTGCTATAAAAAATATCTCTGCCTCTATGTTTTTACTTTTAACATATTAAGTACATTCATGGACAAAAAAATTTCGTGAAAATGGTCAATCAAATACCGCATTTTTAAAGCTTGACTATGTAGTTTCCTTAAGCGGCAAGAGATAAGTACAAATATACGTGCGTAGTTTAATCTGTGGGCTCTCAGCGCATGTAATAAAACCCCACTGTCACAGATCTGATTTACACAGTACAGCGTCACAAAGGAAACACTGCTCGCCTTGCGCGTAGGAGCGATGAGGCACTAGGCGTGCGTGTTAGTGTCGCCCGTATCGCTCCCTCGCTTGTTGACCTTGGACGTGCAGTTACCAAACTTTCCTCAGAGACCAGTTCTTAGAACCGTCACGTCGTGTTTCATGGAACTTACTGATTCATCACCTGCCTTGGTGATAGGTTTTTTTCAACAACCTTTCTTTTGATAAGTTATTTTTGTGATCAATTTTTCTGAGATAATAAGCACGGTTGTTATTGCCGTGCTGAGTTTAAATGGCTCACACTGGTGTTATGACGACGTCTCAGATGTATTTTTCGTAATTTTTCAAGTATTGCGTAGTGCAGGATTACACATTAGGGAGAACTGCAACCAATCGCTTACAATGTGGCCAACGTTGACAGGCACTTTAATGCCTTTCATGGTGTACCAAGCAAATGTATCACAACGATTTCGATTATTCTCGGATTACGGTGAATTTTTGGGAGTGAAATCTCGACATATCTCCCATAGCCTGAATCCCGATGAAAGTGGCGTATTCGTCACGTGATTACACGTTCACCCAGCATCGGCGAAAAAATTTCGAAGTCCGGTAATATTTTAAACACCCCCACCGCTGATTTTTTTTCTGTATCTCTCTTGCTGGTCCGTTCAAATGCTCAATTTTTGTTATGTACCAAACTGAGTTATATATAAAAAAAAAAAAGAACGAAAACAGCCCGTTTAATATAACATCTAAATATTATAAGTGGTGTTTTAAATAGATACAAACAGATAAGATAGCACTTGGATTATACCTATTCATAGACGACTAATATAACTTGACTAGCGACTGTATTAATTACCGTATAAAAACCCGTTATCGTACGAGTCTTCGCACTTGAACTGATATCCACCTATCCACAGAAAAAAAATATTTTCCACCCATTTAGCTCAGGGCTGATTAAATTGTACGCTAATATTTTTTTCGGTGGTTAAATTGGTATATATACATTAAAGCACGAAATTATCGATGCATAATTTCGAATGTTATTATAATCTACAGACGTAAAATATTTTTGCACTACCGGGATTCCTGAGTCACTAGGTATGATGGTATGATTGGACTGTGTCCATTGCCGACCGTGAGACTAAATAAAAATCGCACACACACACAGAACTCAGAAGACAAAATACGAAAAAAAAAACCTTTTACAATACCACAAAGAGATAATTAGGAAAAGCTGTTTCCTTGTCAATAGAAAACAAATATGTATATAATTAAAACGACAAAAAGACGAACTTGTTATTACAAAACATGACATACAACGAAAGTAGACCACAAGTAAAGACAACCCGAAGATGAAAACACCACACAAGTGAACAATACAGCCCAAAAAAAATATCAGTGGACACAGCTAAACAATAAAATATAAACACACGACAAATAGGACAAAAACACAATGAATCACTGATCAGGAAAAAATGTTCTTTGTCAAATTATAAAACCTAATAATTCAACACTACGAACATCACGGAACCACAATAATAACCAGAGAAAATAACAGAATAATCAACAGAGAAGGCACAGAAAGACGAAAAAAATCTGTGGTGTTGTAAACGGTTTTCTCGTTTTTGTCTTTCTGAGTTCTGTGAGTGTGCGATTTTTATTTAATCTCATTGTCGGCAATGGGCACAATCCAACAATCTACCATCATATAGGCTTTCATGGTAAACGGAGTACTTTTGAAAGCTCTGCCTCCGCCTTATGTAAAATTAACATTGCCATGGGCCTCATCACTTTGTTCATAAGTCTGTCAAGTAAAACTGAAATTATAGGAAAATTAAATACTTTATAATCTGCTCATTTGTACACTTAGGCGCATGAAAAAACGCCAGAAAGAGAATGAAATAATTTAGATGATCACAAATGGATAACTACCACTTTTTGGTCGATGTTAAGACATGGAACTACTTTCCCTCCATCATAACCAACTTTACTGGGTTCATCCACTCAATGCTCCCGTTAAAATACATGCTGTTAGGAGCAGAAACTATATTTTGAAGTTGATTTCAAAAGCGCTCATTTTATTGTGAACAGCCTCTAGCAATATTTATTGGGCCCCAGGATATTTAAGTTGTCTAAGGACGTGCAGCCTAGGTTTATTATTATTATTATTATTATTATTATTATTATTATTATTATACCGTAAAATGATGGAGTCGCCTCTGATAATGTCGGTTAACTGAGAACTTTTGAAAAACTTGCTTAAGATATACATTCTCCACATTTAATATCCTTCCGCTATGTGTGGATTAACACTATCATGTGCCTGATAACTTTCTTCATGCATGATTAAATTGAAACTGTTAATTTATTTTTAGGAGTGTGTGTTTTTAAAGATTCGTTCTGTGGTATGTAATGTATAAGGCAAGAAACGCCATACTTGAATGACAGTAAATTTGAACATTACACTCTCGGTACCGTATATCAAGTCTTAGAACTATTTTATTAATTCCTCGCCATCTTAACTATAGATTATTCACGGTAAGGTGAGTACCTTTTAGGCCCTGGTTCCTTTTTATATTTCGGCCAATTTGTATGTTTTTGCCACTTGTGTATATAAACATTGAAGTGTAAGTAATAAACACAGTTTATATATTTCACCACACTCAAAAGTTAACACCTGGGGCCACAATAAAATATATTTAGAGGTTATTATTCTTGATGTGAGGATCTTCAAAAGTGTTCACTTTACCGTGAACAGCCTTGAGGAACCTGCGTTCTAGTGTATACAGTAGCAAACATGTAGTTATAGACTGTAATTTTTTCTTAAAGGCTGAATTCAAAAGCGCTTACTTTGCTCCTAACTACCTTTAGGAAGATGTATGTACACAGCAAAACGCCAGTTAATTATTTAATCAAACATAAATAAAAGAATATAAGGAACTAAAACATTACGTAATTTATACGCGGTTCTGGGGCTAGTTTCCGAGTCAGTACACAAGGTGGCTCTTGATTAGCTTTCCTATGCTCGTGACGCCGTCGTGCTGCTGTACATATAACTGGCGCCAGCCGTAGGTCCTTCTCTTTTCAACACCATCAGACAATATACCTCACTTGAGCGTGCAAAGGTCGATGAGAGGCCGTATTTGACACTCTTTGGAAGAAGTCATACTGCATGGTTAGCGTTTCCCGACTGGCCGCACGACGGCTACACGAGCATACCTGTGGTTTCGGGTCGTGAAACTGTGTAGCTTCAGAAACGCGCAGAAATTATGCAATGCAGGTGTTCTCAACTTGAGAGGCACGCCCTTCTGGGGAGGTGTAAGATAATTGCAAGGGCGGAGTAATAAACTGCGAAGGAAAAAAGTAACATTATTGTAAAACATTATATATTGTATATACTATACACAATCTATTGCAAAGTAATAATTTTGGGATGAGATGGTGTTGACCTCATACAATAGTTCATCAACAGTTAAAATGGGTGACTACATAATATCGAGCTTAGGTGCCGAGTGGTGGCAAGGAAGTCTCCCCCCCCCCCCCCCCCCCCATCATTGGCGACACCTCCTGGGTTGATAGTGTTGTGTCACTTCTTCCGTTTGCAAAATGTATATTATAGCTTATTGTAAACTGTTTGCCTCATGCTTTTTTTTTTTTTTTAAATTATTTATAGGTATTTACATAAAACAGCATAATTTCAATATAAATTGTCATTTTATTTAAATTGAGTCTTATAAGAGAGTAAGATATATATATATATATATATATATATATATATATATATATATATATATATATATATATATATATAGAGAGAGAGAGAGAGAGAGAGAGAGATAAGAATAAATTTATCGCGGAATGATGACAGAAAATTTGAGACAATGACCCGTTTTTTTCTAGAAACAAATAGTCAGCGCCTAGGGAGTAGACAACATGTATTGTCTGGCTATCTTTCCTGACATTAAGCAAGTTACTCTAAGGTTCTGCCAAATCTTTGATATCGTAACAGAGTATTTCTCAATCAGACACACTTACGGAAAATTTTGATTCGTGCGGTAAGGTAGAAATATTCCACTGTCTAGTACGATATCGTTTACTGGACATTCTTGACATTTAAACGTTATCGTCTACCAACAAGAACAATGTTAACATTACTATTGACTGCGCACTTTAAAGTGTGGGCATAGAAATACTTGTGTGTTAGTACATTTCTTGTCAGGCTCTTGATTCGAACACGGCATCGTGGGGGAGTGAAATAATTTGGTCAATGTACAGTGATCTTTCGTGTGTGTGTGTATGTATGTATGTATATATATATATATATATATATATATATATATATATATATATATATATATATATATATATATATAGCTGCATTTGCTATAAAACTAGACGAGTTACGGGAAGTGCCTGTGGGTAAGCCAGCTGGAGGAGGTGAGATGTTGGCCCACGACGGAGAAACGATGGTAGGTAGGTGGGTCCTAACCCAGTCGGACCCAGTGTACACGTTTGTGTACATTACGGTTGTGTAGGTAATTTTTGGCCTATACTCCACACTGCGAAGTTCCATGATCAATGATCTTATCTGTGGGTAAATGATTCGCAAACTGTCGTACTGGTCTGTATCGTAATTGGTTCATGTAACTATAGCCCGAACTTACAGCCTACAGATAATTGGCTGTGACAACGAAACAAGTGTAGTGTCGACTTAAGTACAGCACGCATCATTAAATTTTTTGTTTGCAACACCTGAAACAGTAAATGAAAGTGGGTCTGGAAGGGTTAAGTCTCTATATCTGGGTCACTAGAGGTGGAGTAAGTCGCTCACGCGGGGAAGGAATCGACCATGGTCATCTCAGATCTCGCCTGGAGTGATTTCGGGAAACCATGGACAAAACCGAAATGAGGATGGCCGGACATGGAATCGAACCCAGGTACTCCCATTGCGTCAAACAATATGCAGCTGTTTAGGACAAGTTGGAGCACTCTGAGAAAACCCACCAACTATCGACAACACCGTCTACATGCTTCACAAGCTTGGAACGATCTGGGATGAGAGATCAGTTCAGTCGTCGCCTGTGGTGCTGTTCTTCTCATAGACTAGATATGAGTGTAGCGGAGGGATCTGGGCGGCTCTTAACATCGAGGTCTCGAGAGCCGACAAGGGTGAAGAGAGGTGTGTTTGGAGCAGCGCCTGAGCGGAAGGGCGGGGGACACGGGAGATCCCCGAAAAAACCCGACAACGACAAGCGGCATCGTCCGGCACGATTCCCATGTGCAGAAATCCGGTAATGACCCCGCCGGAAATGGAACCCGGTTCGCCTTGGTGGGAGGCGATTAGTGTAACCACTACAACAACTCGGCCCTCTACTATAGACGAGGTAGACAAATGTTAGTAGCACTTTCAAAATTACTGGATCAAACACTAATGTGAAGTTTAAGTTTTCTAGCTTTTGTAAAATATCTCTTCGTTTCATTACAACTCACAGTCGACACAAGTGTAAAAATTTTTCAAAGTACTTAATTATGTAGAATTATATTCGGTAGAGCTCAACTCATATGGTATCGACATATTAGCAAAATAATCGTTCTCTGTTAAGACTCAATATTGTTAAGAGTCGGAGGGAGTGGACCCGAAATGTGTGATTTTCTCACCGGGAAGATACGCGGTACATCGTGGTTGTTATGCCCATTTTGCACGCCGGCTGTTGAGGATTATTGTAGCACCAGCGAGGGGTATAGGAGGCAAGTTTCATCTTATCGCTGTAAACATCAGCTTGTCTCCTTGATGTTCCCTTATACCTGAGAATGCTAAAGAGACGTCCCTGAATCCCGCTTTCTGCGACAGTTGTGATGTTTGGCAGTCTGAAGTTACGAATTAGCGGGAATAGTTTAAAAAGGTTTTCAAATTCTTTGATATTTGTTCTGAAATATATTGGTACATGTACTAATTTACTATGGAGAATGATATGCAATATATACTTAAGAGAAACTTTCATTTTTCAATTTTAAATTACTTTAGTATTTATAATTACTTTTCATGTAATATATAATTTTGTATATATAATTTTTACTTTCTTCGATAAACATTTTAATGGCTTATTTGTATTTGAATAGCGTTATAAATTTTCCGTATTGGTGGGACGTTTGGGAGTGGGACAGAAGGATCTTGGAAAAAATCAAGATAATATAGCCATATTAATTAAAGGAATTTTTTTCTCAGTGATGACAAACTTGGTTTTTGGCCTTTGCAATTGATCTTTTTTTTTTTGTAACTCAAAAGTTATTCATAATCTTACTATAAATATTCCCGAACAGAAACAACAATCACGTTATAGATATTTCTACTATATAAAACAGTGATGCAATTAATGTATTTATTGACTGAAAAAAATGGCAAAGTCTTCTCAAAAACATTGTTTCTTTGTATGAAATCACTTTTTCACTATTCAACTATACTGTAAATTTAGTTTTGGCAGACTGTTCCTAATCTATACACACAGGTGAAATATCTCATTTAGTTCACTCCTGAAAAAAAAATCTTTCATATTAACAAGACTGAAACAATGATCGAATTTTGGCTATTGTATTTTAAATTTACATAGCATTAAATTTAGGACATCAGCCTATGTGATTTATTTTGCTAGTACAGTACATTTTATACTGAGACATGACAGATTAGGCATTATAACCACATATCTGTACTGTAGCTTACGGGACTTATTGGTACGCTATCAGAATATAATTATTTTAAAACGCACATCTCGCTACAAGCCAACATGATTTTATCTAATTGGAAACAATCAGAAACGACAGACACCAAACAAGACATATTGCAACTACAAAAATTTAACCAGTAAAATTTTATTGATGTAAATACTTGAATTATACACTTTGAAACATGCGTTAAAATTAACAATAAACTAGACAAGATGATGTGGTCTATTGGTTTGGACTTACTAATGTCCCCTAGTGTTATGCCTGAAGGCTTATCAGGGGACGGCTTACAAAGTAACATGGGTCAAACCCAGAACCTCCCGCACCACAGACCGGCGGCGCATCAATCGACTGCGGCACGGGAGGTCGGCGATGTACTCTTTAATCGTAGAATATATTGGGAATTATTTATAGAGAAAGTAACAGCAAGTCATTCTCCAATGATACCTAAATTGCTCAAGGACGAAACATTTTTTCTACTCAGATTATGCCATAGAGGATTATTTTAAAATTACTAGCAAATGCAGTAATATAACCTGTCTCAACTTAGAGTTTCCAGTTTTGACAGATCGTATCAAAATAGCACTCTGTAAACAGACTGACTACATAAAATTCTGCAACTATGAGCTTTCCACTGGAATCTCAAATTATATAAACTAAAATAATTTACAGTAAACCTATTTTAAATTTAAGATGGAGTGTTTGAGTTTACTACTGGAGTGTATCTTTAACCATAGGCCTAAAAAGAGCTTTTGAAGTTAATGATGGCAAACTACCCAGTCACTGAGTCACTGCAGCCCCACTTGAAGGGTGCTCTAGCCAGTGAGTCGCTGCAGCCTCAAATTTGGGTGCTCTAACCACAGAGCTACTGCTGCCCCACTACAAGATACTCTAGCCACTGAGAAATGGCAGCCTCAACTTCGGGTGCTCTAGCCAAAGAGCTACTGCGGCCCTAACTTATAGGGTGCTCTAGCCACTGAGCTACAGGAGCCTCAACTTTGGGTGTTATAGCCACAGAGACACTGCGGCCCCACTTGAAGGGTACTCTACGTCACTGAGCCACTGCGACCCCACTTGAAGAGTGCTCTAACCACTGAGCCACTGCGGCCTCAACTTTGGGTGCTCTAGTCACTTAGCTACTGCAGCCCCACTATTGGGTGCTCTAGCCACTGGGCTACTGCGGCCCCTATTGAAGGGTGCTCTAGCCACTGAGCCACTGTAGCCTCAACTTTGGGTGCTCGAGCCTCTGAGCCACTGCGGTCCCACTTGAAGAGTGCTCTACCAACAGAGCTACTATGGCCACAATTTTAGGTGCTATAGCCACTGAGCTACTGCGGGCTAACACGAAGGGTGCTCTAGCCACTGGGCCACTGTGGCCTCACCTTTGGGTGCTCTAGTCATTGAGCTACTGCGGCCCCACTATTGGGTGCTAGAGACACTGAGTCACTGCGGCCCCTATTGAAGGGTGCTCCAGCCACTGAACCACTGTAACCTCAACTTTAGGTGCTCTAGCCACTGAGCTACTGCGGTCCTAACATGAAGGGTGCTCTAGCCACTGAGCCACAGGAACCTCAACCCTGGGTGTTCTAGCCACAGAAACACAGCGGCCTCAACTTTGTGTACTCTAGTCACTGTGGGCCCACTTGAAGGGTGCTCTAGCCACTGAGCCACTGCAGCATCAACTTTGGGTGTTCTAGACACCGAGCCACTGTCACTCTAAATTTGTGAGATCTAACCCCACTGCTGCCCCACTTGAAGAGTGCTCTACCAACTGAGCTACTATGGCAACAATTTGGGGTGCTATAGCCACTTAGATACTGCGGCCCCACTTGGGGGTGCTCTAGCCACTGGGCCACTGCGGCCTCAACTTTGGGTGCTCTAGTCATTGAGCCACTGCGGCCCCACTATTGGATGCTCTAGTCACTGAGCCACTGCGCCCCCAATTTTGAGTTCTCTAACAACTTAGCTACTACGACCCTAATTTTGGGTGCTCTAGCCACTGAGCCTCTGTGGCCCCACTTGAAGGGTGCTCTACCTACTCAGCCACTACGTCCCCACTATTGGGTACTCAAGCCACTGAGCCACTGAGGCCCCACACTTGGGTGCTCTACCCAATGAGCCCAAGCGGTCCCACATGAAGGGTGCACTACCCACTGAGCCACTGCGAACCAACTTTGTGGTGCTTTAACAACTGAGGCACTGCGGTTTTTTTTGTGTGTTCTACCCACTGAACCACTGCGGCGCCACTTGAAGGGTGTTCTACCCACTGAGCCACTGCGGCTCCTCTTTTGGGTGCTCTACCCACTGAACCATTGTAGCCCCAATTTTGGATGCTCTAGCCACTGAGCATCCGCGGCTTCACCGAAAAATAAAAATTCGCCCTAGCCACCTCAGTGGATAGAGAGAATTTTTTTTTTCAGCGGGGCCGCGCAGGCACAGTTTGTAGAGCGAGGTTTTCTTCAGATAGGTCGCGGAGGCGCAGTGGCTAAAGGGATTTTTTTTTCAGTGGAGCCGTGGAGGTTCAGTGGGTAGAGCGATTTTATTAAGTGGAGCCGCGGAGGCTCAGTGTCTAGAGCCATTTTTTTCAGTGGGGCCACGGAGGCTCAGTGGCTAGATATACATGCTGGCGCTGCACGCACGTGAGCCCCCTTCCTTGTATTGAACACTCCTTCAGACACACGCATAATAAATCATAATAATAAGGGCCTCGCGCACATGATCGCTGACCCCTGCTCTCAGCTCGCGCGCATGTCGGAAACTTAGCTTCGACCAGCACAAACAGGATTTGGATTATTTCTATTCTCAGTACATGTGCGGCGATAATAATTTCACAGTTCACAAGTAAAGATGGTAATAGATGAATGGAAAGTAGTTCCATATCTTAACGTCGAATAAAATGTGCCAGGTAACCATTTGTGATAACTCAAATTATTTTTTCACTTTCTGTTTTTTTTTAATGCATCGAAGTGTAAAAACGAGCATATTTGCAAAACATTTTATTTTGTAATAATTTCACAGTTGCACTGACCGACGCATGAATCAAGTGGCGAGACCCATAACAATGTTATTTTGCATAAGGCGGAAGAATATACAATGCGCATACAAGTAGATCTTAAGCAGGGCTTTCAAAAGTGCTCATTTTACCGTGAACAGCCTATATCGGGGTTCACGATAAGGTAAGCCCTTTAGAAATGAACCTCGGGGGGGGGGGGGGGGAAATCACTGCCAATGCATGCATATATTTTAAGGGACGCACTGAGTGACGTTCGCCCAGTAAAATTGGTAACGATGGATGGAAAGTATTTCCATATATTAACGTCGAATAAAGTGTTAGGTAACCATTTGTGATAAACTTAGAAATTATTTCTTTCATTGTCCGGTTTTTTTTTACTAAACGAAGTGTAAAAATGATCAGATATATAAAGTATTTATTATCTTAATAATTTCACATTCCCTTTTAACCGACACATGTATAAATTGATGATGACCATGGCAATGTTAATTTTACATAAGGCGGAGGAATAAACGACGTGCAGGGCTTTCACAAAATGCTAATTTTATCGTGAACTACCTATAGTACTTTGTCACACAAGGTCCTGTTGTGCAAATCCTGTCGCAATAACAGCTGTGAAGAAAGTCACGGAGACGTTTACAAAACGTACCATAACGTAGAACCCAAACGAATAGAGTACAACACAAGCAACAAACTGCATAAAACGCCAGAAATTGTGAGTACCAGCGGACAACAGCACATTTCTTTGTGAATTAAACAGTCTTGGAGTAGACATCGCCACCAATGCACAACGGCAGCCAATCAGGAATCATTACGCCAGCACACACGTGGACGGGCGTGAATAACGGACAGGACTGCGATACCGGGTGAGTTATTTTCTTTCGCATGCTATCTCCAACTTAATACAACCTCCCTTATAATCCTCATCTTCAGGTGGCCCCATAGCTGCATGTATTATAGTAATGTGTATACATCTAATTATTAAATGCCTTGTCTATATTTTGGAATGAAATCCTTCTCTGGTTTCGTCCATGCATAATGCCTACCACTTACACACACACACACACACACACATATATATCTCCCTTTCCTAGTTATATATATATATCCCTTTCCTAGATCGAAGAAATCCCAAGAAGGAGACATCGTCCAGCAGGAAGTGTATCATTCAATAGGCTCATTTCTTCCTGTAGAAATTGTAAGGGAATCATTTCTACAAATATGCTTCATATGTGATTACACACAACAAAAATATACGAGGATGTCGTTTTTCCCTAATTCAAACGCCTCTTTAGTAAACGACCTGCAATATATGCTTAACGAAACAAATCCCCATATAAATTTTTTTAATGCTTTGCAGTATTTTCCACAAGGAACTAATCAAAATAACTACAAAATAGTTATTAATGTTGATCTACGACCACCGACAGAACACCGAGGTAGCCATAACGAACCGACAAAGAATGAAGTATCTGTGCTATTAGTTGATCAGCAATGTGATAAAAGAGATATTGTAATACTCAGAAAAGACAACCAATTACAGAGCATTTATGAGACACACAGATCATATGATGCACTTCAGTATCAATTACTCTTTGTTTGTTTTGATTATAGAAATTATTACGTATAAATTTAGATTGACACTATTCACACCTTACTTCCATTTTCTATTTAGAAAACATGTAGGCCCTATGTTGGAGGGGCCGCGGTGGCTGAGCGATTAGCGCACTCGCCTGGCAACCAAAATGAACCGGGTTCAATCCCCGGCCGGGTCACCGGATATTCGGAAGTCGGAATCGTGCCGGACGATGCCGTTGGTCGGCGGGTCTTCTCGGGGATCTCCCACTTCCCCGCCCACTCACTCCGGCGCCGCTCCATATTCACTTCAATCACCCACATCGGCTCTCAAGAGCTCGCTGTTAGGAGCCGCCCAAATCTCTTCACTCACTCATGTATGTTGGTAGCGCCGGGTAAGAAATAGTTCTCATGCAAAATATTATTACAACTGAGTGCGCACGAATTCGGTGCATTGTCCTTTTGTGTAATTTTCTAGACTTGGTTCAGCTTAGTTCACATGAGGCGTAGGAGAATCTTAGCAGGACTTCAGAAAAGCGCTAAATACACGTGAATGAATTATAGCCTATTTACGGCAAAGTGAGCACTTTTTAAGGCCCTTATAGCAGGCATAATAACCAAAAAATTGTATTATTCTTGTGGCCTCAGACGTTAATTTGTTAGAGTTATAAAATGTTTACAATATGTTTATTAGTCACAAGGGATTTTTTATATTAACAGTTAGCGAAAGGATACAAATAATCTGAAAAGAACTTTTAAGTACGGCCTTGAAAAAGTGCTAACTTTACCGTGAACGGCTTATAATTGATGTGACTTTGGAAGTTTAATGGCAGTGATGAGATCGAATCTCATTAGGAGTTTGATGAGACAGTTTCAATAGCATAGACAAGACTAAAAACTGAGACAAATAACATTGAAAATCAGAAAATTAATTAAATATGTGAAAGTCAAATACAATTTGCAACATGGTCAACAAATGTTAAAACAAAATACATACTGGTACTCTGTTTTCATAGGTATTTTATATTTCAATACAGATATTAATTTTTTCTTTTAGCGTGTTTCATTGTTTTTAAACCTGTTATGCAAAGGAGACAATTTCTCTCCATAATTGAATGTCTTGGATTCTAACAGAATTACTGGAAGTTGGGTGATTTTGTAACTAATACCAGTTAATCAGAATGTATTTTAATTAGACTGACAAACTTCGGTGCAGGTTGTTCACGAAAAAAAGAAGGTGAAAACAAATATGCGACTTATGGTCTAAAGTGAATGCTAAGCGCGGTACACATCTCAAGTTTGATTATAAATACTGGAGAAACCCTTTAAGATGGAACAATGAGCGTCTGGATAATGTGCAACGGAACAAAGATCTGGAAACACCTATCTGTCGCTGTCATCAAATTATTTCGTTTGGATCAATCCATTTATTGGAAATAAACACAATTATTACCCTTATTTTGACTTAATATACTTAACGCTGTAGCATACTTGGAGATTTTAACTATACTAATAGAAATTAAAAGGCATTAAAATTGTTTACTGCTTTCTTTAAATGTAACTTTTAAGATTAATTTTTCAGAAAATTTGTTAAACTGAGTATTGTATGGCGTCAGAAAGACAATTGAAATTAGACCTAATATAGGAGGGCTATATGTTATCTATTGCTCTTCATACTTTACCTTGAATTAAATTTTGAGTAAGAATTGGCAAAATAATTTACATTCTATGAAAATATGTGTTCTAAGGTTTCTGTTTTAGTTGTTAAGTATGAATTTACTATTGCCTACAAAATCAGATCACAAAAAATATATTAAATTAATTGTAGCGTGTGATTATATATATATATATATATATACACACACACACCACACACACACACCGATCGGCAGTCAAGCTCCCCTTATCACAGCTTTAAGCCTGACTGCGGACCTTTTTTAAAAAGCAACAAAGAATGATCTTACTTAAAATAAAGATAACTCCTAGAAATACTGACTAAGTTCATATTGTAACATCTTCCAAAACTTATTTATTTAAAGTCTATCCATGATTATTTCTTGACACTTTTTGAATTGAACCTTAGCGAGTTTCCCCATGCGAGACTTGCTTGGTTGTTGTTTCCTAAATGTGCCGTGTGTCAAAAGAGCGTTGCATGCTTGTGGTATAAGTTGTTCACGGTAAAGTGAGCACTTTTCAAGGCCCTGCTGAATTTTTCCACTCTTAATTTCTACCTTTCCGCCACTTTTTAATGTAAACATTGCAACGTGACTAATAAACACAGCGTATACATTTCACCACTCTCGAAAGTTTGCGTCTGAGACTGCAATAAAATACTTTTATAAGGGTTTAATGTCTTTTGTGTGGGCCTTAAAAAGTGCTCGCTTTACCGTGAACAGCCTATAACATAAAAGTACCTTAATTTTGCCTAAATTGAAATATTTTTATGTATAAATTTTAATATTTCATATATAATAATATGAATAAAATGGAGAGAAAATATATGTGTTGATAATACGTAGTAATAAATTGTTCTTATGAAAAATATTATTGCACTGAGCGCTCACGAAAGCGGTGCGTTGCTCTTTTGGTGTAATTGTCAAGACTCGTTAAGCTTCCTTTGCATGTGACGGAGGAATATTTTGGCAGTATAAATTTGCCAGGGCTTCAGAAAAATTGGAAGTAACCGCCATTGGACTGTAACAAACTCTTTACATTACATTTAGTTCCATTTTTAGTCAACAGAATTTAGAACAGCCGCTAGCAATAATGACAAAGTACAGATTTTTATAATTTTTTTATTTAAAATTTTGTACACTGTGTGTTTGGTACTGTGTGTATAGTTGTCTTAGTAAATATTACTGAGTACAGGTTTGAACTTCCCGCTATTTCCATCAGTGGCGCGCTCGTAGTGCTTCTAGGAACTAGCATATTTAGACAGTCAGTTGTTCGCAATTCGTTCGGGAGAAATGGTGTTTGGTAGTGCCCGCCAGTTCTCATATCAACAAACTTTCGTTTAATACAGTCCATCAAGACGTTCGACGCAACATTTATTGGTCCAACCGCGTCGGATGTCGGATATTGTTCCGATAAAGTTTATTATCTACCGCATAGCTGTTTTGTGTATTTGTTCGCGCATTTGTTCGTGTATTTATTTCGGTTGTGACTCATGCTACCTCGTTCGTGACTCTTGTTACCTAGGTCGTGACTCGTATTTCGTCAAGAGTTTTCAGAATTTGTGGTGGAATTTTGTCCCAGCACTTTGTCAGAATATTTATATATCAATACTTTGCCTAAACGGGCATATTTGCATTTAGTTGTATTGATGAGTGTATCTTGTTCGTATTCACAGTGATCTACACGTACTAAGGATAAGGTTAACGTACATTGGAACAGTGAAGAAATCACAGCTACTTAGTTCCATAAACTGTGATAAAATCACAGTTATAACAGTTATAAATCAATATTAATTTTAAGAACTTTGCTACAATCACTGTTACTGATCACGGTTAGTTAATCACTGTTACCAACAGGATTATCAGCGTACGCAAGCTTCACGCGCCTGTTGCTTTTGGCCTTAATAGTGCGAAAAGTGTTGAGCATGGCTGATAAACACCTGGCACTTCAGAGACGTCTCGAAAGAGCGGAAAATCTACTACACCGTGCATTTACATTGTCAGCTTCTGTGCAAGGTGACAGTACTGACGCACGTCTCTTCCTTTCTACTTGCTGGGACTTAGCTCAAATTCGGAACAGTTTTGATGATGACCACATAGCACTGGAAGTTGCGTTCAAAGGTAGTAGTGAGTTTGACAACCAGTCCCATGCCCAACGGCTTATCAAGTTTGACGATGAGTACTACGCTGTAATGGCCATACATGACCGTGTCATAGCGAGCAATGGCAGGAATGACAAAGGAGCCTCCCAGTCACATTCAAACACATAATATGTCAAGTTACCAACTATTCAGCTTCTCAGTTTCAATGGTAACCCCAAGTCATGGTCGAACTTTGCAAACCTGTTTCAGTCCATGGTAGCCACCAATGATAACTCATCTCAGGTGGATCGTTTCACATACCTGAAGTCCTGTTTAACTGCAGAGCCATTGTCGTTAATCCAGTTCCTACCACTCTCGGAGGAAAATTACACTATTGCATGGGAGATTTTAGTGAGGAGATATGACAATAAAAGACTCATAACCTCAAACCACATTGAAGCGTTACTTCAGGAGCTAGTGGTATCATATGACTCTTCGAGCTCTATGTGTGCACTGCTAACTGCGCTAGCCGAAAATATGGGTGCTCTGCGAGCATTGAAAATTCCTGTGGATCACTGGGACTTGTTGTTGCTTCACTTGATGGTGAAGAAATTGGACCCTTACCTGCGTCGCCAGTGGGAGCGGACAGTATGTGATTCATCACTGACAAAGCTGACAGAATTCATAGAGTTCTTAGAAAAGCAGTGTCAATCAGCCGAAGCAGTCGGTTTGTACCATGTTAAGACCTCTATGTCAAGGACTTCAATTGTGCCCAAATCCAGCAAACATAATTCGTAGTACTTCCATGGTGAACATGACACTAACAGCTACTGCTAATTATACCCTATGTAAGGCAGACCACATTCCTTCCCAGTGCTCCCAGTTGTTGAGTATAGGCCCAAAGGAAAGTTACACTCTTAACAAAGGTTGCATTTGTGTTTGAACTGCCTCAGATCATCACACAAGCTAGAAACTGTAACTCCAAATTCATGTGTCGACATTGTGGTGCTTGGCATCACACATTGCTACGTTTTGCTAAATCACAGGATGCATCGGCCCCTAAAATAGATGATCCCTCGGATATCCCAATAGAAGAACATACAGGAGATGGCAAAACTAAAATTGTGTCCACAGTTGCAGCTCATACCACCATGACAGCTACCACCACTGTGTAGCTGTATACTGCTCTAGTAGAAATCCAGGATCCATTTGGAGCTCCCCAACAAGTACATGCCCTTCTAGACTCGTCTAGCCAGGCTAGTTTCATAACCGAGGCCTGCTTACAGCGATTGGGACTGCCCCGACAGAAGATTCAGCTCCCGATTCATGGATTATCTAATGTGACAGTTAGTGTTTCCAAGTAAACCACGACGTGCCTAATTAGTCCTTTAGGACAAACCTCAGCATTATTCGGTCTGGATGCCTTTGTTCTATCGAGCATTTCAAGTGATCTCCCTAAGTCTCAACTACCCTCTAGAATTTGTGATGCTGTAACGCAACTGAAACTCGCAGATTTTACCTTTGCCTGTCCAGGCCCAATCGACTTGCTGATAGGTGCCGAGTTGTTTCCGCACTTGATTACTGGTCGCAAAAGGGATGGAAGCAAGGAAATGCCCACCACATTGGAGACTGTGTTTGGATGGATTCTCATGGGAAGGGATAAAACTGCTGTTCCATCGCAATCAATAACATCATGTTGTATTTCATTGTTTACATCGTCCCCATCGCTTGAATATGTTGTCAGAAGGTTCTGGGAATTAGAAGAATTTCCTCAGAAAACACATCACTCTCCTCAGGAAGCACTCTGTGAAGGGATGTTCGTAACAGCTCATACAAGAGACCACACAGGGCGCTACAGTGTTGCTTTGCCCTTTTGTCAACCAAGATCACAGTTAGGGGAATCTGAGAGCCAAGCAATACATAAGCTTCGTAGTCTCGAGAGGCAACTGAAACTGAAACCCTCAGTAAGAGCTCACTATGCAGATTTTATGGAAGACTACCTGTCATCTGGACACATAGAGAGGATTCCAGAGGGAGAAATCTCTGTAAGTGAGCCCTACTACATTCCTCACCACTTTGCAGTAAAGCCTGATAGCATCACCACTAAGTTGCGAGTGGTGTTCGACGCATCGGCAAGAACCACAAATGGCCAATCGCTCAATGACATAATTATTATAGGGCCAAAACTCCAAAGCAGCATTGTTGATTTGTTGCTTCAGTTTCGTATGTACCCTTTTGTGTTCACTGCAGATATCAAACAAATGCATCGGCAGATATCCATTCATCCCAGCGATAGAGATTATCAGAGGATTGTGTGGAGGTTCTCGGACGATGAACCCATCGCGGAATACAGACTGAACACACTTATGGGATGTAATCTGCACTATATCTTGCCATACACACTCTCCATCAACTCGCAAAGGATGAGAAGAGCAGATTTCCTGTTGCAGCGAATATTTTATCATCAGATCATGTAGCCACTGGCGCTTGCAGGGTTGAGGCTGCACTTAATGTACAGCAGGAGCTCATTGCATTACTCAAGGTGGGTGGATTTCAATTGAGAAAGTTTATGAGCAACTATGCAGCCTTGTTGGATTGGCTCGCACCGGAGGACATTCATGCACCATCATCTCACTCGTTTGATTTTGACCATGACTTGGTTATTAAAGACCTAGGCGTGCGATGGAACCCTTCCACTGACTCATTTTTGTATGTAATCCATCCCAACTCCAATCCGCATACAAAATGCATCATCCTCACAGACTTGGCTTGAAAGTTTGACCTGCTTGGTTGGCTAGCTCCCTTAACTTTGTTTGGCAAATATTTGATTCAGATGCTGTAGATGAAGGGTGTCGACTGGGATACTGAACCACCCCTGAAAGTATGTGAAAATGGGAGTGTTATTGTCGTCCATTGCTGTGGCCCGTTGCTGCTGTTGTATACCTTTGTGTGAAACCTCGGCAGGGTCCAACAATAGTTCACCTGTTGGTTGCCAAATCTAAGGTTGCGCCTGTGAATAAGGTGTCGCTACCTCGCCTAGAACTCTGTGCGGTCCTTTTGCTAGCTCGGCTTCTTCGTCTCGTCACCAACAACTATGATTCAAGACTGCACATTGAAGCCACTTATACGTGGACAGATTCTAGGGTAGTTTTATCTTGGGTTACATCATTACTTCACCTCTGGAAGACCTTTGTGGCCAACCGAGTAAGTGAAATTCAATATTGCACATCAAATGAATGGCGGCATCATGTTCGATCGGAGGAAAATCCTGCTGACTGCGCCTCACTGGGTTTGACGCCTGCACAGCTTCAGCAACATCATTTGTGGTGGACAGGGCCATGGTGGTTTAAGGAAACCAGTGATCATTGGCCCTGCTATATGGCCACAGAAGAGACCTCGGCATCAGGCTCCATCATTCCTGAACAGAAAACTCTCTCATTCGGCAACTTTGTAGACAATAGCCCTTTGGAGTTATTGCTTGAAAGGTGCAGCAAGTTGAATAAGCTTATCCGCATAACAGCATATGTTGTACATTTTATTCACAATTGTCGAGTGCCACAAAATAAGGCTACTGATGCCTTACTACCCCATGAACTAGACAAAGGCTTGAACATATGGCTGAGGTATGTCCAAGCTTCTTGCTTTGAAGCTGATATTAATGCTCTAAAGAAGCAGCAGCATGTATCACCTCAGCTCCGGAAATTGGTTCCATTTATTGATCCCTGTGGGGTGATCAGGGTAGATGACAAGCTGCCTCAGTCAAACTTACCATTTGAGCAAAAGCACCCGGCTTTACTTCTGAAATTGCACTGTTTTACAGACTTAGTAATCAGTTATTATCATGAAGTCAATCAGCATACAGGTGTTCAAACTCTTCAGAGTATCCTCAGGACACAATTTTGGATTCTTGCAGACAGGTGTGTCATTCTTCGCTGTCTTCGTTACTGCCTCAAGTGATCTAAGACAAGACCTGCCTCTTCGGCACCATTAATGGGAGGCCTTCCTGCCATGAGGATTCAGCAGGTGAAACCATTTGCAAAGGCCGGGGTGGACTATGCTGGTCCGTTTACTATTAAGCTCGCCCGAGTTCGTCGCCCAGTGCTGTTAAAAGCTTATCTTTGTATATTTGTTTGTTGTGTAACAAAAGCAGTGCACCTTGAGTTGGCATCTGACCTTTCTACCTATGTATTTCTAGTTGCATACAAACGCTCTCTTGCCCGTCGTGGCAGGTCATCTGATCTATATAGTGATTGTGGAACCAACTTTGTGGGTGCAAATAACTATCTGAATGAACTGCGACAGCTGCTTGCTTCTCCCAACCACCAACAGACCATGGCAAGCTCCTTGGCCACCCTTGTGATAACTTGTCATTTAAATCTCCCCACAGCATCTCACTTCGGTGGATTATGGAAAACCGAAGTTAAGTCAGTCAAGTCCCATATGAGGCGTGTTATTTGAGAGCAAATTCTCACTTACGAGGAACTGTATACTGTTCTAGTGCAGATTGAAGCCATCCTCAACTCCAGACCTTTTTGTCTACTGAGCTCGGACCCGAATGATTTGTCGGCGCTTAATCCTGTTCATTTTTTGACTCTTAAGTCACTTGTCACACTTCCAGAGCCAAACCTGGAAGACGTCTAGCTGAATCGTTTACAGCACTGGCAGCTCATGGAGAAGCTTCAGCAAAATTTCTGGAAACACTGGCATCAGGACTATCTTCCCACCTCACAGCAGCATCCAGAGTGGAAGGAAGAAAATCAACTTCTTCACCCTCAGCAGCTTGTCTTAGTAAAAGAGGACAGGCTTCCTCCACTGCAATGGCGCTTAGGACGCATCGTTGATCTACACCCTGGTCGTGATAAAGTGCCTAGAGTAGCCACATTCGCACAGTGGACGGAACCGTTAAACGCCCCGCCGTTAAACTGTGCCCACTGCCCTTTAAGGGTTGAAATTAATATTTCAAGGTGGGCGGTGATGTTTGGTATTGTGTGTATGGATGTCTTTGTAAATATTACTGTGTACAGATTTGAACTTCCCGCCATTGCCATCAGTGGCGCGCTCGTAGTGCTTCTAGGAACTAGTATATTTAGACAGTCAGTTGTTCGCAATTCGTTTAGGAGAAATGGTGTTTGGCAGTGCCCGCCAGTTTTCATATCAACAAACTTTCGTGTAATATAGTCCATCAAGATGTTCGACGCAACACTGTGTATATTCACGTCGTTTGTTTATATGTATATCTACTGAAATGATTGACTACAATTAACATTTTATGTTGTGATTCTCATATACTTTTACTTAAGATGTGTAACTGGAAGCTATTTTATCCGACTTCACTATATACTGAAAAAGTAACTCATACTCTTAATATGTAATCAAATAGAAATACTTACTTCAGAATTTGTATATATCAATATTTATTCAGTTATTGTGTAAAAAAAATGTGTATTGTAAGTATGTTGATAAATTTGAATTAAATTACGCTCCCAGGAAGCTTCCGGAACATGGCATTTGTGCAGGTGTAAGCGGGAGAGAGAGAGAGAGAGAGTGCGTGCATGTATGTGTGTGTGTGTGTGTGTGCAGGGGCATCAGAAATGGAGTAACAAGGTGGTGGTGCATTTTTCCCTATCCATGTAACGCTGGCACAATTGTTTGAAAACCTACATTTGAGAAGCAATGCTTTATCCAACACCAGGGGCATCAAATTCTCTACATGATCCCCCTCCCCTTCGCCAACTACCCAAACTAACTGCGATATGGTTGTGTCAGTACACATGTTTCAGTGGGACGAGGGGTAGCGCTTACTCATCTAATATTGCATTGTCATCAAGTTCTTGGAATTTTTCAGAATCAGTACACAAACTGTTAAGTAACATGTCTGTGCTTGTTCTCAGCAATAATTTATGTTGAAAACTACATTGAGTTCACTTTAAATAGCGTTATCATATTATATTTTATTTTTGTGGTTAAGTATTTTCTCAGACATATATGTACATTTGTTTCACATATGATCTTAAGATTTTTCTGTTTCATGACATAACTTTCCAGTTTATTAGAAGTAACAGCATGGAATCTCAAAACGAGGCAAAACTAATTTGTGGATAAACATAACAGTTTGTGGCGCATTAGAAGCGTATGAACAGGGAGGAACACAATGAGCACAGCAGCTTCATCACATAGCCACGTGTATGCTGATTTGGTACTAGTCCATTGAAAAAAAAAGGAAGTGCACTTAAGCGTGTTACAAAATACAAGTTATTTGGCATTGCTGTTGACGGAGTACGTCGAATCAAGCACAGTTTCAGTTCTTCGGTATTTCGCCTTCTTCCCAAACAAGGTCCACAAATTGTCCTGTCCTGGCGGATTTCTCGCAGGCTGCTGCAATTTTGCTCACCGCTATGATCTCGTAGTCTTTGACCTTCAGTTCAGTTTCTTTTCCTAGAAAATTAGACATTAAAAAAAGATTCTTCAACATTCGTCACTGGCGACAATATTAAATAAAGTATTAATTAAGACTTTATTACTAGAGCAGACATAATACAAAATTCATGCATTATCAGGCAGGTTCGTTTGTGTATTCACTGTGGTAGCTATAATTATGCTATAGGCTATTCACGGTAAAGTGAGTACTTTTTAAAGCCCTCTCATTTGGAATAATAGTCAATAAATATATTTTATTGTAGCCTTAAACGTTAACTTCAGAGTGCGGTGGAATCTAAACACTGTGTTTATTACCTACATGGCAATGTGTATTTAAACAGATAGTTAAATGATAAAATATGACTGAAAGTAAAAAGTAACTAGGGCCTTAAAAGTGCTCACTTTACCATGAACAACCTATAGCCAGAGTATACAATTGATCTGATAGAAACATGAATGAAAAAAAAAATAGAAAGAACGCAGCCATATGTATTACTCCCTGTTTTGTGGAGCTGTAATCGTTCCCACTTGCCCGTGGCGCCATCTTACAGCGAGCCGAGAAATCTTAAGGCCCTCGCCTACCTAGCGCTAAAATTTCGTTGCAAAGTGTTTTAAACGCACGTTTTTCCACGAAACTATTAAACATGCGTCCAATGCGTTGATCTACGAAAGGGACACACACTCCAGACGAGGGCTGTTGAGTACTTTGTAAATGTTACCTACATGCCAAAAGTAATGGGATAGCAGTATGTGAAGACGGCAGCCGATGGTGCCGCCATACTGTGACGTTTTGGAAGCGCTGAAGCCTACACCAGTTGTGCTCTAACATCGGTGAACTGCTTGGTGACCACTTGCAGCCCTTCATGGACATTTCACTTACCCCCAGAACGATGGGATATTCCAGCAGGCAAATGCATCGTGTAATTAGTCCCAAAACGCCCATAATTTGTTCGAGGAGCATTCTGGAGAGTTTGAATGACTTCTGTGGCCACCTTCTTCGTCCCGATGTGAACCCCATAGAGCGTTTATAGGTATTGGTTGGGATATCCATTCGCACCCAAGATCCTGTAACTACAAACATCAGTGAGCTGTGGTTGGTTTTCCTGATGGCATTGGTCAACATTTCTCCACATGTATTTCGTTCACTTGGGGAATTGATGCCACAACGAGTTGTTGCACTTCAAAGAGCCACAGCAGGGCTAACTAAGGCTAGACCTCTATCCCATGACTTTGGCATATAAAGGCAGTTCACAATAATGTGAGCACTTTGGAAACGAACCTTTGAAAAAAGTCACTGCCCCTGCCTGCATATATTTTAAAGGGATTACTTAGTGAGGTTCGCCCAGTAAAGTTGGTAACGATGGAGGGGAAGTAGTTCCACATATTAACGTCGGATGTAAAGTGTTAGGCAGCCATTTGTGATAACATAAATTATTTATATTCCTTTCTGTTTTTTTAATGAATAGAAGTGAAAAGATTTGCAGATGTGTAAAATATTTACTTTCCTAATAATTACACAGTTTTACTTTACCGAAGTATCAATAAAGTGATGAGACCCATGGCAATGTAAATTTTACATAAGGTGGAGGGATACACAACGTGTATACGAGTAGATCTTAAGCAGGGCTTTCAAAAGTGCTCATTTTACCGTGAACAGCCTGTAGTAGATAACACTCAATTTAAATTCAGCACAAAAATACTAAAAAACTCGTAAAATTCAAATTTTCTATAACAGAACATTGTCAGTAATTACAATGAATCCTAAATTACGGCGCGAAAACGATGAATTCTTGCAAAAGTTGTTAAGCCGAGCCTCGACGCGGCTGCTAGTGCGAGAGTGGCCCAGTAAAAGATTAAAGAGTTTTACATAATATACACAGTAAAGTGAACACTTTCAAGGCCCTAGTTCCTTTTTCCTTTCAGCCATTTTCTATTCTTTAACCACCTTTGTAAATAAATATTGCCATGTCATTAATAAACACAGTGTGTATATTCCACCGCACTCGGAAGTTAAAGCTTAAATATAATAAATTTATTGACTATTATTCCATGTGAGCGGGTTTTCAAAAGTGCTCACTTTACCGTGAATAGCCTACATAGGCTGTTAAGGGTAAAATTAGGCCCTAGTTACTTTATCCTTTCAGCCATTTTTATCCTCTGAAACCCAATTATAGTAAAAGTGACTTAAATCACTCAAACATCCGGTAAAGACATGCAGACATCAATAATAAAGTTTCCTATTTAATTACTTAAACCAAGATCGCGGTCGCATGAGAGCTCTGATTGTTTACCATATCCATGTTTTGGTCTTCGTAAAATACTAAGGTATGTTCATGATCTCAATTCCGCGCATATGTTAAGAGTGCAAAAACGTATTCACAAGTGTGATCACGACGCCACGTTATTGTTCACCCTGATGCTCTAGCTCAAAGTAAAAATGATTTGATCCGTCATGCGACCGTACCCTAAAGTGTATGTTTTCTCTTTGTGTTGTTACTAGCTTTTATAACTTACCTTGAACGATGTTCAGGAAGTGCTCCATTTCGCGTTCGTAGGCTTCCTTGTATCGAGAGGCAAATGCGAAGTAGGTGGGATGGCGGGTTTCCCCACTCATCCCTTTTTGCGCACAGACACTTGCCATTGGTCTCTCGTTGCCCGCCATTATGATGCCACGAGAACCGAAAACCTGCACAGTTACGCATTTTTCACTGGTAAAATTGTTTATAAAATAGATCGTTTATTTAGTAATTTACATACTCCTTAGTGTACAGAAAAGCGAACAGAATTATGTACAACACACTAAATTAACAAACTTTAATTTTATACCTGATTTTACCAGATAATAGAGCGTAAAACATTATTCTTACTTCTGGTACCAAAGATAAATATATATACAGGTACACACATTGCCATAAAAATTTTCCCACCGTCTGAAATTTATTTGGAACCATGGAAGTTGGTGAATAGGAACATCATTAAAGGATATGCAAATGATTAAAGCTTCTTGTGGTGGCACATGAACATTTGTCGTACGAAGGCGTTGCTGTCACTATTCATGTGTCATATATAAACAATCCTTAAGCCAAACAGGATAACAGATTTGCAGAAGCCACTCTTTTAAGCGATGTAGTAAGGAATGCATTATTTAATAACTTACGATAGACGAAAGTTAAAAGTTTTCTGCCAGTTACACCGGGGTTCGAATTCTGAATAATTGAACTGATCCTTATCGGATATTGGCCACTGTAGAATGTTATTATTTAGCGGAAATAACAGATATCAGATCACTACCCCCATGGTAGAAATCATTAAAAAGATCATAGCTTTAAAGCTGTCATTTGGTGTAGCCACTCGGGTGATATAAATTTACAGAGTAGGGTGTGCTATAGTTCTGCTTGAATTTATTTAGCACCTAAGGTTGGCTTCCGACTAGTTACTTCTTTATTCAGGACGTTTAAATTTTAAGCTGTATAGCTTTGAATTATTCATTACTTTATTCACGACTTAACATCTCGTCGAAAACGGGATCATTACTAACGGAACCAAATGATCTAATGTACAGGAGAGGGAATGACTCGGCCATGGTCCTTACTAGGGAACCATCCAGGCATTAGCCTAGGGTAATTTTGTAAAATCATGGAAGACTGAAATCAAGTTGGTTCGGAATGCGAGTCCAGTATGTTACCATTGCGCCACCTTGGTCTGTATTTGTGGCTGTGCGTTTGAGATTGTTCTATACGCAGCGGTAGCATGCGGTGAACTATTGCAAGGTAAGCTGGTGTTAGCTCAGTGCTGTACCTTGTTGCTTGCTAATTTACACTACCACCAGTAAAACGTAGCTCGGCAGCTGACGCCACAGGACGTGTGTAACGGGGCCCACCATTGCTGCTCGCTTGTGAGTGGTCGGAATGCATTCAGTTTCCCTTAGGCTGCACGGTGGCTGCTGTCTCCTACTGCGTGCACCGAGAATTTATAATTAATTAATGGCCAACCTTGAAACAGGTGATTGATCTGGCCATGATCTATCAAATCATTACAATATGACTTAAGTATAAGTTCCACGGTTTTCGAGATTTGGGCACTTTTTTTTTAAATTGTTTTAAAATGCGTACCTTCCATGTTTATTTTGCGTGTCATTACTACAAATGAATTATATGTGTCATTGGTTTTGCCTAATATGTTCAACGGGTTGAATTATGAAAGGTACATCAAAGCTTTCCAATGACGTATGTAATATTTGTAGACATTTTGCATCCTTTCAGATTACGTACCTACATTCCTTTCATAATCCGATTTCGACCTTTTTAGTTGAGTAGAGCAAAAAAATGTACCAGTATAGACTGGCAAGTAGTCCTTAAAGCAAGTAGATTTTTATATGGTAAAATGGCTTAACAACTCTGTTTTCCCCGTTGTTAAAATGACAAATAGAGGAATTTTTACTAAATCAGAATATTGACAAAAGTGTGCTTTGTGTCATATTGAATTAGTGTGTGCTATTAATGTGCTGATAACTTAAAAAATATTTATAGATCTGTGTAAGGAACTCAGGAAATACCAGATTATTATTTACCGAAAAATTTTGAAGTACGTTTATTAGTCAAATTCATCGAGAATATTATGCAAAAATAGTTTGACACATATCTTCCGTTTGTAGCAACGGAACGTAAAATACCGACCAAAGGTATGTATTTTCAAAAAATCTAAATATTTGGCCATATCTCGATAGCCGTGGGGTTTTCAATAAAGTGAAATATGTTATACTTTGATTAGTCATGGCAAGACCTATCGCCGGCTTCAGGATTGATCATTATTTGCGGAACTATCTGTAGTTAAACACTCGTTCTTCCACTTAGAATAAATTAAGATATGCATGCATAATTTTTCAATACCCCTCATTGGGCCACGGGGGTGTAGTGGGTAGACTACTCTCATCCCACCAAGGCGAACCGGGTTCGCTTCTTGGTGGGATCGCCCCCAGATTTTCGCATGCGGGAATTATGCCGCACGATTTCACTGGTCAGTGGGTTTTCTCGGGGATATCCCGTTTCCTCCGGCCCTTGCAATCCGGCCCTGCCCCATACTCATCTCGGCTCTCAACACATCGCTGTTAAGAGCCGCCCAAATATCTTCACTCACTCAGTACCCCTCATAAAGTAGTCTAAGCGGCGTTACTTCAGCTGGTCGGCGACCTACCTCAATGCGCTGGTCGTAACCAAAGTCGGAGTTCCACGCGAGGTTGATGATGCCCAGGGTGCCGCTGGGGAAGTGGGCTATGATGGCTGCGGTGTCGTAGTCGTTCATGGCGCCGAGCTCCGGGATGTTCGCCTGCCCCATGGAGGCCACGCGGCACGGGAACTCGCCCACCAGCCAGCACATCATGTCGATGTCGTGGACTATGCTCTGTATGTATATATTTCCTGGTGGACGTCAAACACCGCAGTTTAAAACCGTTCGTATTTAACACATGTATAGAGCCCCGATTATTTCGCGGATTGACGTGGCAGCAGGCTAGACTCGACAGTCCTCTACACACTCGAGATACTATCGTTTGCTTATTGGTTGCTGCGATCAAGTGACGCCTTTCTACAGCACTCTTCGACACTCACTCACGCTACTCCTCACTGCTTATTACTGGCTCACAGTTAGCGGGGCGTGGCTAAAGAACTGTGGTCCAATCACAGAAGTGATAGAAAATAACAAGTGTTTGAAGTCTATCTCGGGACCGAACGAATTCTCGAAATACTCAGGGCTCTAAATATGTAACATAGTTAGGGACAGGTGTTTTTCGTGGAAATGTTTCAATACCAGTTGTAATCCAAAACACTTTTGCTCATATGCACTTTCGTGGTTGGATGATTTCAAATGTCACATGCCGCAAGTGTCTGCCGGCGAATCATTGACGTTCAGTACCGGAGTACTTTATTACGATTAGCCCAGTCAAATAAGAACACGTCTTCTCACGTATACACGCGGCCAATAACCAAGGGAAACCGTGATTCTGGATGTAGGACACTGAAGTATAGCATGGCCATAAATCTTTTCGCGAAAAATACCTGTTCCTAAACATAGTGCATACCACCACAGGCTGTTCAAGGTAAAGTGAGCGCTTTTGAATAGGCATTCTTCTACTTTAAACAATGCTCTATCTTGATACATGTATTATGCTATTGGACAATGTACTAAACTTGATTTAAATATTTTTCCCATGGATAACCTTTACTTATAGGTTATTCACGGTAAAATAAGTACTTTTTAAGTGCCTGCTAAATTTTTCTTTTCGCCAATGTATATCTTTTTAATATAAACATTGCCATGTGACTAATAAACACAGTATATACATTCCCCCAATCTTGAAAGCTAACGTCCAAGGCAGCAATAAAACATATTTATTAGTGGTTAATGCCTATTTGGGGGGGGGGGGGCCTTAAAAATTGTTCATTTCACCGTGAGTAGCCTATACATACAGGTTGAAACACATGTGAGCAGACTGTCAGGTGCACAGTTGAGCAATAAATCTTTCTTGCATCACCTCTAAGTACAGCCGTCGCGAATGTTTTCACAGATTGGGAAGAAATGTGGATGTGGTTGGTATTCATGCACTGATATTGATAGTGGTAGTTTATTATGCTGGTACGCACCATACTGTCAACATCGAGTCTGACTAACGGTAGATTCTCATCACCGAGTGTCAGAACTTTTACCATGTATAAAAGATACATAACATAATTTTCAACTACTTTTTCTTTTAATTTCTCGGATTTGAAATTATTTTTTCCTAACTTTCCTACTCTCTGAATGAAAGATAGTCCAATGGTATTACGTTTCTTTCTGTGTGTATCTGTACGTCCACAAAAAACGTTTGAACCGTATACCTATTTTGACCAATCTCGATACACTTGTAGTGCATAGAGGAAACACCTAACTGCCATAGTGTCTTGCTACGATGGATAATTGTTTTTTTAAATAGATCCATTTAATAAATTTTTTAGAGCAATTTCATATCTCAAGAACCATTTGACCAAAGTGAACCAAATTTTGTAATTTAATAGTTCCCAAAGTACGTATTAAATTCATGAAGATATAACCACATCACTCCGCAATTTTTTTGAAGATAGCTCCACCTAGAAATAAAAGCTGTTACATCGTATCTCGGGTACCACGACATCAAGGAATGCAAGTAATGGCATGGCAGGCTACCCTAAACTTATAGAATTTCAGTACATTAAAAATTAATTTTCATAGTGGTACCCATACAAATATTCGCTATATGTATTATGGAATTTCTACCAAGCAGTTAGAGCTATATCAACCAAATTTGTATACTAGCAATATCTAGTAATCATTTATTTGTAGCTTTCGTCCGCCATTTTGTAAGATAATATCACCTGGACAAAAGTTTTTACATTCAAATTCCAGAAACTACAGAAATGAATTCGAAAAGAACATTTGGCGTAACAATAGTTTTACTACAAGCAGCAGGAATTTAGTAATTTTAAATGGCTAAGTTACTTGTATTTAAAATTGTTGCTTCGTTAAAATTTGTGCTACGTGATATATCTTTGGCAAATAAATAGACCTGAATACAACTTGGCTTACCAGCAGTTCTTGCGTGTTCTAAATGCACCACTGATAAACTTTTTGCCCTACGTTGAGTGATGAATTCACCTGAAATTAACTTCGTAATATTTCAGTACCTTCGAAAATATTTCCCACATCATTTTGTATGCACACAGTACTATGGAATTCCATATAAAATTTTCATAAATCGTTTTATTTTCAAACTCGCTACGTTCTTCTTGTAGTGTTATATCCCAAACTGCTGGTTCTATTAAACCAACTGAACTCAAAATTAATAAGCCGAGTGCACAAATTTTGCTAAGTGATACAATTAAACTTCTGCCCCTTTGGAAAAAAACTATCACCGTAATTATTTTAATGCTAATATTATATCCGAGAAACTATTCAACCGCTCAGCACCAAATCTGGTGGGAAATTCTAACAGTATAAAACATTTTTTAACATGAATGATCCTACTGTCTAATTGTCTGAGCACTCCATTACAATTATTTTTGGTAAATAATTTATATACACTAGCTATTTTCAAGGTACAATTTTTGGGACGATAACAAGGAATTCCAGGGAGCAGCACCAGATATCAAATTGTGGAAATTGGGTGTATTATATTCATTTCTTAATTCGTTAGGATTTTCTTTGTAAACATCCAATATATCAAACTGGGGGGGGGGGGGGGAGTTATCAGCAAAAACGAATAAAATTCTTTCGGAAATTTGAGAAAAGTGCTCGAAATTATTATGTATATTTTTTAATTCTCTGGATTTTCAAATTATGTTAAATCGAGATAAAACGAAGTCCAAGTTCAAAAGTCAGGCAATGTTAAGTTTACAGCTAAGGTCACTAAACAGCATTGTGGTGCTTCTAGCTCCTGCGCCCTACCTTTCGATCGCAGTGCCAGAACCTTCTCTCATTGTCTACTCATCTCGTTAGATCCGAATACCTCAAACATCGCTCTGCAATACATCAAACGTAAATCATTCAAGGGAATGCAAGCTGTTAAATATAATACTGTGCAAAGTTCAAAGTACGCTGGGATGAACAGTCCTAACATGTTGAGGTGATATATACTGAAAGGTAGTTCACGATAAAGTGAGCACTTTAGAAATCAACCTTTAGAAAAGTCACTGCTCCTACTTGCATATTGTAACGGATGCTCTGAGTGACATACATCCAGTAAAGTTGGTAAAGATGGAGGTAAAGTAGTTCCATATCTTAACGCCGAATATGTGTTAGGTGACCATTTGTGATAACGTAAATTATTACTTTCGCTTCCTGTTTTTTCTTAATGCATCTAAGTTTTAAAATAAGCATATTTGAAAGATATTTACTATTCTAATAATTTCACAATTTCACTTGACCGACGCATGAATTTTATATACGGCGGAAGAATAATCAACGTGTGTACAAGTAGATCTTAAGCAGGGCCTTCAAAAGTGCTAATTTTACCGTGAACAGCATATGTCATGCTCAAACAACTGCCATTGGCGTTGCAAAGACAAATTGAAATTAATAGCAATGGTTGCGCAAGCCACTACAACTTTCATTTAGGGGCTTACATCTGAACTGCAAACTCAGCGTTGCAAAATTGTCCTGTCAGATTCCAAAATCAAAAAAATTCTGCCAAACAGCCAGGATGACTATTGTCTTAACAGGTGAAACAAAAAGTACCTGGCATCACATTTCATGGGCGGGCGATATGCAGGAAACGTTCAGTTCCCTCAATATCCTTCTATATCTACCTCTCTCTACCCTTATTTGTTAAATCATTTTCCTTTGCTACCTTGATGATTAACTAAAAATAAAACATTTTTAATCAATGACAAATGCGTGACTAGGAATATACAACCTCCAGTAGTTTCTTTCCATAATTATATGGTGTTTGTACCTAAAAATATTTATTGTTGCTCCGAAAAGTGCAATACATAAATTACCTGCATATTTTAGGAATTCAACTGGTGTAAGTATACAGTCTTTGCTCGTGCTTTTGACGATCTGGACATGGCCGACTTCTCCAGAATGCACTCGTTCTCTCACGTTGCTGAAGGATGGGTCGAAACGCCTGTGAAAAAAAATTATTGACTGTATGTGCTTTAGTATGCAAAAATAACTGTACATAGACTGCTAAAATAAGCCGACGGATTAAGAGCGTACTACTTTCCATAACATTCAGTGCTATTAGCTTGGCGAAATTATTCTTACTTTGACTTTATTTACTCTGGGAATTGATTTCTATTGCAATTTGCCATTTAGTTAGTGGAAAGTAAAAATAGAATTTTTGGCACTGAAAAATTACAAACGCCTAATACAAAACTATTTTTCTTTCAGAAACCAGCATAAAGGTGCTATATTAAGTAATTAATCTGCGATGAAATATTACGGTAACAGTTTAAAAATGAAAAGAGCCGGTTTAAAAAGATATTTTATACCACTTGCATAGAAATAATACACGATGTCATGTTATTTCCCGGTTTTTATTAGCAAATCCCATTTAAATATTTAATGCTATTCAGGAGTCAACGTACCTTTTTTTTTATAGACCTTTGGGGATGTTTTACGGTTTTGTGACATATCAATAACAATTTAATAAAAATACGGAAAAAAAAAGGTTAATCATGTTTTAGCGTGAATATAGTTCCTTTAAATTAAAATCTATATTCACACAAATTTCAAAAAGTTATTTCTTCACAAAGTTTGCTTTCAACTTAAGTGCTTGTTAAAGTCACGGGGGTGTTTTTTGAAATTCGACACTTGTTCACCTGCGATAAGGAATTTACTTCCAGCTGTTTTAGACTTAATATTTTGTCTCGAAAGTTAAAACGAAAACATGACATTATGAAGGTATGTGCAATTATTTTGAACTGCGACCTTATGCATTAATTTTGTCCAAATTCTTGAGTTGTACGGAAAAATATATAAACTACACTATCGACCAAAAATCAAATTGGGCACCTGTCCACAATGTTTGCTCGGTGGTTGTCACCCCGTTAGATTCTCGTAGGGCCCTTCTTGCGGCTATAACAGCAGCCACCCTGTCTGGCGTGCAGTCTACGAGTATTTGCAGGTGATCCACGGGGATTAGTCGCCATTCCTTTTGCAACCGTTCCATGAGTTCAGCAATGGATTCTGGCCGAGCCTAACGAGCCCTCACCCGGAGATCCAATTCGTCCCAAAGATGTTCTATAGGGTTGAGGTCGGGGCTTTGGGCGGGCCAGTCCAATCGGCGAACATTGTTGTAGGCGTACCACTGCATAGTAGCCCTTGAAACATGGCACCTGGCATTGTCATCCTGGAAGTAACACGGGTCCATTCCGTAAAAACGTCACAATGTTGGGAGCATTTTATTATCCAGAATGTTACAATAGACCTCTGTGTTCATGCTACCACGGACAAACACCAGCGGTCCTACCCCGAAGGCCGTGAAACAGCCCCACACCATCACTCCACCACCACCGAATTTCCTAGTTGGCACTATACACTCCGGCAGAAGTCGTTCCCTGAGTAGACGCCACACCAATACAAGTATATCGGACCGGAATAATGTAAACCTGGGCCCATCATTCCACAGAACCGATTTCCACTGCTCCAGTGTCCAGTTACGACGGGCCAAACACCACCTGAGTCGCCGAGCTTTATTGCTTGTCGTGATATAGGGCTTATGTGCAGCTGCTCTTCCGAAATATCCAAGTCGGTGAGCCTCTGTACGCAATGTTCCAATGGAAACCGAAACTCCTGTTGCTGCATGAAACTCCTGTCGGATGGTAGCCATGGGTTGTGCCCTATGTTTGACAATTTCACGTTTCAGGGTTCTGCGATTTCTGTCGGCCAAGATTGCAGGTCGCCCAGGACGTGCAGCATTGGCACAATGCACATCGACCTTCCACTTATGCAGGACGAATGCGACCGTTTATTTGGGCCTGTTTATCTTCCGTGCAATCGCCCGGCTAGACAGCCCACTGAGATGGCATCTCCTCGTCAACTGGTTCTACACCGGCCTGCAGCGTATGGCGGGCACACAAGTCAACTGACGTACTGAATTACCTATCTTCACGGGTGCCCAATTACTTTTTGGCCGATAGTGTATAAAAGTGCAGAATTCCTATAAGTACTTTCATTCATTTCTGAAAAGTGATTTTGTCTTCTTGTAATTTTCCTTTCAGATTTCACATGAAACGAAAAATGTGCAAAATACTTAAAATTTAGAGAATGTTATTAGAGTGTTGGACGCCCTTAAGCAGCTATGGCAGAGAAATAAACGAGATTCATCGCGGCTACGTCCGACAGAAACCTTCACAAACGCCGCGCACGAGCGCAGAACGGAGAAAGGAGGTAAAGGCTGTTCACGATAAAGTGGACACTTCTGAAATCAACCTTTGAAAAAATTCGCTGCTTCTCCGTGCGAACATTTTAACGGGCACACTTACAGACATACGCCCCGTGAAGTTAATAAATACAGAAGAGAAATAGTTCCATGTGTGGAATGAAATGTGTAACGTAAACTTGTGTGAATACCGACATTATTTCATACGCTTTACGTTCATTTAATGGATTAAATAGTAAGGACTAACACATTTGTAAAATATATACGTTTTTAATAGTTTCACATCTTCACTTTACCGACGCATGAATAAAGTGATAAGGCCCATGGCAACGTTAATTTCACATGCGGTGGAATAATACACAATATGCATGCAAATAGATCTCAAGCAGGGCTTACAAAAGTGCTCATTTTACCGCGAACAGGCTATAACAAAGAGAATGACAGCAGACGAATTCCAAGGATGCTAACTGCACACCGGAGAGAGGTAACGTTGACGGCTGCGGCAGGACCATTTACGTCGATGCTATTGGTCCTGATCCATGTCCTGGCACCTTAGTTTTCACGGGAATTGAAAAAACGTAATTCCAGATCTACAAGTGAAGCAGATATTAAGAAATTATCATGCGATATTTATAGCGGTTGTGACATACCGTTAATGCTAGCTACTTGTCAAATATGGTTGTACTTATCAACTTGTATAATATGTAATATCAGAGATATGGATCTTATAAACATTACCTAAAATCCTGGGTTAAAAAATGACTCAAGTAAATTGAATAAACAATTTGAAAATGCTTCTACATCTCAACATTTTCTCAACTGTAGTCATGTGCAAAGTCTAACATGAATCCGTTGCACTTGGTTGTTTATGTATTTTTTGTTATTATCCAATCGAATTGAATACTTCGAACAAAAACTACCTTGCAAGGCAGGTAACACGCCAGAAAAAATAGTGCAAATTCACTGTGGTATTCAAACGAAATTAGTAATCTGCCCCATATCTTACAGAATATGATGGATGAACGAGTAACAAAACGTGCAAGTGTAGAAGGCTGTCATTTCATCCGTTCGTCCGTCAAAAGTTAAAGCTTGCCAAGGTTTTGACGGACGGACCAATATAATTAATGGCCACCTCTGATTGGCTGTTGGTCTCGTGATTGACGGGCGGGAAGTGTCACGGTGCGGCGTCAAGGGCGATGTCAGGGGCAGGAATCCAAGATGAAGATGACCGCCCCATTCACCAGCCTGTAGTCTGTGCTAGAGCATGCTATACACATGAACTAGAGGCTATCTGGATGCGTTTTAATAATTATCGGGGCCTATACTTAATTTTTAAGGACGTTGGCAACGAAAAAAAATTAGTTTATATGGGTAACACATACTCTTCAACTTTTAGATATTATCAGTGATTATTGCTCTTTCCCCATAAAAAAATTGACGCATAATTTTTGCATAAATAAGTCTCAAAATTAATATTTTACTGTTTTAGAAATGTACAAATTGTGGAAACTAACTTACGTACAGAAATGAGATCATTCACACCGTAAAAAACATCACAAGAGCCACTTCAAGAAGTCTAAAAACCGTACAAGAAAATGTTTTTGCAATTGAAAAAAGTTGCTGAAGGTAAGGAAATTATTGCATATTTTTAATTGGTAGCTGCTCCTGAATTTTTGTAAAATAACTTTTGCTAAGTAGGGGCCACGGTGGCCGAGCGGTTAGCCCGTTCGCCCCTCCCCCCAAGGAGAACCGTGCTCAATCCCCGGCCGCGTCACCGGATTTTCGTATATGGGAATCGTGCCGAACGACGCCGTTGGTCGGAGGGTCTTCTCGGCGATCTCCCGCCTCCCCCACTCCATACTCGCCCCAATTACCCTTATCGGCTCTCAAGACCCCACTGTTAAGAGCCGTCCAAATCTCTTCACTTCACTTTTGCTAAGTATACCTTAAAATGAATTAGGACAAGACCTTTCATTACAGTGTTAAATTTTATGCAAATAGTATGTTTTATTTTAGTTGTGCATTACTAAGACAGTAACATATTGACTTTCCATTGTCATTTTGCAAAAACCGTGCGATCTAAATAAATGTTATCTTATGGAAAATGTACAATTAAAAAACTTTCGTGGCCAACGCTCTTTAAAGAGAGTGTGTTTTACTAGTTGACTCCGACGATCGAACACTCGTCACCTTAGTCACAAGATTAAGAATGCTAACCACTGTCAGCGAACAACTGTCATGACGAAACGAGTAATTCAGGAAGGCTCGACAAATGTATTACTAGGAGTGGGATGAACCCCCCCGTCCAAGGTCAAGAAGCGAGGGAGCGATACGGGCGACAGTAACACGCACTCCTAGCACTTCATCGATCCTACGCGCAAGGCGTGCAGTGTTTCCGCCGTAACGCTGTACTGTGCAAATTAGATCTGTACCAGTGGGGTTTTATTACACGCGATGAAAGCCCGCAGATTAAACTACGCCCGTATCTTTGTACTTTTCTCTTGCCGCTCAAGGAAACTGCATAGACAAGCTTTACAAATGCGATATTTGACCATTTTCACGATTTTTTCTCCAAGAATACACTTAATATGACAAAAAGTAAATAAATAGGGGCGTAGATAATAATTTTTTTAAATCTATTCTGACAAAAAGTTGTATTTGAAGAACAACATTTATTTACCGAGATACGCGTATTCGCGCAAACAACTATTTCACGAAAAAACGCGGGGGTCCATCCCCCTTTCAAAGTCAGTGCTTGGTGTAACTGAGAAATGCAAAGCAGTAGCTTCAAGTACTACCGAGCAGCCAGCACAACGCAACTTGAGCGTTCACTCCACTAAGCAGATTTCTTGCACTCTGTTACAGGTGCTGTAAAGAAACACGAGGGACGTACAAGTTCAACGCTGCCTGATTTCAATGCTAGAAGTATGCCAGATGAAAACAAATGTCCGAGCGCTACTTTACTTTCAGATGATATGCGCAATTTCCACAAGAAATGTTGACCCTAAGATCGACGGTAAATTTATCTTCTGCTTTTCAATGGCAGAAGGATTTCATGGTCGGCTTGTAAATCAGTTTTATATGTATGTCAAGCAATACTACAAATTCCGAACCTTTTTGAACAAATGCACGTTCAGATATCTCCAGTAGAAAACAAGTGTAACGCCAGGTAACTTGGCGTTTTTTTTGTCGCTTCAGCACGTTACACCGCTGTAAGCTTCTTCATTACGGGTACTATAGACCATTCACGGTTATTTCAGTCTTTTCTTAAGCCCTGCTAAGATTCTACTTGCAGGATATTCCTCCGCCTCGTGTAAACTAAGAGCTTAAGTCTGGAGAATTACACCAGAGGGACAACGCACCACATTCGTGCGCACTCAGTTATAACAGTATTTTGTATAAGGACTATTTCTCACTAGGCGCTACCAACATACCTATTTTCTCCCTGTTTTTGATTCAAATTATTTATGAATGAAGCATTATAATTTACAGATAAAATATGAATAACATATCAACTTAACTTGAAAAAAATTACTTTTTATGACTACAAGTATAAAAAGCTTGTGATATGGCATATGTTGGAAATAACTAAACACGTCATACATGGGGAGATTTTTCAAAGGTTTGATACAAAAAGGCCGAAGAAACCGTGAATAGACTACATTCACTAAAAACATTCACTCAGTACTGCTGCCCCGATGCAATTATATTTTCAATGCACAAAAGTCACAGCATATGCCTAAACACATCAGTAAAAGTTAGCCGAAATAATTGTCAGTTAAAAAATCTTATTATAGTTGTTGCCTCGAATTAGTGAAGGTTTATATCCTCGGACAATGCAGCTGATTTGTATAATTTAAATATATTAAGTAAGTAAGAGATCATAAAATATACGTTTAAGTATTAATAGTAAGCCTTCATATTACAATTAATTTAAACACTTTGTAGACTTTGCTCGAGTGTAGCTCGAGCAAAGCTAATTTGAAAATTTATTTATAGTTCAGAACAAAAACGCGCGTGGATGTGCAGTCATTGTGTTTAACACGACCTCACAAGAACACGACAGCGCAGTAACAATGATATTGTTAACGATAGCATTTATTTTTTACAGCCACTCAAAGAGACATGATTGATTGCATATTCTTTTATACGATGAAGGACATTTGATTGCGTCAATATCAACTTGGCTCTCCATTAGTTGATGACGGGCCAAAATAAACGCTGTAAAGTACAGGGTAGTGTCCGGTGTGTTATGGACCAATAGGACGATTGTGAGTTCTAACACAGACACCAACAGAACCGGTGTTCTTGCAGTAGTGGATATAGGTGACTCACTTCTAATATGTCTTTAAGTGACAGTAAATTTGTGCAGACCTCAATGTGTCAATTTCTTAACTATTTGCTATCGAGCGAGGATCATGTAGTGGTAAAACTTACGACTCGCGTTCAGCAGGGCCGAGGTTCGAATCCAGGTCCCGCCATCCTGATTTCAGTCTTCCATGGTTTCCAGGAATCACTCCAGGCGAATGCTCGCATGATTCCTTACTGCAGGCAAAATCAGATTCCTTCCCCGTTCCTTCTTTCGTGAGCAACTAACTTCCTTCTCTAGTGACCCCGCTGTCTACGAGACAGCGAGCCCTACGTATAGTCTATTCGCGGTTTCTTGAATCAAACCTTTGAAAAATCTCCCAATGTATGACCTGTTGAGTTATTTCCAACATATGCCATATATCACAAGCATTTTATACTTGTGTTCATAAATGTTACTTTTTTTTTTTTTCTGTTAAATTGAAATGGGGGTTTTTTTTTTTTTTTTTTTTTTTTTTATATATCTATAAATTATAATGCTTCATTTTTAAATAATTAGAATAGAAACAGGAAGAAAATAGGTATGTTGGTAGCGCCTAGTGAGAAATAATGCTTATACAAAATACTGTTACAACTGAGTCAGCACAAATGCGGTGCGTTGTCCTTTGGTGTAATTGAGCACTTTGAAATCAACCTCAGAAAAAAGTCACTGCTCCTACCTGCATATATTTTAACAGGTGCATTGAGCGACATGCGCCCAGTAAAGTTGGTAACTATGGATGGAAAGTAGTTTCATATTTTAACGCCGAATTAAAATGTTAGGTAACAACTCGTAATGACTTAAATTATTTATTTAGTTTTCTGTGTTTTTTTTAATGCGTCGAAATGTAAAAAAATACCAGTTTTGTAAAATATTCACTTTTCTAATAATTTCGCACATTCACCTGACCGACGCATGAATAAAGCGACGAGACCCATGGCGACGTTAATTTTATATAACTCGAAAGAAGACATAACTTGCACACAAGTCGATATTAAGCAGGGTTTCCGAAAGTGCTCATTTTACCGTGAACAGCCTACTGCTGTTGTATTTCTTGAAACCAGGTAAGACACGACTGACAAGCCAAATTATTTCAATGTATGCAAATGCTAGCAGTTTGTAGGACCAGCAACACCTGTTCTGTTCACCTGTTGAAAGCTGTGAAGAGCGGTTTGCCAACTCGCCGAGCCTCTTCGTAGCAGCGCTTGGCACTCTCCGGTTCCGTCGCCACGGGCTTCTCACAGAACACGCACTTCCTGTTGCGCAGCGCGCTCAACACCAGCTTTTCGTGGGTGGCAGGTGGAGTCGATATCACCACAGCATCCAGTCTGGAACATTGCACATCTCTCTGGTAACATTCTTATATTTACACAATTGAGCTAGCCAATTTTTAACAAAATGTTTTAGCCGTTTTTTTTTTTATATCTCGGAACAATCGTTTCGCAGGCTGTTCATGGTTAAGCGAGCGCTTTTGAAAACCCCGACTAGGATCTATTTTTCTCCTCATTCTGTATCCTTCCGCTTCAAGTAAATGTAATATTGCCACGGGCCTTATCACTATTCATGCATTGAATTCATGCATTCATGCACTATTCATGCAAAACTGTAAAATGATTAGAACGTAGACGTTTAGCAGATTTGCTGATTCTTACATTTAAATTAATCGAAAATATAAACAGAAATAAAAAAAAATAATACCAGCATTATGAAATGTTTACGTAACACATTTTATTCAACTTTAAGGCATGGAACTACTTTACCCCCGCGGAAATATATGTTAGTTTTAAAAGTTCTCGCTTTACCGTGAACAGCCTTTGGCTTATTTTACTTATTTTTTGGAATCTATAGTTGCAACATTTTATGCGTATTGTTACTTATATACCTACCAATAGTGTTCACTAACCACTCTAACGCACCTTTAAATTTGTATAAAATTACTTAACAAACGTAAATAAGGAAAATCATAATAACTGTATACCGTACAATATTTTATTTTATTTTTCAGTTACTTTCTTTGTTTAAAAGTAGAACCAACTGGTTTTTTAATCATAAGTTTCAAAAGTAATGTTTTTATAACATGAGTCTTTCTGTCTGGTGCCTTAAACTTTACTAGTTTCATTAAAAGAACTTTAAATTCAATTTCCAAAGTTCTTGGTGAAATTTTCGAAACGAGAGTTTTCATAGAATTTTTTTTTTTGCTAACTTAAGTTTTTAAAGAAAATTCAGTTTTTTTAAATTTATGAATAGCGGAAGGGTCTTTTTCAGTTTTAGATCTAAACAGATTTACTTAAAAATAATATTTATATTTAAAGGTTATTTTGTTATATTTAAATGCATAGAAAAAATAAGCAAACTATAGTGGAAGCTAAGGGATAAGTATTCACACAAAATTGTAGAGTTTTAAAATTCAGTCAAGTCTGTCAGAATGGCTAGACACTCTCTCTGGTTAACTTCATGGAATAATTGTGGAAAATATAAGAACAAGGTAAATTTAAAATTAATTACACAAAATATAAGTATGAAAATTCAATATTTATACATAATCATGAACCCACTCCAAATTTTCCCTGAAAATTAAGTAGAAGTCTAAATTAATAAAACTTAAAGTAGGCTATCTTAAATTAACTGCTTTCGTTGGAATCATAATCTTATATACAATAAAAAAGTACAGCTTCTTTAAATATGTATACTTTTTGTAGCATTTAATTAATTGCTGCGTAAGTTCTACACATTTTCCAAACTTATTGTTCATTACTCTGATGACAATTTCAACGAACCTTTACCATATCATATTTGGATAAAATATAAAAAAATAATAATTGAAATTTGCAAAATGTACAGAACTTAGGCAGTTGTTGAACAAATGATAACTAAACAACAAAAGAATCTTAATATTGAACGGTTGTCAATGAAAATGAAATTACTTTTGACGGTTGTAAAGAAATTTAGGGTAAAAATAAAGCAGAGTTTCAGATTTAGTATATATATATATATATATATATTATTTTTACCCTAAATTTCTTTACAACCGTCAAAAGTAATTTCATTTTCATTGACAACCGTTCAATATTAAGATTCTTTTGTTGTTTAGTTATCATTTGTTCAACAACTGCCTAAGTTCTGTACATTTTGCAAATTTCAATTATTATTTTTTTATATTTTATCCAAATATGATATGGTAAAGGTATATATATATATATATATATATATATATATATATATATATATATATATATATATATATATATATATATATACACACACACACACACACACACACACACACACACACACACACACACACACACACACACACACACACACACACACAGCACCACAGAATAAAATTAAATGAATGCCTTAAATTTCTAAGAGTAGTATAAGACAACACTTATTAACTTTCATTACAAAGTAAATACAAAATTTTAAGTATATTGAAATATATAAAAGATAATAAGAAATATAATATTTTGTTAAAACTAAGGTAGTATAAGACGAAGAAGACTAACAATATTTCGTCATCGGCTGGATGTTAAAAGCCAATTCATTACATTTACAAATACAATTTCGCAGCATGTATAGCATGAATTTCATTCAATTTTGCATCATAATTTGTACATAAAACAATACATTCTGATTTATTAAAATTACCGTATACGTACAATATATAATTTTTAAACATACTCTGTTTTACAAGTACCGTTTTTAAGCTTTGATCATTTTAAATGTTTCATAATTGTTAAGTTTATACCAAATTTTTTTTTAAGTGCTATCAATAGTTTCTAAAAAAGAATTTTTTTACTGTAAAAAACAACTTTTTTTACATATTTAATATTTTCTCTAAAGACATCGATAAAATTGAAATATTGCACAGCCAAGTATGCTTAAATGGCATGCCATCAATATAAGTTCGTTCATAATTCTATATCTTTATCAAATTGACTTACGATTTTCAAAGTATACCATCTAATCTGTACATTATTTTATATTTTTGAAAACTACGTAAGTAAAATTAATATAATTCACTTACATTATATGATAAAATTTGTTGTCTTCTTTCAATTCTTTCTTTAAATACATAGTCATTTTTAATTAGTTTTTATCATTTGCTCTATAGTTTTTTTGTAATAATCGTTACTGTAGGAGGTGATTCTAGCAAAAAGTTACAAACAGGTTTTCGTCTGTAACTTGCTTGGTAATATATCAATAAATGTAACTTATTTGTTTTCAAATTTAATTTTAAATTTCTAAAAATCCCACTAACAATTTACATTCAGTGAATAAAGCCTACCTCGAAATACATTTTATTTAGAATTACTGACATTTAAGAATAAAGAGAATTAACATCTAAATGTACTCACTACAAAGTTAATATACTACCAAAAAAAGCTCATAAAACCGATAAGTGTGTATATAGGCGTATTGCCTATACTTAGGTAATTAGGAGCTGAATCAGAAACATTGGCAATGAAAACAAGATTTAGTACCAGTATTTAAAATTGTGAATTTTGAAAACTGTGAAGATCCAATCTAATTCCAAACCGGTTCCAGAAATCACACCTAAGTCTCGCAATACAAATGATCAGTGATATAAAACTTCAGAAAATGAAACATATAGCTAAATGTGGTGAAACCATAAAAGTAAATTTAGATTAGATTTCGAAGAGAATCAACTTTTTGTAACAAAGAGAAATTTCGTCAGACTAATTATTGAAAATATGCTCAAATAGTTTGAAAGAAATGTAGTATTTTAAGAGTACGGTCCTATAAAAATTTAAGAAGATACAGAGTAAACTCGAGATCTCAACCACGATTTGAACCAATGTCCTAAACAAGAAATGAATCAATGTATGAAAAATATCTGAATCAGACCCGAAATATGAACCAAGTCCGAAACAATAGCATGGTAATTGCCAGTTACCAGATCAAAACTTTGATCTGGAATATAAATATATAACACTTCAAGAGTATGTTAGACTGGCTGTTTTAAAATAAACCTACTGCTAAGCGTTTAGTTATACTGTATATCGTGAAACGAGTGCAGTAAATAAACATCAGCAAAATGAAAAAGTAGTGATTATTACTCTGTTAAATTATACCTTTAGAGACTGTGTAGTTAATAATAATAATGTAATCTTATTTCATTAGCATTTCAAATGTTCACATCCTATTTTGGAACATTTATCATCGTTGTAAAGGTTTATTTTAGTAATTATACATTAATTTACGCACGAATTACATTTCGCTGGTTAAAATTTGTTAGGATATGTTAAAATGCAAATTGAAGAAGGTCTAGTTTATTTTCTCTTAAAAGTAAGGACAATTTCCCGAACATACATTCCTTCTTCACTTCATGATCATCACGTCACAAATTTAGTGATATTGGGCATGTAAAACGCTCTTATAGTCTGTGTATCATATACCCTGTCAAGAGTTTGTAGAAATCTTTCTTTCTATATGCAATATCAACACTGTTCTCTATCTTTTTTCTGTAATACGTAATTATATGTTAATATGGAACGATATATATGCATGCCTTAGAATTTTTATTGTATATTTTTTCTGTTATAGTTTACCCAGTAAATTTGTTTATTGCGCTGTTGTAAGTTATGAGAGTGTTTAAATTTACTTAATTAAATATTTTTTTTCACGTATAAGAAAAATATTGGCTTCAAATTTTGTTTACTTTTGAACTCCAAGATTAATTCAGATTATTCTGGAAATTTCGTAACGCCAACTAATACTTAATTGCTATTTCTAAAAAGTATTAATACATGTTTTGTAGTTCCAGTCTTTCAATTATATATACAATGAATTTATTAAAAATATCGTATTTTAATATAATTTCTAACTAATTTAGCAGATGACAGTGACTAATATTTTGTGGTCTTTGCAAAGGAAGGTCATTGTTACTGTGCTATTTTAATTATGAACTCTTTAAACTTACTCTGGATCACTCAACACCTTGTCAGCATCGTGCGTCTTGACGCATTCGGCATTGTCGAGCCGCCAGTACTTCTTGCATGCAGCCATTCTGTCTTCTATGTCATCGACAATGTAGGTTATTTTCACTCTCGGGTTGAAAGACAGATTCCGCAAATGCAGTGTTCCTGAAACACACTCGAAATTATAAATTATGTGGATAGCAGATATCTTTACATTACGACGATTTTAATAATAATTACAAGTATATTTTCAAAAAGGCGGCTTTCATTACAGAATGATTGATTGTACTTCTCACAATTTTTTTTAATGTGAAGCGAAGATAAAATCTTGAAATTTTTTTAAGCATTAGTGTTTTTAATGCAAATACTTACATATTAAATTAGATTGCCGATATTTATAGGTTAAGTTTAATATATAATAATAGATACATAGCATACTGTAAATACTTTACATATAATCTAAAATTAATTATAGTATAACTAATTATTGTAAAAAATATTAATTTATTACATTTTACATCTTTATGAGACACAAGGTTAATATGCATAATTTCTTTTTATGTTACTGTGAGTCGACTGCCGTGTTCACTTATGTGCAGTAAATAGTTCTTCCTACATAGCCTTCTAAGTATACATATAAGGCTGATTATAGCTCACCACCTATTTTCATCGAAATTTCGAGGTTTTTTGCTTTAAAATCAAGGTTTTTGAGACTACATTTAGGCTCTAAAAATTTTTTAACAAGTTCTCTCCAAAACAAGCAATTTTCCTCGAAAACCATGTAAAATCAAGCAAAATTTACGATTTTACCAAAAATACCGTGTCAATATGTGCCACTTAAAAAGTATCAAAATTTAAGCAAAGAACATACAAATTTCTTGCTTTTCAAGCAATTTTTCACGTTTTCTAGAAACGTCGATTTTGCAAGCGAGCAATCTAAATCCAGCAAATTAAGCAAAATAAAATGAAATATTATCTTATTATTCTTTACATTTTGTATTCGAAGCTCTAGTAATTTTTTTAAAACTTCTTCTATTTGCTCTAGATTTTCCCCAATTTCTCGAAGTTCATATTTTTCGTCAATGCTATCTAAGATTGACAATTGCAAGTTTTGTAAATTTGAATGAAATTTGCGAACCATATTTTTAAGATCTTCAGATGCATTAGCTAATCCATAGGAAGGAATTTTTGACCCACTACCACCTTTTAAAATGTTTGTCAAACTGCAAGGTAACACAGGCATTTTTAGTTTAATTTATAAAGAAAAGGAATGTATTTAGAATTATGAAAATGATCCTTTATTTGATCAAAAAATCGTAAAAGTTTTAAACGTAACCACTCAAATATAACAAACAAATTTGTTGATTTCTTCATTTAATAATATTTAAAATGTATGAAACTTCAGTAATTCTTTCTTTCAAATAATCATAAGTAATATTTCGTTTAATTATTAAAACAACATTACAAATGGTACCTGCTTCTTCAGGAGCTTTATTAAAATCAACACAAATTTTTGTTTGTTTTTTCCTTTAACTACAGTAGTTTTTCTATATGGACAATCAATAACCTTTAAAGGCCTTCGCCCCCAAAATGAATAGTAATTAATATCATCATCAAAGTTTACAGTTGGTTTATAATAAAATTCATTATTTCTAAAGTTGGTACCTAGTTTGGTTTTTGAATTTCTAAAATCACTATAAGCAAGATATTGTTTAAGATAAACACAGTTTTCAATGTATAGATTCCAATTTTCTTTAGGAAAAATTTCATTTCTACCATTCTTAACATCAATGTTTCTCAGATTACAATAATCAAACATAGTAGTGTGTTTATGCTGTTCAGCACGATTTTTCTATTAAATTGAAAGCCTACAATTACAAAATTGGACATGTCAAATTGTAAACGATTAAACTGATCTTTTATATCAAAGCTAAAAACTATTGTTCCTTTAGGAACTTCTTTTTCTAAAAATTGCCAATAATCAAAACTAATAGGTATTTTAGGTTCTTTATATATTTTTTCATTAACTGCAATGGCCATGTTCGATTCATATTCAGCAATAGGCCACATAATTTCTAATTTTTTAATATCAATTTTACCAGAATCAGGACGATGTTTCGTAACTTTATCATCTTTATCAAAAGATTCTAAAAAATAAATAGTTGTTATCAGATGAATTACGAAAAAAAGTAATTTTACAGCCACCTTTCCAATAAACTTCATAGTTATCACGAATAAAACCAAACAGCTATCTAAGAGGATATATTATTTAATTTGTTTTAAGACAAGAAACTGTTTTAACCTCTTTTATTTTTTCACTAGAAGCATATTTATCTCTATATAGATTATCAACACCAGTAAATTCTAAATAATTTTGTTCAATGATGATCTTAATAAAGCATTCATTATTGTTGTTGTTATACACAGATTATCAACAGCTTCAATAATATTTCCATGTTTTGAGATTTCTACTCTAGAAAATTGAAAAGGAAAAAAAGTTTGAACAAACATCAATATTGTCTTCTTCAACATATTTTGCCACATCTCTAACATTATCTCTCTTTAGTAAACTAAATTGCTCATAAACATAAGCATCATTTGGAAAAGAAAGGCCATCTCCTATAGGAATATAAAATTAAATTCTATTATTGTAAACAATTAAATTCCCCCTAGTTTGATCTGTCAGAGGAAAAGTTTGCCTCTCGAAGCTCTCAATACTGTTATAACTCATTTATAAGGGGGGAAAAATTATATATAAATGGCAGAATTTAAGGGAGTCTCTTGAGTTAAATTACTCATCGAAAACCATTTAAAAAAATAAAAAGCACCACAGAAAAGAATATTTAAAAAATAAGAAGAAAGAGCAACCATTAATCGACGAATTATGAAATATTGGTAAAAACGTAGAAAAAGTAAGTGAAGAAAATATAAATTTTATAACAACACTTGTTCCTGTTGCAATAAAAATTTTAGATTATCCACCAACACCAGAAGAAACATCGTTTGTAAGAGAATTATTTGCAGAACAAGAATCTCCTAATTTGAAGAGCAAGTGGGAATTGTACCATTGAAAAATTTACAACATATATCAAGTGTTTCTACTATAAATCTCGGGGCAGAAATTGCAAAAAGAATTAATGTTATTAATGAAAAGTTTGGTTTACGTGGAGTTGGAGAAAATTTTTACACTGGTGATACAAAAGTAACGATGAATAATGATACACTATTTGTTAAGGGTAAAGAATATTTTTTAACACCAGGACTTTGTAATTTGTTAACCAAAAAAAAATCAGAACTTGAGGGTTTTATTAACCAATGCTGCATTTCAAAATTATATTGCTAACGAGGATAGGAATAATCCAAGTTCAAGTAGTGGTTGGAAGTGGATTAATTAAATTAGACCAATTTATCGTAACTATATAAAAAAAACCCAGATCCAAACACAACAGAAAGAGAGATTTATAGTGTTGATGATTTCAAGTTTGGAGATGACATAAAAAAAATACAATAGTTTGCCGAAAGAATATGTTTGGATGGATGATGTTAGAAATTTAATCAATAGATTATTAGAAATTCACGGTGAAGAAAATGCTGGAAATAAAAATTATTACAATGAAAAAGTAAGCATAATGAATATGTTGAACAATAAATTGTCTAATTTTGCTGTTAATAATCCAAACGGAATTCCTTAATAAGAGTTTAAAGTGTAATTCCAAACACTTTTTGGAGTTCTAGACACCATGGTGAGGGTATAATAAATTGGGCATTAAACAATTTAAATCTACCTGAAATGCATTTGCCCGGTTATAATTATTGTGGTCCATTTACAAAATTAAACAAAATTTTAGAAAGAGGAGACTCAGGAATAAATAAATTAGATGCAGCTTGTAAATATCACGATATTGCTTACAGAGATCATAAAGGTTTAGAATCTAGACATGATGCTGATAAAATTTTACAAAAAGAAGCTAAAGAGAATATGTTCATTAAAAATAATCCGATTGGAGTAAAAATTGCATCTGTTGCTGTTGCCTCAACATTGTTTACAAAAAAAAATTAGGTTGGGGAATTCAGATGTTTTATTGAATATATATATATATATAACTTGTAAATTAAGATAAAAAATATAACTTTCTATATACCAATTGATCAATTAAGAGATTTGAGTATAGATAAATTTTTAAAGAAAGATCAACTTGAGAGAAAAAATAAAAAATTGAACGAAGGCAAAGGTTTCTTACTAGCTTTGTCATAACCAATACTCAAAAAGATACTCAAAGAAAAAACTGGCAGTGGTTTACATCATGGAGGAATTATTCCCCTCGTACTTGCTGCTTTAGGTGCACTCGGTGGTTTAGCTGGTGGAGCTACTGCAACTTATAATTCTGTTAAACAAACTATAAAAATAAAAAATAATTAGAATAACAAAAAAGACATCATTTAGAAATGGAAAACAAGGCTAGAAGCAGATTAAAAATAGGGAAGCGAAAAAAAAAATTAGCTCCAGTATTTAATATCAATATTGAAAAATATGTAAAAATATTAAATATAAAGTATTTCAGAAATGTGTACACGATTGACGAACTGCCGAAAAGTATGCTCAAAAATGAATGTGCAGTGGTAAATTTTGACATTTCCGCTAATCCAGGAACTCATCGTTTTTGCTATTTGAAAGAAAATAATGATGTTTACTATTTCGATTAATTTCGAGGTAATAATCCTAATAATTAAATCAGTTATTTTAAAAACAGAAATGTTTATTACAATGATGATCGAATTCATAATTTTGATTAAGTTATTTGTGGATATGTGTAAAAATATTCTTTGTTATCCCTTCTTTTACCAGCTAGCTTATATTTTTAAGTTTTACAAATACATTATTAGAAAATGGAAATATTTATCTTAATTACATTTTCACTTGTTTTATAAATAGATTATTAGAAAGTGGGAATATTTATTTTAATTCCTTTTTCTCTTGTTTTACAAATAAATGATTAGAGAACGGAATTTTTTTCAATTTATTTCTATCTTTCTTATATAATTCATTGATATTGGCATAAGAAAATGGCAAATTAGCGAAGTTTCTTCATCTTAGCCCATCCATAATAAATCTTAAAATAGCTGTAATTAAATCTGCTTTTATTAGCTTATGCAAATATTTAATTTCAAGTCTTCTACCTATAATTCTTAACTACCATAGTGTCTTCTCGCCCAGCTTAACTACTGGATTGTTTTTCGCCATAATTCTCCATTTATAAGAAATAAAAGTTTATAAATAAAATGGAAAACAGATATACTGAATAAATTTTTAAAGTGCTTAGATAACTGGGAAACCGTATTTAATTTCTTCTTACAACGATAATTTTTCATCTAATCACTAAAACATTTTTTACATGTGATTGAATATTTGTCCTTGCTATTTTTATTAAGAGAAAATAATTTTATTGATTTTTTCTCATTGCACACTTCACGTGTTTTTGTCGGATAATTATCATGTTGATTTTTGTTTAGAATATCTAATGCTGTGTTGTGTAATTTACTTTTTTTGTGCCTTTTGAGAGATGTATTACAAACGTATTTTCCGCATTCGCACATTACTCTCTTTTTTAAAATTTATAACTATCAGTAGCATATTCACTATAACATTTCTTACAGATGTTAAAATGTTTATATTTTGTGTGTTTATGTGGTACAAAACCTTCTATGTTTAATGCCTTGCCACATTTTTTTACATTGCTTGCATGTGTTAGTATTTTCCATTTCGAGCAAAGTTCCATTTTATTTGTTATTTGTAAAGAAAATGAATTTATTACGAAAATGGAAAAATATTTTTTTAAATGATTTTTTTCTTTTTAAATAAACACAAATATGGAGGCTCTGCCTAACAAGTTGAACAATTCATATGAATTCACTAAACTAACGGATCTAGAATTGATAAATGGTATGAACTTACAGATTATCGAATTTATTAATCTAAATTCGGTAAAAAAAATTAATTGTATTCTAGACGATAGGTATAAATTTGGGGCTTATAAAGGTTTAAAAGAAGTGAAAAATGGAAAAACTGTGCATGATATTGTGTTCGTGTAATAAATTGAATTCTATTAATTGGTATCTTTTTATTTGATTTTTAGCTTAATTTGCTTTATTTAGATTGCTAGCTTGCAAAATCGACGTTTCTAGAAAACGTGAAAATTGCTTGAAAAGCGAGAAATTTGCATGATTTTTGCTTAAATTTTGAGGTTTTTTAAGTGGCACAAATTGACACGGGTTTTTTTAAAAGTAAAATTGTACATTTTGCTTGATTTTGCTTGAATTTACATGATTTTCGAGGAAAATTGCTTGTTTTGGAAAGCTCCTGTTTAAAAATTTTTACAGCCTAGATTTAGCCTCAAAAACATTGATTTTGAAGCAAAAAACCTCGAAATTTCGATGGAAATAAGGGGTGAGCTAAAATCAGCTTTATATATCTACTCTTCTAGCGTAGTGTCACCACAACTTGGGACGTGAAAGTGGTTACTGACAAAGGAGTAGATGAGAGAGGCTGTCAAGATTTAACTTATAATGGGTGCGGAATTTTGGTGTAAGTTCAGAGGTGCTCGATATGACTACAGCTCTTAACAAAAAAGTATGGAACCACAAAGTCAATTTGTGATGTATTTTTGTGAAAGTACAGTGTTTAAGATAAATCATTAATGATAAGTTAAGATAAGGGTTAATGTAAACCAGATCAAAAATGGCGCCCAGCGACCCAGAATGACAGTGCATGGGTTTCCCCAATACTCAGTATACTAGCTAGTATTCCGCTCTGTAAGTCTCTTTCCTTTGGAGAGAAATGCTTGTAATATCTCCTCCCTGGTGTATGCTTATATGCATACGTCTTAGTTTGTATCTTTGTATATGTGATTGTGTACGTGTGTGTATCAGCTAAGCTATTACTGGAACGAAAAAAAATTTTTAATAGGTTGACGGTGCTCCGATGGGCCTATTATTTCCAGCGGTTTCGCGCTTGTTAGAGAATGGCAAGTGACTCCCTCAAACAAGACATCAGCCAATGATGCGAGAAAATTTGCAAATGTGAACTTACCATACTGAAATTATCGTCATACTTGGAAATATTACAGGCCCTAAATTTACCTGTCCTAGTCCTTATATTGTATAGCAGTAGCCACGCATTAAATCCTGTGCAGCGTGTTTACCACATACTAACAGAAATTACTCGTGCTTTATAACTTTTCTGGAATAATACTTTAAACATGTACCATGTTCAATGTCTTTATCAAAACAACAACAAAAAATCACATATTGAGGAACATTTCAAAAGAAACGCAACGCAAGGCGTTGGATCTGTGGAATATTGTGATTTGGACTACCCAAACCAACAAAAAATTTACGATCAAGGATCATTTATATAAAATAACCCCAAGACACCTGTAACATTTCAACATTCTGTACAAAAATGTCTTACTTCAGTGTCAGTAACAATTACTAGAGACCAGGGAATTGCGAAGAGGTGCTGTAATAGACTTTCAACATTTGTATTTTCTTGTTACTTTTGTTAATAGTCCATTTATCGTTACTTCCAACTTCTCTGAATCTCTGCTAAAGTTCTACCTTTACCATGTTCCTCCTCTTCATGAAAACAAAGCCTAACTAAGTCTACAAATTTTCATCAACGGTACAACGCACCTCATTTGTGCGCACGTCGTTTAATAATATTTGCCATAAGAACTATTTAATTCTAGGTATTACCAACACGTATATTTACTCTATGTTTTAATTCGTATTATTTATAAATTAAATATTGCAGGCATTAAATATTTAACTTGCAGGCACGTAAAAATTCAATTTAACCAAAAATATAGCACCTCTATGTTAAAATGTTATGAAACGCTTGAGATACACGACACCATTGAGAAACAACAACACATCATACATGGGGCGATTTTTCAAATTTTTGACCGCGAATAGGCTATGTCGAATCACTCCCTTCTTGACACGCCCTACACTACAGTGAACCAGCGGAGCACGTGTGGAAAGCAAAGTAGCGGATTACATACAGCCTAGTACAAAGCATACAGTTGTCATCACGAAGGCGCCAGTAGATGTGAAAATTACAGCACTTGGAGTGTTCACAGAACTGCCGTCAGATGAACTTGTAAAATTTCTGGGCCTCTCATATTTACATTTTAGAAAGAAAGCACGGTATTATGTGAAGACTCTAATGTAACAAATCAACCTCCTTACCCCCATCTCATATTTCCAAGTAATATAAGTTGTACTGGTTCATCCGAACACGAGATGGCCGAAATCGATGTCAATACCTGTACACGCGTCCAACAGAAACCCGAGAAACGATGCCAAAACGTCGCCTCTGGAATATTTAGCCCACTGAACATCAAAAAGAGACAACACAATGTAATTAGTTATAATTAACAGTAATAAAACCGCTTTAATAAAAACTGTAATTCCTCGCGACGTTGGACTCTGAAATTAGACGTTGGGTGGAATGAAAGTTACGTTCTCCCCCTTCATTTGAAAGTACAAAAAAAAAAACATTCTCTTAATTGCACATACGCCGTAGAAGGTATGGTTCTAAATTATATCCCAAACACCAAAATTCGTTCTACTAGACGTATGTCATAACATCTTAAAGTGAAAGAATTCACATAATTTTCGAACTCACCTGCTTTACCAAGTCCAAACAGGGCTATGTTCACTGGCTTTTGCTGACCTTTAGAATCCGATTTCAATAACAGGTCGTTGTTGTAGCTGTAACAGTTCAAAAGAGATGTGCATTCAGTACAAAAAAAAACAGCATTTAATCTTAACTTTACATCCTCAGGCATTGCTAACAATTACACTAATCTTGCCCATACTACAGCAGGGATAGGGTGGATAATTGGGTACTGGCATCAGTATTGGATCCTGGAGACTCTAAATAGGTTTTGATCTGTCTCGCCTCAGATACGGAAAATCGAACAAAATTTCCAGTTCGTTACCTTCCTCGAAATTAATTACACTGGTCCTTTAATATTAATCATATTCCTCAATTCCTGAACCTGTAGGACCTGCCCAAACCCGGTAAAGGCAGGAACAAAATAATTTGTAAAATTCATATATAATTATTTAAGAATATAATGCAAGTTGCTTGATTGAAACTGTTCTAGTAAAAATAATTATGTATTTAAAAAATGCGGGATTAAATTATGGCCCTCAATTCGAGCCCCAGAGGGAGACGGGATTTTAAACATATAAAATTAACAGATTACTATTTTTCAAAAATATCATAACTATAAAATATATATTAATCACTTGCACATGTTAGACTGCAAAAGTAATGATGGCCCACTGCTAGTCGCAGGTACCCCACCCCACTCGACTTTCAACTGCACAACACCCATAAGCACTCTGGCAGCTGCACTTTTGCCAAAAAAAAAATCCAAAATTTCCTAAAGTTTCAATAAAATTACACTAACAGTTTTAGATATAAGGAACAGGAAAAATTATTCAGTTATGATACTTGGTTAGGACCCTAAATATTATAGAAAATTTTAAAAATAATCTTATTAAAATGTTTCTTATAAAACAATGTGTTTTATTCTGGACTTGTACTCTGGTGAAATGCCTTTGGTACTAATCGCTGCCACTGCATTCACTGATTGCAATCATTCAACTTTACAGTCCCAGAGAGCATAATTAAATATCACCATTAATTTCAAAGACAACACTCATATACCCAATATGATTTTAATGACAATAGCGAAGTATTTTCAAATGTGTCTACATTCTAAACGATCTTCTGATAATGGCTTACACATCACACATAAATTTTTTAGCTAGAAGCCCGGGCATAAAAAGCCTGATTGCCCAAAGTTAAAAAAAAAATGTTCAAATGTTAACTTTTCAGGTGATGTGGTCAGCACAAGTAAAGAAGTATTTAGTCTGTTTACCTCAGCATTAATTTGCAAGGTGGAAGGTGGAATGGGTTTGGATAGTTTATTATGTAACTACAGAACATATAAGTGAAAAATATAGTTACCTGATAAATATAATTATCTGGTTTCTGACAATAAAAACCTACAGTAACCGGCAAAAATAAACCTGGCTATGTCAGGTACGACTTTGGTGGCCAAAGAAATAGGAAACATCTCATTTATTTACATCTAAAATTCAAGACAAATCTTACAAACTGAAATTAAAAGATGTGTTAATAATTGAAAACATGTAATTTAACCTTATGTGAGTAAGTAAATTAGAAAGCAATGGGTGTAAAGCACTATTTGAAAATTATGTCACTATTATTTTTAAGGTTTGTTTAACCTTGTTGGTATCCAATAAAATTGAGAAAGTAAGCTCATATAATTTTTCATTGTTTACATCAGATACTAATCAATCAATGGCTTGCACTGTTGGGGCACAATATAAAGAAATATGTCATAAGTATCTTGGACATACCAATGCAAGTGTTTTAAAGGCACTTAGTCAATAGTACAAAGAAATTCAATCATCAAATTCCACTCCAGACATTGTGAATTTTGTATCCAGGATAAACAAACGCATTTATGACACATTAAATCCAGAACCAGCTGACGCCCACTTAAACTAGTCCTTAGTGATGTCCTTGGACCTATTTATCCTGCATCATATATGATGAAAAAATATACATACTTAGTTTCATTGATGACTACTCACATTTTACTGCAGCATACACTTTCGAAAACAAAACTGAAAATATTACCTACTTCGAGAAGTATGTGACAATGTCAACAGTTCATTTCAGTCTCAAGTTAAGTTGATTCAGATGTGATCATTGCAAAGAGTATGTTTCCAGATCAGTGATATGCTAAAGTATTTTGAGGATGATGATGGCATATAGGTGGACCTGGAACTGACAAGTACATACTCAAGTTGTCGAAATAGGGTGGCAGAAAGAATTAATCTTACTATGATGGAACAAACATGGTGTTTGTTGCTACATTCTGATTCAGATAAAAGCTTATGGCCTGAAGTTGTTTTGACCACAGCGTATCTCATAAATAGATCTCCTACTCCTGCATTACAGAATGAAGTGCCGTTTGAGTTATGAATTGCAATGCTCCAGACTAGCAACTTTGCATGCTCCAGACTAAATATTAAAAGAAAAATTGGATGCAAGACTTAAAAAGTACTACTTTGTGAGGTTCTGTCCTATTTGATGCACACTTCAAGAAAATTAAGTTGCAAGAGGAAATACTGTAATTTTTAATCAGATTTGTTTATTTCATAAGCCAAACTCTTTACTAAACAAGATTACTTCCAGATGTCTTCAGATGATAAAAGGAAATTTCGTTCAGTAGGAGAAGATGAGGGGAAGATACATCTCTTGTCGAAAGTACTGATGTGGATACAGATTCTGTAAGACAAAGTTCGTGAGAGAAAAGATCACCATAATACATTAAATACTATTCTATCCTGGTGAACGACATCTACCAGTCTGTACAGTGCCGCCTGCGACATTCCGGGGTGGTTGAGTTACAGTGTGGTCGTGTTTCTCCTGAAAGGGGCTTGTCCCCCTTGTTGCTTTACTTAGCACTGTCAAGGCACAAGTTTAAGTTGACATTTCAACAACTTTCATGTTGCTTACCTCCGAAGACCAGTTCGGGGATAGCCATTGTTTCTTTCAACATGGTCGAGCACACATCCATACTTCAGGTAATGTGAGGGAGTGGTTTGACGACAACAATACCACACTATAATGGACTCCCCTGCGTAGAGTCCTGTTTTGAATCCAATAGAATGATTCTGGGATGTTTTGGAATGCTGATTTCGTGTTAGACCACACCAGCTTACATCAATGCATTTTCTCATTTCGGCGCTCCGCGAGGAATGGGATGCCTTTCCCCAGGAAACCTTCCGCCAGATGATTGAAAGTATGCCTGCCAAAGTGCAGGCTGTCATCAATGCTAAGGGTGGGCCAACGCCTTATTGACTGCCAGTGTTCCCGATGGAGGACGCATAGAAATTATAGAAAGTTTTCTTCAGAGGAGTGTGAGATTTACAACCAGGTTTTAACTATATGCATGCAACAAGCATCCCCGACTTGTTATGTGAATAAATGTGTTCATCGTTAACAGTATTCAATATAATATAAAATACACATCCACAAACAAATCTATACTAATATAATAAAGAGGTAATGTGAGTTTGTTTGTTTGTTTATATGTAACGGCTAGTATTGGAAACTACAAGGCCTATTCTTATAATTATTTCAATTTTAGAAAGTTACATTCTTCAAGATGGCCATAGGCTATGTTTAATTTAAAAAAAAAATCTTAGAGAAATGTCAAAATTTGTGAACCAAATCGCAGAAAAATGAGCTACTTGTTTGCTTTCTAAGCATGCGCTAACAAAACTACAGGACAGATTCTTATCATTGTTTCACTGTTAGGAAGCTACATTCTTCCAGATGGACATAGGCTATGATTAATTTTTAAAAAAGTCGCCGGTAGTCATGGGTAGTCATGGATAGGCTCAGGCAGTCGCGGGTGTTCGCAGATAGTCACGGGTAGTCGCATATATAGGTATGTTTTTTCAATAACTCCATAAAACCTGAGCGAATCGATGGCGGGCTGCTAATATCAAAATTAAGTCACTGAAAACCAGGAAGACCTCAACTACTCCTACCATCAAGAACTTGCGTTTTGAAGTAACGTCGCTAATAAGCAGTTTATTTGTTGTAAAAAATTGGTATTTCACATGGCATAGAAAAAATACAATTTCCAGGGGAGGGAACATGCCCCCCTCCCCCTCCCCACGTTCCTTTTGACACCACCTGATGACGCCCATGTCCTGACGTCCTATCTTCAATATTTCCTGGCTGAAAGCCCAGGAGTCAGTTTTTCTGAAAAATAACATTATCTCGCATACATTTAGCCGGTCCAACCAGGTATTAAAGGCGACCTTCTCCCATGCAACGTTGCCTTGATATACATTAAAATTATGATTTATTCTGTCTTTCCCATCACACATGCAAAATTTCATTTAAATCCAATAGTTCCTTCTTGGTGCGAAAGCTTTTGTCATAAAATGCAATTGCATGTCTTAGTGACCTACATGCAGCAAAAATAAGTACCCATATAATTATTGTGGTTAGACTGTGATCTGCGATTCTTATTTAGCATGGGTTATGACAATAATAATAAGTTATTATGCTCCATGGGATCAAAAAAAGGGTTTTTGTACATTTAGGGAAAGTATCTTTTAGTAACGAATATAAGAAGGTGTTTGTTTCTATTATTTTATTATCTAATTGTGTTGAAATTACTTTAATTTCAATTAATCATTTTTCACAAGTACGGGGAGCGTGGGGTACAACTGAGTCTTTAGGAAATGATTAAAAATTGCTTTCAAACTGTAATTATACCATATTTGTATACAGTTGTGTAATTTTTTTCTTTTGCGAAATGCAAATACGAAATACCTTTTATTTTCAAATACATCTTTATACTTGTAGTAAACAGACATACCTTTTATTTACTAATAGAGCTTTATAAATTAAAAATATGCAATTAAATATGCGATATGCAATTAAAACATACAAATGAAGATGCAGTTAAAATACATAATTTAAGGTTTTGGCCCGGTGGCGATAAAATATTTTGTGTCTTAAGTGCCGGTCGAAGGCTTCACCCAAATTATCGTCAACGTTAATGAGTAAATACGTAGAAAAATAACGTGAATACATGAAGTGCAACAAGCAAAATCAGAGCTACATGAGATATATTTCAAATCACGAATATTTCTGACGGTCTTACTGGCAGAATCATGCTGCCAAGTTGGATTTGGTTCTAAAATGACAAAGTTGGCAATACTCTCTGATGGAAATATACAACAAACTGGTTACATAACTGTGCACTCATATCTTATCGGGATCTTCCAAATGAATATTTAGTTTGAAGGCCACTGCGTAAACATAACCATCGGGTGTTTGTAGCACACGACCAAGTTGAATAATATATTACACAATGGAAATGAAAGATGCTGTGCTTATGCTCTGCTGGGTTATTGGTTTGCCGGAATTTCAGTGAGGAGGCCTAAGATTAAGTAATACTGGCTAGACTAAGCGGTGTTATTCCTATCGTCTGAGGTAGACAACCAAATATTTCCTTAAAAAGTGGGTAGCTAAAATATCCGCGAGATTATACTGTGACTGAAAAAGTTTTGAAATGATTAAAATGGCAGTGGTTGTGCATCTCACGAAGCAATCACTTTTCGCCTTACGACGAAACGTTAGACATAACTTTAAAGTATTGTTTCGTGGTGATAGTGCGAGGTCGTTTGCGGAAACATTCTACAATCCCAGCTCGTGCATCCAGACGTAAAGGCCGTGGTTAAGACAGAGCCGGGGGGGGGGGGGGGTTATCGGGATATCCCCCCCCCCCCCTCAACACTACCGAAACGAAAATAAAATATTAAAATATAAAATATTAGAATTTATTAAAAAGATTAAATATTATATAAGTTATATGTATACATCCCTTAATGATAAATTGCGAGATACTCTTGATTAATCCAGTGCCTTAGTGCTCTGTTGCGTAAGCGAGTTGAATTGTACACTTCTCAGATGCCAGATGGCGTCACTCAGATTACTTCCCTTTCTGCTAGCCATTGTCTTTACAGAGTCAAGTGGGGTATTGAGTGTCGCTGGAGATATGAAGACGGGCCACAAAGGTTTTCTCGGCTGGGTGGGACTGCGAGTGACATGCGCAGAAGAATGTGCCAAAGAATAAGGCAGCCTTATGTTGGCAGCGGCGCGCGCAGGTAGTCTTCGTCGAGCCATTTTCCGAGCTGTGTTGTTTCGTTCGTTGCTCGAGCGACTGGTTACAGTCACTCGTGTTCGTGTTCTTCATAGTGCAATAATCCAATGTAAAGTCGTTTTAACTTTCGAAAGGAAGTGACAGTTGCCGGTTGAAAGTGACTCGTTATATAATAATGTCTGTGTTTAATTCAGTAACATGAGTAAAAGACAAGGCAATATTTTAAACTTTTTAAATAGACAAAATAAGAAATTTTGTATTGAGAGAAGTGAAAGCGAAAATTTCGAAGAAGAACGGTCTACAGAGAAAAAAGTGAAAGAGGTGGGTGAAGTATAATAAACATCAGTACCTGAAACAAGTGATGGCAATAGTAGACTTAGCCCTAATGTTAGTAATACTTTATATCTTCTTTACCGACGGAAAAACATAGCTGTTTTGATGTTGGCTTAAACAAACGTTGTAGTTAAAATGACAACTATAACATACTGAAAGATTCGTGGGTGCCTAGAGACATATATATATATATATATATATATATATATATATATATATATATATATATATATATATATATATATATATATATATATATATATATATATATTTCCTAAAGGAAAAAGAAATTTGCGGTTCCAAAAAAAAAAAAATTGGCTTTCTGATTTTCAGTGGCTTACATACTCCGAAAAGATTGAAGGAACATTTTCTAAATTTTGCTTTGTTTTTTCTAAAGATGTTGAAGTTGGGAAAGGAGGTCATGTAAAGCTAGGCGCCTTTGTAAATTCACCTTTTGTACTCTGGAAAGATGCAAAGGAAGAATTCCGTCGCGATGAAGCTAGAAATTACCACAAAATTTTGCCCAGAACTTTTTATCTGTGTTTGTAAAAAAGCGGGAGGATGTGTGCACCCAACTTGATCAAGGGAAAAAATTACAGATTTTAGAAAACAGAAAGAAGATCTTACCTGTTGTTAAGACAATCATTTTCTGCGGCCGGCAAGAAATTGCACTGCGTGGTCATGTTGATTATGGGTCAGTTAAAGTAGGAGAGCTCAGTGACCAAAATTATGGCAATTTCCAAGCTCTTATTCGGTTTAGGATTGATAGTGGGGATGAGGTACTTAAAAACCGTTCTAGAAAACTGTGTCAGCAATACTTTATATCTTAGCCCACATATTCAAAATGAAGTCATTGATGTGCGTCGGCAATTGATTTCTTCAAATGTGGTTGATAAAATAAATTATCGAAATGTTTCAGCATACTGGCTGATGAAACGACAGATATAAGTCGGGCACAACAATTTTCAATATGTGCGAGATATACTGCACATGAAAATGGACTGATTATGTTACGAGAAGCTTTTTTTAAATTTGTTCCTTTTTACAATACCTGTGGTTCCGCTTTAGCAAACACATTATTAGATGAGTTAAAGTCACTGGGTGTGGATCTCAATTTCTTGAGAGGACAAGGTTATGATAGTGCTGCAGCAATGAGTGGACAATTTAAAGGATGTGCAGCCGTTATAGCAAAATCCGATCCTCAAACACTTTATCTCCATTGTTCCAGCCACACCCTCAACCTCGTGCTTTCACGAGCTTGTACTGTACCAGCTATTAGACACACTTTGGCTACAGTGAAAGAATTAATAAGTTTCTGCAGGCAATCAGCCAAACGCGGAGATGTTTTGAAGCAGCATGTTTACAGATTCAATGAAAATGCAAAAAGAATACGCCTTTTAAGGTTCTGTGACACTAGGTGGGTAGAGCACTTGGATCCAATTTTTCTCTTTAAGGAACTGTGTGAACCAGTGTGTGAAGCACTGAACGAAATACAAAGTTGTAGTGATTCAGTAGCTGCAAGAAAGTCATTTTTGCTATCTTGTGCTCTTCAGAGTAGCCAATTTTTAATCTCAGTTGTGATAGTAAGCAAAATATTTAGCTTAGCCCATGGGTTGTGTACATACCTTCAGTCAAAGACGTGTGACCTTGCATCGTCAGTCAAGCATGTCGAATCACTTCAAGAAGATGTACAGCAAATGCGAGACAATGCTGCAGATACTTTCAGAAGCCCAAGTCATAGCAGAAGTTATGGGAATGTCAATTGAGGTGTCCTGTGTAGTAGGCCGTCAAACAAAACGACCTAATTACAACACAAGTGGTCCTGAAGAATACTACAGACTCAGTCTATTCGGGCCATTCTGGAACTTCTTTATTCAAGAAATAAAAGCCAGATTCCTGACTCACAAAAAAAATACTCTGGAGAAGCTGGGTTTTTTACTTCCTGATAAACGTATCAATCTTACAGACACAGAAATAGAATCGTGTTGTGAAACCCTGTCGAAACAATGGCCTGAGGATATTCCTGTCCCTGCAAAGTTTGCTGGTGAACTTCAAATGTGGAAAAGAACATGGCTTAACAACACGGGCTGCACACACCCAAGTGATTTCATTTCTGCACTAAATGACTGCGAAGACAATATTTTCCCCACTATTCATTCCATTCTAAAAATAGCTGCAACTTTACTTATAACTACTGCAACTACTGAAAGGACATTCTCAACTTTTCGTCGACTAAAAAACTATCCCAGGAACTCAACTTCTCAAAATAGGCTTAACAGCTTGGTGCTTTTATCTGTTTATACAGAAGTGAATATAGACCCTGAGATAGTCATTAATGTTTTGGCGAAAAAACCACGCAGGTTGGACTTCCTCCTGTAATGAGTGGTCCATAAAAACTTCACACTTAGAAGTCTTAGAACTTTATTCTTTTCAATTTAAACATTTAAATTGTAAATAAGTGTATCCAATTTTTTTATTTATAACTTCTCATATTCAGTTGGATTTTCTCTCTGTTCATTTATATAATGTATAATAGAGTATGAACTTTTGAGATATTTTCAATGCACTGCTATCTCTGTGTGTTAGTCCATTTGTTGTAAATAATTTGTTTTGCAAAAAATATGTGAAATTATAATTATTTATTCAAATATTTTACATTTAAAATTGCCCTTAAGAATGAAGGAGGTTTGTAACATTTAGTGATTCTTCCATCTCTGTAAATTAGTCCACATGATTCTAAACAGCTTATTGGACAATAAATAAACATTAAAAATTATAACTTAAAAGATATATATAATAGGGTGTTTACATGTCTGTTTATTACCTCGTTAAATAATCTTTTAAAACTAATAAAATGTAATATTATAATTTTTATTTTTTCAAATATAAGAACTTTCTAATCACCCTTAAACATGTATGAGGTTTGTATCATTTAATATTTTTATCTTAGTATGTTAAGTCTATTGATTGTACAACTTTTTAAAAATGAAATATAAGACATTTGCGGACTTTCTTGAACACGAAGGAGTTTTATAACATTTTTTGGTGTTATTTTTGTATATTAGCTCATTGGTAGAAAATAGTTTTTTTAACCAAATATTTGTTAATTTTTATATACATTTTTTTAATGCAAAACACTTGTAATCCAACTTAAATCTGAAACATGTTTATAGAATTTAGTAGCTGCATCTCTGTATATTATCTCTGTATATATCATTTTGAAATATACATCTTTAAAACTTTTATAGTTTTTTTAATGCAATACATTTGTTATTTCCCTTGATTATGAAGCAGGTTTAAAGAATTTGTAGTTCTGTGTCTGTATTTTAAGCCCATTGGTTGTAAATCATTTTCAACTAATTTTTCCAATATTTGCCTTTAATATTATTGAAATATAAAAATTTTTAATCTCCCCCCCCCCCTTCCCACCCGAAGTAAATTCCTGGCTACGCCCCTGCGTAAAGGCTACTACAAATTCTTCACGGAAAACTGAGCACTTTTGAAAGACCTGCATAAGATCTACTTGAATGCACATTGTGTATTCTTCCACCATACGTGAAATTGAGACAACTATGGGCCTTCTCACTTTATTCATGCGTCGGTCAAATGAAACTGTGAAATTATTATAACAATAAATATTTTACAAATTTAGTAATTCGTACACTTTTGTACCTTAAAAAAACCGAAAGCAAATAAATAATTTCAGTATCCACAAATGTTTATCTGAAACGTTTAGTTCAACGTAAATACATGTAAATACTTCATTTCCATCGTTACCAACTTTACTGGGGCCTACCATTTAGTGTGCCCGATAAAATATGTGCTGGTATGGGCAGTGACATTTTTCAAAGGTTGATTTCAAAAGTGCTCAAATAACCTTGAGCAGCCTATACATAAAGATAACGGAAAATCGCGAAAAATTTTTGAGCCAACATATTTTCGATACCACTCAAGCTAGTTTATTCTGTTGTGGTTGGATGAACAAGATTTTGACACGCATACCAATCACGAATGTTCTACCTTACAGTAGTCTCAGAATCCACATTGGTCCAGTGAAATGGGGTAGTAGCCTCATGAATGCATGGCAGCCAATAAGAAAACATAACTGCCGGACATTTGTACAGTACGTTGAATCCAAGCAAACAGCAGCTGTAAACCATAATCTCTACCTAACGTAGTTGTGGTATAAGAACAGAAAGATTTGCTCATACCGGTGCTCGAGTTGTACAGGGAATCTATCTCTTTTGGGTCCTCCTAGCAAATTGACACTTAACGTTCAACAAGTCTTGTCTATTAAGACGTTACTTGACAACAACACTTCAGAGAAACACGAAATATTTTGGCTACCCTTACTTTCTTCGTCTGTGCTGGAGTGTTCAAGCTCATGCCAGAGTTCGAACGTAACAGTTTGCGAGGTTTAGTTGTTACATTATGGTTATTGTTAAATACTAAAAATGCGTTACTCCAGTTTCACCTTTTTTCGCCCTCATCGGCTCTCAAGACCTCGTTGTTAGGAGCCGCCCAAATCTCTCCCAACCCAACAAGGGCTAAAAAATTTTAAGTGGAACACTTACTCTTCGAACACGTAGTCCGTGTAATGGTGCTGCGGATCCGGAAGCTGGTAGGGCGACGGGTCCTTGAACTTGAGGGTCGCCATACTTACGTCTCCACAGCTAGTGGCTTTACACAGACACCGAACAAGTTGGCAGGCCACAGCACAACTCAGCGCAAACGAAGGCCGGCAAGTAACTTTATTGAGGCTGGAATCGTGTGACCTTGGCTGGCAGCAGTAGGCGGCACTGCGGCGCGGCGTCTCGTATGATAAGTACCAATCACCACGCGACTAGGGAATGAAGCTGACTGACCTACACACGATCTCCGTGGGTTCGAGATGCCCACGCTTGAAAGAGAGGGATGGCAAATTGATACTTTACGTAGCAGTGCGTACTTTAAACTGGTTTGTTTTTTGAGCGATTTACGCCTTGGAAATATTCTAGAATGGTTTATTTTGTTACAGCACGAAGTAGCTAAATGTTGTGCTTTCTGTGCCAGCGAACTTGCACAGGAAGGTAACAAATAACTAACAGCACATATGTGATAAACTTGGTGTTCAGACATAGCACAAATGTCATAACATCTTTGCTATTAAAACAACATTTTAACTTACATTTCTATACTGTAAGAAAATATTCGGAAATTTACAAGACTTAGTGAGAAAGCAGGAATAGTAATCTTTTCCTCTATACATTAATTGTAGCATCCCTACGTTTGCTCAGGAAACAGTCAAATACATAGGGAAGTTCCCAACCTTAATGAAACTGTTCGTTTTTCCGGAATGAGAAGTGCCCTATGTGCTAGTACAGAATATAATCTACCCCTGTAGCAAATTTCATCCAAACCCATCGAGCCATCATGACTTGATTGAGTAACAACAAACATACAATCTTTCGTATTTATAATAATACTAAGATTTAAAATGTTTACTGTACATGCAGATAAAATACTCAAAAATAGTTTTTGAGCTAAAAATTGTTTTATAGATAACATTTTTACAACCGCCTTTGATTACATGGAATTAAAGCGGATATCTTTAGTTTTAAAATGCCTCATTTCCCTCGATGAACTGCACACTGCAGCTCAATAAAATTTAGTATGTGAAATTTTTATTTTGGTATGTCTGTAGGGAGTTAAAAAATTTTATTTCGTACTGTTAATAATTAAATTTCTTAAAGTAAGACTTCAAATATGTTAATTGCTAGCTGGAGAGATATGATTAGCAGAAAACGGGAAAATGAAATGGTCAACAAACCGGATGGGATGAAGTGTGTAAGGGGGACCCCCTCTTGTGTGTGAAACGTTTGTACAGGCAGAATAAATTTAAAAAATCTTAGCCCCAATATGATAACGGGCGCCCGAGCTTAAGTAGACGTTTCCTATGCAGCTAGTTTAGTTTTATCACAGTAGCTGCATGTGCACTTAAGTCTTTGGTTGCTACACTTACTTCACATTTACTACAAAATGAAACTCACTGTGGAGGTTTTGACTTCCGCTATATGCTACTTCTGAGCTGTTTTTCAACTGAAGTTAATCGTGGTGCCATGACACAGCTTTTTTTAATGGAAAAAAAAAATAATGCGATTTGCATCCCAAATGATATTACACATACACTAATTCTTTATTACACAACTTCCAAGTAAACTGTAAGGAAAAGGATGCATGATGAGACCAAGTATGAAGTTAAAAACCATTTCCGATGACATAATAAAATATTACAACTAATTATATTTGATAGAAAGCGTCATAATTTCACAGTTAGGATATCTGAGGGACACAAACTAATATCCAATACTTTCGGAAATATGTTTTGTTTTTAATTCTTGAAATGTACTGATTTCACTTCGTACCTTCGGAAATAGTTACGTAAACTATGTTTGCGCCTCGAGAAGCGTGTTCAGTTCTGTAAGTCGACATCTCTATATTCAAATACGTTTTATATTATAAGCGAAGAACACTGAAAATAGCAAACTTGCAAACCAGATGCTTGACGTATGATAAGAATCTTTCACATATTTTGTAAATGTCGAACCTAGGAAGGTCTTCGTGGAATTTTGCAAAATTTTATTATGATTCTAGTAATTGAAGTACTTCGCCAAAACAGTTGACATATATGCAAGATGAAAGTGATTAAATGAAAATTATATGCACCTCAGAACACATGTCGATATAGTTGTATGGTTGAAATCTCGTTTCTAATGGGCTTTAACGATCGTGCCAATACATGATTCCGGCAGTGATCAGAACAAGAAATTTGAAGCTGTTAATTTACTGGACTAGATTATTAGCAGTTTCAATGTTAATAATAAAGAGAGGGCACATCCGAGTTTTATGAATTAAACACTAGCAGTTAGTTTATACGTTGTTCGCGGTAAAGTGAGAATTTTGAGACCCTAGTTACTTTTTTCCTTTCGGCCATTGTTTATCTTATTATAACCACCTTCAGAAATAAATATTGCCATATAAGTAATAAACAGAGTGTCTATGCTCCACCGCTACAGTCTAAAGCTAAATAACATATATTTTTGAACTTTTATTCCAAATTAGAAGACTTTCAAACGTGCTCACTTTACTGTGAACAGCCTATCATCAGTAACCACTCTATGATATAAAAATCGTTCAGTATTTGAACTTTGCAATCTAGGATTTCATAGCAGCGTCAGTAAACAACACTGTAATCATTTTAAGCTTCAATAAAACATGATGTCTAATATAAATTAGGAACAGTATATACCCGCTGCGGGTTTAAGGTTTTATTTTTTACTACACTTTTCTAACATTAACAAGTATTGTTCTGTATTTAACGCTTTATCCAGGATCTTTTCTGGAGGTTGTACTATGCAAATTACCATTTCATCAACAATAGTGCTATATTTTTTATTCGTATTGTAAGTGAAACCAATACTCAATGTACGTTGAAGATATTTCAGTAACCTTATTTTGGACATTTTCTTTACTGTTTTAGACACAGCCAATATAATGGCGACCGTTATTAATTTCCAGTGAAGAGTGAAACATTGCCTATGTTGTAAGATAGAGTTGCCCTTTTGCCTAGGCTCGTCAGACATGGTCATACCCTCCATCACCTAACCAGGATTCTGCCTCGACTCCCGTTACCAATGATCTCGGCTGGTTTCGGGCGAGACTCTGTGCTTCTGGAGACCTGTATTGTATTCGATTCAGGTCAAGATTTACTGGAGCTCCCTCAACCCACTGAAATTGCTCGAGCCAGTTGGGAAATTACCCCCTTCCTTCTCTAGTGTCCGCTGTTTAATCTGGTTGGCTTACGCAGGGTTGAAGACCGGGTATCCATCCTGCAGAAAGAGGTCTCTATCCACCTTTGAGTGCTGCACTATATGCGCCTCTACCTCCTCTCAGGGACGCGGTGGACGAGCGGTTAGCCTGCTCGCCTCCCACCGAGACTAAACGGGTTCAATCCCCTGCCGGGTCACTCGGATTTTCGCATGTGGGAATCGTTCCGAACGATGCCGCTGGTCAGCGGATTTTCTCGGGGATATCCCGTTCCCCCTTAACTTTTCATTCCGGCGCTGCTCCATACTTACCTCAATCACCCTCATCGGCTCTCAAAACCTCGCTGTTAAGAGCCGCCCAAATCTCTTCACTCAATCACTCTAACGCCTTTCACATTCAGCATAGGCGTTCCTACATATTTCGCCAGATGGGCCATGGCCCCCCCCCCCCATAATGTAATCATTCAAAAAGGAAATTCCGCCAATACGTTTGTATCGTCCGAGTGCAGCTGTCATAAACAGGTGCGACCAGCCTTCGAACACGAGTTTGAGGATAGTAAGCCAGAAAATATGATATAATAAAGTTACTGCTCTGCTCTCATCGTCCTTCTTGGATTATGAAGACACACCCATCGTATCGTTACCGAGCTTCTGTTTACAGTAAAAGGGATGCCAGATGTTCAAATGTAAATCGACTGCCTCACGTAAGTGGCAAAGCCGGATGCAGCATGACTGTGGCTACATTGTGAAACACTGATTTCCCCATCGTCTTCAGTAACGTTCATATTGGAATAGAACAACCAGACAGTTCGTGTGTTGATTGTACTGTTTGTGTAAACCCAAAAATATAATTAACATTGTGAACCAATGGTTCTTCTCTCTCTCTCTCTCTCTCTCTCTCTCTCTCTCTCTATATATATATATATATATATATATATATATATATATATATATATATATATATATATATATATATATATATATATATATATATATATATATACACATATAACGTTGATGTGTGCGTTTGTGCATGAATGTGCTTATTAATATATATATACATATATATGCATGTATCGGGGTTATATCGTATGATGTGATGAATTGCTTTCTTATGAAGTTGTAATTACAAAACAATAATACATATTTTATAAAATAATTGTAGTTTCCTTTATGTGTCAGTAGTAGGAGCATGTATGTTCTGTCCCACCTAGTGTAAGAGTGGCCTAAGTCACATTTAGTGCAAGAGTCCAGATCATGATATGCAAATTAGACTAATCAATTGGTTGATTAATTAAATAACTAATTCTATTAATTAATTAATTGAACCGATAAATCGATTAATTAAATGATTTTTTGGTATCGAAAATGTGATTGATTTAATGGGATTTTTGCTACTAAAGAAAGTTGATTAATTTATTCATATTATAAGGGTCATATTAGTGGAGCAGCATCGAATTGTTCATTGTGAGTTCCTGGGACCGACTGACCAGAGGAGCAGGTTGCAATTGTTTGTATAGGAGTTAATGTTGGTGTAAGAGTGGTATAAGGAAAAGTTTTATATTTTTATTGTTTGTGAGTGGAGAACATGCGGGTATGTTTTATCCCACTTGTACAATGACATATGGATGGAGAAATTCCCTGTGTGTCATTTCTGGGACACTAGGCGAGTGAGGTGTGGATGGAGTGGGAGCATGCAGTCATGTTCCAGCCCACTATGATTGATATTCAATTAGCATTCCAAACGAATTACTTTAAATCCGATTAACTTTAATCATGTGATTTATGTAAATATCATAATGCAATATATTATATTTCAAATGTAACTAATCTCCACTTTAATCATGTAATCAACCGAAGCAAAAACGTGTTCATTAACCAAAATACTTTAATAATGCGATTTATATTAATATTCACAAATGTTAACTTAATTCATTGAACAAATGAAACAACCAGCTAACACAATAAAATTAATTACAACTCAACATTACTCTAGATGCCCCTCCCCCTCACCTCCCAACAAAACTACTTCACCCTCATCGGTTCTCTAAACACATATCAAGCAAGGAATGTCTTACACTAACAAATTAATTGTAACACCAAATTTCAAACAAAACTGAATGAATAAACTAATTGAGAAGTGTTCAATATATTATGCTACCCAACGCGACAGTTCAACGTCGTGTATTCATACCGCCGAGAAAATGCAGGACAGAGCGATATCTGAGGCAAGCGAGCCAAACTGTTAACCTCACTTCACCGTATGGATCCGCCCCTCTTATTTTCCCCGCAGAATTCTTCTGTGCGCTTCTTCGCCATCCCCTTACTCCGCTTAACCTCGCCTGCCCGGCGGTTTGCATGTGCGCATGCGCACTATCGCCGGCGTGGTCTTTCGACTTCACTAAACGACATCCCAAGAGTTATAATTTCTCCCTAACCCCACCTGCCAGCAAGGACTCCACACCCCAACAAGTCACATCGCGAGCCCGACAATACGTTCGGTGTCGCCCACTTAACAAAAGCCATGCGGACCATCGTTTTCCTTTCGTCGACTCTCGATACTAACAAAAGAATCCACCGCATTTCTCATGCTGAGAACCCACAAAAGTCATCTACCAAAGCAAACATTGGTCCAGCGAGGAGATTTTCATGTTTCCAGCACACCACATTAACACCTTCAAAATTCCAGGAAACGTTTACCGAAAAAAACAGATTTGAGATAATTTTAAGCAACGATGCAAATATTATGGTTTTCAATTAACAAAACTAAGTATGTGAAAAATCCATTTTCCAGTCTTTAAGAACTATTTTACTAGCTAGCATTCTTAGATGCACATGCGTGCATATTCTCTAAAAGTATTTTAACTAATCTTTGTCTTCACAAAAATTAAATATGATTTTACAAATGCGCTGAACTAAGATTTTAGGTTATTACTCTGGTTAATAAACAGAGAAAAATAGGGCATAGATCTTGTGAAGTTTAGTCACTATTAAAATTATATATACTATGAGAGTAATAAGTGATCTGATAGTTGTTAACTAGAAGTAACACAAACTTGTGTCTCTTGAGTAAAAAAAATATAGTCGATCGCAATTTAAATAAAATATACTAAGACAATTTCACGGCTGAATGAAGTGCAGTTTTAAAAAATGTCTTATTATTCATAACAAGAAGGCTGAAACGCTGTATACCAATTCTATAGGATGATGATAAACAAGGTTTAACATAAGACCTTAACAAGACAAGTTAAACAATTTTAATACTTTTCATTTAAGGCTTAGAGTGAACCCTCTTGTTTAAAAAATTTTTTATGAGATGTATACAGAGCATGTTGCTGGCTGTCAAGCAACTTAAAAAAAATAACAATATATCTCTCTCTCAACTCCACAGGTCAGCCTGCTGGATCTCTTCACAGTGGACGAGCAAAATGCGGACAGTGAGTAGTTAAGACTTTCTCCCCCAGAGGCCACAAAGACATGCAACTCGCTACCCCAGCCCACCCCACATGCCGAGCAAGTCAACAAGCGCCCATTCCTTCCCCCCTTGCCGCATGCCCTTCGCCAAGCCAAGCGCATCTCAATAATGACAAATATATTTTTAAAATGTTTCATCTCCAATATTAGATTACCCAATACAAAATTAAGAAATACTCCCCAAAATCCTTAACAAATTTCAATATATTACAAAAATAGCTGCAGGCGAGCACTGTAACCACTTGTGAAATATTATATTTACTTCACAGAACATTTTAAGTGTAAACAACATGAAATCAATGCTAGGAAATAAGAATTTTATGCATAGCCACCTAACTTCCAGTTACCCGACATGCAGAGAACACCATTTCAAGCAGAGACTTGGAGAATTAGAATTTTTCGTGACCCTGAAACCACGGCACTGTTCGCCCTGGTCCAGCCCAGTCCAGCAAGAGCGTGAAATACCTTTTCAGGGATACCAATGGTAGTCATGTAACACAATTCCCATCCTCTCTCAACCCGCTAACACAGTTCTTCCATGCACATAATATTTTTTCAATATACAATTTTCAGATACAAATACACAAATAAGTTGTGTTATGTCGCCAACCCCCATGGCGAAGTTAGATTGCACTCCATTGTGGGGTTTCTGGTTCATTTCCCGGATAAAACATGGGTAATATATGCTGGGTTTGATTACCAGGTAAGACATGAGTTCGATTCCTGGGTATTATACTTCATAATCCTTACAAAATAATGGATGGGACACTAACAGTCTCAGTGCTTGTTAGCTGTTTATATAATTACAATTAATAAATATTTCAAAACTGTGCATGGTGCATTAGAATTACAAAAAGTGGTTCCGGAATCATATCGCATAATAAAATATGTAAGAAATCGGTAAATAAATTGAAATACTAAAACCAAATAAATATGCATATTTCACAATAAATCGCCACAGCAACACAATTGTAAACCACAAAATTCAAAAAAATTTGTTAAAAATCTTTTAATTTCGGTCAAAATCATATAAGGATTTCATATGTCCTTAAGTAAAAAAAGTTTTATTTTAAAATAAGACTATTTCCAAATCTATATATTTGTTCACGGTAAAATTCAGAAAATGTGCAAAAATATTTTAATTTCTCTTAAATCATTTAATGTTGCATTAAAATTACATTTCCATTAGTAAAAATTAAACTTTATTATCAAATCCGACTCACTGCCTTGTTCGGGTAGGTTACCCTGGGGAGGAAGGGGAGGGGATGTCGGTTTATTTATTCAGGAGCCAAAGCAATGGTCACCATTCTTGTTCCAACCGCCATGGGGTGCGCATAGTCGGAGTGACCGCTGCAGCCCACTGCAACCCCTTTCGGCCTGCTGCGATGGGGCTAGCCGGCGAGGAGAGGAACTGCAGTGCACTTCACTTTAGTTTACTGCTGGCGAGTAGTTCTTGTTAGAACTGCTTGCTTTTGTCAGTGAAATATAGTGCAGATAGTTCCCTTTAGTTAAGTAAGGTTTAAATACAAAAAATATAAGTTTATTTAGTACTAGGAGAACACAGAGCATCAGTTACCCCCTACCTCTCTGGCCATGTCTCCAGTAGAGGGGAGAGTATAGGATGGAGGGGCTTGGTAAAAATTAATATAATATGTAAAAAGGAATTAAACTATTAATATAACACAGATGCCTACATTAAAACCAGGTAAGAACACAAAAAACGAAACAGAAAAGTCAAGGACTAACCCGCACCTACTACTTTAATCTACTCACTCGACATTTAACATGTGAATGGTAAATCCGTGCCAATGCCCCATATCTCTAGATGTTGCTACTATGCAATGGGAACTTATCACCGGATGTACTTCCGGGCTCCACCAAGCTGTCACTTCGGGCGATAAACAACTTCCAGTTACAACCAAGCACAATGCACTATCGCAAATGATAACAACATACTGTTACATACAAAACACACTCAAGTGCAAACATGTTGGCCAATGTAAATATTTGATCCACCACCTTAAACAACCATAATTACTCCTTTCGGGCATGTTAAAGGGGTCACATCGAGACGAAAAGAGGGGGGAATGATTTTATTCTTCTTGCATGTCTTTTGTCAATCTAATGTTATATATATATATCTGTATACCATGTTGGACATTTCCCTAAGGAAGCTCCATTCATTTCGTTATTAATTTTAATGGTAGGATTTTTGAAGGATGTACTTTTTGAGTATCTAGTGTGATGTCCTTGATGTGTATTTATATCACTCCATATATTTAATAGCATAAAATTCATGTTCAAATATTCCCCCTTAATACACCCCCTTTTTAATATAAAGTAAAGAGAAATATAAAAAATGAGAAAAATGCTGCAGTACATTTTATACCTACAAAACATTTATTTATAAAAATTAAATCACACATAATTATGGAAAAATCCATAAAAACTACACAACACAAAATCACGGATTGAAAAACAAATCCGCAATACCAACAGAGTGAGGTACACTGTAAACTTAGTGTTATTTAATGATAATGCGAATGGGTGATTATGGCGACGTGGTCCAGCCCATCACACAGTTCCTTCGCGATTTCTTAAATTTGAATGAAACTTGGTCAAACTTTTATATTAAATAGTTAAAACTTTTAGAATTTAATTGCAAATCGATTAACTTTCACAATTTCTTCGCGAATTGGTTACATATTATTCGGATTTTCCTAAAATGTTTATAATATTGTTAGTTTTGCATATTATTAAGTAGTTTTTAAAACATAGAGATGGAGGGGAAAATTTATGTAATGTAATAAGTTTCTAGATGTAATATTTTGGCATAGTGTTGAGATTTTTTTACATATGTGCTGAGAGGATGGGTAGAATGCCATTTTAAGCATACTTGCTCTTACTGGAATAGAGATACATGTCAATAAAACTCACCTACAGCACTCTTCACTATATAAATGATCGCAAACTATGTGAAAATATATTTTGTTAAGATTGTAATTATGGTTTACGGAATTGATACAAACAAAGAAGGAACTAAGCCAGGCTATACCAAGCATATCTGGAGGGTGTGAAGCCCTGTCTGGCTCTCAATTCTGAATGTGTTGTTTCAGTGAAGGATGTCTGTGTGATGGATGAATGAGCCTTGAGTAACTCTAACAAATATGGAATGTATGTGGTTGGTTGTTTGGTCATATCATTGTAAGTAGTTTAATATTTTTTAATAAACAGGTGCAGGGGAAAAGTCATGTGTATTTAATTCCCGATGTAATATTTTCATGAATTTTGAGTTTATTTAACAGTACTGAGAGGAGAGGTAGACTGCTAGTAAAAGCATGCTTGTTCTAACTGGGATAGGGGCACATGTCAATAACACTTACCTACAGCCTCTCTTCACTGTTTAAATTGTCACGAACTAAGTGAAAATACATTTGGAATACATGGTCAAGTGTTCTGATAAAAAAAATTGGGTTTGGTGCAAAGCCCTGCCTGACAATTCTGAATGTGTTGTTTCATTGAAGGATGTCTATGCGATGGATAAATGAGCCTTGAGTAACTCTAATTAATGTGGAATGTATGTGGTGGTGTGGGAAGTTTTGGTATGGTATTTAGTTGTAAAAGTATAAATTTTCTAAAAGATTGAAGTAATTTTAAAGAATTTCAACAAGTGATTTAAATGTGTAGTAAGAGGTTAATTTCCCTCGCGAAAACTTTCTAGGCGAAAATCATTATTAAACATATATAACAAGATTGATAGTGTAAAGTATTTTTATATTGTAAATGATTTTTACGATTTACCCTAGAACATATTTAGACAGTGTAATATTCATAAATTTTTAATGGCGTAGTGTATTTTTTATGGTGTACACTAGTTTTATTTATGATGGAGTAATATTCATAATTTTTTACGGTGTAAAGTATTTTGACAGTGTCAAGTAAATCACGTTATTTTTTAACATTAACATTTAAAATTTAGATTAAAACAAATCATTTTTGCTTGTCAAAGTAAAAGTATAGAATGTGTTGTAAACACAGTCCGAAAGATTTGTTACGAATCACGAAGACCGTGCACTAAATGCCTGTTGTGAAGTGAACTGTTGTGCGATGGTTGACAGCAGTCATATCGCCTGAGAGTTGGGGAGTCGCCGGAGGGTGGGGTAAGTGTCGCCATAATTGTCGGGGACAGCGCTTAGAACAGGTGTGGAAAGAATGGTTCTTTGCAGAACAAGGGGAAAGGGAAGCAGCGCTTAGCGCAGGCTTAGGCGGTCGTGTGTGGAAGGGGATTGGAGGGAACGTACATGCGCAGACAGGCAGTCAGGGTGTGTTGTGGAACCACGGAGGGAAAGGTTGCTACCTGAAAGGACGAGGGACGGTATCTGATATGTGGTGCTAGGCAGACAAGTTTCTAAGCTTGCTCCCTCCTTCCTTCATTGATCTATTCGCCCGCAACACCACTCATTTCACACAACTTGCTTCGCCATCCCCCCTTCTTTTCTCTCCTTTCGTGACCATGCTTCTCCAACACTCTCTGCAGCTGGCTCTCAACGGTTGTTTCTGTAAACCACTTCACTCTCCATAACTGTTCCTCCTTGCTGCGCACGACCCAGCTCGCCTCCAACCACTCACTCCCATCACCTGCAGTCCCGGTCTTTTCATAGACAAGAACGGCTCCGACGTGTTTCAATGTGCATTGCGGGAAATAAACTGTCTTGTGCTGAGACGATTCTTCGTTTACTAAAGTCTTTAGTCTTTTATAACAGTATTGGTTTCTGATATGGAAATATGGTCGAACAAAATATTATGTCAGTGATTAGACTGAGTGAACGAAGATTTAGTATTTTGATCATGGGATACATACCAACTAATTTTTTTTGTTATGTTGATATGTTTGTTCAAGATAAATATGTAAAAGAAAAGTTTACCCCCTCAAACAAATTACATCTTCCCTACACGAAACATTTTGTAAAGTTATGATCACAGATTGATAAAGTAATATATTTTATGTAAACAATGATTTACTAATTTCTTTAAAAGATATAATCTGTTTGGTGTTAAATGAAACAAAGTTTCATTTTGAAATACAATTAATTATATTCCATTTTTCAAACAAACATAACATTTATGTATATAAAAAAATCACATTTCTTCTAAAAATATTTATGCCCATATACAAAAATCACATTCTTCTAAAAATATTTATTCATGTATGCTAGCAATCTTCGTTTATTCATTTAAGCAATACACTTTGATGTAGTGAAGTTCATATCTGGTAACAAGGGTGGAGTTAAATTTTAGTTAATGTTGCAGGGGGACAAACTCGCTATTCTCTCAAATATGTAACATGCTTTTATTATAGATGGATCATTGGTTCATTGACTGTCAGATAAGAAGATTCGCACATTCTTGAGCCAGATGGAAGCTTGATTCACTCATTGAAGGTGGCTTAGCTTAATTTATTATGATATATAGTGAAGGGAATGTGAATGCTTGAAAGGTCTTGAGAGCTGATGAGGGTGGTGTGAGGTACCAGTGCTGGATTAAATATCTTCTCATAGACACTAAGTTGGATTACTTCCGAGCAGCGGTGAAAGTTCGGTATTGGGAGATGTGTATGTCCATTTTTGTTATTAGTTGTAAAGTCCATCCCCTTCCATGAGCACTAAATCATTCAAGTCTCGATTTTAAGTAAGTTACTATGGTAGAGTTATAAAGGTCGCTAATATATGTGGAATGTAGAATGGGGAGAGCTTGAGTTTGAAAATATAAATTTTGTGTAGAGAATTTTACAGCTGTGATGGATTTCAGATATTTACAGAATATATTTACACTAAGTGATATTGGTTGGGGCTATGTTGTAGTTAATTCTATCAGAGGCTTCCTACGCCTTGGGAAAAGTCTTTGAAAGTCTACATCAGACTCTACTTGACAGTTACATATCCTAGCATCAGTCAGCCTACATGCAAAAGCTGTGCTAAATTTTTCATACTTGAGATGGGACAAACCAGAAAGCGATTTACTTCCCAATCCTGAATTAAGGTATTGCCATTTTGAAGGAAATACAGTGAGTAGAGAAGGAAATTTCAACTGTGTTGCTGACTGTGGAGCCAATGGGAGCAGTGAGGAGCGATTGAGGGGAGGGAGGAGCAATTGAGGTGCAGTGAGGAGCAGTGAGGAGCGATTGAGGGGTGAAGTAGAGGAGGGGGAGGAACTAATTGTGCTAGACTCTGTTGAGCTTATTGTGGAATAAGGTATTACTTTCCCATTCCACATACTTTGCAAAATACATTTTGGTTAACACAACCTACATATATTTCACAATTATTAAAGTATTGCTTGCAAATCTCTTCAATATTTTCATACTCCATACACCCACTTTGACAGGTTAAGCCATGATGGTGTTTGGTTACCCATCAATTTGTTTTCTTCCTTTTAGAACTTAGATATTTCCAGTGAAATGGTGGTTTGAAGCTGAATACAGTTGTGTGTTCCTCCATATTAGTAAGAGCCAATTCTTTAATGATAAATTTTTCTGGAGATTCAAATCCCTGCACATTACCAAACATCTTGTTAATACCATAGTTTTTTGTCTACTGACTGAAGTCATTATCTGCACCAGCTTATCTATTACATTATAGCTTACTAATATATCATGAATTATCAGCATTCCAAAGTTTGTGTTTAGATTCATATAGGGTTAGGCTTTACTGTTCAGATACAGTTTAATATTTTTCATATCACAACTATCGAAATGTGATCTATCAGCTTTTAAATTGTTTTGACGATTTATATGAAAATAAATAATGACAAATCGCATCTTTTTGGATAAGAAACTTGATTTCACGTTCCATATAATTTTTTGTGATGTCAGTAGGGTTGGAAACATTTCCAAAGCCCATGATATGAATGCAATATATATTCTTCCCTTTTTCGGATTATTTTAAAAACTTCACATGTTCTCAAGTGTTACTTTCAATATGTGACATTAACCATTCAACAGTGTTTAATTCAAATGTTACACCTTCCTCATTATTAGCTTTGTTGTATATAGCATTCAAATGTGTTTTACAGAATAGAATAATTAATTCTTGTTTAGCATTTAATATTATATATTTATTTTCCTGAGCAAACCCAAGTATCATACTTAATGGTATAGCAACTTTGTATTTTCCACCTGGATGTATTTGTATTGTAAAATCATTAGCATTGCTCCACCCAGCTATGAGCCCTGTATAAAGAAGTTTACAGTTCCCAAGAGATAGTTCTTTATCGTGGAAGTAATTCCAACATCTCTAGTTTGATCTATTTCAACAACACTGAGCAGATATGCAATTCTGTCGATTAAATTAAGTATTCCATTTTTCACTATTCCTGTAGTTATTGGAATAGTTACATCGATTGTCTTTTTAATTGAACCTCTAAACCTTAAGTTTGATTTCGATGGTAATGTGTAAATATCGTGATTTTGTATAGCAATTCTTACTTACTCTTGCGCTAGGTGGGCCGAAACATATATGCTCCTACTACTTGTGTTGTATCCTTTAATTCCTCACAAATTTAAAGTGGTTCTATGAGCACTCAACTATTAACAGAAAGACCTGCATAAAGAATATTTATTAAGTTATTTAAGTATAACAATAAATGGATAATTGACTTGATACATGGAAAGATCAAAAGATTGTGGTGCTAAATGTGAAAGATTGATGGAAAGACTAGGTGGATAGATGGATTGGTGAATCGATGGAACGATGAAAAATGGAACGATGGATCGCTGGATCGATCGATGAATCGATGGAGCGATAGATCGGAGGATCAATGAAGCGATGGACCTATGGAGCGATGGAGCGAGTCTGCAAATGGGAATATTTCGGACTCTTTGTATGTGTGTAGGTGTGTGTTGGTGTGTGTATAGGTCCGTGAGTCCTGTAATGTGAAGGCATGCTTGAGTTATAGTAAGAGGTATGAACGATGAGTATACTTCGTCTGGTGTTGGTTGGTAGAGCAGATGGCAGGGATGCTTGTGTTTCGGCTGGTCTGAACTATATAGTTTCTGTAAAATTCAGCTATGGTGGGTGAAACATTGAATGTCAAGGTGCCTGCTTGAGAGTACATAAGCTGCCGTGTAAGATACATTGTCTCAGCTAGCTTCTACGCCATGTAATCCATGGCTAGTTCGTTGAAGTGGAGTGGATATTGCCCACCAGTGGTTTCTCGCCATCGACTAATTCAGCTGTGATGGCTACATCACTAGCAGCATCTACTTCCATCAGTGCAGTACCATCGTTTCAGATTGGTATGGTGCCATAGTCTTCTTCACTACCATCATCGACTGGCACCATTGCAGCACGATCATATACAGACGATACATTACCATCAACTTCTTCAGCTGTTACGTCTAAGAAATCTTCAATGGAGCCATCGAACTTTTCGGCTGTGGTACCTAGAACACCATTGCCGATGTTACCTGCTTCTTTAACTCCAGGACCTACATCTCCAACAGGTCCGCCCGAGCCTTTGCCTGAACCATTACATCGTAATCAGTGTCGCTTCTGTGATACATTTACCTGTAGGCTTCCATTGTGCCAAGAATCCCTGTCGCGTATCATATTTGTGTGACAGGCGCGGTACGCAGTTCAGCCATACCGACAGTTTAGTTAGACATTCAAAGACCTGTAAAGGTGAAGTGCATTTCTCATCAGTACCTCGGTACCAGGTTTACTGCGAGTGGGTCTCTTGTGACTTTGGTGTATGTCTTTAAAAGTGTAGTTACCTATATAACCCGCCCTGCACAGTGTGTTGGTGTAATTAATGTCACGATGTATTGGCACAAGGACAACACGAGTGTGAATAGCAAGTTGCACAAAAGATATAACCTGCAAAAAAATTGCATGTATTGAAATGCATATATATTAAAGAATATTGTAATTTTTTTAGAGCATAAGCGATTGTAATAAATTAATTGAATAAGAAAATGTCTGTGATTAAAATTGTTTTATTTCGTGTTTACCTAATTTTAAAGATACAAAAATAAATTGAATTAAAAAATATTGTTTAAAATACCATTATACTATATGTACAATTGTATATAATCAAATAAAATATAATATTTTAAAATTTTACAACTTAACATTTTTATTAAAAAATTTATGTTTAGTTAAATTATACATGTAGTCAAAGTCCCGCATCATGCATGCACTGTAGCTATACCGCTGATTGGGAACATCTTTTTTTAAATAAGATCGAAAATTTCAGGTTTTTTATGTCTATAAATATATGTTTCAACGACTCGCTTGGCCTCCAGCATGCTGACATAGCCTATCCGACACCGTACAGGTGCAGATCTGCTAACATTGCTATGTGCTGACTTATGCTATCCGACACCAAGCAGGGGTGAAAACAACATGGAAGCGCATACGCATGCAGTTTCGTGACATCGTGCAGGTGCGGACCTGCTAACACTGCTATTGCCATGCAAGCACAGTTTTTTATTTATTTTAAACTCTGACGGGTGGAGGTTTTTTCTAGGAAAACAATAAAAATCCGAGACATTGAGACGCATTTATTTAAGTTTTCATAAAAAAATCTAATATTTTTTTTATAAATTTCTCGATTTTTTTGGGATTTTTTAAAAAGAAAAACGGGGAAAATTTAGGAGATAAATGCTGATTTCAAGGTGAAAATGACCGATTTTAAAGGTGAAAAGGTAAATTTCAAGGGAAAAATGTAAAATTCAAGATGATGCCCAGAGCTCCCTGAAGGCAATTTTCTTGTGGGGGTTCTTTTTTGCAGCTGGGCAAAACGGGAAATTTTTTAGGGAGGAAAAGTGAATTTTGGGTGAAATAATAAATTTCTGAAATGATTTTTTTGGGTAAAAAAAACAAGTGATTTTAGGAAAGTGGTCGATTTTTGGGTAAACTAATTGATTTCCGAAGTGATTTTTCGGTAAAAACAAGCGATTTTGTACAAAAAAAAAAACGAGAAAAAAATCTAGAAGGCGGTCAGAGCCGAGTGCTGGGACCCTGGACTTTTCATAAACCTACCAAAGCATACTACTTTAATCACATAAGGTTAGCCAAACATTTGTCGTAAATCTCCGTGATAACTGTAAAGATATTTAATCAGTGGAAATGTTACCATTTTTGACTGCACTTATCCCTGCCGACATCAGACGAGTTTGACTGTTACTCTAATTCTCACAAAGTTGTATTTTATTAGAAACTAAGCTGACAATAAGTTTAAGGTTTTATTTTAAATAACACAGTTAGGAGTTTATTTTTATTCTAGATGTAAGTAAACTAGAAATCGTTTTATAAAAATGCGTTATCTCATAAATCAATCAATTAATAATTTCGCGTATACTTGCGATATTACATGAATTCTTTCCCGAAGGAGTTCCAATTACTTTTGACACATAAATCATCGGACACATGTTTTCCAAGAAATATGATAGACGTGGAAGATTCTGCAGTGTTAATATAAATACGCAATTAATCTTCCAGCGTTCGGGGAGTAAGAAAGCGGTAAGAAACGGATGGAGAGCTCACAGCCTGACCACGTATGGAAGTTTAGTTCCCGCTTATTGTCAGGGAATAATGGGTGGAAACTTAAAAATTCTGCTTTCTTTAGTTGAAATTTGTTTATGTATTTTATGAGGTGAACAAGTTATCAAAACCTTTGCTATCCAATTAAGGCAATTTTTTTTTTTTTTTGCGAAAGAAAACTTTTTTGATCATCGATAGCATAAATTCCGTTGACCTGAGCTTACATAACGGTTCTGTTATTTGCCGTAAACATTTCACAGACGTGAAATCCTTGTCCAGTTATGCTTCTGATTTAACTAGGAAAACATTAGACAGTAATTTTGACTTTTACGATACGACACAGGTCTCACATAGGCAAGCTGTATCATTTTATAATGCTTAGATTTCTTCCGTCTGTTAAAGTTATTTCTCTGTACAGCTTACAAATTATGAGTTGGAACTAGAACCTTGCCGCCATGTTTATAAAAGGCTGTTATGAAATTAATTTGTGTGATCTCGAATATATTAACCCTTTGAGGAGTGTGCACGTATATATTTGGGGTTACGTTTATATGGAAATGTATTTGCTCTTGAAGAAGAAACTAACACTTTTTATAGTTTTACTATTTCGCTGGACGTTATCGGAATATTAGTAGTAAATCACAACTAGTCAACATTTAAGTTCCTATGAATAAAACTGCTGTTTTTAATAGTTTCCTGAAAGAACACGATGGATTGTAAAACGTGTTACATTTGTCGCAATATATTAATAGGCACACAGTCAACGCGCGACTTCATTGGCCGAGAACGAGCCAGAAATAAACGTCGCAGAGTACAGTAGGCGTGGCCAGTATACCCAGGGTAAATAAGAAGATGGTAAGTGGTAATACAGAGGACAGCGCAATATATATTGCTGTAGTGGCAAGTATAGGCAGCTCACTTAAATCTTGTCCTCAGACCCTGTAAGTTTGTGCCGTTCTCAGAGGGTTAAGGGCCCTTTATATCACATACATAAATTACGATCATGTGCATTATTTTCGAAGTCATTCTGCAAAATTTATAAGAAATAATTAAATTGAAAATAGAAATAATCAATTAAAAAATTTGACTGTGACACTTTGGTAAACCAAAATTTAAAGTACCTACAACGGGACATTATGATACAGTGTTTTCCACCGTTACTTTGTTGCCACACAACTCTGCGTCACGACCTTATCGTGGCCATACGTTCCAAAGATGGCCTCTCTTGCCCTCTGTCAATACCAGTCCCGCTAGTCAGGCCTGCCAGCCCATTATCAGCACCAAGGTCTCGACTTCTCGGCCTTGAACTTCGTCCTGCCGCTTGTTAATCAGTAAGCAGATTTAACGAACTCCTGCTTGAACTATATATGTATTTTTTTTTTCAACTTTGACATCACTTACGCATTTGCCATGCCACACTCCTACACTGGTATCATTTTAATGCAAGACATGTGACGTAAGAAATTTTCCACTAGTTATCGGCTTTCGAATCAACAGTCTGAATGCAGTGACCACGATCCTTCCATTTATTAAGGCAAATGTATAGCCGAAATTCAATATACTATTATTTTGCGAAGATACTTTTTACTTTGTTTACAATACGTGAGTTCTCACTATTAAAACAAAACACTTTTCAATTTTAATTTTTTATAGGCCTAAGTGTTACCAAAATCGTGCTTTGCTGCTTTTGCGTTACAAATTAAAAATTATACCAGTAACAAAAATGAAACATTTTTAGGTTGTTAAATTCAATTTGAAATGTAGTTAGCAAATGATATTTTATAAAAGCCACAAATAATTACAAACAGAAAACACGAATGAAATCCGACCACCAATAGTCATAACGTGGATTGTAAATTATCTTCATGACATTTTCTCAAGACTTGTAATTCCAATTTTGCTGTGACCACATTATTTTTCAGTTAACCTGGATTTTGGTAACCTTGCATGACCTTGAGGTGATATTAACTCAAAACCCTGTAGAAGTAATATTCTACAATACATGAAAAAGATTATTAGAATAAAATACTGAGAAATATTTTGTAAGATGTAAAAAATTATGTTCTTGCAGTTCGGTTGCTAAATTAATTAGTGAAATAAATAAACCTCACAATTAATTAGAAAAATACAAACGTCTGTAAAATTCTTTGTTTTACATATCTCATGCTGTATCATTCCATGTTTATTGTCATTATCTCGCAATGAGTTAAAAACTACACAGTTAATAAGTTTTGTTCATGTCGGCACAAACTTAAGAAAATAAATACAAAAATTATATTTTGCTCTTCTCCGCTACCTGCCGGAAGACAGAGAAAAGTTAAAACTTAAAACTATAAATTTTGTTAAAAAATTTTTTTATACAAAATTATACTATTAACATTTTTTTATTTAAAAAAAAAATTAACACACATCTCCAAATTAAGTAATGTTGTCAAGCTAACCTGAGGCTGATGCTGTCGGTGGTTATTATTCCAACAGTTAGTCACAGCAATTCCATTCAGCGTTGTCAAATTGATATCCTACAGTATAAATATCGTACACGTAGTCCTTCTTCGCCTATTTCCACTTCCAAAGTAACTAATGACTCCACCACCAAGTTGTCATATGGTTCGCCATAGCCATTAAAAATAGCCATGTAGTAGGCCCCAGTGCAAGTACCTCACGTGTGGTTGAATCTACAAATGAATGGAGAGATTGCTATTCCAAACTAAAACTTGTAATTTTGTCCCAGCTCAAACATTCTTCCATTAACTGGTAGGGGTTTCGAGAGAACTTGAATACTTATACATTTTTATTTAGTACGCAAATATAACACTCTAAATCCATATTAAAATACTTCATAGTCAGCCAATTTTTCAAAATACCTTTTCTATTTAGCAGCATAGTTTGCATAAAGCACGTATACTGTTATTATTTTATCGAATGTGTCCATGTAAATTTATATATTATACATAATACTTTTACTTAAATCATTCGATATTCGTCAGTCATGTGTAAACCACTAGATAATGTTATGCCACCGCATTAGCAAGCTAAGTGTGTAGAGTTTTAGAACTACATTCCATAGTTTTTCCTGTCTCTCTGTGTCTGCTCGGAGTGATAATTTATCCACTAAATTTAATATTGCCATGTATACAGCGTTAACATGTTTTCTGAGGTTTCTTACATGCTCACATTTCATTCACTGATTTCGCACATACAAACAGTTACCACGGTTCCGGATAGCGAAAAACGTGACCCAAGACTCATTTTACGATTAGTCTTGTAATTTTCGACTCACTTCTTCCATAAGCCTTATCATTCATGCAAACAAGATACGTCAAATATACCAAACCGTGAGTAACACGTTGTTCGAAAATAAATTAATTTTTCGTTCTTCAAATATCTAATGAGATTTTTAATCAAGAAAATCTGCATCTTTCAAAATAGTCTCCGTTAGCAGCGGCACATCTCTAGCAACGATTCGTGAGACTAACCCACATTCCTGAATAAAAGTGGCTCCCGTGAGACAAGCAATTCCTGAAAGGCTTTTTCCTCACTTTCCCTGTTTTTGAACACTCTGTCCTTCAAAAAATTACTTAGGTTCTGAAGAAAGTATGAAGTCTGATAGTTCTAAATGCGGAAAATATGGAGGGGCAGGATTACGTCATACTTCAGGTCATTCAACTTTACCACATACATACATGGCATCTGGCGTCTCCCAAGTACCTACTGACCAAAAATGGCTGCATTTTACAACGATGCAGATGTATTTCGTTACTGTCTGCACTGCGTGCTGTAGCGAAAACATGGTTTGCTTCAGCCTTAGATTTGGAAAGTGTTTGGCCGTTTCACTAACGTCCAACCGCTGCCTAATTCGCGTGCAGTTGTTGTAAAAGATGCAGTCATCATCACACGTCAGGATGCGAGCGAGTGTGTGAGTAATTTTGGTGATGTCAACTGTAGAAGTAATTGCTGTTTGTGACTCTCCGTCAGTTCGTGCATGTTTTCACTTCGCTTGTTTTCTGTAGACGGTCAGAAATGGTTAAACTGGAAACTCTGAACTGTCGGGAAAGCCCCGTGAGGGTGGTACTTGGACTTGCCTCCGTGCATGTCTTCCAAGCATCGTTTATACGGCCTTGAGCTGCGTCTCCTTCCTTCCTCATATCGGTGACTCGTTACCAGCACGAACATTTTTAGACCAGTGAAGCACTGCCCGTTCTGAAGTTGCGTCTGCTTCTCAAGCGCTCACGATTATTACGATTCGTTTTTTCTGCCACACACATGTTCCAGTTGAAACTCGTACAACCAAATACACGTAAAGCGCGCCGTTCCAACGTTTTACATTCGTGGCTGTAAAAGCAGCACTTTGCACGGGTTGGTGATCGCTTCTCAGGCCACATGTGCTTCAGCTATTTGTCGCCTAAAGTGTGAAGCGCTTTTGTGCCTGGCTGTCGGGACACTACACATGGGCGGAACAGACAAGCAATTTAGTGTAAGGTGCAAGCAACGGTGATTGCACAGCTGCACAGTATGTGTGTCCTACCGGCACACAGTGGGAGATCTTTTTTCGAAAAGCTGGCCAAAATTCAAATTTCCAACTCGACACATCGGCCAAACTGCTCATGAGGTATTATTGCTACAGAATCCCCGTATAGAAAACCCTTGGCTGTGATGGGAAGTTCCCTCTACCCGAGGTTTCACTCCTCTTAGAAAGTGTTCTTCGTTTGCTTTGGATGTGACTCGGTATGTTTAAGCTAAACTCCGCGCCGTACTGAAACGAACATAATTTTCGTAGAATTTGTGATAGAATTATGAAAAATGGGTGTAATTCCTAGAATTATGGAGCAGATATCACTGCGTTAATTTGTTATTAATTAATATTAAATACTTTCCAATCCCATCTAAATATACGAGTTCGTAAAAATGATTAAAATGTTGTTTTCGCGTATTTCACTGAGACTTTAATCTAAGCATTCTACACATGTTTCACCTAAGTTTCGATGTTGTGGTTTTATTTCATTATTTTGGTGACACGTATTCGCAATAACTGGCTGCTAATATGTGCTGCTCTTTTAGTATGGTCGTTTTTCGTGCATTGCTGTCAGAAACATTTCATTGCAGGATCAAGCGACGAAGAATTGATATACACTATGAAAGGAAGTATCCCTGATGCTGAAGGGTTTCCTAACTCAAGATGTAAGAACTAATCTGCAATACACGAAGAAAAAGTTGTCCGAGACACGGCGTTGCACTATAGCAATACATGCGACCGCAAGCCCTGCTTTCTCAAACACTTTTTCTAACTTGAAGATGCAATGGAAAGCAGTTTCACTCGATCTGCTGACAGTAACAGAAGATTGGGGGCTGTTTACAGTGACAGATTGTGAAGTGTGTAACGCAGTGACGTCAACAAAAGTTTTATTGCTTTTTTATACCACCAACAATTTTTTACGACATTGAAATAACACTGCCAAGAAAGATAATCGAATACTATCTTTGATGTGGAGTACCCAAGTTGCATATGTGAATTGGTTTATTTTAATTTATTTTCTATTTGTCATACAAATTGACTATTGACAAATAGCAAGTGCGTCCTGAGGGGAAAAAAATTGTTGGTAACCATAAAAATTGATTCAAGGCAAATTTGAGTTTGAATTGGGGCTGATTGTCGATCGTCCAAAGCCTGGTTACGGAAGTACAAATTATGGTACCACTATCCTACTTTTTTTTTCGAACTCGGAGGTGTCTGTATAAATCATGGGTGTAAATGAACATTTATTAAAAATATCCCACGTCTTTACAAACAATGTCAAGTGGTGATGAAATTAATAGCAACAGCTTTCAAGATTATTCTCTCGACATTGAAAGGATGCTTGTAGACAAGTATTCTTGGTAGTCCATGCCGACAAAAATACATTAATTACTATTTCATGGCACCAAAATTATGTATTTCGCTCTGTTTCCAATTGAGGAATTTCCTGGAGATTCTCAAGAGCCTCGAAATATGGATATAAATAAATATCGTGGAGAATTTTCAAGGAAATGTTACAGAATAAAGCCAATGGAAAACGTTTAGAGTTGCTTAATTATCTCTTCAGATTCTGTACTTAGCGAGGTAGTTCCAACTGAATAAAATGAAACAAATTTTTCCAGATGCCATAAAAAAGGTAGTGCCATGGACGACCAGAAATATAATAATAATGACGATAATAGTCATTCCGATTTAAATTGATGCTATTTAGATAGTCCATAATATGTGTAAACTGATGTATGTTCGTCACTCACAAATTATAATTTTGTATTTTTATTTTGTATGTTTATTATCTTATCTACATTATTATTATTTTTGTTGTTGTTAAGACTGCATATGCCAAGAAGGGTTTACCTGTTTATGTAGACAAATACCTATATTAAATGAATACAATCTTTACTATATTATAAAAATAAATATCTTGATACGTCATCTTATATGAACAGCTTTTAATTAATGATTTTTACACCAAATTCGTAAATAGTGATCTGAAGAAATCCAATAATGTCAATAAACTTTGTTCTTGTATTTTTAGCAACTTTTTGGGGGTGGGGGATCCCCCAATGTGTGGCAGTTACGTGGCTCCTGTCTATATAAATCGGGCATTATTGTTACAATTTCTCTCTCTAGAAATTAAGTGGGCTATACCAAGTTCGTTAAGGGATGGAGGTCTTAATCAAATAAAATAATTAATTATAATTTCTTTATTTTATTTACAATAACTACAGAAAAATTCTCTGAACTCAAAATCGCACAATCACTCCCTGTTCACAACTAAGTACTCCAATTTAATACAATTTAAAATTACCACAAGGAAATCAATTTATTAAATTATTAAATATCTGTCCCAATAGACAGTGTATCAACCTATTCAAATATTATAAAAAATATATGTCCAAATTGAAAGTTCGAATAGCTACAATAAAATCCGTATTACACTTCCATTCAGTCCCACCTCAGTTCAGTACATGTCCCACCAGTCGCAATGTTCAATCAAGAGTCCCCCGAGCGCCCTCACGCACAGTACGCTTCACTCGTCAGTTTCACACCCTCCTGTCCATTGACGCCACGAACACCTCGCCCGTCGTCGTCCCACAACTCCTGTCGTCGTGCACACTTCACTTCGCTCGCGCGCACTCGCCAGGCGGCCTCCGTCAGTATATATAGTGTCTTAGGTCGCCACCTATAATCTTCCCCAGTTCGCGTGTCGCAGAGGGCTGAGGCGCCAGCCAGTCTCACGAGAACATTCTTGCATCGTCTCTAAACGTATCGGAAACTCTAGCAGGCGAGAGGAGGTCTGTGACGCCAGCAAGTCTCGCCACTGTCAGCATTTACGGGATTGCCAGAAGGGGGAGTCAGGAGGCCGCGAGTGCATAGTTCCAGGAAGAGGGGAGGGCGAGGTGGGTCTCCGATTACGGCGCGGGGCATCTGAGTCGGCGCCAGCTGCTCCACGTAACACTATATTACAGTGGCAGTTGCCGGAACCTGCAATATATGCAACCAACATGAATTATTTACGCCAGTGGTTGCCTGTAGATAGGCGTTGCGGGAAATATATTTCCTACGCGCTCTGAAAGCGAGAGGTTGCATTTTCGGACATAGTTTAACAAATGCAATGTTTTTATTTCGCGCTCTCTCTCTCTCTCTCTCTCTAACACGTCTCTAAATGTAGCTAGTTAATTTACAATCGCTCGATATATCTTTCAAAATAATATTTCCAAAAAATATTTGTTTCTCTTCTGAAAGCGAATCCGGTCAACCAGTTTTATTAGACCATGATTTCTCTGTTTTCTTTTATGTCACATCTTTATACCGTTTCTCAGCTTAGTTCGGAGAAGTTGTTTCAGAGAATGTTTATGTTTCATGATCGTCTTACTTTCATGTTCGACTCGATAACGTGCATGTGGAAGTTGATTTTAATTTCTTATATCTGTTTTATGCCTAATATTTATTTTTTCGTATGACATGATTCGTAAAGACCTGAAATGCCACATATTCGATTTGTACAATGTCACCAGGTGAGAAATAAATTTCCTTGCCACCGAGAACCATACTACATCTGTACACAGAAGGTAAGCAACACCGTTATTTTATTACGTAGCTATATGCTCTCAGATACGCCCGAGCAAAAGAACAAGGTTTGACTACCCGTTGCCATACTTTACTTTTGTGCTTATCAGCGGCGCGTGGTGAACTGTTGCAAGGTAAGCCGGTGCCTGCTCACTACTGTACATTCTCGGTGCACGCAGCAGGAGCCAGTAACCACCGTGCAGCCTAGGGGGAACTGAATGCATTCCGGCCACTCACAAGCGAGCAGCAAGGGACTCACTACACGCGGAATATGGCATCAGCTGCCGAGCTACGTTTTAGTGGTGGAAGTGTAAACCAACGACGACGATTTAGAGTTTGCCCAAACCATTACTAAATCGTACAACGAAACAACGTCAAATGAGTTTGTTCGTTCGAGGGGTTTTCGTGCCATGCATATGGTCGAAAATAGTAACTGCTTTAAAAGGTCAACTGCTAGTAGCGCTAGCCAGCAAGCGATTTAGGCTTGAATGTCAGTCGGGCTTCTAATATTTTCTTTTTAATTAACAGAAGCTGTTAAATGTACGTAGAGCCAAACAAATATTTATTTGCACCAGCCAAATATTTATTTGAGGCACTTAAATAAGAACAAAATAATTTTGTTTTAACAGCAAAAAATTTTATTGCCCTTATGCAAACAATTAAATTGGTTACGCCAAAGAAACTTTGTTTGATCCAACAAAATATTTTTCTCAGTCTGGTAGTTAATTATTGTAAGGTATGCTGGTCTTCGCTCTCTATAGTTCCTTGTTGTTTGCTAGTTTACACATCATCCACTAAAACGTATTCATGCAAATGACGTCACGTCATGGATGTTAAATGGACAATGAGCACCTGTGAACGAACGCGTCCGTTGCTACAACACGTGGGCGTGAGTAAATGGCCCTTTTATTCGCCAATTATCCTAAGTTGGCTTCAACTGCAAATTCGTCCATCTCTCTAGTATTGTAGGTAAGTTTGAGTTATTTTAAATTGCATAAAAGCATATTCACCTGCTACCCTAGGTTAGTTTTGATTAATGTTAGGTAAGGATATAATGTTGAAAAATAATGGACGAAAAAATGTGCGGACGATAGTTAACAAGTCAGGTTTGCGCATTTTGAATCTAACCTATTGCAGTTAAGAAAGAAGATTGTGCATACCTGTATATTTCGTTGGGAATGACGTTTTGAACTTTTTTAACTATGATAATTATGAGGTTTTTTTTACCGTAACTGATAATACGTAGCTACAGCTACGCTGCTCACTGTATTTAATCAAATATTTTTGCAAATACAAATGACACTATACGACTAAAAACGTTTTTAGAAACATGATATGAATATTGCTTGCGAAATTTTAATGATAGTCCTAGAAAGGCACCTCAAAGATATGAGGTGTTTTTTCTGTAAAAATAAATATTTCCAAGTCTGTCTAAAGCTAAAATATTATTCTACCACTAAAATGTTTCATTTCATGATTATGAATTGAGAAAAAACTTTGGCATATTACTATATGAGATACTTCTACGCAAGATTAGGATATCACAATGACCCTCATGTAAACTACATACCAAGTCATGGGTACATATCTTGAAATCTACATTGTCCATTTACAACTTGTTTTACTCTGAGCTTTAAATATTCTCATGATGTAGTTCAAAATCACCTTTTGAGTGTTCATACGAATAATAATAGTATTCATAAACCAAAAATTACTATTGACACAATTCAGATTAATTAAACTTTATTACAAAAATGTATAAAAAGATAAATGACATACAAAAATGTTCAGGGAGTTTGTATCACAGCGTTTACCTTGCCAAGTCTGCGTGTAGAAATGCAGCACTTAAATCGATGCCTGTTGGATGCTGTCAGTTACTTGTAGTGCTCTGAAAATGGGAAGGGTAAAGAAATAAAATAAAATAATTTATTTATTTAATAATTTCATTGATTTTACATTGCATACGACAAAATAATTTATGGAAACATTAGAGACTAAATAAAAGTATTTAGCTCGTAATAAGCATGTTTAACTACCACAACTTGCTCCTGGATGTATAAATTGGCTGTATCATATAACTCATATATGATAATATCTGGTAAGACAAAATAATATTGAAAGTCTCTTCGGATTGTGTGGATATGGCAAGCTATCAGCCATTATGTTTTAAATAATATGCCTGTTTGAAAGTTAAAAAATCTGCATATTACGCAGATAACTATTATAATGTCTTCTAAAGGAGGTACTGCCTAAATTCTCAATATTTGTTAAAATATAATAACATTCTGTTCGGAAATGGTAATATTCAATTCTTCTTAATAACAGAACAATTACAGCGAAGAAACATAAGACATCTGGTAGTTAACTGAGGAAACTGCTAATGTTGCCAATATTAGTGTGTAAAGGAACTGAGGCGACAATTTCATTAAAAGGAAACTATATATTTAAGCCTTGGGGAAAAGGGCGAGAGTGCTTTACTGGAGAACCTCGGAAGCTGAACTGATGGTAATGAAGATTAAATGAAAATTCAGAACTCGTTGGAATTGCTTGGATGCGTAATAAATAGGAGCCTAGTTGACTGGTGTTGTAGAATAAAACGGCTAATAAAGAGGCGAGAAGCCCCAGAAAGATCCGATATTTACAAGCATTTTTTGGATCTTTGAACTTTTACAAATTTTGAGAAGGAATGGCGTCAGTTCCGAATCACTAAATTGGCCGACAGACCAACCAACTAAAGAGATAATAAAAACTCCCCAAGGGAAATGTTTACAGGCAGATCAAATGATTGGATTCGGATGCACTTCTTGTTAGTTATGGCTTTAAAGATCTAACACCATTTTTTTCAATTTTTCATCACTTTATGGTACAAAAGTAGTTGTCTGTAATAGAATGCTAGATGTGAGTTAACTGTACCTCCAGAGCATTTCAGCTATTCACATATACTGATTGAGAGGGAAATCTCAAACCATATATTTTGGAGAAATCTTATTCCATGATTTCCTTACTGAAGAGACTTGCACAACTGATAGTTTTATGCAATGTTATTTAATTAAAAAACAAACAATCATTTATCTTACCTCATACAGAAATACCATTTGGAGTTTTCAACTTTTACCGCGTTAGTATACAAGAAAATCTGTAGCAGATTCCGCACCTAGAATCAGTGGCTAACTGATGAGTTCTTAGATTTTTCAGGCCCAAGTGAGAACGTCATTACAAAGGAACCAGCTGATATTTCTGTTTTGAGTAAGTGGCTTTCGGATCGCAGCTACGGGAAGTGACAGAACCTATTGAGGAAACTAAAAAAACTTTGCGATGTTTTAACTCGATCACAAATAAAACGAAAATGTCTGAAGCATGAGTAATTTTCCGCTAATAACGCTTGGGAGGTAAGATATTTCATAGCGCCATAGAAAACTATTATCACCACAGGTAGTAGCAAGTGGTAGTGTTTTAAGATTTTTTTTATCTTGTTTTGTCTTTTTTGAATGTTTGAAGTTTCTACTCGGACATGTTCGAAAACCAGCAGCACAAAGAATACGTAGTTCGTACAGCATTTGTTAAATTTAATTTATTTATTGTCAAACGAAGAAACAGATACAATATAGCATTTCATATTTAGTTTGTTCATATTGCAATTGTCTTGGTCCATGACCCATTTTAAATGGAAAAATTCGAGTACAATCAAAAGCAGTAGTTACTGTGATTACATAACAATTGCCTTAACATTCGTAGAACAGTTTGATCCATCTTATTAAGTAAATTTAAAATTATATTTACGAAAAACTATAATAAATTGTACTACCTCGATCTAACATACAATGTTTTGACACCCGTAACGACTAATGGTATCCAATCAATGAGATACCTCTCTAGGGAACCATTATGAATAAACACATAACTTACTTCAGTTTAAAGTATATCTGGAAACATTTTATACATTGATGTATTTATGTAAGCGTCGCATAAAATAAATTGAGTGTTTAAATTAATTATAAGATTTTTGGGATGCAAACAATTTACTTAGGGCTATGGCAATAATATTCTCTCCCAAGGTAATTTTTCTCCATCTGTAACTTTGTCCATAGCGTCAAAATATGTTTCTTCTGGATATATTAATGTCCGCTTACTACGTGGATCAAAAAGGGCAAACTGATCATTTGCATTGTGAGTTTTTCTTTCTCTGAGGTTTTTTGAGTGATAAAAAAAATTTGTTCCAAGATCATTTAGACTTTCTAAATACGAAACTATTGATCCAGTAAGAGGTCAAACAGCAAGTGAGAAAACGAGCTTTCGGTAAACATAACATTATAATTAATAATAATTAGTATACAAAGAACGCAGCCAATGATTGCATTTAACTACCAAAAAGTTATCAAATTTAAAAAAATGTTTTAAAAAGTTTTAAAAATCACACGTAGATCTAAAAGACTAGAATAGGCCGAAGGATCTGGAATCGTCAGGTTCCGAAAACAACGCATCTTCATTCACAAACTGGTAACTTTAACTTCCATTTTTTTTTTTTACCGTGCCCAACGAGAGCTGAGAAAACTTGCGTTTGCTCCTGAATGTGATCTAAAGTTCATCCTTACGGGCGGTGGACCGTTTCCTCCTAGGTCTGACGTCCTCAGGGGTGAAAATGACGAAGTCGGAGTCGTTGGAGACAGTCGACCTCTTGTATCGAGGCAGCTCCTTGCCGCCAGGATCGACGTTTGCAAGGCTGATGCGGGAGTTCACTTCCCTGCCGATACTACAACAAAACACTGCACTTGTGTCTGTGTTCGAATTGACCACTTATTATATTAGTATTTTAGTAGCGTTCAATTCGGACGCCGTCGGTAGCCACTTGTTCATCGATTATTGCTATTTGGTAATGTGGTATTTTAGTCATTTTCGCCAATAAAAACTAAATACTAAAATACCACATACGTCATAATTTTTATCGACTAATTCGGGTCACGTGACCTTTTAGTAAACCGAAAGTGCCAATTCAAACACGGCCTGTCAGTGCTCAACCTTTCACAACTTTTTTGCTACTTTATTGCTTTAAGAGCTGTTTTCTTTCGTGCCTCGTCCAAACGTACACAGTACACATTTTTTAAAACATTTTTCAAATAATTTTTTTGAAAACTAGTTGCCAACTCTAGAGCTGAAATATTGTATATTTAGTACAGATAGTTTCATGAAACATACAAAATGTGTTACGTGGCTCCGTGTTTACAATAAACTTGAAATCTATACCTGCTTGTTAAAATTCGACATTAATTTTGCACATTCCACATTCAAGTTTCGCAAAATTTGCTCAAATTCACTTGTAGTTTTACAAAAATAATTTCGGCAACTAATTTCCAAAGAATTCTCTGTAGAAAAGGCACAAATTATTTACAGTCTATATCACTATGTTATTTCCGCCTTCAGGGTGAGAGGACGCTGGCATAATTTAAGCCGGCTATCCTAAACCGAAGGACACGCCTATCTTTCAATTTTTCAAGAAAACATCTAAGGGATGAAATAAATTTTCTTTAGCATAAAGCTACTGATACCAAACGAGTGTCAAATATGTGTGATTTCTTAACTCCGCTCTCCAGCTGTATTACTAAAGGCCGTTCAGGATTAAGCGAGCGCTTTTAAAATCAACGTTAGAAAAATTTGCCTGTACCTAAAGGCCGTTCACGGTAAAGTGAGCACATTTTGAAGCTGTTTCATCAGATATAATAACCCATAAATACATTTCATTGTGGCCTCGGACTTTTGTTTTGGGTATAGTGAATGTATACAATGGGTTTATTACTCACATGGCAGGTTTTACATTAACAAGCTGTGGAAGGATATAAATTGGTTGAAAGAAAAAAGTATCTAGGGCTTCAAAAGTGCTCACTTGAGCGTGAACAGCCTATACCTGTATATATTTTAACGGACGCACTCAAGTGCCATGCACCCAGTAAAGTTGGTAGCGAAGGAAATAAAAGAGTTTCATGGCTTAACGTTGAGTTGAAAGTGTTAGGTAAACATTTCTGATAACATTAATTATTAATTTCGCTTCCTGTTTTTTTTTTGTGCGTCTACGTGTGAGAAGTTTCAGATTTGTAAAATATTTACTTTTCTAATAATTTCATAGTTTTACTTTACCGACGCATGCATAACGTGATGCGGCCCATGACAATGTTAATTTTACATATGGCCGAAGAATACACAAGGTGCATACAAGTAGATCTTAAGCAGGGACTTCAAAAGTGCTCAGTTTATCGTGAGCAGCTTATATTAATAAACGTCTGCTTCAACTACGCTTTTACGCTCAAGAGACGTTACACCCTACCGGAATAGACTTACACTATAGGTCTTACATATCTTGCCTAGCTACTTTTTGATGAGGAATCACCTGCCGACGTTTGTCGGTAGAGTTCAGTTCCACCCTGTGTGTATGTGTGTATATAAACACACACAATGGTATTTGAATTCCTACCATAAACTTCGACGAAAGGCTCTTCAAGAAAAAATAACTTGAAAAAAGTATACAACTTACGATCAAAAATGACTTCTAAGGGCAGTACAGTCGTTGAAGTTGAGCCTGGATCACTTGTTTACTAAAAAGCACAAAGTTATTATAGAAAGTATTTAATGAGGGACAGTGCGTAATGTGTGACTGGAGATCTTCGAACACCACAAACATTTCGCTGGTATCAAATTATTCCATGTAAATCAGTATTTTAAATTTGAACCAAAATTCTACAATACCTGACACGTAGATAACACGTACGGCATCACTCAATAACTCAGTTGTGTCAATCTCGAGGCGCCAGCTACTGAGGAGGCTAAAACCCGGTGAAAATGTTTGAAAAATACTGTTGTTATGATATACTTAAACAACTGCACATAGAGCTTCTTTGTCTGTTTTTTTTCCTTCATGTAAGTGACATGCAAATGTTGAGCAAATTACGCCTTCCAATAACTTTGTTCTTATTTTCAATAACATACTGGAAAATCAAGCCCGTCAGGGAAGTGTGAATACTTTGACAGTTATTTTGAAATTCATCTCGATTAACTATTGTTACTGTCTTCAATGTTGTATACATAATTGAAATTAACTAGATTAATTTATTTCAGATGAAAAATATGATCTGAAGATGTTCTTGAATTCCGTTAAATAACACCATATGTCATAACCAACTTTCGATTTTTTTTTTTAAATTAAATGTTCAGATTTAGATAAGAAGAGATACGATTCAAATCCAGATGGGGAGGATTTACCCACCTCAGCAAATCGCAACTGGAATCACGGTAGCTTCTTGACTACTGGACTGAGCTCTGGGTTCCCAACTCGCTGATTCGAAGTAAAAATTCTATTTAAAAAAGTAAGGTTTTTTTATAGTATCAGAAGTATAAAAATTTGTGATACAAAACATGCATAGGAAACAAACAAACAAGTCATATATGGTGCGATTTTTCTAAGGTTCAATTTAGAAAGTGTTAGAAAGTGGGATGGACCTCCACGTTTTTTTTAGAAATAGTTGTTTGCGCGAATACGCGTATCTCGGTTAATAAATGATCTGCAAATACGACTTTTTGTCAGAGAATATAAAAAAAAAAGAAATTATATACCCCTGTTCTTTTACTTTTATCATATTTAGTATATTCTTGGAGAAAAAATCGTGAAAATGATCAAACATCGCATTTTTGAAGCTGGCCTATGCAGTTTCCTTAAGTGGCAAGAGAAAAGTACAACGATACGGGCTTAATTTAATTTGTGGGCTTTCATCACGTGTAATAAAACCTCACTGTTACAATCAAATTTGTACAGTACAGCGTTACGACGGAAACACTGCACGTCTTGCACGTAGGAGCGATGAGGCACTAGGCGTGCGTGTTAGTGTCGCCCGTATCGCTCCCCCGCTTCTTGACCTCGGACACGCAGGTACATAATACCCTTAAGACTCGGCCTCACACGTCCTGTTGAATTATTGGTTCTAGCTTATTTCAGTTGTATACCGACACTTATTACGGAACTAATACTATACAATCATGACGATATACGTTACGCTGAAGTACAAACATAAATTCCGAAAATTCGTTAAGTAGTCATGCCGTATTTTTTCGAGAGTTATGGACATATTAATGCCATTTTACAATCACCATATCACATGTGGATGAAGTTTGACGACTAAATTTGAAGAGGATTGTCAATTGTGATAATGCTATAGTATAGGCTGTTCACACACTTTTGAAAGCCCTACCTAAGTTCTACTTGTTTGCACGTTGTGTATTCTTCCGCCTTATGCAAAATTAACATTGCCACGGGCCTCATAATTTTATTCATGCGTCGGTCAAATGAAAATGTGAAATTATTACGAAAATAAATACTTCACAAACCTGCTCATTTTTACACTTCGGTGTATTAAAAAAAAAAAAAAAAAGCGACAGAAATAATTTTAAGTTATCACAAACAGTTACCTAACACTTTTGATTCAAAGTTAAGATGTGGAACTACTTCCCATCCATCGTTACCAACTTTACTGAGCGAATGTCACTCAGTGCGCCCATTAAATATGTGCATGCGGTGGCAGTGACTTTTTTCTAAGTTTCATTTCTAAAGTGCTCACTTTATTGTGAACAGTCTTTAACAAATATTTGGTTATTTCACAGAAAAGGAAGATATGGCATATAAATCGAAAATTGAACATGGCGGGTGAAGTCAAGCCTTAAGAGCTACCCAATTATCCTGATCATCGGCGGGGCGGGCGGCGGAAGCGTGTGGTGTCTCACCTGTGCTCGGCGGAGAGGTCGGCTTTGACTGTGATGTCGCGAGGCCGGCTGAAGTCGCACTCCAGCGTGAAGGCGGCGTCTCCTGGCATGATGAGCTCGTCGTCGTGCTGGATCACCACCACGTTAGAGTACACGTCGTCCTCCTGCCGACACAAGCGATGCCGCCGGTCACAACCACATGAACTGGAAAAGTCTTCCAACAGATTATCCTGTTTGGATCAATCTCACTAATATCCTTTGGTGCAGGCTCCTTCTCGACATGAGACCTTCTGAAGAAACACATTTCCAAAAAACCACTAACTGCTTTAGCAGTTATTCCCTGAAGACCAAAACAGTACAAAAAAGATAACAAAATATAACTCTCTTGTATATCAAGGATCTTAACTGTCCAAGACCTATCATCTTTATTGAAATCCTTAGTAAAAGACACAATATTACGATAAATCTTCCTCGGGTAATAACCAGAAGAACGAATTGGCCTCCATGTCAGAATGAAATCTGCAAAAACACATCATCAATACTGTTAATAATCGTAAAAATTAATATAATATGCAAAAAGGAATTAAAATATTAATACAACACAGATACATACCTCAAAACAAGGTAATAACATAAAAAAAAAACTAAAACAGAAAAGTCCAGGATCAACCCGCACCTACTACTTTAATCTACTCGGTCGGCATTTAACATGCGAATGGTGAAACTCCGCGGCAGCGCTCCGTATCTCTATTCCCTGCCGCTATGTGTTGGGACCTTATTACCAGATGTACTTCCGGACCCCACAAAGCCGCCACTTCCGGGCGATAAACAACTGCCACTTCCAGGCGATAAACAACTTCCGGTTACAACCAAGCGCAATGCACTATCGCAACTGATAACAACATCCTGTTACATGCAACACACGCACAAGTGCAAACATGTCGGCCATCACAAGCGCTTTACATTTCTATTCAAATAAAAGTATCTTACTTCAGGTTGTCCACCTACATGGAAAACAGGGGAAATGTTACGGAATTTCATGTGACGGAAATTTCAGAGAATTTTCACCTGGGTCAGGGAAAATGGAAAATGTAAATAATTGCTACTCTGCAAAAGTTGTCAGCTGTGAGAAAACCGAATAATGTTGTTGCGGGCATATGTGTTTTAAAATCTCAATTTTGAAGTTTGTGAACTCGCAATAGTACATTTTTTCCGCGGGACATAGGGCCTATAAGTACAAAATGAAGTATTTGCATGTTTGTAACAAGCACTCGTGGAAAGGCAATACCTGTGTCTCGCGAGTAATATCGATGAGCGAATAAAATGTTGGCCCTGCTTGCTTGGTCTGTTGCAGTATCATTTAATTCAGCTTCACTGATAGCATATTTGTTCTGTCGGTGGTGGAAAAATATGGTATTGGAAAGTTTCGGTCCTGGAAATACGTCAGAGAAAATGGTAAGGTTCTGTCTAGTAAACGGAAAAAGTCAGGGAATTCCAAGATGGAATTACAGTCAGTTGGAATTTCGAGTTATTGAAGAAATTACTTATTCTTGTTTGATTTCTCATTCGTCATGAAGAGCAGTAAGTTTTGCAAAATGTATTTATAAATTTTAACCAATTGTTTCAAGATCTTTTGTTTTAAGAACCGATGACAATGCTGAGATAGAATCGGACATATTTTAAATTTAAGAGGCGTCCCGTGTAAATTTCTAAAAGAGGATATATTGAACGACCAATCAAACCTTTACTCACATTTATAAAATTACGATTAAAATAATTAAGTTAAAGTGAACAGTTTTACTACACTGCGTAGGAGGGCGGTGATCATTTTTTGTTTCATATTCGCATCTTCACACCTAACTCTCGCTGGTTTCGAACATAAAATCAAGAACATAATTTTAAATATAGTCCATTAACGCTTTATTCCAGCTTCTCTCGAGTCCTGCTAAAGTTATACTTCCAGGATATTCATCCGCCTCGTGCGAACAAAGCTTAGCCAAGTCTAGAAGATTACACCAAAGGGACAACGAACCGCATTCGTGCTCACTCAGCTTAATAATATTTTGCTTGAAATCTATTTCTCACTAGGCATTACCTACACGCATATTTTCTCGCTGTTTTTATTAGTATTCATTATAAATGACATACTATAATTTAAAGATAATATATAAATTAAATTAAATTTAACTAAAAATTAAATACATATTTATCTTAAAACGTAAGTATAAAACATTTGTGATACATTACAGATATAGAAACCAACCAAACACGTCATATATGTTGTTATTTTTTAAAGGTTTTATTCAAAAAGTGTGAAAGAACTGAGAATAGACTATACTTAATATATTCAGATTGAGTTGGTTTCACTGACAAGATATCTGAATTTTGGTAACTATCATAATGCAAGCAATATTTGATCAAATGTATAACCTAGTTTTCGATTTAAGAACTGCAAGATGTTTGCTAAAAATTACTGATATGAACTAGAAAATCAGTACACATACTAAATAACTGTCTTAAAATTAGAATGCTACTTCTTATCTACAACTCTGTGATACCGAAATTTATATATTGGAGAAAAAAAAAAAAACTTTTAAAATCTTTTGCTTAGGTATACGTTTTTGCCTTGTACTTTGGAGTGCCCGTCTACACGAAGACTCGTTAGAAAGGCTTAAGAATTATAAATAACTGTACAAATTAAAAGTTTATGAGACTGTGTTGGCTGCGATCGAGTAGAATACCAAGATGTTTTTATAAAAATTACAACATAACGAACTCCAAATCCTATTTATGAAAACATCACGCACGTATTTTTTAAATAATAATAAATATTTTATTAGTAACCTGATCGCGGCACCTGAAAGAATGGAAGAACAACCGGCAGAAGGTGGCATTATACAGAAAATTTGAGATTTATAAATCTACGTCTGTCAGGTGTAAAACAATAAATAGTTGCTCAATTTATCCAACGTAACGAAACATTTGTATGAACACGGTAATTTATAGGCCTTAACAGTATGCTATTTTCTATTAACGTATAATACCGTGCACCAACACACTTCGAAGTAATAAACTTTTTTTTTTCGTCTATGAGAATTAACGGTGCCCATCTTCAGCAGTCTGGAAAGATTACAAGCCGAGAGCGCAAATTTTAATGATTAGAAATATTCAACAAAAATTAGAGTCACTAAGTTAAAGGCTGTTCACGATAAAGTGAGCACTTTTGAAATCAACATTATAAAAAAAGTAACTATCCCTACCTGCATATATTTTAATGGGTGAACTGAGTTGGCATGCGCCCAGTGAAGTTGGTGATGTAGAATGGAAAGTAGTTCCATATCTTAATGTCGAATAAAAAGTGTCAGGTAACCAGTTGTGATAGCTTAAATTAATTCTTCCACTTTCCGTTTTTTTAAATGCATCGCAGTGTGAAAATGAGCAGATTTTCAAAAACAGTTTCTTTTGTAATAAGCAAGTGCAACACTTGACCGACGCATGAATAAAGTGACGAGGCCCATGGCGATGATAATTTTGCATTAGGCGGAAGAATACACAATGTGTATACAAGTGAATCTTAAGAAGGGCTTTCAAAAGTGCTCATTTTACCTTGAACAGCCTATAGTTTGCAGCCCGACAAACCAAAGTCATTGAGCCGGCGGTAAGCTGCCGTGTTTATGCTTGAGCTGGGCTTCGGGTCCCCAGATTTATACTTCACCACTGTTACGTTCTTAGTAATCTTACGTTGGCGGGGGACTGAAGCTCCCCACTAGTCTCCCGACTGGCGTGTTGTAGTGTAGTCTCTCATCATTGCCGAAGCTCAGAGCGGGGGGTGTGCTCGGGCCCTTGTGAGGGCCCTTATACCACCCATTCGGTTGCAGCAGTTGTATCTCTCTGCGGGCTGAGGAAGTTTCCCTCTCCAGACCGCAAAGAACACATAGCCCAGAGGTCAGGACGCCCTGCACGTCCCGGCGCAACTCAGACAGCCCGCCAGTCAGACCAGCAAAGCCGCGGTTCCCTAACCCTGTCCTTCCCTGCCTGTGGGGGGTTGGTGGGTGGCAAACATTTAACTGAGTGCCCAAGTTTTTATTAAAGTAACGGTTTCAATTTTGAAAATACAGGTCTTGTGAAATTAAATATTAACAAGGCTGGCATATGGTTTCGAAGAATCCATATGCCTGCAGTAGATTTAATTTTTTTTTTTTTTTTGAAGTCATTAATTAAGCCAATATTCACGTGAAGTTAATTTCAAGGTTCGTGAGTTCTGCTTGCCATGAATTGCGAAATGGTAGGGTGAAGTGTGAGATGGTAATTAGTGATTTTAAATTTATATTTATATTTCCATTTAGGAGAAAAATTATTAAGTTAATTATAACAATCGGCGCGAAATAGGCTCAAATTGCAGCTGAATGAGAAGGAGCTAATGCTGGATGCGTGTTGTTATGTTTTGGTGGGGTGGGGAGATGTGCGCAGCTCCGATGATGATTGAGAAGTGTACTGGAAACAGCCACGGGGAAGTAGTTTTGTTAAAAGTTTGCGAATTTCCGTCCCGGACTGATCAGAGAATTTCCTCGCTCTGCCGAGGTTTTAATGTGTTATTTGCAGTTTCTTTTACTGTGTTAATTTCGGCATTTTAGGTCTTTTTAAGTGGTTACGCGTGTCTGGTTGGTACTGCCCTATCCTTTTGAGTACGGGGTTTGGGTGTGTTAATAATTTATCATAGAATTTATTGTTTTGAGAATGGAATTTATTGCCTATGTAAGGTACTTTAAGTGCGTCGTGAATGTCGCAAATGCGTGTACGCGGCGGTGCATTTGTTATTATTTTTAAATATTTATTCTGGACGACTTGAAGTTGTTTAATTAATGTTTTAGATGCGGTTCCCCATACTTCATTTCCATACATCATGGCTGAGCGGATTTGAGAGGTATATATTAAAAGTTTTAGCCGTTTAGGAGCCGAGGCGATTTTAGTAGAGGGTAAATTAAGGGGATTTTTCCTAGAGCTTTTTTCCTTGTTTCTTTTAAGTGTGCGGACAATTTTAATTTATTATCTATTGTTAAGCCTAAATATTTAGCTGTGTCTGAGTAGGGAATGTCTACATTATTGTATTTTAATGGTTTAATTTCAGTCTGTTTCCTGCGCGTGATAATGAGTGCTTGACTTTTTTCTGCATTAATTTTAATTTTCCATCGGTTATACCACTGACTCAGCTCGTTTAGTTGGCACTGTGCAAACAAATGTGCATATTTTATATGCTTATCTTTTGAATAGAAGAGGGTGTCGTCAGCATACATCTGTAGGGTGCAGTAAGTGCTGGGGATATCGGCAGTGTAAATATTATATAGAAATGGGGATATAACGGAGCCTTGAGGTACGCCTACAGTTAGGGGACGGTGGGAGGAGTTTGCGCCTTCTAAATTTACAAAGAATTTTCTGTTGGTGAAGTAGTTATTTATGAGGTGGATGTAGCAATCGGGAAATTTAAAATTTATGAGTTTTTGAATCAGGCCAGGTATCCAAACCTTGTCGAAAGCTTTAGCCACATCCAGGAATACAGCTATTGAATATTGTTTATTTATGCGTGAAGTTTTTATTACTTCTGTAACAAAAGTGGTTAGCGCGTGAGTTGTTGAGTGGCCTGCCCTAAAACCGAACTGCCTTTGCGGAATAATGTGTTTTTTAATAGCATGGGAGTTTAATCTAGCTAAGAGAATTCTTTCAAAAACTTTGCTTAGAGAGCTGAGTAGCGATATGGGCCTCCGGTTTGCAGGTAATTGTGGGTCCTTGCCTGGTTTAGGGATAGTGATCACTTTTGCCAATTTCCATGCAGGTGGGAAGTGGTTGAATTTTAGTATGGCGTTTAGGATATCCAGTATAAGACAGAGGGCTTCGTATGGGAGGTTTTTAATAGTTTGGTTGTTTATTTTGTCTGGGCCTGGCGCTTTTTTAGGGTGTAGGTTTTTAATGGTAGTTATTAATTCTGGCATGGTTATTAATTCCGGTTCCTTTTTTGGTTTTTTATTTAGAAATTTCTGTGTGGTTGTTATAACATCTCTGGTAAAATTTATGTCTCCGAGGTCCTCATTCGGAGTGAATTGGTTTTCCAAAGAATTTGCTATAGTTTCTGCTTTAGTTTGGGGGTCGTAAGCTAGTCCTGTTGGGGAGAGGGTAGGTGTAGATTGAGTTTTCTTGCTAGAACCTCGGAGCACTCTGGATATCCGCCAGAATTGGTTTATGTTGTCTGAAAGTTCGGTAACAAAATTTTCCCATTTTGTTATTTTTTGTGTATCTAATTTGATTTTAAATTGTTTTTTCAGCTTGTTGTATTTAGCTTTATTTGCTTCTGTCCTGTTGCGTTGGAATACATGTCTAGCTTGTCGTTTTTCGCCAAGTAGCATGTCTATGTCTGGGAAATTTTGCTTTAAAAATTCTTGCCTGTTTAAAAATTGTGTGTGTTTTGCTAATTGGGTTTTTTAAAGTATTTTCCAGGATTTCTATAGCTGGATCGATATCAATTTTGTCGCGGATCGTTAGGTGTTGTTCTGTAAATATTTCCGCCAGTTCACTTTTAAAACCTTCCCAGTTAGTTACCGGGATTTTTGCTAAGATGGTTTCTGGGTGTTGAAGTGATTTTGTGCTGATTTTGCATAGAACTGGCATGTGATCTGAGTCTAGTTCGGTTAGGGTTGTAAGTTCTGTAAATAAATTTGGTAGGTTAGTAATAACTATGTCAAGCACATCCGGATTATGTCTGTGATTTGCAGGAAAGAAGGTAGGTGAGTCGGGGGCCTGAATAATATAGCTGTGGAGCTGCGCGTGGTTTTGTAATATGTTACCACTAGTATTATTAATTCTACTGTGCCAATCAGTATGTTTTGCGTTTAAGTCGCCTGCAATAATGAAGGGGTAGGGCTGGTTTATTAATTTATCGAGATCCGTGGTTAATAGTTTCGCTCGGGGCGCTAGGTAGGCAGAGATGACGGTTATATGGCCGGAGTTTGTGTTTATATTGATTGTGGTGGTTTCTATGTTTTCACAGTCGGGGTCCTTATTTACGTGATGTTGGATTTTGTTATGAACTAGTATTAAGGTACCTCCGCCTGCTCGTACTCTGTCCGTACGGTATGTAATGTAGTTTTTAATGGCAAAACGACGACGTGGTTTCAGTCTGGTTTCTTGTATTAACGCGATTTCTATCCCGTATGTCTCCAGCACTCGCTCCAACTCGTAAAGCTGTGTGAAAATACCGTTACTGTTCCAGTACAACAGGGATAGGGATCCGGAAGCTTGCAGGGATTGTGGGTCCATTTAGGGCATCTGCTCCGCAAAAGTCATGAGCGCCTCCATGAGGAGCATGGACTTGGTTTGTGGGTCTGGGTGGGTGTTTGCTACTATCATGTAGCCGCGGAAATGGCTCATGATGGCCAGGAAATTTGCCTCTTTTAGGAACCTCATGAGGTCCATGAGGTCCTTCATGGTGCTTCCCAGGTCGCCAGGAGCCGATGGGGCGGAGCTGGGGACAGGTGCGGGGGTTTGCCGGCTGGGTGGGGCGGTTGGCATCTGTAAGGTTTCGTGGTCTAGGGGCACCTGCGTGGCGTGTGTTGGGATTGAAAGGTGGCGGACGGGGCCTCTGGCTGCCTGTGCGTAGGAGGCTTGCGGGGGAAGAGATTTTGCGTCAAGGAGTTTAGGATATTGCGAGATATTCCTAGGTGGAACTTGTGGGGCAGACGTCGTTGCCATTGGTGTATTCATTCTTGATTGCATTTTTTTAAATGCCGTTTGCTGTCGCTGCTGCACGATTGCTAGTAATTTAGGACAGTCTTTTGAGTTGGCAAGGTGGTCGCCATTGCAGTTTACGCATTTCGGTGCAGCAGCTATCTGGGGACAGGCATCCAGAGTGTGTGACCCGGTGCAGTGTGGGCATACTACTTTCAGTTTGCAGTAGTTTTTTGTGTGGTCCAGGGCCTGGCAGAGCTTGCATTGAGCAACGTCACTGAGCTTCCTCTGGTACTGGCGGGGATGAACAACTGTCGTGTTAAGCCGGGTTACTGATATAAGAGGGTCGAGAGTGTCATTTTTAGCTGCAGTGACGCAGAAGCGGTTCTGTGGTACGAGCTGGAATTGGGAAGGGTCTTGATCGGTTTGTTTTTTGTACTTAAACTGGTACACTTCAGTTACCTGGTACCCGCGCAGTGTGAGCTCCTCTGCGATGGTATTTGGGTCCGTGTCTGCCGGCAGATCAAACACGACCTTCTGGGGTGGATCGATGTTAGTGCTGTATGTGAAATAAGGGATGCCAGTGTTTTTGAGCATGTTTGTCGCTGCCTCATATTTTTGTAGGTCGGTTGCAACAATGTGCAGACCGTTCCTGGCCATGCTGATGGTAAAACCAGAGGGATGGATAGTTCGGAGCTGCCGAACTAGGAAAGCGTACCTGCCTGTGTCACGCACCACGAGGCGGAAAGTAGGTTTTCTGAGTTTCGCATTGTTGCGAAGGGTCAGGTTAACATTTGGTGGTTGGCTTGAAGAGCCGGGGGTCGAGGTGGAAGCCACTTGCTCCCTCAAAATGGCGTACCGGTTTCGAACCGGAATGTTAGGCTGCACGTCCAGTGCCGTGCCAGTGGAACATTTTGCCTGTTGGCTGGACTCACCCAGGGTTTGATGTTCGTATTCGATGTTTTCCTTAGCTTGGCGTTTACTTATTTGGGATCGAAGAGCGGCTCTGGCATCCTCCGAGTTTTCATAAGAGTTGCGCCTTTTCAGGTTGCTACCCTGCAGCTCAAATTCAAAATCCATTTCTGAGGAAGAGAGGGGAAAAGTGGAATTAACTTCCCGGCTGGAAAAAACAGAAGACCTATTGTTCAGGTTCGGTTCGTATAATTCAGCACCAGGTGCTGTGTTTTTCACATGACGATGTATATCGTCAGTCTCATTGGGGGGCCCAACCCCCTCCACCGAGCTACGCCCGTCCAGGACCCGGAGAATTAAAAAAAAAAAAAAAAAAAAAAAAAGGGGGGGGGGAGGGAGTGTACTAGGAAAGTAACGGTAAGAAGATAGAATTAAATATACCTATTCGCTGCAAGAGAGTCTGTCGCCGCTGACCCCCAAGGGGCTAGGCTCGAGATGACTGTTAGGTTTTGAGACCCAACCGCCGACGAGCAGACACTCACAAGTCGCGAAAGCTATACAAACCTACAGTGGCAGGCCCAACTCCTTACTCCTTGAAGACACGTCCTAACTCGTCGATACCAGGATCACGAGTCGTCTGCTGTCTGCGTCTGCGGCCGTTGTAGTGTAGTGATGTCTGTAGAATATGTTATAAGCTGTTGGCTAGTAGTTAGTTAAACTCGCGTGTAGTATGTCGGTGAGCCCCTACAACTAGTGATGGGATAATCGCATAGTTTTGTACTTTGAATGAATCGATTACGATCATTATTTTAATCGAATAAATAATCGTTAAAAGTAATCGATTGTCTTATTCTAATCCATACATATATTGACTGCAAATACTGTATATTTCTATAAATTTCCTTAAAACTAATATCACCAAAAAAAAATGTTCTGTTTATTTTTAATAACTTCTGCTATTTTGGAAATTTGTTTCAAAATTATATTTTTAATATATGTGAAACATGTAGGGGTGTCTGCAATATTTTGTTTTGTTTTAGTATAAACAGCTGGAAATCGTGAATAATTGAATATTGTTTTAAAATAATCGATGAATAGATTACAATTAAATAATCGAATAATCGATTATTTTTCTAGCGATTATCCCATCACCACCTCATAGACTAAAGATGAGGTAGACCACCGCTAATTCGTCTTCTGCGCATGTACCCTACATTGACCTATCCCATAGGAACACAACTATCACACAGTCACATGGTCAACAGTTATGAATGTGTCGTTTATATCTTAATTTTAAAATGACAATCACTATTATATTAATAAAATGCTTTAAACAGTTTGAATGTGGTAGAAAATGACATTACATATTGGTTAGAGGAAGTATAAAATCATCTCAAAAGCACCTGTTCACTAAACAGCGTTCTAATCCCAAACCCAATCGGCGCCATTTTTGTAAGCTCTGTTGGCAGAAATGCTCTTCAATGTTGGGACGTGGAGACTGTTTGTGCGCAGCCAGCGAGATCGATCTACCTGATCTTTAGTCTATGCGCTACCTACAACCCAAGCGACCAGCCTTCGGTTCTGCGGCTTTGCTAGCTAGAGTCTGGACCCCCCCCCCCTCCTCCAGGAACAACGTGCCGCTGGTCCTTCGCCTCTTCCAGTCTTACGGGGGTGTAGGTACAAGGAGCGCACGCACGTGTTTGGTGTGGCACTGGCTGAGCGGGATGCGGAGCGAGAAGTCCCTGCCGGAGCGCGGGTCCAGGAAGCAGGGCGTGTCCTTCTTGTTGTAGCTTCCCCTCGTGTAGATCACGCCTCCGAAGTCCTCCTGCGTCCTCACGTCAACCTGAAACCACGCAACATACTCTCCCTCATCCTGGTGACAGATCCAAGAGGGGAAAAGGGGAAGGGGGGCTGTGCAGGCTTCAGCCTCTTCCTTCCACCTTGATTTCTCACGATAAAGTGAGATTGTTCTTGAAACCAAGTAGTTTACAAACTTGCTCAATTTTACACTTCGGCGCAATAAAAAATCGAACGGAATAATTTTAGTTATCACAAATTGTTACCTAATATTTTTTATTCGAAGTTAATGTATAGAACTACTTTCCATCTATCGTTACCAACTTTACTGGGTGCATGTCACTCAGTGCGTCCGTTAAAATGTATGCAGGTAGGGGCAGTGACATTTTTCTAAGGTTGATTTCAGAAATGCTCACTTTATCGCGAACAGCCTTTAGTGTTGCGCACACGTTTACAGGATGTACTGACCTGCATGTAGTCGGCTCCGCAGCGCAGGTTGACGTGGCGGTACCCAGTCCCGGAATCGCCCAGGTCCATCTGCGAGCCCACCTCCTGCTGCCACAGCTCTGGAACCAGGAAGGCGGGGGTTAGAGATCACTTACACCACTCCTGCGTGCGCCCGGGCACAGTAGGGTTACCAACTCTTTCAGATTCACCATCAGGGACTCTTCCGACGACTCGGCGCATTACGTATGACTGGAGACCTGCAAAATTGGCGTTATTATTTGGGGACACGTTAAACTTCAAACACGTGTACCTTTGCAATAAGTTTGCCATTGGACTATACTATATTTGACACGCCCTGTGTAACTTTGAACCAGTAAATGAATACTTCACGATTGTGTGGTCCAAATCACGTGCAGTCTAGTCAAAATGGGAGTGACTTCACATCTATGCAGCAGCCAATGGAGAAAACGACGCCGGCTCGAGAATATACAGCACTGTTAAGTTTAGTCTGATGCCAAATAATAACGCGAATGTTGCAGGTCTCTACGTATGACCCAAAAAAATTATAAAGATAAATTTATTGCTAAAAAATAATAATAGTTTGAAATACTGTCTATAATATGCAAAAGTCAGTGTTATACATCAGTCGACTTTTTTTTCTTAACATAAGCAAAAACAAAATGTTAGTAACAAATGTAAGTAACCATTCAGTGTGATTTTAATTTCTGATTTAATCGGCTTTGAAAGAGACGACACCAACATACTCTTGTAGAAACTAAACTGGACACATCTCGGCAAGCGCAACTTGCACGAATGCACTAGTTGACGAATGCCACCTCCTGTTGAAGTTATTTATTGTATATGCTGTTCACGGTAAAATGAGCAATTTTGAAAACCCATGCGATATTTGACCAATTTCACGAATTTTTATCTCCAAGAATACACTTAATATGACTAATGTAAAAATAATAGGGGTATTGATAATTTTTTTTTTATCTTATCTGCCAAAAAGTCGTATTTGCAGAACATTTATTTACCGAGATACACGTATTCTCGCAAACAACTATTTAACAAAAAAACGCGCGGGTCCATCCCACTCTTAACATCTTGTCTACACGGAGGTCACAAGGGCGGAGCAAGTTGTTCAGAGAAACAGGGGAGGAGAAGGAATCGGCCACGGCCTGTTGTATGGAAATATCGCGGTATTCGTTCTTCATTTAAATATTTAAACGAGTGCAGAATTAAATAGCTATCTTCTTATTTTATGCATTAATGTAAGTGTAACATATACAGAGTGTTGCAAAATTGAATGATAATATTTCGGGGAAACGTTACTCACATCTGGAAGACGAAAAAATGTTATATGAACATGGTCCTCCAATACTTCGTTTCTTTATTAAAACCCGTAATACATAAAGTACTGTGTATGGCCCACGGGTTGGATCATGTTACTGTGTGATGCCATCGTAGCGTTCGTTTGCATGATACACGACATCTCACACTATGACACTACACCTGGAACAATAGGAAATGTACAGGAATTAGTTACACATGTGTGAAAGCTTATCGTTGGCACTAAAGGAAATGTTCAAAATGCCCTCCATCAACCGTTGCATGGACACCTGGCTGCGTTGATAAATCCCTGGAAAATTCCTGATTGTTTCTTAATCCGCCACAATACGGTTAGCGAGGGGGCCCACATCGTCCACTGGGGTTGCATACACAAGTGCCTTTAAATGTCCCCACAAATAAAAGCATAGTGGATCCTCATCAGCCGCGATGGCATTCCACAGTAACATGATCCACCCCGCGGGCCATACACTGCACGTTATGTATTGCGGGCTGTAGTAAAGAAACGAAGCGTTTGCGGACCAATTTTCATATAACAATTTTTTTCATCCTTCAGATGTGAGGAACGTTTCCTCGAAGTACTGTCGTGCAATTTTGCAAGATTCTGTATATTGTTCGAGGCAGTTCCATAATGTAGCTTGACTGAAGCACGAACACAAGTCACTAGGACATATTGCACAGGAAGACTACCCGTACACAAGAATAATCACTGCCAAATATAAAAATACATTTTGACATTCGCCTACACTCCATTGTGCTAATTACTGTTCACGGTACAGTAAGCATGTTTCTAATCAATTATTGAAAAGAAAATTACTGCTTATAGCAACATATATGCAACAGTACACTCTGAAACTAAGGGTTCCGGTTAAGTTGGCAGCAACTTAATAGAAATAGTTCGAAGACTTGGCGTTCTAGTGCAAGTGTAATATTTAGATTTTTGGGTACTGTTGTCAGTGTTTCTTGTTTTATACATATACATACAGGACCATACATTTGCATATTACCGACACATTTACTTCCCTAAAAATTCTACGGTTTCTCTTGGATGGCGCATGAATAAACTGTCATGGCCCATTGCAATGATAATTTTATACATGGCGGAAGGATAAAAAATAGAGAGGTAAAACTAGATCAATAGTGCGGCTTTCAAAAATGTCCAATTAACGGTGAACAGCCAATACAAGCTGCACGTCTTAAAATTAGGCTGCGTGTAGCGCTGGCAACAGTGGGTACAGCTACGCGATGGCGAGCACCCTGGTCCAGGCGATGCTGGATAAGTGTCTCAGGCGGTCAGCGCATGACGCCAGTCCGCATTCCTCCGCATCGGTAACATAGCGCCGACATGTCAGCCGGGGCCGATTATTAGCCAGGGTCGCCGCCGAGCAACTCGTCCAGGAATGCTGCTCCTCGGCGGGCTCCCTCATTGGTCGGCTCGCTCGCTGTCTGTGTGGGCGGGCGGTCATCCGTGCCACCTCCCCAACTCCTTCCGAGATCGCCATTTCTCACGTTTCATACCTACGGCTAACAGGCACGAATGTAGCGCGCGAGTTTCTGTCGCGAACCGCGCAGCCTAGAAACCTCTCGACTCCTTTAAGAGTGGGATGGACCCCCGCGTCCAACGGTCAAGAAGCGAGGGAGCGATACGGGCGACACTAACACGCACGCCTAGCGCCTCATCGCTCTTACGCGCAAGGTGTGCAGTGTTTCCGCCGTAACGCTGTACTGTGCAAATTAAATCTGTAACAGTGGGGTTTTATTACACGCGATGAAAGCCCGCAGATTAGACTTCGCCCGTATATCTTTGTAATCTTCTCTTGCCACTTAAGGAAACTTAAAAAATGCAATATTTGACCACTTTCACGAATTTTTCTCCAAGAATACACTTAATATGACCAGAGTAAAAAAAAATCCGGGCAAAGATAATTGTTTCGCCTTGCGTGTACGGGCGATGGGGCACTGTGCGCCCTTTATATTGTCGCCCGTAACGCCATGCCTCGAACGCGAAGAAAAGAAATATCAGGCTCCCATGTAGACCTACTCTTAACGCTGACTGATATGTAACCAAACAGATTACGGTATTGCTGTTCCACGCGAAACTTCACTTATGCCCTTATTTCACTCTTATTATGTGTACTCCTTGGCTCATAAGGACACTGAGGAGAATGTGATCCGACTATGCTTCACCCGCTCCACGAATCCAGAGCCGCGCCGTAACTATCGGATTATCCGGTACCACAGAGGCCTGTCGTCCTCCATTCTTGTTATTCCCGTTCATAAGAGACGAGAATAATACTTCACTATTTGCACACGTTATTTTTCAGGTTCCCTTGCTGCATGATTGGCAACGTCGCATTTCAGTTATAGGCTGTTCACGGTAAAGTGAGCACTTTTTAAGGCCCTTATAAATGTTTTCTTTCATCCAATTTCCATCTTCCAGCTGCTTTTCAATATAAACATTGCAATGTGACCAATAAAAACAGTGTATATATTTCACCACCATCAAAATTCAATGCCTGAGGCTGCAATAAGATATATTTATTACCTGTTAATGCCTGTTGGGAGGGCCTTAAAAATTACTCACTTTATCGTGAACAGCCTATATCTACATACACTCACGCCAAAGTCATGACCAGTAACCTATTATAATTTTTTTAAATTTTTAACTGCTTTTCCATTTCCTAATGGTTGCCTTTGTGATCGCTTATTTTTATTCCCGACTGTATTTCCACGGACCTCTCTATGAACTTCACCGAATCGCATCGCTTTCATTACAACTTCTATCCTCGTCGGCAGAGTCAGTCATCTCTTCAAACGCCGACGCAGGGACCCATGTATAGCCTTCTTAGACCATCTCTTCTGTCAAATATGCTGAAACTACCAGATATATTGTAAATATCGATTCGCGAAGCGATCTATCGCAATCAGCTGTACATACCTCAGGATATAGTACCATACATATTTCTTTCAGTTCGTACTGTATGAACTGTACTATATATGTTTTTTATTTATTTTGCTAACAACTGTGTACTGAAAACAGAAAGCTGTAATTTAATGCATGTGTTATGTTATTTTATTATACATGCATAGTATGTGACTCGTACTATATGCGTTTTTTTTAGCGAGGTGGCGCAGTGGTAACTCACTGGACTCTCGTTCGGGAGGACCCAGGTTCGATTCCCGGTCCGGACATCCTGATTTCGATTTTCCGTGGCTTCCCCAAATCACTCCAGGCGAATCCTGGGATTGGTCCCAAACAAAGGCCATGGCCGATTCCTTCCCTATCCTTCCTCAATCCATCCTCACTGTGGATCTTGCACCGTCTCTAATGACCTCGCTGTCGACGAGACGTTAAGCCCAACTACCTACCCTACCTGTATGTGTTTTTCATTTATTTTACTGACAACTGTGTACCGAAAACAGAAAATCGTAATGTAAATTATTTGTGATGCTATTATTTTATGTAAACCTATTATGTTACTTACTGTATTATGAACATGGTTCTTGCTGGCAAGTTATACAACATGCAAATGCCTGGTTAATAGTTAATAAATTAGATCAAAGGTGTGCATACTCCTCTGTGGCACTTACATTTTTGCAGCTTTTATCCGTCTTTTATGTCGTTCAGTTATTGTCCGGCCTTTTGAACCAAACAGGTAGATAACCTCATCGATTACTCCGAGTATAACCTGGTATGTTTCATGCCAAATGTCTCGACACCATAAAATTGCCTTCATTTGTTTGGTTGCTGAACGAAACTGTGTTATTTGACTATCCACATCCTTCCGACTGTTTATTTGTGTATGACTTACCCCAGGCAGAGAGAGAGAGAGAGAGAGAGAGCGAGAGAGAGAGAGAGAGATAGAGAGAGAGAGAGATAGAGAGAGAGAGAGAGAGAGAGAGAGAGAGTTGAAATGTTCCTTTGCCCTTAGCCGTGCTGACAGCAAAATCCAAATCTTAACCTTCTTACCCAAACACCAGGCACTGACTGACTAAAAAGATTTGGGTGGCTCATGATAGCGAGGTCTTGAGAGCCGAAGGGGTGATTGAAGTGAATATGGAGCAGCGCCGGAATGAAAGGGCGGGGAAAACGGGAGATCTCCAAGAAAACCCTCCGACCAGTGACTTCGTCCGTCAGGATAATCTGGGAGTGATCCTGCCGGGGATCGAACTTGATTAGCCTTGGTGGGAGGCGAGCGTGCTAGCCGCTCAGCTATCGCGGCCCTACCTTGCTAAACTTACCTAGAGGGTTTGGAGGGCTCCTACATACAATAAATTTATTATAAAGTTAGCGTCCTTATTATTTGCAATTAGTACATAAAAGAAAATATATAACGTTTCCTTGAATATCAGTTGTCGCAGTTTAACCACATAACCTATCCCAGTTTCCAATATCTGCATTAAAGGAAATTTTGAACATGGCTGAATTCCACTTCCCTGGCCCAGGCGCCTTTCTGTGTTACAAACTGATTTCCCCGCCTAGCAGCTGCTCTACAACTCGTATACATTATTAATTAAACATATCAGCGATTCTCTCACGTCCAATCTACCCGTTGGAATACAAAGTCTGCAAATAGGGAGTGAATCGTATGCTTTTTCATAGAGCCACAGACACAGAACTGCAAATAAAAACAGAACCGGTTTGAGTTCAGACCAACGTTGTCAAAATTGCGACGCCAGCATCTTGCCACTTTGCAGAAACGGCGGACTCACTTGGTTGTGTTCCATGAAAAAGAGGTTTAAAAAAAAAGCAGCCGACCTTCACGATTGTGTTAATTACACGGCGGCTTAAGACGCCTTCAAAACTGTGCAACTTTTTGTGCGCCTATTACACGCAGTTGCAAGAGTGCAGAAGTACACAAAAACGAAATCATGCCGTAATGTAACAGTTAGTGCATTCTTTTTTTTTTTTTTTTTACAAATCACGGTCATTTACATGCGCAAGCCAGAGATTTTTTTAAAAGTAGTTTTACGTTTAGGTTAAATCCTCAATCCCCACTCCCACCCACTTTCTGCACTTTTAATTCAATCTTATCCACGAATCTACCGGTGCCTCGTGGTTCGAAGGCACTTCATCGAAAGGAGCATGCAAGAGAAGTGTTGTAATCTTGGCAGTACAACAGAGAACCTTGTCTTATTCGTATGCTGTCAAAGTAGGTTCTACGGTAGTGCCAATGCTATAACACAGACTAAACTATAGGCTGTTCACGGTAAAATGAGCACCTTTAACAGCGCTGCTCTTGCATGCCCATTGTGTCTTCTTCCGCCCTATGTAAAATTACATTGCGACGGGCCTCATCACTTTATTCATGCATCGGTCAAGTGAAACTCTGGAATTATTACAAAAGTAAATAATTTGCAAATCTGCTCATTTTTTACACTTCGATGCAACCCAGATATGCCAATTTTTTTATTTTTTTATTTTTATTTTATTTTGTAATATATGTTGTTCTAATGACATGAAAAAACATATAAAATTGTTGAAAATTGTGTGTTGACTTTCAGTTACTCAGGAACAGGTGTCTTTTTTAAAAGGACAGTAGGCATATAGCATTACAGTACATGTAAAATATTATTTTTTTTAAATTTATTGTAAAAAATTATATAAAATTGTTATATAAATCTACACACACAAACACTTATATGTTATTATATTCCGTTCTTTTGATTTTATAGTTTTTCTCAGTTTTTGTGAATTTGTGCGATAAAACACTACAAAATTTACGTGCAGTACCATGCCATATTTTAACATTTTGTTGACACTGCACTTTGTCTTCTTTCCTTGTGTAGTGATAAGGTGATCAAGATGATAAACTCGGGAATCCATAGTTCGAAACTTGATGGTTGACTTTGTTTTTCCCAATTCTTCTCAAAAATGATAAATAGCACGATCTCTGTTGCTACACATTGACTTAGTATCATCTACCAAATGTTCAATTGTTGCCCATTTTTCGTGGATTTGTGTGATAGTTTACAAAACAATTTACATGAAGTGCTACATCACACTTTTGACATTTTGTTGACACTTTCTTGTGGCACACCCTGCACCTTGTCTGCTTTTTATGTGGAATTACAAGATGCTAAAGACGATCAAACTGGGAATCCACATTTTCAAAGCTTGATGGTCGACTACGCTTTTTCCCCCCAAACACGTTGGTTCGTCTCCAACAATGCAAGGGTGATTCTCCTCCGAAATAACAGATGGTCCAGCTTTCCACTGCTTATTTTGTGCAGTGACCATGCATTTTGTTCAGCAACGTCTACTAAATGTGCAATAACAAGAAAGTACCATTTCTTCCCTCGAATGTTTATGTGATACAAGCTAATTTTTTTGTCACTTCGATCGACCCCTCCCATTCCAGTGTTATATGCATACATACAATGTGGTTGTGGAACCGTCACAATTTTATTTTGTGTTCTTGAAAATCTGGATACATTGTGTAATGGATGCACCGGTTCTGCATTAGAAGTTACACTGACAATGCTGTTATCATGCCTCTTTGCTATAATAATGCTCTTGTCTTTCGTAAATTTTGAATCGAAACTTCCCACGCAGATTTTTCTTCATACAAGCAGTAGTTTCCAGCGGACTCTTTGGGTTTCTCTTGTCTCTTATTGTGCCTGTTCCTTTCAGTCTTCTCTTTTTCAGTTCATAAAGAAGAGGAACCGTAATGGAAAAATTATCAAAGAAGATGTGATAAGGAAAGTCATCCAACAAGAAAGAATGTCTGCATATTGCAAAACTACGGGTGGTCCAAGGCATGTACTGTTCTAGAATTACAGGTCTAGCACCTTAGTATAGTTCCATCCTTATCACATAACCAGAAGATGTTGCACCTACCAACAGTTTATAACCATACCTTATTGGTTTACCTCTGATAAACTGCTTGCAGCCATGACGTCCAAAATATGGAACCATAGTTTCATCAAAACTGTGCTTCTCACGGTGTGGTGCATAAGCATGGAATCGATCGTTTAGCATTGTGAAGAGTGGCCGAACTTTTGCGAACCAATCGCTGACATCTAAGTTTTCACTGTCGCAACAATGAAAATTCGACATTATAAATTCAAACCGGTCCCGAGATAAAGAATTTGAGACAATCCTATTATACATGTCTGAACTTTCTTCCCAATAAAGACTTCTTCTAGGAACAGAAACATACCCACTCAAGAGTAGAATTCCAATGAAGCATTTCATTTCTTCACAGCTCATGTCATCAAGTTTATTCTTTCTAGCAGCACACTTGTTGCTTTGAGTTACAACCATAGATATAATATATTGATCAACAAAATATGCAAATGCCTCAACAGGAGGAACTTGATTATGAACGGTTGACATTATTGACCACTTACAAACAGGAACTGCGAGATCACCATCACGCCATACAAATGATTTTCTGTTACAAGTTTCTTTTTTGGATGCACTGAAAGCTGTCTGTGGCTACTGTTGAATTCATAAGCTCTGCTTCAGCTCCTAGCTGAGAGCCAGGTAAGTTGTTCGCAGACACAATATCTTCGTCCCCAGACTCCTCGTCTGTAAGTTCTTGGGTTGAATTGTTTGGAGGTGGTATTGCAATCGAAACTTCTTCTTGAGAAAGCACGCCATTGTTGCCTTCATCATCTTCGTCTTCTTCTTCTAATATTGCAAGTAATTCACTGAATGAAATACCCCCGAAAAGAAGAAGAAAATCATTTACTTTTCTTTCCCATAAACATTTTTTTTACATAAAAAATAAAAATAAGAAAAATAAAAACACAACTATCATTCCAAACACAATGCAAAGCATAAATTTTCCTAAGTCACTTACAAAATAAAAACAAAAACACAAGAAAAATGAAAATAACTTTTATGAGGTATTTGTTTGCATATATGCCTGCCTAGTGTCCTTTTTGAAGGACGCCAATGTTTGCAACTCTATAAAAACCTAATGTATATTTTGGCGTTACTAAAACAATTACCGCACAATTCTACAACCATTTCAATACTTATATAGAAAATGATGATGATTATTTAGCTATAAAAATAATGAAACTCACCTTGCAAATTTCAGATCCAGTGGTTTTTTCATTTCTAATTATACAACAGAAAACACTTGCTCAATGTTCCCAGTACTGCTGCAGCACATATCTAACCACGTAATGGCAGGCACATACATATGTTAGGGCGGAAAAAACGCAGTAGCCATCTAGCACAGACTATTGGAACTAGCATCACGCAGTAAAATGTAAAAACGTGTCAAGTGTCCTTATAGAAGGACAGTAGTCATATCTGGGAGTTAAAAAAAAAAAGTTAAAGAAATTATATAAGTTATTACAAATGGTTACGTGACACTTTTTCTTCGACGTTAAGATATGGAACTATCTTCCATTCTTCGTTACCAACTTTAGTGGGCATATGTCACTCAGTTCGCCCTTAAAAAATATATGCAGGTGGGGGTAGTGACTTTTTTCTAAGGTTGATTTCAAAAGTGCTCACTTTATCGTAAACAGCCTTTACAAACGCTCACTTTATTGTTTTAGCAGACAAAGAGCAAAACATCGCCAGCCTGTATATTATTTTATCTTAAGACTGGCCTACGTATTCTGGACAATATTATTGATTCAGTGGTTAATCCGCAGTTTTTCATGTCACAGATGTATTTAAGAGAATATTATTCATTATCATGGGGTTAAACGTTACTTCGTACACAATTTCATGTGTGCACCAAAATACATGTGGCACGAAACAGCCTGCATATGTGAAAGCCGCATAGACAAGAAGGCTGTGATTCCACCACCAAAATTAAAATGTGTAAACTCACCACATTTTTATGCAATATCTAAAGAAAAAAACTACATTCTATTTTATTGTGTATTCACATGATATGCAGTTAGAAAATATTTTTTTTTTATATGTAAAAAAATAATGCCGATGTCGTAAGACCGTAGTACGTTGACTTAGGATTTCGTCGGCAAGGATTCGTTTTTCCTAGTTCGAGTTGCTTTAGCGACCTCGACCAAGGACATCGTTTCGAAACACAGGTGAGGATGCAGTGAATGTTCAGGTTTTCAGTAACCAGATCCGGCAAGTTAAGTAACGATGTTCGCAGTTAAGTGATCAATTTCTTATTGCTGTACTTGGGATATACTTTTCAGCTGATTTTGTATCCTTCTACCATAGGTAAAATTAATATTTCCGTAGACCTGATCACTTTATTTATGCACCGATCAAGTATAACCCTGAAATCATCTAGAATTAAGTACGTTGTTAACTATGAGTTCCCACTCCTACGTGCATAAAAATCAGAAACTAATTAAAATCAATTTAGTATCTTGCAAATTTAAACATGATTATTTCAATACGACGTTTAAAGCATGGAACTACATTTCGTATCTTATTGCCAACTTTACTGAAGCATATCAGTAGGCGTGTTCATTAAAACATACGCAATTAGGAGAAAGGTTTTTTTTTTCTGATGTTGATTCCAAAAGTGCAAATACCCTACACATAGCTGCTTTTGGTTCTCCAAAAGAAATAAATTAACACAAAAAAAAACTACAGATATGAAAGATAGCATTTACGAGCTACATCTGAAGATGGGTCTTCGGTGGCTTGTGGTCGCTAAAGCGCCACATACTTAGCATATTAAAGTTACAGCCAAACCAAAGACGGCTCGAGACAAATCGGTCACAAAACCTGTTCCAATGGAAGGGGAAAAGGGGAGAGTGTGCGCCAAGGTGTGCAGAAGCCCCGGCATTGGACTACTTTTCTGCCTTAGGCTGTTCACGGTAAAATGAGCACTTTTGAAATCCCTGTTTAAGATCTACTTGTATACACGTTGTGTATTCTTCCGCCATATGTAAAATTTACGTTGCCATGTTCCTTGCCACTCTATTCAGGCGTCGGTCAAATGAAAATGCGAAATTATTAAGAAAGTAAATACTTGAAGTACTTTACAAATATGCTCATTTTAACACTTCGATGCATTAAAAAAGAACAGAAAGCGAAAAAAATACTTTTAAATTTATCAGAAATGGTTACAAAACACTTTTTATTCCCATCCAGCGTTACCAATTTTACTGACCGAATGTCACTCAGTGCGCTCATATATATATATATATATATATATATATATATATATATATATATATATGCCTCCATGCAGGGACAGTGACTTTTTCTAAGGTTCATATCTAAAGTGCTCACTTTATAGTAAACAGTCTTTACGCGACAATCATATTGTCCATTCACGTTTACTTCCAACGTTTCTGAAGCCCTGCTAAAGTTCTGCTTCCAGGATATTCCTCCGCATCATGCAAACAAAGCTCAGAAAATTACATCAGAAAACCAACGCACCGCATTCGTGCGCACTCAGTGTAAAAATATTTTGCAAATGAACTATTTCTTACTAGGCACTATTTTCTCCCTGTATTCATTTTAATTAAATTATAAATTAAATATTGTAATTTGTATATGATAGATAAGTAAAAGTTCTGTTTAACAAAAAATAAAGTACGTTTGTGTTAACACAAGAATAAAACGCTTGTGATATGTGACGTACACAGGAAACAACCAAACACTTCATACATGGTGTGTTTTTTTTCAAAGGTTTGATTAAAAAAGTGCAAAGAAATCACGAATAGACTTATAAATGACGTGGATAAGATTGGAGGTTGTAGCGCTGTTTATTTAAACAGGTAGGCATACTCTGAGATGTTTTTATACGTCCTCTAACCAATTATTAATGCAATTACTGGAGCGGAGAGATTTGGGCGACTCGTAACATCGTGGTCTTGAGAGCCGATGAGGTGAGTATTGAGCAGCGTTTGAATGTATGGGCGGGGGAAGACGGGAGGTCACTGAGAAATCCCGCTGACCAGCGGCATCCTTCAGCACAAATTCCCACGTGCGGAAATCCCGGTTCGCCTAGGTGGGAGGCAAGTAGTGTGACCACTACAACATCGCGGCCCCTTTATCAAAGCAATTAAATTGGTGTAAGAAATACCCCTTTAAAAAAACTTGTTTTTTTTTTTTTTTAAATTAAAGATATGGACAAAAACACGTTATCACTGTTAACCATGTGACGTTACAGTCGTGTTATTGTGTGGTAGGTTAACTGGGCATGCGCACAAGACGGTAACCGGTCTATAGGCTGTCCACGGTAAAGTGAGCACTTTTGAGGCCCTACTTACTGTTCATTTCAACAATTTTTATCCTTTGGCTACATTTTTAAATACATATTGCAACGTAAGTAATTAAAAAAAAGTGTGTAGAGTCTACCGCACTCGGAAGTTAACGTCTAAGACTAAAATATTATATATATAATTATTATTATTCCAAATGAGAGGGATTTCAGAAGTGTTCACTTTACCATGAATAACCTATACCTCATCTTCAGTCTAAGTCCGTTGCCAGAGGCTCGCGGAGCCAGTCAGAGAATGGCTACGCCCACGTCGAAGGGCCGTGTTGCCTCCGTGCACGTATCTATAGGCTATCACGGTAAAGTGAGCACTTTCGAAAGCTCTATCATTTGGAATAATAGTCAATAAATATATTTTATTTTAGCCTTAGACGTTAACTTCCGAGTGCGGCGGAATATACACACCGTGTTTATTACTTACGTGGTAATATTCATTTTAAAAGGTGGTTAAAGGCTGTTCACGTTAAAATGAGCACTTTATAAAAGAACGTTATAGAAAAGTCACTACCCATGCATGCATATATTCAAATGGGCGCACTGGGTGACATTCGCCCAGTAAAGTTAGTAACGATGGATGGAAAGTAGTTCCATATATTATTGGCGTCGAATTAAAAGTGTTCTGTAACCATTATGTGATGACTTAAATTATTTATTTCGCTTTCTGTTTTCTTAATGTATCGAAGTTGAAAAATTACCAGATTTGTAAAGCAATTACTTTCTTAATAATTTCAGTGTTTCATTTGACCGACGCATGAATAAAGTGCCGAGGCCCATGACAATATTAATTTTACATGAGGCGGGGGGGGGGGGGGCACAACGTGTATACAAGTAGATCTTAAGCAGGGCTTTCAGAAGTGCTCATTTTTATCATGAACAGCCTATAAATAACAAAACATATGGTAGAAAGGAGAATGTAACTAGGGCCTCAAAAGTGTTCACTTGACCGCGGAAATGTGTTGTCGAGTCGCACCGAGTCACGACCGTGTTTGATACCTCGGTGCCGGGAGGAGCTTGTCGGCGTGACCTCTTGGCAGCGCGCTTCTCAATCCCTAGAGACTTTCTCCTGAGCTCGCCGAAGTGGGTCGCTCGCTCGCTAGCCATCTCCGCCGACCACGGACCCGGCTCTGCTCTACCTCGACTCATTGTTCCCTCGCGCAGCACGTCCGTGGATCGCCCAGCGGCGGACAATACGTAATGCGGGAGTCACGTGGCCCCGACAAACACAGCACGACACGACAAACACCGCAACCGCGACACGACGTTTATATTTTCTACTTGACTGCTCGAATTCACAGCCCGACAGTTTACTGACGCGCCACGAAGAGTAGATTTTTTTCAGAACCATTTAGAAGACGCTCATTAACTACGCTAGTTTCAAAGGCGGTGAAATTATTATTATTTTTTAAATAGTTAGATACAGTAATTTTAATTTTTTTTTAAATTTTAACCTGCACATTTGCTATTGTAGGGACAGCCTGTCATACAATTTCATTTTGCAAGGTGGTATAGTCTGTGTGTCGTGCCACACGACACGACGAAAATAGAAATAATTTCTAATCCAAAATTGTTGGTCGGGCGACAGAATTTGTCTGTCATACGTCAAATATATCTTGTATTTTATTAGCTGTTTAGTTTTAAGCGTCGTGTCGTGCTTGTCGGGGCTATGTGACTCCGACATAAACGAAGTGGAGCTGATGCTGCCGCACCTTTATGGGGGTTGCGTGGGTATATAGGCTGTTCACGGTAAAATGAGCACTTTGAAATCCCTGATTAAGATCTACTTGTATACGCGTTGTGTCTCCTTCCACTTCGTGTAAAACTAACATTGCCATGGGCCTCATAACTTTATTCATGCGTCGGTCAAGTGAAACTGTGAAATTATTAGAAAAGTAAATATGTTACAAATCTGCTCATTTTTACACTTAAATGCATTAAAAAAAAAAAAAAACAGAAAGTGAAAGAAATAATTTAGGTTGTCATAAATAGTTACCTAACACTTTTTATTCGACGTTAAGAAGCTCTGGAACTACTTTCTATCCTTAGTTACCAACTTTTTGGGCACATGTCACACAATGCGCCCGTTAAAACATATAAAGGAATGTTCAGTAACTTTTTCCTAAGGTTGATTTCAAATGTGCTCACTTTATCGTGAATAGCCTTTACCTCAACTGACACAGCATAGGTGGCAAATTTTTATTATAGTCCAACTTTTCTGAAGCCGTGCTAAGGTTCTACATTTAGGCTATTCTTCTGCCTAAAGTCTGGAGAATTGTGCACCAAAGACACAGCGCACCGCATTCTTGCTCGTCCAGTTTAATAATATCTTGCGCGAAAACTGTTTCTTACTATAGGCATTAATTAAACACTCCTATTTTCCTTTGTTTCTATTAATATTAATTATGAATGAATATTATAATTTATTGATAAAATATTGGTAAAATCCTATTCACCCCAAAACAAGAAACTTTTATGTTGAGGAGCATAAAACTCTTGTGATATACGATACATTTAGGAAACAATCAGACATGTTATACATGGAATGATTTTTTTAAGGTTTGATTTAAAGAAATTGTGAACATATGCGAATAGACTATATCTGCTCATTAGCTGCTAGACACCAGAGTTGAAAGTAATACTGGGCCGGCATTTTATTGCATTTTTATCATTGAATTAGGTTCACCTAAGATGTGTTAATTAACACGTGCACTAATGGTAAAAGTAGCACAAGTGTGCAAGTGCTGGAATTCTAGCTTGTTGCCGAAATGAACCCGCGAGTTCTTCAGGTCTTTAACTACACATAAAGCTAAGATAAACTGTTATGTAGTTACATTTTCCCCGAATATCAGTTTATAATTACGTTCGGAAACACGAGACCCTTTTGTGCAGTAGTAAAAGTAATGAAGTCACGATTTATGTGCTATTTATATATTTTTAATAAAACTATTAATTTCCGTTATGTACGTCTATCTGCGTTTTGGGTACTTATAAACACAATACCGCCAGAAATGCTCACTTTTTAAGGAGATTATTAATTTTTCTATTTGCAAACAGTTTTGTTTTTTTATTAGTTTGCAGCAATGAACTTACGACGGGCGTACGAAGTTTGGTTGTAAATCGCTCGGCTGGGAGACGGACGAACGTATGACGGACGGGTATACGACCTACGGACGCGACGGGCTATTATAAATCTTGCCTAATCGAATCCATAAATTAAAGCCGGAGGACAGGGGGGAGGGAGGGTGGGGGAGAACGGGACGGTTTACGTGCTACCAAGTCAACGCAGACGCTTTTTGAGTAAAACCTTTGAAAAATCGCCCCGTGTATGATGCGTACGGTTGCCTCCTGTGTGGCGTATACAACAAGTTTTATACACGTACTTGTGTTAACATCAAAGTATCTTATCTTTTGTAAAATTGAACTTTTACTCATAGTTTATCTATAAATTATAATACTTCGTTTATAATTATTACCAATAAACAGACAGAACATAGGTGTGTTGGTAATACCTAGTAAGATATAGTTCTCATACAAAATATTAACAAACTGAGTGTACACACATGCGAAGTGTAATATTCTAGACTTAGTTAAGTTTTGTATGCATGAGGCGGAGTAATGGCCTGGAAGTAGAATTTTAGCAGGGCTTTAGCAATGTTGTAAGCAACCATGAATGGACTATAATGACCGTTATTCGTACCTCGCACAACCACCGAGTTTTTAATAGAATAAACATTGCTTATCTGCATCATTAAAAATAGTCTCCATCTGTGGCGACATATCTCCCCCAACGATTCACAAAAGTATAATCCAGTCCCAAAGAAATGTGGAATCCGTGAGGCAAGGAAGTTCCGAAAAGCACTTTCTGCACTGGCCTTGTTTTTTTAGCATCCTGTTCTACAGGAATCGATCTTGAAGCGTAAAAATGTGGCGTCGTCGTGGTACGTGGAATTACTCCATACCTCAGGTCACTCCGCTTGTGTTTCTTGATTTTCGCCACGTGGGGATTTGGCGTTGGCTGCCAAGAGCGGAGGGTCCTGCCATTTTGGCCAGTGAGGGCTACAGTTTGCAAAGCAGCCAATGCATCTCGTCAATTTATGCACAAGAACGGTAAAGTTTACGCCAGGAGGGAAGAACTTGCAAATTGGCAATACGCAGTGCCGTTTACTACTCTAACAGCGTCAAGCTTAAATGTAGAAAGTGTTTTGGAATGGAGAGGGGAGGAGGGATTTCAACGGCATCCAACGATTGCCCACTTCTCTTTTCGTTGAAGGAAGCTTAGTTGTTTTAAAATAATTTTCTAATTCTTAAAAATATTTCCACCAACATAATTAAAATAATAAACACTTGTATATAAATATATATATTTTTTAATGTTATTGGCTGACATTAAGTTACCATTAAGGCTGATCCATATTAAAGTTAAAATGGGGTTTATTATGTCACCTATGCGTTAACTCTGTGTTCAACTTTTTTTACAAAATCGTACCTTTATTCACATTGGAGTTAAGCAAGGCTCATTTTCGGTAAGTTTTAATAGACTACTACCACATATGCTGTATCCGAATCTTTATATTAAAAAAAACCTAGTGCATGTACATGTATATTTGCACTTAAACGTAAATACAAGACACTGTTAAAATATGTAATAAAACATTTTTCTCCGGCGTGCAGAGTATACTAAGTCGTTAATACATTTACCAAGCAAATACATCCCAAAGAAACTGTTGCAGTCAATATGTTACAATCTAGTCGGAAGTTTGTAGACAAAAAATAAACACAGACTCTAACTGGTTAAAACTACGTTACCTTTACATTATGTTGAAGATGTGTCAGCTTCTGACGTGGGAAATTTACCTTCACGTCATTCTTAATGCAATGTGAATGCAGTTTTAGGCGATATACAGTATACGTAAACATAACGACAACTCGAAGTTAACGCAGAGAGTTCAATTTCAGCTTCAATGTAAATCGATATATTTTTTTAAATTTATTTTTTACCGAGTTGACTTTTCGCAAGCATGAAAACATTAACTTTACGTCACTCTGACTTTAATGTGAGTATAGCTGCTGTGCGGTTTATAGCTGAACGTAGCGATGATGCAAAGTTATCGCAGCGAGCCCTACGTTAAGTTCAACGTGAATTGGCCTTTATTCCATTATTATATAGTGGATAGAAACCTGAAGTTCAGCAACTACCATCGAGAACAACTATGAGATTAGTTATTGGTGCCTTTCGCAATTAGTAAAGCAGAGTTACCGCTGGCACGTTACGTCATTCCACAACCATGATGCGCATCGCCTACATTGAAAAGAAAAGACTTAGAGGAAAGAGACGTATTGCATCTGCGTATGAGCTCACCTGCAGCTGCAGTCTCCAAGGCGATGAAGACATAGGCGATAATCTCGACTGCACGAGACGTCCGGCTGCTACAGCACATGGTGGCGTCCACAGAGGCCGAGTCTTCGCACTGACATTTAACTGGAGGGGACTTTCACCTGATGACAGCGGCCCCACCTGGCGGCCGTGACGGGGCTCCTAGCGCTCCGAGCGGCCAACCGCGGAACCACGTGTGTAAACAACCCACGCAGGACTGTCCAAGAACTCTTCTATGAAGGTCAATGGCCATGGTGCGCAATGTCCACTTCTCAATATCGTTTCGAAACATGTTGGCCATGTCGGTATTGGTGCGATATATCACTCCCAGAGAATATTATAAATCGATGGCGATATATCACAAAGCATACAGTCAACACCGAATATCGGTAATATAGTACATCGCCAACATCCAATATCCCTAATACGCATATCGTCAACATCAAATATCGCTAAAATTGCATACCGCTAATATCGCGGTATTCCATACATTCTCTACACTGTTGAACCATATCGAAATTGCGATATTTCAGAAATATTGTTTCGTGATCGATATATCGTCATATCGCACAACTCTACATGATGTAGTATGCAGTAACTGAATTAAAACCTTCCAGTCTCAGTGTCGAATATTTGAGACGGAAATTAAGTTGTTGTAATGATCTGTGCTATACGCAGCAGAGAACAGTCCATCACGTATGGGAGGCATAATTCGTTGTTGAGACTACATATTGGCCATGTATTGTTTATAAATATGTGTTTATGTATACACATGTTGTTTGTATTTTAGTCGGTGTACGACCTTGCACTTTAAAACAATATTCTGCGAAAAGCTGGAAATCGGCAAAATGTTTCGCGTTCGTAATTTCTTATTTACTTAGTGTTTAAATTATATTCAAGGCGTGTTCCAATCAGTTACTTTTTTATTTGCGTTTTGAATGTTGTATTGTTTGAACTGGAACACCAAGACAGTCAGCTGTTTAGCTTACAACAACATACATGACTTGGGCGATATTAGATAAATGTGAAATAATTATTCTAAAACAAAAACCCGGGAGTTCTTAAAATAAGTCGCGTATCATCATACAGCCATGTTTAAAGCACTGTTTAACCTTCGCCACCAGAATAAAATAAGGAACACATAAAACTTACTCAAAAACCGACAAATACAATAATAACAAGAAAGTTAGACATTTTTCTGCCTCATCGACTTGTAATCAGTATAATATCTGTGCTTCCTGAGAAACGAATCCTCATATCAAACTTTCAGCAAAATACCTCCTTGCTTGAAACAAGTTTATGGCATCGTCCCATATTAAAAAGGCAATAATTTTGATAATTAAGTATCATACACGCTGTTTTAAAGTAGTGGTTATCAAACAGAACAGTATATTTCTTGACTTGTCCAACGGTCTCATAACACTATCTGAACTCCACCTCGAGACTACACTCGCGATTCTCTCATGAGATATAGTATGATAATTCAATTTTGCACGAGTTTTGCATGTCTTGCGTCGTGTGAAAGCTGCTTTAGAGATGCAAAAGTAAAGGGAATGAGAGTACTCCGAGAAAATCCAGTGGCCGACGGCAATATCCGAATCGAACGTGGGTAACCTTGGTGGATGGCCGAGGCACTAGCTCGCAAGTGACCAGTGACTAGCAATTCAAGAGTGATTAAAGAAATGAACGTAATGTCCCAGGAGTGCGGTATCGTCTAGGAGTTCGGCCAGTGAAATAACCAGTAGAGTTTCCAGTGTTTATAGGAATTCACTTCTCCTCTTGTTTTCAGTCGAATTTCACTCAACTGCGTGTTAACAGTGTTCGTTGCTTCAGTTGTGGAGTGTCGATAATGTAGCCTTTGCTGCGGACTGGAGCACGCGATGTCGAGCTCTATACGATCACCGTTATTTCCTCGCAGCGATCACCGGTCCCACAGCATTCTTCTCTCCTAGGGAGGGGGGCGTACAGTCAGCTGACCGATTTGGTCGCACCTCGACAAGGTCGTTAGCCCCGCGACAGAGGAGTCAGCCCGAGCCAAGGAATACTTCTTCACGAGCTGCGTGGAGATACAGCGTTCAAGTCACACTTTGGGTTACGTAAAACGTAAAACAGCCTAGTAGTAATTCTGCGATATCCATTACAAATATAGCACATATTTTCGAACTAAAATGATGGTATTATTCCAATACTTACTTGATTATTTTATTAAATTAAAAAGTAATACTGCCACTTATTTTACCGGCATGTCCAAGTATATATTATTTGAAAATTAGAGGAAACATAACTATGATACAAACTTAAGTAGATCTACGAAATAAGTGCACAAAAGCTGAAGTGTCAATGTTATTTCATTACTTACAGGATTTTTTTTAATTGAAAAAGAAATCGGCACAGTACTTTTACTAGTAATATTTTCCTGTCAGACTTTATATTATTAGAAAACTAAAATAAATAAAACGATGGTACAAACCGAAATACCCAGATACTCGCACGGGAGCGGAAAATGCTTAAGAGATTGGTTAATGGAAAGTTGGAGATCCACGAAGAGAGCTGCGAAGCGAGTCGTCAAGCAGAATTCGCATCAGAATTAGTTGATAGCACCGGTGAGCACCAAACAGCTCTTAACATCGAGGTCTTGAGAGCCGATGAGGGCGAGGCGAGGTGGGTATGGAGCAGCATCGTAATTAGGGAGGCCGGGGGAGACGGTGGATCCCCCAAAAACGGCGCCGACCAGCGGCATCGTCCGCCACGATTCCCACATCCGGGGGCGACCCCGCCAGGAATCGAGCCCAGCTCGCCTTGGTGGGAGGCGAGTGGTCTAACCACTACACCGCCACGGCCCCAGCACGAAAATAAATGTGCTTACTTCAACAAGGTATTTTCGTCAAGCTATCCCGTTTAAAAATAATTGTTCTTTTTATTTTGAAAATATGTCAGCATTAAGTGTACAGTCGTACACCTCAGATTATTATATTATTTTGTTTCTCTATTGGGCGTACAACAGGTCCCGTGACCAAGCAGGACCAATAGGCTAATTAGTTCCGTGCAACTTGCATCATCTAGCTCGAAAAAAAAAATAGGACATGATCATATCTCCTCACTTCGCGTAAGATCGATGTGTGCAAGGGCAGCATCTTGCACCCATCTTGCGTCGGGTGAAACCTGCCTACGGCTGCGTCCGAATTCGCCTGAAGTACATATTGTGCGTAGGACCTGTCCCCGGAAGTGACGTCGTAAGTGCTGTCCGAATTGAGAGTGAAGTATGCAAGTATGCAAGTAAACGAAGTTGTATACTTCTCGCGTTCTTGCAGGACATGCGCCGCCATTTTGAGATGCAATTTGTAGGTTACAATTGATTTCCGAAATAATTATTTTATTTAACGTTTCATAGGGCAACATTACTACTTCGTAGACATAGAACTCTGAACGGAGTAAATACTATCGCTTGGTTCACCTTAAAAAAAGATCTAAACAATAAATTCGTATTAGCCTATGTTCCTAATCTACAGAAGCTAATATAAAAAAACCAATCCAAATTGCATTTACATATAATAATGCAAGACATTAAACGTAATGTAAATAAAATTGAAATACTATTTAATACTTGATATAACCCCTAATACTTTCGGCAATTATCAGATTCTTAGTCGGAATACATGCACATTAAAAGTGGTTAGCTGGCTAATAACTGCTACCGAAGCCAACAAGACTGCCTGTCCGAATTCATCAAGTTTGATGCCAAGGGTAAGTGAAGTATGCAAGTATATGCCTGAATTCGGACACGGCCTAAGTCGTGGTGGCAAGAGACCATCTGGAGGCAGCGGTACTGCCTGTTTGTGGCACAAACACCGAGCGAGGCGTTGTGACGCGATACACATTCGGGCGGGCTCGCATTCGGGAGGACCCGGATTCGAATCCCGGTCCGTCCGTCCTGACTTCAGTTTGCCGAAATCTGCATTCCAGGCGAACGCTGGCGTGGTTCCGTACTGCATGCCATGACCGATCATTTGCTGCTCGAAAATAATGTTAGGGGTGGGGTTCGAACAACTTTGTAGGTGTGGCCGCGTCCGCTATTGTGTCCAGATATTGTGCGTACGCGTGTTTACATAAGCTCGACAAACTGATAATACCAAGGAGCTTAAAATAAACACATTTTTATGTTACGAATTCATTTCAGTTGAAACATGTGTGGCACAGCGTTTAATATGTGCGACTGTTGAATAACGCAACCCCACGCGAGGAAGCCAGTTAAGAATCATGTAACATCGAATATCGCCACACAATTGTTTTAAAAGTTGGTGTGTGCAAAGTTATTCAACTAGGTGTGTAATATATGAACATGAGTATATGCCTCGACTATGGGGAATTAGAATTTCTATTAAAAAATCACTTCCAAAAGAGAGTCAACTGAACACGTAAGAATCCACGTTGAAAATACTTTAGAATTACATACGACAGTTTATTATTAAAACAAATTATAAGTAATCACAAGGTTCGTTCCAATTATGTGAAATATATTCAATAAAACCCCAGATCTTCGAACAAAATAATTATAATCCTTGTGTGAAACAAATTACCAACTAATATCACACAAAAAATTAAAATTTTGAACACTAGAATTACTGAACTTATCCAGTAATTAATCCGCTGCACATCTGCCAAAAATTACCAACATTAATGGTGCGTTATAGAAAAGGAATAAGCACTTATTAGATGATCGTGCAAGCGAGAACTTAGCTGTTGTCGAACTGTAGAGCAGCACTACCTTCCTACTGCTTACGGTCCTGCGGGAGATCGATGTCCTGACGTCGCTCCGTGAACCAGGACTCCCGTCGTCGAATCCAATCCAGTATGCGGTGGACATCCCGATGTCGAACTCAGGACTGGAGCGCCGGATGTCGATGGTGCGGGCAGATGCTTCTCCGACCTCGAGACAGCATGGAGTTCAGTCCGACTTGGCTGGAGACGTCCGCTGGTGCTCAGACTGTCGTCCCTGGGAACCGTCGCTCAACTTTCATTACCCTCTCGTCAAACGTAGGCGAATTTCACTGACGAGACCATCTTCTTCGGGCTCATAGTTTCTCTTGATTTATATTTCTTTTGGGCTTTAATTCATCAAATATTATTACTCTGTTCACGGTAAAACGAGCACCTTTGAAAGCCCTGCTTAAGAGCTACCTGTATACACGTTGTGTATTCCTCCACCTAATGTAAAATTAACATTGCTGTATACATAATAACTTTATTCATGCGCGGGTCAAATGAAACTGTGCAATTATTAAGGAAGTAAATACTTTACAAATCTGCTCATTTTTACACTTCGATGCATTAAAATAAACATAAAACCATAGAAGTAATTTTAAGTTATCAGAAATGGTTACCTAACACTTTTTATTTGACGTTAATATATGGAACTACTTTTCATCCATCGTTACCAACTTTATTGGGCGAATGTCACTCAGTGCGCCTATTAAAATATGTGCATGCAGGGACAGTGGCGCTTTTATGAGGTTCATTTCTAAAGTGCTCACTTTATCGTGAGCTTTAGTTACATATGTCAAACTTGTAGATAAAATATTAAAATAATCCTGGAGCCCTTCGTGTTTTACATCATTCTCTCAAGAAAGTTACTGTTAGAATCCCCTGGAAGTTCTAATTTACTGAACGTTCCTAACAAAACGAAATGTTGTTATTTCTGACTGGTGTAGCGTAATTAACAGAAAACATTATAACAAACTATTCAACTAACAAAACACTTTCATTTGCATAGACAAAATTCACGAATTAAGCTAACAATTTTGCACACTATTAAACAATACAACTGTCAAAATAAAACGTCTTACATATTAAACCTATTCAAAACAGTTCATACGTCCAACACTTACGAAAATTACATTAAATCACGACATTCATAGCATTATCATGACATTGGTAAAATTGAGATGTTACACATGTGTACTGAATAATGTACTAGGTCCCAGCCCAAACATATTTTGTGTGCAAAGAACTTGAAAGTGACACTAACCTAGCACCTAGAACAGATGCAAACCGTCTAACTTCTTTCGCGTTGAACTCTATTTTACGCATTTTCTAGGTCCATGATTTCCGCGCATTTCCTTTTCAACGGCAAGAACACTATAAGTACAGTTCTTTGCTGGTTCATGGGAAGACTTTGAGGCCAATTAATAGCTGTCTCAGTAGAGAAATTTAATTTACGGGTGGCAGGAAAATACGACGGAGACAGTGAGGCACTGTTAATGGTACATGTATGTACTGCAACACGCAAACAGTGATACAGCGCGTGCTGTAACGACTTGTAACTAGTAGTTGGACTTGGTGGGAACAATTTACAAGAGCGAGTATCAGCATGTTTCAATCTCCACAAACTCTCTGATAATCAGAACCAATGCAGGCGTAATTAGGTTTCATCAACCTTAACAGCGATAGGTCGGGCGAAGTTAACCCAGGTCGGGCCGGACCTGCCTCCCCCCCCCCCCTTTTTTTCCACAAACTAAATACGGGTCTGTTGCGGATTCCTTCTCTGCCCTTGCTTCTCTGAACTACTTGCTCCGTCTCTGATGACCTAACTGCAGACGATACGTTAAGACCTACCTAAACCTGAAGAGCCAATGAGGGTGAAACGAGGTGAGTGTGTAGCAGTGTCAGAATGAAAGGGCGGGGGAAACGGGCGATCCTCGAGAAAACCCTCCGACCAGCGGCATCGTCCGGCACGAGTCCCACTTGCGAAAATCCGGGAGCGACCCCCCAGGGAATCGAACCCTATTCGTCTAAGTGGGAGGCAAGTAGTCTGACCACTGCACCACCGCGGCCCCCGTACGAATGAATACTTGACATTAATGTAAACGTTAGTAGTTTCCTGATTATTCTGTTATGTAGTGGGTTATAAACGTTGGCAATGTTTAGTAACTAGTGCACGAAGCTAAAAGTCATGGGACAATGGAGCATTAGTCATTGCAGCTTAGAAAAACCTTCGTGATATTTCAGCGATAGGAAATATTGAAAAACACTACTGATAAATTCTGCACTTTTTCAGAACATCTTTTGCTTCTTCTTACTCCTAAAACAAAACGTATTATGTGGCTGCTTCGCAACATAATGTAAGAATTTAGGGCTCGGCATAGATGCATCACCCTGACAAAATATACATAAGGCAAATGAAGTAGTAGCTGCGCCTCGAAGGAATGTGGGTGGGTATCTCAACTGACATATCACAGGTGGCGAAGGTATGAGATACAGTCTCCTCACACTACAGTTTACTTATTGTAGGGTTGTACGTAATACTAAGAGAAACTATTATGCAACAGTAGTTTGCTGTATGTTTATGTATTTATTTCCATATACACTAATGCAATTCCAGTGTAGGGATGGGTGAGTGGCTCAACATAATTTTCTCTGCCCTACTGAGAGATGTTGTCCGACAACTGAGCAATAGCCGCTATCTAAACTATTATGTTTTTTTTATTGGCCTCCAACTGTGGAGAATGGACAGTATTCTACATGCTGAATGGACTATATAGAGATTTTAGTCATTTTATGGGCCAGTATTGGCATAGAGATGTCCCTATTTCGATTATTTGTAATTTATTTCCAAATTCCCCATATAATCTTACTCGATAGTCGTGGGATATGCAATCTTTGTTTTTTATGTTACGTAGGTGTGTTCGGTTAATGAATGTTAAAGCTCAGTGGAAATGTTGTGTTATTGACGTTCATGAAGAGCTATAAGTTTTGTAAAAGTATTTGTAATTTTCATCCAATCGCTTGTACTTCAAGATCTTTTTTGACGAACCTATGATATTGCTGAGATACAGTCGGACATATTTTGTATATATTTAAGTAGACAGATGTTTAATTATCATGATATGCATGAAAAATAAATAGATAATTAGTCAAGCAGTGACGCTGACAAGATATCACAAATAAAAAACACGAATGTCGTGTCTCGTGACGAAGTACCTGTAGTTCACGCAGCGTTTTTTTTTTTTTTTTGCGATACATAAGCGAAGTCACTCATCGTAAATCATGCGATATTAAGACGAAGCGATAACGAAGGGGAATTTTGATTAATTATTACTTATTTGTTCAAAATCAACCTAAATGTTTAAACCAAAGCGCACATCAACTAGAAAATTTCAGATTTATTTCAATGTAATTGACTCATCACAAGTAACACACTGCAGGAAATCGCCCCTCAACAATTCCACCTGAAAAAGAAAACAGTAAAGGAGGAAGCAGGATTTCGGGTTAAAGTACAAACGGGATTATCGTGACTTATTGATACCTGACGGCGAGAAAATGTACTGAGATCCTCAATTTTCACTTGATAGTGATACTAAGTGTTTAAAAAGTTCTGTACTACATGGATAATCATGGCCTACGGTGTATTAAGTTCTCAGTTGACACATCGTGCACGACAGTGTTACAAGCTGCCTACCTCCCAGGCGACCACTAATCTGTTTTGCAATTAAAAATGCGGTTTCTAAGGTAACTGTCAGAATAGCGAATACTACTAACACAGCTTCTTTTTAAAAAATTTTTCCTAAGAAATCCACTCAGGTCAGGCTAGCATACATTAACGATTCGCCCCGTCTGTACCACAGGCTCACCTTGCAACAACATTACTGAAGATTACTGAAGTCATTAATGTGTATGTAGTTTGACGGCGTTTATAGATTATATATGCTGTAGAATTAATTATTGTAGCATAGTCGTCGACGTCTTGTTTCTATCGAAAAAAAAAAAAAGGGTGGGTCAGATCTCAAGCCTTCATGTGACCATACCTAAGTTTTTTTAATCGTATCACTTATCCCCCCCCCCCCCCTTTTCCCATCCGCCATTTCCTCTCTCTCTCTCATTCTCTCTCTCGCTCTCTCTCTCTCTTACTGCCTATTCTATGTTCGTGCGTTCGGTTATGCAAGAAAGTAACACTTATTTTCGTGTAGGTCAAAGTGTTACGCTGTATGAGTTTAAAATATTTAAGAGAACACAATACTGAAATTTTAATTACAGAGGTAATGCGAATGTAGTTTATACAAGTATCCTTAAAATCGAAAATTTTTAACTAACATGACAAAATTTATAAAATACATTTAAAATTAAACACTTTCTATTTTGAGACATTTCGTGAGTAACAAATTATATTTATAAATTATTTTTTATAGAAATTATACAAAATTTCTTCTAAAATAGGTATTATTATTTTTTGATTGTGTGAATACCTATAAATGAATTATATTTTAAAAAGATCGAGACAAGCAGTTTCCCGTAAGGTATGAACATATTAACACTTATTACAAACTGAAGCAGTGAACAACTACTGTCTATCGACCCACTGGGACTAAGAAGTGGGGAAGGGGTATTTCTACCCCCTCCTTGACCACCCGTAATCGACGCCAGTGTTCCTTAGAGGTAGACGTAACAACAATTATGCGAAGCTAATAACAACTAACGCGCCTCATCTTGTTCCTCGTTCTGCAACCGACTTAAAACGAAACTCACCGCATGACCCACATTAGCCACGCCTGCTGTCCGACTTCTACAACATTTCGTGATTCAAGCCGACAAAGGAATATTCTCTTCCCTTTTGAAGATTCGTCGCCCGTCGCGCTACTGGCAGACGCCAACTGCACGACGGGAGTTCGACGAAAGACTCTTCTCCATTCGCCACACGCGTGTTCCGTCGGCATGTCTCTCACGTGTCACTTTTTTTTTCTCTCTGCCTTGGTTTTTATTCCTCTTTTCCCGCCTGAAAAGAAACCCCAGCACTTTCCATTCGCCAACAGTTGCAGATCCTCCTTAACCCCTTCCGGCTGCTATTGCGAGTCGTCGGTCCCCCTTCCACGTCGCTTTTGCATTTGCCTTGTACCTATGCGTCCTTTCTTTTCCACACGCTAAAGCATACTTGTACCGAAAACAAACAAGAGCAATAGTTTTATTCCAGCAGCCAACTGGAGCAGTTGATCTCGCTTCCCAAATCTCGCGCCATGTTTTCGCGTCAGTAGTAGTGAAACATAATTTGCACCTGCAACACTGATTCGGCACTTTCTAATAGCCTTTCGAAGTTCTTTACAAACTTTAGAGAAAACTCTGTGTTTGAAACAGCCATACTACGTCCCTTTATTTAAAGCGGAGGTTAGATTGGATTTTGACCCGTCTTGTATGTTTTGAATACTATCTATGACTTCTTATTTTTAAATTTCGTCATCAGACCGGTTAAGGGGGTAGAATTCATTCCATCCTTCATTTTTGTTACAAATCTTCGCAATGCAAATTTATGATAAGACAAAAAAAATCAAAGCCAGACATGACATAGAGGCGTAACACACATTTTTTGGTCTACTATGACATTGGCAAATGTTGCTATTAATTGTGTACAAATCTATGGATGCTGTGCTCGCGACCGGGCCCATACATCTCTTGCACAATGTTCCGGTTTTTCTCGCTGAAGTTTGAGTAGTCATTTGCCTCAAGTATTGCTCACGTAAGTTGACACAGGAGACACGACGCGGTTGTTAGCTCATAATCACCTGTTGACACAGGAAGTACATAATCCTTTTCGTCGCAGCTGCCCTCCTTATCACCCACGTATTGGGTGTCCGGCAAGGCTGTGCAGGTGCATGGTGAGGGGTGAGGGGTGATGACACCGCTTCGCTGAAGTTTTGTTCTGCAGTGGTGTATGACATCACTGACGTAGTGCAATGGTGTGACACAAAATGGCTGCTCAATGGAAAGATGTGGTAGACTTCTGGCAATGACTATCAGTTTGAAATATTACGTGAGAATTTTCCACAGTACTTGGAATGATGCTTGAAGAGCCTGGAATTACTTTAAACATTGTTTTAATGATTTTGAAGTTATGTTGTGACACTCTACTTGTGCTAGATGGGTTCTTACACTGAAATTGGTTGCCAAAAATGTTACGTGAAAATGATCACCAAAATAGGCTGTTTCCAAGGACTGGCCCAATGGTTCCCTTAGGGTAAGGGATTCATAGAAAGTGAAATCTAGTGTATGCGGCCATATTGGCTTTGTTTCCGAATTTTCACTAAGGATGCCGATGCATCTCGACGTGTGCAGCCCACCGTCAGCCCGTTCACCACGCCTTGTTCCACAGTACAGCCATTCACCACATCGCCATGTGAAAGCAGCAGTGTAACATTGTGTTCCTCGTTCGATCGTGTATGCATCAATGCAGTACATAGTGTATACTGTAGTGTTTGTTTATTATTGATTTTTCTGATGGCCTTTTTATATTTATTTAATTTTTACAATGTTGCAGTATTTGTTAGTGTATTTAAAGTGCCATGTATAGTATTTTCAATCATACCAGGTGACATAGCAGGTTGTTTACATGTGGTGCATCATGCCCCAGGCATCATAATAATTAGTGCTCTATATGTATAATGAAGGGTATGTATATATTTTACTTTTAAGAGTGTTCTGTATGTTTTTATTAGCCAGTCATTGTCTGACATGCCAGGCGCACCCATTAAAAAAATGTGCATCACACCACTCACCATAATAAAATATCAAGCAAGGTGATGAAATATTTACATTCATTTTCAAGAGGGCCAGTGTGTTTGCATGCATGTAAATAATGTCATAATATGCTTTTCAACTTAACCTCCAGTAAATGTCTTGTATTGTCTTGTGCCATGGTCAGTAGCAGGCCACTGAATTTTAGGTTATGTCATCCTTAGTCCGTAAGCAGTAGTCCTTAAAAGTGACCACGTGGCAGCATAACCTTATTTATATATAATTTAGTCTATAAGTGTCTTGGGTAAATTTAAGTTTTCTGGCACAAAGCACCCATATTTTAAAACGTTCTTATATAATAAACATTAAAAGGGTTATACAAATTACAGCACAACCCAAGATACAAAATTACAGCTTTTACTAACATGCTCAAGGCAAATGGCAAATCAGCCTCCAGAAAGGCTTGTCAAACTTATATTTTATATTTTTAGTAATAATATTTTATTTTCAATTAAGAAGGGTTTTTAATGTCTCTCGCCTTATTTCCACTGCGCAGTCATCAGCCAATCCATTCATCTTCATTACCAGTAGTAAATTATGTTTTTTTTCATGAGTACGTGGGAAGGCGCAGCCACTCAGAGGGCTAGGGGCCAACCCAGCAGCAGTAGCACTTTTGTTGTCTTGCGGAGTGTACGTGTGCATCGTGTCCTCCCCGGACCAGCATCTTCTATCCTAACAATGTAGAGGATCAATAGTCATAACATAAAGTCGGAACCTTGTGTTGTTTTAGTTCAGGGAGTGAGCCACTCTGCACCAGTTTCACTTGTACATGAACGGGACGTGGCACACCATAATTTCCATGTAAACCTAGTGCCGGTTGTTTGCTAAAGCGCACTCCTCGTTTAAATGGAGTTTGTTATTGTCAATGGCTCGTAAAAGGAATCAAATGGTAAATAAATATGATTGTTGATAATTGCATATTTTATTTACTATGGTTGCTTATCGGCCGCATAATCATAATGTCACAAGTAACGTATTTTATTATGGGTGTAAGAATGACCCGTAACACTGTAGATAAGAGTTTGGTGGAAGCTCCAATATCACTCACTAGACCAGGCATTTTGGATATAGAGGGGCATTATCATCTGCAACAACTACAAGATGTGGGATATCGAGGAGGCCACTTGGGCTGTCGGCCAAATGACCCGCATAAATTCTCTTGCCAGACTGACTGCTGGCGCACTCCCAGAAAACGAACAACATTCTTTATTCAATTTCACATAGCCTATATCCTCGATGGTCCAGCCTAAGATCACATCAATTTCTTCACACGTCCACTGTCAACGACTATGACACTCGTATCCACTGTTGCAACTACACATCCTTTAGCTACGGCGTGGGCGGGCAATTGTTTGCCCTGAACAAGCCCATAGTTGGGCATATCCATTTGTGGGCGGGCTGCTCGGACACAAGGGGAAGGTTAAAGGAAAACTGTAGGTTTTCAGTAAAAATCCGGGAATGGGCGCCAGTTGACGTGTGCCATGCTACCCTAACCCTGGCCCATTCACCTCGTCTGCCGCATACACCACCCACATAAACCGGGAAGGAGCCACGGCTCAACAACTACATTAAGCGTAGAGTTCCTGAGCATCTTGACTGCATCAGTGCATGTGTTAATATGCATTAGAAGTAAAGCATAATTAATTTTATTGAAGTGTTTTATTTCTTTGCTATATGTGTAAAGTAGAGAAAGTGTTTTTCAAAGTCAATTTAAATATGCTGTTTACACCCGATTGCTAAATGTTGTGTACACCTAACCTACGAAGTAAGGTTATGAAATGTGTCTGTCGACACTCCAGTAATGCACAGTCCTGCACAACATCATATATTTTGAAAAGAGTATTGTATGTTTTTGAAGTGCTATGTTATTTTGTTTTGCTTATTAAATCAGTAAATAGCCTGTTCCCAATCACTGTACACCTTGCATGACGTGCATGAGATGCACTATGAGGTAAGTGAGTGGAAATCACACTGCTACATATAATATTCAGTGCCAGTGTATTTGTATTAATTTAAAGGGGGTTTTTGTATTTATTGAAATGAGATGGATTACATGTGTTGTATGTGAAAGACGTCCACGTCTTTATTGAATCCCAAGTATCACTGTTCTATGACACACATATTATTTTCAGATTCTAATAATTTTGATTTTATATGTGAAATGCACACATACTACTCTAAATGATAAGTTGTGATATATAACATAATATTACGCTAGTAGTGACCAGTCATTAGTCAACTCAGAACATTACAAAGACCACGCCAGAAGGGTAGAATGCTTCATGCATAAGAACACAAACTTGAAACTTTAGCACGTAGAAAAGTTAACCATGCTTTCTTCATTTTTATATTTACAGATTGTTCACAAGGTTTTCAGTGTTAATACCGTAATCTACGATATCAAATTAGAGACTGGAGATAATAGGTTTTAAAAGGGACACGTTAATTAATAATTCCAACATGTGCCAATTTGGAAGATATAATCACAACTTAGCTTAAGTACATGATCAATGAGGCATATCAAGTCACACCTGTATTTATATTTTTTAACTACTTTTAGTAATTTAATGAGTTTTATGTTGGAGCTTGCCCAGTGTACTACTTAATAACGAATCACATTCCATCAGTTATTTTATTTGCATACAATTGACATAACTGTCAGCGTCAGCCCATTTTCCCCTGCTTCCAGCATCTCCGCCTAAGGTATTTACAACAACAATTGACATCAGTGTGTCAACCTGCTTTCCGTGTGTTAGTGTAAATGCACTAGTGCAGTGAAATCAGGGTCGATATGTTTATTATTGTTTGTGAAATGGCCTTTTTCAATATTGTGTTTTCAAAGTGATATAGTGTGTTCGCCACGTGCGCACCACAGCGAACAAGTGTCATATTTTGATTTCTTTACATTCGATGAAGGGAACTATTATGTGTGTTCTTGTAATATTATGTTGCCGAGTGTAATATGTTTGCAAAGGTGAGTGCCTTGCACATGAGCTGTGCACGGAATATGTTTACAGTTGTGTTATATTATTTTACAAGGGTTATGTTGTGTTCTATCGTGTTGCTGCCCAAGGGTATAATAAAGTCCTTAAATGTAAATAAGATAGGCGATGTGTACACAAATTGTGTACACGAGATACATGTCAGTAGAAACCTGATCCAGTAAGTGTTGTGCAATGTTATGACAGTTATAGTGTGTTATATTTAAAAGTGTAATTGTTTGTTTTCGAAATGCACTAAAATGCTCACTATCACTAGGGAACACTGTAGTATATTCTCTAAGGATTTTTGAGAAGGATTTGTGCATTCTTCGTACTTGTTACTTTTTCCGGGTTTGTTATAGTTTTGGAGGGTGCCACAGATAGCACGATACCAGTGTCATAGGTAATATAATAAACCAAAGACTGGCCAAAAGAGACAAGTAGCGGAGGATACGGGCCAACCCGCACGGCCACAGACTTTGTAAACTTGTATCCAAAATCAATATTCTTTTTAAGTCATTTTTTCACCTAAATCATAATGTACTTGTATAAATGAATAATGAAAGCACACATGCATGCGGGACGAGATCCCTACAAACAAGGACTCACACGCCATGTGAAATCTAACATGTTTTGTTTAGGAAAGGACAGAACTGCACTGCAATTATGAACACACGTGTGCCGTTCACAACGTTGTTTTTATTTTTCTTTTAAGTATTTTGTTATATAATATGAAGCGTGTAATGTAAATATTTTTATCATTATGTGCCATATTCGTTTCACTCATCTCATCCTAAATTAGTTTTATTCTGAATAACAGAAATTTGTGTTGACCAGCGGGAATTGGCGCTGAGGCACCAACCAGCATGGCCATGTTACTTTAGTAGCTTCTTCGTCTTCCGTGGGTGTCGGTCGTGCATGAGTCTGCTTTGGGATCATCAACTTTTGAACCAATCATTTAGTTGCAATAGTTACTTAACATTTAATTACTTTTTCGTTACCCCGGAGTGTGCACCGCCCCACCGTTCAGACCATTTTGCTACACGGCTGAACCTTAATTTTTTATGTAATATTTTATCGGTTTCGCACCTTTCTAACCCGTTGTAGAGCTCTCCGAGCTATAGTGGACATGTATAAACAAGTATGCCTTATACGAGGGTAATATGAATTAATTGTCTTTTTATGAATAAGTTCTGCGTATGATTTTATTTATCTGGTCGGTCTGGTTATGTAACTTAGTGTGGTTCTTAACCTCCAATAATTAACTACGTAGGTTTATAGCATTGGGTGTCTGAAACACTCCACGACGATTCTTAGTGGCGTATATGGAGGGCCGGCAACACATACTAGCCTAGGTAAAACTGGATTTATAGCTGCTTCAAGTCTTGGAATTATTCGTCGAACAGGAATCACCACAGGAATGACGTCGCAACATCGAGGGGAGGCCCCATGGCTGTCGGCCTCCACGACCCCCAAGATTCTTGTGCTCTGCATTGGCACCCAAACCTAGTAATACCCATCCTATTTTCCAGCAAAGTGACCTAACCTATTAATCCCCCTCTGTTCTGAAAACTCCACTATGTCACAATATAATATTGTGAATAATGAGATTTTAACTACGAGCAGGAATGGTTAGCCAGTGAGAGAGCTGCGCGCCATTCCCCAGTCAGTAGCATCTTCACCTCACCCCCGAGAGGACGCACAGTTCGTGTCCTCCCTGGAACTTCATGTTTAGCCGAATTACGTAGTGTATAAATAGTCTATTTATATTTTTTTAAGAACATTTAAGTTATTTTTGGATCCGGGGAGAGGGCCACTAGGCAGCCCAGTCCATTTTTATTCTGCTGGGACGTAATGTTCACGTAATCCATTGTATGGTGTTCGCACCTTTATATCTGCATTGGAGTACTCCGAGCTAAAGTGGAGTTTGTAAATGTACGTGCCTCATACGGGGGTTCAAGATGAACAAATATTGTTCATTGGAAATCACATTAATTTTATTTGTTTTTGGCCACCTATCGGCCATGTAATCAAGTTATCATAACATAGTAAACTCTTGGTGTGGGGATGGCCTCAACAGTCCCCGAAGAGTTTTGGATTAGCTTATCGAGGGAGCTCCGATATCCTCGACTAGTCTAAGCATGTGGATTATAGTACAAAGGACAGCTGCAGAAGTGACGTTAGAGCATCAGGGGGCCCCATTTAGGACGAACGGCCAACACCCCAACTGTGTCTTCGTGTCCTCAACTGACGCCCCCGTGGCAACTTGAACCTACAGCATCGGACATCATAACCTATAATAATTCCCTGATGCCGAGTTTAAGATCACGTCACAGTGCTAGTGAGCATGAGAACAAGTTGGGTGATGGAACGACCTCGAAGTGTTGTTATTATTTGCAAGAAACACAAGTGTGCCTGACCTCTAAGTGTTTTGTTGACAAGCTAATTAACACAGTTAATTGCAACACATCACACAAATAGAACCAGTCCCAGACTTGCTGCGACAGAGGTGTACCCTGGATTTATGTTAGAGAGATACTACTTTCGTTGGATGAGATGGGCATACATAGAATTTATGATTGGTTGGTTCTTTCCAGCAAATTAGGCTTAAAATGTCTTAACTTTGTTGAAACCCAAATGCCAAAAAAAGTCTGTTGTCATGTGTTAAATATACACAATGTGTGGAGAGTTTATAGCCACACATTTGTGCGTTCAAATTAATACTGTAACACCTCTGATGTGTTACAATATTATGGCCAATTTCATTGGCTATAAAATATTATTTCTGAGATATGCAATATAAGATATGAATGTGTAATACAATGATAAAATATCGTTGTATATGTAAGTCTGATAGATTATATTATGTTATACCTTGGCCGAACTCTATGCTGCCATGCAAAAAAAATCGGTATATTCATTCAAATTTCACTTCCTCTGTAATTAGGAACAATTGGATCATTAATTCTAACAAACAAATTGATTAAAGTAAATAAATAGAAATGAATATAATTATTTTGATTTTAATACTGATCAACCAAACCAATATCTCAAAACATATGACACCTTTGCAGAACTTCAGTTACGAAATACTATACTATACAAATTTTCAAAATTACAAGTAACACCAGCCTACATATTGCACATCAGCCGATTTACCAACAGTTGACTTAAATAGTTCTGGTGTCATCAATACATTTACATTTGTTTGAGGAAAAATATGACTTAGCTGTGTCGATAGCGGAAAATAACCGCAACTCTGCCGGTGTCGTGGAGTCATCCTTCACTGGTGTAGAACCCAGGAACAGCTTTCCCGCTTACCACAGACAGTACATCTCCGGGTGGTGCTCAGCGAACTCGTCCTCTGCGAGCCGGAACAGCGGAGGTGGGTGCAGAACTGGAACCTCGCCAGAATTCGCAGTCAGTAGCACTCTTCTCACAAAATTGGCTCTCCGAACACCACACACAACATCATCCTTGATGCGAAGTCGAAAACCGCGAAGTCCTCCTTTACTGGGCCATCCTTCCTTCCGGGCTCATCGTACATATTATGTCTAATTACTTCTTTTAAACATATATAGGCTCAGCATTTCAATAGTGCACGAATAATTATGTATCTCCGTCGTAAAAATCAAATTATAAGGACTGACTTCTTTTCTAGCTGGCCTCTCACTGATTCCAAATTAGAATGAATAAGTTTTTTTGTTCTATCAGACTATTGTTCGAAAAAACAATAGACTGTGATGGGCCGGCTGGTGTGGCCTGATTATTCTGAGAAAACAAAAGGTAGTGCTCGTTACAAAGACAAAGGATCCATAGATAATCATTAGACTTACATAGCTTATACAACACAACTGTCAAAATAAATAAGTATGCACAGGTCACATTGAAGATATGCTAAACATCTTATACATTGCATTAAAGGTTGACATTTAAATCAAATTTAAAGACATAGTTAGGGCCCTTCCATGCACACCCTTGGTTAAGCACTTATGATGTGTCATTGTATTAAAACTGCCAAAATGTTTAAATTTTGTAATTTTAGTTCATCAAACTTAAACTGTTTACAAAAAGTATAAATCAGTAAAAATCAGGAAATGGTCAGTAAAAGTCAGGAATTTTATATATTCGAAAGTTTTATGCATAAACTCTCCAAGAGCTTTTTATTTTACTTTTAAATGTTTAATGATGTAATTAGTGAACATGTGTCTGAAACAGATGAAGCTACCATTCTTGTACGCGAGTTTGAAGCCAGGGCCTCTAGGGCCGATGAGGATGAAACAAGTTAAATGGACGACACAAACATCCATACCCTGACTGGGTTTCTAGCCGGGAACCCCTCGCATCGCAGACCGGCGTGCAATCGACTATGCAATTGGGGTTGGCACGAGCAAGTAGGAAAGAACGAAGATCGCTGCATGGCCATAGGTCTGCCAACTGTCTCGTGCTGTGTGTCCTGCAGTTCCCGAACGATTTGCGACTCATGTCACTATTGAACTAGGTAGGTCTGCGGTCCCTGCAGTTCGAGGCAGTGCTGAACGAGCGAAAACAAAGATACCGATAGACAGAGAGAGATAGATAAGAAGTATGCATGTTACGATATACCAAAAAATTATTGTTACTGATATCGCGTCTCATTTCGATACCAGTATCACACAAGTAAAATATCGATACTGGAATCATATCAGTAACTGTACAATTTTTTTTTTAATTTATTCTGAAAATCATATATATTTTTTTAAATATGTTATATTTATACTTTATATTTTTAATTATCCAATACCTAGATCGTTTTCTCATTTCGAGGTCACTTTTGAATTGATATTCTTTGATGTGAGAACGTCCTACAACTCCGCCCCTTATGTGCAGAAAGTGAGGATCACAAATGTTGCTCTCGGGTCCGCGGGAATTTGTTACGGGTCGGTATTTTTTGTACCTGGCAGTTTGTTATTAAGCGGTATTTTCTTCCGTTCCGCCCCTATTTTCCCCTCTATATGTGTACAAGAAATATTTTCAAGACCATCTGACCACAGCCATATTATTGACCAAACAATATGAGTTACTGGAGATTTTTATAATATCGGTATAACAAAATAATAACTTTAAAATTTTTTTGAAAGAAATTTTGTTTTTTTTTTTAACCTATTTGGGAAATTTAACAATTTGTATTTCATTTTGTGTTGTGTTGCTTATCCTGCAAAGTCTTCTGCTGTAGGTTGTTTTTGTGGAATGTGTTTGTTCCAGGGAATAGAAAACTTATAGGGAAGAGAGATCGTAACTAATATAGTTTAAATTAATTCTTTAACCGTAAAGTAAGTCATCATATTTTATGAAAGGGTTGCTGTGAAAATTTTTATAAATGGCTTTGGTTCGAGTCAGTGTAGCACGGCTAGTAGCTTCGGCCTTTCCTACAGCAGGCAAAGGATGCAAAGGGAGTGCAGTATTTCTAGACCAAATCGCTCGAATATCAAGCATTCACGTGAAAGGAAGGCAACCTCGGCCACCTCCTTTCCCTTACAAGGAGAAAACCTATAATGTTTTCCGCGCTTTTTTCGATACGACCACCGATAGGTTTGACGAGAACACGAAAGTGATAGTGGTCGACGGTCCTATAGCGGCGGGAAAAACTGCATTAGCAAAAAAGTTGGCCCAAGAATTCGACATGCTTTATGTTCCAGAAGCGAACATGGATATGATATATATCAACGACTACGGATACGACCTGAGGCAATTGAATCCAGAGTTGCCTGAGAGTTGCAGGAGCTACGACATCAAGGACTTAAACTTGAGGCCAGACTTGGAGTTTGCGGCCAGCCTGCAAATTAACATGTACCAGTTACGTTATGCACAGTACATAGATGCTCTGGGTCACGTGTTGAGCACAGGTAAGTTTCCTAACCTCAGTTCAAATTTGTTGGTTGCCAGTTTTAAATAAGTCAACACAAGCGATGAAGGTAATTCTTGAGGAGTCAAATAGAATAGAGGCTTTTTTTGGAAAAATAAATCTCGGAAAGTGGTAAAATACCACTCTTACTAATTACGTAGAATACAAATTTACTAGGGACATCAACATTTGACCAAGATAAACCCCAGAAACGATAGTGGAGAGGGTTATGAAGATTAGGGAAATTGTGGGGTAAACCCAGATTAAAATTATCTACATAGTAAACTATTTATTCAATAAAATACATTAAATTGAAAAAAAGACAACTGAACATTACCTAAGTTGACAATATTACCAATACAAGCTACAAACATGATAGTGGGGAGGGTTATGAAGATCAGGGAAACTGCAGGGTAAAAATATTAAAAAATATATACGTTTTTACAATAAAATTTTATTCTTTTATTTACCTCTAGTTCATAGCCCTCTTGTCTATCGTGTTTGTAAATTGTATTGGTAACATTGTCAATTTAGGTATTGTTAAGTTCGATATTTTTGCAGTTGAACATGTTTTAATTGTACAATATTACAATAATATTGAAATAGCTTGAAAATATGTTAAGTTGTAAAAAAAAACACACACATTGTTTCTCAGTGCAAATGGGCTACGCATGAAAATCATTTCTGGGTAAACTCCATGCTTCGCTAATGCGTGTTGCTTCGCGTCACCACCAAAAAAATTGCAGGAACACCTTGAATCACTGTTTTAGGGATTTTCTCCCCTGCTGGCTCTGGGACTCCTGTCTTTGTACATAATGTTTGGCTACGCTTGCACACTATTTTCCCCTGCAAGGGGGCTACGCTTGAATATCATACATTATCACAGTAACATTTGTGTGTATGTGGGAGAGAGTATTGATAATATTGTGAATTTAGGTATAGTTCGATTAGGTCGTTTTGCAATTTAACGTTTTTTTTCTTGATATTCCTGATATAATCGTATTATTTTATCATGAAAACACATTTAATCACATGAAGATCTAACCAAACAATACCAACATTGACAATATTACTAATACAAGTTACAAATTCGATAGTGGGGAGGACTATGAACTGGAGGTAATTTATGGGGTAACATTTGATCATGAAATCTACATATTTTACACTTGGTGTATCCCACAATTTTCCTGATCTTCATTGCTCTCCCCACTATTATAAAGTAGCATTTAACACTGGACTGAAGTTAGCTCTAAAATTCCCAATTTTTGTCTGTTGAACCTGGAAAAGTCAGGGAAGTTAAATGTTGATATTCTGTAGTAGTCCTTCATTAGCATTCTTGAACAAAAGTATGTGAGCTACCCTGCTCTAATAATAAATGGACTTGGACATACAAGATTAAGAATATAAAATGTTTACCTGTATCATTGAAATAGGTATACAAAATTGAAAGAAATTCAGTGCAGAAATAGGTTGTGTTAAATTACATTCAATCTTATAGGTGACAACTAATTTAGCAGTTATGTTGCAGTATAGGTCTGTATGAAAGACTAGCAATGTTCTGTTCATATTTACTGAGACCAAACTATTTCTGAAGGAAATATGGTTTCACATACCACCTGCCTTGATTCAGATAAAATAAATTTTTGGAGGTATGATGTGTTACGTTGTAATGTTTGCATATTTTGGCTGTGGAAGTAGTAGTTGTAATAATCTTTTGGACGAACCGCTTTGCCAGGAGGTTCAAACAGTAGTGTTGGAACAAATTTCAAGTTGTACTGCCATTTGATTTATCTCACAGTAAAAATGTTAGGAACTTAGAGCTTCAGGACAAAGGCATTAAAATCGGCATCTTAAGTTCATTACTTGTACACTGCTGGATATGGAAATTGCTATGCACAGTCCTGACGTGAAACTTTACTGAACCATCACAGGCTGATGTGATACCACAAATTAGTGGTTACTCTTTCACACGTAGAGGGCACAGTGGTTTAACATATGTAAAGCATACATTCAGTATGTGGTAGAGCCTCCTCCCACAGCTGTACAGGCAGAAGTGCAAAAGGGATTCCATTGTACGGGTGGCGGATAGTGTCCTGAAGCTCATAACACCATGCTTCCTGTAGCTGCACACACAGATCAGTCAGTGTTTGGGCAGGTTGTTCACAGTGGTGCTAACGTCGCCCCATCATACCTTGGCATGTCAAGGAAGGCTGTCCACATCTTGTAGAGTCTGTTGGGTAATGTGAGCATTATCACTGCATTATAGAGCTCGGTATGCTCTGCGCAAAAAGGCAGAAAAAGTGGGAGTAGAACCTCATTTATAAATGGCTGTGCTGTCTCGATGTTTTCAACAACTGCATGACGTGACCGGAAGTCATCACTTGTGGCACCCTAGACCATAGCGCCTGGTGTCTGGGATGTATGATGTTCTTGAATCACTGCAGGATTGTTGCGTTGCCCGCTGCGGTGCCAAACCTTGCTGCAACATCTGCATTAAGATTGAAGTGGGACTCATCTGAAAACACAATGTCGCCATTCCTCTGTTCAGTGTTGACATTGTTGCAGTGGTCCTTGTGCCTGTAGACCAACCTCATTAAAACAGCAACAAATGATTCTTGTTCAATTAGGAAAATGCAGTGCAGGCCCCACACATTGCTGAATCTCTCTGGATGTGGTACCATGTTCTGCTATTGCACATTAGGTAATAACATGATCTTATCTATTTGTAGTGTGTGTTGCAAGACCAATGCCTATTCTACATGATGAATGACCTATATGTATCCACGCCTCCACACATTGTCTTGAAATGGTGATTGCATGGCTAAGTGGGTCTGGGCAGTTATATTCTTCGTAAGCCTGATGTCGTGGCATACTGATCTGCCTCTTAACAGGCGGACTTCTTTCTGCCTTCTTAGCCTGTTGTATAACCATTTTTAAGCACTGGGTACTGGCTACAAGCATCCCTATATCACATGTTGCAGTGATGTTTCTGCAATGTCATTTTAACCTTTTGCATTGTGCAACTATTACTTTACATGGTCTTGATTTTATTACAAACTGATGACACCTTATAGTTGCAGCAATTTCCAAGTCCATCAGTGTAATTCTGATATGAATTACATGAAGGAACATATTTTTGCTTATTTTATTTTAAAAAAACCACTTGAACCATAACATTGTGTAGGTTAATACATATTTTGTTGTAGTATTATTAAATTTTACAACAAAATTGAAAGCACATAAAATTTAAGTTTTTGCAATTTTAATTTTCTTTTATGATTGTGTTTATTTAGGTCAAGGTGTGGTTCTGGACCGCAGTGTGTACAGTGATTTTATTTTCCTTGAGGCTGTAAACAAGCAAGGTTACATCAGCAAAGGAGGTAAGAAAATACAAGAACTGCTCTTTTGTTTAAATTCTTGTATAAACTTATGTCATGGGCTTAGCTCGTAGTATGATTGTATGTAGTCAACACCCCAAACTCTTTGTGTCATCGTGCACCGAGTGGTTAGGTTTCCATGGAACCCAGCTGGCCACACGTGCATGACATTACTGTGTAGGAAGTGATCTTGTGAGAGAAAGTGTGCTGCTTGGTGAAGTGACACAGTAAAAATGATCATTGAGATTACCTTGCATTTGCTGGTCCTCGGCCGCCACCCTGCATCACTCTGCTGTGACCGTATTTAGGGGCTGATAGAATATACTTGATTCAGAAACAGTTGTATATTTAATAGTGGTGTCATAAACACAAAAATCTTTTCACAAATGCTTTGTGTCCAAAGACAACTTTCAAGTTCTATTTCAACTCCAAGGATATTTTTTGGGCATGAAAATGCCTAAATGGGTGTTTTCAGAATCAGTTGTAGTAGCTATATTTTCTATAGAGAAATTTCGGAGTGGTCGTTAGACATACATTATACTTTTATTTTTATTAATGTGCCATAAAAATATAGGGTCACTGCTTAAAGTTACGTCAGGCAAGTTGCTGATGGAAAGACTGCACGCCCGTTGGGTACTTTGTGTGTACAGGCGATGGGCATGTGGCGAGTGAGCAAGGGTCTGTCTTAGAGCTTACACATTTTGAGGCCTCGAAGATGCAAAATAGTTGCAGGTGGACCCCTTAAGTGGTGTATGGAGAGGTTACATCATCTATTTGGTCCCTAACTTGTCAACTGGTATGACAGTGGTATGTTGTATGCAGGGGCATATAGTCTGTTCACAGATAACTGAGCACTTTGGAAATCAACCTGTGAAAAATGTCACTGTCGCTACCTGCGTATATTTGAATGGGCAAACTGGCTGACGTGCTCCGAGTAAAGTTGGTAACGGAGGAGGGAAAGTAGTTCCTTGTTTTAACATTGAATTTAAAGTGTGTACTTGGCAAATATTTGTGAATACTGAAATGATTTATTTTTCTTTCTGTTTTTTTTTTTTTTAAATTGGTGCCAGAAGTACTAAACTTGCAAATAATTAACTTTTGTAATAATTTAACAGTTTCACTTGACTGACACTTGATAAGTTGTGTAGGCCCATGGCAATGTTAATTTCACATATTGTGGAAGTATGCACAATGGGCATACAAATAGATCTAAAGCAGGGCGTTTAAAAGTGCTCATTTTACCGTTAACAGCCCATAGAATTTTATAGCACAGTAATGTTGGGTTCACAATAGCACAACACATTAGCCATAACATGACAAATAAAATTTACGCCCAATAAGAAGCACGTTTAACTCAACAAAATCACAGCCTCAAAAGCATGGCAACAGAAAATTCTATTTATACTTTTCATCATGTTGGGCTTGTTTGGAAAGAAAGAAAGAAAAAAAAAAAAATACCAACAACAACAACATTGCGGCACAATTAGTGCAGATTTCCGTGCTGTAATAAGTTACAACTAACAAATTTTGCACCATACTGACGTTTTATGTTTTTAAATACATTGTTTTTGTATGCATTTTGATTTTGTTAAGAGCGAGGAATCAATTATTTATTATGAGTTATGCTGTAACTAATGGGTTTTGTTTGAGTTACTTGACATTTCAGAATATTTCCAACAACCAAGTACAATAAAATTGCTAAACACATACTGTCGTGAACGCCCTGAAATTTTGTTGTGCTGTTACGTCGTGCCAGGCTTTGTGTCATACTCATCATGCTGTTATGAATCCAGCATAATAGACGGAGGTTGAGTATTCCTGAAATGTTGGGTCTGCCTCAGTACATCGCCTCTAGGCTAAGGATCAGTGGCCACAAACTGGCTCATGTGGAACTGGATTGGCTAGGGATTTAGACGACAAAAAATATAGTCTCTCCAAGCATACACTGTGTCTAGTTTCGGAAAACTTCAAAATCTAGTAAAGTCAGGGATTTTTTTAATGGTCATGAAAAATCTGGTAAAAGTCCAGGAAGCTGGTGACGTCCTGAAAATTTAAACCTTGACGCATGACGCTTTGTCAACAATAGTGATTTAACGACTTCAGCTCATGCCTATGCATAGCCTTGCTTTTTGAGTCTCAGAAGTTTGAATTACCACCATATGAGTGTGTACTGTTTACCATTTAGAATGGATGTTCTAGATAGGGTAGATGGTAGGTTCTAGATGGATTCACCGGCCCACCATAACTATCCGTTTAGAGCAACAAGTACTTTCGCCCGCTGCTAGATAGCACTACTAGTATCGTTTTGTCGCTCGCTTGTAATTGTCTAGCTGGCCGGTGATGTCACGCCAGAGGGCTATGCTTTTCCCCACGCCCCACTCTGTGCGACCACCCCTTGCTTACAAGATGCCAGCCAATGAGCGCTGAGTAGCAGCCAGATTTAGTATAAAAAGGGAGTTGCCTCTTGACTCCACACCAATCTTCAGATGCCCACTGACCAATCTGTACATTAAGCCTTTGCTTATGCCTAGCTTTGATACACCCACCGCGCTAGCCGCTAAGGTTACTCTAGATTTTCCTCACCTTCTTTCCTTCACTGCACGTTTGTGCAAGAAAGATACTCCTGTTCCTATATGCCCTACCTGAGGGTTATCCTGCCACATCCTGCTTAGTCGATCTAGCATTGTGCCAGTTACGCTGTTCTGTCATCTACACACTAGACACAGCGGCCCCCCTCTGGGCAACAATAAGATCAAGCAATGGGTAGTTAGAAGTTATCACAGTGCTAGTCTACCGTGTCTTCATTGTTAGATCAACACCAGTCACCTCTACCAGCATAGTGTAGTCAGCTTCCCGGCAGACGCTCGTGCCGACATAGGAGGTAGTGCATCATCACAGGTTATTTCCCTTATAAGGAAATAAAATGTGTGTTTGGCTGCAATCCTGAGTACCACATTTCCTGTATACTTGCACCATCCCAGTTGACTTTGTGGACGCAAAGTTAACATAGGTGATCCCGGGAGTGTGTTCATTTGAGCCAAAACACATTGTTGCCACCCACACGTATCTAACATGGCCACCCATTTTATCTATGCCATAGGTAGAACAGTACAGCCCACACAGGTACACTGCTCTTGGATCAGCTTGTTTGTTTGTAGCTCACTACTTTTCCACTGCACTTTTGTGCCAAGAAAGGGGGTGTTCCCTAGACTGAGAAGACTCAGCCGAGACAACACCCACGTAGTGACCCTCGACAGCAAGGAATGGCTTGCAACACACACTGTGCATCCGTGCCAGCATGTGGGCCTAGTTGACGGCCCACATGTGGTCTGACATGATGTAAAGATCACAAGGAACCTACCTGACCTTGCCGACGTGGAGGAATGCGTCAAATTGACCTTGCTGACCTCTGGGCATCTGCGTGAGCTAATCCCTCCCTTAGTAGCTTCAGTTGCTATACTCAATCCAAAGGAACAAGCTCAGGCACTATGTCATCTGCAAGTAGTCATTGTACCAGAGGTGCCTAAGGATTTATTTCCTGAACCAGTATGAGTCAGCTCAGAAGTGCACTTGTGGCTTGCTGCCTACCTCATGAAGCCAGACCAACTGCCCACTGAAGCCATCACATTCCTGATCCCAGCTGTACCTGCACCAGTTACACGACCTACAGCAAGTCAACCCTTCACACCCACACCTGTTGCCAACGCACCCACTGATGGCCCGTCCAACAATCACGTCCGTCACCTGCCTTATAAGGCAGGGACTCTTCGACACAAGATCACGCTGTTGGAACCAGACTTTCTGCCCTGCCGCAAAGCTACCAGGCCTGTCCTGTACAACGGGCGTGCCCCAGCACCTCGCCAGGACTAAGTTTATGCAAAAACCTGCACACATCAGGGTGCGTTGGATGCGCATCTGCACAAAAACCAGTCTCATTGCATGGTCTTTAATTCAACAGGACATCACGTGTCAACCTGAAACATACTTTAAGGTAACAGATTTTCTGTACAGCAAAACAGTTTCATTAGGAGTCTAATAAATTTGTTTATAAAGTATTTAGAAACAAAAGTAATTTGTGCGAGCCTACCAATCTCTAGTTAGAACCGCCCTGACAGCAAACCTAACCACAAGAGAGATCTATTTCCAGGAGAGATTTATGTTGGCCTAGAGGGATCCGAATAGGGCTTCTAATGGTGGAAAATCTGTGCAGAACGGGTGTATTCTAGTAAGACATGTTGCAAGAACAGACGAAGTGTATTGTAACTCATTCAGCCAGGCAAACCTCACCAGTATTGGCTTGCACAGCCATCATTAGGGTGTGCACAAAGTTAAAGTATCGCCTTTGGCCACATAAATGTGGGGGTCCAAGAGTTTATCCCCAGGAAATTTTTTGGTTTTAAGGTTTAAAATAGTGATGATTACATATAAATTGTGCCAAAAAAGGATATTATAAAATCATATTTCACATTATTTCCTAAAATATTTATGGGAAACTCGATTGTGAAAGACTAATTTGTATAAATTTGAAAAGTGAAATGAGTCAATTAACTAATATATAACTTATAATACCTCAGAATGTCTTGTACAGATCATCATATAGGCATGCTGAAATTGCAGAATAATAAATAAACCTCAAAGACCACAATTTTAAATTAATATGCCGGTCATTAGGATGTGCCTGGCTGCACCCGGCATACCCCGTGCGCACCCCAATGCTTACCAGTCTGCAGTAGGGTAGATCCATAGGAACGGTGTGAGAACAAGAGATAGATTTTCCAAACAGTTGTCAGGGTACACACAGAGTTTATGCATTTATTTTGATGACAACAGAGTAGGGGATTATGGTGGACTGCCACCCAGATTCCCGTTTAAAAGCTGCTATTGCTTGAACAGGGCTTTTTGAAGTAGCTGTAGTTCATGAACCACATGCTGCATTTTATCTGATGCAAGAAATTGTACTGATTTTGATTGATCACATATATTTGTATGTAAGTAATTTATTTCAACAGCTACTATTTCAGATGGTAAAGATAGATTAAGTATTGACTTTACCCAGTTTTCTTTCTCCATGAAGGATTTCATGATGTTAAAAGGCAGTTGGTTGGTAGTAAATAATACATCTCATCATTCTTTCATGCACAGAAATAATCCAGGGCAATCTGGGTTGTAGGGAAGAAGTTATCAAAATTGTCACAACACCTCCACTCATCAGCATCACGACCATGTCATCCATGATCATGTTGGGATTGTGGGACTTCGTTTTAGTTTAATTTATTTTTGTGCTATGTCAGACATTTTCCTAACCACCTATAATGGCAGGCCCTTGAATGCACTTGTAGTTGACAAGGAACTGTGCATTAGGTAAAGGTATAAGTTAAGTGGCGAGTTTTGTGAAAATACAGTTTGTCAAAGAATGGGTCACTTGGTGTAATTCTGTTTGTGGGGCAAGTCTGTCCGCCCAGTCTTTTGACCCTTCTGTATAAAATTAAAAAAAAAAATCGGTAAATTTTGATTGCTATTACAAATCACATTTTACAAGCTCGTTCACTTTATACAGAAGTGTCTAAAGGTCGGGCAGTCTGAATTACCCCACTTGACCCGATGTTGATGAATGCAACTACTCGCATTCCATACCTTGTTTCGAAGTATGCCGATTAGAACTGTAAGAAAGATCAGAAAACTTAGTCATAGTGTTTCTAACTAAAAGTATAGTGAAACTGACGATCGGAACAAATGTTTGTATTTTTGTGTTGTTTGAGCATATGTAAGCTGTTTGCATATTGCTGTTGTGTTGGGAAAGGAATGTTCAAATATTGCTAACTAATGTTTTGTTTTCCAGGCTGCAGTGTGTACTATGATATGCGCTCTAATAGTATCAATGAGCTGATGAGGCCACACTTGGTGGTATATCTCGATGTTCCTGCAAAAGAGGTGGCTAAGAGGATTAAAGTACGAAACTTACCATATGAGGTTAATTCAAAACTAATGAATGACAAGTATCTGCAAGATATTGAAGAGCTTTACAAACAAAGCTTCCTCAAAGAAATTAGGTGAGAAGTACAGTAGAAGATAAACTGTATGTATAGTATTTGTATTATGCTTTCATTACAGCAGCTGTTTTTATTTTTTTTTAAATAGTATTAATTTTGAATATGTTGTCATATGTATATAAGTGGTGCAGGAACAATTTACAATTCCTAGCATTGCCTCTGTGACAAGTCACGTAACTGGAAAAATAGGTGGTATATTTAGGCTTTTTCCTACTGTGTGTCAACAGTAGCTTTATTAAGGTTCTTGAACATTTTTCTGCAAGCTGTAGTTTAGTTGAATGTTACTGGAAATTAAAAGTACTGTGATTAGTTTCGATTTTTCATAATTGCAGTTGCCGGGTTATTAACAACATTTAAATACGAATTTTGCAGGGACCACAAAAAATTGTTGCTGGATGCAATTTATTAGTACATGCGATAATACATAAAGAGCTGACTGAAATCTCTCACAGATTTTTACAATGGTTTCGACTTTGGTCTGTAACCTGCCTGTCAGTGCGTGTAAGTTGGGTGGTCGCTTAGAATCTATTCTGGGTGATTTTCTGATAAGATTCTTTAAAGAGATGAAGCTGTTGGGGCTGTGTTTTATTTATTCAAAATTATAATGTATAAGTTAGGAAAGTATAAAAGGAATTGAATTTATTTTCACATGTGACAGCCGTTGGCTGAGAGGGGACGTAACAGTTTGGCAAGGTTTTGTCATTCCTGTCAGAGGGACGTGAGTTAAATTACTGACCTTATTGCCAATTGATTGAGTCGCGACCAGTACATAACGTCGGGCATGTGGCCTAGCGGCAAGGTATAAAGTCGGTCAGTGGTATGATGGTCCCGCGGTTGGGTTGGCAAGCTGCCTCTGGTTTACCTGTGCTTGATGTGCCTTGGGATAGCTTCTTGGTCTGCTGCTGGTGTGGTGGGTGTCGACTGGAGCTGGAGTTGAGCTGGTCCCAGGGGGGGCTTGCTGGCCCGATGACACTCAAACCAGGGGTTGGCGAGTCCTAGTGGTACGTCACGTCCCTGACGGAAGGCAGTGACCACTGGGTGGTCGGGCGGTGGTCTTGATTGGAGGCTGAAATAATGTTCAGGAGTGAGTTGGGAGGTGATGCCTCTTCAGCTGGCAGGCGGCTTGAGCTTGTTCCCGTGGGGTTACATTGCCAAGTGCAGTTGGAACTGGGGTGCAGTTCCCATTTGCATCGGAGGCTGTGGTTACCTTCATTTTGTGTCACCTGGTACCACTTTGTTGGGTGTATGGCATAAGGCAGGAACAACTGGTGGCCTCTCAAGAGGAGAGCAGGCGACGAAGTTCCCTGACTAGGCGTAATACCACCAAAACTGCTTCCGAACAGATCAGAGATGTACCCTGTGCTCCGTTAGCCGGTGACACGAGGCGTGGTTGGCATAATACATTGTGTGTCCTCTGGGTGCCCAACAAGGACAGTGGGCGTTGGTCCAAATGTGGGCAGATGTCCAGACCCAGTCTATCACTCCCTTCGGTGACGGTACAGTGCGGTGGACAGAGTGAATCAACTTGACTAGTGGCCTGACAACTGTGGGATTGAGTTACTAGTGGTTAGGGCTCTACCTTACTGCACACCAGTTGTACAGTACGGGTGGCCGTCTGCTGTGTATTTTTTCCGATGTACGTGCGCCCGGTTGAGGGAACCCACAGTCCTATACTAGGTTTGGTAATTAAGAGTCAAGTGCACGGTCTCCTGCTTTGCTCTGGCGGGTCATTGTCTACTGAAGATTGAACAGCCACCCTAGATATTAGTACACAAGAGGTTGGAGAAAATCACGTATTTATTCCGTGAGGAATAAACACGGCCCTTACTACCTCCTAACTAACTGGAACTGAACGGAAGTTAGACTATAATGTTAGGTGAAGGTGACCTGGTTCTAAGGTGAACAAGATGATGCAGCTAGGTAGCTGTGAAAATAAGTGGCCCTAACTAACTCTAACTGTTATCCAGAAGGTATCTGTGGAGGCCACTACCAGAAGGGTAGTGATGGTGTTAATACGGCCAGAGGGGGCAGTGTGGTTGCCGTTACCAGAAGAATAGTTGCAAGGCAAAAGGTGTTGAAGAGTCTTCGAGGGTTGCCGGAGCAGTGTTGAAGAGCTTCTGGAAGGTCGCTGGTGAAGTTGCTGAAGAGCTTCTGGTAGGTCGCTAGGACTTAGAGGAAGGCAGAGCTCCAGCAAAGGAAGTGGTGGAGGGAGCTGCCGGAGATGAACTGAGGTTCCTGGGCTGTGCACGGACATACATTCTCCTTCCCGCGGGCCCTCTGAGATGCGGGGGTGCGGGCAGTAATGAGCCTCTCCTGAGTGAGGCTCTTTGCTAGCATCATCCCTTGGTCCACTGTGGAACTATGCGATCTTGGGGATGTGGTCTCTGCCGCTTGGCCGGTGGTTTATTTACACTTCTGGGAGGTTTATCTGACGTCTGACTTCAGGTGAACAGTACACACTGACGTGTCTGTAGTAGCCCCCACAACAAAGGGGGTATCCTTTAGGCACTCTGGTACCTGTAGTTCTGGTTCCAATCCTGCCTGAGGTGACGTAGAGGCGAAGTCATGTGTATATTTAGTCGGTATAAGTATTATGCATCAATTTTATAACATCATAAAATAGAAATGGAGCTAAACTGTGTGTAATTACAAAGTGAGAATGTCAAATACCTGTCGTATTTACATGGTTATAATACATTTTTTAGTGGAGTGGTTTACTTGCATTTGTGTGTGCTTGCGTGTGTAAACAGTCTCATGTGAATTTTTTTTCCTTCTAGCGCCCATTCAGAGTTGTTGATATATGACTGGTCGGAGTATGGTGAGTTGGATATTGTAGTGGAGGACATTGAGAGAATTGATTTTGACCACTACGAACAAGAAGACCCAAAAACCAAGGATTGGCAACTGTCTCGCAAGTGGGACTGGAACGAAGCAAGAATGATGTGAGTGGCAAAAGTTTGTAAGAAATGTTACGTGTGCCAATTATTTTCCAGACAGCTAATTTCAACTTAGCAATTGGTTATTTTAACTGTTTTACAATTACAATTGTAACTATAATGTTTCCATCAGTACAGCAATAAACTACTAAACTACAGGTGACTCTCGATCTATCGTTATTCAGGGGACTGCCAAAAAATGCCCATACGTGCAGGATTTCAGTAAATGTGATTTCTGACGTGTACATCAATAAAATACAACTTCTAACCTTATACTTTATGTTGAGTATAGTAAGAGCTGTACATTAACTCTGAATAAAGTTTATCTAATAAACGCAATAAAAATGGGAATTTTAGAAAAAGTATTATTATAAATAATACATTTAAAAAAAAACATTTCACCTAAATTCGTTTGAATAAAGAAAATATCTCAAAATACAGTATATAATTGATTGTAATCCAACATCAAATCCAAGCTGACCTAAAACTTCCAAACCCTATGAAAATGAAAATAATATGACACAGAATGCAAGTTAAATTTTGAATGTCTCACGTGCACTCGTTCTACTAAGAGCGCATGGAGCGATCGGGCAATGGGTTCACTGCGGCATGGTGGATGGTGGAGGGGTGGCGACAGGAGAATTATCCCTCCATGCCACTACATGTTGCCGACATCTTGCTCCCGTGGCAAATATCTGTCTGTTTTTTAAAGTATTTAATTATATTGTGCACTCAGCTCGGTGTTTACCTGCCCATTATTAGATGGCAAAAGGTATCGAATAGGCCCTTACATTTTATCAGTTTATTCAAGAGATGCGTCTCTATTGAAATAAATTAATATAAATCTTTTGATTTCCCCGCAAGAAGCTATTAAAAATAAACTTTACCAAGAGGTCAAGTATATGCTTCTAGGAATATATTTTTATTTGCGAAGATGCTACCCCATGAGTTAAATAAATATTATGTTTTAAAATAATGTTAATTGTACGCCAGATACAATGAAATACTGACCTTACAGGAAAAAAACACCTTTAACCACAAAAGAAAACATATTTGAAAATAATAATTCCTCGTTAAAATGTTTTGCGTGACATTTTCAGGGGAAACCATTTTCTTTGAAATACTAGTGATGATAAGTGCAACTATTTTGAGCAACGCATAATATTGAAAGATTTATACATTCGCTAGGCACACATTTGCTCTAGGCCGGCATGTGAAGACAAGAGCGCGTGGCCAAGAGACTTATTTTTTTCCTTTTGCTAGACAACAAGCTTTCCCTCTCGATAGCATGTGAGTGGATGGAGGAAGGTGCACTACTAAGAGAGAGAGGACGTTAGGTCACTTTGCTCGTTGCTATAGGTAACCACTTCCCTTCTTGTTGGCATGTAAGGGGAGGCAGCAAGCCAGGCTCGCTCGTCACACTATGTTGTATTGTCAGACAGATGTGTTGGGAAGGCAGACAGCACGCAGCAGAGCAGTGATAAACGATGGCGAGCATGACATTTTCACATCAGTTACTAGATGTTTGCATAAACAACCAGCTTAAAAACGATAGTTGCGGGAAATATTAGGTGAAGGGACCCGAAATATACTTTGATTGATGCACCATGCAGTTTATGTTAACATTATTTGCATACGAATTTCTCCGGGACCACAAAAATTTGTTGGGGAATGTAGTTTATCGATACATGCGGTTGCGATAATGATACATCGAGAGTAAACTGTATAGTTTTCCTGCTCATGTTTGCTAAAGCTGTAGGTAGTACACAAGATCTATATAGATTTTTTTTTTTTTTTTATCTTTGACAAATAAATCATCACTATCAATTTTTACTTTTGTATCTCCAATTTCAAAACCGTGGCCACTCCTCGCAAACCAAATTTATCATCAATTATATTTTTTATCTTTGACAAATAAAAAATCACTATCAGTTTTTACTTTTGTATCTCCAATTTCAAAACCGTGGCCAACTCCTCGCAAACAAAATTTATCATCAATAACATTACTGTTTTCAGAAATATATTTCCCTAATTTGCTATACGGGCCAAATCTTTTAGTGGAGTAACACCCATTGGTGATTTTGGGAATAATTCTCTTTCAAAAGATGTTTCTTCTGGTATTGATGGATAATCTAAATTTTTTGCATCAACAGGTACTAGTGCTATTCTTTAATTTTTATTTTTTTCACTTGTTCTACTTTTTTTGCCAATATTTTGTAATTCACGAATTAATGGTCTTAACATTGACAAAGCATGAGATAAATATGAATATCCTATAAAAATTGATGATATTCCAAAAATAGAATGTCAAATTGATGTTTCTATAAGTGTTTACTCTATTGATGATAAATTCAATGTTTATCCACTAAAGCTTACAAAAATAAAAAAAGATGAACACAAATTTACTTTTTTTTTTAATGGTGAAAACTCACATTATTGTTGGATAAAAGATTTATTGCAGTTGCTTTCAGAACAAAAAAATAAACACAAAAGTAAAATTTATGTTTGCGATGTGTCTTCAATTTTTTTATTCTCAAGAGAAATTAAATAAACACACAGAAGACTGCTCACAAAATGAACCTGTAAAGTTTGTCTTGTCTTCAAAAGGCGAACAAATAAAATATCACACACACCCCGAAAGTCCCATTCACAATATATGCCGATTTTGAGTCAAATTTAAAGAAAATATCAACCACCAAACCACATCTAAGAGAAATAAAAAAATCTAACTAATCAAAAAATATTAAATTTTAACCAAGGGTGATATTGATAATGGTCTTTACAAAGAAATACTCAAAGAAAAATATAAACTTACAAATGCACAAATAATTAACATTGATTTAAATTTGAATGATGCATCATACACAATGAAATATCAGCTACACGAAGCTTCTGGTTTTTGCTATTGTATTGTATCTGCTTATGGCGATTATATCGAGTCCTGATGCGCATAAAATTTTTATAGAGTCAATAAAAAGAGAAGTAGAAGAGATTGGTGAAATGTATTCACAAATTGAGCCAAGAAAAAATGTTTAACATTAAATTTTAAAAATATGCTGTATGCAAGTGTGAATATACAAAGGACAATCAAAAAGTGCGTCGTCATGATCATATAAGTGGTTAATTTATTAAGCCAACATGCAACAATTGTAATTTACAATACTAGCTGGTTATGATGCTCATTTATTCATTAAAGAGTTAGTTAGGCTATGATGAAAAAAAGATTGATTTACTTGGGAATAACGAAGAAAAGTTTATAGCTTTTGGGGAAAAAACAAAAAATTTGAAGATGCGATTCATACACACGTTCAAATTTATGGCTAGTACTTTAGAAAAATTGTCTAATTTAAACTAAAGAACAAATTAAACATACACAAAAACATTTTCCAGAAGATAAAATAAATTTGGTTATTAAAAAAAGGTGTTTACCCTTATGATTATATGGATAATTTTTAGAATTTAATGAAACCCAACTTCCCCCAAAGAGTGAATTTTACTGTAAATTAAACGAAAATAGTATATCTCATGAGGTATACGAACATGCAAAATATATATGGAACCAATTTAATTAAAAAAATCATGGTGAATATCATGATGTATATTTAAAAAGTGATGTGCTATTGTTAGCAGAAATATTCAAAAATTTTAGAAACACATTTATAAATTCTTATGGTCTAGACTCTGCATGGTATTTTACAGCACCAGGTTTATAGTGGGACACAATGTTAAAAATGACTAAACATTCACTAGAATTATTACATGATTATGATATGATTTTAATGATTGAAAAAGGAATTCGAGGTGGTATTTCACAATGTTGTAAGCGATATGTTAAAGCAAATAACAAATATCTGGAAGATTTTAACTCAAATCAAGAATCAAATTATTTAGCTTATCTCAATGCGAATAATTTATATGGTTGGGCAATGTCGCAACATTTACCATACGGGGGTTTCGATTGGGTGTACTATGCATTAAATGATTTAGATTATTAGAGTGAAAATATGTTAAATTTGAAAAATGTTTCTGAGTTTGGTTATATATTAGTAGTTGATTTTGTATATCCACAAGAACTACATAATTTACTCAAATATCTTCCGTTTTGTCCAGAAAATAAGTTAGTTCCAGGCACCAATGATTCTAATCTATTAACAACTTTACATAAAAAAGAAAAATTTATACTACATTATCGTAGTTTGAAACAGTGCCTAAATAATGGACTGAAGCTTACAAAAATACATAGGATATTGACATTTAATCAATCTGTTTGAAAAAGTACGTGGATTTTAATACATTATTGAAGACTAATGCAAAAAAACTATTTTCAAAAGAACTTTTATAAACTGATGCATAATTCTGTCTTTGGTAAAACAATGGGGAATATAATAAACAGAGTAGATATAAGGCTTCTCTCAAGTGAAAAGATTTGCGAGAAATTAGTGGTCAAGCCAAATTTTAAGAAATGTACTATATTTAATGAGAATCTTGTACCTATTCACATGAATAGAACTAATGTAAAATTTAATAAGTCAATATACTTGGCCATGGCCATTTTGGATATTTTGAAAGAATTGATGTATGATTTCCAGTACAAAGCTATGAAGCCAAAATATGGTGATAAAATTGAATTGTGTTTTCAAGATACAGACTCTTATTTTTATAACATTAAAATGGAAGATTTTTATGAAGACATGGTGTCGATGTTAGAAAAATTTAATACGAGTGATTATCCAAAAAACAATATTCATGACATGCCACAAATAAATAAAAAAAATTTTGGGCAAAATGAAAGATGAGTGTAATGGCAATGTAATTAAACAATTTGTTGGTTTATGAGCAAAGATGTATGCATACAGAGTTGAGGATAAACAAAACAAAAGAGCAAAAGGTGTGAAAAACTGTGTTGTCAATAACATAATTAATTTTGAGGATTATAATTAATGTGTGTTTGATGAGAAAAATCAATATAGGACAATGAATTTGATTAGAAGTGATAAACACAAAATATATACAGTAGAGGTTAATAAAATAGCATTGAGTCCTTGTGACAACAAGAGAATTATACTAGAAAATAAAATAGTTACTTTACCATGCAGATGTCAAAATTTATAATTAAATTTTTTTATCTCCACTGGCGGTGAAACACCGCTAGTCAAAACTTCATAATTTTATTAATGAGAGGTGCCATGAGTAAGAAAAATATTTAACATCATATGATGAATTTGGTGTCAGTGAATCACTGACACTTAGTGCTCTACAAAAACTATTCGTCACACCTATTTCTGAAAGAGAAGTTTTATTTTTTATTAATGAGAGGTGGTGTGCACTTTGCATACCACCTATATCTGAAAGAAAATTTTTATATTTTATTTACGTCGGGTGAGCAAATCACTCACCCCTTCAAATTTTCTAATATATTCAATGAAATTTTATGTTTTATTTATTATGGAAGTAAAAAAAAGATAAATAATTCAGTGGTCGGTACGCTGACCATTGAAATTACACAAATTTATATATTGGAGATATTAAAGGGGCTCTAAAGCAGGGCACACATTATGTTTTCTAATAAAATAGCACAATTTTAAACATAGTTAATTATCCAAAACATCCTCAATATCAGAACCATCAAAATCAAATAAATTTCCATCTTCGTCTCTAATTTTTAGAACAATGTTGATAAATAGCTCATTATTAATTTTATAAAAAAAATTGGACAAGGGGGCTCATAAATAACATAATCTCTAAAACTAAACATAGTTTTTGGTGGAAAACTAGCAATTATATTAGTCTCCAAGTGGTTAGATTCATCATATTTTTTAAATATGCCATATGGCAACTTTCAATGAACCTTGATTGTTTTGAATGGAAAAAAATTTGGCAATTTAGTGCCTACAAAAATTTTATCTTTTTGAATAGTTAATTTTCTTTCAAAACAGAGAATATCAGAAAAGTGATCATCAAGTTTAATATCAAACTTGGTTTTAATTGTTATTCTATTTTTCATTTTGTCGTTATTTCAATGTTATTTGTTGAAAATTGTTCAATTGAATTTATAGCTTCTTTCAAAGATTCACATCGTATTAGCCTCTGGGAATATATATAACTGTATTGTTATCAACAACAGGACTCATTTTTTCAATTGTAGTTTTAGTATTATTCTCTACATTTGGAGTTAAAAAATTTTGCATGAAAACTAATTAATGCTATCAGTTTATCTTTATGAATTATATCATATTGAAGTTTCTTCTTTAAAACAGAAATATTGTTGGTTAACATTAAAACTTTATTATTATCTATTTATTACAAAAATTTTGTAAGCAAATGAAAAAGGTTGACTGGGTGTTGGTGTTTTAATTTCTGAGGAAACTTCCAAGAATAAAAAAAAAAATGTGAGTTATTGCCCGATAATATTCGCAGGATAATTGTTGGGCCCAGCAACTGCAGCAAGACGATTTTAAAGTGATATCCAAAAAAATTAATAAAAAAAATGGCTTATTTTATTACGTAACAGTGGTGGAATGGTTTCACTAAATCAATGTGATAATAATTCTTTTTTTTTTTTTTATGATGTAATATTGGATGAGTACGATGTAGTCCGCGAATATTTTACTAGAGGTCGGAATAGAAATATTGAAATTTTTTATCTTGCGCAGACATATTCCAGAGTCCCCAAGCAATTAGTACAAGATAACACAAATTTTCTGTGTATATTTTGACAAGATGAAACAAATTTGAGACATATATATATATGGTGTGTGTGTGTGTGTGTGTGTGTGTGTGTGTGTGTGTGTGTGTGTGTGTGTGTGTGTGTGTATATATATATATATATATATATATATATAATATATATATATGCAATTTTGTGTTGGAGGGGACATGAGTTTTGAGAAATTTAGAGAGAGATGTGCCTAGTGCTGGGGAGGAAATTAATGATTTTTTAACATTAGATTTGAGTAGAAAAATGGATAGTGAAAAATATTGAAATCAAATAAAAATTTAACTCTCTCCAGTGAATTCAGTATTTGGGTAGTCGTGTTTCTAGACTACCAATAAAGTTATATAATTTAACTTATCTTCTTTATTTACATGCATGATATTAACATCTCTTGAATTTTTATAATCTAATATTGCAACAAAATATTTAGTTCACGAGAACCACTTCCATAACTGAACTGCAGCTCATTCTCGTAGTGAAAGAAAAAAAAATTTTCAGCTCTCATCCAAAACTAAACTTCAGCGCACTGCTGTAGTGAAAAAAAAGGCATATCTCCGCTGGGAGGCCGCACTTAGCTTTACCTCACTCTGCCTGCGATACTAAGAATTAATTTTACAGTAACTGGCCTTTGTGACACAAATTTTTCTCTACGAGCTCACAGTGAGCTGTGTCCGCAACAAGAAACATGTTATCAGGCTGTGTTGATATCTGTGGCACTGCTCTCAGCGAGTGCAACCACAAAGATGCAGAAAGTTTACTCCTCGCAGAGAACACACCCCAAATCACTGCTGTAAAAGTGAATAAAATTATTTCCTCAACAAGCATACACTCTCATTATTAATCTTGTAGCTCACCACATGCAGCATTTTTATCATTGCCTCACTCGCCCAGCCACTTTGGCTCAGTGGTTGGGTGTGTCTCTTGTAACTCGAGATTCGGGGTTCGATCCCCAGTTGAGAGGATAATTTAATAAATGTGAAGGCGCCCACATTTATTAAATTATCACCAAGACACAAAATTTGAGCCAAAAAAAAAAAAAAAACCATTTCAATTGCTCTTGCCCATATACTCAGTGTACGAGTATTGATGGAAAAAAAAATGGTATTCCTGAATGAAGCCTCAGCAAAAAATGCTCTCCACACTACACTGTAGTGTATCAGATGTATAAGCTGCGGTATTCTCATATGTCAAAGGCGCCACGACATATGAGAAGGGAGTGCCATAAGAAATAATAAAAATAAAAGAAGGCAGGCCGGTGAAGTGGGAGGTTTCTCCAATTGGAGTTTTGTTGGTGCTAAATATGGCCGGAAAAATAAAAAAATGGAGTCCCTGGCATGATAGAGATATTTGTAAACTCCAATAACATAAGGTCCCTGGCGAGGCATTAGATTGCTCGTAAACCTTGGTGTTTCTTTTTTTAAATTGGCTCTTGTGTTTATATGTATACTTTTTTATAAATCAGTAGAGGTCTATTTTCAGATCTTGGTGCAACTCAATAATTTAACTATTATTGCAGATCTTGGTGCAACTCAACAATTTAACTAAAATTCAATCAATTTCAAGCTAAATTCGAACAAATTTATAATTCCCCCATCAAATCATTCAAAACGCAACTCAAAATAAATCATATTTAAGGTCATAATCAAAATCAGTTTTCAACTTTTGTTCACTCCTTGTGTGTGGTTCTTCACAGACTCGTTTTCAAGCTAAATCATCATATTTTTGATGAAATTCCAAGAATTTTCATACTTTTCTTGAGGTATTATTTTTTGACTAATTGATTTGGCTTTCAAATTTAAAGTAAATATTTTCCCTTTTTGACTTAAATTTAGCCTCATTCACCCTGAAAATGGACCACTGATTAAAGAGTGAACAATGTATGATTTTTAAAAAAAGTCTGCGTAATTGAATATGATGGTTTGGGTCAAACTATCTTTATTTTGGGGGTGAGATTGACTAAATGAATCATGTTTGAAGAAGAGATTGAAAAATTGATGCTTGAAAGAGAGAAATTTGCGTGAATTTTAGTTAAATAATTGTTCTGCGCCAAGATCTACAATGGCCATCTACTGTGCTGCACCAAGATCTGCAATAGCCGTCTACTGAGTTGCATATTGTTTTGATGGAGCTTGTGGAAAATTTTACTCATATGGAAAAAACATTTAAATTATTTAACTTCGAAAATTATAACTTTAATGAAAATACAAATAGCAATACATACATCGGTGTTTATATTCGTACAGATGCAGCAATATATACACTCACACACTTTGACCGAAGTTAACCTTACACTCGAATTAACGATGTAGACAAACAAATATTATTCACTCACTACAAAAGTGTAGAAAGTGCGGTATTTTTCAGGCCACGTGCATTTCAATAATTATATTAATGGTTTACAAATACATTTACAAAACGCGCAAATTTACTGTTGTAACCTCTTGAACACACGTTTTTCTATTGCAATCCTTGCGAGTTTACTTCACTAAAATCACATTTGTTCGTCACGAGCAGTAAATTATTTATTTGCAAAATCATTCAGTAAAATCAACACTGCGCACGTTTCCTGATATAAACAAGCTTAAACTTATATATGGAAATTATATTTATCACTTCATTGTGGAAGGTGGTTAGGAAAATGGCGAAACGAGCAGTTTTAACGACGTGTTGATTAATATTACATTTCACTCAACTAAACGCACTACAACGGTACCTACAACTAACTATGTGTTTGGAAAAAACAAAAAATATATAAAATTAACTACCGATTAAATATTCCGACAACACCAATAAGATATTCTTATAATAAATACAATGAGAAAAAAAGTGCACCCACAACTGCCTTCAATGGGCTGGAAACCTAAACGTCACTAGCCATTGGCTGAAAATGTTTACTGATCTTATGTGTCGACATACTCTGTCGTAAATGCTGAACATGTTTTTTAAAGTCCTGTTACTAATAGCCAAGAAAATTTAATATTGCTTTAGAAACATAAATTAAACCATAAATGTTGTAAGTATAATTAAGATTTTAAATTACAACTTTTAGTTCCAAGTGCTATTTTCTTCCAAAGACATCAAAATAGCCAACCTAACAACACAATCCCACAGCAGTTCATCAGCTGATACAATACTGTAGGAGCGAGAGCAATTACTGTTTACATAGTGCGTAGGTTGGTCATATTGTCTGTCAAATGTGAGACCACTTATATTAAATGGACATACAGTAAATGTATTAATGATGTGTTATGTAATGAACAGCCACAAGTAAAATAAAATAATCTTTGAATAAATTAAAGTGACACCCAGGCATGTTAACCTTAGTAGTAATTTAATTAATCAGATATAATTCCACATTTGAATTTTGTAACACTACCACCTTTTTACATAATTTTAAGTGAAAATCTGTATAAAATTCATTTTTATGGTGGCATTCATATTGCAAGGTACCTCCATACACAAATAATTTTTTTGTATCTCTTATAGATCCAGAGTTTATGGTTGTAGATGTTACAGTGCATTAAATAAAATTAAATAAATGGTCTATAATTATAATCTGTACAAATCTGTGTAAAACAAATGTTGTTTGTGTTCTGCTAGTTACACCAAGGACAAGAATGACTTGTTGAACAACTTCAATATTGCAAGGTTTGATGTCCCCGAGCTTCTCATCAGTGGTGAAGATGCATGGATGAAGAGAAAAGTTTACTCCAGTGTATGTATTATAATTCTAGTGTGTAGTTTTTGTGTGAGCACTGGTTACAACTTGAAGGAACATTTTTTATTAATAAAAATATATAAAAGGAAAGAAATTCAAATACCCACTGTCTATTACTTTTCGACAGGCACACACAAAGAAGGACAACGCACATTTTTCTTTCTTTCTTTCCATAGCCAACTAGACTCATGAGGGGCATTGATTAGGCTGTAACATATTGAAGGGGGAAATAAGATATGGCTCACTCATTCTGTTTTATCAGGTGAATAAATATAGACTGTAAAAAACTAATGTGCATAATGTTCGCACACAAAATTGCCAATAGGTGGAAATAGTGCTCATTTGCATCACTTATCATCCTGACTGTCCAACACAGGAAATGCAATCTGGCTAGCAGTAGCCAAGAGGGTACCAATGAAGTCTGAAGGAGCCACTGAGCCAGTACCATAGGAAATTAAAATTAAAATTGTTGAGTCTGACTCGTGACGGCTGTTAAACCCAGGCACATCACATAGTCTACAGGGGAGTTTCCTGAGCGGGTTCAGGCCGAGAACCCTGGGTGGCCTTATGGTCTGATTAGTAGTTTTACCTTAGCTCTTAGAGAGCCTGTGTACAGAATCGGCCTGGTTGGGCTGCGGCAGGCTACGTAGGGGTGTAAGGTGGCGTAGTTGGCAGTGGATGCTGGCTTACCACCAGTAGACCGACACTGTAGCTGAGCATTGGCTGGCTGCAATAGGCAACTTTTTGGGCCATATCTGGGTGCGGCGGGTGTTGGCTGGTTCACAGGCTAGAGGGCTCCGGGTGATGGCTGCGGGCGAGTGGTGCTGGCAAGGTCCAGGCCCCTCGGGCAGTCTGAGTCGCAGGCAGACGACAACTGGATGAGGCGGACAGAAAAGTGAGGCCCCTGCAGTCGGTAGGCGGCTTGTGCGTGATCCCGAGTGGAGGAAAGGCTGAAGGCCAACTGGGGGGTTACTTGGCAATTGGTTGACTGTAGGAGCCGTAGATGCATTCTTACCGGCCCACTTAGTCCCTCCTTGTCGGGTGAACGGTATAGGGTTCACCTGCCCTTATTCGCTGCGATGACGAGTCATCGCAGCGAATAAGGGCAGGTGACAGGATTTCCTTAGCTAGAGTACCCAGATGCAATAATGTCATGCCAAATCAGGCCTAGCGCTCCAACTGGCGAATTGTATGTGGTGGATGAAGTGGGTTAGCTGACTCAGGTTACCCAGTTGCTTCCTCGTGGAATGTATCCAGTATTGGCTCTACCGTGCATGTGCGCCAAGTGCCTTAGAGTACGCGGCTCACAGTATGGGTGGCCGGAAAATCGTGTGGTGTTTTTCGACGTACATGCTACCCAGTTACGGGAGCCCACATTCCTACCCTATTGTTGTAATTTGTTTCCTAAGATGCGGTCACCTGCCTCTCTCTTGGGGGATGGCGGTTACAGCAGGGGTTGAGAGGTATGAATCACCCTTGGAATCATAAAGCAGTGCAGACTTGAACGTATTTATTCTCGGGAGAATAAACACTGTGACAAGTACTAAATTCTAGGCTTTTGTGATTACCAAGCACCCTGCGGAAGTTTCGTTACCAACAGGTGAAGGGGACCTGTTAAAACCAAGAGCAAATCTAGAACAACTATAATTTTTTCTAGTTTTCACGAATTTCCACAATGTGCATATATTTTTATTTGTACCATCATAACGTATATTATGAATGCATTACTTACTCGCTTTTGTGGATGTATTTCCTGTAATGTACGTACGTAATCACTGCAGTACTTCATGCATCCTAAGAAGCTTTGATAACGCAATAAAATGAAGCTGACGTAACCGTGTTGTTCGTTTGCTGGTTAATTCTGTAAACATAAAATTGTAGTAACAAAATCTGTGCACTTTAGCATGTTGATGTAGCTATGTGCATATAATTTCTATTTTTTTAAATGCCTGTTCAGTAATTGAATTAACTCGTGCCACAAAAAGTACTAGCGAAAGCTGATTCCAGTTTGTTTACAACTTTGTAGGCACATCTTTCAGTGTAAACGTAAACATGATGCCGCTTGTCCAGCGATAAGAGAAGACATTGTTGCCAGCTTTATGCAGTGCCAGCTTACACTGCAGCGCTGCCATATGGAAACGTCATAGCATTAACGTGTTTTTTTAACTAGCTGTGGGGAACTATAGTCCATTCACGCTTTCTTCGACCTTATGGTATTGAACCTTTGAAAAATCACCCTAGGCATAATATGTCAACCTGTTTTTCCAATAACATGAATTCCACAAATATTTAACACTGTGATTAACTTTAGAGTACTGTACTATTCAATAAATGAAACTTTACCTTAGTATATTATTTAACTTGTAATATTTATTTCGTATTAAATATGAATTAACAACAGCGAGAGCAGCGATGTGTTGGCAATGGCCGGTAAGAAATAGTTCACAGTTTTGTTTTTGTTATTTTTTAAATCTCGTTTTTATGTATACTATTTGTAAGTTAAACGTTGCCAGTTGATAAATTATTATTGTTAGGTAGCACTGACGAAAATACATTTCATTGCTGCAGTCAAAAATATCCGCGCAAATTCTCGTGCGTAGGCAGGTGTTTTTCCCACATCCGGAATAAAGGTTTAATGCGCGAAGCAGAGCATGTTGCTCTCTCTCTTTCTCTCGGGAAGATCGTACCACCTGTGTATCAGGAAAAGTATACATTTAGTTATTCATATTTCAGCACATTTTATACTAATTACAGCAACAATAATGATGTTTGAGATCGTAATTTACAACTGAAATGAGATGTTATTGTTTAAATACATATTATATGTTATTTAGATACGATGACATATTTTAGATGCAATGGCGCGACATAACTCGTGCGACACTTACAAATCCAGCAGGTTACTTGTCCCAATATGGCGGGAGGTGGGCGATTATACCAGTTTTTATTGTGCCTTGCGATTTGCAGTGATGTGGCAACATGTCAATGACACGGCGTGTTTCTGAATGAAGCGTCAAGTTTGTACTCGTGTAGCCGCCATTTCCATCTATGGTGGCTGTGTTGTAATCCTTGCACAGGCAATATGTGTGTGGATTTCAAATATGTGCAAAGTTTATATGTTTTAACATGAAATGATGTTATCACGAAGTTAATTATTTATTTATTTATATTCATTTCTGTTTAGCACAATGTGGTACCTTCACACTAGGTGTTTGAAGCACAGTTGTGTAACGAGCTTACATTTCTGTGATTTGAATGTCTGCCGAAATCCCAAAAAAATAAATACTAAGCCCAACCAGATAAATTTAAATAAATAATAAAATAAACCTATAAACCAGTAAGTACCAATGCATGTAAATATTAGCGGAAAATAATGTTACGGTAGGCCTATGTGTTAGCATGTTCACCACTGTCTTTTACATTTGTCGATGCTACGTACAATAAATAAGCAACACGAGTTGTATGCTTGAATTTACTGTCATTTTGTTGGACTGGTTGTCCCTTCGTTTTAATTTTTATTCCAAACGCATATTAATAACAACAGGTTAAACATTACTGTTGTTTCCACCACAGTTGTAATAAACACTGTCGTGGCAAAATATTATTGTGTATTATGTGTAACGTCCTATATCGTGTGTACCAAATAGTTAAAAAGCTGACCTAAATATTGTTATAAATCTAAATTGCAAACATTCGTAGGAAATATGACAGCATTCTTTGAACAGCTGTAAACAGCAACCAACTCATTTGACAGTTATAAAGGTAGAAGACGCATGGCAGTGTTTATGTTTACATCTAGCGGAAGTATATGTAATCAGTAACCAAAAGTAGAAATTTGGCAGGGCTTCAGAAAAGGCCGAAGTTATAGTGAATCAACTATAACGTGCAATCTCATGCTTGACTGATAAAATAAATACATAGCTACGTGCACATTAAAATTAACATGGTGCAGTAACAGAAAAATATTTGACTACAATTTTTACACACAAAAAATCAGATTTTTGTGTATGTCTTCGGAAAAAAAAGTTGAAGTTACATGTACAACAATCAATTATATTTGAGCGAGTAGGAAACTAGTCGTCTTAAATACATTTCTTGTATTAACTACGAAAACATGAGGAAAAGATTTGTGGGTTATGGAAGTTGCTGTTTACGTTTAAATAGATTGTTTCCCATAATAAATGCTATCTTAATGTTTTGTCCATTTTGAATTCCAAGCTTAAAATGTCAATAAGCATGTCGGCACGCAGGTTTCCCTTGCTCATGAATTGAACATTTCTACTTCAACTTTAAATACAATTTTGAAAACCCGTAAAACAACAGATGAAAAGTCAATTCAATGTGGGGCGGCAACCTTGAATTATGCAACGCTTGAAGAGCTTTTGAAAATTTGATTCATTGAAGCAGGTTCAGCTAATATCCCCATTAATGGGCTAGTTCTCTGGCAAAAAGCGAGACATTACTTATGTAGTCCTTTCACGCTTTCTTCAGCCTTTTGGAATTGAACCGTTGAAAAATCACCCTAGGCATAACATGTCAACCTGCTTTGTTCAATCAGTTGTATTCCACAAATACATTACACTGTGATTAACTCTAAAGTACTGTATGTTTGAATAAATGAAACTTTTCTTAATATCTTCTATAACTTGTAATGTTTATTTCCTATTATATAGAAATTAAAAGTAGCGAGAGCAGCGGTGTATTGACAACGGCTAGTAAGAAATAGTTCTCAGTTCAAATATTGTTTCAACATAGTTTTTTTGGTATACTCTTAGTAAATTAAATGTTGCTATTGAAATATTTCAATATTTAGTTAGCCCCAATAGAAACATATTTCATTGGTACAGTTCAAAATAATGTACATAGGCCATAGTGACGCTGTGTTTGTTTTTCGACGGGCGAAACTGTTGGCTGTGCGGAGCTTATTGCTCTCTCTCTCTCTCTCTCTCTCTCTCTGTCACTCTCTATCAGAAAATTTCCCATCGCTAGTAAAGAGAAATTATACATGTTTGAAATCGCAACATATTTCGTACCTATTACAGCAAGATAATGATTTTTGAATTTGGAATTTACAACTAAAAAGAGATTTTATTATTTAAATGCCTATGTTATTTAGATGCTATGGCCCGACGCTTACGAATCCAGCAGGTTGGCAGAAGTGGTGTGGAAGGGAGAATCTAGAACTCGACCTTCCACACGCTTGTCCCACTATGGCGGGAAATTATATCCAGTTTTTATGTGGCCTTACGACTCACAGTGATGTGGTGACATGTCAATGATATGGCGTATTTCTTAACGAAGCATCAAGTTCGTACTCGTGTTTTTTAAACACCCTAGGCAAATTACAATGTTGTGATAAATATGTGTTTCCATGGCAGAGTGAAATGTGTTGCAATGTTGCGTATGAAAGTGCATGGTGGCTGTGTTGTAATCGTTACACAGGCAAGGTGTGTGTGTTGATTTCAAATATGTGCAAAATTTATACGTTTTAACCAAATTAATTATTTACATTCACATCTGTTTATCACAACGTTCTACCTTTGCACTAGGTGTTTGGAAAACCATTGTGTAATGAGCTTACATTTCTGTGATTTGAATGTCTGCAACAATACCAACGAAATACTAAGCCCACCCAGATAAAATGAAATAAATTATAAAATAAACCTACAAACCAGTAAGTACTAATGCATGTAAATATTAGCAGAATAAATGTTACTGTGGGCCTATGTGTTTGTATGTTCACCACTATCTTTTGCATTTGTTGATGTACAATAAATAAGTGACACGAGTTGAGTGCTTGAATTTGTGTTGTTTCGTTGGACTGGTTGTCCCTTAGTTGTAATTTTTATTCCAAACACATATTAATAACATGATGTTAACTACTACTGTTGTTTCCGCCACAGTTGTAACAAACACCTTCGTGGCAAAATATTAATGTGTATTATATGTAATGTGATATATTGTGTGTAACAAATAGTTATAAAGCTGATGTAAATATCGTTATAGGCCTAAATTGTGAACATTCGTAGTAAATGGTTTCTGCAATATGACACCATTCTTTGAACAGCTGTAAACAGCAACCAATACATTTGACAGTTATAAAAGTAGAAGTCACATGGCAGTGTTTATGTTTACGTGTAGCGGAAGGATACGTAATCAGTAGCCAAAAGTAGAACTTTAGGAGGGCTTCAGAAAAGGCCGAAGTTTTCGTGAATCAACTATAGGTTAGGCATTCAAGACCTCACAGTATCCAATGGTTGGATAACTAAGTTTAAGGAAAGGCATAACATTGTTTACAATTCTATCCGTGGTGAAAGTAAAGGTGTAAATGTTGAAACTGTTGAAAGCTGGAAAACTGAGCAGCTGCATCATCATCTTGTGGGATATGCCCCAAAGGATGTATTCAATGCCAATGAAACAGGGCTTTTTTTTATAGTGTAATGCCAAGCAAGACACTTAAGTTTCAAAGGTGAACACTGCCACTGTGGTAAGTATAATAAACTGAGACTCGCTGTTCTTCTTGTGACAAGTGCAGATGGCAGTGAAAAGCTACAGCCATTTGTAGGTGGAAAAAGTAAAAACCCAAGGTGTTTCAGAAATGTAAAAATGCTACCCACAAAGTACGTGTCAAATCTAAAAGCCTGGATAACAGGCAGCATTTTTGAATCCCAACTTCATGCACTAGATGCAAAAATGGGATTGCAAAATAGAAAAAATTGTTCTATTTATTGACCAGTGTGCAGCTCATGTATATAATGTTGAGCTGAAGAATGTAAAGTTAGTGTTTTTTCCTGCTAATTGTACAAGTCTCCTACAGCCCTTAGACTTTGGAGTAATACATGTATTCAAAGTGTATTACAGAAGAGGCTGGTGCAAATAGCTTTGTGCATGTTAGAATCTGGGAAAGACCCGTGCAAAATGAAATTCAGTGTACTTGATGCACTCCACAACATTGCATTTTCTTGGAACCAGGTATTATTACCAGAAACTATTGGCAATTGTTAGCTGGTTTATTTTGCTCTGAACTCGTTGAAGGCCTAGTGAGCGGCTTGCTGAAGATGTAGACAAACTTCAGGGTGGTATCAAATTCAGTGAATTTGTACACATAGATGAAAACATTACAACTACAGAGACTGAAAGTATTGATGACATTGTTGATAACCAAATGGCACAACAGGCCACCACTGATTGTGTAGACGGTGAAGATGATGACGATGAAGACAAAGTGCTTTTTCCAACACAGGCTGATGCTCTTCAAGCTGTCTCTTCTCTTAAGAGATTTGTTTCTGGTTTTGTAAGCACTGAAAACTTAATCCCAACGCTGCACAAACTGGAAGTAGACATTGAACACCTGTGCAGACTTAAAGCCAAACAAACCAACATTTTGGACTTTTTCAAAAAGATTTAAAAATTATTATGATTACATACATGTAATTTTTATTACTGTATTGTGCAAAAATTTGATTTTGTTACTTCTTACTTAGCTAAGTGTGTATTTACCCTAAACAGTTCTCTTCTTTAATGTTGTCCTTTTACAAAATAAAAGTTTTTTTTTTTTCCCCCCAGCACTTCCCACATTTTACATAATTCTGTTTTGGTCCCTTAAAATATATAGAAAAGGGGGTTCTATGGTAGTAAAGTAGTCTTGAAAATAACTCAAACCCTACTGTCGGCCACTGTAGTCCTGAGGGGACGTGGTTAAATACTCCCAAGTGGAGTGGGTGTGTCTGGGGTTGAAGCTTCGCTGGTAGTAGATCTGGTTGTGGCAGAGGGCCCTAGCATGGCAGTGATAGGGTGAGCTGCTGAGTTGCCAAGGCAAAGGAAGCCAGTGCTACGACAACTCAACATCAACTGGCATTATTGGGGGCTCGTCCGGCCCTAAATACTGAATGTTACTTTCCTTCGGGTCGTTCTGGCATCTTCGGTCAGCCGGCTCCTCCCTGTGTGGGCGGCACTCTCTTGGCAGGGGTTGGAAGTGTGTAGTTGTGGTTGGTATAATGGTGCTCACTTAAGGACAGGCCAGCCTCATTCAGGTGACTGGGTAGAGGCGCATGATTGACGTGCGTATTTAGTATTACTGGCAACGGCATGTTAGTAATTGTCTTCAGGGCATAGCAGTCTGAGTTTGATCTACGGTGTGGGTGCCTTGGCTTCCCACGGGCTGAGTTGAAGTAGATTTATACAAGGTATATTGTCAGCTACACGCCATGCTTCAAGTCCGGTAAAATCAGTCTTTCAAAGCAAAAATTCCAACGCAAAACACTTTTCTCACACACATTGCACAGAACAGGTCACTAAATACACAACTAAACACATTCCTATCCCTTCCTTTTGTGTATTTTTACACGTTTTATGGAGAAAAACTTGTTCCTTTGAGCAAGGAAAATGTGTTATGCAGGAACGTATTAAGCGAGTTTTACTGTATCTTCACGTAAAGCAACTTTGGACATGAAAGCATCATACATTGTGATCTCACGATTGGCAGGTAACTAACTGCCTGTGTATTGATACACTACTGCTCGTGCTGCACATTTTTTTCCTTCTCTCCAGGAGCTTTTTCAGAATCCATGCAGTCTGTATGACTCAGTACCATCAGTTGCATACTGATGGTACATAGCAGATGGTACTGTATTTACCTGAATGCGAGACAATATTTTTATTGGGGAACCAATCTTAAAGAAATACCTTTTCATTGCATCAACTTAACACATAACTATTTCACACAAATATTTTTACGTGGCTTTTCTTGAGGAATACTGGCTCTGGCACATTAAGAAATATTGCCAGTTTTTATGTTTAATATAATTTTTCTAAAATTTCACATTAAAATTGATGTATATATAAAGTTGCTAAAGTTCTACTTACAGAACTTAACCAAGTCTGACAAATTACACCAAAAGGACAACACACCACATTTGTGCAACATTCAGTGAAATAATATTTTGCATAAGAACCATTTCTTACTAGGCATTACCAACACATCTGTTTTCTCTCAATTTTTACTTATATTAATTATATAGGGAATATATTTTACAGATAAAATGTAAGAAAAAAGTAAAATTTAACCAAAAATGACATATTTTTATCTTAACAAAAGTATAAAAGTCTTGCGACATGGCATATTTAGGAAATAACCACACATGTCATACATGGGGTGTTTTTTCAAAATTTAGATTCAAAAAGTGTGAAGAAACTGCTAATAGACTGTAACAAATTTAAGTGTTGCTTCCTTAGGTTTTAATGCGTTTGAAGCATTGTATATTATTATTTGCAAAGTACTTTATTCAGGTGCGAGTATTAAGTAATTCTGGAAAATTACGCGCCCAGATATTTTGTGGAGAAATAAATTTCTCGTGTGGGGGTTGGGGTTCATTGATAGTTGGTCTGTTATGTTGTGTAATATGTGACTTTAAATGTTTGAATTTGGTGCCCGACACCATGGGCGCCAGGTTTGACTTGCAGTGACATCTGTGGAGACAGATTATGAAGTTAGTTTACACTGTATGCTGGACAACACATAGCTCGAATGTTGCTACTCAAATATTTTTGAGTAGCAAAAAAAGTTTTGCAAACTTTTTTGATCCTCCATGCTGAATAATCATGGGTCCAGCGACCTAATACTTTTGGATATTTGTTATTACCATTAAGTTCTGCATGTTTTCCTGGCTATTCTTTGTGTTTGTGAACGGGTTGTATGGTACAATTTAATGCATGCTCATATCTTGTGAAATACATTGGATGTGAATCTGCAAAAAAAAAACCAAACAGGATTGTGAATCTCAAATCGGTTTGTTAAATGTCATCAGTTTTGTGAGTGATAAGCTTTGGCATTCATGGGGAACAGCTTGAAGTTATATGTGGGTGGGACAACATATAACCATTGTGTGGACGCATGACACATTTTCTACAATGGTAATTCCATGACTTTAGCTCATCAGCATAGCCGGAAGCACATCTGATTTCTATGTAGTTTACATTACCATTGAAACTATTTGACGTCCAGAAGATTGTACTGTTGACTGCAAGAATGGATATTCCTACCAGCGGAAATTTTATTTTTCACCTGCAAAGCTATGCACCTCAAGGCAATGAGTTCTACTATTCCCCACCATATAGCTCCACAACTATGTTTAATCGTTAGTTTCGTCTCTCCTGCCAGCCAGTGTAGCGTCACACTAGAGAGCTATGCTTTTCACTACCCCTTGCTCAGCGACCACCCCTCGCCCTCAAGACGCCAGCCAATGAGCGCCGAGCAGTTGCCCGGCAGAGTATAAGTACGGAGTCAGAATTCGACTCGGGACCAGTCTTCAGTCTTTCTACTGCACTTGCTACCGGAACTGACCAGCCTGACCTGACAGTCTTCATCACGCTATCCGCTGAAGTACTTGCCAGCTTCATTCCTCACTATAACTTCCTTCCTTTACCGCACCTTTGTGCCAGAAGGAAAAAACTCTCCTTAAGCTCCATTGTTTGACTTATGCTGCCACACCTTGCTTAGTTTCCTAGCATCATGCCATTCATCGTCTATATACACTAAACACCGCTGCCCCTTTTGGGCAACAATGCGATAGGGAGTCAGTATTAGTTTTCAGTTGTTCTCAACGCTGTTCTGCCCAGCTAGCCTAGAAATGTGTCACCTGTACCTGGACTGCGTAGTTTAGCTTCCCATCAAGCTCTTGCTAAGCGTAATAGGGAGTACGTCACCACGTGTTTCCCATAATAACGAATAAACATTAGTTTAAACTAGAGATTGGACCAACACAGATTTTGGAACTGAACTGAACTAGAACTTAACCCAGAATATTTTTATTGAACTCGAACTGAACTATGCTATAGTTCGTTTAATAACTGAACTCGAACCAAACTTTAAAAAATGTCTTAACCCCACACATATGTCTTCATTAACAAAAAACAAATATGTTGAACCACCTTAAAAATACTGTGTAATATGGATGCTAAACAGTAATCATTGTGTGCACATTTGCATATCTGCAAATTAAGTACTTAACATCGATTACAGTGGTCCCGTGGATCGTTTTAGCAGTGTTACCCACTCAAGTAATGAGAGTTTTGTTACTGGACCTCTGGACTTGGCTACGAGATGCAAAGTGAAAACAACATATATACATATAGTCTTCATAGTTCAGCCCCTATTTGTTCAAAGTATAAAACACAAACAAACTAATACAAGCACTTTCACAATTTCACGTCAATTTGTTTAAACATGTGGGCCTAAAATAAACAGTAACATATATATCACACACACAACCTACACAGTTTCGCCACTAATAGTTCCAAAATGTAATTGCCAAATTTTTTCTAAAGTGGGAAAAAGGTACAGAATTAACATAATATTAACTTTTGGTTTTTATGGATTAGATTGATATGATAATTTATAACACTGGGAAATGTATCTTTCTAGTAGTTTTAGATGATATTAAATAAAGAATAGCTCATGATGGTTTAACATACTATAGAGTTCAAGATGTAATGCTGTCATCACTGCTACAGAAACAATAAGTAAATATGACTTGTTTGGTAATTTTTGTTGTGTTGCATTGTTATTTTTCAACTTCTTTGAAGTGAAGTACCATATATTACTCGTGTATAGTGCACACCAAGATTTTTGCAACAAGTTCCAGGATTTTTTTTCTTCTAAAATTGCACCAACAATTTCTGGGACCATGTTAGTAAGTATGTAACAAATTATTGTTTTATTTTAAATTAATTTGTGGCGTTTGCGATATATTTGGAAAATATTTAAATTAAATAACTCATGGGGCTAAAAGCCAAAATATTGTGGAATTCTGTAAGGTCAGTTAACCTTATGGTCCTTAAAAGAAGACTGTCAACAAGTGAGATGGGCAGCTGGGTTACTTTTTATTTTTGCTTCTTTTATGCAGTGCCAGTCCTAAAAGAGTCAACTTTCATGGGCAGCTTGCTTTCTTTTTTTTTTTCTTGTTTTAGGCAGTGGCAATCTGGTCTTATTTTATTGTGCTAGTACTTTTTTTTTGCAGTGGTGGAATGTGAGACATTACCCTTCTCTAAAAAGAAATGTTTCCTCTTCCCTTCTTCCCCAGATAGCACAGGTAGCAATCCTGTAGATTCTTCCACTACACTACCCTTTAAACATCAGGGGAACAGGGACAGTATAAGAGTGGATAATTTACGACTACCACTCCTCAGAAATGTTTTTCTTTATTTTGAAGGAAAAAAGGGTAGCTGTACAGAGTAGTACTTAAGTTCATTTCAAAGTTCGTTAATGATGTTCCTTTCTAGCACATTTTTCAACAGAACATGAACTCCTGTAAATTTTTCGAACTGAACTAGAACCAATCTTTGAAATGGCAATCATTTTCGAAGCAAACCGGAACATAACCTTAAAGTTCGGGTTTGGGTCGAAATTTGAACATACGGCCCATCTCTAGTTTAATTGTATCCTCGAGTTCCAATTCCTGTAGATGTTGCACCTTTCCCAGTTGATCTCACCCCTTGAGTGAAATGCACGTGATCCTGGGAACTTTATACTCAACCAAACCAAAACATATCTTGCTGACCCACAAGTACTGGCGTGGCCAACCTTAAACTCTGGTGGGTAGAACGGCAGCCCCTGTACAGGTATGCTGCTTTTGAACCCGCTTGTCAGTCTGGTGCTCATTCTTTTCTATCGTACCTTCGTGCTGGAAGGGGACGTTCCCTAGGCTAGGAAGGCATGGACAAAACCAACACCCATGTGCTTAAGCTGCAGTCAGCGAGGCCCAATTTTCTCTACTCACCACGCCTTAGCACCGAGATTGGGTATCTGCTCATCGACAGCCACTCATGTGGCTCTGCACAGTAGAGAACCACAAGTCCTGCTTTTCATCTCACGGATGTGGAAGATGTGCGACTCCAGATGCCGTATTCCAGACAAAGTAATCTGAAGGAAAAAATTAAACAGGAGCTTATTACCTCTGGGCATTTGCAAGAGCTGACTCTGCCCTCATCACCGCAATAGGACAAGTCACACTTAGGGATCAAGCTCAAGTCCTTCGACGCCTGCTCATACCAGTTACAACAGAAGTGCCTTGAAATTTATTTCAGCCACCAACCCATTTGAGTAACGAAGTACACCCATGGCTTGTAGACTTCTTCAGCATGTTCTCACCCCAGGAACATCAGCACATACAGTCGTTCAGCCAAACACACATCCCAGTACAAGCAATCTTAAACGCCCAGGTATGCCGCCTAGAGCACAGAGCGTAAAGCGGAAGATTGTTCTGGCAGAACCAGACTTGTGCCCTGTCAGAAAGCTACCATGCCATTACTCTACACAGGGAAGGCACCGGCTCTATGTAGAGATTGAGTACACGAACCCCCTGAATTAAGGGTGTGCCTGACTTAGCACCCGAACACTTACACCCCCCCCCCCCCCTTATAGTGCCTGACGTAATATTTGCCTAGTCGACAGGGCATCTCACGTCAGTGTTAAATTCTTGCCGGGCTGTAAAGTGTCGATTTGCCATGTGACATAACTGCTTAGGGGCACTGCTTACTAGCTGGCAGCTGCTACATTTAAATAGTAAATCCCAAGTTAAGGAAATTCTGCTCGGTGCATTAATTTTTAAGATAGGAATTTCAAACAAAATGTCTTTTTCACTTTACGATAAGATCCCTACGAGCATATGTTATAATATAGATAGGTAGTATGTACTTTTTTGTATAAGATAAGTGCAAATAGAGTGTACATGTTATGGAAAAATATCCACTGTTTCTCTTAAAAAATTTGTGGCAAAATTTCCTTAACATAGGATATCCTATTTAAATTTTGCAGCAGCCAGCCGGTAGGCAGTACCTTTAAAATGTCACATCAACACAAAACACATTTACGTCTTGCGCAGTGGCACAAACAGGCCTCTGATGGATTTTGATAAAGCTGAAATAATCCTAATTGTGAAGGACCGTTCAAAGCAACGTGTTCTGACTTACAGCTACTGCAGGCAGACTTTGAGACAATTCATTTAAAGCTTGCATTGCCAGTTTCTAAAGACTCCATAACAGAGTCCTGAAGCCAGCGACCAGGAGCGAGAAGAGTTTTTACTTAGCTCATTACAGAATACCAGATGTTCTCAGTAAACTTTATATAGGCCATGAAAGAAGAAGTGAATGACATAGTCAACTTGTCAAAACTACATCATCGAACATAAAGTTGCAGAAACTACAGCTACCAATCTTTAAACTTGTGCTGACAGACTGGCTAACCTTTTATAACCTATTCCTCGCCTCACTTTCTGGGGTGTAAAACTTAATAAAGGCATTTCCTTTGTCAGAAGAGAACTCTGGCATGGCAGACACTGACATATAACGTATTTTGGCGTGTACAGGCCGCACCAAAGTTTTTGATAAAAAAAATAAGGGATAATCAATATTTAAGTACAGACTGCACTGAATTTTTTTTATTCCTGGAAATATTCGTAAGTCATAATTCCGTACATAATAAATTCTGACTTAATTTCTTCCCTACAAATCATTTGTGAAAGAAAATTTGTATTATGTTGCAATGTTTACTTATATACGTTATGCGATTACTATTCCGCAGATGGTAACGTGACTTGAGAAAGCAAAATCAATGCAAGATGTTACACAAAATAGCATCTATTAATATGCACTTGTGGCGTAGCAGCGGGCAGGCGAACTACGTAACACATATTTACACAAATTGTTATCTATCAATGTGCACTTGTGGCGCAGCAGCAGGAATGAGAACTAAGTAAGATATCGAAGCTGTGAAATTATTTTCTCATGACAGAGCTCCAACAAATTTACATTTTACGCATGCGTGTTTAAGGTTATTTTGTTTACAAATGTGAGTGAACATATTATTGTACAAGTGAAATGCTATTCATTTGTTCTTATTTTTTGCTGCATTACTTTGTCAGCAAAGGGGCTCACGTAGAAGTCCATTTATGTTTTACTGGAAACTTGAAGTGATATACTACTCATAGACGTAAACAAATTGCCCACATTTCAATTTTCCACTGCTGAGAACATAATGAAATTAGGACATTTCATTGTGGACAATCTGTATAATCAGTTTTACTTGTTGACTACTTTCTGGTACAAATGTTTTGACGTGTATTCCCTTTGGTCAGTATCTTACAAAATATTCAGGCTGTAATTTGTTAGGACAAATAAATACATTTTGATGTGTTGTGTACTAACATGCATTTTTGTGTTATTGTTTTATTGCTATTCTACATGTAATCTTTAGACATATGTGGTATTTTTCAAAATATAACACCGGATGCTCAGACATGCTGAAATGACTAATAGTTTGACAAAATGGAAAGATTACAGTGACCATGCACCTTTATAATCTAGCAGAACAATACACTTTTTTTACGTCACATGTTGGTTACAAATTAAACTGTAACTTTGTTTCAGGCTCCAGGAATGCAGTACATGAAAGGTTACAATGCAGACATGGGAGATACTGGTATCCTAACAAAAACAAAAATACATAAAGGACTGCTTTAAAAGTAAGTGCATGTGCAGGATGAGAGTCCACAGCAAACCAAGAGAGAGAGTTGCTCCGTGTGTTATGGTACTTGAGTGTAATTGATATGCAGTTTGTATACAGCATGTAGTTGTGTTTGTTGTGATTAAATTTTTATTTACACAAACCATTAAGTAATTTTACTGGACTGTGAATATTGGCAACATTGCTTATAATTGTAGAGGTCTGGAAAATTAACATTTTGAAATGTGTATTTTAGCATTTTAAAAATGAAATTTAGCAATTTGTAGCATTTTCAAATTAAAAAGTAGCAGATTATAGCATTTAGGAAAAAGTTAGATTTTCTAAAAATTGGTTTGTTAAAATCACGGGTTTCTCTAAAAACAGGTTTGTTAAAATCACATCAAGTTACAATAACAAAATGTTCACATAAACAGTAGCCAGGTATTTACACTAATATAACTGGTTAACAATAAATTATTTATGAGTCATTAAAAGACAATTAAAAGCATAAGTTTTCTTTTAGAAATTATATTTTCAAACAAAAAACTTAGGCCTTGTTCAGTTCCTTGCCCTGATGTGACCAGCTGCATAACCACCAGTTGTTTTCGTGCGTATTTTTAAAGTACACTGTCACTTTAAATATTAGAGTACTGTAGTGTTGAATAAATTAAATTTTCCCCTAATATATTCTATAACTTGTCATATTTATTTACTTTTAAATATGAATTAACAACAGCGAGAGCAGCGACATATTGGCAACGTCTCGTAAGAAATACTTCACAGTTAGAATATTATTTTAACCTAGTTTTTTAGTATACCATTTGTAAATTAGACTGTGCCTATTGAAATATTTACATATTTAGGTAGTCCCAATGGCAATGTTTAAAATAACAGTGGAAAATATTGTGAGTAGGCCGTAATGGTACAGTGTTATTTTATCGAGCGAGAAAGCAACTGTCTGCTGAGCGAGACTTGTCGCTCTCTGTCTCTTTTTTTTTTTGTCTCATTCACACACTGGAAGTTTCACTTCACCATTAAGCAAGCAAATTATACATGTTTTCAATGGTATGATATTTCATACTTATTACAGCAAAATAATGATTTTTTAATTTGTAATGTACAACTGAAAAGAGATTTTAATGTTTGAATGGGTAGAAACAAAGTGAAGTTGGCAGACATGGCGAGCCATGACATGGCTTGTTGCTTTGTTACCAAACGAAGCGTAAATTATACTCCGAAAAATGCTTCAAATTACCACATCACGTTTGTAGACACGTTTTTTCACCTACCTAAGCTAGTTATGATGATGTGATAAATCAGCATTTCCGCAGCAGTAATAAATATACTGTTACTGTGTTTCGTTAACCACTGCATGTGAAATAGCGTGGCATGGTGTGGTGATCATTACGCTGGATCTGTGTGTGTGTGTTATTTCAAATGTTTGATGTGAATTATTTATATGTTTTAAATGTGAACTGCTTTTATGACGAAGTTATTTATTTACTTCCGCGTCTGTTTATTTCTCACAACGTTGTACGTTTGTCCTGGGTGTTTGAAACACAGTTGTGTGACGTGATTTACCACCAATCCCAACAAAAATAACCCAGCCCAGCCCAAATAAATTTCAATAAACCTAATGCACATTATGTAGCAATACATATAAATGTGAGCGGAATAAAAGTTACGGTAGGCTTATTTATGTGCATCTTCACCACTATATTTTTTAAGTTTGTATGACAAAAAATGAACGACATGAGTTGCGTGGTTTATTTTAATGTCTTTTTTGTTGGACTGATTATTCTTTCGTATTCAAACAGAGGCCATCCATTTAAAGAAATAACCCAACACATATCAATAACAAAAAGTTAGATAGTATAGTTCATTACCCTGCAGTTGTAACAGTGTTAAACACAGTCACGGCAAAATACCTGCATTACATGTAATGTGCTATGTTGTAGTAAACAAATATGTTAATGTAAAATAACCGTAAGAACTGTAGTCAATTCAGGAATGTTGGAGGCCTACACTGAATAATCATACGGACCTACAAGTAGATATTTAGCAGGGCTCCGAGAAAGTCGCTTCCTTATCAAAAATCTAATTGCTACTTTACCTTTTGGTTGTCCACTTAAATCCTAACATGTTCACTGTGTATTTTTTTTTTAATGTTCAAAGGTAAGTACGCAATAAATACAAAAATTAACAGAGTGGAAAATGCATTCCTACAAAACTGCATTCTTGTAGGCAATCTCCACAAGTGTACCTACACATCAAATCATTATTACGAAAATCAAAAATTACTTATTCCTTTGCAGGAGTCTTTTCTTATCGTAGGCTAAGTCTAAAATATATTTTGTCGAAGTCTCTGTCTTAAACTATCAGTATGACGTGTGCCACGTATCCCAGCCATAGACCGTCCACCACGTCTGGAGGAGCAACCCTCCAGGCCAGCTGACCACTGTCCGCACCGTGTAAAGCCAGTGTGACATGTGCACAGTTCAGTTTGCTTAACTAGGCGTGCTGTAGAAAGCGTATATGTATTTTGTTTACATCTGTTTCCATGGCCCTATAGTGTTTGTTTTTTAATTGTTTTATTTTCTTTCAGTGTTAATAAGTGTTGAGTATGTTAACGTAATTTCCAGGCCATTTTTCAGAGTTAATATTATTTGTTGTCATGTAACCACATGGTCCGAATTACGCCGCACCGTGTCCTCTGCTAGTGTGACATCTGCACGACCCCGTGTTCCATATTTGTGTATTGTGTATATCACCAGTGCGATAAAGTGCCTATGTATTATTATTTAATGTAAAGGGTTTTGTAGTGTTTTTATTGAGGCATATTGATGTGCGCAACGCACATAAACATAAACAACCATGCAGCCACGTGGTAAGACTCCACGTACATTGAATACTCGTATGTAATTTTCAGTGCCTTTTATTTACCTGTGTTTGTTTTATTTTATATATTTTCGTAAACCGGACAGTACTAACCAGTACCAATACTGGACAGCCAGTATCTTGTGTTACATCAGCTGCAAGCCATTGGACACATTACCGTAATGTAACACACGTGCCAAAAAGCAACCAGAAATATTAGTGTTCTTTTCAATTTTTTATGCCATTAAAGAGTGGTGTCGTTATGTTGTGTAGATTAAATTAATAAAGTGAAAATTAATGTAGAGGAATCCCGGCACGTGCAGGGCTGTACATCAGGGTACCGAGTTGAGGTTAGGGTGCCTTACATTTTATGGTTAAGTATGTGTGTTTATATATATTTTTTTTTCTCATTATTCAAGTGTCATTTGTCATGTAAGGTTTTAAGTGTTTCATATTCATTTAGGGCCACGTTCATCCACTCCATTTCATTTGTTATGTATTTTCCTGTAATTTATGATCATGTGATACGGCACTGGAGTTTGTGCCTGGAAGGCGGTGTCTGCCGCCATGTTTCAGTAATTGCCTCTTGGTTACCCCGTGAGATGGTCGTGCCGCACGCCCTCCCCAGGCACTTCATCGCTTTGGTACTAATCATGTAGCATACAATAGATTTAACTTAATTAACTGGAACCTCTTGTTTATTTCCAGCCTGGGGAGTGCACCGTTCCACAAGTGGTGATCACCACTTAATTTTCACGTAGACTTTTGCCCCCATTTCTGCATCAATGTGTACCCCACTTTAGCAGGGCAAATTTTGCAAGTGCTTATATTGAAGGTCTAAAGAAATAAATATTCGTGTTGTGGATTGTTAGACTGTGTTTATTTCCTTGGTCACCTCTTGACCATGTAACTCGTTTGAATATTTTTCACAAGGTATATGGCGGCCTATAAGAGCCCGGGAGTGAGCATTGGTGTGTGGGAATAGCTCTAATAATTCCCGCTGGACGAGGCATTGTATATGGATATTGGGATAACTGTTACATCTTCTACAACTACAAGATTGAGACATCGGACATCAAGGAGAGCTCTGTTCAACCCGTCGACCACACGCCTGGACTGAACTCGTACTATCTACTGAGAACGCATGCGTCCCCCGGACGTGGGGGTAATTTTTGCATCCTTCAAAGATAACCTACTTTCCTCCTTAATGGTCCAACGTAAGAGCCAGAGACACGTCAAGTGGCATTTCTAAATGACACCATTATCTCAGAGATGTCAAGATGCTTTCCTCTACTAGTGGGGCATTTCCTGTACCAGTTATTCCTAGTACGGTCTATCCTTCCTGCCAGTAAGTTCTCCAATTTTCTGTCAATTTCCACGTACAACCACGTGTGCCCACAAATCTGCGTTTTCCTTTGACCATAGCGGTCCTAATAATTGCTACTGCCGATGCTCCTAAATAATCACCACGCAAGACCTGCGAGGGGCAGAGGAAAACTATCCACAACAGCAGCAAGGGAAGAATTTGGTCCTAAATCGCTTTTGGGATGAAAGTGTGAGCAAGTCGACCATTTTGGAGCATGTCTTCATCAAGGGTACGACTGTGACATCAGCCAACCACCATCTGGGACATGTGACCGGGTGAGGGGAAGCATTCCACCTGCTGCCACCCCTCCCGTATCGCATTTGTGGTAGGAACCACTCCTACCATGCCGCGCGTGTGGGTGTTGCAGCGAGCCGTGAGCGACGTGGCCCGGCGAAGCAGATGCCATAGACCCATCACGTCATCCGCGGCGTGCCAACAACCACGTATATTTAGACTTCCACGCAATGAATGGCCAACCAACAACTTTGTGCCGGAAATGCCTGCGGGCTGTGCTGAAATCCGACCCGTTTTCTCTCGTGGACTTGTGCGTGGACACTTGTATCTGTCAGGTTGCGACATCTGTTCAAAGGCTGTGGGCTACAGTAGGCGAGGTAAATGATGAGTTGCAATCCGAAGCGCTGCCACACCAGTGTTTGGCACAACCGGAGGACAAACTGTTTCCGTCCACGGGTAACTAAAGGTATTGTAAATCCAGTTTGCATACCCAGCCTATGTAAGTGTGATGCCGAACAACAAAAGCCCGCCATTGTCAAAAGAAACTTGTGGAAATGTGCCAACTTCACAGTGTTTGACAGAATACGAGCCGCTACACTCGCCTGCACGAGGTGTTGGAATTTATACCACGAGCAGTGTGTTACACCGCAGGAAATGGCGACGAAACGTGATGAGTCCCACATAAACTATTTGAGATGCCAACCGGTGATGATGGAACTGTCACAACCAGCAGGGCAGACAAACTTTATATTGCTAACTCGCCAGCTACCGATGATGGAGTCTACAGGAACAGGAGGAATATGAGCAGAACAACAACACATGCCACTGCTCGCATTGCCACACCTGCCAACTGGTACAGTGCACCCGGGGATGGCTCAACATGCCACGACCCCTAGCTGTTCCACACCACTACTCTTCTGGACAGTGCCAGCCTCGCAACTAGAATTATTGACAGCTCCTGATTTTGTGAAGTACCGGAAAAGGAGGAGAACTCGTTCGCCGACTACTCCAAGGTTTCAATCCCTGCCGGGATACACCGGGTGTTAGAGCGAAGATCCCGCAGCATTCCTCCAGGATTGTGAAGATCGGCTGACCAGATACGAGATCCGCCTGGAAGACTGGCCAAATTCACTCGGCGAGCGATTTGGTGGAGACACTCTACTGTGTTGGAGAGGAGTGAACCGCTATGGGCTCGTGGGTTGAGTTCAGTCCGTCATTCCTGAGCCGCTTTGCGGGCCCGCAGTCGGGTGGTGTTAGAAGAACAGGAGGAGGAGACATTGTATGATTTTGTAACAGAGAAAATTTGTATCATCCGAACATACCACCTGGAACTCGGCACACAGGCGGTATTGGAGGTAGTCACAAGTACTACACGTCCGGAAAATTGAGCGGCCTTGGCACCCGTCAGCCACTCAGCAGAATGTGAGTTTTTACAAAATATCATGTTGTTGGGGGAGAGCATTCCTGTCGAGCCGTTATGCAACCGTGTTGGGAGATGGAACACTCAAAACCGCGACAGGACCAGAAAGAGAACTGGAGAGGGAACAGTTCAAGACAGGAAGTGGCGGCCACGTCTCACGCAACACACGGCAATGGGACACATCAGCCATGCCCATCAATAGCGCAGAGGTATCTGGCACGTCCATGCCGCTAGTGTGACAGGCTACATTTCTATAGTCATTGCCTGCAGCGAGCCGGGGCACCGCCTGCAGCTGGAAGAGGCATGCCGCCACTGGGAAACGAGAGGTAGGAGTTGAGTGGCTTATCACTCAACCCCGGGCCATAACATGCTCTACTGACCCGACACCGCAAGAAATTCTTTTTGCACAAATCGATGCCGAATTAACTAGTTTCATCCACATTTTGGTCACAATCAATGATAATTCTTGCCGCGCACTAATTGATATGGCTGCATCGCATAACTTTGTGAAGAGTAGCTTTGTCGACAGTGCCAACATCAAACCTGTCAACAAAACAGTCAACTGGCGACATGCCAACACACCTGAGAAATTAAGGCCACACTATATAAAGAGGACAGTAGTAACCAGTACCAATACTGGACAGCCAGTATTTTGTGTTACGTTGGCTGCAAGCCATTGGACAGAATACCGTAACATAACACACACGTGTTAAAATGGGACCAAAAATATTAGTGTTCTTTTCAATTTTTTTTTTTTTGCCATTATGTTGTGTAGATTAAATTAACACAGTGCCAATGAATGTAGAGGAATCCCAGCACGTGCAGGACTGTGCACCGGGGAAATGTATGGAACCGAGTTCAGGTTAGGGCGCCTTACACGTTATGGTTAAGTATGTGTGTTTGTTTTTATATATATATATTATATATATATATATAAACAATCATTATTCGAGTGTCATTTGTGATGTAAGGTTTTAAATGTTTCATATTCTTTTAGGGCCACGTTCATCCACTCCATTTCATTTATGTATTTTTCTCTTAATTTGTGATCACGTGATACAGCGTGGGAGTTTGTGCCGGGAAGGTGACAACTGCCACAATGTTTCAGTAGTCGCCTCTTGGTTACTGCATAGGACGGTCGTACCACGCACCCTCCCTGGTCATTTTATCACTTAGGTTCTAATCATGCAGCTCATAATAGTTTTGACTTAATTAACTGGAACCTCTAGTTTATTTTTAGCCCAGGGAGTGCACAATTCCACAACCCGGTCCATTTATACATGTCCGAGACGTGATCACCACTTAATTTTCACATAGGCATTTTGCCCCCTTTTCTGCATCAGTGTGTACCCACTTTAGCAGGGCAAGTTTTGTAAATGCTTATATTGAAGGGCTAAAGAAATAAATATTCATGCAGTGAATTGTCGGACTGTGTTTATTTCTTCGGTCATCTCTTGACTGCGTAACTCGTTGGAATATTTTTCACAAGGCATAAGGCGGCCTATAACAGCCCGGGAGTCTGGGAGGGAGCATGACCTATGGGAATAGCCCTAATAATTCCCATTGGATACGGATATTGGGATAATTGTTACAACTACAAGACTGAGATGTCAGACATCAAGAAGAACCCCATTCAGGACATTGACCACAACCCGAACTGAACTCGTGCACTACTGAGATGCTGCCCCCTCCTGAGCAGCATGGTGGTAATTTTTGCATCCTTTCCACATAACCTATTTTTCTCCTTGATGGTCCAGCCTAAGATTCAGACACATGTCAAGTGGCATTTCTAATGACACTATTGTCTCTGCGACGTCAACTGGCACTGTGTTGAGCGTCGATACACTATTGATAGTAATTACCTGCACTGTGGTGAGCATCTAATACTACCTTTTTAGGTGGGCTGTCCGCCACTTCTCTAACCTTTTCGTCGAGGTATAGAACGCCTCCTTTCACTGGCTTTAATTACTTACACTGTAAGGACTTCAGTATTTACTTTAATATTTGCAAACTGAACTTGTATCTAAATAACTGTTTGTTACATTTACCTCACCGGTTCCTACACTTCTCCCACTTGATGACAGCTGGGTAACCACTTATACTGGATACACAATATTTAATCTAGCCTAAATATTTGTCTCTCTGTGCATCTGTCTGTCTGACTGGTCGGCTGTAATAAATGTTACTAGTTGATACAGATCTATAATGAGTCCTGTAATGTTTATTGTAGTGGTTTACAACTGCGTGTGCAATTAAAACTTTGTCGAGCACTGCCCTTACTTATGTTCGTTGAGCTCTGGTTTAACTGGCCATACTCTGGGATGTAGTGCAGATTGCAGTGGGTATGGCCATGTGTACCGCGACGTAGGTCGCCATGGTGATTCTCTGTACCGGCCAGGCATTGAGTCTGCCTTTGTGGCACGAGGTGGCATTAGGCATCGTGGCTCAGCACGTTCAGTCGTGGCTTCTTCTGCTGGAACTGATAAGAAGGGCACAGCTACAAGGGATGTTGAGACAATGCGGGGGAGTGACACACGAGGGTCGGTCACCCCGACTGCACGGGTTCCTACCTGCAGGGTAGGGCAAGGGCATTGCGGCAGGGGTCCGCTCTCCACCTTTTCTGCGGACACATTTCGTCGTCTGAGGCATCAACAGTCTCGATGTCCAGATCCCATGAGGCAGTGGTAGGGAGAGAATTGTCGACCTCCACTGTGGGTGTTGCTCCAGTTGAGGGGTAATCTGAGGTTTCGACGGTCTCAGTGCCTGCTGTAGCAGTACAAGGGAGCTGCGAATCACCATGCTCGGCTGCAGGTGGTTGGAGGCATCGACAGTCTCGACATCCAAGTCCTGTGGCAAGGCAGTACGAGGGAGAGGGTTCTCGATTTCAACTGTGGAAGTTGCACCTGGTGTCGGGTAGTAGGAGGCATAGACTTTCTCGATGCTCCGATCATCAGCGACCAGTTGTGCAGGAGGCAGAATGGGCCTCTCCTGAATGGCGCCGATGGGTGAAGGTTCCTGCTTAGCAGGAGGTTGCGACGGAGCACTGCCGTAGGCTATGCTCGACATCTGTTGCAGTTCGTTGTCGGCAGTAACAGTGGTCGACTTCGTGGAAGCTGGAACGACCTCGACCCCTGTTCCGGACGTTTCTTGCGGTTGTGGGGATTGTACTACGTCCATTGCGTGTTCGACTTCCAGTAATCTTAGTGGCGTAGGCCTCTGGGCTCACATAGTGTACATCATCTGGTGGTCTAATGGTGGCCTCCATCCTCTCGTCATGAGTGTATTCCGGTGGTCTAGTGGTGGGTAATACATCGTCGGAGCCAGAGGTCGACCTCGTGGAAATTGGAACGGCCTTGACTTCTGGCTTTGGAGTTGTACTAGGTGGATGGGTAGGTATTCGTGTGAATACAATCCCTCTCGCCAAAGTGCTTCCAACTGTTCGCTGATGCGGCTAGATCGGCGGGGTGTATGACGCGGAGTTCTCAGTTGCGTGGACTCCTCCATGACAATTCGGAGCAGCTAGGGATTGCTTTGTCGCGTTTGGCTGCGATTTTCTCAGCATAGCTGCATAGCATTTAGGGCATCGATCTAACATAGAAAGCTCCTTGGCATTGCTCTACATCCTGCTTCCATAGTGCTATGTGCCCTGTCAATGATAATAGGCGTCGGCTAAGGCCTCGTCAAGGGTCCTGGCTCGGTATCAGGAATTACCTTTCTGTGTGGAGGTTCGTCCTGATCTTCGGATTGACTAGTTGTTTCTCCATCGGCGTCCTCGTCCTCAAGAGGCGGCACGCCCCCTGGGTAGGCTGGCCTCGGGTGGACTTTCGGAACCTTCCTCGTACGTCTTCGGCTCAGTAGATGTCTCTTTTGCCAACAATACAATACCAAACGTCCCATTGGGTGTCTGCGAGACCAGCGCTGAACTGATTACTGGTCTTGCTGAGGAGATGCATCCTGAGTAGTACTGTTTCGCCTAGGGAGAATCCCAGTACCCCTGTCTTCGGTATAGCATACTTCTTTCAAATATACTCGTCCTGGGTTTTTTTGGGCAGTAGTAGTACGGGCTAGGATGGCTAGCCAGATGTCCTTGAGTTGAGGCATATCGATGGAGTCACTTTCCCGACACAACATAAAATTGCGCCATTGCCTACACGCCAAGGATGTTACTACACGACCGTTTCGTAAGAATACCTTCCATTTCGCTATGAATACGTACATTACGTACACGTTTTTATCTTAATAAAGTTATGCTGCTGCCGATTACAATAGAAATATGTGTCACATGACATAGTTGAATAAGTACACGTTTTTCATTGTAATATGAACAAACTATGCTGCCGCCAGTAACAATAAAATTATATGTCTCACATGAAATAGAGGCCTGTATGTGTGTGCCATTCATTAAACTGTGTAGTGTTGTGGTAGTAAAAAGCGACACTGCTAGCACTAGTAGCTATGTGGCAGCCATTTTGGATTGAGTTTTGCATCCGTATCTCATATCTTTAACATCCGAAAGGAAAAAAACCTTTACAATAACGTTTCCCGTGAATACGAATTCTGTCCACAAGTATTTTTAAGTCCAAAAATGAGATAAATCATTTATTTACATTGAAAACTAACAATGTGAAGGGTATTTGTGAAGAATTTAGTGAATTTACATAGGTTTTTCGCATTTATCGCTAGATAGTAAAAACTTAGCATTTTATCGTGTATAGTGCAACTTTTTGCATTTTATGGCGGTTATTTCGCATTAGCAAAATTTCCGGGAGTCCACTGATAATGCAATTACAGGTATGGTGAAAGATCATAATTTTTATTATATAGTAGTGAACAAGTGCTCCAAATTTGTTTATTAGCAACAAACTGTGATATTATGGCTTAAATTTCAATTAATAGGAATGCTGCAATAAAAACCTGTATTTACAGCCTTTTCTATATCTATAGAAAACTGCTGTAGGTAGACCAACTCTCTCTCACAGCAAGAAAACGTAACTACCGTCTCATCTTTCTGCGTGTATCAATCTCTCTATCCATAGTTTTTAGAAGCAGTATTTATTTAGATCTAAAATGGCAAGCAATAATTTATATCATAAACAAACTTAGTGCTTCTATACTAGGATACTAGTTCTTTCTGGGCACAATGTATTTAAATGGGAGCTGTGTGGCTGTGGCTGGTAGTCTTCGGCTGAACTCAGTGTGTTCGAATGCCGCCGACTCGGGTTTGTCGAATGTACTTGAAGGTGCTCAGCAGTTGCGAGCACTAATTATTGAAGCATATATGTTAGTTTCTGGTAACCATCTTTGTTTTATAGGTATAGGTCATGCCAAAATGTAAATACAGTATTATTGTTTTCATTCATGTTATTTTCTTTAATTAAAAATATACATCGCGTATTAAATGATGCAGAGAGTCACAAATTTTTCATTAGTTAATTTCATTTGCCAATTTATGGTACACTAGCTATAGTTTTCCATCATTTAGTGTGAAAGTGCGCTGTTAACTCGTATTTTTAGCGTTTTCTCCTAGTGTGTACTGTTGAGGAAAAACTGTCACATTACTTGCTCGTGATTGGATTTCGGTCACGTGACATGTGTGGCTCTGCGGGTACATAAGGCAGGCAGATTCGTGAATCGCCTCAGTTCATCCAATGCGACAGGTGTTAGATCATCTTCTCTCCCCCTGTTCTAACCTTCTTAGCATTCAGTTTAGTAAGCTTTTTATTTTTTACTCTTACATTAGATTTTGTGATGAATTATCGAACGTGTTCGTAATTATGCATGTATTCCGTATAGACACATGCCAGAATGCTGCGCAGCGCAGCTGTGCTCTCTATGGGCGACTTCGTCCCATCTATAAGTGACCCTTCACTCGCGGCAAGTCATAACAGTGGCGAACGAGACAAACGTATCAAGCATGGAAATTCTACTAGCCTGGACAGCCAAATACGTACGTAATTTCAATGAAGTCAAATAATTACAATAAATTCCGTCCCCATGGTTCCCTACATGCAAGCGCCTCCCGACTAATAGAATATTTAATTTTGAATTTTCACAGCCCTTCATGTTAGCGTGCGTGGAAGAAGTTCCAATCAACCCCCAAGATGGCAGCACCCCCGTGGCCTTGTGACGTCACGGCCAGCCAGCCTCAGGACGAAGTGTTTTTATTCGTCATCGCCTCCAAGCAGGGAGATAAGAAATGTTAGATGCTCCAGCGCTATGATAAAATCAACCCCTGCATTGGAAGGCTATGCTACCCCCCGCACCCTGGAGAACTGCTGATCGCGAGCCCAACCCAGTCTGAGAAGACTCTCCTTCCTCTCCAGAGCCTGCATAAAGGCTCAAACTCCATTCTGGCTGCTTGGGAAGGCAGCACTCACTCCACCCTGGTCACTACTCACCAGACGGTAAAATCCTACCACCTGTACCTACTATCCTCACCTTAAGTCAAATTCCTTTGACTTTTGCCGTAGCAGGTAGGTCTGGAGACATCCCTTTAATTACGTCATACGCTGTGAACAATGTGCCTAAGATTATTTTTGCATTTTCCTATTCCTTTTATTCCAGGCTTGCCTTCGCCTGTCAAGATTTATTATTGGGTTTAGTATTCATTTTTTTTGGTTGTATTAATTTAATTGGGTGACATCACTTTTATTGCTTTGGTTTAACGTAATAAATATTACGTAACTCGTAACTCTTTGTGTGTCGCCTACCGTGATTGTAGACTAGCTTTCCTTGCCATTTATTGTACTCAATGCCTAACCACCACGGTGCATTTGGGAGCCACCAGAGGCGACGTGAAAGGCACGCCTTAAATAAACCACTCCCCAGTAATAATCTGCTAAACAATTAAAATTCTATTGGATTGGTACCTGTATAAATACCTGTATGTTATCATATAGTAATACCTGCAACTCAAGAGCGCTCCCTTAAAGCATTTGTTAGGCTGGTGCCCACCTGAAGAAATCGAGCAGGAAGATGTAGCTCTGGAACCCACCGAGACCGTAGTACCCATTGAGTAATGGAATCCCAGGTAGCTCTTACCCCAGCACCTTCAAGCACTGTGTGATTAGCCTTAGGCAGATGGATTCGGGTTTCAACACCCGACAGTGGAAGCTCTACCTGACGTATGTACTATAAGATTAACCTCAGGGAAATTTATTACGGTTCGACACCCTCCAAAGGTCGCCCCAAAACCACAGCTAATTTTGTCCCCACACACTGGCAGAGGAGGCCGCTGCAGATAAATCCTGTCACCCCAGCCAGATCAATCATCACCCTTGATTAATCAGTAGTTAATTAATTCACCCCTTGGGACCTTGGTTGTGAGGGTAGTAAAACTCCCCACACGGGAGCTTATATCAATATGCCTCACCCTGGGGTTTGATTCCACCAGCGTTGTCACCCCTTAATTAGTAAGAAACAAGAAGTTTGGCACGTGTCACTATCTTGGTGCAGAACACTTAATTCTAAATCATCAGAACTTGGTTTTTTTTTTTATTTGCCCTGCAGAAATCAAGATGGTGTGCATTTAAGGTGGTGTACTAGTCTCAATGAAATTTTCTTCCTTTGCGCCTGTAGCTCCGGCTAAGGTAAGAGGGGAAGGCGGGGAGTTTCACGTGCCACGAGTGACGTCATTCGTCTAGCCACCCTCTCAGAAGAACCATTACGCCGTACTACATGCTGCCACAGCACGCCTTGAAGCCAGGTTGGCTTGCCCAGCTGTTTCCGCCTGCTGTGCTATAACCCGCTTCACATCACATTACCGCTCTCTACCCCTCCTGATTAGGGAAAACCTCCTCTGCTGTTCTTTGTTCTCTCCACACCCTGCACTAGCCCTGTGCACTGCGTATAACTAGGACTCACAGTCCTTAGTTCGAGGCTATCTCACGCCAGTCTAGTTGCAGAAGGTCACGTTGCTCAAGAGTCAACTGACTTCAAGTTGTCACTGCCCTTCGCAGCACTCTTGAGAGTTCCACTCTGTGCACGACACTGCCTCGCTGCCCATCACACGCTAGTAAAAATATGAAATTATACAGAAGATGGTAAAATTATTGTGAGTGCATGCCAGCATCAGACGTCATCTCCCTCCTTTCCATTATGTCATAAGGAAAATTCTTGAGTTAATAATGCCGCTGATATAATCCCTCATTTTACGTGTCAAAATAATGCCGCTGCCGTGGGTTAAGGAAAAATAAAGAGCACAGTTTCCTTGTCCGTCACATTAATGCCAAACTGTAAGGACAAATAAAAATATAAACTGGGTGCGGAAAAGCTTTGTTTCGTAAATGAGAGGAGTATTAGAGGACACAAGAAGAAGTAGTGTTGACATAGGAACCATAGGTCTGCGGTGATTAGTTTCGGCACTACACACTATTTGCTATGGCGTTGTCCACGCAACTGTCATTAACAGATGACAGGAAATTCATGGATACGGACTGCACCACACAAACATATGGTCAAAACATATTAACATAACATCCTACTAAAATATTTTACTTTTAAAGTAAGCATGCAAGAAAAGTTTCATTGTATAAAATCTTCAAACAATATACATATTTCAATTTATTTTGTCACAACAATTACATAGTAATTACATTAATAAACAAAAAAAAAATCAGTTGAATATCACAAGTGTGCATGTTTAACAACCAATAGTATTATTCATATACCTTTCATAACTGCACATACAAATCGTACTTCATAATCTCCTTTTGATGCACTTTGTACAAAAAAAAGACATACATCAATAAAAACTTCTGCACGTTTCACAGCTAATAAGTAAAAAAATTTCAACAGCCCATATGTGTACTAGGCTTTTAAGTAAGTTTATACATTTGTTAATTCATAAAATTCACACACTTTGCAAAAAAAATTGACTAGAGTAACAATGCTTCACCAGCACTAACAATTTGCAATTTACAACAGCCTAACAACATCCATTGTTGTTCAACAAAATAATTTAATCTGATTAGCAGCTGTGGCGATTGAACAACCTGCATCGCTTATAAATTTATTGCTGAGCCACAACGAATCGCATCTCTTAGAATTGAAAGAGAAACAACCTATTACTCTATTACTTGCACTAAATAAATGCATCTACTAAATATGCATATACAAAGAATTTATCTTTCATCAGAACAGACTATGAATATTATTTCACTGATTTAAATTTTGTGATCTGTTTGCAGTCCTCTACAACTCTCTACCTGATATAAGTACTCAATTCCTATATCACTATAGCAGAAAAGTTGTAACCATTGTACTTTTCTGTGTTCATCAACAAGTAAAAATGTGTGCATGTTATTCTGTATGGAAAATTGAACCTTTAGCTAACAAGTATTTGACAAGCACAGCAACTTTACAAATTAAATTTTTTTGAACAGACAAAACTGATAATGAAATTGAAAATATGTTATGTTCACCAGCCTACAATAATAAAACATGGGGACATTGGATTCTCTACCTAGCGTTTTTCAGGGGACTGTCAAAAAATGTCTATGAATACAGGATTTCAGTACATGACAAATAGACCCGTGCATTACATGTAAATTAGTTTAACTAATAAACACGTAAAAATGAGAATTTGTAAGTAATACATTAAACAAACATTCCACCTCAACTCACCAAAATAAAAAAGATATCACCACAAAATAACGTATTATAAGCAGACATTGAATGCAAGCTGACCCCAAACTTTTAAACCCTCTGAAAAAAGATAAGAGAAAATAAATTACACTGAATACAGAGCTGACGCACGATGCATTTCCTGACTATACCACACACTTTATAACTTCAACTATGGTGGGGTTACAAGTTACAACAGTACTAGAGGTTGGTCACACACCTACCTACAGGATACATCCTTGTAACGAGAGCCTTATTACATACACATACATCCGGCATGTACTGTTTACTCGCCACACGTCAACTACCCCAAAGTGAGACTGTACTTTCGGCAGTGTCTGCTGCCCAAGGTCATGTAATTCCACAGCACACCAAGGGATGGCACCACCAGTACCAAGAGAAGACGCTCGCCAAGTCAGCAGATGACTCCAGCAGACAGCTCGAGAGGCGGCGCTTGCCACCCCTCGCAACCCAGAGGGTCTGTGAACAGGGAGAATATAAGTCCGTGCCCCGCCCAAAGACATCAGTGCCTCACTTCTTCCACCGCTCTGTACTGGGCCAGAAGGCATCTACTCCAGCAGCTCACTCTAGCACTCTTAGTGTTAGAGCACCTTGATGACCTCCAGGTCCTCACGACTTACCAGACACTCTTCAGTGACTGCACCAACGCCTTCAAGACCTTCCAAAGGGTCTTCACAACCAGCTCCAGAGGAAGCTGTCAACCCTATTGCCTTACCTGCTGGTAACGGTAATTGCGCCAACACTACCACTTCTGAGAGTGGTTCTCAACGGTCCCTTCTGGACAATGGTTAGTTAGTAAGGGCCAGTTACCCGTACGTAAACAACACACCCATTAGAAGGCCACTCATACTGTGCAACATGTGTACCGTAAGACAGAGCCACCACCACTCAAAAGACATCCACGAGGCGGCTAGACATCCTATACTCCATTCACCACTCTGAAGTGGACCAGAAGGAGTAAGAGTCGGTCCTGGATGTCTGGTCCCTTTAGGATACTACACCCAAGCGTCGTTGAGGTACAGCATGAGGAAACCCACCGCTCTGAACTGGGTCAGACAAAGGAGCACTGGATACAACTCTTGCCTGTGCAGCTGCAGCTTTGGAAGTACACAAAATTAGGTCCCATTGTCACCTGCTGCACTCTAGCGAGGCCGGTAGTTGTACCTATATTATCCCATACACTTGGAACAGTGGTGCTCGGCAGAGTATTAGAAGGACAGCTAACGCCTCCAAAGCCAACCTGAGTTGCAACCCAGCTCCAACTGCACTTTGCAGTATAACCCCCACGGAACGAGCTTACGCCACCAGACAGCTGGAAAGGCCTCACCTCCCAGTTCCCTCCCAACACTCATTTGCAGCACTCCTTTAGACCACCGGGAATCCTCACCCGATAGCCATTGCCAACCCCTGGTTTGGGGGCAACTGGACTACCCACAGCAGCCCATCCTGGACCCCTATCAGCTCCATCAACAGCAACACAACCTCAGCAGCAGCAGCCACCCCGGGCCGCCATCCAGTTAGATAAACTAGTGTGCCCACCTTTCCACCAGACTGTGAAAGCTGCATTTGACTTAATGCCCAGTAGACAGGCCACGCACCCTGCTCTCTACACCAGCCATGCTCCAATCCATCACCACTATTAACTGAGGTCCTAAATTCTCGTGTTACTGGAGACACGAACAAAACTGTAATTGACCGCGGCGACCCACTTGGCCATAAGGCCATCACTTGATAAAGGTTCACGGTGCCCCACCAAGGCAGTCGTGCGTCAGAGTTTTGTATGTTTCAAGCCAGGCCACATATCTACGCAAATTGCAAAGTCTGCATTTTAAAGTGATTACTAATATTTCACTTCACTTCACTGAACATGTGATTTTGAAAGAGAGGCGATAAAAATGTATTTATTTACATTCTTCAATAATTGGTCTCTCAAAGCCATGTCCTCTATTATTCCTGTTGCCTACTGCAAGCTATACAGCACTAATACTAGGTGCTTACACATTGTTTGGCGACGAAAGATGTCAAATAGGCCCTTCGAGGACATTGGTTCATATAGAAGACACATGTCTATTGAAATAAATTAATATAAATTACCAATCTTCCAGCAAGAAAAAGCCAGTGAAATTTTTTGGTGAATATAGTTTTTTGGTACATTGAGAATACACTGTAAAATGGTTGTAGTATTGTTACCCTTGATTGGTACGCTATAGAATGGTAGGCCAAAGTCCATTGTGAAAATCAATCAAAAATTGAAGTTGAGTTGGTTTGGAGTAATTGCAACAATACTCGCTCTGTCTGGGAAGGTAGACCAAGGCATAAGATAGCACGTCATGAAGTATTTGCTTTCCACTCGCCCATCTCTTCTCACCCCCCCCCCCCCCCCGGGGGCTTTTTTTTTTTATTATTTAAGAACACCCTGGCAGAAATTGCTATAATGTTATACATGACTGAATATAAAACGAAATTTTTTTATTAATTCTACAAGATGCCACTTAAAAGCAGACTAGCAGTAACTAAAAGTTATGCAACATTGTGAGTTTACAATTTCTTTGGTAAGCATGGTCCTACTGTGTAGGTGGTTATTTAACAACTGACCTTAAAAAGACACTAAACCCCTTATTTTGTGACAGTAATGATTTTACGACAAATTTTTGGGAACCATAGAAAAAAATAACCAACTTGCAAGAAATTGCTATCAAAGTTTATTTTTTAAAAATAATTTTGTTAGCACGCAATATAAAATAGGGGGTTGTTACAACAGTGGAAACAACCTATCAAGCATGGATGGACTGAAAATCCACGTCCACAGAAAATTTTCTGTGGTCCCGACAAAATTCCTATGTAAATAATGCTACAAAAATAAAGTAAGTTTTTGCAAAACTCAAAATTACATGCTCAGACCATTAAACAAAGAGAGTGTGTGTGAGAGAAAGAGTGAGTGTGTGTGTGTGCATCTATATATAAGTATTAACTCATGGCATACCAAGTCTGTATACAGTACATTATGTACACATGTACAGTACACTCCCATTTATTCCTGCTTTGCTTAACCATTTGCTGACTTTTTTTCAAAGTCTACTGTAACTTCTGTGGCAAGGCAATGTTGTAACATCTGTCGTTTAAGCAGAGGTACCATGTACAGCTGTCGCTGTACCACGTGATCTGATGTTTATCTCTCTAATCTGTCAGCCTGTCACAGAGACCTCCGTGAGTCATTCATTTCCACTTGTTGAAATGTGTATCTGATCACCTGGAGGCCATATTCGAAATGGCAGATTTTGTTGACAAAATGATCATGTGACCCGATTTTGTATACAAAAATGGTGGCGCATTCTGTCATTTGGTATTTCATACTTACGAAATGAGTTTGTAATTTTGGACATTGCCTAAGTCCCCCCTACCCCCCCATCCTGCAGTTTATCAACTGCCGGCCCAGGTCCTTGTTCAATTTGCAGTGTTATTTTCGCAGCATCAACAAAGCATAAAAGGGCAGTTTAAACTATCACGGAAAAGTCAGGGGAAAAATTTGAGCATGGTGTAGTCCCAACAAAAACATAAATCCCGGTGCTAAGGAGGAATATTATATATATATATATATATATATATATATATATATATATATATATATATATATATATATATATATATATATATATATATATATATACACACACACACACACACACACACACACACACACACACACACACACACACACACACACACATATATATATATATATATATATATATATAATTCGCAAAATTAGGGGTCATCTGTATTTCTGTTAGGATTCATGAATTACAGGTTCGACTACACTGTTTGCTGCTGAACCAATCAAAATCACCATAAACATTTTTCATTACCAAGCAGATTATAGATTATTCTGAAGGACTTGCTTACATCATTTCATTTCTACACTACTGTACTTATATTTCAAGACTGTAGAATATATCTCACAGGATGTTGCAAGAATACAGTGAAAAAATACTTCATAACTATCTAGTGAATAGCTCTTTGAACAGACCATCTAATTAACATCCTTTTCCTGACTTTTTTAATCCTATACTCAGCTTTCCTTAAATGCCACCAATGTTGCCTACTTGTGTTAACCGAATGAAATAAAGCTAAGATATTTTACATAAACTGCAATGGACAATATCCATTGAATATGTGCACTTTCTTTATTAAGACTTGTGCACTAAGTGTTGCTAATTGTAATTAGAGTTATACAAGCTGTTTAATGTCATGTAATACACTAGTTAAAATATATTTGAATGATACTATGTAAATTGCAATTACACAATATGAGTAAAATTTATCATTTTTACACCACAGTAGAAGAGTTCATGAAAATCAATCGAACTGTGGGACAATGTGGTATGTAATTTCAATGCATCACACACACTAAGTTGCTTTATATTTGCTTCCAAACAATGTAGACTTCAATCTACATGTTTAGCATAAATTTACGAACCATGAGCCATCAATGTCATGTACAAGTTCAAAAACTGATAAAAACAGTTGTGCTTATAAAAAAAAATGTAACAGGTTGTTCCTTCAATACTTCTGGCCTTCACATTAGTTTGTATGCATAAAAAAACTATGCACTGAATATACAGCAATGTAAATAGAATATATAATCGCTAACTTTGAACGTCAGAGCTATGAAGTGAATTGCACAAGCTTATAACACATTTCACATGTGTTTGATAAATTGCTGAAAAACAACCATATCTATTATTACAATTTTAAAAAAGTTTTGAACACTGGATGGCTGCTGAATGTCTAGCACTGGCTGATTCCCCACTGAAACACATTAAAAACACACATTCACTATGCCTACACTTTACCACTGACAAATAATTCTCACTCAAAGCTGAAACTCACTATATGCTTGTGTTATGTCAACAAAATAAAATCCTACACTTTTGCATCAACAAGGCTGCAAATGAAGCATGATTCAAATACATCATATATGGAGTAGAATCAGGTAGTATGTACTTAATGTTAAGTTTCTGCTTACACTCATTGTTCTCCAAAATTACAAAATTAAGTTGAGTTAATTTTCATTGATCATGGGTCCACATTGACAGAAAAAGCAGTATACTTGCGTTTTGGAGTCAACAGTTGAATGTCACCTTTTATATGCTGACATAACAAAATAGGTACCTATGCAAGGGAGAATCAGTGAAGTATTTTGGTGAGACAAGTTTTAAATTACATATTTTCTTATACTGTAAACAGTAACTGTAACATTAGTGCATTGATTGAGTGGCAGTTTTAGCAATACTGCAATTTCATCACTACACCACATAACCAACCACTAAAATTTATCAAACCGATTTTATCATCATCTAAATATTTAATCATTGTAACTATAAAATGTAATTTTGTAAGCCACATTTAGACATGTCATGACAGTTTTACAGTAATACCACAATGTTACTAAATTTTATTCACGTAACACCGTATACATTACCCTCATTAAGAGATACATTTCATCAAACCTATGTTGTGTTGGACTTGTATTCTAGTACTTTGAGCACTTTAGTAACCAATGGAACCTCACTATAACAACTGACGATGGCAAGATAAATTTAATTATCACTAAAGTGAATCATTGTTACAACCGAAAATTACTGTGCATTAGCATAATTTCATAGTGTTACAAAACACATAATTCAGGCATCATGTGTTTTCTGATTGCCGTTACATGCATGGCAGCTTGACTAGTTGACAGTGAAATACAATGTAGCACATCTGATAGCAGCACTTTCCATATGTGACTTCATTCATGTTAAAAATAATTAAAATCAGAACCACCCATAATAAAATATGCATGTAAACACATGCAACAATGAAAAAAATAAACACAATTATATTTGCCGGAACCATCTGAATGATATTGCTTCTCAATATTGACACATGGCGCTTTTCTAGCAATAGTGATTTACCGACTTCAACTCCATCCTACGCATAGCTTTACTTCTGAGTTTAGAAGTTTGCATTACCGTTTGTCCCTGTATTTTCTGAGATTGTTTTACCTACAGTGTAGGATGGACATCCTGACTAGTGTCATTGTTTTGTTTTATTCACCGGCCCACCGTAACAATGTTTACAGGCAATGAGTTCTTTTATCCCCCGCTAGATAACAGTACTAGTAGGATTTTCATTTGTCTTTGTTTCCCCATCCTCCAGCCGGCCGGTGACATCACATTGGCAAGACATGCAGTTGCTACCCCTCGCCCTCAATTCGTCAGCCAATAAGCCTCGGGCAGCGGCCCGTAAAGCAGTCTTCGTTCCCAGCGCCAGCCGCTCGGGGATCTGACCAGATTGACCCAGTCTTCAGCTGTCTAGCAATCGTTGCTCAGACCAGCCCGTACCCCTAGCCTTTAGCATTCCAGCACACGTTGCTCCAAACCGTTAAGAATAATCTGACCATCATCCCTTAGAGTTAGTCAGGTGTGTGTCTTTGCGACAAACCTTGCTAACCCCACCCTCTTATTCTGCACGGACATGCCAGAACCAAAGAAATTTCTTCCTTCAGTCCTTCTAAGGAGTAATCCTGCCCTAGACCTGTTTAGTTATCCCAACACCGTGCCAGTATTCAAGTATATGTCAATGCATACGGAGACTAACCGGCAACAATTGCAGAACAATCAGCATAGTGTTCACTCGTTACTACACACCCCAGTTGTACACCAGATGCCTCTTCCGGTTTAACCACGTACTTTAGCTTCCCGGCGATAACTTGTGCCGATGCAGGAGAGAGTACGTCATCACGTGTGTTTCCCGTCAAATGGTAATAAACGTGTGCTAAAGTCAAACCTTTGGATTCTGCATTCCTGTAGACCTAGCACCTTGCTCCCAGTTAACTCCGTACAGATTTGTGTGTATCCCTAGAAGCATCAGGCGAGGTCCACACCAGTACTACAACTATCAGAGTGCCAACAAGTTATGCCCCTTGTTTCGGGGACTAATAAAGACACATCCTTTTTGTACTGTTAGCCCGTAGTCAAAAAGCACGCCAACCCCCAAATAAGAATGAGCCACCAGCCAGGTGGCCGAGACCACCCTCTAGTCAAGTAGTTCAAGAGTGCACCGAAGGATGGCACCACCACTGCTCTGGCCTCCAGTAGAAGCCGCTAGCAGACCCAGAAATGTCAGTTGTTCTCCAGCTCTCTTTAAAGTCAAGCAGCCCTGACAGCTCACTACCACTCCTGGTGCTAGAGCTCTCTACCAACTTTAACGTCTCCCACTCATCAGAAGCTCTCCAGCTGTTACACAAATGCCTTCTTGGAGCCTTGCACCAGCAAACCCCAAAGAAAATGTCAACCCCCCCTCCCGGCTGCTTACATCTCCGGTAACTGCAACTACACCCAGCTACCCTTCTGGTAGTGGACTCCCTAAGTCCTTTAAGGACACGGTACAGAGTAGATAGGCTCAGTTTCTATAGCTACGTAGTCGAATTGCCTTGTCCAGCCTACAACTAGGTCCCAGAAGACACCAGGGATACCACACCCCATTGTCTCCACCATACACCCCGAAGAAAACGTGCCACTTGGAGCACAATGGAGCACAAGCCCTACTTGGGCCTACACCAGCCTTAGCAGCCACAGCACCGCCGGAGCATCCAGCTCCTCTGGCAACACCAACAGCTACCTACAGAAACCTAAACTGGGTCAGCAGTCCGCCCGGACCCCCACCTACGCAGGTAACCATGTGACCGTGAGTCACATGGCCCAGCCAGTTCTAGACTTTGTTCCAAGCCGCCAAGCTACACGTCCCACATTGTATTCTGGTCGGGCCCCAGAGTGCCAGTAAATGAGGACCGCTGTTGGCAACCCCGTGTGACTGACCTGCACACCCAAGACAGTGCCTGACTGTGACATCGCCTTCAGCTACCCCGAGCCCGTCACACATTAAACTGGAATTCAGAAAAAATGATGACCCATCACAAGTCAAGAGTATTCATATTATGAGTGCAGTATTAACAACACACGTTTGAACCTAACTCCACAACCGAAGTAATTGGAAAATGTCATTTTCTGTGTTCAGAATATTTGTACCAAATACCATACTTCTGTTGTAATGTTTACAATGTATAGAGATGGAACACACACAACATTGTGAACTTACATCTAAATGCTACGATTTCCTGGGAGACTTTGTGGTAGATGTGAGCAAGGGCGTTCTCTCAGCTGCTTGCCTCGAAGCATCCTGCAACTGGTCACCCTGGCCCCTCAGGGTGTGAGGGAACTGCTGCCACAGTGACCGACCAAGACTTATGTCCTGGCTGTCGAGCTGGCTGACCTAAATTATACAATCACAAATCATTAAAACTTTCAATCACAGCCAGAGCATTCCATGACATCCACTGTTTCCTGGCACGCATAAATTAATGAAAGTTAGTCTCAATCGCTAACAAATATCTTAACAATTAAAAGTCAAATATCTGTAAATTTTATAAATAAGTTAAAAAGTTACTGTTAATAATAGTTACTTTTTTTTTATCATTAAGGCTTGGTCTTAAATGCCATGTTAAATTACTGGTTTGTAACTTATTTCAGTTGTTCAGGGATACTATTTTGAATTTACAACTATATCTCTATAGCAATATACACACTATGCTGTAGAACAAACATAACTTCTCAACTTTTGTTGCGTAATTATGTCACAATTAGTGCAACATAATTTTTAAAATATCAATGGAGACAATAGAGTCTTGCAGTTTCACAATTACCTGATAACACATGGATAAAAATTGGTGACTATATTGAAGGCACTTGTAAAATTTAAATATGCTATAATAATCAATTGTCAGATATTTCATTGAAGGGAAAGTTATGGCACATGAATGGGAAATTCAACAAGACAGGTGATAACAAGCCTTAATGCCAAGTATGACAAATATAATGAGGTCTGTGGCACTCACATGTCTTTGATGTAATTCATGCAGGTACAAAGTACTGAGGCTCATATCAGCTGCTGTAAGGTCGATGGGGTTTGGGTTTTGGACGTTAGCTCCACGACCAAATACTGATGCTCCCAACGAGTTGTTCACTGTGTCTTGCCGCTGCTGGAGGCTGTTAGTAATACCGTTTTTATGAAAGAGAGAGTCTGTTATGATAAAGTAGGATTGTGCAAATGTGACTATTGTTTAACAAAATTTAAATTAAAAACATTTATAAAAATTAATTTCATTATATTGAAATGAAAATCAAATACATAACTAAACTTAATGAAGGTAGAGTTGTTCTGATACCATGTTTTCTGATACCGATACCCCGATACCACTGCCAATACCTCAACAGCCAAAACCGTTACCAATGCCCTTCGCACTGAATTTTAGAAAAAGAATTACTGTAAATAATACATTAAAAACATTTCTCCTCGACTAATTTAAATAAAGAAAATGTCTCAAAAATACTGTATTTATTGTAATCCTACACAAAATGCAAATAGCACAACACCAAATGCAAGTCAACTTTGAAATGTCCCACATGCACTATCAGCTAAAAGCGCACAGAGAAGTTAACAATCGGGCAGTGCCATATCTGTTGGTTTACCGGGGGGAGGGGGGAGGATGACCTCTCCACGCTGCTACCTGTTGGCAACACTTTGCACGCGTGGCAAAGAAAACTTGTAATTTTGTAATTTTGAGACACAAATGAGGTGATTATAATTGATTTCTTCACTGTCTTTAATAATGAATCATTCAAAACCACATCCTCTGATTTTCCCTGTCATGAGTTACACTGCACTCCTCTGCTTGGTGCTTACGTACCCATTATTAGACGGCTAAAGGTGTCGAATAGGTGTTTACATATTATCAGTTTATTCAAAGACACGTGTCTATTGAAATAAATTAATATAAATTCTCCGATTACCCCGCAAGAAATTACTGAAAATGAACACTTATAATACAAGTCGCTCGAAGTTCAAACAATTTTTTGCTGACAAGTGGTAGAGTATATGCTTTTGGGCATATAATTTTATTTGCAAAGATGCTGCACTTTGAGTTAAATAAATATTAAGTTTTAAAGTCATGTTAATTTTACGCCAGATACAATGAAACACCAAGCTTACTGGATAAAACAACCTTTAAACACAAAAGAAAACATCTTTACAAATAATAAATCCTCGTTAAAATGTTTTGCATAACATTTTCAAGTGAAACCATTTACTTCGAAATACAAGTGATGTTAGGTGCAACTATTTTGAGCAACACATACCATATTTACTTGTGTATAGTGCGCAACATGATTTTTGCAACAAGTTCAACGGAAAAAATTTTTAAAAATAAAATTACACCAAAAGTTTGGTGCACTGTTAGTAAGTATGGAACTTATCATTCTTTTTTATATTAATGTGTGGTATTTGTGATATGTTTGGAAAATACTTTAATTAAATAACTTGGGTGCAAAAAAAAAAACACCTTCTCCTACTACTCAACATTTCCAGCTTCGTTTTTCTTTTTTCTCCTTTCAGTAGTGACCGTCTTTTTTTTTGTCGTGCTCGAAAGTCGCACTACCCTTAGCCAAATAAAAAAAAGGGTCTCCTGGTCTATTCCCCCCTCCCTTACCACAGACATGGTTCGCCAGTCTCTGTCATGGAAACAAAGAGGGCTTGGCGGAATTATCGACCAGCAACATCTGGGTGTTATTGGGGGGGGGGGAAACACGTCGCATCTCTGGTATGCTGTGTGACAGGGTGCCATTAGGTGGTAGAAGGGGGGGGGGGGGGGTTCGACCTATACATAGCTGAAGGGTCGCTGAGAGAGAAAGATAGAGAAGGGAGAGGAGTGATGTAAGAGTGAGAGATGAGACAACAGACAGTCCTGCCACTTCCGTCAACATCCCCAGACAAGTTATGGCAACCACTCCACCTTCCTCTTTTTTTCTTCAGTGTATAGCATGCACCTGAGAAATTTTTTCCTTTATTTTAGGAAAAAGGGTGCGCTATACACGAGTAAATACAGTGTTTGTTCTTATTTTTTCTTTTGTTTTAATGTGCAGCATATACAAACTGAAGCACGGTAATTTTTGTGCCTAAAGAAAGCAATAACGTGACATCATTGTCTAAAACCGATACTAAAGTATCGGCCCGATACCATACCTGATATTGATACATCGGAAAAATGCACAGTATCGACTAATACTGATACTTAGTATTAGTATTGGAACAACTCTAAATTACAGTTTTAAAAAAACTTAAAATTTTAACAAGTTTCTTTTAAAATGAATTACTATACACACTGTGCCACAAAGTGAAATAAACTAACCCTTGCTGAAAGTCAAAACACTAAAGATTGGAACTCCACACAATAATTAATTTGCTTGTGTAAGCAAGACATGATGGGCCAGCGAGACGTTACTTTTACCAGTATATACAACATTGCATTGAACTGACACACACATTTATTAATAAACATTAAATTCCCTGTGTCACTCCAATATGAAAAATTACAATTATGTATTACAGATAATTTTTTATTAACGAAGCTTCACTATCACCAGTAATTCACTGCATTAAGAACACTCACCTGTGGAACAGTCCTCTGTCATAATGCAGTGGTCCCTCGGCCCTCGCGAGGCCTCCTACTGTGGGGCATCTGCTGTCGTGTGCACTGAAATCTGGTGCAAACGCAGCAGGAAGGCCTGCCCCCATGAACGGTTCAGCACCCGGCAACTGATTACCTCGTAGTAAGTTAGTGATTAGGCTGCTGAACTGTGAATCATGAATACACACTGACACAAGACCATTTGCTGCGTGGCTCGAAAATTTGTTTGTACATAAAAATTAAATTATTACAATGATGTAACATCCAATAACACTTCTCTATGAAATAGGATTTTAAGTCTGACACGTGATGTTTCCTGCCCATCATTACTGTCGACTTTACATCATCACATGCATGTCTTGCACCCCAGAGGGAACAAAAAAAAAAAAAAAAAAAAAATGTACCAGGATCCTTACGCCCGTACTACTTACAATGGCAACAGACTAAAAACCAATGCAAACTCTGCGGCAACACTCCGTAAGTCTAGACGTTGCAACAATACATGGGGGGGGGGGGGCGATATCACGAAACCACATCCAGCTATGGCCGTATAAAGAGACATCTTGCGGGGAATGTCAACTTCCGCTGATTACAACATCCAGCCAAGCGGCGCCTCATATTCTAGACTTACAGAGCGTTGCTGAGGAGTTTGCATTGGTTTTTAGTCTGCTGCCATTGTAAGTAGTACGGGCATAAGGATCCTGGTAATTTTTTGTTTTTGTGTCAGTGTTAGGATAAGGGTTTCGGTTAGTATATAAGTACTTTCGTTACAGATTTATTCACTTAGTTCCGCATCATTAGAAAAGACACATCACGATGTTGAGGAGGCGTTATTGTTTGGGTAATTACCCTAGGAAGGTATACCATAATATTTCGTTGTTTTCAACGGATGTTAATAATAAAGACAGATCTTGAACTGCTAAAATTTTCGACATAAAAGAAAATTATTTTTTTTCACTTCTGTATCGCTTTGGTCTTCAAGGTATCACTGCTAAGGAAGGTAGCAGCTTGTTGGAAACGCGTTTCTTCAGAAAGCCACAGTGTGAAAAGGATCCTGCACCTAAGGAAATTGGTGACATCGATACTCGCAATATAATATGTTGGAAGTCATTTCCAGTTCACGAAGGGAAGATAGACAATACTGCTGTTATTAGTGTCTTTGGTAACACTTTGCTGTCTTTGCGTAAGAAGATGAAGTTTAAGTTTGGCGATCAGGGTTGTATAAGAAGTTGGTTGGCAGTAATGGAGACATGCATATTCATGGACACCTCAAGTTGGTTTACCATCCTTAATGTACAGAAGATTTTATTGTGTGTATTATGTGTTTATGCATTATATGTAATGCTATGCCAAGAGCAAAATAAATATGTTTATTTCTGAGAGTAACAATAAGTACAATAAGAAATACAGGTGTCTATAATAGCTGTTGCCCTTCAGCTCCAAAATGTTTTAATAGTGCTGCTTTATCAACGGCGAAACCTCTTCACCCCCACCCCCTAAAAAATTCTACCTATCCATTAATAAAATTCATTACTAAGCCTTAATTTTCTGAACTTACATAACTACTATAGGCCATTCATGGTAACGTGAGCACTTTTGAGGCACTCATTACTTTTTTCTCTCAGCCATTTAATATCCTTAAGAAGTGTTTTAAATAAATATTGCCATGTAAGTAATAAACATAGTGGGTATATTCAACTGCACTTGGAAGTCAATGTCTAAGGGTAAAATAAAGTATACTTATTGACTATTATTCCAAATGAGAGGACTTTCAAATGTGCTCACTTTACCTAGTATTTGGAGTCTAAGAACAAACCTCTTCTCCTAGAGAAGACACAGACTGCAATGAAGAAAACAAGGCATTGTTGACAGGTTCCAACACCTGGGTGAGATCATCTGCATCTCTCCTCGCATGGTTTCGAACAGACGTAACAAAGTTCTGCTGGGACTCTTCCGGGGGATTCCACTCAGGATTTGTGTGGGTAAAGTGGAACAGTGACAACTCAGTCTTCCCATCTTCCGCCTGCAATCACAAACATACTTCACAGAGTTTTGGACATTGGTTGGTAGTAATAATAACTAGAGTGGTGCCTCTTCAAATCAGCTTCAGCCGAATTTGCCAATGTTAACCAAATCAGCACCTCTGCCGATGTGTGAACTGAAGATAATTTTTGACAGATTTGACAAAATTAAAATGTTTACTGGGTAGTTATGATTTATTCTTCGGAATATATACTTGAGAAGATTTACTTTTGCGAATATTGAGCATTTAGGAAACGAGACTATCAATGAAAAAGGCACTCAACTTCCACTTTTTTTTTACAAACTAAGTTTGTAGATTTTGTACCAAGCTGTTAACTGGGGATGCATCCCTGCTGTAAATAGTCTACCACCTTGACAGCGATGAGGGCCAGAGTACAAGGCGGAAGGGAAGAAGTAGGACTGTTTTCACAGAGGTGTCTATCAACAAAAGGTGACTGTAGCCATTTCTTGAGTGTAAGCAGACACTACCTATTTTTCACCTCCTCCCTTCCCCCACTGACGACACATTAAAATATTATCAACCCGTTACATATGCAGTTGTGGTTCCGAATTTCTGAAATCTTGTTATGGGTCAGCAATTGAAAAACAGTAACATGTTTATTCTTACATTTCAAACTTATTTTATTAAAACTGAAACAATAATGAAAATAGGCACCACACATTTACTTCCATGTCACACAATGGCACAGCACTCTGCCAGTTTGACAAATAAGTGCAGATAGGAGCAAGCCGGTCATAGTGTTGTCCTGCGCAAAATGAATGAGTAAATTTATCTCTGAAAGGGTTATCTTCTGCTTCTCACCATGTGAACGGACACAGGAGAGAGGAATCATTCTCTGCCTATACGCCCCTTTCTTTCTTTGCAACATAATAACGGGTTTGGAACGATTAGTTGTTAAAAATGTAATTAAAGTGAGTTTAAAGAGTGTCTCTTTGGTAAAACATATTTTTATATACAATTTGATGCCCAGTACTTATTTTCTTGATTTCTTTACGTATTCACCTTATGTACTGAAACAGATTCATGAAGCCTTCAACACACCATTTTGGTTGGTGCCTTACGTAGCTGCTTACTTCGTTTACATGAAGGGCCGGCCCTGACCAGCACGGATAACAGGGCAGTTGAGGACCATGAAAGTATATCACAACTTAATGCCAATTTTCTGTATAAAAATTCTTGTACCTTTGCCTCTCTTTCCTTAACAGGAGCGGCGGTGTAGTGGTCAGACTATTCGCCTTCCATCTACACGAACCAGGTTTGAATCCTGGCATGGTCGCTCTCTGTTTTTCACGCATGGAAATTGTACAGGACGGTGCCGCACGTCGGGTGGGTTTTCTCAGGAATCTCCCATTTCCTCCACCCTTGCATTCTGGTGCTGCTCCACTTCACCTCTCTTCACCTTCAATGGCTCTCAAGACCTCAATGTTAAGAGCCATTCAAATCTCTCCATTCCACTTTTCTTCAACAGGGTTGACAATTTTAAGTTTATCAACTACAGGATATGCTAATATTTTCTGTAAGATATTGCACCCACCCACACCAGTAAGCCAGATGTCAATGTCTGGATGGAAATCAGGTCTGCTTGCATTCATTTTTTATTTTTGTCACTTGGAAAACTATCCATACAGGTTACAATGTAGTTAAGATATAAAATACTTTTCCAAAGGTTATTAAGGTTATCAAGTGATGTGCATATGTAAATTTGGCCCATCAGTTTTGTATATGATTTCAAAACAAGTGCACATGTGACGTTTCCTCTCTGCAATAAACATTGAAAGTGCTCCCTTCATATTCATTATAACCATGCCCTGCTGTATTTACGAATTCATTAATAACATTTTCATATTAAAAATTAATTCTGTGAAAGGTGTTATTTTTTAATCTTCCTGTTCATAAACAAATTTGTTTATAACAAGTCAAATGTGTGGCAACACCCAAGCACCAAAAATAAATTAGCCTTATTTTGTTCTGTGAAAGAATTACGAGCAACAGTAAATATTTTGCAAAGCACATTAATCAAGTCTATTGCAGAACGTCTAAAAAAAAATTCACCATTTTTGTTTCAATCATATCAACTTGACTGTCAACAGCAACAAAACATGTAAACAACTTCAGGCATGCTTACTGATTTCTGTATTCATAAATAATTATTTTTATGAACATAAGACAATTTTTATTTTTGTTTCCACTTGAATTAGTATAGTTTGTTATATTACTACACTATAAACAGAAATAAGTTCAAAATTGCTTGTAATTTTTCTGAACTTCATTAATACTACTGTTTGAGTACAAGAGCAACATAAATTTTACTTAAATATAAGCAAAAATCTTTTTCACACATCTGCAGCACATTGGTGAATAGGCATTACAGAATCAGCACATTGGTCAGTCAGCACATCCGCATAATTTTGTGAATTAGCACGACTCTAGTCTTAACTATGCTTATTATAATATTTTACCAATCAGACACCATACATTACACACAATGATGCACGAACAGATTCTACAGAAAACAAAATCAGTCATATGCAGTATGTACTGGATAGAATACAAGCAAGTGAAATGAACATACTGAGAGGTACACAGGTACAAATGGACAAGATGAGGAGTAAAAAAATTCGAAACTTATTAAAATACGAGCCCATTCAAGACAGGCTACAGATATAGGGATTTGTAGCCACATTATGAGAATGAGATTACCAAAAAAGATACTACTGCGACAAGTGGAGATCAAAAAACCAAAAGAAAGGCCACTGAAGAACTGGGTGAGACGAGTGAAAAGTGAACAAAGTAGTAGAGTTAGCCGGGTTTTGGTGCAAAAGAGGAGAGTTGGAAGGATGGAGGTGTATGTACCTAATATTGAAAGCTGTACAAGATGAAGAAATAATGCATGTCTCAAATGCCTCAAAAAGATACTGCACCAAATCCTGCATTTCCTTTAAAACCTGATGTATACAACATGCAACTACCACTACTACAATATAGACACACAGAGCATGGACCATTAGCTAACAGTCTTGACAAAATACATACTGTATAGGGACTGGTGGATAAAACCACACCTTCCCTCTAATCAAAACAAAGTGCAGGCAGCTGCAATGACTGAAAAAAGAAGCAGTTCCAGTGCATCTTCTTGGCTGCTAATATGACCATCATTTTCCTGACCAACACTCCTCCAAGTCTTTTATGGACTGCCCAAGAACTTTCCACAGTCACAGAGTAGTAAAAAAAACTCATAAGTATGTTGGTGAAACAGCAGCTTATACCACAAACTACAGCCACACACACCAAAACGGCATCACTTGCCAGTAAAATGTTTGTAAGCTACATACCAATCACGTCTGGTAACTTACTTGTTAGCTGGCAGCTCAGCCAAGAAGGAAACTTTTGCAGCACACAGTGGTCAATCAAGCATATGGCCAGTTCCCAGATCCTTGCGCAGCCAATCAGAGAGTGGGTATGCCACATCAAAGGAACCACCACACCATTTAGTATGTATGTGCTTATCTATTCTGGGAAAGGCTTAAAGTGAAATCAACTAACCATAAAACCAGTGACAAATATATGTACAGATAAGACTTCATTTCTCGACAGGTACGTCTAGCTATAAACTGAGTGCTCTCACCTTACCCCCAAACCATGCACAGACACACACAGCACAACAGTCTTACAGTAAACACATAACACCATCCCTTAATTTGAACATATTTTTACTCAAAAAAAAAAAGGAGGCAGTGTAGGGCTTATGTGATGTAAACATTAATGGTGGTAGACAAAGACAGATGGGGGGGGGGGGGGGGAGGAGAGAAACTGGAACAAACTAGATTATAGTTTTTAAGATACTAAATTAACCAGCTGAAACTACGTTAAAACATCTAGGTAAAATTTGTCACTGTAACAACTGTAAAAAAATATACATTTCTGATAGTGGTAGATGAAATACAATTTTTTTTTTCATGAATTCAATAATTTCATACATTACAGACATAAAACCTTATTCTGTAGTAAGTACTTAAGAATGCACAACAAAAAACCCAGAAATACTACACCAGATAATCACCGGAGTGTGTTCAACAGGTTTGTGATCTTCTGTGTGATCCAATGACTCCAAGACGCTCTTTGTCTGCCACAAAGGATTTCCATGGCGACGAACATCCATTTGTGCAAACGAGCACACGTCACCTACACCAACAACCTCAACTGTGAAGTTGCGGTAAAAGTCGACAATATCCAGAGCCCTGTACCGCACTCGGAAGCAGAGAATGAAGGGTGTGATGATTGGTGACAGAAGTTCTTCCACAAGATATGCCTGCAATCATAAACATATGTCAACAATTTTTCAAAAACATATTAGATATTTAACCAAAATAATTACTCTGTTCACATTTAATACACAATACATGTGAATTATATGATATAAAATTATGAAACAAGTCAAATACGAGTTCTGAGTTGCCTGAAACTATTGTGGATGCTGTACACTGGATTCCACAGCAAATTTGATAGAATTTCCTCTCTCTGCGATTTTCATGTATCACATTTATAGTTCTACACACTCACCCATAAATAAAATAGTTAGGTCCTGGAAATGTAACTTTTTTCTCACAAAGCGAAAACAGAAGATGTTAGGTACTTGTGTGAAATTGAACGAAAATGAAAAATAATTTCAAAAGAGTTCAGTTTTAACGAAAGTTTAACAAATGTCATAACATTTTAGCAGGTTATTCATTATAACAAAATTTGCTGCAAACCCAAACAACAAAAACTGTAGGATACAAAGCATTTACTACAGGGTTTCTTGCCAACATTTAAATTTCCATATTATGTAGTTATTATAGATGTAAAATAATTAAAACAAACAAGATGGTTTAATGGCAAAAAATTTTGTTTGCTAGTGCAGTAAATGAACATTCATTAAACACCCGAATATTCATCGAAATCGAGAATTTTTGCTTCGTTACACCTTTCAACAACAAAATTGCTTACCAAAATAAAACTCAAAGTCATCTATTTTCTATTTTCCTATACCAAATATTCGCAGAACCCTATAAAACAATGGTTCTTAGTACATAACGTCTCTGACCTTTCTCTTACCTTGCAGCAAAGCTAGTCGAATGGGACGTCGGAGGTAAATGGAGTAAGACAGTGCCTGCAAGAGCCCACCACCTCCTCCTAAGCAGATCAAATTTTCAGCATCCCTCTGTGGCGTGGACTACTGAGTGAAAAGTGGAATTCTCCTCATCAAATCGTCTTTCATCTCTCCTCAGAGATGAGCTCTAATCTCATCTTGTTCAGAAGGAGACCATAGAGGAAGTGTGCTATTACTCTACGGAGAATATGCCTTCCCACGACCTCAAGGATGAGCTTCAGTCGCATCGGAGAGGGGGCGAATTGAGGCATGACGTCTTTTTCAATAATGATAATTTTAACGACTTCAGCTCCATCCCTAGGTCCTTTGCCACAGAGTTTGAAAGTTAATTTTATCCCGTTAACGTGAGAGATTGTACTGTTTGCCTTGCAGATTGTTTTATTCACCGGCCCACTAATCATGCTTAAAAGACGAGTTAATTGATTCCCCACTAGATAGCATTAGCAGTAATTATTGCACCTTTCTTTTGTTTTGCATCCCCCTTTAAGCCAGCCGGTGGCATCACAGAGACAAGTCATGAATTTGCACCCCCTGCTCAGCGACTACTCCTCGCCCTAGCGGCCCGCAATTAGTATAAAAGGTGAGACGGCCCACGTCTCGAGACCAATCTCCAGTACCAACGCCGGAAACTTGGGAAATGATCAGATTGCGACCAGTCTTCAGCTGTCCAGCACTAATTGCTCAGACACTGACCAGCCTGCACCCTTAAGCCATTGCTTATTGTAACCAGTCTTCGTTTCTAGCACCATTCGCTCAGATCTGACAGTTTTCTCCATTGTCCAGCACCAGCAGCTCACACAACAAACCCTGTTCTATATTAAGCCACACTTGTGATAGAGTAGGCTACGTCAAGAGATATCCGCTACATACCCCGCAAACCCTGTGACCTCCTGTAGTTACGGACGTACCAGTGGAGAACCCACTCCTTAAGGTCCTTTTTCACTGCTAAATCCTGTCCCAATCCTTGCTTAGTCATCCTAGCACGTGTCAGCGATCATGCAACGTCGTTTTCCGTAACACGTTCACGCAACAATGTAAGAGTTTGTTGCCAAGCTTCAATACTCATAACACATTACCCCTTTTGTTGTTTTGGTTGCCTCTATCATCTTACATAATTTCACTTCTAGCTTTCAGGTTTGAAACACGTACCACTGACCTGGAACTAGAATGCTTTTAACACGTATTTATTTCCTTAAAATGGAATAAAAAGTGACATCAGCTTTTACATCGAGTACCTTCTTTTTAGCCATTGTGCTTTTCCGTAGTTACCCTTGCGTAACAAATTTGCAGGTAATCTCAGATATTTTACTCAAGCGAGCCTGAGACTGTTTTATACAGCCCACGCACTAGTAATGATCGCCCTTCCCCTCAACCCCTTCGGATTGAAGGAGAGGAGCCATACGTAGGTACACTGTTCTCAGAACAGCTTGTTGGCCTGGTGTTCACAAACCTCTTCGGAGCAGTGTTCACAGGCAGAGATTTGTGTCCCCTACATTGGGAAGACTGGGACGAGGCCACGTACACCAGTGGTGCCACATGTAATTTTGTTCAAGGTGACCTGCAGATGTGCTATATTAGTACAACTGTAAATCTCCACTTCCCAATGTCCTTTGCCAAGAGGAGAGGTCTGAAGGAGAAAATGCGACACTCACTGTATCAGGTGAAGCACATGAGTTTACAACCACCTTAGTTACGTAGATAGCTAGTCTACCTTCACGAGAGCAGGTGCAAGCACTTAAGACATCTGCAAGAACCAGCTGAAATTCCTGTGCCATGCCATCTCTTCACACCACCTGAGCAGACCCGTCCTAGTGAGTACCCAGAGTGCATTGTTTATTTGTGCTGACCTGAACACTCACCAACACCCCTCATCGCCTACCTCATTCCAGCCATACTTCACCTGATACCTCAGCAAAAACCACAGGACATTGAGCACCAAACTGCAAACACCTCTTAATTCATGTGCTGCTCCAATTAAGCGCCGCCCAGGTATTACCAATACACTAGTGGCACCCAAGCGCAGGATCATCTTATCCGTGCCAGATTTTGTGCCCTGCCAAGTAGCCACACTGCCAGTTTTGTATACAGGAAAGGTGCCAGCACCCACACAAAACTGAACCTCTGTACAGCCTAGAAGCGCCTAACTCAGCTTCTAAACAGAAATACCTTCTGCCTTCCACTATAAGACCTACAGTGAGTATTTGTTCCTGGTACATCATGCGTCAAATAGAGGAACTCCCAAACCAAGAATTATATGTTATTGTCCAATTTGAATCCAAGCTATTTTTCTTAACCCCAGTCACTTACAAGGTATGTATGTATTTTGTCAGTAAATTTTGTGGCTCTTTAAAACCAAGCGACCGCTCCGAGATAGACACAAATGGGCAGAACCATCTTGGGACTCCTGGAGCCTGTCTAAGGCTATATTCTGCATAAGACGTCAGAGCTCCTGGGAGGTGTCCAGAATGCCCAAGCCTACCTAGAGATACGCTCATGACTATCCAGATTGTCTAAACTCGCTCATTACCTCGGATCATCTAAACAAGACTGAACCGAAGAGGGCTTGAGCTACACTGGGTAGACCAGGAATGCGCCATCATAATTGAGTGTAGAAATAGTGATCCAATGGATATCTATTTTCATTGCTCTTAAAGAATAGTTTCTAAATGTCCCAGAAAGGAGGAAGGTGCAGCAGCCAGCTTCAATGTCTAGCCCGACGGGCCCAACAAAGAAAGATAATCCAGATGACTACTACTGAAGCTCCCAAGTCTGACCAGTGAGCCTCCACCAAATCCTCCAACTACTGAACCTCTGTTTAATCCACCCAAGGAATTGTCCCCTATAACTGAGAACTGTAGTTCATTTTTTGGAATCTCTTGCTAGAAATTTGTTGGCCATGGCCTGATCCAAAATACTTGAGTAATTTAGGGCCTAGAGAATCCAAACCAGAAACCAGCTCCCCACCACAGCCGTGCCCAGTCCGTAGTGATCCTAATAACACGTGTCGGATATGAACCGCTGCTGGAAAATTGATAACTGTCTTCATTCCCCCTAAACTGACACGCTCCCGTAAGGTGGCTACAATTAAATCAGACCATCTTTGTACGAAAACTGACTAGGCCAGATCTGCATAAACATCCAGTAGGCATACAAGAGACAGAGCAGGAACTGCCGGGAGAAATATAATTCATCACCATTTCATGACTATAGCATATCCATTAATTCCTCTTTTAAATTAATTTGTGACAGCGTAACGTATCTTGGCAACCTTTACGGTGAGCAGGACAAAACTCCCTGCGAGGGAAATATGTGTGTTCAAGCTCACCCTGGGGTCTGATTCCCCCCTTCCACCTATCAATACTTCTCCGAGCAGTGCCCCATTAGATCTCCCAATGTGGCTAGATCCACGACCCTGCAGGCAAAGCACATCCAGAACTCTCCAACACTGCAGAAGGGTATTCCCATAAATAGAGGAGGGAATCAGCACTCTCGCTCACCAGATATTATTTCATTTATCCGCTAGGCCTGCTAGTTCGTAGGAGCCTTACCGATAACCTGGCAGCGAGCAAGTAAGGTGAGAGAGAGGAGTGCATCAACTGTAAGGAGAACACATGAGATATTTTCCAGACACTTTAATTAATTATTTTCAAAAACACATAAATCATAGCAAAACATATGTTTAGTAGATCAATCATTTATATATATTTATATTAAAAATATCCTTGAGAAAATATATGCTGGTACACCAGAAAAGTGTGCTTTCATTTAAAACAACTATAAAATGTCAGTAATACTGCTATATTTGGCTGTTCCAATTAAATACATTTCAAAACTGACAGCCCTAAAATATATCTTTAAGATTAAACACACATTAAATTTATTTGGCAACCTAATAAAATTGATGATATGTAAATATTTCCAGCACATTTCTTAAAATGATTGCACTTCTGACTTTTACCAACATTTAAAAGTTTTAGACTTGTTACTATCTTGTACAAAAGTCATAAAACAGTCCTCATTTAAAACTTTTGACTCTGTCACTTTCGAGACTAATGGCTTCCTCTTCGAAACAGCAGATGTCTCAATATGGCTTACGTATAAAACTCCACGAATTATAAAGCCATCTATTTGCTTCCATTAATGAAAAAGACGTTACTTTGATTGAAAATTGTATTACATTTATCAGTTTTCCCTTTTCGTGCATTTTTGCACAAAGGCAAAAATTTAACTTTTATTCACCATTAGTAAATTATTCTCAAATTTAGCTATACAAAAACTGATCATTTGTGACAGTCAGCGGACTTAAATAAATCCTAGCCATGCTATCCATGAAAATACCTACCTCCTAAGGAACATACAATATTTTCTTTTTCTTTCATGCAGTCATACTTAACTTACAAATCGGTGATAACCAAAATTAATGTAACAAAATCTTCACTACCAGGCGCTATCGTCAGTCTTTGGGTGCTGCTGTTGATTTAAACTGTCATGTTACTACTGCAAGCCGCGATGCTAGCGCTGCCTCGTGGCGCTGGCTGCAATCAACACGCCAGCCAGCCATGCGTCATTCCTTGAGAAAGGTGTGCCAGGCATGGACCTACACTACTCGCAAGTCAGCTGATTCTTCCAGGCCGGTTGTCAACCTTGCCTGTGAGCAAGGTTTCCTCACAGAACTTCAAATTTCTGCAGTGATTAAGGTAGGAAGTATTCTTCAATCACACACACACACCACACCTAGATTTGGTAGGATTTTTCATCAAAAGCAGAAAATATTGCCGGCTGTTACTGCGTAATTCAGGTCGGACCAACCGGAGCAGAGCAATTATATCGGGTAGGTGGTGGAAATTTTCCATTTATGAGACACCTCGTCTCAATTTTTAGAGTAACACGATTGGTGTGTTTCATGAAGGAGATGAGATGGCAAGGTGAAAGAATGTGACGTGACAGCGGCAGAAGGTATTTGAGAAAACGAGGGGGTGGAGCTACGACAGACAGATAACAAAAGCACACTTCACACGGTCACGAAACTCGTGGAAAGTCACTTTACATAATCTCTCCAAACATGTTTCTACTCACAAAATCACTATTTTTTAACGAAAAATTACAAACTTTCATTTTCGTTTCAGTTAGAAATTTTTGTAGAAAGTTGTAACGAAATGACAATCTTCGATTTCGATGAATGTTCTGGTGTGTAATGAATATTCATTTTGTGTACCAGCAAAGAAAATTATTGCCTGTAAATAATTTTGTTTGTTTCAGTTAATTTATATCCAAGATAAATACATAAAATGAAAATTTAAATACAGGTACGAACCCTGTGGAAAATATCGTATTTTGCAGTGTATAGGTCACACCAGGAGTTTTTGATGAAAAATTAGGGATAATTAATATTTAAAGTATAGGCCGCACTGAATTTTTGTATTCCTGTAAATATTGTTAAGTCACGATTCCATAAAAACATAATAAATTCCAACTTAATATCTCCCCTACAAAACATTTGTGACAGAAAATGTGTGTGTTGTTGTAATGTTTACAAATAGACATTGTGCAATTACTATTCCACAGATGGTAATGTGACTTGAGAAAGCAAAACCACGGCAACATGTTACAAAAAATGGTGCCTTATTAATGTGCACTTTTAGAGTCACGGCAGGCATGCAAACTACGTAAGATATCTTTCTCTTGTACAGCAGAAAAATTATTTTCTCATGTACGACATCTATGGCCGAGCTCCCACATATTTACATTTTACATGTGCGGGATGAAGGTTATTTTGTGTATGAACACGAGTTGAACAAATAACTGCACTCCATATACTCCAATTTTTTGGTTTGGTTTTGCAATGAATTTGCATTACTTGCTAAAATTTTACAAAATTTGTTTGACTTTCATTAAGACAGAGCTCTTATCAAATCATTTTTCACTTTCAATTCTATTTTATAAAAGTTTGTAACATATTTTTTGTTCTCGTTTCGTGAGAAAAAATGGTTTCCTTCACAGTATCACATGAAAAAGTCACATTCATACAACCCTGCTGATTACTGACCACAATTCAAAAGCCACTCACCGCTTTGTACTGAAACACTTGGGAAAATTCATTGCGCACCCTGTGCGTGTGCGCCTGGCCCCGCCAGCTGTCTGGCAGATAGTGCACGTGAGCAAGAACAGCAGTCATCAGCTTCTCCGGACACCACACCAGATTTTCATCAGGTATAAATATCCTGGGTATGCACAAGCAAGAAATAAAGTACATACGGAATTTTTGAAATTTTGTGTTCACCAGTACTGGAGAGTTGAGAGCTGGTGTTGAAACAATTTATTAAGAGCAACATACTAGGTGGGAGCTTTAATTAACAACCTAAATATATTTAGTCTGTAACGATTTTTCTATAAACTAAATACAACAGTACAAGTGTAAAGTCATATTTTAAAAAAAATTTGCAGGAAATAAACACAGTGCATAGGTACACCAGTTTTAGCTACAAAATTTAATAAAAGCATTTCAATTATTACAAAATAGTGTATAGTGAAACCACATGACATCTTTAAAGGGGGGAAGGTCAATTACAGCCAAAGAAAATTATAGCATTACTAACCAGAAATTTACCATGCAGCATAATTTCATTTGACAACTCCAAGGACATACTGTGTTTTCTGAATGCCATTAGGCAGACAAGTTGACCATACAATTGATGCATGACATAGTACATATTTCGCGCTTAGAGGAAGCACACTCCAGAAGCACAACTTCGCCTCATCTAATTATGGTAAGCCACATGGGTAAGTCTCCCAACAGGAACCAAGGCAGACACCGGGAGCTCCCAGAAGTTCACAGAGCATCAACACATCTTTAATTGCAGCCAGTGAGTTTAAACCAACCATTGTTAAATCCCATCTGTGACGGCCTGCAAAATTAAAAACTAGCACTAACAGTGAAGTAGCTTCAGACAGTTCCCGAGACCTTCACATGTCAATTCAGCCCGGAACAGCCACGGGACACCCGGAAAAAAGGAACGACCTAGACATACAGGTCACCGATGTTGCGGGACGACCACATGAGGACCCAGTTTCATTTACTACAGAATGCGAAAAGGAGTTTAAGGAAACCAACTTCTCTATCAAACAATGGGCGAGCAATGCCCAGACCCACCTCAAAAAGTCCAGCGCTAGACTGATAGGATCGCTACGGCTAATTTATCACTCATTGGAAACAGTTTTGTAGTCGGTTGGTGAACGAGTTTACTGGCGAAGAATTGCTGGCCAGATTGATGACACAATTCTACACTCAAACCCAGGTACCTGTAGACGAAGCAGAAATATTCACCCGTACGAAAGATCAGAGGTTCAGCTAGTATTTCCGGGAGTAGATGAGGCGACTTCCATCAGATCAATTAGTAAATGCTATTACCCGCATTGTGGAATGTATTACTCATACCCAAAACTCAACAATTGACGAACTGGTAGAGCACGCTAGAGAGGCGGAGGCACAACAGAATTCACCTGCTCCCATGCCGCACGTCGCTCGTGCTGAAGTGCTGGTTCTGTCCCGACAGCCATTGGTATAAGGATTGTCCGCGCAAACTTACCAGTCAAGGGTTCGCAAGTAATAAGCTAACCACCCACACAGAAGCCCCACAACAACCCAACATAACCGTAAAATGCCCTAAACTCCCACGGTGGGTAACGCCGTAGCTGGGGTGCGAAGCGGGCCGCCACCACCGGACAAGGGCCCAGCATCCAGCACTTAAATGAGGAACCTACTCCTCCTATCACCCCCCACATTGAAGTGGAAAGAAACAGGGAAAGAGTACTAGTCCTATTAGATTCAGTCGCAACCCGGAATTTTATCCGAAGCGATTTGCTGAGTCCACAGCAAAAAAATAATTCCAGAACAGTCTTGCTTTTACTACTCATTTCCAGCTTTGTTTTTCTTGCCTGCTAGAATGTCCCACTATCCTTATCACAAAATAAGGGCCTCCTCATGCCTTCTCTCCCCCTCCCTCCTCCACTTCAGGTAACATGGCTCGCTAGCCACTTTAGGTTGATTGTCAAATCACTCTTACAGTCAATTTATACCAACACTCCAACCTGGCCAAATTTGTGGTTTCACCCGTGTTGACAGAAGCCGTAATACTTGGTTGCACATGGCTTCGACAACAGCAGTGTGTCATTGACCATGGACAGTTTATTTTATTTTATTTGGGAGAGAAGTACTGGGTAGCGGTGAATTGAGAACAAAATCCTAAAGCCTTATTACCCAACCCCATCAATCCAACCCAGGATCGACCACAAATTAGGAGAGCCAGAATTTAACGAATTAAAAACAAGTTCCAGACGAACACGCCAGCACTTTTGGACATGGAGGTTTGCTACATCAGACTCGTTCTAGCCCGTATTAGATCTGGACAAACACGGAGGCTCCCATTTACAATCAACCATTCAGAACAAGTGAATGATATGAAGGCATTGTAGATCCATCAAACTCTCCATATAATTCCCACATGGCAAACTCAGGCTTTGTGTCAATTATTACAAAGCCTTGAATGATGTAACCCATCCTATTACTCCCCCAGTCATCGATTTAAGCAATACCTTGCAAGACATTGTGGAGGCAAAAATTTTCAGCACCCTGGATATGGAATCCGGGTACTGGCAAATTGCTGTTGACCCAGACAACCGGAAGTTTATTGCCTTTACGACCCCAGAAGGTGAAACATTACAGTTCAGAGTAAAGCCCTTCAGGTTAAAAAAATGCCCTCATCACATTCCAACGCCTGATGTCTGCAGAGGTATTGACCAGAACATCGGCAAGTTTTGCTTCACTTATCTCGACAATGTAATAATCTATTTCAAGACCTGGAAGGAGCACCACTGTCATATACAGAAGGTACTGGAACGACTGGAACACCATGGGATGACGTGCAAGCTGTCCAAAAGCTTTTTTGGAAAGCCATCCATTGACTACTTAGGCCATACAATTTCCACAACAAAGCCAAATATGGGCAATCGAAGAGGCCGAAGAACCCACTAACAAGAAACAGCTACGAAGGTACCTGGGTCTATGGTTAAGGGACTTCGTGGTCAACATCGCCCAACACATAGCACCACTTATACCAGCTCCTTGAAAAGGAAGCCTATTGGAAATGGGGACAGGAACAGAAACAGGCTTTTCAAAATCTGAAGGATAGTTTTGGAAACATCCAACAGCTCCACCAACTTCAGGGAGAGGAACCATTAATTTTGCTAACAGATGATCGCTAAAACGGTATTGGTGCCGCCAGTACCAACAGGATGCCAGTGGCCGACCACATGTGATAGCGTATGCTTCAACCCAGTTAAAAAAAACCAAGCAGTGCTATCGCGCTAATGAACAGGAGTGTCTGGCAGATTTGGGGGGTAGGTAAATACTGTTATTACTTAGAAGGGCAACATTTCATCCTACATACAGACTCAAAAGCCCTCCAATGGCTGAGAGAGTTGCGTAATGCGAAGGCCAAGCTCGGGCGGTGGGGCATGTTCCTTATGGAATTCAATATTGAGGTACAACACTGCCCAGGCAAGAGTAATGACCTGCCAGATGCCCTGTTCCGTTTTCCAACGCTGGAAGAAGACGAAAAAGCAGAAGAAGACGGGGAGAAAATGTCCCCCTCCTTCTTCCAGAACGAAGTCCAAAGGAGCAAATTCTCCTACAACAGTTACAAATAACCTGCCATCAAATAACGAAAAGCCAACAAGACCCTGAAATTTTCCACCTCTTGCGGGAACAGCCTAACAGATTTCAGTTAAAGGATGACGTCGTGTGGACTCGTAGCGGACAGCCTACAGCGATCTGGAAGATATGGGTTCCACAACAATTACGGCCAGATGTCTTTCGTCATCACCATGACCACCCCAAGCAGGTAACCTGGGACAGGGGGAAACTTTATCAGTACCCAATATAGTTGCGATGGAATAAGCCGCGACGTCCAGCAGTATGTGAGCAACAGTGTCACAAGCTGCCACGGCAAGGCATAGCCTGTGCTTCCACCTACAGCAAAACCGAGAAGACTCAAGACGGCATGAACCCATTTAGCCCGGTGTTGCACCTGTCCTGCACAACCAAGCTCGTGAGGTATTCATTTCTCCAGTAGTTCACTCTAAAACTTCGAGTGCTGGGGTCTTCTACTGTCAACAGTCTTCGGCAGACACCAGAGGCTGCTACCATTGATGTTACCAGTGGCTCCTGCAGCCTTTAGCAGAAGCTCCTGCCGCAGCCACCTACAATTACCAGAGGCTTCATTGTCGACGACCACCACCAGCTACCAGAAGCTACCATTGTAGACAACCACCACCATTTACAAGAAGCTCTTCTTCTTCTTCTTCACTAGACTACACAAACACCTTCCGTTGATGTTCTTCCAGGATCAGCAGCTGCCTCTACTTGCTGATATAGGCAACTACACCCACTGTTCTTAAAGTAGTGGCACCCTTTTTCTATTGTCTCTTCTAGACGCCCCTTGTATAAAGTAGCTGTGACTGAGTTGTTATCACAGCAGTCAACGCCACTAGGTATCTTTGGTAGTTTAGGAACACGTCATCTCCCCCTGTCTAGCATAGGTTACTTCCACATTCATTCTCTGCTGGTATTTATTACGTCTAAAAAATAGTTTGTTCCTTTCCCAATGAGTATCTGTTCTAGAGGTATTTCCACTGACCGCTAGGAATAGATCTACTGTACGTTGTCAACCGAGACCAGATTTTTATATACCAGTACGAATCCGTACATCTGATACACCATTCGACGGCCACCCGTTCTAGACCTCAAGGGCGAGACAGTCTCCTCAAGTAGTATCCTAACCAGAGCGCCTACGGTGTCAGTGGGGATATTTGATTGAGACTGAATGCCTAACCCCTGTTGCGACCTACACCCAACAGTGGTAGGAAGGCAGCCCACACCATTCATCGCTCTAGGTCTGCGCACCACGGCGGGGGACTGATTAGAGCACCAAACTCATGCAGTCAACCACTACCAGAAATACACTTAGATACGGATCTGTCTCATGTTCACGACGTTCAGCAAATATCTTTAAGTGTCAATCCAACCTCTATGCCTATTGGTAGAAGGCAAGGCTCACAGAGGGAGGAACAAAAGGTGGCCTATACCGCAGCCAAGCAAGAATGTGTATTAGACCCTCCTACTCCTAGTAGGCAAGCCGAGCGGGACACAGCGTCCCTCACCCGCCTTCTATAGAGATCTTCATTTCCAGTGTTTGAATATATTTCCCTGCACAGAATCATATCGCCAGGGAGTATCATCCCGTAGTACGAGGTCTGGTACAGGGTACTGAGGTAAGGTACAGAGCAGCCAACCCCAGGTTCTGGAGCCAGGAATCAGCGGAGTGGAATCTACAGTACTGTATTGGTTAGCACAATATCAACATCCATCAATCTTCCACCAGTTTCGCCGGATCCAGCCAGCCAGCATCAGCATCGCTACCACAGACCGAAGCAATCCCTGGTAAGACATGTATTACGAAATCCACATGAATCCTGAATAAGCCAGTTGCCGTTCCAGTAGTGGAAAACTCCGTCCCTATTCGCCAACCGACTCATCCAACGAGAGTTGCTAGTAATAAACATAATTTAAATGTATAACTAGCAAACAGCCAAGCATGTATGGCCTTATGCTACAGCATTCACCAACCATTTTTTTTTGGTCACGGTGAAATCCCTATGTAAATAACATTAATATAAACAGCTCGTAACGTTTATCGCATGGGCCATCGATCAAAGTATATTCCAGGTGCCTTCACCTAATATTCCTGGAACTATCGTTTTTAAGCTGGTTGTTTATGCAAACGTCTAGTAACTGGATTTGAAATACGTCACGTGCGTTGCTGTTTATAACTGCTCTGCGCACGCTGTATAATGTCTTGTCTTCTCAACACATCTGTCGGCACTGCGGCCGTGCGGCGAGTGAGTCTGGCTACTTCCCCTGACAAGAGGGGAAGTGGTTACCCATAGCAATAAGCATGGGACCTAGTGTCCTCTCTCTCACCCTTCTTTCTGTCTCTCCCAGCAACGCACCTTCCTTCCTCCCCTCACAGAACATTCTCAAAGACAGTGAAACCGAGGAACATTCACAAATTAGGCTAGATTTAAATTAAGTGTGTATCTTCGTAAGTGCCTAAGCTATCAGTAAGCAGGAAAAGCAAAGGAGCCGGTGAGGGAGAATAAATAGTTATTGACACTCAACTAGGTGTAAACAGGACTTGTGAAACAGCAGTAATTAAGCTGTCGGTGATTAAAATAGAATAGTATTAAATAGACTTTTTTCTCCTCACCAGTGATAAAGGCTTCGAATAATTAGTGGCAGATAGCCCACATAATTATGTAGAATTACTTAGAGGTGCTCACCACAGTGCCGGTAATTTCTACAATTGTATCACGTATAGACACTCACCACAGTGCACATGATAGAAGACAGAGACTTCCATAGTTAACACGTTAGTTTTAGCCTTCATTCACAGGACTCTTAGATAATTTTAGATTTTTATAATAATTAATATGTAATGATTTTATACGTTTTCAAGGGTTATACGTGAAGGTGCAACTGCAAAAAGAATGCCGTCTTGTAGGGCAACTGCGAGAAAGAATGCTATGGAGTAGGTAAACGTGTATATATTTCTACGAGTTTTAACAGTGTATGTGTAAAGAGGCACCTACAAGAAAAATGCAGTTTTGCAGATCTGTGTCTTTATGCTATACTTAAAAATTTTAATATTAACTGCTAGTGTTTATGTATGTTTGCAATACCTATGCACCACCAAAGAATCGAACCTGAACTCTGAGTCGCAGAGCTCTCAAGTATTCACTACGGTGATACCTGGTGCTAGGTATCTTAAATTCAATTTATCAAAGTGTTTTATGTATGTATTTAGCATGACCTCTGTGCGCCAATTACTACGATTTCATGTATGTTATTGAAGTGTACTCGCATTGTGTTGTCTAGCCCACTAACCCAGGTGCTGGAAGGTCTGAGGTTGGTGAACTTAACTTGTAACACGTAACTGTTCAGCTTGCTGATGACCCACAGGTTGCTCCCGAAAGATTTTCCTTTTCTTTCATAACTCTACAGTAAGCATCATGATAGTTAAAGACTCTTTCCTCACCTTGATCACACTTTAATATTATCCCTCTTTTTAGCATGTCGTAGTTTTTAGTGTTTTCTCTTTCAGGTTTTATGTGTAAATTCTCTTGTAAATAACCACAACGATATGTTGATTTTTGTGGCGACATACAATAAATGAAGCGGGTCGTTGGGACACCCAGTACACCGCATCACTCCTGACACTAATCCTCACCACAAGGGGGGAACACCAATTAACACCGTGCAGCGCTTCACTTTGCCAGGGCAAAGGGAAGAGAGAGGATACCCACCCGAAGAGAGAGAGAGAGAACTACCGGCCGGCCTGCCAAGAGCCCGGCACTTTCCAGCCGCCCTGAATCACAAAGCGAGCACAGATACAGTGGTCAAGCAGGCCAAAACTAAGGGTCCCGTCTACCTTACTTCAAAATTTTTTTTCTTCTACATCGCTACTCCTACTTAGATCATCCAGATGAGGGGGGCCTACACCTTTTTCTGCCGAACCTTTACAATGAGTCTTCATCGCAACAACGGGACGGCGCATTGACGCATGCCGCTTATACCAATTAACTACAAACACTTATGACTCATTTCACTGCAACCCTAGTGTACTACTTCTACATACATGAGATTAAAACCCCACGACATTTTGTACACGGAAGCAATGGTCTGCCACAATCCTGGAGGGCGGCCGGATACGAAGGGTTGCGAAAGACAGTGGCGCGTCACCCCCCCTCCTCCACGCTGAGAGCCTACAAGCCATCAGCCGCCTAGAGCAATGCATGAGCGCCACCGAGGATATGCGACAGCCGAGAGATGACCATAGAGTACTACCACCACTCCGGCCTCGCACCTTAGGGACATCACATGCCCTCCCCTTCGGCTGCCATGACGCGCTGCCTTGCTATATAAGGCCGTGCACGGCGGTCCTCGTGAGTTGTTCCTGCAATCTTCTCCAAGCACCTGGGTGCTGGAGTCTACACTACTATGAAGACCTTCAACAGCCCTTCCATAGGCTGTTGCCAACGACCTAACAGTCTTCAGCAGTCACCAGAGGCTGCCACCATTAACATCACATTAAGAGCTCTGGAGCCCCGCTACCGGATGCTCCAGCGACGCCAATAGCTACCAGAAGCTTTCTGTAGCACCATATACATACCACACATAATTCTTCTTTGTTTCCTACAGACACCCCCTATTTAGAGTTAGTTTTGTATCTAAGTAATTTTTGTCAGTTTTCACTTAACTTCCCCACTCAGCTTAGAACCAGGTCACCTACACCTGGCTACCATAGGATTACTTCCAACCACCGGTTTGCCAGGCACGAGAGCACGTGTCACTGTGTTTAATAAGTTTTTAATAAACACGGCTTTGTTTCTCTTACCCTCGAGTCTCATTCATAGAGTAATCTATCAACAATTACTGGGAGAACATCGAGCTGAGTACCATCAACCGGAAACGAGAAATTATTCTTATTCCGAAATTAGCTACAACTGCAGACTCCCCCTCAGGTGGCACCAAGTTGAAAACACACCCATTAGATGGCAAGCTATTCCATTCCTACAGAGTATACAGGTACTGGAGGAATAGAATAGACGAGCCACGACCACTAGCAACAATTCTCAATCAGAGACACAGTACATCTGAGTTGTATCCCTACCGGAGCACCTGGGTGCTGGCAGGGGTATTTGCTTAGGTGCTACGGCCTGGCCACCCACACGGCTCCAGTGCTTCTGATCAGCCCACAACAGTGGGGGATCTTCCGAAGCACCGGAGCTCACATTTGCAAGACTGTTGCCAGGCAACACTAATTTAGGGCTATCCACGTCCATGGTGCTCCTTCGAGGTTCTCCGTAACTAGACCCGCTCTATGCCATTCAAAGTGAGGCACGGCGCCAGGAGAGAGGAGCAAAGAGTTGCGCACCTTGCTGCCAGAAAACTGGCTGGTCTAACCCCACTTACAGCTAGCCGACAAGCCGAATGAGATTGTGCCGCCTTACTTCGGTCACTGCCACCATCTATGACAGACATTAACCCAGTTACTTTCCCGTCAGCTCCGCTACGTACACACCCGACCTGTCATCCAGTGGTAAGAGAGTTACTGAATAAGACTGAGAATCGGCTAAGCGTCTCTAATAGTAATTTCTGGAGCAGGGCATCCGAGGATTGGAACAGCGAATTCTGCGTTGTGTCACGTCGTGCCATCACTACCACCCGAACCGAAGACGAGCGACGTAATCAGCTATATCTTGCTACCCCCTCGCCAGCAAACCGACAAGGCACCAACCCCTAGCACCTCCCACCCATCGTCGACTACGACTAGCTCTGTAACGAGTTGCAAGCCAGAACACTCCAAGGGACTAGTAAACTGTAAAGTCGAGAACGTTGTACCAACCCGTAAAGTCACGTGCCTATATCCAGTCGTAAGTAAGCCTAAACCAACCCGCACACACAACCGACCAAAATGCAACCAAAGCCACACAATCGTGATCCAGTCTTAGCTAATTGGACACGGGTCAGATTATTAAAATTACAATATGTTGACGCGGGCCTCGTTACTGACTGTATGGCACAATTGTCTAGGTTTATTGCGCTACACCAAGTGCACGGTTATCGGTAGCTGATGGGATGTGTTAGTTAATCTTACTTACTCTAAAAGTCTTCGGTCGGTTGGTAACGTGGGGCTGGTGGTTGTGCGAAGCTGATGCTACAGTCCTTGGGTTTAGATTATGTTGTAATGGGTTGTCTCACACTGACTTCAGGTTCCAGGCCGCTGACTCTTGACTCCAGAACCTAGGATTGGCTAGTTCGTACCGAGCTTCAGTCCTGTACACTAAACCAATCAGCATAGGATGGTAATAGGGACTGGTACGGACATGTGGTGGAAAATATATATAGCGTATCACCGGAGCAGTAGAGACTGCTCTAGAGAAGAAATACGAATGACTCCTGGAGCCCCACCATGCATGGACCTATATAGTCAGAAGTGTAGGCTGCCGCTGAGGGGTGCGGGGAAGGCATGTGACATCCTTCTGCAGTGAGGCTGGTGTGAAAGGTGAGAACCCTCTTGTCAGTACTGTGCTTCATGGATCTTCAGTAGCGGTCGGCTGCGTCCTGAAGTGGCTGACAGCTTGTTGGCACTCAGGACGGGGGGGGGGGCTGCTCGCTGTTTTCGCAACCTTGAAACCACGTGTTTGGCCGCCCGGTAGATTTAAGCGGCGCGCAACATCCGTGTATTGGTTTGCGGTAACAACTCTCACGTGGGTGAAGGGTACACTTAACGTGAAGAGCAATGAGTCATAATCGTAGTTAATAGTAGTATAAGCGGCATGTGTCAAAGTGATAATCACTGATAAATAAATGAAAAGTCTTTTCTGCTTATCCTCATCTCTAAATGCACATAACGAAGATTGAAGATAAACATTATTCATGGCAGTCGTCTGAACCACTTGAATAGTACTGCCTCCAAAGCTGGTTTGCAATGTGCACAATTTAAGAAACTTTATTTCCTAGAAAAACCACTGTGTTCTAGCTATTCATATAATTACTACTTTTCTCCATTTTTCAGGAATGTGATTCTGCCTGACAACAAAACAGTAACCAACCACAGTCAAGGTAGGTGTGAAGAGAAGGAAAGAGCGCAACACATTCCTAGCCCTTCTTTTTGTGAGTATATTTTAAAGGAATATTCATTGACATTCTTTTGACCTCAATACACGACACTTGAAAATGAAAAAATTTACACATGTTTCAATGTTTCAACTTGTGAAAGGAGCAATACTATCACCACAGCCAGCAAAAAACACAAAAAGACACTGATTTTAAGCATTTATACTACTGTAACCTTGTATTTAAACATAACACAAATGTGAGTTTAAAAATTACTTAAAATAAATGTTTCGTTATAGCCCACATTTGTTACGGTATTGCTCTACTGCATTAATTAAATAAATTGTTTGCTTTACATTTTAAAAATTAAGTTTATTAAAGTGGAAAATAAGTTATGAAAACGCACTTACAAAAATCTGCAACATTGGATGTAAATGAACTACAGTAACACAGGTCATCTAGTCGAACATTAACAAATATATGCATTTCATAGATAGAAAAATTCATAATATATCCAAAGAAAGCATGTACATTTACCTGGCACCAGCTGCAACTGCTCCAAGTATTGTGATTGTAGTAACCATACCCTCTATCTTGAGGAGGTCGTCATCCCACAACGTTAACACGACCAGTACTGCAAACAATGCTCCTGCAATGAAGCCTATAAACCTGCAGCAGATATAATGAATATGTATACAATATTAACTTACCACTGGTGCTACATATATGCATGCACGCACACCCTCACTATCTATCTTCCATCCCACCCTATTACATCCCAAGACTACAGTGTTATTCCATTATCATAGCAGAAAGTGAATGCTTTTGTCCATCTATGAAACTTACAAAGCACATTTGGGAAAACTGAAACCTACAATTTTCTTTCATTGTCAATTACAGTACACTTACTAATCCAGAGAGCAGACACAGTCTACATGTTGTACATCAAATATAATTTTACACAGCTAATGCAATAAAACTGTAATTAAATTTCTTTGGATAAAATTTTTTTTTAGAAACCAGAATACTGTTAGTTGGATGAAAATTATTAAATAATAATAATAATAACTCAGATTTACAGAATCAAGCTACCAAACTGAGGACCAAAGAGACGAGATTCATTACAAACCACTGAAAATACAGTGCATCCTACTGCAGTAAATAACTATGCCCAAAATAGACCTTTATGGCTTCAGAAAAATAATGCAAAGACATGCTTACTGTAACTATACAATAATTTACCAAAACAAAACTTGTAATCAAAAATTTAAGCTGGCAGTTTTAAATTCTGTTATGAACTGACTGGTTCTTTACATGTGGTAGCATGTTACGTACTTTGCAAAAACAGCCATGACAGGTGATGTGAATATGTTCATGTAATGTGATGCTGGCCTGTATGCCCTGTTTAAGCGGGCATGCAATTCATGATCCAGTTCATTAAAATGGCGGAGATACAGTCGACCATAGATAGACCACCGACGCGATCCCAAGCTGCCCGGTTCACGCTTGATTACCTAACAAAATATCACAAGACATGTTTTCAATATTCACTTTAAATTGAAAAATACAAAAGCTTCACATAACATACTAATGGTACCAGTGCTGCTTAGTACATACTACCAAAATTATAAGAACTTCCATGAAACTGTTTCAGCAAAACACAGAGAAATACACTGGAATTTGTTTGCCCAAACTTTGGAACCAAATGAAATTAAAATTACATAAAGTACTGTTATTGCTCAATAATTTAATTTAAACATCTATGATGCACATTACTGGAGTTTTCACCTAACATAATGTCATCAATAACATAGGTTTGTAGGTTTCCTAGCAATATTTAACAAAAAAAATTCCCATGAATCCACAAAAATGTCTTTTGGACATAATGAGTAAATACTACATATGTTTCATTTACTAACAAAAGAGCAAACATGATCACAACACAAGCGCAAAAATTTTACACAAGTCTCCTGAGTTCACTCATATTATTTTATTATACGTTTTCAAGAACATGCATAAGTGCAAATACATTTTTAACTACCACTGAAGTTACTACAATTTAAAGCTATTTAATGTAAACAACCTTTGCTCTAACCTCAGCATAATTGAAGAATGAGTAGAGTATCTGCCAAAGAAGTATAAGAGGACACAGCAAGAAGTTGGCGATCCCAACCCACATGATGTGCTTAGACAGCTGCTGCGAAAGGTCCTGCCGCCTGCTCACCTTCTTGAAGTCTTCCCGTAGGTGCCAGTTGTTCTCAAAGGGTGCCCAGGGTCCCCCTGGCCCATTCCACACACACACATGCATATGCATTTACATTACAGTCATCAGTTATAATGTCATTGGTGGATTTATAATTTAAGTTTTATATCACTTGTGGCACAACTGTTTGTATTACATTCTTCATCCTTTCACCACTACTACTGAGAGTGCTTATCGAAACAAAAATTTGGTTAGAGAGGGATACATATTAATTTAAGAGTGTATCTGGACGTATGTGTACGCATTACTACGCTATACTACTCAGTAGAAAAGATGCCAGCTTCTCTATGTTCTAATTCAAGACGTTAAACAGCATGTCTGATTGGCTTATACGACTCTGGCAGCTACTCTTGCCCGAACAGGAGAAAGAAAAAGAGTTCAAATATACAAGGGGCAGGAGAAATATTGCTTGCCACAGTTTCACTAAGGTTTTATGTTTAAAATAGTAATATTGCTTCTTTCAGATTTAATGGACTTATTAAATTACACCCTGCCATTGATCGCACATGTTTTACGGTTTTACTGAAGTAGATACCTACATACCTAGCCACAGGGCCACCAAGGTCCCACTTGATATAGTTCTTTCCACTAAGCCACTACGACCCCACTTGATATATTTCTATCCAATAAGACACGGCGGCCCCACTCTGAATAGCTCTAGCCACTGAGCCACTCCGGCCCCCACTTGTAATTGCTCTAGCCACTGAGGCCCCACTTAATATTGTTCTATCCACTAAGTCATTACTGCCCCATTTGGAATAGCTATAGCCACTGGGCCACTACGAAAAAATGCTTTTTTTATGCAGTAATCCTAAGAAAAGTTTAATCCAGTACCTATGCATATCTCTGATCACCATCATATTTTCGTAACTGTTTGAGATATCTCGATGAAACAAAGACGAATTTGGTCCTGGGGTTATTATCTATATGCATGTATTATCTATTGACATTTCATGTCAATACGTTCAGTGGTTTTTGAGTTAAATCCAGTCGGACAAACAGACAGACAGACATGAACAAAATTAACATTAGATATGGCTTAGTAATCAATTATCATATATGAAAAAATAATTAAAAGATGAAAATTCAAAAATCACAGACACACACTTTGATTTTATTTATTTGTATAGATGTTATTTGTACCTCATCTAACGTGTGCTTTCTTTTTATATATTGGTATAATGAGAGTGAATTAAGTGGTTTCATAAAAGAACCGTGGATTTTGAACATACCAATGCTATTTGAATGACAGGTAGGTGGCGCCCTTAAATACCCCATCCAAAAGGCCATAAGGCAATCAAAGATAGTAGGTTGAGAACCATGCCAGCCAACCCATCCAAGAAACAGCAACCACCAAGTCAGCCAGTAGAATCCATGCCCCAAACTGTCTCACTACCTTTCACTCATGGAACGCAAATGACTTAAATTTAGTATAACAAGGCCACATTAACAAAAAGGGACACAATTTTGTATGCATCATCTTATGGTAGCAGAAAATACACATAAGACTGCCCATCATATTGCTATTCACAATAACACACTTTTAGTTACCAAAGGAAGGTTTTATCTACCAGTTTTATCTACAGACATACAAAAACCCCTTTATTTTACTAGTGTGGATTTTTACAAGGACAAGACTTACATGTGATAAATGTTCACCACAACATACTGTTCGCCAACGAAAAGGAAATTTCACCCAGAGACTATTTGTGCAACGAAAACATGAGTTACAGCTATCATAACAAGCGGCCTACTGGTTAATTTTGACTTACATCTTTGCACTTCTATAAAACTATTTAAAACAGAAACACACAAAGAGGTTGTGTTCATTTTCCCTTCATATACTTGAATTTAAGAGTAGTTCGGGATCAGCCAAATACAGTAAAGATTTCTGACTTAACTAAGTATAACAATAAATTATAATAAGTGTGATCGTCAGGAATTTATGTTAGTAAATACTTACAGCTGTACTCACTACTCACAGAATAAGAGCATTTCCAGATTGTACTTGAGTCCTCTTGTAAGGAACACAACTTCCCCCAAAAGTGGAATGTTCAGCTTTACAGGCAATAAGGATTTGTTCACCATAGCAATCATGTAGTTTTTAAATCTGGAAAACAACCCCAATACAACAGTTGTAAACCAACTAAATACCAACACAGCTAATATGCAGCAATGTAGGAAACCATTTTACCATGGTGGAGAATTATGCAAATTATGCAGTGTGTATGTAATTTTCTTTGAATCTTTTTCTAGTTCACTTGTAATTATCATTACTATTACATAAGAATAAATTGAGTCCAGAAATGAGAGTCAACAGGAATATTAGAACTGAATCGGGAATCAGTATTGGTAAGAATGTGAAAACCTCCCACCATTAATTTTATGCAATATGAAGAACAATAACTGCAGTTAAGTACGATGACATGAATTTTAAAATTAACAATTAAATCACCAATTTAGGAAGTAGATACACAATAACAGAGCAATATTATGTGAATTCCAGTATACATGCTTAACTTGGTTTGTCTTAAGTACACCAACGAAAGACATGAAAATGGTTCAGTTTATTACATGAAAGTTATGTAAGCACTCTGGTGAGCTGCTGAACTATATCACATACTCACCTAAGGATGCGGTGGTAAATGTCAAGCTCCGTTAAGTCTCGCTTGTGGATACACATCTGCTGCTCTCGCTGCACATCGCGTACGCGTCGCTGGACTTCGTGCCACGTCAAGTTGTCCAAATCGCTCTGGAAACATCAAACTAAGATACAACGCATCTCCATCTCCGTTCATTAAATTAAACACTTGACAAAATCAAATGAAGCAATCCAATCCTATCTTAATGCTCATAAATACAAAGTGTCAGGAGATTTTGGAACTACTGGGATACTTATGACTAGGAACCCCTGATTTTTACAAAAAAAGAGTTCCATGCTACTAGACTTCAAAACATGCAATATTCCTTTGCTTATTGGTTAGGTTGTGTGAATATTTGGTATACTGAAAATTGTAATGAAATGAAAATCCTCGATTTTGATTAATATTCACTTAGTACATGAGCAAAGGGAATATTTGTGAATCATTTTGTAACTCAAATAACTACATAAAATGAAAATTTAAATACAGGAAAGAAATAATGTGGTAAATCTTGACGCGTGAAGCCTCAGCGGACTGGACGTTCTTACGTCAGATAGGACGTGGTTTTGTAGGGCCTAGGTCAGGTGCACCTCTGGTGGGTTTATATGGGTTTCTTACTTAATCTCTACGAGGTACGGATGCACGTCCTGTGTAAAGAACAGGCCGGGTAACTTTGCGGCAGGGCACAAAATCAGGTTTGGGCAGTGATTTTATGTTTCAGACTGTTTCCTGTCGGCAGGATACCTGGGCGATGCGCAACCTTAGTCGGAAGCTTGACTGGGGTCGACTCTGTAGGGCATAAATGGACCGCAGGCAGATTAGTAATCTGGTTTCTAATGTTCAACCTTGCTGGTGCGGGTGGTGCAGCTGGCTTGAGTCTGAAGTGAGTGGTGGGAACAACTGAGGTATTTAGTGATCCAGGAGTAAATCTCGTCGCTCAGACGTGTCGGTGCCTCTAAGAGGTCCTGGGGATCTCTGGAGTGACGGGTACCAGTAGGCGGAGCAATGTCTGTGCTTGAACCTTAGGTTAAATGTGGCGACAAGGGAGGGGGTAAGCTCCTGCAAGCACCCAGAGGCAGTTAGCACCTGATTTACCTTCTCTGGGAGACAACTCCAGCAGGAGAAAGGCATTTTGATCAGAACACATTCTTACATCCATGAGGGTTTGCAGGTCCCGTGTATCCCTACTAGGTGTAGGACCACAGGGAACGTCTGCCAACTTAATGGTCACCTTCTCGCAATGCTAGGCACCTTAACGCAGTGAACAATAAGAATCAGGCCTTTTCCATCAACAGTCCCAACACGGGAATGTGAGCTCAAAAGCCAAGTCTTCCCAACTCAGGAAAACGACCCTTCCGGCGCCTAAATGCAGTGGAAGTGGAGAGGGTAAACACCAAGTCGACAAGCTGAACTTGAGAGACAGAGTATCAGTATGTGGGCTATACCATTCTGCCTACCGTGGTATGCAGAAAGGTTGGCCAATGCGAGTGCACGTGGATAAGCTGATAGTTTATTGGCTTGAATGAGTAACTTCCTGGCTCACCTGCAGCTCCCTCAATGGTGTGAGGTACACTAGGAAACGTGCAATGTCTACAGGAAGGTGGTAACCCTGAGTCAGTTAAACTTTGTTGATTCCTTGTTACGGGAAATAAACAAGTGGTGTCGCACTACCTCCTAACACTGGCAAGAGCTTAGGGATTGCTTAAACCTATGTTATCCAGGTAGAAGTGACCTAGTCCTGAGCTAACAAGGGCAGGGTAGATGAGTGCTATCAAAATAACTTAAACTGGTCCAAACTCCCTACACATGTGTTACCCAGAACGAGCTTCAGTGTCTAGGTCTATAGACGACATTTGGAATGAAATCTTCAGTGAAGGCTCAAGCAGGTTGAGATGGATGTCTCCAGCAACAAGGCGCAGTGGAGACCAAGTCCCTTTGGCACTAAAAGTGCAGTGAAGGAAGAGAAAGTAGCAGCTAGGAATGAAGTGAACTAGGAGACTGGTCTCCCGTTGTGGCTCATAGACAAGCTGATGAACAACTGGCGTTAACGGGCTGTGATCTGCTATTTTTACTCTGCTGGGTCCTTTCTCTTCGGTCACTGGCTGGGGTAGTTCGGTGGAGAGGGGGATGACGATAGCATAGCTTCTTGAATACTGTGACGTTACCGGCCGGCTTGGAGATGAGGAGTGGGCGGAGCATACTGGTGTAGTCATCTAACTTGGTGCCTTGGATGCTTAGTCTCGGTGGGCTGGTGAATAAAATAGGACTCCCATTCTTGCCGTGGTAGACAGTACAAGTCTATAATGTCTCGTTGCATGTCACCAATAAACCTCTGTTGAAATCAGACGCAAAGCTTGCCCGCTGATGAGCTGAAATTGGCTTCCTAACATTGTTGCAAAGACGTCATGTGTCAATACTCCGTAACTTCCATTGCTTTGAGATGGTTTCGCAACAAATTTGTCATAATGAATAACTTGCTAAAATGTTAAGAAATTTGTTAAACTTTAGTTAACACTGAGATCTTATGAAATTATTCTTCATTGTTGTTTCAGTTTTGCCAAAGTTCATAACATATTTTTAGTTTTTTTTTAATGAGGAAAAAAAAGTCTCGTCCGTACAACCCTAGTTATTGGCCACGAGCCAGAATTAGGTTACTGCATCACTGGACAATCTGTGTTTCGTGGGCAGGTACTTAAGACACTTACAGTTAAAACCATTCAATAAAGGAAGTAGAGCTAAGCTAAAATATTTTGAAATGCAACTTAGAAGGAACTCTTTTCATGACAATCAAGTGCCCCTCCTTATTGTGTGTGTTTGCCTTGTCCCCTGCAGCTGGGGCCAAAGTGAAGATCCAAAATGCACGGCCCTAGAAACTTGTTTTAGAGTACCAGGACACAGTGACCTTTACCTCCCACCTAAGGGCCTACAGTCTAAACTAGAATCAGAATTAATTTTAAGGTTAAACTCCATTCCTGAAAAGTCAGCTCTCAGAAAGGGTCGTTACTTTAAAGGGGTCACTATTTAAATTTGGATAGATTCTGACCCACCTGTGACTTCTATATGGAAATATTGTACAAAAGTTTTACTTAGGTAGTTTTGGCACGGCTTTAGCAGAAAAGTTACACGTTATATGTAGTCAAATTGTTCCTCTGAATTGACACTTACGATATACTGTCAACTCTCATTTATAAGATCCCTGAAATAGCGACCCTCTCGAAAGAACAACAAGACTCTAAAGCAGTCCTGCCTTAAGGCACGACAAGAACTGAAATTTCACAATGCAAGAGCAGCACACAGGTACACGAGCAAGACAAAGCACTCAGCACAGTGACACACTACAAATGCCTGAAAGAAAGAATCATTTCATGTTCACTGACCAGGGCTTTCCTCCGTCAACCCATGTCAACATGCCTTGTGGATATTTAAGCATTCACACTGGGACTATTCAGATCTGATGTTGCTCAATTTATCGAAACTCAAGTCTTAGCTAGTGGCATGCTGTTCAGCATTCTTGATAGAGCAAGTTTCCTATCAGCATGCTTCAAGTTAGGGGGAAGACATGTAGTTCAGTCGAATAGACATTATGCTGAAGTGGGTGGTCAGTGAATGTTATGTCTGTTCTGTCAAGACAGCAACATCAAAATAGTTATCTAACATGGTACTTTTGCAGAATCCAGTGGCAGACTGTTTTGTTGAGAGGTAAAATGGCATTCTTCATTTTGAGGCCCAAACAGGGCAGGCGCTGAAGTGTGTGGGCAGGTGAGGAAACCTCATGAAACACTACACAGATGATTTAACAGCTGGTCTTAGGAATACAAAATATTGTCTACTGCAATTTGATGTGCTCACGTAAATAAGACCAACCAACGTGTCTTAAATGTACTCAGTTGGGCTTATCCCACTAAGTCACCAAGATGGAAGTATTAGTAGCACTTAAGAAGTTTGGTCTTAAGACTGTGTGCCAGTATTTACTTTATGTTACAGCTGGGACAACCAATGCAGCTCGCAACTAGATCATCATGTAGAAACTGCTTGCCTAAGAGTCATCTTGGATATTAGCCAGATACCAAAGGAATTACGTATATGGATAATATTAATCCCAGAGTGGAATATTCATTGATCAACAACTTGCTTCCATTTCCATGACCTTGTCTGGGGACTGGTGCAATTTACGTGAATCACTATAGTTCATTCATAGGCAACTTAGCAAAACAGTCAGGGAAATAGGTACCTGGGAAGCTCAGTGGAGTACCTAATAACAACTATATAAACATACTGCATGTACCTCTACAGTGACATCAAGTATAAAATGAAACAACAATGTGTTGTATAACATGTCAAATAAAATTATGGCACTATAGAAGAAATAATATAGCTCCGGAAACGCAAAACTACCTACAAATAAAGTTTTAACAAGTGTCAATGATTCACATTCTCTATGTTAATTTCATATGTAGCTAAATAGGCCCGTGAATAAAGGGTAACAGAAAGAAAATAGGATTGACCAACACATGTTTGGCCAACATTTAAGGGCTCTGTCTAACTGGTGCATTAAGTGTGTTGCAAAGAATTGGTAGTAAGCACACAATTAAAAAATGGTTGGATATTTTATAATGGCATATGAGCGTAAAAATCATTTAAGAAACATTTTGGCCAGAGACAAGTTTTGAGTCCTCATTTCAACTCCAAGGATTATTTTTTTGGGAGTGCATATGGTTAAAAGGGCATTTTCCTGGAATATGTTTTAGCTGATGAATTGTCTATACAGAAACTTCATAGTAGTCTGTATGTTTCATTAAGAGCATAAAATATGATGGTGAATGAACAAGAGTCCACAACCAGCTAAGAGAATAAATGTGGGTGGGTAGTTGTGGAAAGTGGGGGTGAAAAAAAGGAAGCAACCTGAGAAAACCCACCAGATTTGGCAATTTTCAACACATTTCTGCAAACAAAAGTCCAAACTTGGATCCATACTAGAAACAAATTTGGATAGCCATCGTGCAAGGCATTTTTCACACAACCTTCCTTTTAAATGATGATGCAAGGGCAAAATAAACTACAATAAAACATTTGCCACATCAAAAAACACTACCTGTACTATTTTACGCAGACTAGATATAAAATATTATATGTACTAGTCGATAAAATCATATGCATACTCACATCATTGATTTTGAGGGCTGTGTTAAAAAATATCTTGATATCCCAGAACTGGAAAAGGTGATACACGACTTTGACTGCCCTCAAAAACCAAAATATCACAGCTACCAAAATGCCAATCCACGTAATAGCACCAAAACTTGCAACACATTCCTGTGATGACAGAACTGCATCGTTGAATGTAATTTTGCTTGTTCCATTGATAACCTTGTCACTGAAAATAAGTACCAAAAAATATCACTTTTGTTTGTTATACACTTTCAAAAATTCTGATAAAAATTTACAATCCTAACATAACTTCAGGTCATGTCATTAAATGTAATGAGGTCCTTAAGGGCAAGATTTTACTCTGAAAAGTTTTAATTCATGAGTTTTTCTTCTTTCTCATTTGCCATTAATTTCAGACAATAGGTAGCTAAACTCTCTTCAAAGTTCAATACAGTGTCAAAACATATCACCTCCCAGAAATAAACTAAACTCTCAATATTTTACATGGTAACAACTCAAGCCTACAACAATACAAATCAAAAGTACAATGGAAATTCAAAAAATAAGTTACACTTTGGTGCTGTAAGACACAACATTCATGGCTATGCAACACACACATATGTTGCAATGCATGACTGAGGCCATAAATTCAGGTATATACTGGTGTACTTGCATTCTTGCTTACTTTACTTACCCATGGACCAAACTTGATGAATTCACACAGCCAATCTTGTTGGCTTTGGTAACGGCTATTAGCCAGCTAATTGCTTGTAATAAACATATATTTTGGTGATGAAGAACTCATTAAATGCCAAAAGTTATAGGGTTTAATCAAGGATTACAAAACACAGTTTCAATTACATTTATTGTCATGCTTATTGTATGTGAGTTTGCGATTTTGATTGTTGTATTTTACTATAGCTTGGTAGGTTATCCAGAGATTAGGTATTGACGCACTCTACGGTATATTGTTGCACTCTCTACTCCTTTCTTTCTCTCTCTCTCATGAATCCTTTCCTTCCTTTACCTACCGGGGTCACCCCTTCACCTATTCCTTGGATAGAAACGGAGCGGAAAGGGAGTGAGTTATAGCTAATTTTAGGCAATAATTCGAGATGAATTATATCCGGTGTGTTTAAGTGCTGATTCCCTCCTCTATAACGAGTTAGTGAACTTCCTCCAGAAGTATCGCCGGACCCAGAATTTGTATTGCCTGGAGTGTCACGGATCTGTCCATGTTGGGAGATCTAGGGGGACACTTTCTCTACAGAGGATTTTTAATTGGAGGAGGGGAATCAAATCCCAGTTGCTTTCCAGGCATTTATAAGGGGCAGGCCTTGTTGGCTTCCTTACGAGGACAAAGTTTGGTGCAATAGTAACAACCTTACATGAACGGGCTGGTTTGGGGGGGACGTGAACAACTATCAGTTTCCTGACAGCGTTACGTATTTTGCACGTATTGGTTGGTTTGCTTGGGATGGTACAATGTCGTGGTGGGGAACTAGACTCGGGATCTGGTTCTCGTCTCTCTACATTGCTTAAATATTCTAGATCGGGCCATGGCCAACAAATACACAATAAGTAATCTAGGTATGAGCTGCAGTCCTCTGTAATAGAGCGCATTTACTTGTGCGGTTCACCAAGGTATTCAATAGGTTGAGGGCCCTGTGGTGAGTCGTTGGACGTGCTGGAAGTTACTGTAGTAACAGATAGGATTAACTCTGTTTGTACTGCCCGTCGGGATAAAATGTGAACCTGACTACTGCGTCCTCCACTCTTTTGTGGCAATAGTAACAACGCTACTTAAAGCAAAATAAAATGCAATTGGTTCACAGTTACCAATCTCAAACAAAATGGTGCACTCTCTGTCTACCCAGCTCGCTCAAGCCCTCCTGGGTTCAGTCTTCTTCAGACGATCCGAGGTAATGAGAGTTTAGAAAACCAGATAGTCGAGAACGGAATTTTTGGAAGGCGCAGGTGAACCGGATACCCAGGTGCTCCCACATCTTATTCAGACTATTGCCTTCTTTAGGTGCCAAGAGTCCCAAGTACATTCGGCCCACTCGTATCTATCCAGGAGCGGTTGCTTTACTTAAAGAGCAACAATAATCACTGACAATAATTTTACATTTACCATGAATGATTCAGTAACTGAGGAAAATATAACTGAATAACGGGGAGGTTCAATTTTAACACAAGTGTATTAATTTAAATACATTAGAAATACAGGGGGATGTATAGCTCTGTACATCAAAAGAAAATAATTTAAATTTCATAGTCTACTGCACGTGAAGGCAAACCTCGGTGAGAATAAAATAAACTTTGTGGAGTACAGATGTCTAAATTGAAATTTGATTTGTACGTTGAGGAGTGGCAGTCCAGAAGGGACAATGATACGACCTGCTACCACAGAGTTTGACGGAATTGAACTCGGAGTAAAAGGAACAGATGTGGGACATCTGTATACCTCTGGCTGCTTGAGTCGCCGTGGACATCTGACAGCATCGGGCATCGTGAAAGACTGTTCAATTCTCCGGCTGGTTTTCTCAGTGTGCTCCTTGGTTGGAGAGAGAGCTTATACAGTCTCTTGGAGATAGTTGAAGCCACTTCTTCAGTTGATGCTTCTCAGCTGGAGAGTCTTCTGCAGACTGGAGCTCTCCGACCTTACCAGGTCGGCAGGCCGACGGAATCTCTCGAACTGCATTTCCGCATCTCCTTATATACAGAAAATTTCTGCTTGTAGACTGCCCGAGGGGTGCGGGGGTCACTACCCTCGCCTCACAGGGGTTGTTTAAATTAGGGTTGTGGGTCACGCCACCATTTCTTATCTCCCTGTCTAGAGGCTGATGACATATTTACCACCTCTGCACGAGACTCGGGCAGCAGTGACAACATTGTGCAAAGGGTGCTGCCCTCCTGCAGCATCCCTGCAAACTAGCTTCTTCTTTTGCTTCGGAATGTCGATGGCTCGGTGGGTAAAATAATTCCTTCAGCGTGGGTAGACGACCGCATGTCTGCTTTTGAGTGGGCAGTACAATTGTAATAATTTAACCAGATGTTTGTAGTTGTCCATAATGCTTGGATCAACCCTGTAGGTACGAGATTTATTGCCTGCAGCGTGGGACTTGCCCTTATAAGATTAAATTCTTGATGATGGGCAAAGTCGAAAAGTAGAGGGGGCATGTGCAAGGTGCAAGCATGCGACATTCGTCAGCGTAATACAAGTCTATTGTTTATAACTTTTTTAAGGTGCACCTTCCAATAATTATTAACTTAGTTCAAACTTCTATGTCTACGAAATAGTGACTTTAAATAAAACAATCATGCCGAAAGTAAGGTTACTTCCACTCAGGTTAGGAATAAAAAGGACTTTCCTTATGGGAGAGTTTGGCATGGTAAAATTTCCGCTGCTAGGTAAGCATTAGTGTTCCAAAGAGGTAACTTTTAATTTAAATTGTAAGGTACAAGCATAATAAAGAGAGAAAAACTTCACTTAGTTAAGTAGTTATTTTATATTTGATTTCTGATTATTGCACTCATGTTTTTTAACACAGAAAATAGAATAAATCCAGTACACAAAGCAACACTAGCGCATACCTAGTGACAAAAAATTTTAATTGCCAAACTAAAAGCATTGAGCTTCCCAACCTGAGTAGAATAAACCTTGTCGAAAGTTAAATCATAACCTACAAATTGCTTCTCAAAATAGTGACACACGTACAGTAAGAAAGTAAGAATTATACATTTTTGTTTATCTGTATAATTCACTTACAATTTGCACAGCACTTAAGATGTCACTTCTGGGGACAGGTATGCACGAGTACATACTTCAGGCAGATTCAGCCACAGTCTTAATCTTAAGGGGACTCTCAAGTAAAATACTGTCTGTAAAATTATTGTTTGTAGGTATACACACATCTCAGTAAAAACTAAATGTTCTGAGAATACAACTTCTTTTCAGGATAGGTAAGAAACAATTATATAAAGTTAGCACTTTTCATCTATCGGTATTAAAATACTATATGTATTCTAAGAAAAATAATCTGTGAAAATAATTTAAAATAACATTTTTTAAAGAGTTTCCTGCACAATTTCCTAAAGGGAAATGAGAAAAGTACAACGTGGCACATGTAGTATAATCCATTGGCTTACATCATCATCCGTAACAATATTGTTCTACTACAGATCTAATATACGAGGTATTTAGCTTCCCAGGAATGTATATCGCAGGTTCAGGAGGGCCATCGCACTGCTTCCTTACAACCAGACATAATATTTCATTTCAAATATTTTTTTACTATGATTCCTGTTACGAATCACTGACCGTATAACTCTTCTCCCTGGTTGCAAAGCCACTGTACAACAGCTGTTCCCCTTTCCACATCATCATGAACAAATTGTTGTCTACCAACACGTTCTTTTGGCCTGTCAAAAAGATGAAAACCACAAGGTGCAGGATCAGGACTTAATAGTGGCTACTTACATACCAATTACACTACCTGGTGTGCTTTATAAGAGACAGTAATGTAAATGGTGATGCCTCGGTTTAGCTTTCCGAGTCTCTTGATTTTTATGACTTTGCACAAAGACCACAAGGTTTAACTATAAAAGCTCTTGCTCAACCTGTGAAGTTCAAGTTGAATGTGGATAATGAAATGTGCACTGCCAACTGACATTGTTCAACTCTTGAAAGTCACTCTACAAAAGTCATCACCAAGTCACTCCACCCACAACACTGACTTCTGCTATGAATGTTGATGGTCTCCTTATAGATCGGAATCACACAAGTCTGTATGACAGCATTTGAAATGCTGGCACCACTTCACTCTGCGTAGAGCTAACACTGCATTTGCTCCTAACTTTGCCACTTCAAAATGAGTCTCTGAACAAGAGAGGCATTTTGCACACAAATGTATTTCAAGCCTGATGTATCAATCCAGCTGTTGCACTACTACTGGCCATCACAACAACAAAACTGCTGGAACGAGAATGACTACGTCATTGACTCAGCAGCAAGATCTGGAAATGAACTCCATTTCATGCTTAGCACCATACTCTCTGTCCCATGTAACAAGGCAAGATTTTGACAGTTTGACGAAAGAAGTGCCAATATTTACTTTTTGTTTATGTATCCTTTTGCCATCAGTTGGTACATCAAGTGGCAGCTGTATATTTTATTAAAACACTGCCGGCTCATCCACTTATTGTAATGCTAAACAAATTATAAGGTATTTATAGATTGACATCTGTCTGAAAAATGTTTTTGTTATAAAAGTAAAAATATAAAACCTTGCAAAAAAATTTAATAATTGTTAACTATTTTTTAATTTTTTTGAGACAGCGAATTTGGGTTAACATTTGCAAGATGGTAATTGTAGTTCTTAACACACTTTGGACGTTACAGCTAATATGTTATTACTGGAAATAAAAGTAATTCAGAGAACTTGCTTGATAACACACTTTCATTCTCCAACAAACAACTCACCAACGACTTTTGCAAAGCAGTTATTCTGCTATTACTGATACTAAACAACTTGAATTGGAAATTTGTGGTCTGAATACTGTAAGAATTGCTTAAATACTACCCATGCATGTCTCATTTTCTTAGTTTTATTAATACACTAAAGTAACAACACGAAAATAACAATGAGATGGGTTTGCGGGAAAAAAAGAACATGATGTGTAATGGACGTAAACGTAACGATTACAGTCCCAATAGAAATTGCTAGTAATAAAAATCACTGTACATGGAAATACATGTGTTACTTGTAAAAATTATACAGAGCTCGTGGAAAAATAAAACAATTGGTATCCACTTGTAAATTGGTTATTTTACACAAGAAAACTATTTTTTTCTCGCTGGTAGCATTTCAGGAGCTTGTAACAGATGGTGTGGCAGGGCGTGCTGCGACCCGAGTGTTCAATAACAGGTAGCAGCATGTTGGTCTGCCTCTACATCACATCTTTTTAAAAGTTCACCTTTCTCCTATTACTGCCTCAAAATGACATGACTTTAGAATATATTTCATCAAATTATTTGAGAAATACTTCAACAATACCCTGCAATATTTCTGCAGGCTTTTGGAATTTATATCAATCATATATGGATGGCATGGTGAGTGGGGATACAAAGTAAAAAGAACTCCCAATGTTTGAAGATGCGTTTTATTTGAATACGGACTGTTTCAATTTGCATTTCATTTTCAACACCTCTACATTACTACTATAGCACAAAATTTAGTTTGTAACTCTTACAACAGCTGTTAGTGTTTTGTGACAATGTAAAATAAAATATATTAATTAATCTACTAACACTTTCTAATCTGCATATTTTATGCTTGTCTGATATGCCTCAGCAGTACAGTCAGAATAGCCAATGTAATATTAATTTTCAGTCGTTCATTCATCAAACGACATAGGATTTTGTAAATGGCACATTGTTTGTTTCATATACATCAAGGAGCTACTCACTGAATGTCAGGATCTTACCAAGTTATATGAGAGAGCTTAACAGAAGGCTCAATTTTACCACAGCACTGCACCAAGTGTAACTTATTTATTGAATTTCCCATGTACACATGATGCTTAAATGAGCTATTCAAGTAGCACAAAACAATCTGACTCACCCGAAAAGTATTTGGTAGTCAATACAATGAAATAAAAATGTTGAGAATACGACGACACTAACAAACTGCAACAACTCCAAACACTCCTGAACCATCATGCACACAAATCCATGTTTCTGGTGGTAGTGGTAAGTCCGCACAAAGAATGAATCAAGGTCTTCTATGTGGTTCCATCGAGCTGTGAATGTGAATCGAACAAACATTTGTTTAGTTTACACACATCTCACACAATTGTAGTTCACATCAAGAACATGTAAAATACTTCCACATCAACAGTCCAATTTTAAAGTTAATATAAATTTAAAAATCAGTCACGTTGTTTTCAAGAATAAGTTATAAACCTCCTATAGGCTGCTCACTGTAAAGTGAGCACTTTTGAGGATCGAGTTATTTTTTCCTTTCTGCCAAATTTTATCCTTCCCACCACTTTATTTAAATAAATATTGCCATGTAAGTAATACATACAGTGTGTCTGTATATTCCACAGCACTCGGAAGTTAATGTCTACGGCTAAAATAAAATGTATTTATTGATTATTATTCCAAATGAGAGGGTGTTTAAAAGTGCTCACTTTACCATGAATAGCTTATACACAATAATAACATCCCAAATTTTGCTGATAGGCTTCACGTAACTGTTCACGTACATGGCACAGTAAAGAGTGCAAACGTCTCATTTCCATGCAATGGAGGAAAAGGTAGCAAGCACTACTTCCTTTTAGGTAACAAGTTCACAATCAACCTCCCTACCCTTACATAGTATTGGGAAGAATTTCTGAAGGTCAAGATTTGTCACTACTTTATGTTCAATAAGCTTTGCAGAGACTGAGGAAGTTACGGAACGTGGAAATTTACAGCAGTTAGGGCATCACCTTGTGTGTGTGAAGCTGATAATTTACGGGGGGCGCTGTCTGCCGTTTTTGCTTGCGCATTGCAGTCCGGGCTACTGTGAAACATGTGAACACGGAGTACTGGCCAGGTACGAGTTCAGCAGCCAAACTCTCGCAACACTGCAGTCTCTGCTATGCAGGTCACGAGGTCACGGTGCCAGAGAGGCAATTGTTTGTGTTCATACGAAGAATGCAGGTTAAGCCTAGACAGGCTTCGGTCTGACCTCGGGCAACGTTGTTTAATTCCGGTAATGACTGTGCACCCCGAGAAAGAGCAGAGATCAGTGCGTGCACAGGAAACTTCGGGTTTACAGTGAAGTGAATGGTGAGGTGTGTGGTGAGAGTCATCAGAGGTGTTGCCCCCTTCCCGAGGGGCGAGAGGGGTACACGAGGTCAGCATGGGACTATAAAACTGTAATGATGTAGCTGGTAAATTTAAGGTTAATGTAGAACCCTGATGCACATCACACCCCTGCAGATTGCACATTCGCACTCTACTTTTTGACTTCGCCCCATCATCACGCGTTTATAATAATTACGGGCAAGTCACACACTAGCAGGCAATAAATCTCATGCCTACAGGGTTGGTCCAAGCATTATGGACAACAATATATTATCTACGTGTCTGTACACGTAGATAATATATTGAAATTGTACTGCCCATTCATAAGCGGACATTCGGTCGCCACCCTCACGGAAGAAATTGGGTTACCCACCAAGCCACCGACACAGCCGAGCAGAAGAAGCTAGTTGGCAGGGATGCTGCAAGAGAGCAACACCCTGCGGCCAATATCACTGCTGCCCAAGCCTCATGGAGAGGCGGTAAATATGTCATCAGCCTCCAAACTGGGAGATAATAAATTGTGGCACACCCCACTACCCTAATTTTAACAACCTCTGTGAAATTAGGCTAGCAAGCCTGCACCTCTACGGCAGCCACCAAACTGAATTTTTCTGTATATAAGGAGAAACTAAATCGCTCTCGCGATTCGTCATTGGCCCGTCAACCTGAACAAGGTCGGAAGGCACTCTCCAGTCTGCAGAAGACTCTACAGTCTGCAAAGACTCTCCACAGTCTGAGAAGACTCTCCTAAGTCTGCACAAGGCTCTCCTACTGCAAAGCAATTACTACCAGCTCCAATAAGCACTCCATCTCCGACTGCCGCAGCACACTGAGAAAACTAGTACGAGATTGGAATAATCTCCCCGTCATCAAGATGTTAACTCCAGGCAGCCTGAGGTAACTCAACGCCCCTGCAACTGTTGTCCTTATTACCCTGAGTTGATCCTTCAACTCCACAGTAGCAGGCAGTATCGTCATCCCTTCTGGACTACCAACCCTTGTCACACAAACTAAGTTGAAAATAAGAAAATTTAATTTATTTTCATTTTCATTTACTCACATAGGTTCGTCTTCACTTGCTGTAATGTAATAATAATTTTTTATCCCCCCCCCCCCTTTCCAAAAGTATTTTAACAAATACGTTTGTGACAGAATCGAATATGAGTTATTCAATCAAATATTAACCTCTGTCATTTTGAAGCTATAAGTGTATTTTGTGTAAGTGAATTTTGTGGCTCTTTAAAACCAAGCAACCGCTCCAGAATAGACACGAGAAGGCTGAACCATCTTGAGACTCCTGGCGCCTGAGTAAGACTATAGTTTGCATAAAGCGTGGGAACTCCTGAGAAGTGTCCGGAACGGCCAAGCCTACCTAGAGATACGCTCACGACTATCAAGACTGTCTAACCAGCTCATTACCTCGGATCGTCTGAACAAGACTGAACCCAGGAGGGCTTGAGCTACATTTTTTCGCTGCTCTTTACGAATAGTTCCAAATGCCCCGGAAAGGTGAGGGCGAAGCAGCCAGCTTCGACGTCTAGCCCGGCGGACGCAACAAAGAGAGTTAAGCCAAACCCTGACCACTGCTTCCCCCCAGCCCAACTATTAAACCCGCACAGAATACTCAGCCTACCAAGCCTCTTTTTAATCCAATCAAGGGAAATTCTGCCTATTACAGAGGACTGTAGTTCATTTTTAGATTCCTTGTTAGGAATTTTTTGACCGTGGCCAGATCAAGAATACTTGAGTAACCTAGAACCTCAACAATCCAGACCGGATTATAGCCCCCCACCACGACCATGCCCAGTCTGTAGTACACCCCCTAACACATGTCGAATACGTACTGCCACCAGAAAGTTGATAACTGTCATCATTCCTCCTAAACCGGCAGGTGCACGTAAGGTGACTATGACATCAGACTTTGTCACAGTATGGAAACCGACTAGGCCGGCCCCATATAAATGCCCAGGTAGCATATGTGAGACTGAGCAGGAACTGCCAGGAGAAATATGGTTCATCACATTTTCATGATTACAACATTCTCATTCATTCCTTTTTGTTTTATTATTTCATTTTTATTAGTGACAGCTGGCATCACGTATCTTGACAACCTTTACGGTGAGCAGGACCAAACTCCCTGGGAGGGAAGTCTATGTGTTCAAGCTCACCCTGGGGTTTGATTCCCCTCCTCTGACTTCCAACCCTGCCCCGAGCAAGTGTACAACATATTTGATCTCCCAACGTGGGCAGATCCACGATCCTGCCAGACAAAGCAATTCCAGAACATTACTGCACTGCTGAAGGGTATTCCCATAAATAGAAGATGTAAACAGTACTCTCACTCACCACATTTATTTCATTTAAATGCTAGCCCAGCTAAAGTAGGAGCCATATCATTAACCTACTGGTGATTAAGTAATTACTTATATAGGTGAGGTAGAGAGGAGTGATTCAACCCCTTATGGTAGACAACCTGCAAAATTTAAGGTGTTTTAATAATTTTATACGGGCTTCTCTGAGAATGGCAATCGGGCTTAGTTGAAACCATCTACTTTAATGTTATGCACAGCAAATTAATTGAGATTGTGTTTAATAATTAGAAAATTAATGATGTGAGCTATCTAGTAGGCCTAAATTTGTTATGGCAAGCCTTATGTAATAAAATAGGAATATATTATTGAGATGAGATTTATGAAATTATTTTATGATTTAGAGATTACCCTCTCCACCCGGAAAACCTCTCAAATGAAAGCAATAAAGTTAATAAATGTAATAGTGAGTACTCTGGGGGCAGAAGACCCACGTCGTCCAAGTATGTTTATCTACCATCCAAGTTGAAATGGTAAAACGTCCATACCCCAGCATGTTATGGTGTGAGTTGCAGATATGGAAATGATTATGGGAACAGTCTGCACTGTGACAATAAAAAGAAGTAGTGGAAATATCCTGTACTATCATTATTACAGAAGGTGAAAGGCCCCCCATACCCATGCCAAAACAAGTGCCTGCATAAATCAGTACTTAAATTTCGCTACAACACAATATCTAAATCCCGACATGAATAGATTTATTAGTTGAAATGGTGCAAATGATTCTGCACCTAATCAAATGCAAATTGAACACATGCACATGTTCAACTACAATCCCCCACCCAATACCAAACTATATAATCAACTTACGTTAAAGATTAAGGATTTTTTTTTTTTAATTAAAGCATTCTCAAACCTTTTATTAGAAGTAAGTTTAACTGTATCTTCTGCAAAAAGTGTGTTTACTTCAATGGTTCACTAGATGAAACATGACATAACACTCAGCAGTAACCATACAGAAAAAAACATAATCACATAATGAAACATATGAAAAAATTAATTTTAAATTTTAATTATTCTCTTATCAAAGTATCAAAGCATATTCTTACCTCTGCCACTCTCTGGAACCACATGAATCATCACATCTTGTGGTGTCTCTTCATCCCCATCTACATGTTCCACACCATAAGGCTGAAGGGGTTGGTACGATGTGTCAATCGTAGCTGTCATTCTAGACCTAATCAAAAATGACATGACATCAAATGGTTGGCATAAAAAAATTTTAATTTACCTAAATATCACATGTGTCTTTTAACATAAATCACATGCAAGAAGCACAGTTTTCAATAATATTACCTAATGTATATAAAAAAAGTCACTTGCTTTCGTGACAACTACATGGTGTCATTAGTAACTGTGAAATTATGAATATTATTTTTTTAAAATCACTATTTCTTTTTCGAGTTGGGATAAAATTATTTTATTATGTACAATATAGGCCACTTTTTCCCTTTGAAAATTCTGCAAAAGTCTTGGTAAACATGTAGGGGTGATAAGTACAGTAGAGCCCTGCTATATCACACCTTAAAGGAACCCAAGATATATCAGCCTTATACAAGCTGGGAAAACTTTATAAGAGGGTAATTTTGTACTGAAAAACATGTTTGTGGACCCAGAGAAGGCAGTTTATTAAGCAGGAAAATTTTATAACAGGGGATGATATAACAGATAAGAGTTCCACTGTACCACGATTGTCCTATGTATCATTACAACCAGCTAAATATTGTTTAAATTTAATATGGTAAATTTTGTACGGTATGTAAAATCTTTTAAATTACTTAGTTTCCAATCTGCATTTTTCAAGTTTGGTAATAAAATATTCAATTTAATTTCTACATTATTACTTTTTTTTAAATACACATTCATTGGGAATATGTAACCATTTTGTTAACTGCCTGTCTACATACCACCAAGCCACATCTTGACTCCATCTCTGAACTGAATTTAATCAAAACAAACAAATAAATTTAAAGTTACAAAGGTATAGTCATTTGTGAGAAATACAGCATGCTACGGCAGTACTAACACAACAAGATTATCAGCACTTTGTGTTACCAAAGTAAGTTCGATCTAACACAGCCATGTTGTAACATCCACCACAAAAAAAAAAATTGTAGTTAAATCCGAGGATGCCACACTGTCCGGTGGTCAAGTGCTCAACTGTGCTACATGAAATTAAGGCATAATGGCACCAATGACAACATCAAGTGCTTGCGCTCTGACTTGCAAAGATTTTCAGCCAGGAAGTCCACTAGGTGAGCAGCAAAGAAGAATGGTGATTCCCCATTTCTGCACTTGCATACATGTTTTAAAAAATGTTGTAACCTATCCACACAGCTAGTCATACTGATCAAGGTTATAAAAAGCTTTGATATGAACATACATCCCGAAACAAAAACTTGCAGCTATACAAGCCATGTTGTAATGTAGTAGGCATAACTATTAGGCCTACAATATAGTCCTAGTCCATATCTCAATGGTACTGTAAAAGAGTGATGTGCATATTCTATTAATGCTGTATAATACGAGTAAATTTATATATGATTGTCCTCCATGATTAGGAGTCAGTTAACAATGTCTTGACATGTAATTTTTATGCTGCTGTACTGTGCTTGTACTATATTACATATGATTTGTATGTGCTACAATATAGGTATGTGCTGTAAACGTGTTTTTGAGATGTTCCATATCCCAAACTTAGTAATGCAATTGACATAGCACTCTCCGATATGCAGTTTTTTTAAGATGTAGGATAATTTCAAAGATGACTTTAAAATTATTTTCAAAAACACCAGAATGAATTTGTTTTTACCTTTCCAAAAAACCATAGTGAGTAAAAAATCGTCCACGTTTATTTATTTAAACACGCTTGGAGCTACAGGCTATAGTTATATGAAAAGCATAAAGCACAATCGAAATATATTGTAATTCATACAACTTGCAATCCACAATAAATATTTTACAATGGTTTGCAGCTAACAGCAAACAAACTTAATGTTTACCCATATTTTTACTAATTAAATAAAGTATGTTTTAAATCATTATCTTTCTTCAATATCAACAAAGCACAAAGGAAGGTTACCCACCATGAATGGAGTTGAACAAACATTCTGACAAATAACTAATGCGATTTATTTTTATTTTTTTTTACCATACGAACGAAATTATTTCATATTAAATATATTGTTTCCCTCCTTCGTATTAGAATACCACACAAATCGATATTTCCTTCTTACATATGTTAACAAAATACTATAAAAATGTATTAAGTTTTAAAATACCTTGGCATGTTAGAAGACAGATGACGCACAAACTACACAGAGAAACACTGTTAAGCCTCCAATTGGTCTCCAATAATTTTCTCTCATTCAATAGATATAACCTTGCAGGTTACACAACAAATATTATGTACACACATCACCTTATCACTGTAAACAAAGACAAGGATGCACGAGTCAGACAGCTTACCACAGTTCGGAGTTTCCGAGACATGTTTCTACGTTTTTTAAACACTATAAATTGTTTTTGCTCATTATGTTTCACAAAAAAAAAAATATATTAGTTACATTTTCATTTAAAAGATAAGTTCAATATCCTTCATCGTCATTCTGTTTTTTTTTTGTTACCTGATATTTTCACAAGTTAACCAACAACGCCCAAGTGAATTTCACATTTTAACAAGTTTCTACGGACATATAATACCTACCTAAAGTCCCAGTCATTCTGTGGAATTTTTGCCTCAAACTATATTTTACAACAATGTTTCAAGAAAAATACGGCCATCAAATTTTTCCTTACAACAAATTTTATCAAATAATCTTAAATGTGTTTGAAACACAGAAAGGACCCTTCTTTAATCTATTGTTTGAAAATGTGTCACACTGCCAAATTTTCTTATTTCTAGAATCTAAATTGAAATATTAATTAAATATATTTCCATAGTGAAATATTATTTTTCTTTATCTATACGGCACATCACAGGAAGAAATGTAAGTAATATTGTAAAGTATTTTTGTTTATTTACTAAATGTATGTTTTATTTATAAAATATTTTTCCAATACCTCTGAGTTCGTAATGTTAATAGCAATATTTACTTAAAATAACATTCGCGCCTGGACAGCTTCTACATAAATTAATTATATTCATAACTTACTTAGTTTCAAACTATAATAGTTCCTTATTTTATGTTTCTTTGCAAACATTTATGCCGAGCAATATTCTGATTGACTGATACCCAGTTGCACCCGCCTGGTTCGAAATCGATCGCAGATCGGATGTAAAAATTTCACAAAAACTGTTACACCTTCATCTAAAATTTTTCGTTGCACCATTCGATTTCAATGGCCTGGACAATATGCAGAGAATAAAGGTGGGTTTGCGATTAAAGACTGAAGAATTAAGAATTATACTTAATGACTCACTAAACACACGGAAAATTACAATAAGAAGCTTTGCACTTTATGACTGAATTAGCGACTGTTAAGTGTAGCCTATCAAAATCGTGGGAGATGTAAGCTACCGAAATAACCTGGAAAAAGGACCAGTTACATATATTAAATAGTCTGTGTTTACTGCTTGTGTATCCGAAAAAAAAAAACTCGTGAACTCTTATAGAAGGGAATACAGATGCCAACATAATCAATAAATCTGAAAAGGTTATTTAAAGCGAATTCAAAAATCTCTTCCGCGAAGGAAAATATGGTCATGAACTATTCTTTAAATTTAGAGAATACTGTCTGTAAACTAAAATAATTACTTTCATACGATTTCACAATATGATATAACCTCAATACTAGATGAAAATACAGTTTCCTGCAAACAACAACAGTCACTGTGCTATGATTGGCTACTTAAGATAAAAAATATAACAATTTCTTACGTAATGCTAAGAATGCGCTTGACCCATCAAGACTCGCACACGACAGTCATAAACTAATTCCCTTGAATACCTAGAATCATATCTTAAGCATATGGCGAACCTATTATGTTAAGTCAGTCGTAAACCAAACTTAAAGCCAGATTCACATGTACGCCGATCACGCCAAACAGACCGAGCAGGAAGAACCAATGGTTGCAATTTTTTTCTAACTACCCAATAACTAAGTGTTACGTGAAAGTCTGATGGGAGGGAAGGATTTTGTTGCATCTCAGGGCCAGACCCCTTACGTCTACAAGGATAGGAAAGCATGCAAAGAGACATGCATCATGGCAGAGGCGGTTTGCACAGCCATTGCCTGCGATTGGGGCCATGACTACCTCCCTGCGTGTATTTATAGCTAAGCTATGACTAGAAGAGACTGGTAAAAGTCGATATAGGCACCGTAAAAACCCAGTCGACAGAATGGAATTCAAAATTATTCATGCATTAATCAGAAATGCTACAGGAGAGTGTGTGTGTGTGTATGTGTGTGTGTAACATGCTCATGTTAGTATAGATGTAATAGCTAGTAGAGAGGGGATGGGAACTTAATTTTCCTTTTGCCTTGGCAAGTGGGAGTGGCGCTGGCTTAACCAGAGAGGTGCTACCTCTCTGGTGGGGGAAGTGGCACTATTGGGCGGCTTCCCCCTGATTCCCAAGTAGAGCCTGAAAACAGAAGACAAAGAAGGTGAGTTACCATTAAGTGTCAGCTGGGCCAACACTTACTGGTTTTTTGATGTCCTGGAAGAGATGGTACAGCCTGTGAAAAGAAAGGGGTGATAATTAAACTAAGTTTAAAATAGCCTAAGTGTCTTATAGTAACATATGTCCTTGGGGACATACATCTTAACTTAATGCTGTACTACCTCACAGCGGCCAATCTCTGTAGCCATAGGCTGTAACAGAGCATATCTACGGTCATATGCTGCGAGTGCACGGAGCTTCGGATAAGGGAGGGTTGATTGGTCGATGCAGGGGGGAGGTCGCTCACCAACTACAGCAGAGATCTGCACGTCGCCACAAGCCATGCAGTTATTTGCGGGTATAACCGTTCAGTAGCTGCCTTGGAATCGGCAGTGGCGAAGCGCCATACCTACAAACAGCTGACAGGGAAGAGAGGCTAAACTAAATTAAATGCTAAACTAATCTAGGCTGAGCTGCCCCTACACTGCAGCTCAGTTTAATTCTATCACAATTGTAATTAGAAATTAAGAACTAGGTGGTGTGTATGGAGGGGGACTCTCACCAGCTACTGCAGAGAGCACACTTTCGCCACAACCTCCTCAGATTTTCCAATAGTTGCTCACATTCCGGCAGATTTTCTGGGAAGCAACTTTGTGGTAAATTTGTGATTTGTAACACCAAGATTCTAAGACAATATATAGATTACAAACTAGCTGCTGTCGTCTTTCTACTCTAGTTTATTAATTCCATTACAAAACGACTTATTTACTAATATTTCTTTTTAAGAGATGGTAGTTTTATTTTTACATCCATAAAAATCTAAACTTTAAAACTACGTTTCGATTTATTATCAAACTACGTTTATTTAATACAATGTTAAATAGAATTAACGTTTACATTCACATATCTCATTATAAATACGTATATTGAACTATTCTATACATTTACATTTATACACGTCGATTACACAACACATTAGTAGTAAAAAAAACCAGTTGACTTCTGGGAAATATAGGCGAAGTCTGCTCATTCTGTGAGCAGAGAATATCGGCGTGAGCTCAACTTTTCTGTGCAACCAGCATGGAATCCGAGGACTGCTTCTAATTGGCTGTTCTAGTCTTCCGCTCTGTCTGTTCGGCGTGATCGGCGTACATGTGAATCCGGCTTAATCTAGTCGCCAATAACACTAGAAATACAGAAAAATTGTCACTAGATAGCTCGTTTTGTATGCTCAGTCACATTTATTATTAGTCATCTTTGTTTTATAGTGTATCGAAAAGGGCTGTATGCAGAGAAGTATCTAGTCGCCAATAGTACTAGAGCCGAAACGAAATCGGTGTCTGTATTAATATTTTATGAGTTCTTGATGTCGTATAGTCGGGTGCAGTGCTCCATAGGCAGTTGCTTTACTTCAACCCAAACATGGTCACATAGCTGTAATTAACAATGACAGTGATTTTCACTGGTAACAACTTTCATTCTTATTGGTAACTAAATATCCTACACTATTTACAGGATGACCACTACTATTTATGATAGGTTTATTGAATAATTCTTCCAAAAAAGTTTATCTCATATTCCCCAAGTACCTAACATGCAGTCTTATGAGGATTTGTATATGTCCTTGTGGGTAGGAACATTTTTATTCTTTCCACTCGTTCTGCTCCACCTCAGCGAGCAAGAGCAGAAAGAGCAGTGATCCTGCCACACAAACAACAAACCAAAGAAGGGCTTCTGGTAGCACAAACGGCAAAGAACAGGAAAGAGCTTGAAAAGAGCAGAAGTAGTAGAAAGAACATACAGTGTGAATAGACCTTCAATTATGCAAGGAGAATAATTAAATTAATTAGTGTTTAGTACATTAGTAAGGTTCAATATTCTACTCAGATTTGGAAACTCAGGGCTAATGGCAAAAATGTTCGACACCAGATAGAACTACTGTCGCATGTGTAAAAATTTATTACCTCTGTGATGCACAAAATTCGCAGAAAATTAGTTCCGTTGCCTTTAAAAAGGTGCATCTGTGTACATTCTATGCTAACGAGCCAAACTGTTGTGGGGTGTACATCGTGCTCTTGGCTGTTCTCTAACCGGAATCTGTCTGCCCTTCGGGACCAGCAAAGGCGATGGGTTACTGCGAGTATGGCGAGACTATGACAACTCAGGTAGGGTGACTATTTCACAACTCGTCGCATCCCCAGGTGGCAGATAGGGGATCCCCAGGCTATGGGGTGGCTGGGAATATTCAAATACAAATCCTTGGAACAACTGGTCAGTATGCAATCACCATCGTCATGGAAGTCGGGAATATGTACAATTCAGAACGAGATGGTAGAGCGCATCGAACATGAAGCAGCTCAATGATCAAGGCAGGGTTGGGGTTTTCGGGGTGCTGAACATGCGAAGAGTAGCGAACCTCACTGCTGGATTCTGCCGGCTTCTAATTGTAGATGCATGACAAATGGAACTGGAATGAATCGTACCTTGGAAGTATCACTGTAAACAACCTTCATCCTGGGTCAGCGGCTAGCGACCACAACTCGTAGGTTCCAGATGTCTCGCCAAGCTCTTGTTAGAGCTCACCCAAGGTTGAAGGAATATTTTGGAGAATGGAGAGGGGGTGGATCCCCAGGTGATTGCTCACTGCCTTCACCCACAGCTTGAAGATTCTGCTATTAATGCTGAAGAGCGAAGATGGAGTATATGCTATGACTGGGCTGCCCAGTTTTCAGGCACACTCGACAAGAAGCAGGGGGGCCCTGCACTGAATTTGCCACAGTCAGTATTTTTGTGTTGGTTCGCACATGCAGATATATAGGTGGAAATAAAACCTCAAGGGAGCATGTGTCCACAAGACCAGTGCCTTCTCTTCTAGCATTTAGTAATTCACATTAAAGAGCATGGTAACCCACACCCTCAATTTCCTGTAGTATTTCAGTAATGCCTAAACAAGTTTTGAACTTCTTTCCTGTTGGGAGGGGTTTTAAAATTCCTATGCCGGTTTATCCCCACCACATTCTTAGCTATAGCCTCAGCTATAGGTACAATCAGGGAGGCAGTCTGGCCCTAAACAGTTGCCATGGTTGCCCAATACCTCTCTGTCGCGATGCATGCATTCTTATCACGACTTCCCGTCCTTTTAGGCATATGACACAAATATCTCCCCTTCCTACCTCGGATGTACACTTAATACTTAGCAGTAGGGTAGTAGGTCAAAAAACTTTTACACTTCTTCTCGTGCATTGTAATAAAACTCGTAATACAAGACAGCGCTTGAAACATACTAAGAACTGCAAATGTCCATAGAGAAAATACTATAAAATTCTTCCCTCCAACTTGTTACTTAAGGACTTAGTCATTTTAAGTAGCTAGGAAGTTTCAGTGTTCTCGAACTTATCCTGGGAGAGTAGTCAATCTGTTACTTGGTCTCATTTCTTCAGACATTTCACAATAATGTTTGTCCATAAGAGATACCTGGTCACCTTCAGTTACGACCACCTCTCCCTGTGGGTTCCCTTGGTTTTCAGGTATTCTATTTCAAAACCACATTTTTCCAAATCCCTCTCACAGGTGCTTTCTCCATAATATCCAACTTGGGTTAAATGACGTGTCGATACTGTTGCCTCCCTTCCATTAGGAAGTTTAATGTGGGCATATTCCAAATATCCATGAAGAAGTGTAAATTCTTCGAAAAGAAGCCAAGATGGAGCAGACAGTCCATTTCCAGACCTGCGAGGAGGTGAAAACATGCGTTCATGAAGAGTAGAATTAGTTGTAATGCAAAGTTAATATCAAGCAGAGAGAAGAGCACCTGCAAGGACTGGTTCCCAATGATCGACCCCAACATTGAGGATCTTTAAAACAAGTTCTTCGTTCTTCAATATAATGCAGTTGTATCTTTCAACCTGACAATTCCCAGTTGGACTATATGCTGTTATCCTGCTTAAAACTATGCCAAGCGATATTTGGAAATGTCTTAATTCTACGTAAGTAAAGAAGGTTCCCCTATCAGAATGAATATAAGCAGGACTTCGAAAAGTGAAGAGAAAAATCTCAGTTTTGATATTACAGTAGAAGTGGACATATCTGGACAAGGAAAAGCAAAGGTTATATTGAATACTCATCTACTATTACTAACAGATGTCGATATCAAGTGACAGAAGGTAGGGGCCCTTAAAATCTATATTAAACCATTCAAAAGAAAGGTATATTTGCTTTGATGAGAGTACCTCTATGGTGATGAAATCTTGGTTCACCATCTGGAGAAGAGTGAACCTGGCTGCTAGGTTGTCACCAGCAGCCATTCTGCAAGAATAAGAGTTGCCACTAACTGGGGAATTCACTGGACTGCGCAACCCGAACATTTACACGCCAGAAGATGGAGAGACAAGATGACAGTGGAGAAAAGCTGGGCAGCAAGCAGCTGACGAGAAATAGGAGTGCTACATAGCGAAATGGATACCATAAACAACACGATTCCCATGCAGGTTATTTCCCAGACAGATGGTGTATGTCCAGGAACAATGACTATCAAGCGCAGCAAAGAACCATTGTATAAGGTTCGCACCTATGTGGAGTAGATTAATTTCAATCTTAAAGCCACTCGGGTATACCACATACCTCATCAGGCTCAGCAACAGGAGGAGGATCGCTGTCCACTGCGATGAACTCCACCTGAGAGTGGCCGGGCCTAGTACAGCGATGCCTGACCAAGGGGGCGGACCAGCACACCCATCAACACCAACAATAGTGGCCTTACAAGGCGAGCAAGGAACCAACAATTCCGAATGTGAAGAGGATGCCCTTCGAAGACTCTTCTCTGCTGTGTCCCGTACGGAACACAGAAACGAGTGAGGCACGACACAAAATGGTGCTTGCACTGAAAAGTAGAAATGGCAACACAACAAACTATGCACCCTCAGAATGACAGGGCCAATCTGCTGTGTCATGATGCCTAGCATCGTGATGCCAAATGCCGCAGACATCACCAAGAGCGAACCACCAGATGCACCTGTGAGCGCGATCTCCCCACAGGACAGGGCTCCAATTGACAACGCTGCGACACCTGAAACGACAATACAAGCAATGGACTTTGCGTCAGAGGATGCCTGGCAACAAAGTGATGAGGCGTTTACTAGGCTCCACAAGCCTGATGATGGGGCACCCTCCTCTCCCTCTCCTACTCCAACAACATGTCGGCATCTGCACAACAGCAGCAAGGATGATAAAACAGATGAGGATGGGAACTCATAACCTCTCTGCCACTCCAAGGAACTATGCCGCCAGCACTTCCCAGCATACATAGCTTGCAGTGGGGCAATCCCCACCCCCGCATGCATGCCGCGACTCACCAGCACCACTTGGGCCACTAGCTAGTACCAACATCAGCCAGAACAACACCATGCATATGCGGCCTATATCAGATAAGGTTGCACCACAACATTAAGCAAACAACCACCTGTTGCGCCTGATGGCATGATGGATTTTTGGGAGTCTGCTGGATCAAATGTTCTCCAAAGAGGGGGCCCTTTCGTGTGAACACGAGCATCCACGAGTGCTTCTATGACAGTTTGCACATCCACAGTCATCTATTCCACTAGTGTACACCAGGGTCGACATGAACAGATTAGAATATGACAGTGTAGGTCGACAAGAATAGCATCTTACACCACTTCGTCGACCGATACTACGTGGCTCAAGTGGTCGCTATGCTTGATTTATTCCAAAGACGCAACTCTTGGAATAAATTAGTGAGCAGTCCAGAATGGTGTCCCCCACGAAAGCCACAGCCATCATGCACACAAGCAATTGAAGGTAACATCAGATCAGTTTGCGCTGTAATGCCAGATGCCTCTAACGCCGACCACGGCTTCCCCCTAGACCGTTTGACTGCTGCAGCAAGAGACCGGCGCTAACAGGACACGCTCTCTACCCGGGGCATATCAGCATGCAGCGTCTGGCGAGTGTTCTCAAGGCAGTACAAGTGTAGAGTATGGCAAGCCAGGTGTAGCTGGAGGCAACGTAGTGTAGTAGTGCTAGTGGGTGGTCAACCAGCCAGCTACTCCGCATGGCGGAGTAATATTTAATGAGTGCCAAGGGTGATTAAAAGGTGAAATGTGTAATTAATGGCTCACACAATACTCGGATATATTGCGATACTGGGAGAAACATACGTATAAGAGCCATTCTAAGGTGTATTTATCCTCACCAGTGTTTTCTGTGATTTAATGTTTTCCTACATCTCACGTGTTTCATCCCAATCTCATTCATCAACCTGTGTTAAGTTTTTATTATGTATTTTTGAGTGTTCTTTATTGTGCCTCCTACACCTGTGTTTGATCCCAAGTAAGTTTAACTGTACTTTTGTGCAAGAAAGTAGTACAGTGTGACGCACGGGACCGCCACTGCCGGTCCTCGCGTCCGCGTGCCAAATTAGTCAATGTTCAGCACCTGGAAGGGTGAGTCGTGTCTCGTGTCGCGCATGCCTGGATGGCATACAACTTCCGTTATCAATCATATTTAACTTGCAATAGATGCTAATTTACCAGAACCTCTTTATGTTCAGCCACCCGGGACATTACCCCTCCACTCCAGGTTGGTTTGCATTGCCATCCGAAGCTTGATTGTTCAATTAGCCATTTGTAGCTTATGTGGCATTTTAGCAGTTTAACTGTCACCAACAGGTCTGAGTTCGGTACCAATGTTAAGTTGTTCCCGAGAGGAGCGTGTATAGTTATGGACGAATAAATACAGTCACTCAGGAAAATGCATGTTTAATTCTATCTACGCCTCAGGGCGCACTAGTGCACGGGACCCTCATTTCCCACCATTTCTCAAATGTATATTCTACATGTTTTATTCATGAGTGTTTTGTACTACATTATTTCCACGTATTTAATTATGGTGGCATGAAAAATTTCGTGGGAGTCCACGAAGTTCCAGATTCAGGTTTTATTAATCTTTCTTGGAGGAGCCAGGAAAGGAAGGCATTGGTCATCGGCGACATGACCCAAAGCATCAGAAAGAGTAAGCTCTGCTTCTTTGCCACGAGCAATATTAAGGGTAAATTTGTATGAGCGTATTTTTACGGTTTTGTCATGTTACATTGTTTCACGACCACATCATTTGGTTAACAGCAGCCAAGTCTGTATCTGTGCCATCCCTGCGCTTAAAGCCTCTGGCGATGCCTGGCACTGGGAAAATTATAACCTATTATCCAATTTTCCACTTAAATGCTCCTTAATTCATTTCTCCACACCATGGAGACACCCAGTCAGGTGTCACCTCTCCAATGTGAGTGATATCGACTAGCCTGCTGGCCTTCTACACAGTGGTATGTGGCCCCACGGCTCTTCAATTAACAGGGAATATGTTTCCTTCAGTGTTTATTATCTTTGTTTCATGTAATTATGTAAAACCAGTGAGTTTCTTTTGTAGTTAATGCAAACAAGTGTGGCAATTAACACATTTTTTGCAGGAATGGACTCGTCCAACGACATAGACGCCGAAACGAACATTTTACTTTGTGATAATCGCTGGAAACTGCATTTTACATTATGTTAAAAAGCAGAAGTTCACCACACTCAACAACTTCCCATTTTTCCAACGATCTTGTCAATGGTAATTTATGTAAACAGTATAAAAGGGTCAATGTACTTCATCCTTTAGAAAACTGCCAATACAGGCTTCACTTAATTTAATATCATCGTGTAAGTGTGGTGGAATTCCCATGGCATCACATTCGCTACCATAAATAATGCTTTTAGACACACTGGGATGTCGCCAATGTGTTTTAGAATTAAGAATCAGCCATGTACAAAATCACCACTTGCATTTGTATGACAATTTTTTATGGTTGTAAAACTTCGAAGTAATTTCTGAAGAACGGCCTCAGTCATCTTCCAATCAGCCGACGCCACTCTCGGAGTCTGACCTCAGCAACCGACGTGACTGGCTGCTCGGGTGATCGCTCCATGCATGCACCCTTGTGACGCTCATCATCAGGCTGTATTCATTTGGTGTATCTATGGCTGTTAACTAACTGGAACCTTTTTCTTATATAGTTCCGAAGGGTCGACCAGCAGTTTTCCTGTGTTTCAGCACAAGGCCTGGATGCATTGTGCATAAACCGTAATTATATGGCTTAAGCCTTTGTTTGCAGCATCAGTCACCATCAGACCTTAGCGTCAGCTCCGCATTAATTTTGTACATCTAGAATATCTGCACTGTAACTGCAAAAGGTCAATTAAATGTCTTAAACAGAAACCCAGACTTATTTAGTCTACTACCTCTCACTGTAATCTGAGTACTGCGCCCTAAAGGCAGAAGTACAAATTCAGTGTACAGTGTTTGTTTCTCTAAAAGTCTATGGGTCCTGCACCCACATGCAGAGCAACATAGGTGTAAGTAAAAGGGTTTGCAAGGCAGCCCACAGCCGCGCAAAATAGTAACAGTAATAATTGTTACATTAGGATCAGTATCAGTAAGTGTAACCCTCCCAAAATATCAGCAACTTGACAGAGATCTCCAGGATCTCTTTAGGCTGTTGGCCATATAACCCAATCACCACTAACTTTACCGAGTTATGGCGACAGGCAACACCATCAGTTTTCACCCCAGCCTGTTGTTCTATCAGTTGGGATACGAACTAAATCATCAGACCTGGACCTGCAGCATGTCAACATGCATGTTATAAGATCATTTCTTTCATTCTCAGAGTTGTACACTACGATGGGGCAGCACTGGTACAGTTTCGCAAAGCTGGCAGACATCCACTTCGTGTATGAAGCGGTACATAGCAATGTCATTGCTGCGTAAAGGCTGTATAGGGAACGATTTTCCAATAGGCATACATCTAGACGAGTGATCATTTCTGTTGATCGACAGTTACAGGAGACTGAATCGTTGCAACCACAAAAAAAGGGACCTGGCAACATGAGGACGACCATTACACCTGGGTTTGAAGAGGAGGTGCTAAAATATGTTGAAGCAGGGCCCACTACACTTCTCCATGCACCGTGTAGATGCCTACTAACTCTGCGAAACTACCAGTGCTGCCCCATATTACACTGTATGACTCTGCGAATGAAAGGAAGGTATCTTACAACACGCACGTACTTGGTACTTCTTCTATCTGTAGTGATGACAAACTACCTTCTGGATAATAGGTAAACAACAAACACATTATGGATCGCCTATATGTTTACACCCATATCTCTTTTCGCTGGCTTCGCAGACAACTTGTTCCCTCAAGATACTTAGATCTTATCGTTCCCTATATCAAAACGCTCTGTGTACTGGTATTCCAAACCTGAACGAAACAAACCTAAAATACAAAGACACAGGTCAAAATCATTTACCTCGACAATGCACAATAAGCACAAAGGGCCCATTAGTTCATATTTTATGTCAGTCTTAGGATCTCAAACTGCAAAGTGAAAAAAAAAACAAGTACTAACAATCAAGAGCAAATGTTTAAATTAATGTGCAGAGTGATGACCACAACAAAAACTCTCACGATTTTATGATAATGGACTGTCTGGCATCATCAAAATTTTAAATGTGTGCTTGTGTGTGCATTTACAATTTTTGCTGGAATTATAATTGTGTTAACAAATAGTTTAGTAAAATATACACACTTGAAAATGGTCTCAGTACTTTTACACCCATCAAATTCTGATTTCCAAGATGTTTGTTTCATTGTTTTTATTTATTTATTTACAGAAGTTTGCTAGTATTTATTTGTGAACAAATGCCATTATTAAGGATTTAGTTGTTTTTGAATGTCTGATATATATTCAAAGAGTTAAATGATAAATATTTTAAGTAGGTACTGACTAACAGACACGTAAGTTAAAACTAAAAATATTAACATATCATTAATCTCTTGTAAGGCTGGGTTTACAAATGACTTAATAGTAACCTTAAGCTGTGTTCTTAGAATATAAGCCAATCGTATCAAGCATATTGGTTTAGGGTTCCAGTGTGCTGGTCGTGTATGGGTAATGTGCATTCTTGGCTTGAACTAAGAGAACAATATGTTTTATATCAAGTACAAGTCAAGACGAAGTAGCCAATCAGAACACAGTGACAGTTGTTGGTAGGAAACTATTTACAACTTGTATTTGGGTTATGTTGCATTGTGAAATTGTATAGAAGTAATTATTTTGATCGAGAGACAGTATCCTCTTAATTTAAAGAACAATTATGTTCATATATTATTTCTTGGAATAGGTTATTGAATTCGCTTGAATTAACCTTTTCAGATTTATTGACGTAAATGCCCAATGTTAGCTTCAGCTTGCCCTTCTATAAGATATCACAAGTTTTTAAAAATGATTACACAAGCAGTAGCCACAAATAATTAAATATATTTAAATAATCTTGACTCTAGTCCATTTTTCCAGGGTATGTCTGTTGCTTTCATCTCCTACGATTCTTATTGGCTAAACTTAACAGTTGCTAGATCAGTCATAAACTGCAAAACTTATGACTCATTAAGTACATGGAAAATAAGTACGGTACGAGTCTTAATCCTTCAATCTTTAATCCTAAACCCACCCTTACACTATAGTTATCCTGATACCATTATGATATCAATAAATACCAGCTATAATAATGTAAAATTTACTATTATATTATGTTACACAATTTGCAATGTGAAGTATTTACAAGTACAATTAAATAACATATCAAAAATGTACACAGTTCAGTTTGTAAGTATAACTTATGGTGACTATTTCGCCTTATTTTTTTTCGAATATGCAATTTTAATGTGTTATATTTTAATTTTTTGTAAATATTTAAATATTTCATTTAGAACAGTTATGTTTTTAGATGCTGTTATCATTTTCACTGATTTTAAAAGAAAAATTTTGATACTGTGTTTTCTTAAATATTCATAGCAACCAATTAACTACAGTGCAATAGAAACCAACAAAACACAACATAGACCAATATAAAACACTAGAATACAACAGAAAACAACTGGCTGCAGGACAATAGAAACCAACGAGACACAACAGAAAGCAATGGATACCACTAGAATACAACAGGAACCAACTGGTCACAACACAACAAAAATCAACAAAACACAACAGAAACCAATGTAAAGCCCTAGAATACAACAGAATCCAGCTGGCTTTAACACAATAGAAACCAACAAAATTAAACTGAAACCGATGTTAACACTAGCATACAACCGAAACCAATTGGCTACTACACAATAGAAACCAACAAAACGCAACAGAAACCAATGTAAAGCACAAGAATTCAACAGATACCAACTGACTACAAAACAATAGAAACCAACAAAACACAACAGAAACCAATATAAAACACTAGAATACAACAGAATTTAACTAGCTTTAAGACCACAGAAACCAATAATACGCAACAGAAACCAATGCAAACCACTAGAATACAACAAAACCCAACATACTGTAGCGTAATAGAAACCATCACATCACAAAAAAAATGGAAACCATTAGGTAGCAATAAAAAAACGCCAACAGCAACCCAGCAGAATACAATGGTAAGAAGCCAAATTCCGCATTAAATACAACAGAATTTACAACAGAAACCAATAGCTCAGACATAGAAACCAACAGAAAGTTTCTGTTGTGTTTTCTGTTGGTTTCTGTTGTGAAATGTTGGTAGGGTAAACATATGCTATAGTCTTGTATAAAGAACTATAAGCATAGATACAAGTCTATTTCACTTGTACTCTTAGTTTTCATTTTTATGTGAACTTATAATGGGGACAATATTTTATGTTATTAATTAAACTTTCCGAAAGTGTTAGCTTAGAATGTTAATAAAAAGATTAAATCAGTTTTTTCTCGAAATTATTAAAAATAGCCCATATGCGCAGAAAATTAACATATAGTTCTAAACATAAAAAATTTGTATCACTAATGAAATCTACTCATTTCTGGACCGTATGTCCTTATTAATCATGCCTGTCTAGTAATCCTAGCTGGGTGTTGCATCACAAGCGACAATCCGTCCGAAGAATACATGCTCTACGATTGCATCAGATACAGTGCTGGCCTCTTGTTTAAAACTAGTATGAACTCAGGCCTTTTGATGGCAAGGTCTTCTGCTACCAAAAGGTACCGATTCCCCATCTCAGTGACTGGTAACCTTAATTTTCAGTGAATATCCACTACCATAATATCGAATGGGGCCCCAAAATTGTATTTCTGAAGAGGACCTCGTCCTTTAAACCTCGGGCCCTTCCTTGTGGTACAGGCATCATACAGATGGCACCACTTCTCAACATCCTCCTGACAGTGGAGCCAGTGGAATCCCAGTCGAATTTCGTCAACAGTCTTATTTAAACCGAAGTGTCTGCCTGCTGCTTTATTATGCAGTTCTTTTAGTACTTCTGGGTTAATGCACTCTTGTAGGGCCAATTGTAAGTGTATTTGTTTCCCATCATTACTTTCCCACTTCCTCTAAATAACATCATTTTTCATTACAAGAGATTTCCATCGTGCCCACTAAGCCTACGACTTGACTGTCGGACCCAGACTGGATATCTCTCCCATCTTGGTCGACATCCAAATTCTATCTCCTCTAGTATTGGATGCAAGGTGGGGTAATTTCTCTGATCGTCCCGTATACATTACCTATCCCAAAACACAGAGCCTTGAATTCTTGTCGTTTTTGACTTCAAAGATGCACCGACCTTTTCCTATTGGCATTCTCAATGACGACACAATGGTTCTCATGTTTTCCTTGGAAATGCATCTGCAAAGCTGTGAAGGTGTCCAGACCTGTGCTGTATTTCAAAGTCATATTCTCGCAGGTGCTATATTAAAAGGGTTATTTGACCTCAGGGGTGCTTGAAATTTAATATCCATCATAACAAGTTCTTAGGATAAAGTATCTGCCGTAACTATAGGGTTGCAAGTGTGTAATTGGCATCGCCACATTCAGAATCTCAGTGAATGTCAAACGCTAATTCCTCTCAGGCTTGTGTAATATCTCACTGAAGTATTTTTGTGGCCTCTGCTTTCCATCCTCAATCTGAGGTAATACAGCCCCGATACTTACATTACTGTATTAGTATCCCGAATGAACTCGCGCACGCTATTCGAGAAGCCCGGGACTAGGGTGAAGAAGTGAAGAGATTTGGGCGGCCTTTAACATAGAGATCTTGAGAGCCGATGAGGATGAAGTGAGGTATGTATGGAGCAGCGCCGGAATGAAAGGGCGGGCGAAATGGAAGATCCCGAAAAAAACCCGCCAACCAGCGACATCGTCAGGTACGATTTTCGCATGCGAAAATTCCGAGAGTGTTTTTCCGCCAGGGATCGAAACCTTTTCGCTTTGGCGGGAGGGTAAGTTATCTGACCACTATACCACCGCGGCCCCAGTGCCTCCTAGAGAGACTGGTATGGACACCAAATACAAATGTCCCCCTTGCCATCCTCTACTGACGCCCCTGTAGCGGAAGTAAAATAAGTGTTCAGCAGAAACAGTGTTCCAGCAGCTCTACATTGTTGGCTGTGCAGATCACGAATACTCTGGTCTGTCAGCGGAACGGAAAATGCAGTTCCCGTGCCAAGTGTGCGGGGAAAGGCTCGCCACCAGGAACTCGCTCAGCACACACCTCAAGAGTCACCTACTGTCAGTATGCATGTGCTGCCTGAGAATCTGGGACAGTGCTGGCCAACTCAAGGCACACCAGCGCAACATGAGCCGTGACACACTGGCTATGGTCACTGTTACCTCCAGGTATTGTCGAACGATATTTCATATTTCCTTTTTATGTACACCATAGACTAAAGATGAGCTAGACTGATCTTGCTGGTTGCGCATAACCAATCTCCGTGTCTTTTCTGCCAATACGACTATCAGAAACAGCATGGATTGAATTTGAGGTAAAAACACAATTTGTTAGATAGGAGAGTGTCCAGACCTCTCTTCTACGGCCGTGGTCCTTACTTCACAACAAGGCCGATTCCTGACTAGCTCCTGTTTCTCTATGCAACTTACTCCGTCTATAACGACCTCGCAGTCGACGAAATGTTAAAGCCTAAATACCTAAACGCTGTTCACGATAAAGTGAGCACTTATTTTAAAATCAACCTTAGTAAAAAAGACACTGTTCCTAAAGGCTGTTCACAATAAAGTAAGCACTTTAGAAGTGTACCTTAGAAAAAAGTCACTGCCCCTGGGTGCATATATTTTAATGGGCGCACTAAGTGACATTCACCCAGTAAAGTTGGTAAAGGTAGATGGAAAGTAGTTCCATATCTTAACGTCGAATAAAAAGTGTTGGGTAACCATTTGTGATAACTTAAAAATGTTTCTTTCGCTTTCTGATTTTTTAATGCGCAGAGATGTAAAAATGAGCAGGTTTGTAGAGCATTTACTTTCTTAATAATTTCACAGTTTCATTTGACCAACGCATGAATAAAGTGATGAGGCCCTTGGTAATGCTAATTTTACGTAAGGCGGAAGAATACATAACATGTATACAAGTATTTCTTAAGCAGGGCTTCTAAAAGTGCTCATTTTACTGTGAACAGCATATACCTACATACAATGGGCTCACTAAGTAGCATGCACCCAGTAAAGTTGGTAATGATGGAAGTGAAACAGTTGCAGGACTTGACGTCGAATTGAAAGTGCAATAACTTAAATAATTTATTTCGCTTTCTATTTTTTAATGCATATAAGTGTAAGAATCGTCAGATTTGCAAAATATGTACATTTCCAATAATTTCATATTTTCATTTGACCGACACATGAATAAAGTGATGAGGCCCGTGGAAGTGTTAATCTTACATAAGGCAGAAGAATACACAACATGAATACAAGTAGAACTTATGAGGGTTTTCAAAAGTGCTCAGTTTACCGTGAAAAGCCTATACCTACATTCATTACCTTCATCCTCAGTAGCCAATTACCATTCCAATTTTGCTCTTCTCGCTTCCCCCAGGTACGGACGACGACGTAACGTGCTGCGTCCCATAGAGCTTTTCAGGATGATGCCGCGCACAGTGACTGAAGAGGAAGCCCGGAGAGCAGTAGGGGTTTCCTCGGAGGATGAAGACAAGCCCTTGCCGTCGATAGAGCCCGGGGCGCCAGCCAAAGAAGAAGAGTCGACATAAAGGAGCATAAGCATAGGAAATTGTATGACTACTAGTAATAGTTCTACGCCGCAACTACAAAATATGTACGGCAATCTAATTGATGTATCTTAAACGCTACCAACAACCATTGTAAAGAACGAGACATTTCAATAAATTAAAATCTAAAAAAAGGGGGTGTGAAGAATAAACATTGTGAGTAAAGTGTTGTGAAAACGAATTTTCTCTAACGTGCCATTCTGTACGTCTTTAGAAGAAGGTTTCTTTTATCGTGTTCATATACATTTCCCCTCCTCCCCTCTACATACACACACATACACACACACACACACACACACATTTAATGTCTTATAAAGGCTGTTCACGATAAAGTGAGCATTTTTTAAATCAACCTTAGAAAAAAGTCACTGCCCCTGCTTGAATATATTTTAACGGGTGCACTGAATGACATGCTCCCAGTAAAGTTAGTAACGATGTAAGGAAAGTAGTTCCACGTCTCAATGTCGAACAAAAAGTGTTTGGTAACCATTTGTGATAACTTAAATGATTTTTTCGCTTTCTGTTCTTTTTATTGCATCGGAGAGTAAAAATCACTAGATTTGTAAAATATTTACTTTCGTAATAATTTAATAGTTTCACTTGACCGACACATGAACAAAGCAATGAGACTCAAGACAATGTTAATTTTACATAAGGCGGAAGAGTACAGAATGTGCATACAAGTAAATCTTAAGCAAGGCATTAAAAAGTGATCATTTTAGTGTGAACACAGCCTATATATATATATATATATATATATATATATATATATATATATATGTTGACTATCTCAAAGAGTGCCTAGCCAGCTACAGGTAATACTGTAATGTGAAAATTAACGTACCTACTGTGTCAAGAGAAAGTGCTGTATCCTTTGTGAACATGCAATAAAACTCGTATCCTGGAGTTTTCATTTCCACCAAATATCTGGTCATGGGTACCCTAAAGCTCCCTTAAATTTTATTGCCTGTACAGACACATGCCTACTTCGTGTAGCATTCTGGAGGGGGTAAGGGTACATTAATGGGTGCGACCTGTACGTGCACACACGTACATAGCTAACAGCTCTTTTGTCTTTAACCTCACTATGTCAGTGTCATCATATTCACTTTCGGATTTTGCTATGTTGGTTAGCAAGCAGTGCAAGGTGTCACGAGAGGCGCGACCTCAGGCTAGACAGAGTCATGAAAAGGCTAACACACTGTGCTGTCAGCATTCCCAAATTATATCGTCTGACAAAATCATGACCTTCGCCTCCAAGACGCAAAACTTGCGGTGGATATGCCTTACCTTTAGAACATCACTCTTTGTACAATACTTCAAAGCATCTGCCCTTGGAAATCAGAACTGCAGAATTTTCATGAAGTTCAGATATGAATGCTGACCTTGAAAAACTACTCTGTTTCGTAGTTTCAATCAACAATATCTTGCCTACCTCCTCAAGTAAAACTCGTCTTCCTCGTTTTCTGGAATTCAGTCATGCAGCCTTCCAAGAAGACTCCACACTTTTAGTGTCCTTGATTGATCTCTTTACTGATGTGAAACAAACTGCAAATGGAAAGTTGTCTTGCAAGAATTACTTTGAATGTAAGCATTAATTTTGCCACAACCTAGCTAAGAACATTACTAAAGTTATTATTAGGCTAGTGGAAGATGTATAGCTCCTTCCATGTGCTTATCTCGCTCCCATAAAAGGCTGTTCCGGGTCACTTTCACGCCCTTGATAATTACGTAAAATTGATGAAAGCTGGTTACATGGCCGAGATGCAGCCGAGAAATAAATGTGCACAGCGCATATGTTCAACAAACACAATTTTTTTCTGTTTATTCCCTCCGATGAGGCACTGAAAATACAATTCTCCATTTATTATGAGAGCACTGATGCTGCATGAAAAATTGTGTGAAGCCTACATGGTATTGCAAGTGATTTTACGGTCTAGCCACGTAAAAGTTGTACTAGACTGTGGGACGGCGCTCTCTCTGGTGAAAGTAACACAAACGAGGTTCGGGTATTGTTAAATTTAAAGTCTATTGCAGTTACATGATTGATGAAAGAGTCGAATGCTGGAAGGGCTAAGCACGGACGTCCGTCCCACTGTGATGCTCAGACGCTCATTACGACGTCATCTTGGACAGCCACTTTGGTAACCATATGTCTTTTTCATGCTGTTGCATTCCGAGGGTTTCTTCCTAGTGCTCCATTTTATCTCTCTTTCATTGATGAATTCTCTACTTTACTCTCCATGACCTGATTAAATTATGTTTTCACTCTCATCAGTTGTGTCCATTGATCTTACTTTAATATTTTGTACTTTAAACTGTGCTATGGTGGAGAGTGCAGATTAAAAATGTTCGAGCTTCAGAAGTATTAAGTTACCAGGTATGTTTGTGCAGCTTAATAAAAAAAATCCATTATTAGTTTGTAACTTTAAATTTACATGTAAAATGTCTTAACAGAATATTATGTCTCAAATGGACCCCCTTACTACCCCTTCTTTTGCAGAAATATGTAGTGTAAGTCAATCTCTGATTTCTCAGGATAAAGTGTAATGTTACCATTTAAAAATCACTGAAATGTATCTATTTTTACGGTACCTACTGCATAGAGTTTTATTGAATATGAATACTTTGACTTTAAAAATTCATAACTGTGATTTTATTAGCTGTTTTTATTGTATGTAAAGGTGCTTGGGTTAGCCATTACCAACATAAAGGTAGTTTATACGAGACCTGGTGAAATATATGGTGCTAGTTTCTTTGTAATTAACTATAGTATTGCAAAAATTAAAAAGAGATGTTTCACTGGACCAGTATTATTTCATTAGTCGATGCATTCATTTAGCTCAGGTAAATTAGCTTTTGGTTTAGGTCCAAATCATGTTAAAAATTGTCTCTTTCCTGTTCATGTAATGGCAAGGTGTATTGATCTCTAAAGACATGTCAGCACTGATCCACCACTGTAGTATACATCTGTGCTCTTTGTAGATGTGCAGGTGGGAAATAGGCCAAAAGGTTAGTCATTTTAACATAAAAAATGAAGAGGTGGAGTTACCCATTACTAACAGGTAGAAACGCATAAATAATTAGCACAATACATTATTTATGCAGGGCCACATCACTGTGTTTTTCACGGAAAATCAATACATTGTGGAGTTGAAAAATGTAAATTATTGTGTGTGTCAACATTGTGTGCAATACTCAGCTGTGTGTGACATTATGGCATATTGACCGATACAGTACATGCTCCCATATAAAAGTACTGTATCATGTGATTAGTTGCTGCTGGGTGAATATTATGGAGGCAACTAGTATGGAAAAAAAACAGTATCCTGATTTGAAGTCTACAAACTAATACTTAAAAGGATGATTATTACATTTCTGATGTAATTATTTTTCCACACACTTTTCCTGATATTAAGCTACTTGCTTACATCTAATCGTATAAGCCTGAACATCGATGTGTTGATTTTATGTATTATTTTGATATGCAAGGTGTTACAGCAAAAGGAGATAGTTAAATTTTGGAAATGGCATAAATTGATTAAACATCGTAAACCCCCTCATCCTATTGTAGTTTCAATAGACCAAATTTACTTGCATAATCTTATAATTTGGAAGATATTTTCTGTTCATGAAGTTGTGATTGCCCAAATAACTATTATGGGTCTTGCTGAAGATCCTGTAACGTGCTACTGTTAAAAATTTGTTGGAGCTAGGTAATGACATTTTTAATTTTTATGTCAATTATGTGGTAGGACTGGTGACATTCGTTATTGTGTTTAAATTCTAGATGTTAATAAACTAATTTGACCAGAATCGGGAACGTTTTTTTTTTTTTTTTAATTGCTCCATGGCCACATTGCTGTTATTCGCCATTATTTTCTCCCTAGGCTATTTTGTAGATTGTATATTGTTTGGATATAAGAAGCATATTGTCAAACAAATAGCATTATCAATGTTAAGGAAGGGGGTGCACGTTTTAGTGTGTTTTCTGTGTATGGTATTTTCGAATTCCAGTATATCTCTCTTAATTTGATAAGCACATTATCAGATTACAATCATGACAATATTCACATCTGAAGAAGCAGAAAGAAAACTGGTGGTTAACAAAACAATTATGGCAACAATTTGCAGTTTCTGGTACATTACTTTATGGTTATGACAGTGCAGTGTGTGGAAAGGGTGCTGGGGAAAGATGCATTATTCATTCTGCTCCTTCTACAGGTTCGAGTTGTGTCCAAATATAATTATATTAGATTTAGTACGTATTAATTGAAGAGTACTCATTTTAATAATAACTACAAACTCATCATTTCCACTGTATAGATGTGTGAACTTTTAAGTTGTGATAACCTAGGAATTTTCCACATTAGTAAGTTATTTTTAGTAGCTACCAGTGTGACAGACCACAAATACATACCCAGTCTTTTTAAGTTATTATTTTGTAAAATTATGTCGTGTCTGCACTTTGTGATACCAGTGCAGTGAAGAATTGTTCTAACCCTATTGTGTATGTATGGCTCTTTTATCCATTTGGCTCTTTTATCCATTTGGCTAAACTTAGGATATGATACGTGAATGAGTGAGAGTATATTGAAATGTATCCTTGGTTTGTTTAAATTTTAAATTTGTATTATCTGTAATAGCTATGAATTAATTTCTTGCAAGTGAAAGTGAATTCGTAATGGATCCACTATAATAGAAGACGGCCATAGCTAACTGCACCTCTAAGCCGTTAATAAATAAATACTGTGCACAGTGGATTCACGCTCTCAGTGGAATAATTGCGAATAAATACAATAAAGTTATGTAACCTGTTATGCCAGTTTTATCACTAGATGGGACTACACTTGGAAGTGTGCAGCTAAGAACCAACAGTTGTATACAGACTGGTCTGTTTTCAATTGGCCATTTATTTAGTTGGTTTGCCTCGTCAACAGCGAGGTCATTAGAAACAGGTACACACAACAACAGAACTTGCAGGGTAATGCAAGCGCAATCTGCCTGGACCTTCATAAGGAACCTTCGCAGCACTTCCGTGGAGTGGTTTTGGGAAAACACAAGGAACTAATCAGGATAGCTGGAGGGAAGGTGGCAGGGGATTTCAAAGTGTGCAGTTGTATTGGGCCCTTAACTAAAGGGAGCCGCATCGTGGAAGGGAAAAGTAGTTATTTTGGGTAATATAAAGGGAAGGGGAGAGGTGCAGCTTCGAAAATTTCTTTTACAGTACTGGGTATTTTGACTAGGATTCGAACCACTGCCCTTCCAAATGTGAGTCTAGTATTTTACCATTGCATCAACAATTTTTCCTCAGCTCTGAAGACGTCCGATCAAAGAGCTGCCCAAACATCTTAAACACGTGAGCATTTTTTCTTTTGGATTTCACACATCATTAATAATTATTTTTGCTGAGGTACAGTTGTAAAACCATTAGTCACACTTGTGTGTGTGGACAACTTTAGTTGGCTTTTTACTCAAACCACAGCAATAAATTTCATGTAACTGATTTTAGTAAAATATAAATATGATTGATGAATATTGTTAAACATTATAATCATGTGATGCAAATATTAATTTGAATTGTAGGGAGCTAGAAAAAAATCTAAGACAGTGCCGGTACGGATGTATTCAGAGGGGGGGGGGGAAAGTTCAGTTCAACAGTATGATAAACATGGTTGTGACTGGAACATTTAATGTTATTAAAATTCCATGAGACAAGTGACTGTCCACACAGTTTGTGTGGCAGGTGAATTACTCTCCCATCCCCCTTTTTTCCATAACAAGAAATATGCTGTAACATTGGCAGATGCTCTGATATACAGCAAAGCATGCATCACTGATTACAGTTTATGAAAAACAATCTTTTACTAATTGGAGGATACACTTCACTATTTTCATTAGGTAAGTTATCTTTTAATTACTTTAATTACTTATCATGCTCGCATAGATCTTGTGGTACGAATTTCTACTTGCATGTTTACGAGACTTAGAAGCTGAAACTAATAATTGTGTCAAGACATTTGACTGGTCCCTGAACATAATTTTTTTTTTAAAGCAAACATGTAATTATGAAAAAAAACCTGAAAATTATGACAAAAGGGGTGAAACTTCATTTGAAAACGCCAGTGTTTTATTGCAATGTTTTACAAACACTCAGCTTTGTCTCATAACTGGTGAGATGCGTACAATTGTGCCTACTGCTTTAGGCAGACAAACTTGTAAAACATACTAAAATTATTTTGTCTTTGCAGGATCTGCCAGAATAAGGCCCAAATAAGTACTATATTTCCAGCACGTTGAAACCGAAACTAGTTGGTACAAAAATGTAATACCTATACCTACTGTGTGTCTGTGGTATAGGCCTTTTTTATTTTGCCAAAAATATTTTTAAGTCGCTAAAACAGCTATCGTCTCTTGCCAGAAAATACGTAAACTGCGATTTGCTTACATTCTAAATACACTTCACTGAATAGCATATATATCTGCTAAACAAATTAAATGACAAATGTCCCTATTTACATTGAGGGTGTTTGTTCAGAATGTAAACACGACCACCATATCGGCGTGAGCCTACTCAGGTTTGTTTGGTTACACTTTCTTAGGCACAAGCTCTATCTGTGCTCTTCTAGGAGGTTTTACTATGAACTCTAGCCGCCGTCTTGACTGTAGCCAAAAACATAGTGTTTACATTAGAATGACGTTGCGAGAAAGGTTTTTTTTCGTAGCATTTCGTGTTGAACAAAGAGGATGCTGAATAAATAAATATATATTACCATTCACATGTGAAGTTTCACTAGTTTATTATTGGCTTGGTTAGTTGTGTAATCAAATAATTTCCTCATTAAAACACCGATCGTGAGTGTGTGATACCGTGGCCCAGTATTCGGTTATGGGCGACAATGAGCAAGTGCAGTGGTCATATATCAGGATTTGTGGAAAAATATTTTTTGAATAAATAATTAAATGATGTATAACAAGCATGCTGCCGTTGTCGTGTAATGTATTGTAAGTTGCGTATCAGTAATGAGTGTAACAAAACGATGACCAGCAGCCTAGCTGAATTTCTGGAAGGCAAAGTTCACATGTTTATGAGCCACGAATAAATAGTTATTTGCCGGCATTGATATTTAAATTCCTAACACTGACAGTGACTCGAGAGTTTTGTTTCCAATATGACTTCCTCTCCTTTATACATATTTGTCAATAAAGAAAATGGTTTCTAGTAGATAAACACAAATCCGGTTTTTGTAATTCCCACGTTTTACATTACATTAGTTCTCTGTTCTGATACAGTTTTATATTTATTTATCCCTTATTATAGGGTACAGTTGTGTTTATTGCATCTACAATATTGGACAGGCTTAAGTTACCCGTGGTACGTAAGTCAAACACCGAAATTAAAATTTTTGCTGAAGTGTCTGAGCTGGACAATCAAGTATTTTAGCAATTTTTTAGAAGAAAAAAGGGGTGGGACAGGAAACATTTCTGGATAAATTTATAAATTTATTCTCTGTATCTACAAAAATTTTATCATCTTTCCCCTAAGTCCAATTTAGTACCAAAGGCTTAGTCAGTAGTCACAATTTTAATTCAGCCCAACATGCTAAAAAAATTTACATAGGAAGGGAAAACTATAATAGGATATTATTTCAATAAATACACTTTTAGGGATACTAAAGTAAGCACCCTATGGTTAGGTTAAAATGTATGAAAACTTATTCACCAGTATTTTATGCTTTTTTATAGGATGTCCCAGAGAGCATTGCTCTATTCAGGAACTGTACATATATGCCTGTCTGCGGCTTTATATTGATTTATTTACATAATGCATTGCAATATTTTCACCTATAGTACTATACACATATTATGTTAACAGTAACAAAGTTCAAATAATTAATTGTGAGACGAAATAAAGCACTACTTTGCATTAACTATCTATACAATATTCAAAAGAGAAAGCACTTTAATGAAGCTTAACACTAATCCCACATAACACCTTAGGTGATATTTAACTCCACAAGATAAGCAAATGATGGCCTACTACACTGCACTTTGCCTCTAACATCAATACATTGCACTTTACCCTTAACATAACAACATACTACATGCACTTAACTTACTTCTAACATTACCACAGTGCTCATGTCGTCAAACAAATTATAAATATACTTAGCCTTTGATAAATACATCTTACTAGGATCTGGATTCAAATATTTAGTAATACTTGAATATGAAATGTAAGATTTGCTTTGGGTAGTTTAATTAGATTAGGCTACATTGTTGAACTACAATGGGTGAAAAATGCATGCATCCCAGTGATGTCGATAACCTAGGTACAGAAACAGAAAACCAACTAAGAATAGTCGCCAATAAAAAGACTTACGTGAAGAACACAGAGAACTCTGTCGAAGGAGCTCAGTTAGTAAGCAACAAATTAACAAAACATAAAACTAATGATGGAGCAAACAAAAACAGACAAACACAGCGGTCTTCTTGCAACTAAACGATTCCTTCTCCAGATTTATGTGTGTTCATGTACCTGTTGACTGTTGGAAGATGCAATTTACCATTATGTATGTTTCTGTATTGTAAATAGTTTAATTTTTGTTTTTGTCCTGTTGGTAGTTACAGTGGAAGTGTTTTGAGTTGGAGACTATGTTCCACAGGAAGTGTGTGTTTGGGCTGGAGAGTAGGTGACCCCTGTAAAAGGTTGTGTTGTTTTGTATTTTTTTGTATGTAATCAGTTATGAATTACATTGAGTGTTGGTGGAAGACCTTTGGCTTAATTTAACACTAACCTGTTACATTTACCAACTCTTCCAACAGTTTATGAGCCCAGTATGTAGCAGGTAGTGGAAACATAATATATTTAGAAGAGTTATGAAGAGAAGCTAGGTTATAGCCTGCGGTCTAGTTTACCACAGTCATCATGGTGGAAGAAGAAAAATTCAGGTTACCATTATTCGATGGAAGGAATTATGATGACTGGAAATTCAGGATGGAGGTGTTTCTTGATGAGAAGGAAGTGCTGGAACATTTAGAAAAGCCACTGGATGAATTACAAGCACCATATCTTCAAGCAGAGGGTGATAAACAAGAAGTCAAAGATTCAAAGGCACAGGCCACAAGAGACATGAATGTTGGAAACCTGGAGGAGGGATGTTCGGAAGAGGGATGTTCGGAGGAGGGATGTTCGACAAGTAGGAAGAGGATCATCAGGAAGTGGAAATCCACCGAAAAATGTTCACCTTGCCCAAGATGAGAAGAATGGTGTACCTATGTACAGCTTCCTGATGTCAGCAAACGAGTGTTGTGCAGGTGAAGATAACTGTGCTGATAATAGTTTTGGGTTCTAGATTCTGGGGCAACTGATCATATTGTAATGGCAGGTACCCCAGTGATAAATCGTAAAAAAGTAGATAACCCAGTGTCAATAGGTGTTGCAAAATCGAAAGTTTTTCTAATGGCTAAAGTTATAGGTGATGTGTTAGCAGAAACACAGGTTAATGGAGAAACCAGGAAATTTTGCATCAAGAATGTGTTGTTGGTAGAAAACTTGAAATACAACTTAATATAAGTACCTAGGTTAGAAAGCAAGGGTTTAAATTGGTGTTTGACAAAGGTAGGTGTATTATTTCTAAGAATTGCTGTATTGAAGGAGTAGGAAACAGGGAAAGAAATTTGTACAAGTTGCCTATTGTAGTAGAAAATCCAAACAGTGTAATTGATGCTTATTCAGTTGTGACTAATACAAATCTATGGCATGCTAGACTGGGCCATATTGGTCATTAGAATTTACACACGTTATCAAAGATTGTAACTGATGTTGGGAAAATTGAACAAGGGGGTACAAACAGCAGGGTCCCATAATCACTCTAGGATTAGAGCAACAAGGCCATTAGAGAGAATTCATAGTGATTTGTGTGGTCCGATTACACCTTCCACATATGATGGAAAAATATATTTGTTGACTCTGATAGATAATTATTCTCACTTCATGGTAGCATTTGGCCTACAGTCAAAGGATGAGGTGTTACATTACTTAAAATTGTATGAAGCCATGGTTTCAGCTAGATTTTCGCAGAAGATTTGTAACTTCAGATGTGATAATGGAGGAGAGTTTGTTAATCAGGGAGTAAGAGATTCCTTTGCAGAAAAGGGCATTCAATATGAACTAACTATGCCAAGGGTTCCAGAGCAGAATGGAGTAGCCGGGCGCATGAATCGATCTATTTTGGACAAAGCACGGTGTATGTTACTTGGTTCTAACCTAGGTAAAACTCTTTGGCTTGAAGCAGCATTAACAGCTGTATATTTCATAAACCGAAGTCCCACTTCGGCTCTACCAGAAGGGAAATTGCCAGCTGAATTATGGTATTGTAGGAAGCCTGACCTTACAAAGCTTAGGGTGTTTGGGTGCTTAGCGTATGCACACAAAGTTAAATGTGACAGGAGTAGTAAACTTGATTCCCATAGTTGAAAATGTTTCATGTTGGGTTATTGTGACAATGGGTACACATTGTGGTCCACAGATCTGAAAAGAGTGATTGTTGCTAGTAGTGTTAAGTTTGATGAAACTAAAACTAAATTTGAAGAAAGGTACTGGGATCATGAATGGCAGGAAACATCGCAGGCTAAATTACCCGAAGAAAGTCGAGAGGACACAGATTCAGGAGAGGAACAGGAAAGTTTCAGAAGTTTTGAGGAGTTACCTGGAGGTGTGGAATATAAGGGATGTAGAGTTAAAAAGGCTCCTGAATATCTCAAATATTATGTGATAAGTGGGTTGAAGAAGGACTCTAGATGTAAGGTAGCTAAAGACGGGGATATCTTAGCTGTAGTATTGATGGGTAAGGATGTAGACTTATTAAACACAGAGCAGTCAGAAAATCTGAAAGTTTTTGTTAATATGTCTTCAGTGGATGATGTAAATCTTGCAATGAGTACCACTGGTTACTGTAAAGAGGTGCCAATGAATGTTGAAGAGCTGAAGGACAGAACTGACAAAAATAACTGGCTTAAAGCTATTGATCAGGAAGTGAATTCCCTAATACAAAGTGAGACATGGGAGGAGGTCATATTACCAGAGTGAAAGAAAGCTATTAAAAGTAGATGGTTATTTACTCTTAAACATGATAAAGATGGAAATTTTGAGAGATACAAAGCCAGATTAGATATTAAGAGTTGTGTACAAATCAAGGGTTATGATTACGGTGATACTTATGCACCTGTTGCTAAACTGACTACTATAAGAATTGTTCTGTGTCTGGCCAACTGTACGTCACTGTACATTCTTCACTTAGATATTAAGAATTCTTTTTTGCATGGGGTTTTAAAGGACGAAATTTTTATGCTGCCTCCTGAAGGGGTCCAAGTGAAAGAAGGTAGAGTTCTTAAACTAAAGAGAACACTGTATGGATTAAAACAAGCCCTGAGAGAATGGAATTCGAGATTTGATGTGTTTGTGAAGTCACTTGGCTTCAGTCAGTGTCATGCATACATGTAGAGATGATGACTGTATTTTTTACTTACTACTTTATGTTGAAGACTTTTTGATTGCCTGTAATTCATTACCTAAACTAAATGAGTTGAAGGGAAAGTTCATATCTGAGTTTAAAATGAGAGATCTGAAGGATGTGCAGTATTTTCTTGGCATAAAGGTAGAAATAATAGATCAAACAATGTACTTGAGCCAAAATTGTTATCTTAAGAAATTGCTGTCAAAATTTAAAATGAAAAATTGCAAACCTGTACAAACACCCTTGGAACTGCAGCCAAATTGTGATGTTACTAATGAGTGCATTGTTAATGCAAAACCTTGCAGAGAGTTAGTTGGGAGCCTCATGTACGCATGCTCGACCACCAGACCTGATATTTGTGCAGCTGTGAACTTTTATAGTCAGTTCCAAATTGATGCCACTGAAGTGCAGTGGGTAGGTTTGAAAAGAGTCCTGAGGTGCCTTAAAGGAACATTAAACTTAGGATTGTGGTTTAAAGGAATCAGTGATGTTCCTTTACTGAGGTACGCTGGTGCAGATTTTGCAAATCGACCAGACAGAAAATCTGTGACAGGGTACCTCTTTGAAATATATGATGATGCTGTTTGCTGGGCAACTAAGAAGCAACAGACAGTTGCTTTGTCCACTACAGAGTCAGAGTTTGTGGCTCTAGCTTCAACAACTGTAGAGCTACTTTGGCTTATGGAATTGTTTACAGATTTAGGTATTGAACTTTGTAAGCCAATAACTGTATTTGAGGACAATCAATCCTGCATTTGTGCTGTGGGTAGTTAGGAACAAAAACGCTTGAAGCAGATATACATAAAGTATAGATTTATAAAAGATCTATGTCAAAACAATGTAATTGCTGTTAGATATATTCCATCAGCTGAGCAGAAGGCAGATATGTTGACTAAGGGTTTGTCAAGTGATCTTTTTGTGAGACATAGGAAACATCTTGGGATGATTGAAGAACCTAGCCATAAATTGGTATGATATAAAGATAAATTGAGGACAGGTGTTGGAAGATGCAATTTATCATTATGTATGTTTCTATAATGTAAAAAGTTTTATTTTTGTTTTTGTCCTGTTGGTAGTTACAGTGGGAAGGTTTTGAGTTGGAGTCTATGTTCCACAGGAAGTGTGTGTTTGGGATGGAGATTAGGTGACCCCTGTAAAAGGATGTGTTGTATTGTCTTTGTTTGTATGTAATCAGTTATGAATTACATTGAGTGTTGATGGAAGACCTTACGCTTAATTTAACACTAACCTGTTACATTTACCAACTCGTCCAACATTGACAACTATTCCTGTTTGGTTTTGTGTGCTTGTATGTGTAATTCTAGTTTTCTGCAAAATAAACTCTACTTCAACAATGTATATCCAAAACAATATTTGTTTCATAGGTCACTACTACAGACCTGATGAATAGTCGAAACTGTGGGTAATGTCACTATTGTAAACATTATCTTCAGCATGTCAAAAATACTTACCAATGTTTTAAAATCGAGTAGGTCTACTGCAAAAGTTTTCAAATGCCACTTCCAGGAATACATGACTTCTCTATAATTTTCTTTTCTGTATTTTGGTCTGTAAATCCCGTCTCTTAATGTGGTGTGTATACATGTATGTTGGTACATTGCAACCTATTTATTATGTTTGACAACTTTCAGTAAGTACTGGTACCTAATAAAGAAACTAGTAAGTATAGTTATAAAAAAATTAAATGTAGATCTGCAAAATATTGTCCCTCAAATTGAGAAACCAGGTATATGATAAGCTGGTGGAGAATTATATTAATTGTTACAATAAATTTTTTAAATTCATATTTGTAACTGACTTTCCCCAAATATAATTGAAGAAATTAGGTTCCTCTCCTCCCTTCCTAAGGGGGGCTGCGGCGGGCGTAGTGGTAGGACGCTTGCCTTCCACCAATGTGACCCATCTTTGTTTCCCTGTGAGGTTACTCACATATTTTCACATTTAGTAATTGTGCTGATTGCTACTGCTGGTTGGCATGTTTTCTCGAAGTTTTCCCGTTTTCCCCACCCTTGCATTTCAGCGCGTCTCCATATCTGCCAAATTCCACCCTCATTGGCTCTCAACACCTTGGTTGTTACAAACCATGTTCACCTCTCTCAACTCCTCCCTTCTTTAGATTACAGAGGCCGTTGTTTTGTAGCGGCTAAAGTATTCACTGTTTCACGAAGTACACTTAATTCTAAATACCGATGATTCATCATCAATATTAAAATAAGCTTATGTCCAATTAGTTACCCTCAAAATTAGAATTTCAAAATTCCTTAAGAAGGGTGAAATAGCGTTTAAAGAGAATCACATGGCATTTTTCAATTCTGCAGATGGTATAGTTACAGGAAAATATTGGCTTTATCTAATTTTTCGTTATTTAAACAAATTTTGGAAACGATAAAATGTGAAGATTTGTAATTTACTGTAGTGATTACTGCCTACCTTTAAATACATCACCATCTAAACACACAAGTAAACTTTGTGTAACTTAACATCTAGTCGACATCAGGTTCATTAGAGAATGGCAGAAAATAATGACGGGAATACAAGGAAGTAATTGGTCGTTGCCTTTATTAATGAGTCACCCCAGAAACTGCATGGAGTGAGTTCGAGAAACCATGGACATTGCAAATCAGGAAGGCTACATTCAATAGCTATTAAAAATGTGAGAACTGATTTGGTTGTATATTCCTGTGTTGCAAAACAGCTGATTTATTGTTTTGTCAATGCAACTCTACTGGTTTGGGGAGAAAAAATTTGTAAGAGGAGGTTTTTATAAGGTGTAGCCTTGTATTGATTTACGAGGTGACTTGTCTGTAATACCCGACAAACAGCAATTTAATGACGATGAAAGCTAAAGGTTATGTTTAGAACATGCTTGGATCAATTGTTCAAGTTTTTGTTTACCTTCACTTTACAAACTTTCACAGCCTTGGATACTAATAAATGAATTCCATAAATTCCTACACTGAAACAGCAAATAGGCATTTAGAAAAATACTTATCTGCAGTTTTATAAAAAGTGCCTGTAGCTCCGCAACTTACTGGCTAGACCTTAAATACACGACAGGCAAGTAATCGCAACCATTAAACACGGCAATTGTTAATTTACAAACTTACCCAGATAACAAATCACTGTAGCCTACACATCATAATTGTGCGATATCTTTCACATATGCATTCACAGTATATACAAATACACTAACCACTGTTACTTTCGGAAATGTGGACCTTTGGACTTGCATGGCCCGGTTAGTATTCATTTTCATCCATTAATATATATTTTAATAGCCGAATAAATAAAATAATAGATGGTTGTTTTAAGGTGTGTTTACATGCCAAATTCACATTTCACGAACGCAAGAATAACACAAATTTAGAAGAAATTCAGAACAACTAGTGAGTTCATGTAGCACTCGCAAGGCTATTCGATGTAAACAAAAGTTGTATCTCTCCAGTATGGCTACTTCAATTGTAACACACTCGCAGCCGACTTCAACAGCGTATTATATTCGATTTTAGTACGGTTAAAGTTTTATCATAACTTTTGAAAGCTCCTCTAGTCGTCAGAACATTATTTCGTGGCATATTTTCAAGGCAAATATATAGGGAATGGGAAGCAAATCAACCAAAATGCAGTATACAAGACTTCCATTTAAATATAAATAATTCCTGACTTTACATATTTTAATGAGAAATTTATAGTTCGTCACCTGAGACAAATACACACACGCTTTATATACACACACACACGCACACACACGCACACACATACATACATATATATATATATATATATATATATATATATATATATATATATATATATGTGTGTGTGTGTGTGTGTGTGTGTGTGTGTGTGTGTGTGTATGTATGTATGTGTGTGTGTAGAGTTTTGTGCAAGAGTGATCTAAGTGTAAATTTTTTGGGTTGGTAGTGATATTGCTCGTAGACGGTGCTGGTAGATAGACGACTTTAAAAGATAGTATTATTCCAAATGAATAACAGTGTTGCATGAGAGAATTTCAGAGTGTTTAAACGATTTCTACGTATGAATAAATTACACGCAACGAATCGCAAATTTCAAACGATCACAACTACGTGAATAACAAGTGCAATTACGTGACTCTCCAGGTGTCTTAAACATAAAGAGATGAATTAGTCTACCCCGACCTGTATGTTAGAAATATAACTTACACGAGAGAAGTATAGCGAACGAACACAACTACGTGACTATGACAATTATATGGGTCTCCAGTATGGAATTAATGACTTCTACCTACAACGAATAAAAAATGTCCCTATAAACTAAACCGCTAACGAACACAATAACTAGATATATGACACTACTTGACACCTCTTGCGCAAACCTTACACGTCCGTCTGCGTGTGAGACTGGTGAGAACTTTAGAAAAGTAATCCACGTGTTAAACGAAATTGATTGATTAACACGCGTAATGAAATCGCACCTCTCGGAGGCAGGTGAAGGAATGAAGGGATCTTACGTCGAGAGCTTGGCTATATATACATAGAGCGCGTTCTGAGGCTGACAAGCGACTAAGGTTATAGCTACTCGGAAATAGATGTGAATACGATTTACACAATAGTCATATGCATCCTGAATTATATCTAGAAAAAATGTATCCCTATCAAGCATTGCATGCAAGTTAATTAGCGAAATGCACATACAATGATTTAGCACTTTCAGTTAACACGGACAAATAAGGATTTTCAAACTTGCATTTTGAATTTTAAACAGACGCAATAGAAATACGTGTAATGAAATCGCACCAGGAGCTCCCCGAAAACACATCCATCCACCTCGGAGATCAGTCAATGAATGAGTGGCTGAAATAACATGCGCCTGCCTATCAAATGTTACGTGGAGCGCGGCTGAGTTTAAATTTACGACTTACAGAACCTATTTCCCTACCAAGCTACTATTAACGATTTGATTACACTATTCGTCCTACAAGTACATGAATGTATAAAAGCGAATTATTAAAAAATAATGGACGTACTACAATTTTTTTTCCCGTCATGTTTATGAAATTCACGGCAATTGGTAACAAAAACGTGATTTGAAAATCCTACGAAGTTTCTTTTACAGAACACAGAAACGGGGTTTACGCGATAAACGCACTATCACGCGATAAATTAAAGACATATAAAAAATATTTCACACTATAATTTACGAAGACTGTGAACGAGATATGAACCCCAGAGCATATAATATCGCTTAACGAGAATCGCAGCTATCACACAACGAAGGCTGGCGAAGTCGAGAGTTCCAGTGTCGCGTATATGCACCGTGAGGGTTAGCAAACAACTAAGATGGCGGAAATCCGCGAGCAGTGGTAACGTCGCTTCTCACTCCCCTACCACCCCTTCTCCAAAAGATGACTATGCGAAAAGACAGCTTTTTTCCAAGGTCAACCAACCCCCTCCCCTTACACCGGCCAAGAACGTGTTTTTTTCATAGGGATGCTCTGTCCCCCTTCAACAGAGTTCATTTTTGTCGTTTCCAAAGCTCCGGGCCACGCACTCTGATATTGATTCAACACTGCAAGAACCTGTTTAGCAGCATACATCCCCCTCCGCCTACACCACCCAAGAACTGCCCCTGACAACACCTCAACAGAATATTTAAACTAGAAGTGCGAATAAATAAATATGTACCATTCAAGGGCAGGTCTTATGTTGATCTCCCAGAAAAAATCAAAGCTAAGCAGGTGGTAATTAATGTTAAGAACAATGATCAAAAATGTTTTTGTGGTGTTCTATCTGTATTACATCAAGTACAAAGAACCCTCCAAAGAGTGAATAAATACATAGCTTACGAACATGAGTTTGATGATGCACATAAGGGTTTGGAATTTCCAATGAAATTGGATAGCATACTAACCTTTGAGAAAAGAAATGGAATTTCTAATAATGTATACGCATACGAAGAAAAAGATGGTGGTAAGAAATATATAATCTCCCCATTAAAAACAACAAAAAATAAGACGGATAAGCACATTAACCTACTCTATATCAAAGACGAAAAGAACGACCTCTACTGCTGGATAAAAAGTCTTTCGAGACTTAACGCATCACAAGTAACAAATAATGGTTACAAAATATTTATATGCGATAGATGTTTGCAACATTTCTACTCTGTAAATAAGCTAAAAGATCTCGAACAAGACTGTTGAGATCACGATGGTGTTAGAGTTGAACTACCATCTAAAGGAAAAAATGACACACTAAGATTTAAAAACTAAAATCATTCTTTGAGAGTTCCGTTTGTGATATATGCTGATTTTGAATGTGTGTTTACTAAAATTGAAACTTGTCAACCAAACCCCGACGAATGTTACACGAAACCATACCAAAAACACGAGCCTATTAGCTTCTGTTACTATGTAAAATACTAACATGAATACTATAAACCACCAGTAACTTATGAAGGATTTGATGCATCTAGTGTATTCGTTAAAATGCTAATGGAAGAAGCAAAGTCTATTGGTGATATATACACAAATAAAAAACCAATGCTTCCACTAACTCAGAAAGAACAAATTGTTTATGATACAGCTATCCATTGTCATATATGTGAAAAGTCTTTGAATGGTGATTCTGTGAGAGATCATGATCATCTTAAGGGAAATTTAGGGGAGCTGCACACAGAGATCGTAACTTATAGTATAGAAATCCATGTTTTGTCCCAGTGTTTATAAAAAATCTATCTGGTTATGACACACATTTATTCATAAGAGATCTTGGCATCGATGAAAATAAAATTGATCTAATTCCCAACAACGAAGAAAAATATATTTCTTTTACGAAACATGTATGTGAAAGTGTAAATCTTAGATTTATTGACTCATATAAATTTATGGCTAGTAGTATCGACAAACTCTCTAGCAACCTTTCCAGAAGCCAATTCCGAGAAACGTGTAAGCATTTTTCCAATGAACTTCTTGACTTTGTTATAAGAAAAGGTGTTTATCCATATGACTACATGGATAGTGCTGAAAAATTTTGTGATGCATTTTACAACAAACTCAATAAATGTGACATTACAGACGAAGATTACGAATTTGTGAGAAAGTTGTGGGAAAAATTCAACATAAAATCTCTAAGAGAGTACACAGAACTCTATAACAAATCTGAAGTATTGATATTGTCTGATATAATAGAAAATTTTAGAGACGTAAGTCTCAAAACATATAAGCTAGATCCAGCATGGTATTTCACAGCCCCAGGGTTAGCGTAGGATGCTATGCTCAAACATACTAAAATAGAACTAGAATTATTAACAGATTACGACATGATTTTGATGATAGAAAAGGTGTTCGTGGTGGAATTTCACAATGTTGTAAGCGATATGCTAAAGCAAATAATAAATATATGAATGCTTATGATAGTACAAAGGAAATCTTTTATCTTACATATCTGGACGCCAATAACTTATATGGATGGGCTATGAGCCAGTATTTACCCTATGGTGCGTTTAAGAGGAGAAATACAAATATAGATGTAACAAAAATACGAGATGATTCTAGAAAAGGTTATATATTGGAAGTTGGTTTGGAATACCCACATGAACTACACGATCTCCACAAAGATCTGTCATTGGCATCAAAGAATAAAATACCAGAAGGTTCAAAAAATCCCCATCTCTTGACTACTCTGTATGATAAAGAAAAATATGTATTACACTATGTAAATCTTAAGCAATATCTATCTCTCGGAATGAAGTTGAAAAAGATCCATAGAGTTCTGGAGTTTGATCACTCAGATTGGCTCAAGTCCTATATTGATCTAAACACAAATATTCGAACAAAGTCTACAAATGACTTTGAAAAGGATTTCTACACAAATTAATGAACAATTCTGTTTTTTGGAAAAACAATGGAAAATATTAGAAACAGAGTGGATATACAGTTGTGCACAAGTTCTAAGCAAATGGATAAACTAGTGGGTAAACGAAACTTTAAAGATAGGACTATATTTACTAACTCTTTGGTTGCAGTTCATATGATTAAAACAAAACTGTGCTTTTACAAACCCATTTATGTTGGAATGAGCATACTTGATCTATCGAAAGTCATAATGTACGATTTTCACTATAATATAATGAAATCAAAGTATGGGAAAATATTGAACTGTGCTACCAAGATACTGATTCATACATCTATTATATAAAAACATCAGACTTCTACAGTGACATGAAAGAAATGGTTGATCATCTATATGGTATACCATTAGTTAGCAAAAAGATTATTGGCAAAATGAAAGATGAATGTAATGGAAAATAATGGAAGAATTTATTGGATTGAAATCGAAAACGTATGCAATAAATGTGGAAGGTGGTGTAAAGAAAAGAGCAAAGGGTGTGAAAAACACTGTAGCCAGAAATGAGATTAGTTTTGGTGACTACAAAAAGTTTTTGTTTAATAAAAAAAAGTGTTGTACAAAAGTATAAATCTTATTAAAAGTAAGAAACATGAACTCTATACTATTGAGTTGAGAAAAAAAGCATTAAGTCCCGAAGATGATAAAAGATTTATTCTTAAAGATGGCATTAATACACTACCATGGGGGCACTACAAAATTGAAAATGAGTGATACTGAGAAAAATGATATAACAGTAAATGTTTTTCACGGATAACCATCCATTAAAAACTAATAACCATACATGTTTACGCATTATTGGACTTCGGTGATTCTTTCACTTTTAACATCATAAATTAGGTTTCTTTGGCTTACTAGTACCACATTACAAATAGTTGTAGCCAATATTGGCTTATTAAAATCAACTGTAAGTTTCAGATTAGTTCGATCTTTTACAAAAGCTGTTTTTCTGTAAGAACAATCAATAACATACATTGGTCTTCTCCTAAGAAATTACCCAGAGTTCAAGCGCAGTTCATTATTACGATAGGGGGTATCTAGTTTAGTCTTTGGATTTCTAAAATCAGTGTAAGCAATATACATATTATCGAAAATTTTATCACCAATGTTTAAATTCCAATTCTCTTGGGAAACACTTAATTCTGTCCATTCTTAATAGAAATATTTTTGACAAAACAAGAGTCAAACATTGAACTGTGTGTGAATTGCCCAGGATCTTATTTTCTGTTTTGCTGAAAACCAACAATGACAAAGTCTGGCATATCGAATTGGATTGAATTGAACTGATCTTTTATATCAAACTGAAATGTGTTTGCATTAGTAGGTACTGGTTTTTCAAGACATTGCCAATAACTAAAACCAATTGGAATTTTGGGGTGTTTGTATAATTTTGCTTTAATTTCGTCCCCATAAATAGTATCGTATTCAACAATTGGCCGCAGAATTTCCAATTTCTCAATAACAATTTTACCAGCAACTGGTCTATTAACTTCATCATCAGATCCATCTGCTTTCTTTGGGGGTCTTCTGTAAAAAGAAGCATCATCATTAGTATTTCGAATGAATGTGATCTTGTACCCACCTTTCCAGAATATTTCATTATAATCTCTCTTAAACCCAAACAAATATCCTAATGGATAGGTAACATTGTTATACTTATCTTTCCTAACATATTTACCTAGTTCTATCTCCGACATTTGGAAGTATGCTGATTCTGATTCCGAACCTAGCAATGTATGTATCATTGTTGAAGTGATGCCAGGGTTGTCAATTCTTTTGATTATACAACCATGTTTAAAGATCTCTATTCTTGAGAACTGGAATGGGAAGAAATTCTCACAAAGATCAATAGTTGGTTTTTCCATAATCTGTATTTGTATCTCTTTTGGTTAGCTTATACTGTTGGTATACATAATCTTCATTCGGATGTGAAAATGCAATGCCAATAGAAATATCAAACTCAATGCACTTGTTGTATTCATTCAAATTATTTTTTGTTTGGTTGTTTGGCGGATACGACTGACGCTCATAACTTTCAATTTTTTGTTGATCCATTTATTATATAGAAAAAAATTTCTTAAACAACTACACTTTTCTTATCAACCCAAGAATTATGACTACTATCAAAACCTAACCATTTAATTAGCAGATTATTTCATTTTCTTCGCAAAACTTTTCCCACTAAGTTGTCTTTATCGTATATGATCTTAAGCAGCTCAGGCTCATAAAAAATAACTTTGATAAGTTCATTTTTTAAATCTTTTATTCTGTATGTCGTGGGGTTTGTGTGAAATACTTCACACACCCAAAATACTTCAGTGAACCAATTTGGTGTATATCCTTTTTCAAACAAATTTTTACTTTTACTTATACAGACTTTATCTCTTTTGGAAACTTTGGTTTAACCATTTATCTATCTACTCCATACATGTTGATTAGAATAGAACTTTCATTCTTTGCACATACATTGGTGGGTTTCATTCCGATTGTACTGTGAACAGTGTTATTGTATTCACTTATTAATTTAGGTAATATAGCCACCCATTTATAGCTTACCTGCACAGTAAATACCTTCCACACTTTCTCCTTCAATGTTCTATTAAATCTTTCTACAATGTTAGCTTTCTTTTCACTATATGTTGAATAGTGTGTTATTTTGTTATTGGTCATTAATGTCTTAAATTATTTATTGTAAAATTCTTTCCCTTCGTCTGTTTGTAAATGCATGGGTTTGCGATCATTCGAAATAGTTTTAAATGCTAACATAACATTTTCGCCAGTTTTATCTTTGATTGGTATTGCCCATGCATATTTGGAAAAAACATATATCATGGTTAACATATATTTAAACCCTTTGTTAATTCTGTGTATACCTTTACAGATCCAGAATTCATTTCGACTAAATCAGCTTGCCAAAGATCATCGATACCAAAAGAAAGAACAGTTATTCTGGGGAAGATTTTTCACATTGGTTTATGAATTTCATTTACAATATCGTTTTTAACCCCCCCCCCCCCCCTGCCAAGGTGAATATCTAGTTATTGGTCATACAATATCTACAAACACAGTTAATTCTTACTTTCTTATTATTTTTAAGTTCATTTGAAATTTTATCACTTTGTGTATTTTTCATACATTTGAGACAGTATACATTTAAGCTATCATTGTTCATTTTATTTATATAATACATGAGACAACAAAAAATTATAAACAAAAAAGAGAAGAATATAGAGAGAAGAATACAGCTAATTGAAAAGTTTAAAACTTTTAGAAAATTTCGCCAAGATGAATATGATAAAATTAAAAACTCGATCAACCATTGATAGATGTGATAGAAGATTTGGGACAAAAAATTGGACACGTAACAAATGATAATAAGAACTTAATAAATGGACTTGTTCCATTTGCTGTTAAGAATTTAGACTACCCACGGACACCAACAGAAACATCTTTTGAAAGAAAACTGTTTGGTAAAACATACACCGATGAACACATTGACGATGACGATGAACGCTATGACGAAGTATTGGGGAGTTTGAAAACTGATATCTCACAGTTAACTAACTACAAAACAACAATTATTTTAAGAAAGTGGCCGATTTTTTAATTGACTGCAACGACGATGTTTTTGGACTAAAGGCAGATAAAGGTAGATTGTATATTGGTGATAGCAAAGTAACATTCAACAATGACAAATTTACTGTAAAAGGCCGAACAATCACTGGAACTGATGTTTTGATGAAATTATTAACAAGTAATAAAGTAACAGAATGTGACTACCCTGCAACCGACTATGAACACTATAGTTGTATCCTAGCACACACAAACGCAGTTTATCAAAACAATGATCCAAACTTGGGAATGCCAAAATCGAGTAAAGGGAATAAATGGAAAATTATTGTTAAACCTATTTACAATTCGATCAAAAATAAACGTCCCTCACCTGAAAAGGGGAAATGTATAAAGAATTATACAGATTATCCCAAAGAATACATATGGATAGATGATGTTAGGATGCTTATTGATCGACTTCTCGTTATTTATGGCAAAGAGAATGCTGGACATGATAACTATTACATAGAAAAAGTTGGAATAATGAATATGCTCAACAGCAAGTTTATGACTTTGTTGTGAATAATCCAAAAGGTATTCCACATCTGATATGAATGTCAGACACAGTACCACATATTTTTTGGGAGTCGGAGCATCACGGAAAAGGGGTTACTCAATTACATAATAAATGCACTACCTTTTGAGTTGCATACACACGGTTATCAGTACTTAGGTCCGGGTACCAGACTAAAAGAGAGAATTGAGTGTGGTGATTAACCTTTAAATATGGCTGTGATGGAACATGATATAACTTATCATCATCATAAAGATCTAGCTGAAAGGCATGTAGCTGACAAAGAACTAGAAAAGAAAGCGTTCAAAAGATTGTTAAGTGCAGATGCTGACCTCAATGAGAGATCGTGGGCTAGTGTTACTGGATCTGTGATACATATTAAACATAAGCTTGGTTGGGGAATAAAAATGAAATGATAAAATATTTGTTATAATAAATGAAAGTAAAAAACATTGTATTTAAAGTTCCTAACGTGGAGTTCAAGGGTTTGAATATTGATTCTTTCCTAACAAAAGACAAACTGGAACGTACAAACAAGAAATTAAAGGGAGACAAAGGGATGACTGTCACAATTTCAGTTCCACAACTTAACAAAATTTCCAAGAAATGAAAACTGGAAATGGTCTGACAGTTCACAAGGATGGATTTTTACCCTTAATTTTCTCAGCATTGGGAGCTCTAGGAGCATTAGCTGGTGGTGCATCATCTATCGCTACATCAGTAATTAATGCTAAGAAGAAAAACCAAGAATTGGAAGAACAATACAGACATAATTTATCTATGGAGGAATACGGCAAGGGATTGGAGAAAGGTGGGGTAAGAATGTTAAAAAAAAGTAACTCCACCCAGTAACTTTGATATTGCTCAAATGGTTAAATAATTAAACATTAAAAATTTTCGAGGTGTATTTATGATTGTTGAGCTACTTAACACGCCATTCGATAGTGAATGTGGGATTGTTAATCTATTTGTTTGAACAAACTCTGGTACATACTGGGTATGCTATTGAAAAAAAGCAAACAACAAACACTATTTTGATTCATTTGGTGGAAATCCACCCCAACAATTAATAGCATATCTCGGAAGTAATATTTCTTATAAGGATGTCAGAATTCAACATTTCAATCAAGTAACTTGGTCATTTGTGTGTAATTGTGCTAAATCACTTTTCACATAATTTTAAATTTCCAAAAATTATTTCACTATTAATAAACAATGGATATATGTGGAAATGCATTAATGAGCTCTTGGATTGAAGATCAAATTAAAGAACACATGGACAATGATACAACTACTGAGAAGATCAATCCTAGTGATTTTGTTTCCTACCCACAGTTCAGCGACTTTATAGCCACACTGACAAGAAATAAAAGATCATTGGATAAAGCCTATCTTACTAACTTGGAAGTAGATAATAATATATATTTTGAACAAAAAAGACTAAGACATGTGGGAGATCCCATTGCACCGATGGATGCAATCAATTTGGAGTACTATCAGAAAAACAGAATTAACATTATTCGTTTAGTTGGAAAATACAGTTCAAAAGAAAATGTATTTTACTTTGATAATCAAATAGAATATTTTTTTTATGAGAGATGGAACTATAGTTGAAATAATAATAAAACCAGAAAAACATTAAAGTGTTATCAACTTATACCATCAATGGAAACAAATGACACGTATAAAACTTTTGAAGTATACCCTGATGATGTGATATATTTTAAAATACCAAAAGCCACAATGTACCCGAAGGTACAATTGTGTTTATTGAAATATTTATGGTAAATGAATACATTTAAAAAGATCAGATTATGTTAGTTTTTAATGGAAACACTTCCATTAAAAACAAAACTTACTTATAATCCAAGAATTTAGAAAGTCTTTAATTTTATTATGGTACTTACCATTAGTTAACTTACAAGTCATATCTATTGTAACAAACCCATATTCATTATTCCAACATTTTGAACAAGTCTTCCTAAATTTCTCAAGCAACATATCACTACCAACAAAAACACTATGAATATGTTTAAGATTTGTATAGTCTTGTCTAAATATACAAAGAAAATTAGCATTGTCTCTTATAAGCCGCTTAGGTACTTTTGAGTATGCCTGGGCTAAATAGAAACAATCAATATATTTGTGTCTACCACAAGTAGAGTAATCCCTAACCATATTTTGATTTTCAAGTATGATATCATCGAAAACAACTACAGAATCTTTATGACATTCATTTACATCAACCATTTCTTCATTTGATGGAAAGAAGTGTGCTATCGGTTCATTAAATAATTTTGATGCTACATCTATATCTTTCTTTAAATTGATATATTTTGGTTGGTCCAGACTTTTTGAACACACATAGAGAGTACCGAAGTCCAACCATCCCTGAGCATATATAAAATTATCTATCACAAGTGTAGTTTTTCCACAGTTACTAGGACCCACTATCGAACATCTAATATTATTAGGTATTAACTCTCCATGACGTTTTGTCAATACAGTCTTGTCTGGTATTCTTATTTTAACATCCCAGTCTACACGTTTCGTGTTTTTCTTGCTCATTTATTAATAGATTTTTTTAATGATATAATAAATGAGTAAAGTATTCAAACTAACAGATAACAAATCAGTGTTGAAGAAAAGACTGCATTACCTTTTAGATATAGAGGGGCACTCATTGACTTTAGTTCAGTTCCATACTTATTATCTAATAAATAACATTATCTCTGGGAAAATTAAAATATATTTTGTAGGTCAGAATGATATAGAATCAGCAGTTGAAATTCCAGTTGGCCAATATAGCTTAAAAGATCTTGAAAAAACTATAAGAATTATTTTTTCATTTAGTGTAATTTCAATGGATGGGAAAGAAAATTATATATCTTTCGAGCTGGATAAAATAACAAATAGAGTAAAAGTAAAATGTATGCTTAAATTACAGCTTGGAAAATGGGGTTCAATACGAAAACTTTTGGGTATCGTAGAAAATATAACTCTGAAAGCAAAATGCGGACCATTATGGCGATACAATTCCAGAATTGGTTCCATTTGAAACAATAAATATACACTGTAATATACTAAATGGCATGATATTAAAACATGATGAATATAATCATAGAGAAACTAATATAATTACTACTTTTAAACCAAGAACAACATTTGGATTTGACGACATGATCTATTACGAACCAGCTAATCCATTATTTTTTCCAGTGCAAACAAATCTAGCTAATGAAATAATAGTTAAAATTAAGGATGAAAAAGGTAAGTTAATTAACTTTGATTTGTCCGAAAGAACAGTGGTATTACAGATGAGACCATAGATTTTTTTGGGTTGGAAGTCATAGATATTTTTTGGGTTGGATGTAGTCATATTCTATATATAATAACGTTAATAGTTTTTAAACTATTAAACTTTCATGTGATAAAGATGAATAATATTTCTATAGAAAGTGCAACGAAAGATTTAGAAAAAGAATTCAATGTTTCGGCTATTCTAATATGTCGAATTTTGAGATGTGTACCTAAATTTGTAATTAGACTATGTTGTAGCACATTGCTGAAGTCAGAGTGATAATTGTGTTTTAATGATTGGATAACCATTCAAACTTTATAGAGATATGAATGCAAATTAAAATCAACTGATGTCTAATTATATGACGACGATTATTTACTCTTTAAAAAACCGAATAGAATGCATTTGGTTAACACCACAATCCACCATTCCATCATATACAAAACTTATACCTCCACAATTTACATCATCTAAAACTTTTTCACTGAAAATCTGAACATATCTGTCTGGTAATGTTACTTTGAAATTTCCAGAAGTAATTACCACTTTGTATCCATACCACGTATAATTTATTTTAGCATGGTATATGGGATAGGACTGTTCAATTGTAAGTTTGGAAAGTTTCTTAAAATGTTTGGTTCTGTTTAATACATTTAGCAACTGATCCATCTATATTATATAAAATATTTTATTTTTTACGTTTTCGAATTTTTTTAAGCCACCTTTTTGCAGTTGTGCTCACCCTCAACTTTTTTTCTAAAGACTACGATTTAACCAAATGCAACTTCTTGAGTCACTTTTTTGTGGTTGTGCTCAAACGCAACTATTTAATCCACTTTTTTTGCAACTGCTCCCAAAAGCAACTTTTTGGGCCACTTTTTTGCGCTTGTGCTCAAATCGGCATTTCTATATTACTAATATCTCACTATATAAAGAGAGCGAGAATCGTTCACCAGATCTTCAGTTATGATGGAGAGCTTCAACTCATCATGTCAGTATGCTAGTGTTACGCCAGGATTCAGGCGAGTGTGGTTTAGAATTGAAGATGAAGATAGTCCATTACAGATACAGATGTGCAATGGAGATGAACATTGGCGTTTCTCGTTAATCAGTCCAACATAAACTTTAAAGGTATTCGAGGTATATTATGATAGAAATTAATGTCTTTCATATAATTTATGCCCTGACAGCAAATTACCTTGTAACAAAGGTAAACTAGAATTTTAAGCACAAATTTCTTACATCACCAAACGCAAGTCCTACAAGAAAATCAAATACATTATGCAGAAGGACTGTAGTTGCTGTTCTCTTACTACAGTTTGGACAGAACAATGCAACAACAAGCAACATTGTACGTATATCGGTGATCAAGAATTTACTTCTCCCTGTGGTATGTGGCAATGCAACATTTTTCAAAGCAAGAACATCTAATCTGGCAGACTATATAAAGGAGAGTGTTCAGTATTAAATCGTCAGTCATGGCTAGAATCTTCGACCCTGCAAATCGGATACAGAAGAGTTTTCTTTCAAACGTATGACAGTATTCTACAAGTTCATGTCTGCAACGATATAGAACATTGGTGCTACACTTTCGACAACAGTCTCGGCATTCGCTTTGGCGAAGCAATAGCATGCAACGATTGTGCTGTGAGATATCTTTGCCCCGACAGCAACTTGCCAACAATATTAGAAGATTTTATGGTTGCCAATCTTAGCGAGGAAATAGAAGAGGAACGAGGAAATGGAGTAATCACCTACCAGCTCTCAAAACCTCACCAGGGAATCACCATTTGTTGGAAGGAGACCTGCATGGGGACATCCACAACATTATTTTTCAACAAGGAGGATCAGTTTTCTTGTCCATGTGTAATTTATATGCACGTGAAGTAGCTAATTCAGAATAATGTTCCCAATGAAATACAATTATACATTTTTTTACTAATTGTTTGTATTGTGTAACATATAGTTTATTATATTCACAATTTGTTGTTAAGGAAATAGGTGAGTCAGACATTCATTTCAAATGTACGTATTTCTCTCAAGCTTCGACACCACAAAGTAAACCAACTAGTTATGATGGCACTTTAACTAACTGCAATGGTCCTGAATGCCTTGTAAACCAGTACAGACCACATGGATAGAACGTAAGTATAAGCTTAAAGGCGAACGCATTGTAACATCATATTGTGAGGAAGAATAATGTTTGAAACATCTTGTGTATAATACAGATACTGTTTTACCCTATCAGTATTTCGAATAATGTGATAATAATCTTCAACCTTCATATCATTATAGCAAAATCAAGTTTGGTTACATGTCTCATACTCGGTGTGATTCATCAAAATTTTATGTACATCTAGCAATAAAATTATAAAAAATAAGATGTAGCCCTAAAACACATTTCAACTTGCAAATTTGGAGAATCAATTTATCAATATACATACATTGTTCCTTGCTAATAATTCTCAGTCGAGTGTTTGGATGTCATACTAGCAACATGACGTATTTTCATCCTGCAAATCATTATGTCAGTGTCAAACAAGGAAAGTCGAATATAACTTACACCATATGGTGCAACTGACTTTTGCGAGAATTTATGGAGACTTACGGCAATATTTTCCATTTAAAGTAATTTATTTTCCTCTAGGAGACGAAAATAGTCACGTACTCATACAACAAGAAATGTCCAGTGTTTTATATGACTCCAAACACACCTCTCCTATCTAGTCTTGAAGATGTGTACTCTCATTATATTGAATCATATCCCGATTTCGTTGAAAGCATTGTTTGACATGCCCCTACTTGTAAAGATGTTTGTGTGAAAACAGTTACGTTAAAACCAGGGTGTAAGAAATGCTCCCTCCTTAAAAGCACAGGCCAAGAAGAGGATCAGGATCCAATAGTAAGAAAATGCATGAAAACTTTGTTCATAGAAGTTCCTAATAATTTATAAAAAAATATTTGCTTTAAGGAAAATATATTGCATGTATTTTGATAGTGTTCAATGTTTTTGTGTTACCCAGTAGTTGTTTTGGAGCAAGGTGTATTTGTTGTACATACATTTTTGGATAAATATGTATGTTTTGAAATTATTGTCTGACAGCCTATATGTTTTAGCATTGTACATAAAATTTTAAATCACTCTGTAATTGATTATTTGATGTTATGTTTTTGTACATCCTGTGGTTAATTGTGTATGTTTTGAATATACTATGCTGCTTCAGTGTTAAAATTATTTTTTAGAAAATGGTATAATTTGCGTTGTCGAAATAATAAAAATATGCTTGCATATATTTTGTTAGTAAATTTATGTTTTAAAAAGAATTTTTACATTTATTTAATGTATTCCTTCTTTAAAATGAACTGAAAAGAGAAATTTGAGAGAGAGAGAGAGAGAGAGAGAGAGAGAGAGAGAGAGAGAAGTATGTTGAATTAACACAAAATAGTGTTGTAAAGAAAAATCAGATAACAAACAAACTATTTGAATCTGACAAAGATGTCTGCTGGAAAAACTTAATACATAAAAGAGGTTGTTAAATGTCGCATGCCTCAGTTTATAGAAGGAGGCTCTGGGTTGAAATCTTGGATAAGGTATGGTTAATTGTAATATATATAGTTTGTGAGTTCGATTCCCAGGTAAGTCATGGTTGATATAAGCTGGGTTCGAGTCCCGATTATATAATGTATGAATGTAATCCAGTGTCTAACTTTCAGTGACAGGTAGGTATGATTACAATAAATAGATTCTCTGTTCCAGTCCCATGTTAGGTATGATTGTAACCTTGTAAAAGTAATAACAAACAAAACACATATTTAAAAATATAAGAATACATACAATAGCTTGATAATAATTTGTTTGTGTTAGGGTGTAAAAACATAGTATTAAATTCATTTCACCTCGTAATGTGAAAAGTTCATCTTGGAATGACAATTGTTTGTGTACGATATCATTAAATAACAATATAATTCAGATTAATTTGCTTAAAACCGGTCAAATACACGTTGAATTCATATATTTACACTGAAAATTTTTTATAAAATCCTTTTTAATGTGTTAAATTTGATTTTAAAATGTGTTAAAACTGGTTCTGTTATGTAATATGTATATTTGATACATTTTGTTTGCAAATTACAAAATATCAATTTTTTTGGAGAAGAGAGGGATGAGGGAATAAATAGGGCTGGGCCGCCCAACCACCAACTCACCATTTGCAGATCAATCTTTATGGAGGTAACATCTCACACCCCCTCATGCTCGGACAGTCTGTGAACCAGTCCACACTTTTCAAAGACACCGGTCGTTTGTTCCACCAGCTGCTAGCAGGACCTCACGCAATGGGGTTGTGCCATGAATGAACTACAGCCTCGCTTCCAGTTCTACTGCCTGCTTGGGAATTCGGCCAACTGCACATCTGCTGGAGTAGACATACCGGACTTTCGCCTGCCTGGGCAGGGTAGTGCTCATCCAGCTTGCCCTTGAATTCAGGTTTCGTTCGAAGCTTCGCTATCAGAGTTAAAGTAAGTGGTTAATTTCGGGCATTTAAATTATTTTCCTGTATTTTGTCAAAACTTTTGTAAAATTGATTTTTTTTTTTTTTTGTTTTCACTGTGTTTCGTATTTTAGTAACTTTCATATTAAATTTTAATGTATCCCTTCAAATTGTTTAACATTTATATGATTTCATTAAATTGTTATAACTTTTAACAAAATGAATTAAATTCTTATAACTTTTTAACAAATTGAATGATGGGTCTTTGAAATCATAAAACAAATCTTTATAATCGTAAAAATTTTTAACAAATTGAATGATGGGTCTTTGAAATCGTAAAACAAGTCTTTGGAATCGTTACATAAAATTTATTCTGAGTGTGATATATATTTTTTTTAGTTTGGATTTTGTTAAAATGTAAGTTGTTTGTGTTTAGTCTTAGTTTATGTTTATTCATGTGTGTGGATGACTGCATGTGTATGACTGAGTGTGCGAATGCAGGGGGAAATATTGTGTTTTCATTAATTTTTAGATGGCTTGTTGACATGTATTTAAAGAGGCCATTTAACAGAGTTTAGAAGGAGGTGCTCCGTAACCACCATAGTATTGCACTATGGAAATAAGGTGAGACAATATCTCAGACCGAGGCCCTCTCTACAATGTTAAATAGTCGTAAATATATTTCAATAACATCTAGAATAAAAAGACAACGTACTCTGAGGAAAATTGGAGTATGACTGAGTGTGTGAGTGCAGGGGAAAATTGTGTTTTCAATCAATATTTATTTAGTTTTTATGTAGTTTTAATAAATCTTTAAGAGAGCGATGTGTGTGTACGAGGTATGAACTTTGGAACAGCTGAAACAAGGGAGAACTACATCGCTAACACCAAGCATGAGGGGGAGATGCATATCTCAGCTCCCAAGCTTGTTCAGTATGAGTTGACTGGGGAAGGATGATTGAAAGATGGATAAATGAGCCTTGAGTATTTCTAACAAATGAAATGTTTTTGATATGCATGTCACAGATGGATTGGGTATTTAATTTTTTTTCGATTGTACGTATTTTTAAAGAAATGTTTAAGAAAGGGATATTGTGTGTATGAGGTATTTTTTATATTTTTTATTTAGTTTTAAGAGTGCTTGTTTAGTTGGTATTACTATTATTATCCAGTGTGTGGCTCCATCGATATTTTAAAACGAAAATCGTTATTTGACAGTGTAAAGTATTTTTATAGTGTAAATGATTTTTATTGTGTACACTAGAATGTATTTTTCGATGGTGTAATATTGATAAATTTTTTATGGTGTCGAGTAACTCACAGTATTTATTAAAAAACACTATTTTAAAATTGTAAATTTTTAATACTGGGCTTAAAATTTAATGTTGTGTTGTAAACGCAGTCCGCTTGCTTTTATGCTGCTCATCTCCATACTATTCATCCTCATTGGCTCTTGAGACCTAAATTCCGCTCACTCCCCATGTACTCAATTCTAAGCTATATGCTAACTGGCTTTGTACATGAGGTTTTAGAATGCCTCGTCCCCGTATCTTTTGTAAAAACACGTTGCTATAGTCGACTGATTTTCCTAAAAAATTGAAGTTCTCTCAAAATATTTGTTCTTTATAATAAATAATGTTAGTATTAATTACAACTGTGGTGTGATGAGGGAATAAAATATTGTTATTTTTCCATGTCTTTCAGAATGATGAGACACCTTCAGTGTAATTTATTGTGGTGTTATAGCTAACTAAAGGAACTAAAGAAACTTTTAGTTAGGTAAAATGGGTGAGCATAAGTGATCCAGTATTGACATCTTACTTATGTAAAAGATTCAGATTCTGAATCGCAAACACAGTCTACAGCAAGTTATCGAGACAGTGCCCCTTCGCCTAAATGGGCACAAGTTAATTTATTTGAAGTCGATCTCTGCTTAAGCGATTCGAGCACGGATTCACTTAAGGAGAGGTTGTTAAAAACCAAAAGGTCAAAACATGTCCACTTCCCCCAAACAAGAGAAAGTTTATCTTTTAAATGATGCATTATTTCTATCAGACTCAGAAGATTCTTGTGATTCGCAGAGTGCTGAAACCATTTCACAACTGACTGTCGAGTCGATTAGAAATATTTCACCAAGGGAGCCAGAAAATAATTCGTTTTCCAACTCCACAGCCTCAGTGGAAGCTTTGCCAGACCTGACATACGAGCTCATGGCTACGGCATTTGCAGGAAGACTAAATGATGCGTGGATACTTAACAATAGGCTTGACAGTGATGCTGACTTTTCTCATTTTTTCTAGAGATGTAAGGTCCTTTTATTAAACTTAATAATGGCATCACCCCAGCCTATTAGAGTTTCAGTTACCATAATGAGTAAGTACTTGAAATCCCTCATGGCGGAGGAAGGCACTACAGAAACCTTTTATTTTTAAACCAAAGCACTCCCTGTCCTACATTCATCCGATGTGGGTTTTATCTATGGTGATGATATAGTTCCTTATCTCACAAGCAGGCTTGAGGAGTTTAGTGTCCATGATTGTGTTGTGTTTTGTTTGAATATTTTTCGGGCTGTTAGATAATGTTTGATTATTCCGGATTATGGTAGTTAAGATGCATTATGACAAATGTAGCTTTATTAGAGTATACTTAGAGGATAACTGGGATGGTTTGTGCCAACACGGATCTAAGCATCTAATGTAGGAATGAAGGAGCAAGGCCTACTTATGCACAAAATTATTACATGTCCAACTTTAGTACAAAAGTAATCCTAGTACATAATTACAAAATATTCCAAGTACAACTCGAATGAAGAAAATACTAAAAGTCTTTCTAGAGGTATAAATTTCCCAGTGTCCTACACAAGAGGTTGAGTCCTACATATATGGTGGGGGCAACAGTGATGTCATTGGCATCATGTTGAGATTTGGCCAGTTGAAATTAGAAGGCTCTAATACTCGCTGTGTTAAGTTCGAGTGGTACAAAATATTTCAAAAGTCCATGAGTAAAAATATTATATAGCCATACATGAGATGGGAATATGTAAGTACAGCACAAGTGAAAAAATATTTTCTGCCATCTGCAAGGTGAAAGACATATGCACGAGTAAAAAATAATTCTAAGTTCAAATTATACAAACATGTTGAAGTCCTACAAAGGTTAACAAAATATCCTAATGGCAACCTGCAGCAAAAGACACAAGTTTGTATGGGGAATAATTCAAAAAATCAATTACAATTCAAATCAAATATGAAGGACATTGAATGATAGACGAAGTTGTAAAATGAAGGTGAGTAAAGAAAACTGACACCAAGATGGTGGACATGGAATCATAGAACATCAAATATACATGACCAAAAAATAATAATTTAAGGATATGTATATGGAATAAAAGAGCATAAATACTATAAAATACAAGATTGCAAACACGAAGGAATGTCAGAGTTTTCATGAAATGCAAGAATTTGGACAAAAACAAGATGGCAGCCAAAATGAAGATAGCAGGAAGAAACATGATGGTGATGGTCGAAACCCTGGAATCCCCTGCTTTATGCCTACACACTCTGGCATACCAAGTCATTCTATTATCAAAATGGTGGGAACATAGTCATAATCCATGGTGGTTACCGAAAACAGAATAATCATGGTGATGTGACGATTGTGACGTTATCGAGGATGGTGAGCAGAAACAAAGCAGCAGATGGAAAGTAGGTGGAAGCCAAAAGTAAAATTGTGCACAGAAACAATATGGGGGCTGAAAACAAGATATCGGAAGTTAGAGGTTACTGTCAAGATCGAATGCCATTATCTAAGGTAACAGCATTGACACAACCTAGGATGTCTTGGACACCAGCTTCGGGACGATCTCCTGGCTCCTGCTCTTGTACCTCCATTTTACCTCAACTCCAAGTGTTAATTTTTGTGGAATAAATTCGGCAAAAGTAATAATTCGTTATTTAACACTGTTTCAGTTACTATTTTATATAAAATTTCATTTTTTCATTTTTCTTGAGAGAGCTTGGTATCTAGATGAACACATTTACTAAGCTACAGAGTTAACACACTTACTCCAACTCCATAAGAAAAAACTTTGCATTTATTAGGTATGTAAATGAATAATGTATAACGTAGTATGTAAGTCTCTAAAACAGCATTAGTAGTATGATCATGTTCGTTCTGGCAAAATATATTTTAAATGGTTGCTGTGTGGCTGGTGGTCTTCGGCTCCACTCGTACGAGCTCGGAAGTCTGGTTCGACTCAGGGAGTGTTCAGAAGCCATGGACTAGGGTTTGTCGAACATACCCGAGCATCCTCAGCAGTTACGCCCACCGATCCTTCAAGCATATATGTCTCTTTCTGGTAGCCATATTGGTTTTATAGGCATAGGGTGTGTCAAATCGATAATATACATATATTAACCGATTTTATAGTTTATTTTTTCAGAAAAAAATTTTTTTTAATGTATCGAAATTGCACATAGAGTATTGCAGACACATGCAAAGAACTTACATTTAGTTACTACATTTCTGGTCTCCTCTCTTGAAGTATAAGTACTACACAATATCAGAATCTGCTCATTATTTGTTGACTAGGCAGTTTTGTAGATACAAATATGATACTCATATTTGTTTAAATGTTTGCACATATGACCAAACACAGGCCCTTCATATGAGTAGCAACCACCTATGGTATGAATCAGTGCATCTACCAACACATTTATAAGCATGCCTGGTTATAATTTAAATACCAATACTGCTAAGCCCTTAAGTCTAGGAATGTTCGAGGACAGCTCAGGTGGTATGCTCATCCTTACCATCAATGTCAATCTTTTGCAACCTTTCCATCAATTCTTGCAATTTTCCCATCAATCTCTCACAATCTTCCCATCAATCACTCTATCAATCCCTCGATATATCCTTCAATCAATCCATCGGTTTGTCCCCACCCACATGTATGGAAATTACATTTGGTCGCCAACTGTCTCAAAATTTGTATATGACATACTTAATTTTTTATATGCAATCTCTTCATTTTTGGTACTTTTGAGTCTTCATTGATATTATATATTCCGAAGAATAGATCAGAACTACCCCCTAAACATTTTAGTTTTGTCAAATCTGTCAAAAATTATGTGCAGTTCCCATATTGGCAGAGGTGCTGATTCGGCTAACATTGGCGAATTCGGCAGAAGCTGATTCGAAGCAGCTAGTTATGATTACTACGAACCAATCTCCAAAACTCAGTGATGTATGTTTGTGGTTGCAGGCGGAAGATGGGAAGACTGAGTTGTCACTGTTCCACTTTACCCACACAAATCCTGAGTGGAATCCCCCGGAAGAGTCCCAGCAGAACTTTGTTACGTCTGTTCGAAACCATGCGAGGAGAGATGCAGATGATCTCACCCAGGTGTTGGAACCTGTCAACAATGCCTTGTTTTCTTCATTGCAGTCTGTGTCTTCTCTAGGAGAAGAGGTTTGTTCTTAGACTCCAAATACTAGGTAAAGTGAGCACATTTGAAAGTCCTCTAATTTGGAATAATAATCAATGAGTATACTTCATTTTACCCTTAGACATTGGCTTGTTTCTACGTCGACAATTTGAACAGTCCAAGATCTGTATACTTTATTATCATCCTTTGAAAACGACAAAATATTACGGTATACCTTCATAACAGCTCCTCAACATCGTGATGTGCCTTATCTAATGACGCGGAGCAAAGTGAATAAATCTGTAACCAGACGTACTTATATACTAACTGAAACCCTTACCCTAACGCCGACACAAAAACAAAAACAAATTGACCAGGATCCTTACGCCTGTACTACTTACAATAGCAAAAGACTAAAAACCAATGCAAACATATTATTTTGCAAGCATCTATATCACCAAATTACCTTAGGAGCAGGATCCTTTTCATGCTGTGGCTTTCCAACAAACCGCTACTTTTCCACCGCCATGTATGGAGTGAATGATTTATGTTGACATGCTCTCTAACCCTCTTCTGGCGGTTTACCATTACGCCGTCGGCTAACAGCATTAAACTGAGCATGCTTGTTGGGGTCAACTTCACATTAAATATATTAATTACCCCTTTTTAGGCGGAGCCCAGGCCTACCTGACCAGTTACCTCCAAGACCCACGTAAAACTATATGGAGACTAGAACATTCGCTCGCCACCCATTATCGGCGTCGGTTACAATATTCGAATTAACATGTATAACAAAGGACTTATCTCAGGGTATACTCCGTATGATTAAAATTAAAGCGATGTTGTCAGAAGTTGCCAAATTAAACAAATAAGTACGTTACTAAAAAACTGGACAATATAAAATAAGTACGTAACATTAACATGTGGTTAATTACACTTCAGCTGCTGCGTGCATCTTAATACACATGTAGAATAAAATTAAATAACTGAATAACAGTATTACATGTGGGACACGTAAAACAATGGTAATTTTTATAATATAAACATGTGTGTACTCAGATCTCAGATTTGCATACTGCTTTAAGGTTTAATGTATGTAAATTATATGCACCGCATAACCAGATGTTACAGTGTCTACCGGAGCCTCTTTTGTCCTCCATTTTTTAAGATAGTGCCACACAAATAAATAAAAATTTTATGTCATATCTCGGGAAAAAATTGATAGATTCCTACCAAATTTGGCAAACAAGTAGCACTATGGTAGGCCATGTAAACTGATGAACTTTGAGAGGATCGGACGCATATGTTTTTTTAATGGCGGCGATAAAAAAATTTAGCTCAGAAGTTGTTATCTACGAAACTACAACACCAATTTCAACTTAATTTTGTATGCTGGCAGTATCAATTTTATCCATAAAAATAGTATATGCAAAGCCTCATTTTCTCACTATTTTGTAAGATAGCCCCACGTGAAATTATGCAATTTTTATAACGTATCTCGGAAACAATCAACCGATTTATTTCAAATTTGCCGAATAGGTTGTACAGTGGTAGGCCATATTAATTTATGTGTTTTAAGGGTGTAAGTCTCCTATTTTCCGCTTGGCGGCTACACAAAAATTTTAAGCTTAGTGTGATAAATTTATAAAACTATGTAACATATTAAATTTAACTTTGTATATTGTATCTATGACACTCAACTAATGTGAAAATATATTAACATTTTGTCCTCCATTTATGAAGATCGTCACATGAACAATGGAGGTTCTATCCCATATCTCGGAGATCAATCAACCGATTTCCACCAAATTTTTCACACAAGTGGCGTTATGATAAGCCATTTAAACTTATGTGGTTTTACTGGCTCAGGAAATTATTTTCAAAATGATAGCTGTGTAAATATTTCAGGTAGTGAACTCTAACATTAAAAACATTAGACAGATTACATCCTAATTTGATGCTCCGAATCCTACCTTTGTGATGCAGTTGATTACGCGCTAACTTAATTTTGCGAATTTTTCTGAATTCGAATCACGCGTAAGTCACTCGTGTATTTTAATTGTCTTGGTAATGTTTCACGTGTTTATGATTTCATCTATAATGATACTGCTGTCAATGAGACGTCAACGCCTACCTACCATCTATGCTTTAGAGGAAAGTAGGCTCGTTAGTTATCAGTAACTTCTTGTTTTATTATGTTATCATCATCATCATCATACCACTAAACCAAATATGGTAGAAGGACAATATGGGAAACTGAAGCGTTTTAACATTGTCATCATGCGAGACACGCTACAACAGTGCTCCTAGTGGCTTGTGCTGACGAATACCCGCGAAATTCAAATTTACATGTCTCGGCATGTGCGATTTAACTGCAGCTGTCGTCTCTTAGTATTAAAACGTGTTGTTTTGCCGAATGTAATATAATAGTTGCTTATTCATATTACTATGCTATATTTAAAAATGCACTTAAAGCATAAATATTGTCACTTGAAACAATGACAATCAGTTGTAACAGAATCATGTTATTGGGCACAGACTTAGATGTTGCAAGTTACAAAGGACAAATGTTAATCCATTATAAGTAAGAGAATGGAATGCTAAACGGTATTTCATTTGCCAGATACATAACCGACTGCATTTATTCAATAAATTCTTGAGAATAGAGCTGTCACCAACCATATTTTTTTGCAAAAAAAAAATCGGGAATGAACACAACCAAAAATTTTTTTGGACAGAATAATCTCTACGATTAGTCGAATATCATGTGACCGCCTGACAGGTGTGACGGATGGTTGCGAGTCCACCTTTACACATATAAATCAGTTTTGTCGCGCAGTTATGCCACAACTACACTGCCTCAAGTGAAACACAGGCAGCTATGGTTAATCCACTGGCAGTCATGCTTCAACCATAAGTAACAAACATTTGAAACCTCAGTCACTTCTTCATAATCTGATTGAACCAGTTATGAAATATTGGGGGCTGTAACCAAAAATTATACACAAAGGACTATTCTGTAGCTTGGTAATATCTAGTGCCTATTCATCAACAAAACAAAGTATTTTTGTAGTACAGAGCAACTCGGGATTGGGGGAAATTTTAATCGAAATGGATGTACTGTCAAATTTGTAACCGTACTAAAGGCACAGTCAAGTACAGATGGGGCAAGAGTATCGCCTCCTCCTCCTGCTCATTTCCAAATGCTGGTTTCATAGACACTAATTGATCACTTCATCATTTAGCAGGTTTTTATAAATTATGGTGAACTGCTCACCTCACTCCTTTTAAGATGTTTTATTTGCACGTATTTATGTAAAAAGAAACAGACACACCCAAACATACCACACATAGTGAGACTGTGTTCAATGTTACCATTTAGTACAATAGTATTTTAACATGTAATAGTGTTCAGTTCGGATGCTATTAAGTCACTTGTTTCGATTTGGTAATTTAGGATTTTAGTAAGTATCGTTCCATAGTAAAATATCAAATACGTCATTATTTTACTTGACTAATTCAGGTCACGTTACCTCTTAGAATATTATATCAGTGCCTATGAAGAGTGCCCCAATTAAATTTCGTAGAACTATTAAGTTTGATAATTACTTTGACCACCACACATGGTGTGTTCATATACTATATACATGCATTGGAACACAACTTCCTACTTAAGACATCCATTTTCTTGGCTAGTGTAGATAATCCATGGAGGAAGCAGTAACACTGACTTCAAAATGCTTACAGCTTTCAACAACACAATGGTACGCCTATACCAAATATGAAAATGTACCATCGCTTCTGATATCATGCCACTTAAGCGACATTTCAGAGATTATAGATGAGATAAATAATTTGAATACTACACAAATTATAAGTAAGGTATACTGTATTAAGGAGAGTATTTCAGAACATAACTAGATGACAATCTTTAAACATTTTAATCAACCATTTCCCCCCGTTTACTAATGAAATTTATGCAGTACAGCTGGCGCTAGGATGAAAATTCAATCTAGTTTTGCATGCATTAAGCACATTTAAGTTTGTAATTCACTTTCAAATACAAAGCTTATTTCCAAATTTTTATAACATTAGATCACCATGAACAAGTCACTTCTAATAACCAACCTGAATACATGGTTTTTACAATAAATTTTACCACGGATTTTCATATGCTTCATGGCAAGAAGACTGGAAAACATGTTGCAGAATTCAAAAGCAGCTGAACTGAAAATAACTTACCTTGGTCATGATTTTAACATACTTTCTGTTCAAATTTAAGGACACTTGTTATTGTAATGCAATTTGCAAGTACTTTCTCTAATACTGTGATCGCCGCAAATAAAACTGTGTAAATAGGCTAACAGATCAAAATAAATGTGTGCATATCACTATAAGTGACTTATCTGCATTGCAGAATGTGACAAAATAGTTCATTGAAAAAGCCTCAATTAAGTTAACACTATATGTGTATGCACAAAGTTAAAATACTGAGTACTTCGGGGAGTAAATAAGAGGAAATTAAATTTAAAAAAAAATCCATTATTTATTTGTAAAAAATTTATAATAAATATCACTGAAATGTAACGATGACTCTCAGGAGTGAAATATTATAGTTTGAAAGTTTTGTACACAGTTGTGTAAACAAATGTGAGTATGGTGAAAAGGGGAAAATGTTGCTACTACTTTTGATTGGTTTTGACGGTAACTCTCACTCGACAGCTGGTTCACACTCTGCTATATATACACTGACTAACAAACTGTAGACAACCTGATGTCTCCACTGCTGCAATTTTAAAGTGTCTGGTGTGTAGTGTCAGTACATGGTGTTTAGCATACAGAATGAACTTTTGATACACTTGCTGGAGAATAATTATTCTTGCCACCATAATCTGTACTCAACAACTCTCCACTCATTCAAATTAAAATTACTTGCAAACTCAGCATGTAAAGAAATTAAAATATTTGCACAGTAAAACAGTAATGATGTGTAGACATCAGGGTGTGTAAAGGGTAAGCGACTACCTAGAAAGGAAACAATCAGTTTTCATTCAGTTGTTTCTTTACTAGATTATCAAAAATATTTGGTAGTTGGTGCAAACACAACCCAAATAACATACAAATTAATATTCAAATGCATGGTTCCCCAAATGTAAACAATAATATTCCAAAGTATGAAAATACACTGAAAAAATATATAAACAATACGGATATGTACATAAAGAAAATTAATATGCTGAAAACTGGGCAATTTTTTAAAATGGGGAGCTTTTCAAAAAAAATCTCGGAAAATGGCATAATTCTACTCTACTAATTACACTACACACGAATTTACTACGGGCAGCAACATTTGACGAATAGAAACCCCAAAAACGATAGTGGGGACGGCTATGGAGATAAACGAAATTGTGGGGTAAAATAGGTGGAAAATATGTAAATAATGTAATATTTATTTATGAAAATTCATTAAATTGCAAAAAAAACTGGACCATACATTAACTAAATAGACAATATTACCAATACAAGCTACAAATACGATAGTGGGGAGGGCTATGAAGATCAGGGAAATTGTGGGATAAAAAATACAAAATATGTTCATTTTCATTATAAACTTTCACCCCTCAATTTCCCTCAAGTTCATAGCCCTCCCAATATCGTATTTCTAAATTGTATTGGTAACAATGTCAATTTAGGTACAGTGCTTAATGTTCAGTTCAATCCTTTTGCAATTAAACATGTGTTAATGAGACAATATTACAGTAATATTACAAATAGTGCAAAAATATGTTAAATTGCAAAACACACACACACACGTTATTTCTCAGTGCAAATAGGCTACAGGTGACAATCATTTATGGGGAAACTCCCTGTTTCGCTGATGCGTTACGCTTCGCGTTACCACCTAAAATAAATTGCCTGCGCGCCTTGAATCATTGTTTTGGGGATTTATTCCCCTGCTGACGCTGGGACTCTGACTCGGTGCATAATGTTTGGCTAATATGTAAACATTGTAAGAGCAATCACCGATACAAATATGAAAACATTATTTTGACGCAATTAATCAATTTGATCCCTAACTCAACTTGCTGAACTAAACACACATTTTAACAAGAGACTTCAGCCAGTTTAATAGACGAATGTGGAATTTGTAAACATTGTTTACTTTTATTTTTCGAAGGTGTTGCTCCAATAAAAACAAACCTGCACCTTTCGGGTTAAGGGCTATCAAACTTCGCAAGGCCCTTCAATGTACACGATCAGAAATAGCAGCTACGACACTCAAGTGACTTCGTTCTTGGTCTTTTGGAAGCAAATTTGGATTGCGAAAATTCTCTTTTCTGAAAAGGTTGGAACACAATATTCTCGTGTAGGTATAAACCGCCAGTCCCTTGTTTCTTCATTACATCCAGGTCTGCTCTTACATTTCTGCACCCATTGCTTGCACCTAGGAAACAACAAAACAGTATTTGAGTAAATTAAGGTTTGTGTGAATGAAATTTGCAATAAAAACACTAATGGAAAAAGTTATCCACTACAGCTCGTGTACTTACCGACTTGCATCCTTTGAAAATCTTAAAGAGGACTTGCTGTAGTTCGCAACGTTGTAATTATTGCAGCCAAAAACTACACAAATCTTTCCTGCCATAATAAATAACCACTCAAGCGAAAAAATTTGGATTAAAACGCATCCAAAATACTCAAAACTACCCATGCAATGCACAGCTTATTATCGTACGAACAGCACAAACTGCTAGGAGCGCTGGCATCGGTGTCCCACGTTTTTTTCAGCAAGTTTCCCATATTGTCTTTCTACCATATTTGACTAAACCATACAATATTTTCAAAACCTAAGGAAAAAAATTGTTAATTGTTAACAGCATTGACCATTCATAACGAGAGGTGTAGAAACGTTAGCAGTTCAGACCATAGACTAAAAATGAGGTAGACCGCTTATTCTTCTGCGAATGTACCCAACATTAACCTACCCCAAAGCAACACAAATATCAAAGTCACATGATCAACAATGATGAACATGTTTGTTTGTATCACACTTCCACCAGTTTGAATTTAATCAAACTGCAATACAAATTGGTTAGAAGTAGCATAGAAACATTTCAAAGCACTTTTTACAAAACAGTGTTTTATCCTCAAATCCACTCCAAGCCCTTCTTGCTAGTCGCATTGGCAGAAAAGCAGTTCAATGTTGGGACATGGAGTGAGTGAGTGAAGAGATTTGGGTGGCTCTTATCGGGGTCTTGAGAGCCGATGAGGGTGAAGTGAAGTGAGTGTGGAGTAGCACCGGAGTGCAAGGACTGGGGAAACGGGAGACTCCGAGAAAACCTTCCGACCAGCGGCACCGTCCGGCACGATTCCCACATGCGAAAATCCGGGAGCGACCACGGCGGGAATCGAACCCGGTTCGCCTACATTGAAGACGATAAGTCTAACCACTACATCACCGCGGCCCCTTGGGACACGGAGATTGGTTCTGCGGAGCCGGCGACATCGCTCTACACCATATTTAATCTACGATCAAATACGGTAGCTGGCGACGTTACTCTTTTATCCAATAAATAAAAATAGGTGGGTTTCCAGGAAAGGGTGTGTTCCAGTTTTGCGTCGGGAAAAAAAAAATTTATTGCCACCCTTAACACTTAGTATCTGTTATTAAAATATTGCTTCTCGCGTTAAATTAAGTAATATCGTTGCAAATATGTGTCACTAAAGGTACAATCATTTTCGTCCAAACAAATGTGTAACTAAAATAGGCTCATTTTTAGAAGTTCTATCTTCGGATTCGTAGCTGATTTACCATTTGAAAAAAAAAATATGAACACTACTGTTGTATTCAGCAAGTAGCAAGCGATACGAAATAGTGCACTTCATACTCTTGTAAAAACAGTTATTTTTAGTCCAGGATATCTATCGTCATAAGCCTCAGTTTCAGCTAGGATATAAACTGATGTATTTCTACGCGTTAGTAAAAATGAGAGACGTTTCGAGGGAAATATCTTTTAGCAGCTTGATGCTTCTGATTCCATCCCTGCGAGGGAAAGTTGTTGAAAGAACGATTTCAAAACAGCAGTGTTGTGAAATCAACGAGAAGTAAGAGAGCGATGTTTGAAGCGTTACAGGTATTTAAAAACTGAGCAATGTAAATTAAATAATGTTTGTATGCATTATTAACGTAATTATTATCGGTTTATAGTCTGTCTTCGTTTTATTTTCTGTTTATGGTATATTTATTGTTTGTACTGCCGCTTAACAATTAATTCTTTTTCACGTGGCCTGATTTCATTGTAATGGCGGAATTTGCTGTGTTATTACCTGTATATAAAAGTAATAAATTAAATTATCTCAACTTTATTTAACGCAGCTGCCAATCTTTGTGGAACATTCGGTAATGATGTAAGGGTTCCGGGAAGATATTTTGTGTCTCTTTATTCTTTATTAAGTATAATTTTATATTTAGGGCAATACACAAGCTACCCCAGCATAAAAGTTTGATTTGATAACCACCCATTAAAAAAAAATTCATGCCATCATCTGAAGAATAAAGCCTCAACAATAGTATGCAATTTAGTTCATTGGACTTTTTTTTGATAAAACTACTTATTAATAAAATATTTCCAATTTTTGTGCGTTCTTTGAATGTATTTCAAGTGCACCGCTGGACTAAAATTTATTTCAACATTTCATGACGCCACATACGCATAACGTGTGCCATGACATGAATAATCTTAAAAGTTTATTTTTAGTGTGTATTTTAAACATCGATGGTCCACGATAGATACTTTCTGTTTCAAATGATTAATTGTAAATTGTTGCTTGAATATGTTAAGTGAACGTTTGGTTCATGAAACTTTCAACTTTTAAAATGGTTAACAGACGCCAGAGGTCCACGAAATTTGCCTTGTTTCAAGTTAATTTATTTAATTACCTTTGAAATTTTGGTAGCACAGTCTGTAGCACACGCCATAACGTACTTGTACACGGGCGTACTTTCGCGCGTTGTATTTGTGCCTCTCTCTAATTTTGTGACGTCACAGTGGTGACAACATACTAAGTGTCACTCCGTGGTTCCACAATCTCGGTTCATGTTCACATTTTAGATCCGAACTTAGCAACAACGTGGAAATCTCAGTAAAGTGGAGGATGGCGTCTAGTGAAGACACAGCATAAAAGGAACTATGTTTTTTTTTTTTTTTTTTTTCCCCACAGACATACGCATCAGTACAAAATTTAAAAATGGGCCACTGTGAATGAGAATAGGGTTTTTCCCGACAATTTCAGTACACGTAATACGAAAGTTTTGAGTCTCATTTACATTACTTACAACATTCGCTTAAACCTTTTCAGGCGCGAAAATAAAAATACTGAACTCTGAAGATGGGCAATTATTAAGAATTACGCAGTTTTAAACAGTACATGTTAGACAGTTACGTTACTGACGTAATAGAATTCATTGTGTCACTGATTTCGGTTGCGACATAATTTTTTCAGCCAACAGAAATAGACGAACTATGATGCTGCCGAACAAACTACGATGAAAAACCGTGAGCCTTCAAAAAGCCAATGAACAAAAATATATATATAGGTATTTAAATATTTGTGTCAACTCAACTTTCAGACATGATATATTACGTCATTTGCCTCAAATAAAAATAAAAATAGGCCATGAATAGTTTTTGTATAACATTTGAAATTCACAACTTCATCGTTTTTCGGAACAAAATCTAACCCATTACATTTATTTAAAAAAATTAAGCAAGGGAAGATGAAAGGCATTTATTAAATTCATTTTAAAGTGTGCTTAAGTAAAAGTTATTTTTCAAATACATTCAGGGATAACCAAGAAGAAAAAGGGTAAAATACTGTTACATATAACGACTTTTGAAAATTAGGGTGGGTGGCAGAATCAACCGCATGACGAGATAAAGATTTTTGGACATTCGCCATTGCGATGCAGATGTCGTCAAGGAACAAGGTTACTTGTTTTTTAAAGTATTTTTTGTGCTAAATCCTGTTTATTCCATGACAGACATCTGCATCGCAATTGCGAATGTCCAAAAATCTCAATTTTGTCATTCACCCCAATTGCACTATTCATTCAAACATCAAATCAACCGCATCACACTCACCCTCCGGGTAGCTTTTTCCTTTCGTCCATTTTCTATACTTTAACCACCTTTTTAAGTAAATACTGCCAAGTAAGTAATAAACACAATGTGCATATTCTACTGTACCCGGAAGTTACAGTCTAAAGCTAAAGTAAAATATATTTATTACTATTATTCCAAATGAGGGGGTTTTAAAAGTGCTCACTTGACAATGAATAGCCTATATGGTATTTAATCGTATACGACAATAATCAGTCAAGAGGTATAATAATAAATAAATGCGTATGGGGGGTAGACCCAGGACGAGGCAACACCCTCCGAGTGACGGGCTTCCGGCTGGGATCCGTAGGTGACCGTCGTCCCTGAACATGACATGGATTAGGTACTTAGGATGGAGCGGCGATGGACTGCAAGGGCGGAGGAAGCGGGAATGACCCGAGAAAACCCGCCAGCAAGGCGGCGTCGTCGTCCAACACGATTCCCACATGCGAGCCCGCCGGGGATCGGGCCCGGATCCCCGTGGTGGGAGGCGAGTGCGCTGGCCACTGTGCCACCACTGCCCCAGTCAAGAGGTGATGGTATATAAAGCAATAAAAAGAAAATAAAAAGTAAAAATCACGTGGTCCAAGAGAGCCAAAGGATGGAAAGTCACATAAGTCACTACTCAAGTTATTTTTATTTTATGTGTGTTGCTTTTATAGATTTCATATAAGCTTATTTCTAAGTTTGTAGTAGACATTAAGTTTCGTGTAATTGTTTTATTTATTTTTCTTTTCAAAAAAATAAGTGTTATGTTTTACTATATGAAGTTGTTAAGTCTAAGAGAAGGTGATAATGCCTTAAATTCGCTACGAAAATAAAGACATTATTATTATTATTATTATTATCACACATTAATCAGCCAAAGAAATTACTTACACAAAATTGCTTATACCTCGCATTACCCAGAAAGTGCACAAGTGCGGGAGTGAAAATAATGTGTGTCTCTCAAGTTCTGTACCTAAGTGAGTTAGTCCTTTTTTGTCATATAACGGTAAAATCAAGTTCTCGAAATTCTAAATTAACTTACTGGTTTCTATAGTCCCTACTGCAGATATAAATTATAGAATACGTGATAAAACGGACATGAAACACGTAACCTAGGTAAGCTGACGAATCGTTATAAATACCTATCTGCTTGCTCTACGATACACTCGTTACCTGTAACTTATGTGGAGTGGGGATGTTTGAGCCGCTCACGGTAATGAGGGGTGAGTATGGAGCAGCGCCGGAATGCGAGGGAGAAAACGGGAGATCTCGGAGAAAACTCGACCAGCCAACACGAATTAGTTCCACGTGCAGAAATGTGAGAGCGACCTCGCCGCGAATCGATCCCCGGTCCACCTTGGTAGGAGGCGAGCGCTCTAGCCACTGCGTCACCGCGGCCCCTTAAAATACTACTGAGTCTTGGACAATATTGTACGGGCGGCTTAAATTTGAATAATTTTTTTGCTTCGCAAAATGTTTTGCGTATAAAATTGTTATAAGGCTGTTCACCGTAAAGTGAGCACTTTTTAAAGCCCTTCCAACAGGCTTTAATCACTAATAAATATATCTTATTGCAGGTCAGGCATTAAATTTTGAGAGTGGTGAAATGTATACACTGTGTTTATTCGTCACAAAGCAATGTTTATATTAAAAAGCAGCATGAAGATCGAAATAGGATGAAAGGAAAAATTTTAGATAGGCCTGAAAAAGTTCTCATTTTACCGTGAACAGCATATACAAAAGTTCGTATGTGAGCTTGAAGTGGGTTACGACTGGACTATATACAACATTGATACGTCCGTACTCAGTATGAAACTCGAGTGCCCGCAGTTACAGAACTGTATGTATATACATACAAAACGAGAGAAAGATAACATTGCACACGTACTGCCCGGGTGTTCATCACGTGTAGCCTTCTGTATGTAAACACAAGTGCTGCCAATACAACATATGTTGACTATGTAGATCAAATGGGGGCGTTCTAAAGTTTCCGATTGTTTTCTACATTTTCGTTGAGTTTAGCATGTCAGGTTACAATTTGTTATTTTCTAGTGCAGTGCGTGTATCATGTGCATGTATCTAACGAATATTTGGTTTGTGCATGTAGAATGGATATTCTTCAAACGAAGAGACATTTTTTAACAACAGTTGGGGAAACGTGACGTGGAATACTCAAGATCAAAATATTTGCACAGCAAACAGGTATCAACATTGAGGTGATATGATAGTTGTAAAATAGAGAATTGTTGTTAATAATACATTTACATAATTTAAGTAATGTAATGTTGTTTAAACTTTATATTTTTTTATTTTATCCACGTAGATACTTTTCGTGTTAATTAAACAAAATTTAAGTGCCGGCGTAGTGACTACAGCCGCGACTACACGCTCCGCTCGTGGCTGGACCGATTGGTAGCTGATGGTAGTAGTTCTTTCTTGTGACTTGCAGTAAATCAGCGAGGTCCTCCTTTATTTTGCATTGGCTATCACACTAATAAGTATAATTTCTATTCATGTGTTCCCACAATATATTGGTGATTTTCTACTACTTAAATTGCGTGGGTAATTTTCTAGTGTAGGGCTGCTTTTCTGGAAAAAAAAATAAATCTGAAAGTGGTATAATTACACACTACTAATTACACAGAACACGAATTTACTAGCGGTATAATCATTTGACCAATAGAAACCCCAAAAACGATAGTGGAGAGAGTTATGAAAGTCGGGGCAATTGTGGCGTAAAATGAGTGATAATTATGAACATAATGTAATATATATTCATGAAAATATGTTAAATTACAAAAATACCTAACCGATATTACCTAAATTGACAATATTACCAATACAAGGTACAAATACAATAATGGGAAGGGCTATGAAGATCAGGGAAAAAAATGAATTTGTACAATTTTATGATAAAATTTTACCCCACAACTTCCCTCCAGTTTATAGTCCTCCGCACTATCGTATTTGTAAATTGTATTGTTAACATTGTCAATTTAGGTAATGTTCAATCAAACGTTTTTGCAATTAAACATGTTTTCATGATACAATATTACAATAATATTGCAAATAGAATGAAAATATATTAAATTGCAAAAAACACACAATTTCTCAGTGCAAATGGGCTATCCATGAAAATCATTTCTTGGTACACACTAAGCTTTGCTAATGTGTGACGCTTCACGTCACCACCAAAACAAAATTGCTGGTGCGCCTTGAATCACTGTTTTGGGGATTTACTCCCCTGCTGGCGCTGGGACTCTGGCTTGTGCATAATGTTTGGCTACGCTTGCACAGTATTTTTCCCTGCGAGGGGGCTATGCCTGAATATCATACATTATCACAGTAACATTTGGGTATGTGTGCGAGTGTGTATTGATATTATTGTGAATTTAGGTATTGTTTGGTTAGGTTGTTTTGCAATTCAACGTTTTTTCTTGATTCCTTATATAATCGTACTATTTTCTCACAAAATCACGTTTAATCACATGAAGATCTAACCAAACAATTCCAACATTGACAATATTACTAATACATGTTACAAATTCGATAGTGGGGAGAACTATGAACTGGAGGAAATTTATGGGGTAACATTTTATCGCGATATCGTACATAATTTACACTTGTTGTACGTCGCTATTTTCCTGATCTTCATCGCTCTCCCTACTATCGTAAAGTTACATTTAATTTGGTTACTACTCGCCATTCATACAGCATACATGATTAGGCACAACACTACGTTGGTCCATTTGATGACAATACACAGACACACGTATCACAGCACAAATATTATAATATAACTTTTACCTTGCTATAATAGCATAGAAGCACTTGCCATTTCACACAGTTATTAGATTTAACACATCAAACAACATGAATTGCAATAAAACATACGTTTAAGCATACCTACATCCCAAACCGCCGACAGGACAAAAATCAAACCATTACTAACGTCCGGCAATTTCCCACAATCCACCTGATGCCAACCAACTTCGACGCGCATTGATTTCTTGTCTCGTTGGCCACAGTGTATTGAAAAGTAACATAGTGATGCACGTCTACTGTATAGTATAAACACACAATCTCTGGACCTATTTGTACTATATTTATATTTATTCTACTAGTAATACATTACGTAGTACACTCCTCTTGTCAATATAGACAAGGTAAGTCTCGAGTAATTCACCAGAATTACATAATCCTCCGACACTGTTTGTTACCTGTGTTGTATACCTGCATAACATCAGCGTCACAGCATAAATCTACCCCGTAAATGATGTTTTACACATTAAAGATTTGTTTCAAACTGTATTCTTACATGTAATACAATTTAGCGACCCTATGTAACTACATTGTACATAAATTATAGCCTACACCTTGTACTGCTTAAACAATGCAATCTGGATAACCCTTCTCATTATCACATTTTATTTTTTTACAGCAAACTACATGGAGCCCTTTCAAAATTCGTAATCATTATGATTAGTAATCATCATATCTAACATATCCAGGTATTGTTTTCCCTATTTACAAAAAAAACCCTATTCTATAAAATTATCCCCTTTTCCAGTCATGTTTGCCTTGTCCCAGTGAAGCCGGAAAATCCATTATTCGTATAGTTCGTATAGTTGATGCATGCATAATTCCATGGAGTTCAGTCCCAAGACTACTTAAGTAATGCCCCAACCTTGGACAGGGGCCGTAAGTGGTGTGGTCTGACCACTCGCCACAATGAATCATGTTCATTTCCTGGCACGGTTAAACCTGGTTTCTTATATGTTGAAATGTGGTGGACATTGCCATTGGACAGCAGGTAGTCTCAACGTACCTGCGATTTCCGCCACCATTATATTGTCATGGCTGCACAACTTTTTTTCACTTCATCTCCATCAGCACTGAGATCTCGGCCATTAGGCTTGTTTAACTCACTATGGCTCAGTAGCACTGCTGAGCAGTGTGACTTACGTATGGCGACCTCCCAACACTGTATGACAGCAGCAGTGCTGTTATGCTGCAGCAGTGCTGCCATCACGCGGCAGTCGTGCTGCTGTATAATGACTGCCAGTAGCTGTAATCTGGAAATTTTATCCCCAAAAGACCAGGTATTTCTTAATCTCTGTAATAGCAAAAATAACAAATGTAAAGGAAACCAATGCTAAAAACAGACTCTATGATGTAATGGAATTAAGAAATCATAAAGTTCTACGGGAGTCTGGCATATCTTCCTTGGCTACCAAATATTCAAAATTTAGTGAACTATCTTGGTTTGGAACAACTCTCGTATACATTTTTAATGTTCATCTTTGAGCTGATGTTTTACGCTGGATTTGTTCGATTTTAGGAGAGAGGTAAACTTTTAACAAATATCATTTTTAGAATTCATTCGCTGACTGATTGTTACATTTCCTGTTAACAAGTAACTTATAACTTCAAAATAGCAATATCACATGTCATTTTCACATGTAATTCATAAACACACTGGATGGGGGAGCATTCCGCCCGTTTGTTTCCCCTGTAGTCAGCTGGTGCTGCACAGATATGAGTCACAAGTTTGACATTCCGTTGTAGATCATCTCACTTTTTGTTTGCAGTGTGCACTGTAAAGAACATTCTGTGTCTCCTCCCAGTACACAATTTCTCCCATTAGTCTCTTCCTTGTTTTGGTCTGCACTGTTGCCCAATATCATAAAATTTTGAAATAAAACTAATTTAAACATATTGTCTGTCTCATAGAAAAAGGCTAGATTTTTACAGTTTTATAATAGTAGCAATAATGTTTGCTTATCTATGTACAGAGTTTTGACTAAATAAAAAGTCTGCAAAAGTTTATTTGTATTGCATTGGTATTACTTTATAATCATTCTGTATATTAAAATTAATTAATACCTTTTTAATAAAACCTCTGGTTTTTCCACAAGATGTTATTAAAAATTAACATTGCAGTCACTGAAAATCATGCAGCACTCAATGCTAATATTTTTTTTAAAGAGAAATTGTTTATCCCTTTATAGGGTATCATTTAATTTGGAAAATGTGTGCCTATTGAATAAAATAAATGTTTAACTTTAAAAAAAACATGTTCTTTTTGCACCAGACATAAAAAAACAGACTTTGTACCCGTAATTCTTGGGTTATTGGAGGGTCAAATTCAGTCTGTCATTATTTTACTAAGTCAGCAATTTTATAAAGTCATTATAGGTAACTGTGATGCTTCGCAATATTGAGGTTCTACTGTAACTTTTCTATATTTTTCTTATACCTTTAATTGTTTCACAATTCTATATACCAGACCAAGATTTGCATGGAAATGCCATATTCAAACTTTTGAATTAATTTCAATTACTCTGCAACACTCAAAGTCACTCACTTTTTTACAGATGCCATTGTGAGCATCCTTAACAAGCAACTGTTATGGCGTGCAGTGTGACGTGTTTACACCAACTTGTGTGATCAACCTTGAAGGGGGGGGGGGGGGGGGGCAGTCTAGATGATGGCAGGCTACATTGCCACATTTCCACCAGCCAGCAACTTTTTGTAGCAAAATATTTCTCCCTTGGTATTCCACACAGATTTTCCGTGTGCAAATTAATACACACAGGTTGTAGTAAATGTGGTGCTGAATAAGAGTTTGAAATTTAGGATATTACATCCAATATATTTTCTGTTATTTTATGGTTTGCTGAGTGAAAAATATGTTTCTTCTCCATTACATGTATTAAAAAAAAAAGTTTAAATTTGAAGTCTGCGATATTGAGAGTTTGCTGTAGTAATTTCATCTTTACCTACTCCTTTTTCCATACTTGGGAATTAGGAAGGCACATCGGTTAGTAGGAACTGTGTAGGCATTGAGTGCTAAATGTTTTCATGTGTGGTATATTACAGTACTTGATACCACATGTATCCTGATATAATTTCTATCTTTCAGCTTTCCATACTTTGAACAGTCTGGATACCAGCCCGTTCAACAGGTGGTGGGCGAACAAAAATGGAGTCCAGATGTTGATACCAGTTTCCAGACCATCTACACGCCGCTCAACAGTCCACCTTCTCTGCCCAACTACTTGCCATTGCAGGACAGTAATTTCCCAGTATCTTCACAGCTGTCATTAGCAGACTGCAGCAACTTAAGTGAACCTGCAGCAAGTTCGTATTACTCATTTAACGACAGCTTAGTTCCACTAAGTGACTGCAGGCAACCAGTTACTAGCACAGTTACTTCAGAGACCACATCAAACGGTTATTACAACTGTGGTCCTGTAACTGCTCAGCCTGGACAACCGGAAAACCAAATGGTGTTGAAGTCTGTGCAGAATACAAGTGCCGTGCAAAATGTTAAAAATGTATGTACAAATGAAACAAAATCTCCCAACGTAGTCATTGCGAAGAAACAGACCGTTAAGACTGGGATATTTAGAATTGATAACAGAGGTAAAATTTTGGGGAACAGCCATTACATGCCGTTAAATAATGCCACAAACATCCCCAACTCTAAAGCAGTAAACAAATGCAAAAAATTCTCCTTGTTTACAAACAAGGCGAAAGTAGGACGTCCAGCAATAAAATCACATGTTGTACAAACTGCTCTGCAGAAATCTTCTCAAGAAAGCTGTCAGTGGTCAGTTGTTCGTCGTCATGAGATCTGCGTCGATGGTCAGGAAAAGAAGGTAAGCAAGTACAGTCATTGCTGTTGAAGATGTTACAATTATATTTTTATGTTATTTATCATCCTTGAGTCACTAAGTGGCTACACAGTAGTCTCCCATTTCAGAGGTCTCAAATTTTATTTGAGATCAAAATGTTGGGAATGTTTTGAACTGAGATTTATATAAGGATAATTTAGTGTATGTGTGATAAGTTTGTGTACAGTGCATCTTTTTGAGGGTGCTGCATTTTGGGCTCTAGCTTCATTTTGCTGTCCTCTCACCTCATCTCATATTGTATTGTACATGCGTGTCGGAAATTACATACACTCCTTTTGCAGACTGTTTAGCAACATTTATTATCACAAGTTTTCTTCCATTTGCGCTGTTCATCTGACTATAAAAAAAGAGCACATATTATATTTGTTATTTTAATATTAAATAAGTGTAGACAATGCTATAAACTTACTGTCGAAATTGAATTTGTTGTTATATAACCATTTTTAATGTTTGCAGTTTCCAATCACCATCATAGCAAAAAAGAGTAGTGGAGAAGAATCAGGACATAAACCCTCTGAACACTTGTTAAATGTAGACACACATTTTCATTTGGAATGCAAAACAAAGGTGGTGAGTGTATTTATTGTCCTTTTGCTTAATTGTTGTTGACCTAAAGAACTATAATTTAATAGTAATCTTCTTTTCTTAAGTACCAGTGTAAGATGGTCATACTTCAGATGCGTTGCATTTGAAAAAATTGTGGCGTGTTGCAATGGCGCTATCAAGGATCATTTTGCTTACGGTTTGGCATCATATGCTATATTGGATTGTGTCATTTCCTGTTGATTTAAGTTTTTGTGAAATAAATTTTGAAATATGCTGCTAGAAGTTTAGCTACTTGCCATACTCTGCAGTATAGACATGAAACCCAAACTATCAAAATAAAATTTTTTTCACAAATATCATAAAATTACTTTAAATAATCAACATGTTCTTGCCTTACAATTACCAAATAACATGCAGTAAAAATTAAGTACAAAATTATTAAACAACTTGTAAAATGTTAATTTTCCATGGTAGAAAATATTTAATAATTACTCAAAACTGATATAATTACATTGATACATGACATCTTTGCAACAATGGTTTTATACCGACTTCAGCTTTTCAGTAACTATAGCTGTGCATCTGATTTCAATGGAGTTTATATTGTTGATGTTGACCGCCACAAGATGTCAAGATTGTACTGTTCACCTCAACAAGAATGGAAGTTCCAGCCAGCAAGTTTGTATTATTCACAGAGTCACCGAGATTATGCTACAGAGCACGGAGTTCCACTGCATGCCGCTATACGGCTACACCGGTGATATCACATCCTCCAAGCAGCTATGCTATCGCCGCCTCCCCTATCCAGCGACCATCCCTTCGCCCACAAGTGAGTCAGTCAATGAACGAAGAGGAAGTGCTCAGAGCAGTATAAATAGAGATCAGTCTTCAGTCATCCCCCGCACCAGTTGCCGGATACCTGACCAGTCTGCATCGCTTTGACCCCCTCGGTCTACATTCACCTACCCTTCCTTCATCGCACATTTAGTGCCTTAGGGAAACCACCCATCCTTCTTCTCCACTGTGCAAGTCTCTGCAGATATCCGTCTAGACCTACTTAGTCTTCCCCGAAGACCATTGCGCCGACATGTCGTGTACACACATAGACACTGCGGCCCTTCCTGGGCAACAATTGCGTAGGATGTTAGAGCAGTTAAAGTTGTTTTCACAGTGCTCATCTACCCCATCCCATTGTAGCTGAGGACCAGGTCTCCTCTACCTGGCATATGTATTCCTGAGTACCACTTTTCCTGTAGACTTAGAACTTCTCCTCCCAGTGTACCTTACACCACCAGGGAATTGCAGGTTGCCGGAAAAGATTACTCCAATGAGCCAACACACTCTAGCCAACCCACATGCACTAGCCAGCCTTTCTGCATACCCTGGTAGGCATAATGGTAGAGCCCCACCAGATACACAGTTTCATAGGACAGCTTATCGATTTGGTGCTCGTCCTATCCACAGCGTTTAGGTGCCAGAGGGGTTGTTCCCTGAGTTGGGAAAACTGAACTTGGGACCTACACCCACGTGCAGGGACTGCCTACGATGGGGTCTGACTCCCAGTGCTCACCGTGTTTAGGTGCCGAGCACTGTGGTAGGGTGTCCGTTTCATCGGCAGATGTTAACGTGGTTCGAAACCTCTTAGGACCACACAAGCCCTGCAATTGTCTCGCAGATGTGAGGTGTATATAGAGTCCAGATCCCTTACTTCAACTGGAGTGAAATTCATGAGAAAAAACAGGCACTGACTGCCTCCGAGTGCATATGAGAGCTGACCCCCTCCCTAATCGCTGCTCTCAACAAGCTTGCACCACAGGAACAGGCACTGGCCCTTCAATGTCTTTGTGTACCCATCACACGGGAGATTCCACAAGGTGTCTTTGAAGCTCCTACTACACATTTGAACCAGCCCATTCATCCTTGGATTGTTGAATTTTTGAGCCAGCCGGAACAGCCTGCAGTAGCACCTATTGCATACCTTAGGATTACACCAGTTGCTCAGTCTCAGCCATCACAATCTCACATCAGTCGCCTGTCCTTTACACTGGAAAGGCACCGGTTCTGCATAGAGACTAAAAGTTAACCCTGAATTGCCAAAATAGGGTGTGCCCGACTTAGCGCCCGCCAAAAACATACCTTCCTTGACGTAGGGACAGCAGTCAGCCGAGGCGTCACACGTCAAGAAGAGAGGTAGGAAGAAGTTTTTTCTGGCCTCCAATGTGGGGCATTTGACGGCGATAGTAGTGACTAGGCCACATGAACAAATCAGCCAAACCCCGCAAGAATCGTATGGACTTTGGGGAGTCCCAGAAACACCCCGTGGCACCCATACCACACTCAAAATTGTCAACAACCGACATGAGCGAACATGAGCTCGGCAGCACAGCTGCAGCCATAACCAAACATGACCACTGTCCGAAGCCCGGATGCCCCGGCATGGAAACCCATTGTATACAATGTGCACCTTGCCAATAATGTCATGTTATCTTGTAACAATTTATAGCAACAGTTTTTCTGATCATTGAATAATTTTTCCTTTTATTCATATTTCTTAATTGTATCTGATGTTCAACCTCTGCAAAAAAAATAAATACTGAATTTGATTCCTTTATAGGGTTTCTGTAAAGAATATTATTCTATAATTTCCACAATCAGTCTCTTTTCTTTCCAAACCCAGTGTTAAGTCAGTGCTTAGGAAATTAACTAAAAGTATCTGCAGTCTTCTTGTGGTAATTTTGCTTATATGTAAGCTAAATTACTTTACAAGATTCATGAATAGTACCTTTCCACTCTCAGATAAATTTCCCAAAAAGTTTACCAAGCACATTTGGAGTATTTTCTACGGCAACACACTTCGTTGGAAATTCTTAGCATTTTGGAAACTTGAAATTTTTGCATTTAGTTTTTCAAAACTGGTGCATACACCTGTACACTGTACAATCTGACATTGTGTCAGTTATACGCTGGCTGGTCCAGAAGTAAGACAATACAAACTATGAGAATCGCGCATTGCAACTCACTCTATGTCACTGGCTAGGGGGGAGAGGGGGAAAAGAGAGAGGGCAACATGCACACAGAATCATCTCTCTTTTATTCCCATCATGATATGGTCATACTAATTGTTTACTGCAGCAAGTGTGTTGACTAACACTTAAAATTACTTTCTCAGTGTATTGGTATCATATAAGAATGGTGACTGACATGCAATGCAAATAACATCTAATGTGGTTGTACTACTGAAAGTACAACACTGACAACAGATGTGTTTGAACTTTACTGCATTTCATATAAGTGCACTAAAGTTTGACAGACAATGTGACTAACCTACACAGTCTAAACTGTAAATGCTTTTGTTTGCAAAGTATCAGTTGATGATTTATTGTGAAATGTATGTTGTTATGTTGGCAATGTCAATCATCATGGAAGAAAATAGTACATTGAACTGAAGGTTGTAATAATTCAAAATTTAAATTGTACTTACATTTGGGGTTTAAATTGTGTTTTTAAAGTAATGTACTATTTTTTTTTGGCTTTTATCGAATTGGTTAAAAAATATGTTTAACAATTATCGCGGAGCACACGGACAGTTACAATCAGTGAAATATTTCGAACTCTGTGAACGCCATTGTGCATGTGATCTTTTTCCATCACGTCTATACGAGTGCTTTACGGGTGTTATCAGAATGTTTTGTCGGTAGTTAGTGAATTGTGTACTTTTGTATTTAGTTTCAATAAACATTGTTGGTTGTAGGGAATTCTTTGTAGTAATTTTCCTTGCATGAAATGTAATGTTATCGACACATGTATGGCTTGGTCCACCATTTTGGTACTGTCATGCATTATGAAGTGCTGATGTGTATTTTTGTTCTGCAGTGTATTAGTTTCGGGAAATATGTGGTGAAGTATCACATTAACTGAATGACTCTGGAAATTATTTTGTATCATTGGGAGACAAACGTGTATAAGAATTGCGACAGAATGTCTGTTTAGGAGTTTCAAATAGGAATTAAGAACCATAAGTCAAAGTGTTTTGTAAATATTGTACATATTTTGAAACAGTTATTAGAATGTTTTAAGTGCACATGGCAGTGTTTGAAATGTACGTGGCCAAGAAAACCACAATTTCAATGCTGTTTTAGAGTGTAAAAATAATACGTTTATTATATGGGAAATCCATTGTGTAAGGTCAATTTCGCCAAAAATATTTGCGTACGTACAGAATATGTTTATTCACATTGGTACGAACAACATTATATTTATCATATTTTCTTCTTTATGGGAGGTTAAAACTTTACAGGTTATAATAATTTGAATGTTACTTACGAACAAAATTTTATACTGGTCCATTAAAAAATAGGTGCGTATGTAATTCAAAATGATAGTGTCTCATATGTAGTGCTGCAAAACAATATTGTCTCTTGAAAGACGTTAAACTAATGTCTCTCCCAATCCCATTCACCCGTGATAAACAGAGTCCCAGCAGTATAACTTGTCCATAACAAAACAAAGTCAGCTGAAATGGTAACCTTACATTGATTGTAGCATTTGTTTACACACTTTGTTTTCTTCATAGTTAGAACAACTGTGGCAGAAGGATACATGGTCGCCACGCTACATTTCTAGAGCTGTCGAAATTTAGTGAACACATGAAATGGAGTATATATAACCTAATTATTGCTAGTCCTGTGTGAGTTTGAAATCCCTGCCTTGCATTGAATGGAACTTAATTGTGCATCTCACTGTTTGGGTGAGAACAATAATTTATTAATACTGAAGGAAAGTGGCACAGTGGAAAACCACTGTACTCGCATTTGGGAGGACACTGGTAGAATTCCCGGTTCGACCATCATGATTTCAGTTTTCATGGTTTACTGAAATCACTCCAGGTGGATGTTAGGGTGGTTCCTTCGCTGTTTCTGCTTCTCTGTGTAACTTTCTCCATCTCTAATGACCTTACTTTTGAAGAGACGTTAGGCCTTACCTACTTATTCATGAATTTTCTTGTGGGGTCCCCAGAAGATGCTGAAACACACGTGCAGCATTTGCAGCGAGCTGTTTGCTACGAGGAACTCGCTGAGCACACACATTAAGAGCCACCAACTACCGGTGTGCATGTGCTGCCTGAAGGTGTGGCGCAGCCCTGAGCACCTCAGGGCACACGTCAAGAAGAGGAACAGGGCTGGCAATCCCCGGATTGTTCTTGTCACCTCCAAGTATGGCCGCCGTCGTAATGTATTGAGTACTCTTGACCTTTAGGTGTAATCAGCCAAACCATAGACATGCAGGCTCCTGGTGGTGAATAAAGAGAATTTCTGGCATTATTTTTCTTCTTATGTATTTGATTTCAAATGCCGCACATTCCTGTATTCAATTGAAATGTGTAGCTGTTTGACACAAATACGAATTGTTTGCTTTACAGAAGTACAGGGTAGGTCTTCAGAAAGTAGCAAGGGCATGTAAAAAAAATGCCACATAGCTTAGGTATGTTGGACATAAATTTATTAATAATGAAGTCAAGTGCTTATAAAAGATGTGGAAAATGTCTGTCTCTTACATCAATATGAATTTCCTTACAGAAAATTATGCTGAAGTATACTTCGTGTAAAAATATTATATCAATGGCAACTGCTATAGTGAAGATTTTGTTCTGTCCCTTTATTGTTCACAGGTTTGATTTATATGTTACACTTGTCAAGTGTTCCCAAAGAAAAACAGTTGAATGTTCTAAGATCAAGGACAAAGCAGCCACAGATTTTCAATACCATCGTTTTCGCAAAGAAGATGCTTTTCCTCCAAGGTACACCTAAGAAGTGTGGTATGTTGCCCTGTTTTGCTGGAACAAAAGCTCAGTCCTCCACATAATATGTTAGTTCAGCACAGAATTCTTCAAAAATATTCTTGTATGCTTCTGTGTTGATGATTCCATCAAAAGATACTGATCCACTAGTGTGTGTCCTTGACGCAGCACATCGAACACAGATTTTTGTCATCATGTAGTGGTTGTTCATGCACAGAGTGCATTGAGCTACCCAATACTGTGTTAAGAAAATTTATGTAGCTAGGGAGATGAAATCATACCTTACCACACACTTACTGTGATGGATTTAACACGCAATCGTAGATTCAATGCAAAAGTCATGTGCTGTAATTTACTCCTTTGAAAATGTTTGCCTCTTGTAACTGCTGCATAACTGTTGCACATGGTGTAAGATACAGACTCTTAACACATGTCAGTACAGTGTCTTGCTTACATTGAACCTGCTGTGACAGGCTACTTGCCCATTTCTTCGGACCTTGTATGATTCTTCAGTGAATGTAATCAGTAATTTCTGGCTGTGTGCTGAAGGGTGTCTATGGTTTAAGGTATTGGCCACACAACTGCAACATACCACTTCTGAATACCTGTACAGATATCTCTGCCCAGAAACTTTCCCACAAACGTTTAAAGAGTTTCCTTCATGGAATCCATCTATATGTCACTTTGATTTCAATTCTGACTCTGTGCTAAAGAGTACTTAATCTTGCGCAAAGCAATAGCATGGTAGCATTATTCTTTAAATTTATCTTCATTATTCTTTTTATTCAACATTCAACTCTATTGACAGGTGCAGGATAACACGTGTTAATACGTAGTTTGGCAGTTTGCCAAGGGAGTGGTAGCACGACTGTTGAGAGTACAGTGTACTGTACTGACACTAGAGAGAGTATCACAAGTGCCAGAGAGAGAATACCTCAATGACACTTGCAAATGGGACACTGGCCACTTTTTCTTGCAAAAATGAGGCAAGCTACTTTTTTGTGCAGACAAGAAGCAGGCTACTTTTTCTTGCAGACATGAGGCAGGCTACTTTTTTGTGCAAACATGAGGCAGGCTACTTTTTGTCGGCTTACTCTGTACATATGCATTACATCTGCCCAATGCATAAGTTTAGTTTTGTACTTGTGCTACTATTAGCTGACAATTCCCGTATCTTTTTTTCTTTATATCCATTTTTCTGTATGTACTGCAGACCTGCCAACTTTTACAGTTTTGCCATAATTGATACGGAAAACATCACGCTTCACATTTTTACAGTTTTTGTTCGCATTTACCTAGACAAGCACTTTGTATGATCCTTATCATGGCAAGTATTCCATATAATTTTCATGGTTTAGAATTTTGCATAAAATACCAAATGATGTTACTAATACTGAAAATTGTTACAGTTGAAATGTATTATATCTATTGCACAGGAACACAAACAAATATGATTCCACCAATTACGTAATAAAAAATAGGTATTGTTGTTTGAAATTGACCATTTGTTTGGTTATGTGAAATGTAGAGCTTGATTTACGTGAAAATTAAAAACTTTTTAAATCTTACTAATAAGAAGTTTGAGAACTTGGCAGGTCTGTGTCTTCTCTCATACAACATATTCCCTTAAATCCACACTCTAATATAACTGTTCAGAACTTTAAATTCAAATACTTGGTACATAGTTTTTCTTCTGGTCGATAAATGTTTGCCTAGTACAAAGTTACAGTACTTAGGAAAATATAAATTCCCTTACATCACCAGGAGCTGTGCAAATTTTATTTTCCTAGTTAATTACAATGTTATCAACATCTTAAATATAGCACTTTTTTTTGTGCTTTACCAAATGTAAAATTTGTCAAGAAGTTCTGGAAGTTTATTTTTTGCAGTGTATGACTAAAATAATTATTTTCGTCTGATACACACAATTATTCTATGACCTTTTCTCTACAAACATAATTGTGAGTCATTGAGTCATTTTATGTGCAATGTAAACACGTGCAATATTTCATCTCGTAATTTAGTCATTGGTAAGTTCCTAACATTGCTCAATTTTACAATCATTGTTCATCTCTATTTTGTGATCAGTGTTGTGTGTTTTATTGTATGTCGTGCACTACAGCTAGGACTAGTAATAGTGGCTCATTGTAGTGCTAGTATAATGATTTATGGAAATATGGTAATTTAGATCAAAGGACATATTATTGTAATTTGTGTTGGCAGCAGCTGCTGGGATCATTTTTTTTTTTTCCCCCAAAAAATAATGTCAGTCAGTGAGGCTCCGAATTTTATTAATGTGATTTAAAATTACATATACTTTTGTGCAATATTCATTGTTAAGATTATAATTGATGTATATTAAGTGTTTTTGAGTGTTTATTGTTGAAAATGTAATTTCCTTTTATTCCCTACCTCACAATGCCAAATAGTGTTTACTTGTTAAAATTGTTTCTTTTATGGTTTCATGACACTATTTGATATAGAATGTTATAATGCCAGTAGTTCAATCTTTACAGTTATATGTTGATTGAAGGTATTAAAACATTTGGATACTGCACATTACAGTTACTGAAACTATTTTAAAAACTTATTACACACCTCATATTTTTATGTATTTAAAAACTACCATAAGTCACTACTCTTGTGTGCAGAATTTTTCTTGCATTTTCATTCAAGTAGTTATTTTTAAAGTGCTTGAGCATAGTATACAAGGAATGTATTATATTAACAATATTAGATACCCAAAATCCAAAATTGTTGTTAAAACAAATACTGTAATCTGAATTTTAATGTTACATATTTCATCATTTTTTTAAATTGGTACTAAACCAAACAAGCCATCTATAAATGTAGTGGAAGGCCGAATGACAAACATGACTTATTGAAAATTTCTTGTGACCACCAAAAATGTTCATCGTAATCTGTATTTATGTAGTATTGGAATGGGTAAACTAAACCAAGTTATGTTTCTCAGGATGATGTAAAGGAAGTAGTAAAGTAACCTGCGGTGTCGGAACAAGGGGGGCAGCAGGGACGACTTGCCCCTGTGCTAATAACCGAGGAGGGAGGGGCAAAAACTGCATTTCGCCCCTCCACTCTCTCCTAGACTTACTATGTTTTTATCCAATGAAATATGGCGAAGGTTCGTTTAAGAACATTCTAAGATAAGCAGAGCTGAACAACATAGTCTTCTGTCGCTCAAGTTTCATGAAAATTTTGCTACAGCTACATGGAGAAGAGATTAGGCCAATAGACATTTCAAGGTTCTTAAAAAACAAGACATCGGAGCCATCCTAGACGACCCCAGTGGCAAGCACTTGGTTGTGATGGGGGAGGGGACAGTTCTATGTTGTGCTATGTTTCTGTTAATAGACGGGCACCATAAATTCATAAACCATCCCCTGTCTGCCTGAAGTGTTATTTGGGCAGACACTTGTGCGACTGCAGCCTTCCACACAGACCCTGTAGACGACTTGATGCGGCTAATCAGAATGTGGACGGTCAGAATGCTCGTCCTTGTGTTATGGCTGTATGTGCATTGACGCCTGCCCGGCTGGGATGGGTTACTACACGTTGGGCTTATTAACGTCAGGTTTGAACCAACGACTGTGGAGGTTAAACACAGTACCAAACTTGGCAAAATATGTTTTAATAAAAAATTTGTTTTAGCTGTGGTCACTTGAACGGTTTTATATCGCGATGCCAGTATCGCAAGAAACATGGCTGAGACAGGGACCTTAATGTCTCATAGATGCCTGGCCGGTAGACAAGACTGTCCTGGTGGGCTGTCTTGTTGGAACAAAGTCTACAGCTACTGTCACGACCCTTTACCTTAACTGTCCCTTTACCTGTGATTTGCTGGAGAGAGGAATGTTCCTCCTTGATGGCTGGTTCAGCGGCTTGGCAGGCTGTGGGTCATTTGGGCGACCTGTTGGCTGTGAAGAGCTCTGGATATGTTGTGGGTTCTTGATGATTGGAGAGACGGGGGGTTGCACAACCACTGGTTAGCTAGACCAATAGGAGGTTCCTACCCTCTTAAGAATGGTTCAAAAATTTGGTGAGGAGGGCCTTCAAGTTTAATTAACAGGGGAAACAGTGGTTGTGGCAAAAGAGAGAGGTTAGGCCCTATCGTTTTGCAGGCAGTTTGCAATCTGCCCTGCTGATTTGATGTTATGCTGAAGGAAGTATTTGAAGGGAGGAGGAAGCTGTATTACTTACTGAGGCATATAATGCCTTCAACTTTCTCCGTGCGCCTCCCTTCCGAGAGTATGTCATGAGGAACAGAGAAAAGCAGCCTGTAGAAGATAAGCTGGTGCCTTACTTCCCTACTGTGTACTTCTGGATACCCAGCCTTGTGACAATGGGACAACACGTTGTGCTCTTTTTGTCCGGCCCTTGCGAGCAGTGGACAGATCGTTGGGCAACTCAAGCCACTTCCTTGCCGGGATATCCAGGTGTGGTATCCACGGGGGAATTCATCAACCTAAGGTTATTCCAGCTCCTTTCCGGCCCCCAGGGGAAGCAGTGGCGGAGTATGGTACAAATTAGTCTGCTCGATTCCATTTATGGAGGAGTACCTAGTACTTTGCGTTCCGTCAAATTCTACCAATTTGGAAGAGCTCGAGTGGCCTCTTTAACGTTTGGGTATTTAGCTTTGTGCTGATTGGTCTGCCTGCTTTTCCTCAGGGGGTTGCATCTACAGAAGGTTAACTTAGTACTATCAAGAAGTTAGACTACAGAGAATAGATTAAAAAAGCATGTGTTGTATGAAAAGAGTAATAGAACATGTTAACTCCGCACTATCACCTAATCTAATACAACTTGCTTACGGAAATTAAATCTAACGTGAATGGCCAGGTGAAGGCGAACCTGGAGAAAAAGCTAAGTGAAATGTTTAGGCGATTACTTCTGGCAATAAACTTATTGTTACATTAACATATTTAACGTCTAAATAACAATAGTGTTCTGAAGGAACGCTAGGGGGCATAGCTATCAGAAGGTTAGTTGTCGGCATTGCCACACCGTCTGGTGGGCATGGGAGGTCCCAGGGTGGTAGAAGAGGAATATAGTCTTCTGGAGCCTCGTGTGCGATGTATACCCCTACATAAAAATTATAAAATTACTGTGTGAGACTGAGAATAGAGTAGATAGAATGAGTGCAACAGAAACATGTAGATGTAAGTGTGGTGTGTGTGGATTACGAGTGAAGCATATTTCCAGCAGTACTTTCACTTTTCAGGAAAGATGTGAAATCATAAAACTTACGATCACGACAACACGCAAGAAAGGTAATTTTGTACGTCATTTCCAAAAAAATGTTTAGCAGTAACACTGGTGGTTAGTTGGATGTAACAACCTAAACAAACTGTTTTGCTGGCCATGTTTATTGTTTTCAAAAGATGTTAACACGTGGACTGCAACTGGGTATTGTGACCTTAGCAATCTGTGCAATGTTGTTCAAAAACATGAGTGTTCAGAAGTTCACATAAATTCATTTTTGTCTCTTAAATAATTTTGTAAAAATAGAGTTGATTTTGGTCTAGATAGTTTCAAACAAATAAGCAATCAAAATTGCTCCTTATGTAAATACCTCACTGTCGACGGGTATTAAAATAATATTGATTTTGAGTGGACAAGGTTCTGGGTTTGATGAAGGTATCTTTGTAATATTTTTCACTCCGGAAAATTGTATTTTTAAAAATATTAATATTTTTACAAGCTGTGTATTTTATATTTAGGAACAAAAAAACGCATCGCCACTGCTGTTTTTAGTAAAATTGATGGTGTGTAATTATGAGTGTCTAATAATTTGTTGTAGTTTTAGTCAGTTATAACTTAAAGAGAAGTCATTCAAAAATAAAAAGAGTTCTTAAACAATGAATTTCCACTGTCTGATTCACAGTTTCTTATTGTGATTAATTGTCGTTATTTTTTATTCGCACTCGGTCTCGTCAGTCCCTATTCCAGTTTTTCTGAGACGTCCCAATAAGGTTTGTTAATGTATGTATGGCGATATTAAGATTTTTCACATATACACTGTACAATTATTGATTATTTTATATGGAAACAATCATCAACGCATACAGAAAAAATTTTGAAATAATTGTTTAAATAATCAACTAACTCTGCATTTATGTACATTGCTTTTCACATTAAAGGCCAAAAAACATATCAAGAAAATTAAAAAAATGTTGTATTTGTATAATTTATTTATTAAAACATATACCTATTTAATACACTAACAACAGTGTATTTATGAAGTGCCCAGCATATTAATAAACTAATCAATTTTGTGAATTACCTTTAAATAGCTAGCAACATTGACGCGTGCAGTCAAAGTGGCCAAATACACTTGGCTGTTTACTAGTTATACATTCCAGTTACGTTTGTTACTAGCAACTCTCGCTGGATGAGTAGGTTGGCGACTAGGAATGTAGTTTTCCACCACTGGAATAGCAACTGGCTTATTCAGGATGCAGGTGGTGTGTGTAATACCTGTCTTACCAGAGATTGCTTCAGTCGGTGGTAGTGGAACTGATGCTGGCTGGCTGGACCCAGCGAAGCTGGTGGAATGCTGATGGATGTTGTTACTGTGCCAATCAACACAATACTGTCTATTCCACTCCAATGACTCATTGCTCCAGAACCCAGGGTTAGCTACTCCGTACCTCAGCATCCTGTACCAGACCTCATACTATGGGATGATACTCCCTGGTGATATGAGTGTGTGCAGGGAAATAAATTTATTCAAACACTGGAGAGGAAGGCCTTTCTAGAAGGCAGGTTAGGGATGCTCTGTCCCGCTCTGCTTGCCTACTAGGAGTATGCGGGTCTAATACACACCCTCGCTTGGCGACGGTTTAGGCCATCTTTTGTTCCTTCCTCTGTGAGCCTTGTCTTCTACCAAAAGGCATAGGGGTTGGTTGACACTTAAGATATTTGCTGATCATCGTGAACATGAGACAGATCCCTACCTAAGTGTATTTCCAATAGTGGTTGCCGGCACTAGTTCGGTGCTCTTATTAGCCCCCCGCCACTGGCGTGCAGACCTAGAGCATTGAACTGTATGGGCTGCCTTCCTACCACTATTGGGTGTAGGTCACAACTTGGGATAGGCCTTCAGTGTCAAGCAAACATCCGTGCCGGCACCTTAGGCACTCTGGTTAGGATACAACTTTGGGTGACTGTCTCGCCCCTGTTGGATGAGTTTCTAGTGGTCAGGGCTCTACCGTTCTATCCCTGGGTTCTAGACTTAAAAAGTCTTAACAAATGTGTTAAGACAGCAACGTACTCAATCACAAGGTTCGTACTGCTATATAAAAACCCAGTTTTGGTTGAAAACGTACAATAGATATATTCCAAGTATTCAAGGGGAATACCTGTAGAACAGATACTCATCAGGAAAGGAACATGCTGTATTTATTAGGCGTAATATGTACAAGTGACGCGTACTACCTTCTAACCAAGCAGATAGTGAATATGGAAGTAACGTACACTAGACAGGTGTAGGTAACCTGTTCCTAAACTACCTATGATAGTAGCGTTGACTGCTATGATAAAAACTCAGTCGCAGTTACTCTATACAAGGGGCGTCTAGAAGAGACAGTAGAAAGAGGGGACCACTACTTTAAGAGCAGTGGGTGTAGTTCCCTATACCAGCAAGTAGAGGCGGCTGCTGATCCAGAAGGAACAGCAGTAGAAAGTGTGGTGTAGACTGGTGAAGAAGAAGAAAAACTTCTGGTGGATGGTGGTGGTTGTCGACAATGGTAGCTGGTGGTGGTTTCGACAATGAAGCCTGGTAATTGCAGGCGGCTGCAGCAGCCTCTGGTAGCGTCAGTGGTAGTAGCCTCTGGTGGCTGCCGAAGACTGTTCAGCAGTAGAAGGCCTCAGCACATGAAGTGTTAAAGTGAGCTACTGGAGCATGAAATAACTGCGAGCCCAGGCGTGCATGGACTTATATAGTGCTCTTGGTCTCGGGCTAATGATGTCTGTCGTGGCGGGGGTAAGATTCCCGCTCTCTGTTTCTTTTATTCTGGGTGCCTCATGACAGTTGCGGGGCGCTTTGTGGCAGAAGTGGTGGCTCATGACAGATTGTTGGGCGTTTCGTGATAGTTTTGCCTGATGAGTCATCACACTTCGGGAAGACTGGCGCAAGAGGTGTGGCATGGTTTCACAAGTGGCAGCATGTTGGCTCTCAGCTCAGGAGAGAGAGGCGTGCTTTTTGATGGCTTTCGCAACCTTATATTCACGTGTTTAGGATCACCCTTCGAGGTACTGGCGATATAAGGACACTCGTGAAAGATGTTGCCAATTGACACTTTGTGGGGTTACATAGAAATACGTGAGACTGATGAGTCCTAGTCATTGTAGTTTAACAGGAAAGTGGCATGCGTCATAAACATGTATACAGTGACTATCAAAATTAAAACATACTTCAATGTAAATACACTTTGCCGCAGTTTTCTTTAAATATTCTGTGATAATTGAGTAATAGCCCTAACTGTTCTAGCCCATTGCTACTATTATTGACCTGCAATATACGTACACATAAATATGCTTATCTGCAAAATGTACCACCACGTTTTAATATTGATGTTACTCTACAACACCAAATTAACTCACAATTGTCTCAAGTCACAGAAATGTAAATATTTCAGTATGGTTTATAACACTTATTTCAATCAGTTTGGGTGAGATATTAAAATAATGTAAACCTTACTGTTTTCGCTTTTTTACTGTTCTATGCAGTAATATGATGATAATACTGACTAGATAAGAGCTGTGAAAGTTAATTTTAATTATAGTTTGTCAAAACTGAATACTGGTGATTAAGTTTGCATATTTCTTTGAACGGGTGTATTTTTTTTTCAATTCGAGGTAATTCACAGAATGATTTGCTTATAATTATTATAGGAGCTTCATGAATATTTAACTGTATTGTGACGTACGATGGCAGATGTGAACTGTTGCTCTCAGTTTGAGTCCTGGATATTTTTATATTCGCTTATAATAGTGATAAAAATAACTAAGTTTTATAGGCTGTTCACAGTATAGTGAGAACTTTTCAAGGCCTTTAGAAACAGGAATACTAACAACTGAAAGCTTTTCAATATGGTTTAGAACTTACATCTTTGAGAGTGGTCACATATACACTGTGTTTTAATCACGTGGCAATTCTTATGTTAAAAGTAGAGGAAAGATATAAATTGTCTGAAAGGAAAAACTAAGCAAGGTCTAAAAAAGTGCTCTCTACTTACTGTGGACAGCATTTACTATGTTGTTAAATTTATAATAACATTGCATAAAGTACATTTACTAGATGGTGGACACTAGTGTACTCTTCCAACTGTAAATATTTGCTTGTGAAAATATATGGATTTGAAGAAAAGCCTTTTAAAAAAAAAATTAATTTTTTTAAAACTCGTATAAAAATATATATTTTATATAAAAAATAGTTTTCTTGATGGACTAATGCACTCTATTCTAGGGCTGCATTCAAATGTGATTTAGAAAAACAATTTTCTAAAAATTAACTTCGGACCATTTTAATTACATTAATGTTGATGATCATTTTGAAGACTGAATATCAAGTGGCTGCTTAAATGTAACTAATGTTCAATAATGTTTTTCTGAAAAAGATTATTGAATTGGTTAGGAGATTTTTTAAAGATGTTATTATTGTTACTTCAAAGTAGTTTGAAAAAAAGGTGGTAAATGAACTGACAAAATGACTAAAAATAATGAAAGGGGAATGAGTGTGTATGGCATACGTGATAGTTATGTAGGTGGAGATGTACACTGTGAATAAAGAACGTTTCTTATTTTATTGAAATTATGTCTATTAACTAGGAAGTTTTTGTATTAAAAATTGTTTGTCTTTGGTCGCATCACTGTATCATTTGAGTAAAGTATATAATAAGTAGAGTATAAAAGCTGCTTAACATAAAATATACTTCAAAATGTACATTTCCAAAAAAAAAAATTACCTGTGAAGTCTTGTAAAATATTATCAAATGTTTACAAAAATTATCTTAGTAGTTCAAACTGTCATTTTAAGAAATGTGTTTGGCTTCAACATTTTTAGTATGTAAACATCATATTTAAAAGCTGGTAGTTTAAGACAGTGAACAAAGTTGTTTGAAATGAAATATTTGAACTATATATGAATTCTTTGGATTAAGCTATTGATAGCTGCCTCATACATATTATGCAGTTCTTTTTTCTGTACGCATAAGGCGGTATCAACTTTACGGTTCAGAATTATTTAAAGGAAGGTAATACATCTTTGTATTACACGTGTGTTTGCTACAAAGACATTTGAAAGAGTGGTCTGCTATAATGATAACATTTCCACCCCTTCATTTGTAACAAACATTCCGACGTCCCTGAAAGCAACTGTCCATATAATATGTTTTATTAAAGTTCCTTGTTTTTTCATTCCTGTTTCAAGAAAAACATTTGGCAGTGTATTTTTGACTTCTGCCATAATAATTTTCTATTTTCATAATGTAGGAATGCAACACGTACACAGTTTTGTAAATATTTTTTATGTAATACCTCACATATTCACAGACATGTGAAACAAATGTAAGACGTGTAGCAACAAGATGCCATCCAATATCTGTAATACAAGAAAAATAATCTAAAAATTATTGATTTAGACGGTGTAGTATGTAGCTGGGATATTTAATACATAGTGTAGTTAATGTAGTACACAAATTATTTTTGGCAGCATGGAGTGTAACTGTAATTAACTATTTTTGAAACATCTATCTTTGTAATTATATGTATTTGCTGATATCTGTGACCCCTTGCCAGATCTCAAAATGTACAGCACTGTAAAACTGTTACAAACTATGAAACATTGTTCTGTGAACAATTAAGGAAAGACTGTGTAGGCATTCCATAAGTTTGCAGGAACTTTATAAGTGTACATTGCACTTTAAAGTAACCATACACATTCAAAAATCAGAATGATAAATTTTTTCAAATCTTGCAACTAAAGAGTCTCCGTACCACAAAATGTTCAATAAAATATTTTGGGGAAAATATGTTAAAAATGTAGTAGTGTATTTTTGTGTAAAATGTTTTGTATTTTGCAGAACCAAATAAATGACAATGATACAATATTTAGGTGTTTTTACCTTTCATTTAGTCTTATATTCACAGCTATGAAATTGACCAGAGATAATTTATTAAGACCTCAATAATAAAGTATTTTCGATGATTGCCAGATATTCGGAAAGAAAAAACAGAATGTGTGTTGCAGAAATTAAATTTTTGACTTATCGTAAATGAATAAAGATGGTATACACGCATTACACATACATATCAAATAAATCAAACTTAAAACTAACAGGTGTACTGAATGTAGCCAAAATATTAACAAAAAAGTCTATAAATACATGTTTGAACATTCCGTAGTGATAATTTATATGTTTGAAAGTACCTTTTTACCTTTATATTTAATATGGATGTGCAGTTAATGTTAAGAAATGGAACCTTTAGTGTACTGTAGCTGAACAAACTGTGAAAAAATTGAATTGTTCTGGGCAAACAGGACATGTGACAAGCCCTAAATTTTTTGCTTGTCCCAACTTATGTCTTCATTAGCTCTAACCTATTTGAAACATTGTCCACAGAATGTTTCACTTGCTCTTGGTTCCTGATGTTTGTGCAACTATTCTTCATGATATAGTGGCATTGGCTATGGACATACTGTGGTGAACGAGAGGCATGGTATCACAGTTAAGTGTTGAAAGTGGTTGCAGTTGGCATTACTGCATGCCTGCACATGCCTCTCCAGCATCAATTTACCATGGAATGCTGTCTTGCAGTTTCGTGATAATCTGTGGCTTTTTGGAATAGACTTTTCCTTTTAGCATGCCCCATAGAAAGAAACCTGGTGGCGTAAGGTCAAGTGATTGGGGTGCCTAAAACCACTTTGGAAATGGCACAATTTTCAAAGTGACACAATTTCCCTCATGCTTGCGTTGTAAGTGTGGTGGTTGGTGCCATCCTGCTGAAAACAGCCAGTACAGAGTTTCACATCATCAAACAACTGATATAAACTGTTCACGGTAAAATGAGCACTTTTGAAAGCCCTGGTTAAGATATAAATGTAAACACATTGTGTAGTCCTCCGCTTTGTGTAAAATTAACATTGCCATGGGCCTCATCACTATTCGTGCGTCGGTCAAATTAAACTGTTAAATTATTAAGAATGGAAATACTTTACAAATCTGCAAATTTTTTCACTTCTGTGCATTAAAAAAAAACAGCGAAGAGATAATTTTAAGTTATCACAAATGTTTACCTAACATTTTTTATTCAACATTAAGATATAGAATTACTTTCCATCCAGTGTTACCAACTTTACTGGGCGAATGTCACTCGGTGCGCCCATTAAAATATATGCATGCAGAGGCAGTGACTTTTTCTAAGGTTGATTTCTAAAGTGGTCACTTTATGGTGAACAACCTTTAACACTGACCGACGTGACGTCTGTATGGAACAGGCAATCTGGTACAGTGTCTGGTGTTAGTGCCTGTGGCATCTACAGCCAACACAACTCCCGTGTTAATTAGGTTGCCTGTAGGCAGGGCATTTTGTAATTCATTTTATACTCTTTGTGATGGAGGGGCCTACGGTGTTATATGTGTACAGGTCATAGGTGGATCCCGATAAAGTGAGCACTCTTCAAACCAACGTATGACAAATATCACTGCCAGTAACTGCATATATTTTAACGTAAGCACAGTTAACGTGTCAGTAAATTTTGAGAAATAGCTCCATGTAATAACTGACGTCGTAATGGAGTTTTAGATTACTTTTCCAATATGCTGTTTATATTCGTTTAATAATTTTATCCCACACATTTTTACGAGATTTTGTTCTCTACTATCACTTTCAATAGAAGAGCCAAGAAAGAAAAACAGCTTGTTGGGCAGCTAAACGTAAAATAAATTCTTGCGCATGTGTGCTTTAAATCACACGCATTTGAACAGATAGACTCAAAATGACGGGATCCCCTGGTAATAATGGACTGTAGTTATATCGCAAACTAGGCGTAACCATTATTGGCCCGACCTTGCCAAATGTTCGGAACGTGTTGAACTGGAGTCACAATACCGCAACGAACCCTACACAACAGGTTCTTCTTAGTAGCAGCCACGGAAAAGCATGGTCAGCGTGACGTAATTCCGGCAAAACCACAGCCCAACAAAAGTATATTCTATTAATACTTCCCGTCGTGTCGGGCTCGCCGGGGTGTGAGGAAAGATGTAAATACATTATAAAGCTTAAAATTCATGGATATTTTCCTACTGTAGTATTTTTTCTAGTACTAAGCCCTCAATGACGTCCTTCATCCTTGTGGCATTGTGGCGTGTGCCCTGGTTGCATACCCCCACGTGATCCTATCCAAGGACACTGCCAGGCAGGGAGTTACTTCTGTCAAATGATAACTCAGGTATCCTAAGGCCAACTCAGCGAGGACAGAAACCTCGCGTAGAGTAAAAAATGGCGAAAGCTAGTTTGATCCCGACACAGAGCATGTATAGGGACTGTGAAAGCACAGCCTATGGTGGTGTTTTTTTTCTCCCGAAAGCAAATAATCATTCATGTCGTAATTTAAATATAGGACATTGTTTGAATTATAATTTTTGTAAACTGTGGCTTATTTCATCGTAATTTTTTTTAAAGAGAAATGAATATATTTTGTTGCCTTTCATAAATTTAATTATTGAAACACAAATGTGGCTGTTGAAAAATTTCAGTCAGCAAAAAAATGCTGTAAGTAATTCTCTGTATATGCTGTTCATGGTAAAGTGAGCACTTTTGAGGCCCTAGTTACTTATTTATTTCATTCATTTTTTTATCATTTAAACACAGTTTTAAAGAAATATTATAATGTAAGTAATAAACACACACACACACACACACACAGAGAGAGAGAGAGAGAGAGAGAGAGAGAGAGAGAGAGTGTGTGTGAGGGAGTGAGAGAGTGTGTGTGTGTGTGTGAGGGAGTGAGAGAGAGAGTGTGTGTGTAAGGGAGTGAGAGAGAGTGTGTGTGTGTGTGTTTTTTTTTAAATTTTATTTTTTGACTATTATTTCAAATTAGAGGACTTTCAAAAGTGCTCAATTTACCGTGAATAGCCTATAACGAAATGTATACCTCTGTAAAACAGTGTTTCAATCTACAGAGACAATGTTGTATGTATCTTTTCCGATCGGGTTGCTGTATTAAAACACTATTTTCATCTATTCAAATTTTGCAGAAACAGAATACAGACGAAGCTTATTTATTCCATTTTACATTACCGTTGCAATGCTTCCTCAATTCTTATTGTCCGGAGGTGACCTTGAGGAGTTACATATTGTTTGCTAGCGACCGCCCTGGCCTTGCTCGGGTACGATTTACAGATATAACATTGTTTTACGTTTACAGCAAATATATACACTAAATGCTTAAGATAACTAACATAGGATTAATACTGTGTTGTGTTCATAAATGAACCCCTATTTTTAATCAAATTTTAAAAGACAAATATGGTTACTGTGGGTTATCCTTAAAAGATAAACATATGCCGTGGACGTTTTTTATATACCTTTTTGAGATCTACAGTTCTGTAGTACATTAATTTGGCGTATCTCTTATGGTTTAGTCAGCGTAATCCATGTAAGTGCCCGTAAAGCGGCTTTTTCCGACTTTATTATAAAACGTCAACATTTCTCTACTATCCTTACATTAAATACTAACGTATTATTTACCTAAACCTTCCTCAAGAAATTCTCTAGATGATGGGGAAAAACCATATCAAAATCCATCAAGTAGTTTAGAAGCCTTAGCCGAACACACAGAATGAAGGAAATAACTTACTTAACTAACTAGTTTTCTGAGTTCTGGTTAATTCGTTATTTGCTAAAAACATGTGCAAGTTTTTCATGTCACAGTTTGAAAACAATAACAGTTGTGTATACAATTTTATTATAAAACCAAGAGGAATTAGCTGACATTAATAAAGAGCGTTGCTTACCTCGTGTTTTCGAATAGCCGGAACTTGGGTAAAGGCATCAGTGCAGCAGCAAGGAGAAAGACATGTTGATTTTGTTATTTTCCTTTGAAGTTGGGGCCTGATGGCCGAGCGGTTAGCGTGCTGACATCACACTACGGAGACACGGGTTCCAATCCCACCGGAGGTCAATCCTCATGTGGAAAAACGTGGCAGACGTAACCCGTGGACGGTGAGTTTTTCTCAGGATACTTCAACTTCCCCGTCTCAACACTCTGCAGTTCGTCAACCATCACCATATACGCCCTTCTATACCCCTCAGGGGTGTAGAAGGATGCCTATGGACCTCCATTCGAAGTACCTCCAAGGGTGTTTACTACATCATAGGGTGTTTCCTTTATATGCATTTTTAATATTTTGACAGTCTGAAGTATAAAAAAGTTTTTGAGGTGTTAATGAAATAATATCTCCGAACATACATACAAGAAATCATAGCCTACTTGAGCTGAAATCGTTGCGGGTGATTTTGAACCACTGCAAAACAAACCCAATGTCTAAATATTCTTTGCAGAAAACTTATTTTTAAATGTATTTAGATTAGGATACGATTTTTTGTAAATAAATTGACTTGCAAAATCAAATCAAGAGATCCAACATGTTTATGTCATGGGGACCAAAGTAAGTTATCACAGCGCAGCTCTTAGCAGACTAGCTCCGGTGACCACAAACAAAGTCTACAATTTTTAAAATTGTAAAATTGGAATTTTTTCACGTTTGTTTAATTTGCGAGATTTTCGCATATGTTTTCTTCTTTTTTGATATGATAGAAATGTTTATATCCTTTGGTGAAGGAATTCAGCAATAACATATTATTGTGATCGCCATTTTAAAAGGTGCTATCACCAATGTTACAACTTGGCGAAATAGAATATTGGAATTTGAACATTTTGTAATTTAAAAAAATCTTACAGTACGGTTTTTCGCAAAGTTTGCAAAATTTACAGCATGTGGAGATAGCAGTATTTAGTTTTGGTACATTCATAGACAATGCTTTTTTTTGCATTTTCATTAGGGTATTTATGTAAAATGATTCAAGCAGGACTGATACTGATTTCCAAAAAAAAAATCATATACGCTATGTTTTACATTTTTTCTTATCATCAATAAATTACAAATTATCGGATGTGGTCGTAAATGAATGCAACTCATTGCATTATTACTGATTTTATATTTTTATGTTATTTGTTTTGCAATGCCAAGTGGGACTTGTTTACAAAATTTTCAGCTCCAGTTTTGAATAAATCGTTGACAACGTTATTCTAGCTCATGCTTTTGGGTTTACTGCTGGATCCCAGTAATTCAAACAGAGAGAGAGAGAGGGAGAGAGAGACAGGTTTCTTGCTGAAGCACTGAAATCCTGCAGTTTAAAGTAGATTCATCTAGGTTCCTTAGTTTACTTTTGGTCAGCTATGTGCAGAAGGTCCTCCATGATTATATAGGCTGTTCACAGTAAAATGAACTCTTTTGAAAGCTCTGTCATTTGGAATAATAGTAAATAAATATATTGTATTTTACCCTTAGAAGTTAATTTCCGAGTGCGGTGAAACATACATACTGTGTTTATTACTTATATAGCAATATTTATTTAAAAAGGTGGTTGGAGGATAAAAAATGGCTAGAAGTAAAGTAACTAGGGCTTAAAAAGTGTTAACTTTACCGTGAACAGCCTATATCACAATAGACTAAATGAAGATGGGATCTCGTAATGTTAGGGTAATCATGTGACACGACTTAGCACCAATTAATATCAAAGGGTTGTTTTGATTCTATGGCACGAGGTGGCCATCCGTTTTCTGAGGTCCAGTTATTTCCGCATTTGTATTTTCACGTTTTTCTCTTATGTTCCATGAACAGTCAGCTAAATTATTTTTAAATATGACATCGAATAACCTTTGAACCATGTTAAAACTTACAAATCGCATATATTCCACCTGCCATTTTTATCTTTAAAACATGCTTGAGTATCTTTTTATTCTTGCATTTTCTGTCTCGTAAAACGACGCGTCGTGACATTTGTTTATATGGTTGCGCGGGATCTACGAAGGTATCCGTCACACCAGACTGCAAGGATGCGGCACCGTCGCATGTCTCGCCAGAATCGGCAAGCTGCCCAGTATTCTCTTTTATCGTATTTTTCGTAACCTACCCTATTTCTAGGTGTTAAGTGTAAGCCCGGGGTAGGGACGGGAGCTGATTGCGTCTCAGGGCAAACCCTACACGCCTACAAGGGAAGGAAATAATGCAGACATGCATCGCGGCAGAGAGGGATTGGGCAGCCATGGCTGCCTCCCTAAGTGTACCTATCGTTAACCTATAACTAAGGAGAGAAAAGGAAAAACCCTTTCAACAGAAAATTCAAAATTATTACGTTCATTAAAGAAATGCTACAGGAAACAGTGTGTTTGGAATCATGCTCTTTATTAGTGGGCAAGAAAGACTAGTAAAGAGGGGACGGATGTTTTTTTATTGCGCGGCGACGGTAAGGGGGAGAGGGCACAATTTTGAGTTCGCTTTTTTGCCGCGTCTCAAATTCTGCGTAGTATAACTTTTGACTAGGAGAAGCTACGACGCTCGTTTGAATTTCAATCGACAGCTCTCATCAAGATCAATCTATTGCGTGTATAAAAGCATTTGTATGGCGTAGTTAAGGTGAAATTGCATGAGTTTAATGAAAAAAAATTAAGAAAACATAGCACACTGTTGGCCTATACTCATCAAAAATCCAAGTCGAAATACAGAAATCGTATACGGTTGGAAAGAGCATCTCGAAAGCAATCCAGTGATATGCATAAAACCCCCATATGATCGAGTAAAGCGGTGCTGGGAACGTAAACTATACATCAAGGCGTCCGAGCACGTCAACGTAGACGTATTCACACAAAACAAACGGCTGTGCCCCCAACACAGACATTCCATTTTTTGCCTGGAGCCCGTCTTGATCACACGTACGTGCGTATCACGCCAAAAAAAAAAAGCAGAGCGTAAAGCTTAAAAGCCAGTCGGAATTCACCCTCATTTTAAGCTTGGTGAAAATTTGAACCTACAACAAAATCACAGCGTGCAGAGAGAGTGGTTGCCATCAATAATTACCGAAGGTTCGTAGTTTCACGTGAGTTACGGCATTCGCTACGTAAATTAAGAAGATGCCCGCTCACTTTTATGCTTCGGTAATAACACACGTACCTACATCAAGAAAATTAATTTTACTATGCAGGCTTAAGTTACACAGAAACATTTTAGAAATATTCCTTTCGGAAATCTGAAACCAAGGAAATAGCCTAATTATTGCACAGTGTAAGCTGAACAAAGTATATTTAACACATCTGTATTTTCTGGATTTTCCTGCATTTACTTTAGCGACGTGGAAGTAGTAGTAGAACTATAAAAAAGAGCAAGCCCAACCTTTTAATTTTACATTTTTCGTTCAATGGTGTTATAAAAATTGGAAAATTAATCAATTAAAAAGTTAGTTTATTTTAGACTTAATACTTATATATACGTATGCACATTTAAAACTGAAAAATGAAAACTTAGAAAACAACATAAATTAATCTGGAAAATATCAGCTGGAAGCAAAATTAACAACAAATGTTAACAAAACAAATTTTTCTTATTACAGTTGTAAAAAAAATTTTAAGAACAAAATGCTTTGTTAAATTTTACTTGCCATTTGAAGTATTAAAAAGCTATTGAAAATACTTTGCGGAAAGATTCTATCGAAAAGGTATTTTTTTTAAATAATTCTTCTGATTTTAAACTTTTCTCTAAAAATGTTATGTCATTAAAATAATGCAAATTTTAAATAAAGTGTTTTAATAATATTGTTACATAGAAGCCTGAGTGGCGTATCTGATTTCTTGAGGGATGGAGTTCTTAATAAAAATAAAAGAACTAAATTTAATTTCTAATTTATTTACACAGCTATTATTCACAGCATTAAACTTACTGTCTCCACTATTACTCTTTTTATTTAATAATGAGCACAATATTTAATGTCTACTTCAACTCTAATTAACGTCCTACTTAGTTGTCTCTGTTTGGTTACTGTCAATTAACTCATACTCTTATTAACACATGTTCAGTCTATCTGTTGCCACCATTTACAGTGTCTTTTACTCACGCATCTAGTCCAATTGTGCAGCCTGCCAGCTGCACCTTCACTGCTTGATACTCACAGTCGCAGATTTCCCTCCCGCTGGTCACTTCTCTCACTGCTCGTCTTCTATTGCTTGGAACTCAGCCACTCATTCACTCATCAACTACTCGTCTCGGAGGCCTATCATACTTTTATATCGTTCGCCCTGGCCATCTGTAAGGTTCAACGCACCCCGAGTCACGCTGAGAGAACGAGGTCAGTGATCCAGAGCATTCTTCAGATAAACGCATAACTCAATACTACCATGGTCAGCAGCGATCGCCGCAAAAATAATTATCATGTCGGCTCGCTCTCTAAACAGATATGCTGCTACCGGCCTATCGCTTGCTTGTTCATTAAAAACATTCCTTTGACTTGCTACCGCCGCTATCATATCGCTACTGTCCTTCACTTCCACTCACTCGCACGGGATGCTAAGCAGCGAGCGCGTAACTATATTTTATTTATAAAGAGTCTACACAAGCTTGTGTTTAAAAAGTCTACATGCTATTTTTTACAATTAATAATAAGACAATATATACTAGTATCTTTCTGGATTATATTAAAAGAAAAACCTATTTTATTAGAACAAAATTTCTTAAAATAGAACGTTACAAATAATTGTATATGAGAATTCAGTTTTGATTTGCTATTGGGTCACATAGCACTTAGAACAAGGTAACATTTATAGTTTCATTATAAACTTATCATTGTAGTAGTTTTGCTCGTTTTAAAGTGATGGATAGAAATGTGAAACCTTATCTGAATGGTAAACCACTTCAATATCACTGGTTACTACATCATGGCTATCATTATCTGCATCATTGATTCGGACTAGATCGAAAACAAGGCACTATCTGATGCGTTGATGTGCACGACACAATGAAGTGAATGGCATAAACGCCATATGTTGGCCGATGTCCTTGAAACGTTCATCAGTTAAATTACAATCCTCCAGCATGCAACTATTTTACCCAAGTTCAACTGGATAGCTCCATTTAGGACGTTAACACTTTTTTTTTTTCAGTTGTAATGTAGTGATTTAAGGCGTAAGATTTTTTGTAAGTAATTTTGAATGCAAATTTTTTATGAAGCAAATCAGAATATGAAAATTTATCCCAAACTCGCCTCCGCCTCGCCGGTTATGTCGAAGATTACTTTGGCGGCGCTTGTGCAGCATACAATGTCATCTTAGAGCGCTCTCTACTAGACATGAACTTCAGGAAAACCTTCTAGAATAAGGCATTGAAGACATATGTGCTTTGATTTCTCGAGGACTAGAGGAGAAATAAGATGGATTCAATACCTCAAAGTAGCGTATGTACGCGTACGCCTACGTACTGTAAGGAGTTAAATAAGATTATATAATATATTATATATATATATAATCTCCTACAGACCCCTACCCATATTAAAAAGTTGTATATGTTCCCGTATGCAAAGCAACCTAAGAAATTTGCTATTTAAATTGGTCTTATATTTAGATTTTATGTATAAATAAAGAGAAAGGATTATAAACATGCTATTTTAACTCCACATAACGAGGCAGAGTGAAAGTAAACCTACGCTTTAAATTTATATTTCTTGTTGATTTATTTTCTTTACTGCATGTCTGTGCTAAGAGTAAAATATTGTCATGTTATTTTAATGTTTGAATACTTGATGTAACTGGTTGTTATGTATGAAAAATTTTGTAGAAGGAATAAGAATTCTCCATTTTTTGTGCTTTTGAAAAGGACTAGTTGCGAGAACAAGATATTATAAAATTGAATATTACTGTTATTCAATCCCATCCTTGAAGAAATGTGATTAGTAAAGAGAATGGACAGTACAAGGAATAATAATTATGCTATAATGAAGAGGCCTATGATTGATATAAGAATCGTGCTGTAACACTTCAATTTTAAATAGTATGGCAATTACGAGGAATTTATGAAATCATGTTCGGACTTTATGAGATTTAATGTATTGATATATTTTGCTACTTTCAGTTCAATATGTGTAAATTATTTATTTCATTTGACAGTTGTGTTGTATGTAAATTGAGTTTTTTACTGGTATTGCTATTAAGATTTTGTTTACACGCCAGAGAGGGATGTTCTAATTGTGTTTAATAGTTGAAATCATTTTATTTTCTCTTGGAGAAGGAAATCTGTTAACTTCTGTTTATGTAATATCAGGCGACAATAGCTAGCCAATCAATAGTTGTCATTTTAAAATAATAACATAGCAGATAATTATTTTATTCGGGAAGATTTTAGTTAGAGCTTACCAAACGAGGCAGATGGAAAGTTCTGATTTTCCGCTAATACTGGTCAAGTCACTGACTAGGATTCTACTAGAAATTTATTAGTAACTTAGTCGAAACACGAGTTTGCAGCGCCTATACAATCTGAAATGAAGTATAAGAGAAGAGTTACAATAGAATAGTACTGGCTACAGCTGCGGAGGTGTATTTGAGTTTGACTTCAGAGAACAATCTTTATCAACATCATTCGTCTACGGATATTTAATAAGTTAGCTGTGGAGATCCGTTCGAGTTCATCTCCAGGCGGATAAGTCAGCTGGAGAGATCTCGCCGAGTTCGGTTCCAAGGAGTGTTCCTCACCATTTTTGCCTTTCGACAGAAATCAGATAAGTCGAATTAGAGTTTTAACAGTGTGTAGCCTTTGACACCAACGAATTAGCTTGTAAGTTAAGTGCAGATATTTAGCGTTTAATTGCTAGCTGGTGTCGGATTATAACTTTAAATTTAAATTTTCTATTTTGTCTGTTATTAGTTTATTTCTATGTTTCTAGTTGTGGTAGCTCAATCTCGGAACATAAATATTGGTCATGCAATCAATTTTCAACTTATTATTCATTAAACTCTTGTTTAATCAAACCTGGCATTGTTCTTCCGCAATTTTTTTTAAAGTAGTTACCAATTGTATGTTCTGTGGTAGTGTCATATGTGATGTTCCAGATTGTGTCCTAGACTGGTGATAATTAACTTCACCAGTGAGTAGAGAATATTTTTAAGGGAGATGTTAGCTAAGTTAAAGGGTATGTGACTCAAATCATAACGCAGTAGGAACTAGCCGAGGCAAATCGAAGACTTTAAAATTTCCTATTTTATAGTTGTGTAATTCTACATACGTGTGTACTACATTATTTCATGTAATATCAAATAAGATGTTACATACATATATTTGGCGCCCAACGCAAAGGCCAATTGCGTGCGTAACACTGCATAATTTAAATATTACCTAAAGAAATATTTTATAATGATGATATGATGGTAACGTTAAGTTTTACATATTTATGTTTTGAGAAACATGCTTCTAATGAATGGTAATTGTATGTTTAAAATTAAACTGTACTGTTTATAATTGCCCAGTGGACCCGAGAAAGTATGTTATATCACAAGAGCCGGAGGTCATTGACAAGGAAGTTTTGTCAAAACTAATTATTAAGCTTTAATGTTAAGAATGTATTAAAGCTTCCGCAACTTCATCAATTACCTTTTTTTGCGAAACTTAGTAATAACTGAGTTTCTCATTCACACGTATGTTAGAGTAGGATTCAAACATAATTGATTTGTCTTTCTTGTGTGTGAAGTATCTGTAGATTTGTAGTGAAATTAGATCTCCATACCAGTAAAGTGCATGAAATCTGTAGTTATGGTCCAGTGTTCTTCTTTGGCGTAGTATAGAAGTCCGCTTGACTATGATATAAGATTTTCTAATACGCATAATAATCTGGTGATTTGTTTAATTTCTAATGCTTGTTAATTAAACATGTTTACACTAGAGGTACCCATTGCACACTCATTTAAGTGCAAGAAAGGATATACGCAAATCCATGATGTTACTTTTACTAGTAAGTGTAAAAATTAAAATTTGAATGTTAGAATTACCCGTAAAGTAATTTTTGGCGAATCAACGTGGTGGCTGAGTTCGTATTGGAAAGGACATTTGTCACGATCGGCCTGCCAAATACGAATAAAAGTTGAACACTATACAGAATATCACGTTATTCATGGATACAGACTGCACAAGCATCTGTGAACAAAACTAGAAAATACTCTTTGACAAAAATTCATAAGATTCTTCGTTTACGAGAAAAACGACATGAAAGGTCTAGAAACCATTGCAGAAAACCTGTGGTTTCCAATTATAGGTTGTTCACGGTAAAGTGAGCACTTTTTAAGGCCCTACCAACAGGCTTTAACCACTAAAATATATCTTATTGCAGCATCAGGTATTAAATTTTGAGGGTGGTGAAATGTATACACTGTGTTTATTCGTCACAAAGCAATGTTTATATTAAAAAGTAGTATGAAGACGGAAATAGGATGAAAGGCAAAATTTAGAAGGGCATTAAAAAGTGCTCACTCTACCGTGAACAGCCTATAGACAAAGGTGAGGGGATGTGGCGATGCTGCAACTAATGTGTCGGTCGTAAGGCATACGGTACGGGAACGAGCTGAGATCAATAGTGTCATAGAGGCCGTGGAGTTTACACGCAGCGAGTACTGGGACATGGCAATGGCCGCGGCTGCATCTGGCGGCTAAGCTCCGTGAATGCTGCATGCATCCAACGTGCGGAAAAATGCCGTGCTATGGGCAGAGTACAATTCGAACAGCTGTTATGACGTTTCGACGTTTTGTATGCCGTGCTTAATGTGAAATTATGTCATTTTATCTACTTTGATGTCGGTTTTCTCGTAAACTAAGGGCCTTACGCTTTTTTACCAAAGAATATTTTCTACTTAGTTTTGATCTCAAATTCGTGTTGCGCAGTTCGTATTCGCGAGTCACCTGACATCCTATATATTATCATACATCCATTCACATTCACACTTAGCGTACGTACGTACGTAGAAAAGAGAGGGAGACCGCCATTTTACATCACTGGGACGCTACTCCCTCAGCGCGGGGGTAGATCGGTCCCTTGTGAGGAACCTTGGCCACCCAGTTGGTTCTCAATTAGATTGCGGAGGCGAGGAGAAGCTAACCCCCTCCCCCCTCGACCCATCAAACATATTTTAAGCTGCAAGGCAACATTCTTGTACAGGATTCCCAGGGTAGCGCCTGGGAGCTGTTTCCATAACTGATTTTTACTCTCTTTTTCCCTGCCTGTACGGGATAAAAGAGAGTGGTGGAGTTAATTGATTTTATCAGCGCGGAATTTTAAAGTTCGGGACTTGTGAAGTACTGTCACGAGCTCCCTGTGAGAGAGCTAGCGACAGTTTGGTATAAAAAGCGGAAGTTAATAGCCAAATGAAGTTAAATTTTCGATATAAGTAGCTTTCCCATGACTGGAGTGGCAAGGGATTATATAATTAAATTAACTATATGTATATTGAAGTGGTGAATTTAAGTTTCGCGAAAAATTTAAATCAGTGTAGTTGTTTCAGTTTCAGTAATTACTTCATATCTTATGAGTTAATGTTAAAAACCATTAAATAATCTGATTGGTGTGTAGAGAGGGAGAGTTCCTCAACTTTCAACTTGTATGTACGGCTGAACTCTCAACCAATCATAATATCCGATTTAATAATAAATATAGTATTCTAACTAAAACTATTCAGATAATAACTTGTATGTGCAAAGTTCTGTATTATTTGGTTAGTGATTTAAAATTGTACAATGTTTTGCACAAAGCCTATTAAAACAAAACGCAAAATAATAATCTCGCTTCGCAAAGTTACGTTTTTGTTTGAATGTCTGCCAACGGAAAACTCACATGCGGCATGAAGAGGTTGTGTATCAACCTATACTGAGGGACTGGTTAGGACGGAATTCTGTTCCTTGGGGGGAGGGGGGTGTGTATTTAGAACAGTTATTTTTTTTAGAGTAATTTAAGTATTCGTCAACAGTGTAAGATGTGTAAGTTAAAGAGGCTTTATATTATGTTTAAATCGTTTGTTATTGCTCTAAAAAAAAAGCTTTTTGAGCTGATGAGGTGATCAATTAAATATTTTGACTACTGAAAAGTAAAATCCCTTTTGAAAAAGCGAAAATTAGTATGAAGTGGTGTATAATTTTTTTATGTAGGCCCGTACCTTGTACCATAGTTATGGACCCCACTGATCTGCCATGTTGGGAAGGGTGTCATAAATATATCGCCCTACATATTCCCATTCTTAACGAGTTGTCTACAAGATTGTGTACTACGCTTACTACTTAACATTCTTATTGTTTTTTTTTTTTTTTTGTCAAAAAAATCTTTCTTACTATCTGTTGAATTTTCCCAGAAAAAATTTTCATGATATAAAAATGAATGAAAGTGTGCAAAATATACTTGTTTAAGTGTTTCCTTTGATAGTAATGGCGACAGATATCTGAAGGAAAAACAAGCTGCGCTGAGTTTAATTTGTATAATTCATGTGTTCCTTCTATGTTCATGATCGATGTGTAAACCAAGTAACTTTGTTCAGTATACTATATTTAAATATTTTTCGTTACATCGAAGAGACACTATTTCATGACTTTCGTTCGTTGTAAGGAATTCTATGAATTGTGCTGTGGGGAAGACCGTAAGATAGATGGTGTGAGAAATAATATTTAAGACCCACGTATGGGTATTAGCCTCTGAAATGAATTGGGTTTCTTTAGTGTATGTGAAGAAAAATAGAGAGATATTTATATGTGTAATTATTACGCAACATGTAGGCAGGGTTTGCAAATAAACAACTGAATGTGTAGGTGACAGAACACACTGCAAATTACTAAAACTCACCACAAATACATCAACAGACTTACATCTTACCAGCATGTTTCCTTGTATCCAGGCTTATCTCCGCCTCCACACAGCTATACATGTCACACTTCAAATATTTGCTGGGAAATAATAAGGAAACTAACTACTAGCATATCAATCAAAGAAGTCCAAGGGTGAAGTGGAGTTTAATGCAAACAAAATCGTTTCTCAATTCAAATACTTCTCCCAACTTTATATTGTAACCGCAGAATATTACAAATACCAGGCAGCAGCTGGACTAGAACATTAAATTTAAAACTCTGTATGTCTGTTAAAAATAGCAATTATGTGTGCATGCTTGGCAACCATAATTTAAGCCTTTGCAGTGTTTTAAAAGTTCGTACCAAAATTAAAATGTTTTAGTCTGCAAAAAGTTTGGTTAATGTTCAAATAGTAATCTCACTAACACGTTACATTTTACAAGAAATCAGCCTATGTGTCTACATTGAATAAAATTCTACTGGCTAGCAATGTCAAAATTAGGTAGAGTAAAACACGAGTTCTTATTTTCAGGCACTTTGTGATCAGCAAGAAAGTGTTGTATTAAATGTGTAGCTAACAGGAAGACGTCTTTAACACTCCACTGCTTGACTAACGGTCACTTAGTATGGCGGTGATAAGATACCTTATATTTCTGCGTTATATTGGAAGTTGCAAAGCTCCTAAGCCCTCTTCGGACAATTTGAAAACACTCTGTCGGATATTTACGTAAAACGGAGCATATTTGCCGGAGTCAAACTCACTTTTAAGTTAAAATTTTTCACGGTTCAGACGGAGCTCAGGTCTACCTGATCTGTTACGTTAGCGACCCATTTCAAACGAGATGGAGACCAGAACATGCTTTCAACTCAATTTGGCGTCGGTTACCTGATTTGAATTTACCAACCATTACCAACTCACACAAATTAACATGTAGATACGTAAGTGCGTAGAAAGAGAGGGAGAGTAACTCAACTTTTAACTTCTTACGTACGGCTGAACTGTCAGCCAATCAGAATGTCAGATTCAATAATACATTCATTATTTTAACTGGAACTATTTAGGTTAACAATAAAATGATAAAAAGTTCTGTTTTCTTAAGCCAATATTTTAAAATTGTACCATGTTTTTCACAAAGTCTGCAAAAACAAAACACAAAATAATAACCTCGCTTCGTAAAGTTACATTTTTGTTTGAATGTCTGCCAACAGAAAACGTGCGTGCGAACGAACGTAACGCCTTAACTCATTAGCCTGCGATCATCTCCGCAGTGATGTTTGCCGCGAAGGTAGTAGCGCAGGAGCGTCAACGCCGCCCGAGCTGGTAGTAGCGAGCGGCCAGCTGATATGCGCGCGCCTGCCTGGCGACGCGCCCCAGTCGGCCGGCCGAGTCAGTTGAGCCCCGTTCGCGCTGCGGTGCAGACGTGGGGAGTGTGGTGTGTTGTGAATTGTGCTGTGACTCTCCCGGTCTGGCTGGTTGACAACAACAGGCGGCCACTCCTCCTTCGCAGAGAACAACTGACGGGCGAGTGCGCGGTGCTCAAGTGGTGCAAAAAAAAAAAAAACGCATAAACAACAGAAGCCTGTGTTTTTCTCGTGTGGCCACGTACAAGTGTAACGAATTTCTTACTTATGTAATTTCACGTTCGCGACTCACCATTTCAAACGCTGGGAAATAAACTTCAACGACAAATGCATTATACATCCAGGATTTTATCCTACTTTATCGGTGAGTTGGTAAAATAATTCAGATTTTCAAGGTTTTCTGCGTGTGCTAATTCAAATCAATGTACATACAGAGGCGGTTGGTCGTAATTTTGTGCGAACCGCCATTATGCCAAGTGCTGCTTGTTTTGCATTTATAGTTGAGCGCTTCGAAAATATTACTTTGATGCGTCATCAACTGTTATCCGTGCATGTTGACAACTATTTTTGTTGGGATTTGATAGAACTGGTCATTTTGATCAGCTTGATAATCTGAAACCCATGTTGCTATTATTTGATCTTTATTCAAAAAACTGTTGATTTATCTGCTTTTTTTTTTCGGATGGCTGTATTGCTTTTTTAATTCAATTCAGTTCGGCGCTGCTCGATAATTGCAAGCAGGCGGCTATCGTGTTTATTAAAATGTTTAGGTAGAAGGAAAATAAAAACCAAAATATTTGCAGAAAATGAAACTGCGTATTATTTTACCACACTGGTTGCAGAAAATTTGCGGAAAATTATTTCCACTCTTGCAACTCGACTTGGTTTTGTTTCTTAATCGTGCGGAAGACCATACAAGGTGTCGCTATTATATAACTGTAATTGAACTAAGCATTCATAATGTTTTTCTAGTGTGACGGTAGAGTTTAAAATAACGATCGATGGCAAGAGAACTGATGAGTAGGCTACCAAAAATGTACGCAGGCCTATAAATTACGATTTGAAAAAAAAAAATAGTTAAACAGCTTATAACTTGTATAATGATATAATATCTATTTACGTACATATTCTTTGCCAAATTTCGCCTGTGGCTTTTCATAGTGGCACACCAACACAATGCCTTGCATGTTATCGCTGTTAGGAATTTATCTCCTTTTTGGTGTTCTCTTGCGCGTGTTTGATTTCGTTTATTGCTTATAAATCTACAGCCATGTATGCGCTTACAGTGTTTCGTAATCCCCATTCCTTTTCCCAATGTCGTCATATTGGCAGTTTTCGGTATTGAAGCGAGGTTCTGGGTTGTAATCGGAGGAAGCACGGCAATGCACGTTTGATTCATACAGGTGAAACAGATTCATACAGATAACAGTGTGCTAGATGGGTTTTTCCATTGACGTCATCCCAGCCGCTGATGACTACATTTCCGAGACCTGGGCTAGGTTCCTTTATTTTTATTTCACAATATTTACAAATGCAGTGTTCACAGTCACGGTTTTTGTGAACTCGCGTCAGAATGAATAACAGACACGCTCAAGGCGTAGCATCACACACTTAACATTGTATGTCCACGAGAGTTATAAATAAATTAATGCTTTTATGAAGGAAAAAAAAAAACATGCATACAATTATCTTTTTGGCCAAGTTTACATTCAAAAGTTTCGTATTCTTCAACGTGTCGTTGGAATTGAATTCGTGCATACAGTTATTTCTTTCGTGTTCGTTTAGTTACGCGGATTTATCAATACAAATAAAAAGTTGCTTATGTTTATGGTATGAAGCCATCTTCTTAGTTTTCTTTGCCACGTCATATTAAAAATAACTCGGGTGTCGGATTTAGAATTTTGTAAATTAGTATTTATTAAGCTTCGCTGCATACTAAAAACGAAATACTAAACTACTCTCAACTCTTGAGAGAAATTTATTGATATTACTACTGTAGCTACTAAGGTATACATTTCTTCTACGCCTTCCTGAATTAATAATTCAAGTAATTCACTTGCCTAAAACTAAATGAATTGGAACCTACCGACCTGTCTTTGTTATCCCTTTATTTGCCACCATAAATAGCCAGGAAAGTCACGTGACCCATTAAAACTGCCAATTGGAACACGGCCTTTATTAGCTCTGACGCGCCGAGGCGTTAACATTTCGGTTATAACTTTTTTTTTTTCAGGGAAGTGATTAAACCAGTATTCGATTCACGCTTACCACACTTTACATTGCTATATGTCCACTGGCCCTGTGTATTTGTACCGTGTCTATAGGCTATCCACGGTGAAGTGAGCACTTTTGAGGCCGTAGTTACTTTTCCCTTTGTCATTTTTCGTCGTTTAACCATATTTTAAATTAAATATCGCAATGTAAGTAATAAACACAGTGTGTGTATTCCACAGCACTTGGAGGTAACGTCTACGGCTAAAATAAAATATGTTTATCGACTATTATCCCAAACGAGAAGGCTTTCAAAAGTTCTCACTTTACCGTGAATAGCCTATACCAAGAGCAACAAACTGGACAAATTTTTATTTTAAAAAAATCTGTATTTTCAGTTTATTTTTCCGAAGAGTGCCCACTTAAAAGAACATGATCAAGGTACTCAAAATACATTGCACGTATTAGGGCCAGTACACGCGAGGCTTAATTCCGTACGTCATTTTTTAGTTTAATGGATAAATTTATATTACCTTTGTAATATGTTTGTGCGGAAACATTATTCACGGATTTCACGCAGTGTCAATTATAGTTGACACGATAGTTAGTAGTGCTACTCTAAAGCGTGGGATTAAGTGCAGAATTTTGGCTCGTGTGTCCAAAATTCATTCTATTCATTCTATGTGTTTCCCCCCCCCCCCAGCTCTGAAACTATGGTTCACTGAACTTTGATAGAGATCTTCCCCCCAGTAAAATAAAGGTCATAAAAATTCCGTGGTGGTGCTCTGCCCAACGGAAACCTTGCACTGCCTCGTTTATAAATATGACACTGCCAGCGTCGCCTTCAGTTTTCTAAAGAGCGAACCTCGCATAAACAAAACTTTCTGGGATAAGCAGTGTAAAGCTGGAGTCACAATAGTTGGACGAACACGACACGACAGATATGACGTCAGAGCTCGACGGAAATTAATGTTAAATTTCATTCAGTTTTCACAATACCCTTACGAAATCTGCCCTACAAGTATGTTAGCTGGCTGATGGAAAATTCTAAAACGGCAAATTATCCTTATAATATTCAATATTTACTTTTTAAAACTCGCGAATAAGTGAGTGATTATTTTGATTTTGGTTACATTTGAATTTATACGAGAGATAAAAAGTATTTATAAACAAGCAGGAACGTTATTTTGGCAGCAAATTAGTTTATTATTTACTGCAGTAGGGAAATACGCTCCAAATTTTGTTTTCTAATGTTGTATTTGCATTTTATGCGCGCCCCGACGGGTCCAACACCATAGAAAGTAGAAATAGAATATACTTTTGTTGGGGTTTTGGGACTGCGGTTTTATTGGCCTGACGCCACAGTGGCCTTGCTTTTCATTGGCTGCTACTCAGATTTCGTAGGGGTATTAAGACTCCAGCTTAACGGCTTATGCTTCGTGGAGGAAACATGGCGGCGTCTAGATTCCTTATGTCAGACAGTCAGCTAGTAATCTGAAGCTTAAAATGGACCTATCCCCATGATCTCAATGCGTGGAACATGGGACGTAATCATCATTGGCGGCGATTGTGTCCCAAGAAATGGGGTTGGGGGGGGGGGGTGTTTATTTTCTCGTGCACATTTTTCATTGTTTTCCTCACTCGTGACGCAGATAGTTGAACGAGCTGTCGAAAACACTGTCGCATTCACAACTGCACACACTATAAACTAGGGGTGTTTTAGTGAGGTCGCTAAAGATTCCATTAGATGGCATCTTTTTATCAAGTTCGTTAAGAATGCAATTTGTTAGTTTGAAAATGGCATCATTTTTGAGGTATTTTTCCTAAATCCAAACTGAAAGTTTGATAATTTTGTAATTCTCAAAATGTTGCAGCAATCTCCTATAGATAATTTTTTCAATTACTTTTGAAAAGGATGTAAGAAGAAAGATAGGTCTATAATTGGTTACTTCGGTCATGTCACCTTTCTTAAACAGTGGAGTTGCCGTAGTCCATTTAGGTCTGTCTGGAAACAATCCTGTATTGAAGATAGCATTACAAATATAACTTAATGGAATACTGAATTCAAAAGCGCATTAATTTATTAACCTACAGCTTATGCCATCATAGCCACTTGATAATTTTGGTTGCAAGGAATTTATTTTCTCCACTTCTTTTGGAGTTTGGGTTTGTAAAAGATGTAGCGGAGAATACCCCGCTATAACCCTGGAGTGTAGGAATATGGTTTATATCTGGTTTAGTATTTTTGTTAATCATGTTTTCTACGACATTTAAATAGTATGAATCAAATGTATCTGCGACTAATTTAGTGTCTGAGGATATAGGCCTACAGTTGTTTACTTTTAGGTATACAACTGGACATTGCTCTGTTCTTCGTGTTTTATTTATTTCATTTTTACAATATTCCATGTAGTTTTTATTTTGCTTCGAGAATTCTGGATGAGCTAACATAAAGATTCCTTTTTTGCAGATTTTATTACCTGACTTCAAAACGTTACAGTATTTCCTGTAGAGATTCATTGTGTAAGGGTTGCTGTTGGTTCTGGCGGCCTTGTACAGTTTTCTTTTGTTTTCGCAGGAAATTTTTATTCAGGGGAGCCATACATTTTTCTTGGGATTTGTATAATTGTGGGTTAGTCTGGTCGGGAAACATTTTTAAAACAATGGAGAACTTAGTTAAAAAATAAGAAAAGAGTTGAATTTGTCATTTACTTCGGTACACGTATACAATGTTGGCCATTGTTCCCTGCTAAGCTCACTTTTGAATAGTAAGACATTTTCCAGCGAAAAATTTCGTATTTTCTTATAGTAAATGCTTTTGGAGAGTAATTTTATGGAAGACATAATTATGAACCTGCTTCGACGAACTTTAAGTCCATAGGATGGATGAGTTTTGTTGTGAACTGGGCAAAAATAATTAGTAGACATTTTCAGTCATCAGTTTAGATACTGTATGTGATTCGTTGATTTGCTTGGTTAGGGACACACTTTTTTCAAAACACAACGTACTTTCACAATTTGCTTTCTCTCTGTTTACGTTAATCCCCTCCCTATATGTAATCCAATAAAACGATTCGCGTCCCAATAGTACTTTGTTAAAATAATATTTCATAGTCTCAATTGGTTTTCACGAGTCGCAGAGTTGTCCACTTTATTTTTCATTCTCACTATCCGCCCAGTTAAATGCTTCGCCGTCCATCATACGACCGAATAGCTAACTAGAGTGCAATTTCGGGATAGTAACACGTGCTTGTACAACGCATTTTAAGCCTAACGCGAGAATAAGTTTTATCCAAAGCGCTAACCTTTGATGATACAACTGGCTTTTACCCTACTTACGCATACGTAACAGAACCTTATAGCGTTTAGCGTATTATTTTTGGGTGAATCGTATTCCAGTCCAGCCTAGGAGAATCGGTTTTAGTATGATGTTTAACGGCTTTGACTTACCGTTAAATTTAAATCAGAATTTTTTGACGAATCATAGGTTTGAGAAAAAAGTTTGTTTTGGATAAATCACAGGGATTCAGCATAGATTAGCTACATGGTGCATTTTCTAAAGCACTGCCAATTCATCACATTCACGAGTGAGTAGGAAGATCTCGGCTAGTTCAGAAACATTAATGTACACAGTGTACTATCAGTCACTGAAATATTACGCACGTTATACATGCACCAATTTGACGGATGAATAACCGTTACTAACGACTACGCTATTTACATTGAACTCTAATAGTAACATACTTACAAAGTGACATTAACATTTATAAAAAGCGTCTGCAGAATAATATTCGAAAACAAGAATTCTTTTGAACCCATCGACAAACCCAAATTTTAAAGACAATGCAAAGTGTGTTCAAGATTACGTTTAAGGCCTAATCCACAGTCTTAGTCATGGACGGGACAGTATAAAGAACGAAAATGGCGTGGATTTAATCGAATTGATTTGACGTGGCCCGTTATGTCTAAAATTTCTATGTAGCGAGTACGCAGCTCCTAATCTGACTACTTGTATAGCAACACATGAAGAGAAATAACTCATTCGTTAAGTACAATCGCATAGTAATAATGAAGTAATGTTCAGAATAAAACAATAGAAGAGGTAAAAATTCTTAGTAACTTTGATATATGCTTCCGTATATTCATGGTTGGAAAAAAAGAGGCATTAAGCGGTTTCCATAATAGAGCGGCGCAATGCGGCGCGTCGTGTCCGACGCTTGCAGTTGGCGACGAGCGTTATTCGTGTCTTTACAGTTGAGCGATGTTCTGCAGCCGACAGTACAGACCGTGCTGCGATCTGTTATCCTGACAGGAAGCTCGCAATGAAATGCTGAAGGCGAACGAAACGCAGTAATGTGGTGTGTGTGTGTTTTTTTTTTTTAATAGTAAAATTGGTATTTTTTAGTGATTAACATTTCTTTAATAAAAGTACTATATTAAAATTCGAAATTATGTTTTAGAACATGAACGACTCTTCAGGCATCAGAAAATATACTTTTGTTATACTAAAGGTAGGAAAAATCTGTATAAATTTGGACTCATAATTAGTATCTCTGCAAACCGTTTATGTGCCTATATTTTTATTTGTTCTTTACATCAGCTTCTCGCCAGTTTATTTCATTATGAAGTAAAATAATGTTATTCTTCTAATTCTCCGTCGCCAGCGTATAAGCTCTGATTGGTTGGAGCGCGTCGCGTCGCTCAATTGTGATAACCGCTTTCAGCAGTAGTACCTTTAGAAAATTCCTTTGTGTGAGAAGGTCATAGTTACTAATATATTAGGCCTACTTAATGTGTTACTTGGTTCATACATTGTATATTATTGCTTAAATACTGTTTCGTTATTTCTCATTCCGTCATGAACGTGCAGTTGCACGATTTTCGTTAAAATTGAATGGCAACTTTAAACTGCAAGAACCAACATTCTGTCGTTATCGCAAGTTTGTAAATTAGGCACTGGCTGCCTGCGCCTCTCCGTTGTCTTACAGACTTCGTGGAGCATGTTGAGGACGGCCAGACACTCGCGCTCTTCAGAACAGAGGGGCAGCGGGGGTTGTCCTCAAGTTTCTGACTCTGGTTGGTGAAGGGGAGTTCTTGAAGCGGCAAGCGACGGAACGTGGCAGGGAGTTGGCTTGTACGTCGTTTCTGTATTCACGACCAATTGCACGAATGCTTGTTTGTGTCCTGCTTAAAACGCCCCCCGGAGAGAAAGCCTGTTTCTTTATTTCGTAAGGAACGTTAGGCCTACACGGCGACGAGGCAAGGGTCAGAACCTCTAGGACAGTTGTATTCTTGCAGTTCAACATTTTTCACGGTGGTGGTTGCATTCTGGTATGGAAGAAGCCGAAGACCGAACTTGACATCCAGAATCTGCAAACTACTGAGTACTGATTGATGGTCTGGGGTTGTACGACTGCGTCTGGTGTAGGGGAACTGGTTTTCACTGAGGGAAGTATGGACACGTATGGTTATATATACACACGTTTTAACGTAACTTAGAGAAGAGCACTAGGACGCTTGGTTTAGGAACCGATTACTACTTGCAGCAAGAAAACTATCCCAAATCGGCTGTTGTTTTATAATATACCACAAGCATTTAGAACTCCAGCGCTGTCTCCAGATCTCAATCCGATTGGAAATCTGTGGGGTGAACTAGAGGAAGGAATAGCGAAACATTCCATGTCCATTATATCGAAAGTGAAGGCCATACTGTTGCAATAATGATGTAAAATTAGTGCGGCGACAACAACAAGTAAGCTTGTGTATTCCACGCCCAAAAGGTCGAGAGTGGTCAATCTCAGAAGAGGCAGAAATATGACTCACTGAAAAAAATAACGCAGCTTTACTTTTTTTAGAGTGATTTTGGGTTAGTGTTCGAATGATGTGTATCTTAAAATGGCGCTAGTGGGAAAGTATGTTTCTTTATTTCATAAATAACGTTATGCCCATGATAATAATATATCTAAATGTTAATACTATTATGCCACCTTTATATCTGCGAGGTGGAATTATATTCGTCTGGAGCACACAAAATATATTGTTTCTCTTTGTACCTGTGACTGTACGAATACTTGTGGCCATGTTCGTATTGTTTTTTTTTTTTTTTTTTTGCGGTACTGCAAAATAAATTGTTTGCTGAATGCACCCGTCTACCCAGTGCGTAATTTTCATTTAAAATTGTTTATTATAATACTAAATTACTGTACTTGTAGACAGTCCCTTTTATTGGGGTTACAGTTGTCACATTAAGTTACTGCCCTGTGTCCATATTTTTTAACCGGCGCACCAAGTGACATTCGCCCAGTAAAGTTGGTACGATGGATGGAAAGTAGTTCCATATCTTATCGTCGGATAAAAAGTGTTAGGTAACCATTTGTGAAAACTTAAATCATTACTTTCCCTTTCAGTTTTTTTTTAGGCATCGAAGTGTAAAATTTAACACGTTTGTAAAATATTTACTTTCGTAATAGTTTCATAGTTTTACTCCACCGACGTATGGATGAAGTAATGAGGCCCATAGCAAAGTTAATCTTACATAAGGCGGAATAATGCACAATGCACATACAAGTATATGGTAAGCAGGACTTTCAAAATTGCTCACTTTATCGTGAACAGCTTTTACGTAGTTTTGACGGCGCTCTGTCGTTGCTGTATGCGCCGACTCTGGTGCTTGCATCAAGGCCGGCTTAATACTGAGCGCGCGTCGGGTGTCAACGTGCAGCGCCCCCCCCCCCCCCTCCTTTTTACACGTGAGTCATATCTGATGACGGTGACGTCACAGCGAGTGTCGACGCCATTTTCTGGCGCTAGCCGAGTTTGAATAAATATTGAGATTACTGAGTGGCTATATTTGTTGACGAAAACAGTACGGCCCTATTTTCTCCCTATTTTTCTTCGTATCAGTTATAAATGAAATATTATAATTTGTAGATAGAATACAACTGTAAATTCAAATTAACCTCGTTTCACCCTCACCGACTCTCAAGACCTTGCTGTTAAGAGCCGCCCAAACCTCTCTTCTCCACGGCCAATTTCGTCAACCACATTTCACACATGCGTAAGCGTTGGTGTGAGCCCCTCCGTAATTCGACGCGAGTCCCCTAAATGCTATAGCCAGGTGGCACCTCTACGGAGGTATCAGTCTACGCTAAGAATCCAGTTAACACGTCAATGCTAGGCGTAGTGGCATACACGTATTTAAAAAAAAAAACTGAACCTTCATCTTTATATACAAACGTACAGTCTGTTTCTTTTTCACTGGCATCTTTAAATAAGAAATTCAATCGGGTTTCCCCTTCACCACATGTTTATCACTTGTAAAATCAGTCTTCGAAAAAATGTCGCTGCCCCTACCTGCATATATTTCAACGGCTAAACCGACATTCATGCACCCAGTAAATTTGGTGACGACGTAGAGAAAGTAGTTCCACGTCTTAACGTTAAATAAAAATTTTTAGGTAAACATTTATGAAAACTAAAATTATTTATTTTTCTTTGCGTCTTTTTAATTCGTAATTATAAAATTTGTAAATTTTTTTCTTTTCTAATAATTTCATATTTTTAGTTACCTGGCGCATGAATAGTGGCAAGACCCATGGCACTGTTAATTTTCCAAATGTTGGAAGTTTATACAATATGCATACAAATAGATCTTGAGGAGGGTTTTGAAAAGTGCTCAGTTTACCGTGAACAGCCTTTACTAATATGTGTTGCCAACGCGTTCGCAGATGTAGCTCCAAGGTCCCAGGCTGTGCATGCATGTTGTCACGAATTTGGCGCCTGGTTGCGAATTGTCGTTACGGCCATCTTAAGAACGCCTGCGCCACGGTTATAGGTTGTTCACGGTAAAATGAGCACTTTTGAAAGCCCTTGCTTAACATGTACTTTCATGCACGTTGTATATTCTTTCGCCTTATATAAAATTACCATTGCCAAGGGCCTCGTCACTTTGTTCATTCGTTGGCCAAGTGAAATTATGAAATTATAAGAAAAGTAAATAATTTACCAATATTGTCATATTCTCACTTTGGTGCATTAAAAAAAAACAGAAAGCGAAATAAATAATTAGAAGTTATCACAAATGTTTACCTAAAACTTTCTATTCGACGTTATGATATAGAACTTCTTTGCATTCATGGTTACCAGCTTAACTGGGCGCATGTCGCTCAGTGTGCCCGTTAAGATAAATGCAGACAGGAGCAGTGATTTTTTTTCTAAGGTTGAATTCAGAAGTGCTCACTTTATCGTGAACAGCCTTTACCACTAAAATAGTTCCCTACCTCGCACGTCACGCCGCAGGGTTTCTGTCGAGCACTTGCCTTTCGAGTGAGCACCTTAAGGTGCAATTTCGTGCACGTGTGCCAACATTTCCGGCCATTGTATAGTAGCTACAGCGGTACATCGTCCTTATTGAGTCGTGTCCGCGGTTCCCCACGCCCAACACGACGCAAGTTACTCAACCGGTCGGTGTGTGCAGGCATAAGTGCGCCATGACCTGTCCGACAGCCTGGACGTTCGCATGAAATACGACGAATCTCATCCGAATGTAGGGCCGTGCGTCACACGGGTGCTGTTAAACACGTTCAGCTAAACACGCTCGGTAGCCATGTCTGGACATGTTTAAAAACAGAACGTGTTTACGCGGTTACACGCCCAAAATCAAAATGAAATCTATGGACAAACATGGAATTTTAAATGTATGATATTTAATTATAATAACCTCCGCCGTTTATCACTGTTGATCTTTTTAATTGTTATGAAGCCTACACTTTTACTGTAATGGCATAATGGGTGGGTGTTAGTATATTCAATATATTCAAACTTAAACTTAAGTTAATTCAACAAATACAGGAATTCCTCCTAATATATCAATATTTTTTACACTACTTGTTTACATTGAAGCAGCCAATAGGAGCGCAGCAGAGAAGAGAAGTCGTTCGAAACTACTTATGAAAACTGTTCACTTTGAACAAGAAACAACTGCGATCGGAACTCGTTCGAAGGTAATGTAACTTCTGCAATAGTTTAACTTGTTTGTAGTGAAGTAGTTCTGTATACCGTGTAACCGCGGCCTGTTGCACTCATGCTTATGCCAATAAAATAATAGTGATTTATGTTTTCTAACCTTGGCATCGTCGTGCGTATATTTTTTTTCTGTGTGATATTTACATAGTATTTTTTTTATTACCTACCCGAATCCGAGAATAATAAACATTACATGATCTCATTTTTATTTAGTGTGTGACGATTTTTTATTTATTTTTTCATTAAATCGCAGTATATACGATAATATTTTCTTTCGAGACTAGTTATTGTAAGTGTAAAAGCCGAAATATTTTATCATTGGTTACTGTATGCTTGATAATTACAATTTTGACTAGTCTCTTTATATTTGGGTCATCGAAAACTCGAACTGTGGGATGTGTCATCGACCCTTGGATAAAAAGATTCAATAAAGGGAATAGGACAAGAAGTGGCAATGGTTTTTGGCTCAACTCATAACCATATATTTTATAATGCTATAAATCGCCAGTCATTCTCTCGTGGATCATTGTACTTTTTAACTTACTCGTGAAGAGCGTTGTTTCGCACCACGTGTACGATGTGCACAATACCGAGAGAATATTGTTCCGGACATCGACATAGCTCGTGTGTTAATGCTACACATATGAAGTGCAACAGTTGAATACAACCATACTCGTTTCCAGTGCCAGGGTAAACATGAACACGAGTTAATTGAACGTGCGTTTTCGTAAACGGAAATTTACTATTTTGATGGCGCATTTGACTGTTTCGGTGTTCGAGGTGGATTGCGATTAGCTTCCCACAGAAGAAAGTTGAAAGTTTGCTATGTTACTGCGCGATTAAGCAGTGGTTATGGCTATGGTTACGCGTAATTGTAGCAAATACCTGCTTACAGGTGCGAATTTCTTACCATTATTGTTATGGTTATTTCGATTGTAGCATAGCACGGCTTTAAGGGCGTGCTTAGAGTATATTAGCGCCTTAGATGGGCAAGTCTGGTGATGAATTATTTCTTGTGATGTCAGTGGATTAACCAAGATAAAAAATACTTTATCGGAATGGACGATCTGGGCTTCCTCAGCAGATGTCTATAGGAGGAGATAACTTATATTTGTAGTTTTATACGGTACTAAGCGTTGTAAATACAGTCCGAGATTGACTTGTCATGACGCAGTCTGTCAAGAGGTGTTGTGGAAAATGGAGGGAGGGGGGTGATCCAAGTATATTCGCGTGTACATCTCAGTTATATGCTGGTGCGATTGCTTGATATGAATGATCCCTATGTCGTATCACATCGGTTTGAAATCCTGGGTAGCTTTGCAAAGTTTAAAATAAAATAATGTATAACGATCGTGTTCACAGGAATCCACCATTTCGCAATACCATAAAGCGACTTTTGAATCAGTGTAATTTGACAACACTAGTAATTAGCAAGTTCCTAACGTCAAGTAAAGCAATTTCCAGTGGTTGTCACTGATTTCGGTCCATTGCTATCTATTTCAGTTATTTAGAATGATCAGTACCTTGAAGCAGTGGAGTTATCATTGGAAATGAGATGGAATTGTTTATAGACGGTAGTTAATTAGAGCAGTTTTGGCTGGTTCTCGGTCAAATGTTGCTGATTTTCAGCTAGTCTCCCTGTTCCAGGTCAATAGTGGGTACTAAATTTCTCTTAAGAATATGTGTCAAGTGTAATTTCTGTAGTCTGCTATGGCCATTCACGGTAAAGTGAGCACTTTTGAAGCCCTCTCATTTGAAATAATAGTCAAACATATTTTATGGTAGCCTTAAAGTCCGGGGAAATGAATACACTGTTTATTACTTACATGGCAATATTTATTTTTAAACAGGCAGAAGGATTAAAAAAAAAAAAAGTGGTTGATAAGAAAATCGTAACTAGGGCTCAAAAGTGCTCACTTTACCTTGAACGCTGCTTGCGTCACTTTTACAGCCTATTTTAAGTCTGTAAGCCAGGCGCTTGTCCGTGTTTTACCCATTCCGTCCATTAAAATCTATGGCTAGCATTTCTAAATGCCGCTCGGCTAATACATTATATTATTAATCCGTAATTATAGCCACGGTGCCGGATATTACAGAAGAAATAAGTTAGTGGTCTTACACCTAGCAAGAAAATTAATTCTACTCCGTACTCGCAAAAGTTTTTATTTTGAATACGCTAGACTTTTTTCTGACAATTCCATCATAGTTAATTTCATACACGAGTGAACAGACACAGTCGGAAGAGTAGTTCAGAGATGACGTTTACATTCACAATCACACTGGGTTCTGGAAACGTGCCCAGCGGATGTTTTATGACCGCGACGCTAGGAAACGCAAAGCAGTTTTGCGATCGACCACGATGCAAAACCGTACTTTGCGTTCGGGTCTGATTACGACCATTCGGTTTGCGAACGCAGTGTTTGCGTCGACGATAAAAACGGTCGCAAACTAAAACGCGGGAGACATGCGCCGCGCACACCACTCTGCATTTCGCGCAGCGAGAGAACATGGCGGACATTTTCCATGAGTAGGCTAATCTCAACTGTTGGAACAGTGTCTTCCGTGTACCAAAAAATGTATTCATTTCATGCGCATAAGTGTGTAGGAATTAACGTGCCGGTAACATATTTTCATTGCTAACGATTTCACAGTTACACTTGATTAACGCGTGAATGAAGTGAATTGGTCCATGGCCCAACGTTCGTTTTACACACTGTAACAAGGATACAAAATAGGAGAGGAAAGTATTTTGTAGGCGGTGCTTTCAATAGTTCTCACTTTATATACTTAGTTTTCTCGACAGCAGGAGGTTGAGTAGGCGCCTGTCGGCGAAGTACTGCCGCTTCTATGGATAAAGATGTTTTCGCCTCCGTGAAGTTACTTGTTATCTCGGAACTACACATTAGAATGGAGTGATCTGGAGAGGCGAGAGCGTAAAATCACTGCCTGCACCGATCGAGTCAGTCGTAAACAGTGCTGCCTTGATAGCTGTGGTCAGTTCTACCCGATGAGAGAGCGAATGAACGTGCGAGTTAAAAAAAAACGTGCGCGCAGTCTCCAGTGACTAGTAACTGTGACTAGTCGCTGTATTGCCGTGACTTAATGTTTATTCCGCTCAAAATTGGAAGCTCAACGCTAACAGTCAAATCAAATTTTTTCGCCACCAAGTAACCGATGTTGCATGTGTGTCGGATTTTCTTCGTTTCGTATGCAAACAAATGTGATATAGGCTGTTCACGGTAAAATGAGCATTTTTGAAAGCCCTGCTTGATATCTACTTGCATGTACGTTGTGTATTATTCCGCCTTGTGTAAGATTAACATTGTCATGGGCCTCATAACTGTATTCATACGTCGGTCAAGTGAAACCGTGACATTGTTAGAAAATAAAATATTTTACAAATCTGCTAATTTTTACTCTTCGATTCATTAAAAGAAAACATAAAGGGAAAGAAATAATTTTTCAGAAATGGTTACCTAACACTTTTATTCGACGTTAATATACGGAACTACTTCCAATCCATCGTTACCAACTTTACTGGGCGCATGTTACTCAGTGCGCCAGTTAAAATACATGCAGTTAGGGGCAGTGACTTCTTCCTAGGTTGATTTCAAAAGTGCTCACTTTATCGTGTACAGCCTTTAACTCAATTATCACACGCGCGCGCGCACACACGCACTGCGTACGTGGTTAGAGTTTAGTGACAAGCTAAATGTTGTGTATCTGATGTTTTTGTGTGTTTTTTTTTTTTGGCAACGACCAGTTCAATTGTTGTATGTAGAGGTGTGAATTAGTAATTTATTATTTTATTTGGTAATAGTAGTAATATTTCTGCTGCATTGAGGTACAAAGTAACTGATTGTTTTATCTTGACAAGTTCCAACTGTCGTTTCATCTTAACGTTATATCTAGTTTCGTCCCTAAGCTTCGTAATTGTAGTTTCGTCCTGACACGTTGCAATTTCATATTTCTATATCATTGAAAATAAATTATAAAATGACTTATTTTATGAAACTATAAATGAGACATCCAGCCTATCATGAACCTGGCTCCACCCAGAGCGTACAATATTGTAAAAAAAAAAAGTTCCAAAAGCCAACGAACAGATTGTCGCTATATCAACATTCCTATAATTTGAAACTTACTTTTCTGGCGATTAACAACCAACCTACTACAAATTATGCGCTATTAACAGTAAACAATGACAGTGCTAATATATTCACAACTTACATGCCTTTTAATTTTTGGCGGGTGAACGCATGGCTACAAATACGCATGTTTTGGTATTAACAGGGCTTAATTTGAATATTGCAACATTGTTTGCATCGAGTCATGAACATAACTCTATTCTCGACGTATTATTAAAAAGTCTGAAGGCTACTTAAGGGGCGAAAAAGTTACATTTACGAGGGCTTTCGAACAAGGACGAATGCAAGAAAAAAAAGGGCGAGGGGCTAAAGGATCATACGCTCTTCCCTTGGAGCCTGATTTTACAAGATGAAATATTTCTTGAACTCAATTACTCTATTTAAAAAAAAATTCTAATGGGTAAGGAACCCAGGGCGAGGCACCACTCACCGAGTGACGGGCTTTCCAGCTGGGAACCGTAGATGCCAGTCATCCCCGGACATGACATTAAGAGAGACCCTAGGATGGAGCGGCGCTGGAATGCAAGGACGGGAGAAACGGGAGTACTCCGAAAAATACCCGCCGGCAAGCGTCATCGTCCAGCACGATTCCCACATGCGAAAATCTGGGAGTGAACCCGCCGGGTATCGAGCCCGGATCGCCGTGGTGGGAGGCGAGCGCCCTAGCCACCGCTACCCCAATTACTCTATTAATAATGTAGTATGAATACAGACACTTGGATACCCTATCAACAAAATTACATTTATATTTCGCACTCAAATTAAATCTGAATGGTTAGCATGTGGTTTGAATGTTACACAGTGCTCCACCCTTCAAGGAGCGCTCTCCTTTTGAGTGGGATTGACCCCAGCGTTCAAGGTGAAGAAGCGAGGGAGCGATACGGGCGACACTGGCACGCAAGCCTAGTGCCTCATCGCTTCTACGCGCAAGGCGTGCAGCGTTTCCGTCGTACCGCTGTACTGCGCAAGTCAGATCTGTATCATAGGGATTTTATTACACGCGATGAAAGACCACAGATTAAACTACGCCCGTATATTTGTACTTTTCTCTTGCCGCTTAAGGGAACTGCAGAGGCAAGCTTTAAAAATGCGATATTTGACCATTTTCACGAATTTTTTTTCTCCGAGAATGCACTTGATATGACTAAAGTAAAATAAAAGGGCATAGATAATTTTTTTTTGTATCTTTTCTGACAAAAAGTCGTATTTGCTGAACATTTATTTACCGAGATACGCGTATTCGCGCAAACAACTATTTCACAAAACGCGGGGGTCCATCCCACTCTCAATGGGTCTCTAGATCCGCCACTGCTTCCGAAAGCGTTGGATAAACAGTGAAGTGACCAAAATAAGTGACAACCGCGTGGCTACAAAACCTCTTTGATCAGGAGGGCGTGTACCGCTGGGCCCGGACTCGCGCGGCGCAGTCTTGGGGTTTGAGCCCGGGGGCTGTGCCCTGATCGATAACCCCGCCCCAGGACTGGGAAAACACTGGGGGGGGGGGGGCAAGTGAGTTTCTGCATGAGGGGGTGGGGAGTAGGGTGGAGGTCAGCTTCTGCGTCGCACGCACTCTCTCTCTGACGTCAGCGCTGTTGTTTTCTTACGAGTCACTTTCTGCTCGCCAGTATTCTTACTGGCTGGAACTGGAGCGGTGAATCGAAGTGTTTCTGCGTCCATAGACTAAAGATGAGGTAGACCTATCTCGCTGGCTGCGCACAACCAATCTGCGTGTCCCAACATTGAACTGCTTTTCTGCCGACACGTCTAGCGAAAACGGCTTGGTTTGGATTTTAGGTTTGAAAACTGATTTGAAAACAAATGCTCCGAGATGTATGTAAACTTCCTCTGACCAATTTGTAATGCAGTTTGATTTAATTTAAATTGGTAAAAGTATTTTATTCATATAACAGTGCTTGTCATTTAAAAATTAATATATAAACAATCACTTTCATCACTGGTGACCATGTGACTTTGACAGTTGTGTTCCTTTGGGGTAGGTCAATGTTGGGTACATGCGCAGAAGACGAATAAGCTTGTCTACGTCATCTTTAGTCTAGAGCCGTGTCCGAAACTGCTACGAGACCATTATTTATGCTACTAAATCGACCACGTGACCAATTTCAGACCCTAAATATTTGGAGATTTAACGTTGGCATTTACTGAGCTGAAGTAGCACACTAAATCCCCAAATAGGACCGTAAAATCGTCTGCTGGTGTTTACGTTTTATTTCCCGCGTTGTGGTGGAAACGTCGGTATTTACTGTTCTTGAGACGCTGCACAATACACGCACGTGAAAAATGGAATATCAGGGATCAACATAAAGTTATTTTAAAATAAAGTTCATATGTTGTATTTTAAAAAAAAAGAAAAAGCGATCGGTTGTTATTTGGAATGGAATGTTAATTGCAGGGAGCGAAGAAATAACGGGAAGAATGATATCGACTAGAAAGAAATAAGGTCAGTTATTCACAAGACAACGGGGTTACGTGAAAATGCGTGGGAGAAAGTTATTTTATTTTATTTATTGATAGGTCGACAAACAAAATAATGTTGAAATTCCACAAGCCTATAGTTCCCACCTTTGTCACATGTAGCGCTGTTACAAGCCGTTCGAAACCCTCCACCCGAAATTCCTAAACCATAATTCCCCAAATTTGCCATTTCAGACACGGCATATGTCTGTCCGCGGTGAAAGCGTTACCAGTATCATTACAGTTTTGCCTTAATACGCGTATGTTGGAAAGCTAGGTACATTGGGTGAGAATTGGGGGGGGGGGGTGGGTTTGCTTAATTTTACTAAGCAGTGGAGTGATGGTCTGTCATTTTTGGAGACTCCAATTCCATCCCTGGACTTCGCAATTTGGGGTGGCACTAGAACAGAAATACTAATATATTAAGGTCTCGTATATGTTTTCCTTGAGTGCTCCTTTATTTCTGGTCATAATTCAACCCTCCTCCGCGCATCTCATGTCACGTCGTAAGGGTCGGTTGCGCCATTAAGGTTCAGCCATGTTCTAGGATCAAATACTACAGTCCATTCACGGTTACGTCTGACTTCTGAAGTCCTGCTAAAGTACTGCTTCCAGAATATTCCTCCGCCCATACAAACAAAGCTCAACCGAGTGTAGAAAATTACACCCAGCGACTACGCGCCTGATAGGCGCGCACTCAGATAATTATGCATACATAAATATAGAAATATAATTTTTTTAATTTATTTTTATTCATAATTATGTGTAGGTATATAAATATGTAAATAAAGAATTTTTAAATCAATTTATACATAGTTATATATTAATATGAGAATATAACATTTTTAATTTCTATATACCTACACGCGTATTTAAATATCATTTTATGTAAGTATCTGCGCGTTTTCTTCTTGGGCAAACTAGTATGTGGGTTTTCTCAGAGTGCTCCCGTGGTTTTTTTCCCATATGGATTTTATTGTGGAAGTATTTTTGCTGGCGCATGCTAGGCTCTTTACTATAAAAAGAACCGCATTTATATATTTAAAAAATGACCGCTTACGTTCTGACACCGTGAGGTGAACATCGATTTGGAAGCGCTCTCTCGTCATACCACGTAGAAGAATTGCGAATACGAAGGCTTGCCTGTGACATCAACGATCATGGAGCCGCGACCTGCATAATCGGCAACTGGTTTTCGCCAATGCCGATTCTGCGATCGAGTTTTCACATATGGTCAAAGTGCTTGTCGGCATGAGAGATTGGCCTGTACGAAGAGTCCTTTTCGCGTGATGAAGCATTACGACATTGGTCCCATGCAGTTTGTGCAAGTCGATACATTGAAAGAACATATCGAGATCTGCAAGGATTCGTCTGCTGAGAGTAAGCAAGTGTTGCCGGCAATACCTCTTGCTGCATCGATGGGTACCTATTCGACAGGCGACTATGATGAGGTAGTGGCTAAAGATGAAATGAGTGCAGCGGAATCGGTTTGTGTGGTATGTACACTTGCAATGTACACTTCAATCATTAGTAAACTGGAGAATCGGGGATGTATCGTATCATGTGATGAACTGCTTTCTTCTGAAATTGTAATTACAAAATAATAATAAGTCATTATTATAATAAAATAATTGGTTTTCCTTAATTTTTGTCTCGTGTCCTTTGTTTCCCTCACAATTTTAAAGTGGTGCTATGAGCACTCGACTATTAACGGAAAGGTCTGCATATAGAAGGATAATAAAGACTTTAGTGTATAAATGCATGGATAGTTGACTGCATACAAAACATTAATTCTGTCGACATGTACAAATTTTTACACAGTTGGTGAACGTATGTGATTTTTATACATATGTGTGGGGACAAACGATTGATAGGAGGATTGGGATTGATCGAAGGATTGACATGGATGGCTGTATATTGAGGAGGCTGACTGCTAAGGATTGGGATTGATCGAGGGATTGGCATGGGTCGCTGTGGACTGCGAAGGATTGGTGTATGGATTGCGGTGCTGATTAATGTTAATATTGCGGGATTGATTAAAAGATTGATGATAAAAACACTTTAATTTTTTTAATGTTCTATATTTTTTTGGATTTTATAAAAGCTTTTAGAATTTCTTTTTCGGTTCAAGGTTATCCAAGGTTATAGACATGGGGTCTAGGTCACTGATGTGAGCTCCAAGTGAAGGTCAACCAGATCTAACGTGTTGATCGGAGTCACCAGTCCCACCCAGGTGTTTAAAATGTAAATATATGACAAACGAACGAACTGTTGGGTGAAGTGCATTCGACATAATGCGCAAGGGTGAGAGGCGTGGATGTCTGCCGACTATTTTAACCAATGAGAAACATTGGTAGGGGAGGGGAATGTTACAATGTTATTGATTGGAGGGGGAGTCCGTCGTCTGCTGAACATAGTGCTGCGGGGAACCTCCGAAATGGTAAGTTTTAAAAAATAAAATATTAAAACAAATTTTAATACTATTTTATTAATTATTTATTTATTTTAAAAGTTTTGGGATGTTTGACTATTTTTTGGCTTTAAGGTCACCAGGTCAAGATCTAAGGTCAAGGTCACCTGGATCCAAGATGGCAGTAGTAGTCAGTAACATAATACGTTTGCTGGATTATGAATTTATTAAATTGTTACAATCTTTTCCCGAGTTTTTGTTTTCAAGGTCATCTAAGGTCACGGTTATAGGGTCTAGGTCACCTTGGTCCAAAATGGCATTTGGGTGACATAACATGGTGGCTGTTCGATTCCATAACATTTGAAACTTTAATTTTGTAAAAAAAATTTGAATAAAGTTTTGATAAAAAAATTTAGCAGTTATAATTTTTTGGGAATCTTTCAAATAATTTTGCGAATTTTTGGGTTCGTCATCTATCATAGTCATAGGGTCAAAGGTTAAGGTCACCGACATCCAACAAGGCAGCCAGCTGGGTCTGGCTCCGATTCCAGATCCCGTGTATCGATTTGGCATATCTTGTACCTATAAAACCAATATGGCAGCCACTGCTCTGCCCTCGTGAAGCGACCCTCCCAAATCCTTCTGATGGATCAAAAAGTACTTTTCTGCGGCTCTTTTTTGTGGGGAAAATGGGAAATTTTGAGGGAGTAAAGGGACATTTTGAGGGGAATTTAGTAGGTTTCAAGGTAAAATGGTCGATTTTGCGGGGTTTAAAGGGAAAGTTTGAGGGGAAAATTGCTACCGGGTGACTGGAATGACAGAGCATGAACAACTTATACCAACATACCTATTTTCTCTCTGTTTTAACCATTTTAATTGTACATGAAATGCTATGTGGAGAGAAAATAAAACTAATAGTTTAAGTTAACCAAAAAACATGATATTTTATGTTAAGACAAGTATAAAACTCATGATACATGTCATATTTAGTAAATAAGACATGTAATATATGGGGTGGTTTTTCTAACTTTGCTGTCACACCATTGTGTTAATAGCGTATTCGAACCTCGCCTTGAACCGTGAATTTTGGCGTTAGGCGTTCTTCGGGCTGGTACAACCTGTTATTTTCAGTCACTCGGTGTTAGGATCGATTGTCTTTAGCTATAGTGTATTGTGCAAAGTGCAAGAGCCGAAGAGAACATGCAAGTAGAATATAAATAGGATAGCTGTAGAAAGTTGAAACTAGTCTTTTATTTTTGTAACTGGACAAAATGCTAATGGAAATCTCTATACGAATTTTTTAATAGTTAGAGACAGACATGAGCATAAATCATTTTTAACGTTTTTACGTGCTGTATTCCTGTATTCTAGAGTGAAGAGCTCGTGTATACCAAGCTTGCAGCTTCTCAATGCATCATTTTTAAAGATATCTGTTCCGAGTAAAAATGATATACCAGGCAACATTATCAGAAAACACCGCCATGTTAAAAATTGTTAAAAGGAAATATTATATTTATTATTATTATTGTCGTTGTTGTTGTAAAATGTAACTTAGTGTTCAATTTTAGGAAAAATTTTAAACATTAAGATTGGGAATATTTCTTAACATGCTAATATTCATTAGGAAATTTCTTGTAGAATATTTTTTGCTTGAAATGGTTATCTTTAAAACTGATGCAATGAGAAAGAATTTCTTAAACATTTGTTCCATTTTTAATCTATGTAGCTTTCAGCTAGGAAATCAGCGCCCTTTACTGCAAGTGCTTCTTACTATATGCCATTCACGGTAAAGTGACCACTTTTTAAGCCCCGTCCAACAGGCTTTAACCACTAATAAATATAATTGCAGCATCAGGCATTAAATTTTGAAAGTGGTGAAATGTATACACTCTGTTTATTCGTCACAAAGCAGTGTTTATATTAAAAAGAAGCAGGAAGTTTGAAATAGGATGAAAGAAAAGACTTAGAAGGGCCTTAAAAAGTGCTCACTTTACCGTGAACAGCCTATACCTACGTAAAATGCGCACGCGAACGAGATAAATTACTGAATATCTTCAGGGTATGGCGACGTTTAGTACCGTAAAAGTTTTTTATGGTTTGGGGCTTGCGGATCTTGATGGTATTACAGTGAAGTGTGTGTGTGTGTTTGTCAGAATGTGGTTTATTTATCAGTATGTCTTTACGACTTCATTCCCCAGTGGAACAGTGTACGTGTTGTGGCACGTTTGTTGATGTCACAGACACTCCCCCACTCCTCTTCGCCCCCCCCCCCCAACTTGCAGAGAAGTGGAACTGCAAGGCAGCAGACGGGCGTCTTCGGAACTGCTTCCGTTTTAACTGGCCGCGTATTTCCCCACGTGGCAGTTACGACGTGGGGCGGAGACCGGAGGCAATATTAAGGCAGTTGAACACGGGAAAATGTGCTATTTTATATTTGTGTCATATGTTGTTTAAACTTGTAGACATTATCTGCGATTACCTTTTCCTCAGATAAAATTTTTTTAGATAGCATGATTTCTGCAGCATGACAAGCGAAAGTCAAAATTTGACTGCCTTTTAATGTACAAATATATTTAGCCAAAGTTATTTTCTAAGAATGAAGGGACAGTCAAAAATCAAAAACATGCCTTAATTTCCTTATTTTCAGCTATTTCTTGAAATTGAGAAGAAAGAAAGTATTCCTTGTACAATTTTATAGACGTCTCGAAGTAGCTCCCGATATCTTCTTTCAGTGTGAATTGTCTTATTCCTGTACCTTTTTTTTTTTTTTTTTTTCCAAACAGAAAAAGTATGAATTTGACACGTATGCATTCAAAAATAATGTGCTCGGGAAGATAAAATTATTTGCGAGGAAAGAGTTATCACTGATAATGTCTAAAGGTTGAACAGGATGCGGTACAAATATAAAATAACGTATTTTTTTCGTGGCCAACGCCCGTCAGAGTGGGATGAAGCTGTGCGTCCAAAGTCAAGAAGTGAGGGAGCGATACGGGCGACACTAACACGCACGCCTAGTGCCTCATCGCTCTTACGCTCAAGGCGTGCAGTGTTTCCGTCGTGACGCTGTCTGTGCAAATTAGATCTGTAGCAGTGGGACTTTATTACACCCGATGAAAGACCACATATTAAACTACGTCCGTATCTTCGTACTTTTCTCTTGCCGCTTAAGGAAGCTGCATAGTCAAGCTTTAAAAATGCGATATTTGAGCATTTCACGCATTCCCCCCCCCCCCCCAAGATACACTTAATATGACAAAAGTAAAGCAAATAGAGGCATGGATAATTGTTTTTTATCCTCTCTGACAAAAAGTCGTATTTGCAGAATATTTATTTATCGAGATACGCGTATTCGCGCAAACAGCTATTTCACAGAAAATGTTTCAGTCCAATCTCCTCTTAAGGAGAATGGTGCAAGAAAGCACTATATTTACCTAATTTGTCACAGGTTTTTTACAGAGGATTTTTCAAAATGTTTGGCACCACCAGACTTAAATAATAATTTGGTAGACCTTCTTGTATTATCAGATAATCACTGCCTTTATTATTCTTGGAGCACTGATGGAAGATAAGAATGAATATCTTATTTATTATATTCCATCAGTGATCTGAGAATAATAAAGGCAGTGATTCTCTAACAAAGGCCGTGTCCGAATTCAGGTATATACTTGCGTACTTCCATCCTTGCATACTTCACTTTCCCTTGGCACCAAACTTGATGAATTCGGACAGGCAGTCTTGTTGGTTTCGGTGTCGGTTATTAGCCAGCTAACTACTTTAAATGTTCATGTATTTCGACTAAGAATTTGATCATTCCCGAAGCTTTTAGTGGTTAAATAATGTATTAAATAACATTTAAATTCGATTTACATTAACATTTATTGTCTTGCATCATTGTATGTAACTGCAGTTTGGATTGCTTTATTTTATCTTAGCTTCTGTAGGTTAGGAACATAGGCCTAATATAAATTTATTGCTTAGACCAATTTTTTAAGATAAAACGTGCGATAATTATTCACTCGGTTCAAAATTCTATGTCTACGAAGTAGTAATGTTGCACTATCAAACTTTAAATCAAATAATTATGTCGGAAATCTATTGTAACCTACAAATTGCTTTTCAAAATGGCGGCCCATATTCCGCAAGTATGCGAGCAGTATATAACTTAGTTTACTTGTATACTTCACTTGCAGTTCGGACAGCACTTAGGACGTCACTTCCGGGGACAGGTACGCACAAGTATGTACTTCAGGCGAATTCGGACACAGCCAAAGTAAGAAGGTGTTCAAAATAGTTATTTGTGTCTCGTCAAGCCGAAAATTTCGTTAAACCCTCCCCAAAACAACTTGTGTAAAATATCGCGTAAATACGATGCTTTCGTGCACCATTCTCCTTCAGTGATGTATGCAGCGGGTTAGCGTGCAGCGCCTGACACGTGTTGAATCCGCTGACAAGAGGGCGATATACGAGCTGACGCGGCAGGGCAGCGTCCTGTCCCGGCCGCGAAATACGATACGCCACCCCCTCCTTGGGGGGGGGTGGGATCGGGGGGTGGCAGCATTATCACAAGCCCGGCGTGCGGATTGCATACGTCATGCGAGCCTGGTGCTAGTGCCCACCCTAGTCTGCAGGCGTGTAGACCAGTTGGTGCATGTGCTGGCTTGGGGGGGGGGGGGGGAAGAAATTCCTCTAAAATTTTGGGGGGTTATCTATTATCGAGGGGAAAATTTGCTGGGCATGAAAAGTGGGTAATTTTTTTTAACACAGTAAATTAGTTTTCTTTTTATTTTAAAAAGTTTTATTATATTGCCAATTCAATTACTAACAACACCGGTGTAAAATAGTGCTATTTAACGTGCTTTCTCTTTTGTTATATGTCACAGAATCCAAAGTAAAGATTAGGACTTAACAAATTGTATTAATAGTGAAAGAAAATGCATGAGTTTCAGCAATTTTTGTAAATTATGAATAAATATATTTCTACATAGGACCACAAATAATTGAAGCTCTTTGCTCACGATGAATATGTTATTCTAGAGAAACTATTGTACAAATAACATTTCTCATTACACTGTGTAGAGGTGCAATGATAAATGGGATAAATAATGTTAGTAATTATATTTTATTCTATTGTCTATTTAACTATATTTCATGGAATTCAGTGTTCATGCTTCGTATGGGATTTAGTGTTCATTGTTTGTAAATTAACGTTTTTATTGTATTTCGGCTCTTGCATCTCAGAAATTTTTTTTTCCTCATGTAGGTGATTTTGATTAAATTTAGGGGTAATTTTAGCTAGGATATAAGGGTTATAAGGGAAATTACTAGACATTACTAAATTATATTAGTGGGTACGAACATGTCTCTTATTTTTCTTATATTAGAATTACCACGTCCATGCGCCGGTATTTACTCTAAGATAAAGACAAATAATGGAGTTTGGTTTCAAATGTACCACATGAAAATTCATTTGACTAAGAGAATGGAATAGTTGTGTGTTGAGAGACGTCACAAGTTAACATACCATCAATGTAAAATGAATAACTCTTTCAAACATATTTTCTACACTACACAAAGAACAAGAATTAGCATTTCACAAGTTTAACACTTTAATTGAGAAGAGGTAAGGCAAGACAAAACAAGACACTAATCCGTCACATACAAAAAAAACTTATTCTAATATTTAAAAAAAATCAATACTCAAACATTATTGAGAACAATTGCTGTTAGAAAAAAAGTAATTTGATAAGAGTTTACGAAATACACTCTACTATCATTTGATTATGATTACGTCTCAAAATGTGAGCACTGATTGATTTTATTGGTAGTTCTTGGAATTCTGTTAAATGCAAAATTTTTGCAGTTACTGTCTTCACACGTAAAATAACAGATTTAAACATTTTATGCAACGAGTCTCCTCTAGACTTCTGGGTGTTTAAGAAGGAAGCCAAATTAGTTACTTGTAGAAAATTAAAGTACATATGGTACAATTCCATTATTCCAATTAAAAATTTCTGTAATCTTCATAAATAAACATGTCTCAGGTAAGATCCTGCGTGGATAGAATATTAAAACCAGGTTAGATCTTACGTGAAGTCAGTCGTCGTTCCGAGATAGCTGTCACGCAACTTTAGCGGCAGATATTAATTAGTCCATCTCCGCACAGAACTCCAAACGAACAGCTGTAGTTCCCGAAGAAGTCGTGGAGCCTCTCCTTGTACGGTAATTATGGTGCAGGTTGTAATGTGAAATAGACATTTTCACACAACCGCTTCCTGGTTCATAGCTTGTAACGAACTGCCATGCCAGAAAAAAAATCCTCATTCCTTTCTCTTCAATGCGAGTGTTCTCTCACGTCATTTCCTTATCACAGATTAACACATGTTTTTATGACTACACCTTGTAAAATTTACTGTCCAATAAAATACATAGAGAATAATATGACATGATACTGAAGGGTATTTAAATGCACAAGTCACCTAACATTTATATGCTGTTACTACAAACATAGTAAAAAATTGTATATTAAAATTTAAAAAAAAATCTGGTATAGGCTGTTCACGTTAAAGTGAGCACTTCTGAAGCCCTAGTTACTTTTTTCTTTCAACCAATTTATATACTTCCGCTACTTGTTAGTGTAAACCCTGCCATGTGAGAAATAACAGTGTATACATTCACCATACCCAAAACCAAAAGTCAGAGGCCACAATGTAATGTATTTATTGGTTATTATATACGATGAAACAGCTTCAAAAAGTGCTCACTTTACCGTAAACGGCCTTTACGTGACAATAAAAATATTGATATCAGGGTAACCATCATGCAATAGTAAACAGAGCAAGTGTGTACCATCACAGGGTACTCCTTAACACATGCTGAGCTGCATTCGGCGTGGTAAAGTGATAGTCATGGAGGTATTAGTCTATGGAGTGGAAGCCGAGACACGAAAGTGAAGCCGAAAATGAAAGACAAGGGCATGGCTAGTAGTGGCAGAAAGGTGCATGTTTTACATTGCTTACTATGTAACTTCTGCCACTCATAATATGGCGGCTGACGTAAACAATCGGTCTGCGCATACGCAGTTGAAAGAAGTCAGACAAGGCATCGGCTTCACTTGATAAACATCATCATCATCATCATCTATTACCTCCATGGGTAAAGTCTGTCGACATGTTACATTAAACATTCCGTTATACTCGGTGGAAATCAATTGTACAAATAGGCGAGATTGTAGTAATTTCGAAGTTGCAGAGAAACTGGGTAGGTACAGGCCTATAAGTATACATATGAATTATCGTGGAGAACCTAGAGCATAAAAATATCTAAAAATTAATTTACGTTACATGTTTAATGACAAATGATTGAAATGCTGTTAACTGGTGCAATTATTGCAACTGAGATTTTAACAGTTACTTTTGTGGTATACTCGGTCTATGTAGGTTCCGAGTAGAGTTTAGCCATGGCACATGATCTTGCACATTTCTATCATGCAGGGGGCCGCGGTGGTGTAGTGATAAGACTACTCGCCTCCCTCCTAGGCGGGCCGGGTTCAATTCCAGGCGGGGTCGCCCTTGCATTCCGACGTCGCTCCACACTCACCTATTTCACCCTTATCGGCTCTCAAAACCTCGATGATAAGAGCCACCCAAATCTTGCCACTCCATTTCTATCATATGTATCATTACATCAGCGCAAGATGCAACGTGCAACTAAATTAATCAACAGTGCTGAAAATTCAGAATAGGGTTTTTAATTAGGACTTTACTTTTATGATAATATGCAGCCACTTGATAGCCTAAGAAATTGTTGAACAAAAAAAGTGGTTTGCCGTCAGCAATTTTTGGAAATAATAAGTTGTAAAAACATTCGCAGAATAGCCATTCATTACTGTTGCACATCCATTAAATAAATAGTAAGTTTTTGTCCAACTGTAGCCGTGCAAGTTATCGAGTTATATAGCTTTGTTTTATAATATGATTCGCGGGTTCTAAGAAAAGTAATATATCCAAGTTGTAGAATATATTATAATCCCTTAATCTCTTCTGCCCCCACCCACCCCCTTCCTCATTTTACTGCAACGTTTCGTTAAAATTTTAACTGCAGTTGGTATACAGTGATAGCAAAGAAATAACTAAATTGCAGTCAAGTCAGACACTGAGATAGCTGTCATTACGTGTAAGTCAAATGTAACTCGTTTCGTGATAGGATACATCTTAAATGTGCAATTTTTTTTTGTGCTAAGAAAACTTCCATGCTCCATATTGAATTTTTTAATTAACTTACTCGTGATGTAGAGATGGTGGAAGGTTGGAAGTCGTATCATGAAGAGGAGTATGTAGTTGCCCGTTGAAGGTCAAGAAGCGAGGGAGCGATACGGGCGACACTAACACGCACGCCTAGTACCTCATTGCTCCTACGTGCAAGGCGTGCAGTGTTTCCGTCGTGGTCATGTACTGTGAAAATCAGATCTGGATTTGATTACGTGCAATGAAAGCCCACAGATTAAACCACGCCCGTATGTTTGTACTTTTCTCTTGCCGCTGAAGGGAACTGCATAGGCAAGCTTTGAAGATGCGATATTTGACCATTTTCACGAATTATTTTCTCCGTAAATTTACTTGATATGTTAAAAGTAAAAACATAGAGGCATATATTATTTTTATTTTTTTTACTTTTCTAGCAAAAAGCCATATTTACAGAACTTATATTTACCGAGATACGCGAATACGCACAAACACACACAAATTCTAATGCACGCTCCTCTTAAAAGCTTTTGAACGGCAATTGGTACCCAAAGCAGCGTTGTCGAGTATTCCCGTGGCGGGGAACCTGTTTCCCTTGCCACGCTATCTCGGACGTCCTATATGGACAACTTTGCAGGACCTGTTCCGTGTTATGTGCATCTGCAAGAACGTTAGCCGAGCGTGTGGCTGTGAACTTGAAACCGCCACTTGAGACGGTGTATACGCTATTCATGGTAAAGTGAGTACTTTTTGAAGTACTCTCATTTGGAATAATAGTAGTTAAGTATATTTTACTGTAGCCTTAGACGTTAACTTTCGAGTCCGGTGAAGTATATACACTGTGTTGGTACTTACATGGCAATATTTATTTTAAAAAGTGGTTGAAGGATAAAAAATTGCTGGTAAGAAAAAAGTAACTAGCGCCTCAGCCGTGCTTGCTTTACCGTAAACAGCCTACACGTGATTTTTTTTTCCTCAGTTTTTACCGGGGAGTCGCACGAATAAGATGAAATGTTTATGTAGCTCTGATATTAAGTTGTTTTTGACCACTGGTCAGATAGCGTGCTTAGTTTGTCACCACGGTGTGGCACTGCCTGGAGACTGCGAGTTAATATTAAACTTTATTTCCATAACGAATTTTTCCATTCCCTGTTAAATTCTTTCGTTTTTCATTAGGCCTGAGTTTCCAGACATGATGCGCTTACGTTTCCGTAGCTGGTGGTATTCCGATGCGACGGATTCGTAGAACGAGTTGTGGGTAGTGGTGACAGCGTGTGTTCCGTCGCGTGTGTTGAGTTCGTATTTTGGAGTGTGGTGGTAAGACTGTGTGGGGTTTTTTCCAGCTTGCGTCTTGTGTCCTCCCCTGCGGGTGTGAGCGCTCGACTCCTGGATTGGCTGGAGTACACGTCTGCATGCGTTATCCCAGGACTGGTTAAGTTAATTTTGTTATATGCTATTCGCAGTAAAGTGAGCACTTTTGAAATGCCTGCTTAAGATCTGCTTCCATGCATGTTGTGTGTTCTTCCGCCTTATGTAATATTGACAATAACATAGGCCTCATCACTTTATTCATGTGTCGATCAAGTGAAACTGAAATTATTAGAAAAGTAAATATTTTACAAATCTGCTCATTTTTCAACTTCGACGCATTAAAATAAACAGAACGCTCAAGAAATAATTTAAGTTATCACGAATGGTTACCTAACACTTTATTTTACGTTAAGATATGGAACTACTTTCCTTCATCGTTACCAACTTTACTGGTTTGCATGTCACTCAGTGCGCCCGTTACAACATATGCGAGCAGGAGCAGTGACTTTTTTCTAAGGTTCATTTCAAAAGTGCTCACTTTATCGTGAACAGCCTTTAGTCGCAGTTAACTTTCAGAACATGGATAATTAATACACATATGTTTGCTACACCGACTCAAAATTTTATTTGGGATAGCTCATTTTCAGTTCCAACTCTCCTTTCATGTGATCCTTCCCACTCCAGGCCAAAATGTTTATGCCAGTATAAACGTGAAGTACATAAAAAGTGCGTAAGTAAATACACTTGGAGTACATAAAAGTAAGTATTAGTAAACTCGATCACTGCATTTTACCAATCCGCAAGTTGAAAACAATGTCTCTCCGGAACAGAAATCAAGTTCGCAGGCCTATTTAAGTGATATTTTCTTAGAAAATTCTATGTTGAGAAAATTATTGATCGGAGGTCCATGAGCCAACATTACCATACAGTACAAGTAGATCTCAGTGCTCATTTTATCGTGAATATCCTATAAGCAGCGCCCCTCACCACACTAGCTTCGCTGAATGGAATAGGATTGTCAATAACTGGCACTTAAAAAACAAATCTTCATATAAACATTTTAGTGAAAGAATGTTAAGCCATTATTCGATGGGCTTCTGTGATGGAGCTGCGTCGAAGTATTTTGCTTCTTCCAACGTGCTAGCAAAAGCTCACAAGCCTATTTTAAAGTGGCAACGAAAAGCCTGCGAACAATTTTGAGCGCGAAAGTAGTCTAAAAGTTTTTTATAGAGCTATCTTTTTAGCCTGTCTTAATTTATTTTCCAATAACACAGCGTGGCCATCACCATATTTGCCTAAAGAATAAGGAAGCATATTAACACCAGTTTTCGTTTAAAGTAAGGATGGGAATGTGTTCGCGAGAACCACCCATCTTGCAACTGGTCTGGATTGAGTGCATGACCTGCAGAATTCCAGTTAACGATGCCAGCGGCATGAACAAGATTTCAGTAATAATACTCTCTAGGAAATGATTCGCAAATTTACTATACGAGTGTGTACGTAGAGTGAGGAAGCCCGAATTGTAAACTTATTTCCCTTATATTTATGCTAGCGTTCCTACGTTTGCTCAGGAAACAGTCAAATGCGTAGCAAACTTCCCAATTTCGTATAGTAACGACGCTAAATATCCAATATTTGTAGCCAGATGTGTGGTATTATTTCCATACGATATATGGGTTAGAAATTTCCCATTCAGGTTAGGAAGTTTACTAGAATTTTTTTAGTGTACCTACTTTAAGTATACGTACACAAACTATTTTTTAATGTAAAGTTCCCGTTTACAACCGAGTTCTATAATTATGCCGTATCAGGTGAGGTGTGGGTGAATTCTCTTTGGAAGGATGAATGTTAGAGAAAATTAAAATTTTGCACGTAAATTTTTTTTCGACTGCTGATCACATACTGACTGCGACATTATAAAGTTTATTTTTACTGTGCCGTAATTAGATTTTTTTTCCGACAAAGTATCGGAGGTAATCAATATTTGGATAGAAATTTTCAGAATGATGTTTGCTGTTTTCGAATGACTTCCTGAACTCTGCTCTTCTGAGATATGCGACAAGAATATTCTAGATGCTGTCAAGCATGCACCGTATCCTCGGGAGGCAAATGTGAAGAGAAGAGGCAAAAGTTATACAATGCTCCTGCGAGAACTTTTATTTTATTTTACACGCCAGCGATAGTGGATGTGAAGTCGTCAAGTTGATGTTCGGTCTCTCTCTCTCTTTATCTCTCTCTCTTTATCTCTCTCTCTTTCTCTCTTTCTCTCTCTCTCTTTCTCTCTTTCTCTCTCTCTCTTTCTCTCTTTCTCTCTCTCTCTTTCTCTCTTTCTCTCTCTCTCTTTCTCTCTCTCTCTTTCTCTCTCTCTTTCTCTCTCTCTCTCTCTCTCTTTTTTTTTCGAACTTTTCTGTTCGCTGTCTTCACTTTTTTCTTTGTATTTACTCGGCCTGAATATGCATTCATTTCTCACTCCATATTCCACAAGACGGCGCATTGACAAGCATTTGAAACAGCTTGTCATATTTTTTTGCGAAAATAATCACCCGTATTCGTTCCTGGCTCTTCTAGATACAGCTGGTGCCCATTATTTTATGCCTTCGTCCCGCTTCTCGGATTGTAGTACAAAACGAGCAAATATAGGCTGTTCGCGGTAAAGTGAGCACTTTTTAAGGCCCTTTCAACAGGCTTTAACCACTAATAAATAGGATTTATTGCAACTCCGGATGTTAACTTTTGTTAGTGGTGAAATGCATACACTGCATTTATTAGTCTGATGACAATGTTTAAATTAAAAATCGACAGGAAGATAGAAATCTTATGAAAAGAAAAATTCAGCAGGGCCTTAAAAAGTGCTCACTTTACCGTGAACTGTCTATACCTGAATTGCTATGTACCGATGGTTCGTCTTTGTATGTCCTTACATGGCATCTGTCTAAAGTGAGCACTTTAGAAATTAAACCTAGAAAAAAATCACTGCTCCTGCATGCATATATTTTAATGGACGCACTGATTGACATTCTCCCAGTAAAGTTGGTAATGATGGATGGAAAGTAGTTCCATATCTTAACATCGAATAAAAAGTGTTAGCCATTTTTGATAACTTAAAATTATTTCTTTCGCTTTTTTATTTATTTATTTATCGAAGTTTAAAAATGGACAGATTTGTAAAGTACTACGTACTTTCTTAATAATTTCACAGTTTCATTTGACGATGCATGAATTAAGTGATAAGTCCCATGGTAATGCTAATTTTACGTAAGGCGGAAGAATACACGACGTGAATGCATGTAGATCTTTAGCAGGGCTTTCAAAAGTGTTCTTTTTTTTGCCAAGAACATCCTTAAACAAATCTGCCGCATAGTATTTCTTAGACCTCCACTTTCGTTTTGTATTGTGTGCAGATACTCTTTGTGTTACACGATGACAGTTTTAAACTAATTCCCCCACACTATTTCTACCAATTACGCCTCAGATTGAGAACCGACCACGGGATCACGGACAAATTTTTCTCCTAAGATACATGAACTTCCAGTTAGTGTAACTGGCTTCTTTATTATGTAACCAGCAGGTTGGACAAGCGTACATCTACACCGCGGTGTAGTTTTTTTTTTTTTGTGGCCGGTTTACTGCGAGCGGATCCGTGGTCTGAACTTGCTTTTGTTATACTGACTTCCAACAGTATTACGTATATTCATGATTCCCTTTTATCCAACGAGGCTGATCAATAACTCAATCCAGTGGGTGAAGACTGGAAAGGTCATACTGTTACATGTGCATGGACGTGGTTAAGTTCGAAATTTAATTTCGTTATTTATTTCTAATGCTACAGAAATAATCAACACAGCTACGGTGAAAATAGCAAAGGTGGGTAGGTGATCTAATTGGGCTTAACGTCTCGTCGACAGCGAGGTCATTAGAGACGGTGCAAGTTGCACAGTGAACAGGGGGGGGGGGGGAGGAATCGGCCTTGGCATTCGTTAGGGTCCCATCCCAGCATTCGCCTGGAGTGATGTTGGAAAACCATGGATCGGACCGGGAATTGAACCCGGGTCCTCCCGAATGAGAGTCCAGTGAGTTACCGCTGCGTCACCTCGCTCAGTGAAAATAGTAACTAATTGTAGTCCGTTCATGGTTGTAAGCCCTGCAAGCCCTGCCTCCAGAATATACCTCCGCCTAATGCAAACAAAGCTTAAGCCTAACCGATCCTAGAAAATTATACTTAAGGAAACAACGCGCCACATTCGTGCGCACGCAGTGTATTAATATTTTACATAAAAAAAGTATTTCTTACTAGGCGTTAACAACGCACTTATTTTCTGTTTTATTTATATTAATTAAAATGAGTTATTATAGTTTATAGCTAACATATAAGCTAAGTCAATTTAACGAAAAATAATGTACCTTTAAGTGTAACACAAGTATACAACGCTTGTCGTACATGGTGTGATTCGCCAAAGGTTTGAATCGAGAGGTGAAAATTAACCGCGGATAGATTATACACAGTCCAGTGTGTGTGTGGTAAATCAGTGATTAGAATGCACAGAGTGCACTGGTGTGTCGGTTATTCGTGTGATCTCCCCATCACCGTTTCTACGTCTAGGGAAATCACAAACACAGCTGCATTCGCCCGGAAGCACCCTAGTGAGCCTCCAACAGTTGGTTCGGCGCCCAGATCGACGTGTCTGCTCTGCCCTTTTTCAGTGACCTCGCGTCGCTGGCTGGTGGACCCGCAGTAGCACGCGCCCCTCACACTTTCTCAAGCACTCCTCACTGAGATAAAGGGCAATCCGTAGTAAGCAATTGTAACGCCTGAAGGTCACGTCTGGCCGTAAGGAAGCGTTTACCAACGAAATGCCATACTTTGTACTGTCCCCGACACACAGTCTGTGATATGTACACACTAAGAAATTATTTGTAAATTTACTATGTCAGTGTATACGTAAAGTGACAATACGCGACTGGTAAAATATTTGTCCTTGCATGCATGGTAACGTTTCTACAGTTGCTCACGAAAGAGTCAAATGCGTAGGAAATATCCCAACTTTGTAAAGTAGCTATGCTAAACATTCCCATATTTTCAGCCTGACACGATGTACTATTTCCATACACTGTATAGGTTATAAACCTCCGTTACAGTTTATCAAATTTACCAGAATTTATTTTTAAGTGTAGGGACAGGAAAATTTCGCGTTTTTAACGACCTGAAGGCTGGGCTCTACTGTCCTGTGTATTTTCGAGCCTCAGCCTGTGGTCATTGGCTGCTGCTCCAATGCGTAGCCGGTTTAACATCACGCCCGGTGGCGCTGGATTCGATGTTTGTTTCTTTGCAGGTGTGTTATTGGCTCAGGGTTCACCTGGCCTTGTCTAATATAAACTGTGATCCAATCGCAAGCACAACAGAAATATACATGTATTTGAAGTCTAGCTTGTTCCAGAATGAATTCCCGAAATTTTCAAGTCCCTAGCGATATGCATTCCCGAGAAACTGAATATTTCTCAAATAAGACCTGGAACGCGTTGTAAACCATTGGATTAAACTACAGACGCCACTTCGTGATTTTCACCTTTCAATCAAGGAAACTTAGTGGCACAGTCCTAAAAATGTTGTTTTTGACATTTTTCGCTTTTTATTTCTCTTTGAATATAGTCAGCAAGATGGAAGTAAAAAGTGGTGGCTGTAGACAATGGTGTATGTTTACCTTTCCTGGAAAAAAATTGTATTCCCAGAACATGTTTTTGCTGAAATGCGCTTATACGTGCAAATGGCCCAAAATCCACCATCGGAAGTTTCTGAAGAACTGAGGAAATTCACCACCTGATGGAAGTTGCTAGTCGTCGCTAGAAAGGTGCGAGATGTTGATCGCAAGAGCGTTGCAGGGGCCACGGTGGTGATGTGGTTAGACTACTCGCCTCGCCCACCGATGCGAACCGGGTTCAATTCCCGGCGGGGTCACTCCCGGATTTTCGCATTTTTTGGGGATCGTGCCGAACGATGCCACTGGTCGACGGGTTTTCTCGGGGATCTCCCGTTTCCCCTGCCCTTTCGTTCCGACGTGACTTCGCCCTTATCGGCTTGGCAGAAAACACGCAAGTTAAAGTTTCAAGTTCTGAGTTTAACTCCAACGATTATTATTATTATTTTGGGCGTGAGAATGGTTATATGCTGTTCACGGTAAACTGAGCGCTTTTGAAAGCCCTGCTTATGATCTACTTGTATACACGTTGTGTATTCTTCCGCGTTATGTAAAATTAACATTGCCATGGGCCCGATCACTATTCATGCGTCGGTCAAGTGAAAGTGTGATCTTATTAGAAAACTAAATATTTTACAAATCGGCTGAATTTATACTTTGATACGTTAGAAAAATTAACCAGAAGGCAACTAAATAAATTACACTATCACAAATGGTTACCCACCGCTTTTTATTTAACGTTAAGATACGGAACTACTTTCCCCTCCATCGTTACCAACTTTAATAGGCACATGTCACTCAATGCGCACGATAAAATATATGCAGGTAGGAGCAGTGACATTTTCCTAATGTTGATTTCAAAGTGCTCACTTAATCGTAAACAGCCTTTAGAACGGGTGTTTTCGGAATCAGCTAAATACTGAAAATTGAGTCGTTTATAGACGCGCGTCATACTTTTTGTATTAGCGTGCCATAAAAATACAGGATCACTGATTCATCGCTTAGTAACGTTCAGATGTGTCGCCGATGGTATGACTGCACATTAGTTGAGCGCGCTGCACGTAGAGGCGATGAAACAAGTGGTGAGTGAGCAAGAGTCTGCCTTAAAGCTACACGCGTTTCGAGGCCTCGTACTCACAAAATCGCTGTAGGTAGGCTTCAGGCAATATCTAACACTGTGGTCGTGCAACTTTACGGAATTTGTTTGAAGCAATGTTTAAGATAAAAATATTCATAACTACTTTAAAAAAAAAACCTGGAAGTTGTTTTTGTATTAAAAACATAGAAAGGACTTCAGGCAGTTGAAAACCATCACTATGGGGATGGAAAACAACATCCAGTGGAGCCAGTCGAATTTCAAGTCACAACCTTCCGATTACGAGCAGACAAGCTACCGTATATCAAGCACGCTCCTTAGCATTAATACAGAAGCGTTCGTCTCTGTTTACTTATCTGCTGTGTAGATTTTTTTTTTTTACTAACAATTCATAGCCACAGACGGCTAAATGCTTAAAATTAAACAGCAAATTTGATTGTGCCATCATGGGTGGTTGGGTCCTCATGAACGCACATGGCCCTTGCCCTTTCCAAGTCGGAAGTGCCGTCATCCAAGAAGGAAAGGAGGAGTCCCCATTCGCATCTATCTGTCTTTCTCGCCATGCACTTCAAATAAATCACGCGGCGAGCGAAGCTAATTAAAGCAAGCGCTGGGTTAATTGCCCGAGGCTGCGCGATGCACAAACATCACAGAGCCGACGACTCTCGAGACGGCATCTCAACTGCTGTCGCTGCAGAAGACGCGAGCTGCGACCCGGCTCAAGGATCCAGTTATCTCGGCGCGTCGCGTGCGTGTTGCATGCGCGCGTGTAGCCGCGCATTCACCCGGCGGTCGTCGATCCCTCGTCACGTGACCTTGCGAGTCTCAAACACCACCACCCCCCCCCCCCCCGGAACCCGCGTTCGACGTCGGCTTGTCTACCGCGATTGGGTGTCGCCTCGCAGCAGGGATTAACTTTCACTTCCTCCGTTCCTGCATTCCGTGCCTCCGGTGGGCGTGCTGTCCAAGGCCTTTCGGGAGTTGATCGGAGCCTAACACCCTACATATTAAAGGATGTTTATAAATTAGACTACGAACTTCGGCTGCAGGTCGATCACGAAAAAATTACGCGAGTGAAGAGATTTGGGCCGTGGTTGCACGAGTGCAATAAAAAATCCACTCCATCTTCGAATTTTCTCACAAATCTTCGCAATGAAAATGTATGACCAGAAATAAAAAATAAATAAACCTAGACATGGCTTGGACGACTACATAACGATTTTTTTTTTAATTTGTAGGGTATTTTCCCCTTGTGGAACTGGAATAATTAAATAATTAGATAATGTTAGATTACGGTTACAGATGTGACACTAATCACGTAAGAAAAGTAAGTGGGATTTAGAAATAACTGTTAAAATGTTCCCTATGTCATGACTAGCTTGGTTTTTAAACATCGACTCCGAAAATTAAGTTACTGAGGAAAATATGTAAATCCAAGATAGCAAGGATACTTCCCCCTTAAACACATTCAGCTAAATACATTCGGTAGCCATGTTTGAACCATGTCTGAACAAGTTTAATAAAAACAGAACGTGTTTTCGCGGTCTCACACCCAAAGCAGAATGAAATCAATGGTAATTCTAACCTTAAACATGGAACTTAAAATGTATGATATATAATTATAATAGCCTCCAACATTATCACTATTGACCTTTCTAATTGTTATGAAACCTAGAATTTTATTGTAATGGCATAATGGGCGGGTATTAGTACATTCGACCTTAAACTTAAGTTAATTCAACAAGTGCAGGAATTCCCGCCAAATACAGCAATATTTTTTACACTGCTTGTTTACTTCGAAGCAGCCAATAGGAGCTCAGCATAGAAGAGAATTCTTTCGAAACTACCTATGAAAACTGTTCACTTTGAACGAGAAACAACTGCGATCGGAACTCGTTTGAAGGTAACGTAACCTCTTCAATAGTTTAACTTGTTTGAAGTGAAGTAGTTCTGCATCCCGTGTAACCGCGTCCTTGGTCTTGAGAGCCGGCGAGAGTGAAGTGAGGTGAGTATGGAGCAGCGCCGGAATGAAAAAGGCGGGGGAAACGGGAGATCCCTGAGAAAACCCACCTACCAGCGACATCGACCGGCACAAGTGAAATGAAATCAATCTGTGCAACATAAGTGTGACTTTACTGCTCGGACTCTTGCGTTTTGCTGAAGGCACTCAGAATCGAACTTGTTAATTATCGTTTTTGCTCGACAGATTGTGTTAAGAGGTAAGGTGACCTGTTTCATTCAACTATAGACTTCTCGGCATATTTTGTTTTGCAGTAAATTTAATCGAACGGCAAAATATCACTGACATTTTGAGTAGTTTTCGTAGAATGCTGTATTGCAGTGAAATGGCTCGGTAGAATTTTTCTATTGGTGGAGGTTCGGAGACATACGTTTTCAAAGAATTCCTTTATGACATTTCATGATACCGTTTCCAGTATTTACTTATTTATAAGTTTTGATAGAAACACCAATGTTATTAGTCTATCCTCAAAAATAAAAAAATAAATCCTTCCTTTTGCAAGCGAAAGGCCCGACTGGAACGAGACATATTCATCGAGCGAAGCGGCAGGTCGTTTCGTTACACGATGGAAAATCGAACGTATGCTCGCAGGATTATCGGAGCTTTGAGGTTCCCGTCGGGCACACGACCTTGGACATGGTCAAAGACCGGTGTCTACGGAAATCTCTTCCTTTTGGCTTCGGGCTCCTCTGTAGTAACGGATAGCCCTTCCCTTCCTTTTTTTTTCTCTCCGCTCAGTCCGAGGTTCGCCGGGTTTCTTTTGCCGATCGGTCTTCGTCGTCTTGCTCCCCTGTGTTCCGGTCAAACCACTCCTCGCTCGCGACCCGAGAGCGGGAGTTGTTTTATTCTTACGTGGCGATCCGTCGTACGGGAGGAGGTTTCACGCAACTTTCTGGCGTACGGTTGGCGAGATGAATTTGCTTTGCAGTCTTGGGCAAATTACTTTGACTTGAGACACAGGGTATAAATGGGTCGAGTAACATGTAGGGACGCCCAAATTTCGCGAAAAGAATTTAAAGATCAGTTGTACTTCATAACACTTTAGCTCAAAATCCACTTTCGTGATAGGACGGTTCCCGTATAAAGCGTCTTAGGTGTCTGCCAGCGAATCACGTATCTACACTACCGGAGTTATTCAATTATGACTGGCCAGTGAAGTAAGAGTATGTCTTCTCACAAAGACACGCCGCCAATAATCGTATAACAAAACTACTGATACGCCCGTAGCGTATTTAAATCTAGCATGTGCGTAAATCTTTTCGCGAAATTAGGGGGTCCCTAGTAATACGTGTTTCGCTATTTTCTACCGAAACTCAAAGTTCAGTCTAATTGAGTTTTTGAGACAAAAATGAAGAATATTTCACAAAAAAACACTCCTCACAGGACATACCACCCTTTTCATGCTGTTTATGTTTAGTATCGCCGCGTATGCCACGAATATGGCGACGGGCGTGTATGTCACCTGGTGAGAGGCTGAAATCCGCGAAACAGCCCCAAACTTAGTCTGTCTGTTAGGACGATTTTAGGCGTTCATTGTCGAAGGAACTGAACGAAAATCTACCGCTTACAGCTTTAAGCGGTGCTCTTACATTTTTTCGTGGTATACCTAATAAACTTAAATCCGCATTTCTGCAGGGTTAGCATGGTTAGAGGATGCTTCGCCTACTTGGACCTGGCTGCCTTGCCGTCCTGCCCGAAGAATGTATGAGGTGAGAGATGAAAAAGTGGGTGGGGCAGCAGTGGAATGACGACGGAGATGAAATGGGAAGACCGTAACGACCCCACCCCTCTCCCCTCCCCCCCCCCCCTGGTTTCACTACGTGTCCGCAATATTTCAAAATTTGTGAATCCTCGTCCAGAAATTTTCCGCACTCTGGGATTGGGATCGACTCGGTGGAAGATTCTGGCCAGTGTTCTACACTACAGAAGTAATACACCCACTCATAGCAATCAGTTTGAATAACTAAGGTTTCGCCCTGGGATGGAGCAATGAAATATTCTAAGTGATAAAAGTGAGTCATTACCAACCAAAGACTTATTTCCTTGAAGACTAGAATGGTTATCCTGCCTGCGGAGGATCATACGTAGAAGACATTCAAGTTAACAAAATTGTAATGTTCTGATAATGTTGCACTTGCACGTGTAATTATCGTTGTTACACAGAAGCTTGCTCCGTGTGGCTGTAGCATCTCTTTTTGTGAGCATACACACATGTCATGGAAGTGATTAAAACAACTGTCTCCATTGTTTCGCAGTATTGTGAATAGCTTCTGTATCTTAGCTCTGTCCGATTTGGTTAAAAGTAAGATTTCTTTATCTGTTAGTTTGCTTATACACTAAGTGTGTAACCAACAAAGATATGCCCACTTCAGAATACAAACAATATTTGTAAACAATTCGCGTTATTTAAGAAAAGCCATGTAAGATTGTATTTAAAAGTTCTCAAATACTTACGTTAATGGCGTAGTTCTGTTTCCTTTAATGTAGCTGTACGTAGTTTTAATGAACTACAAAAAAAAAAAACATTTTACTCGGCTTATTACTTTTACTGTAGTCTGCTTATTTGTAGTGAAGAACCATGCCGACATCAACGATTATGTGTTCCTCTTAGGAAAAAAAATGGAAACAGATAATTTGATATTGTATTTGGAAAAGTTGTTAAGTTATTGGGCATCTTTTTGTTGTCCCGATACCTTATTTTTCCGCCGGTTGAAAGTTAGCCACTGAATTGCCAGTAACTTCATATTTAACAAATCCCTGCGCAGTAGTTACTTATTCGAAGCAAAGACTAAAAATGTCCCCTAAATTTACTCGCCCATCGCCAATGCAACTGTTAAAAATTCACATGGGGAACGCGTTTGTTCATATTCGAATATTCAACAGACTTAACATTTTATATGAATAATTAAAATACTTTGAGTAAATTGATCAATTTTCTGTTTACATTAAAACTAGGTTAAAAATAAAGTACAAACATCTCAAAGCACTTACTTTCATATTTAGTCCATTCCCGATTGGAAGCTACTTATGAAAATCAACTTTTGAAAAAACACTCTAGGCATAACATATCAACCTGTTAATTCAATAACCTATATTCCACAAATATATAACTCTGTGGTTAACTTTAGAGTACTGTATTATTGAATAAAGCAAACTTTACCTTAATATCTTGTATAACTTGTAATATTTATTTATTTTTAAATATGAATTAACAACAGCGAGAGCAGCGACGTGTTGGCAACGGCCGGTAAAAATAGTTCACAGTTAAAATATTATTTTAACCTAGTTTTTTAGTATACTATTTGTAAATTTAACCGTGCCTATTGAAATATTGAAATATTTAGGTAGCCCCGATGGCAACATATCTAATTTTCACAGTTTAAAATAACAGCGTAAAATATTGTGAGTAGGCCGTAATGGCACGGTGTTGTTTTATCGAGCGGGAGCAACTTTGAAGCAACTGTCTGCTGAGCGAGTC